>CP142133.1:30135000-32535000 GCA_036013995.1 Theobroma grandiflorum
TTTATTTTCCTATTCTTGCATTTTCTCATTTTCTATATATTTTTTTTCTTTTTCCTTTTTCTTCTTTTTTTTTTGCTTTTCTTTTTCTCTCTTCCACGTTTTTTCTTCCTTTCTTCTTCCCAGCCCATGGCTTCTCTCCACCATGGCCTCCTCCTTCACCACGGGTGGTGGTTCCTCCTCTCCACCACCGTTGGCCATCCTTTCCTTCTCTCTTTCTCACCATTTGAGCAACACTTTTCAGCCCCCAAACCAGCTGGTTTCTAGCTTAATTTCCAGCTCCAATTCTGTCCAAAAAAATCAGCAAACAACAACCCAAGATTCTGCACTTTTCTGCTTCAAAAATCAGCCATCAAAACTCAAAGTTTCTGCACTCAAAGTTGCGCCGTGCAGCTCTCAAAACAACAGCAAGAAAAGCTCCAATTTTAGCAATGAAATTACTAAATTTTCAACACCAAAGCTCACCTCTTTTTCCTCCAAAAACTGACTGAAATTCTATACTTTTTCCCCTTCAATCAACATTCAAAATCGTGGCCTCCTTCCTTCCTCTCTTCTGCCTCTTTCTCTCCCTTTTTCTTCTTTGGTTTTCTTCTCTTTTTCTCACTCACAGCCGACCCTTTTGTTCTTCTTTTTTCTTTTTTTCAGCTCTCTTTCTTCCCTTTTTGTCTTATCTTTCTCTTTCTTCCCTTTTGCAGCTCTCTATCCCCCACCCCCCCCCCCCCCCCCCCCCTTTCAACTCTTTCAAAGCTTCAATTGACCACATGGGCGGCTACCCATGTGGTCTTGCCCCCCTTTTTTTTTTATTGTTATATATATATATATATATATATATTATAAGTGGGGTGTTACATTTGACCAATAAAATCTGTAAGTCAAATCATTCAATCCTACACTGGAAACCTTTTAACACTTACGAGGCTTTTGGTTCCTAATTAATTTGATTTTCCTTTATTTTCTTCTTCAAACCAAGTAGATTACTCTAGTTGGTCCTTTATTTTTTTTTGAAAGCCAAGTGATATATCATTCCACCAAATATATTTACAAAAGCTAAAATTATATATTATTTCATGAAAAACTAAAAAAGATTCGGATGTATCATCCAGTGGAATCCATTAGAAAACAGCTTCCTAGAGACAGACACAAAACCAGAAAAAACTGTGCTATCGTCCTATAAGCACCAGTTTCCATTGTCTATATTGTCTATACATCCGGAGCCAAGAAACCAACAAATAGAAAGATGCAGCCAGCTACATCCACAACAAAGATCAAGAAGAGCAGAGTGCACATAACAGGTTGCCCATAACCATAAGATTAGACTCTCAGATCACAAACAGGAACCAAAGCCACCTCGCAGAGTCTCCCTCGAAAACATCGTCCAGATTACTAGAGACAGAGAAGGAGTCCTTTTCGAGAACCGAGCCAACACAGCGCTGCAAAGCTGGAAGTAGTGCCACCGGCCTGCTCAGGAAAGGAGCAGCCAACTTGCATAAACCTACAGGACAAAACCCTTCTCCTATTGCCGGTTACGTAAATCTATATGGTGAGCATGTATTCAATTCATGATTTCAACCCAATGATTTTACATTTAAGAACTCGAGAATCCATCTTAAAAATATAAAGCCACCGCCATCTTTGGCTAAATCTTAAGAAATATTATATATGAAATAAAAAATAGGACAAAAAAATTGAGATAACCTGGCCAAAAATCAAGTGTTATATTTTGAAAATATAATTTGTCTTATATCCGCGGCTAAATCTTAAGGGAACATGCAATTGACTGATGTTTGGTGTCATATGGGAACACAATCTTGGATAATAAAAAAAAATCAGATCATAAATGCAGCATGAGTCTATTATTCGCAATGTTTTTTTGTTCTGATTTTTGTTTTATATTATTTGATTAGCATAGTTTTGTCTGCAACCAATTTTTTAATTCATTCCTATTATTAGGATTAAGAGCAAAGTGTCTTGAACAGAGTCATCGTTTATGTTATGAAAATGTAGAGATGAATAGTATATTTTGACATGTGATATAAATTTTTAAGTGACGTTTTAATGAAAGATAATTAATTAATCATTAATTATAATAAAAGTAAAATGTAAAAATAAATAAATATTTATTTAAATTTTTTAAAATAGTTCAACGGTTTTTTTTAAGTACTGTGCCTAAATTTAATTTATTATTTTTTTATGTATATCTGTCTCTTAGGCAAAGTAACAACTTGTCCTAATTATTAGCAAAAGTGAAGACTTGAATGTTAGAATATACTTTATGGTAAATAGTGAAACATGAACATTCATTTGTCACAATACACAAGAAAAATAATTAATTAATCAGTAACGGTTAGGTCTCTTGATTTGATTGTTTATTTGTAAGCCAATGAACATGAATGTGTATAAGAGGTAACTTGTTTGGCTTGGCTCCCATTAATTTCATTCAAGGAGAAGCCATGGCAGAAATGGTAAGGACAGAAGAGAGGAAAAGTGCAATGAGTTGGGGCGGATATGTGGAAGAGCTGAAGAAGGCAAGCCGCATAGCAGCGCCGATGGTGGCGGTGACAGTCCTGCAATACCTTCTGCAAGTTGTATCAGTGATAATGGTTGGACATCTCGGTCAGCTGTCTCTCGCTAGCGTTGCCATTGCTACATCCATCAGCAATGTCACTGGCTTTAGCCTTCTTGTAAGTATACTCTCCCTCTCTTTTCGTTTCTGACAATTTGTATCTTGATTAATGAGAAAAAAGAAAATGAGCAAACTCCATTGACGGGCCTCAAACTTTCACATCCGAACCTTTGATTGTTGCAATTTTAGTCTAAACAGAAAACAGAGGGATAGTAATAAACAGAGGAAGTGATATCCAAAATGTTTTGAATGTTAATTCCCTCAATCATTATCACTCTGATCAATAACTAATTAAAAGAATTGCATGCCAAGTAGTCAGGAATGGCTGGTGGATTGGAAACTCTTTGTGGGCAAGCTTATGGATCGCAGCAATACAAAAAACTTGGAATCTATACTTATAGTGCCGTCATCTCCCTCATCCTTGTTTGCCCCCCAATTTGCATACTATGGATATTCATGGACAAACTGTTACCTCTTGTTGGCCAAGATACACTAATCTCCCACAAAGCACGCCAATATTCACTTTGGTTGATCCCCGCACTGTTCGCAAGCGCGATCCTTAAGCCATTGACACGAAATTTGCAGACACAGAGTTTGATTCTTCCGATGCTCCTAACTGCATTTTTCATATTGTGTTTCCATGTGCCTGTATGTTGGACTCTTGTGTTTAAATTGGATTTAGGAGATCTTGGAGCAGCAATAGCCTTTAGTTTATCAACTTGGTTGAATGTGATATTGCTTGGGATTTATGTCAAGCATTCGTCCACTTGCGAGAAAACTCGCTCACCATTGTCCAAGGATGCTTTTCTTGGTGTTTCTGAGTTCTTTCGCCTTGGTGTTCCTGCAGCTATAATGGTTTGGTAAGTGTTCTGTTCTTTGGAAACTAGTTTTTAATATAGAAAGATTATCAAAACCCATGGTTCCTTTTATTATGTTATGTCTCTCACAAATGTTTTCCATTGCCATATATTAATTAAGCCTTAAATGGTGGTCGATGGAGCTGCTAACTCTGCTATCAGGCCTTTTACCAAATCCGAAGCTAGAGACATCGGTACTATCTATATGGTAAAGCTTCCATTTTGGTATTTTTGTATTGACAAATTGGTCATTACTTTGTATAGCAATGATTCTGTTTTCTTGGAGTCTTTTTGGTCAGCTTAACTATATCCACATTGCACTTCACTATACCATATGGTTTTGGAGCTGCTACAAGGTATTCATTAAATCTTATTTCATTGACAAACATTTAATCCAAGTTGATGTGTCCCTACAATCAAGGTTGTGTTGATTAATTCACAGCACAAGAGTTTCCAATGAACTAGGAGCTGGGAACCCTAAACTAGCTCGGATGGTGGTCAAGGTTGGAATGTCCATGGCAACCACAGAGGCAGTCATTGTGAGCACAGCTCTCTTCTTCAGTCGACACATCATAGGATATGCTTACAGCAATGAGAAGCCAGTGGTGCACCAGGTTGCAGTCATCGCCCCTTTGCTTTGCATCTCACTGGTTACAGATAGCATGCAAGTTGTTCTTTCTGGTTAGTTATTTCTTATCAGTCTCTTCCATTAATAATCTTAGAAAACGAAAAGCCAAGATTATCTTTTGTTGGAAGATTTTCAAGATAGAAGAAAGGTAAGCTTAATCAATTAGTTCGATAAGATGATCGAGTAAGAAGTTGTTGGTGGGAAAAGGGGTTTTTATATGATATCCAAGATTAGGCAAAATCGACTTCAGGGCAAGCCTTTCAAATAGGCATCTATCTTTAAGACTTAATTTGCCCCCACCACTTCGTACGCAAAGGGGAATAATGTGACTAGTCTTAAGGATACAATGAAGCCAACGTCTAACTTTCATATTGCATTTTACGAAACTAAACCGCTAGATACACCCAAGGGTTTGCAAAGTCGTTTGACCTTAAAACTAACTTTCTGCAGCAAGTAGATAATAAGGAATTCGAAATCTTTTGTAGCTGGTGGAAACTTTAGTATTTGTGTTGGGAGTACACAACCTTTTTCTTTTTCTCTCTACACTTGCTTGTTGTGTCTAAATTTTGGTGTGTCAAAATGAATGACAACAAGCCATTTAAATAGGCTTCCAAGTTAGCATTGTCAATGGGTCGGGTACCCTATAATTTTGAGGTACCCGAACCCTAACCCTATTAAAAATCAACTACCCTAACCCTATTAATTACCCGTATAATTTTAAAATCACTACCCTAACCCTAACCCTATTATTTTTTTATTACCCTATAATTACCCTAACCCGTTTAAAACCCGATTAGATTAAAAAATTATTAAAATCTATTTCATGACTATCCAATTTCTTGAACCCGTATACATATACAATAATATTTCTCTACGTATTTATAAAATTAACTATTAATTAAATTAATAAAAACAAAAATAATAAAATTTAAATTTAAATAATCAAAAACAAAAATCTTAAACATAAACTTAAATAACTAAAAACAAATATCCATACAACGATATAAACTTAAATAACTAAATACAAATATCCAAACAAATAACATAAACTTAAATAACCAAACACATATCCAAACAACAACAATATAAACTTAAATAACTAAAATAAATATCCAAACAACTAGTTAAACAACGTTACAAATTGACAATAAGGCAAACTCATGAACAATTCAATCATCTTCTTCTGTGTCAAGGTCAACACATTTGGCAATTGAATCATCAATTGTTATACATGATCCTACACAAATAAAAAAAATAAGAATATATAACCTTTAGGATAATAGATAGTTTTTTAAAGAAAACAAATGAAATAAAAGTATAATGAGTTTATTTACCTTTCATTTCATTCCTCAATGTGATGAGTTAAAAATTATTTTTAAACAATTTAATTAATAAGCATAATTTTATGTTTTTCAATTAACATGAAGCACAAACACATTATTTTAGAGGAGGTTGATATCATTTGATATCATTTTATGATATCATTGGCTTCAATAATTAATACTTGTAGTTGTTGCACATTAATTCTTTAATATAGAATTTAGTACTCAATGTGATGAGTTAAAAATTGTTTTTAAACAATTTAATTAATAACAATAATTTTATGTTTTTTAATTAACATGAAGCACAAACACATTATTTTAGAGAAGGTTGATATCATTTGATATCATTTTATGATATCATTGACTTCAATAATTAATACTTGTAGTTGTTGCACATTAATTCTTCAATATAGAATTTAGTACTCAATGTGATGAGTTAAAAATTGTTTTTAAACAATTTAATTAATTATAATAATTTTATGTTTTTCAATTAACATGAAGCACAAACACATTATTTTAGAGGAGGTTGATATCATTTGATATCATTTTATGATATCATTGGCTTCAATAATTAATACTTGTAGTTGTTGCACATTAATTCTTCAATATAGAATTTAGTACTCAATGTGATGAGTTAAAAATTATTTTTAAACAATTTAATTAATAATAATAATTTTATAGTTTTCAATTAACATGAAGCACAAACACATTATTTTAGAAGAGGTTGATATCATTTGATATCATTTTATAGTATCATTGGCTTCAATAATTAATACTTGTAGTTGTTGCATATTAATTCTTCAATATAGAATTTAGTACTCAATGTGATGAGTTAAAAATTGTTTTTAAACAATTTAATTAATTATAATAATTTTACGTTTTTCAATTAACATGAAGCACAGACACATTATTTTAGAGGAGGTTGATATCATTGGATATCATTTTATGATATCATTGGCTTCAATAATTAATACTTGTAGTTGTTGCACATTAATTCTTCAATATAGAATTTAGTACTCAATGTGATGAGTTAAAAATTATTTTTAAACAATTTAATTAATAATAATAATAATTTTATAGTTTTCAATTAACATGAAGCACAAACACATTATTTTAGAAGAGGTTGATATCATTTGATATCATTTTATAGTATCATTGGCTTCAATAATTAATACTTGTAGTTGTTACACATTAATTCTTCAATATAGAATTTAGTACTCAATGTGATGAGTTAAAAATTATTTTTAAACAATTTAATTAATAATCATAATTTTATGATATGATATTCATATTAATATATAAAACATAATTAATAATTTAATAATTTTTTATTTATATATATTCATATAATTGCATTAGTTATTTAACTAACTATATGTTAAATATAATATTTTGTCTATATATATTAGATGAAACAATTTGGCTGGACGGTGGAGGCTGTGGGTGGAGGCTTAGGAGGGCCTGGGTTCGAGTCACCACACTTACATTTTACTCTGCCATTTGATTAATTAAATGGGTAATTAAACGGGTTTTAATGCGGGTACCCGCGAAACCCGGTAAAGAATTAAATGGGTAATTAAATGGATAATTAAACGGGTATCTAAACGGGTTTAAAGTGGGTACCCGCGAAAACCCGATAAATAAATAAACGGGTTCGGGTAGCGGGTATCCGTAATGTAATACCCGAACTCGATTCGAGTAGTGAAATCACTACCCGAACTTGCCCCTAATCCGGTTATACGGTACCCGAACTCGGTATAATCGGGTCGGATACCCGCGGGTACCCTATAATAGGGTACCCGTTGACATCCCTATTCCAAGTGTCTATTCTTCAAGGACACTTTCTCTTCATAAAGACATCTTTTTGTCTAATAAGCATCTTTATGTTTCAAAGTCACAACCTTTTCATAAAGATCCCTTTCATCCAAAAAGTATCTCTACACTTTTCCAACACAACTTTTGAGCAAAAGATATTGTTTCAATAAACATCTAATGAATAGATAACTATTCATTCCATAAATCACAATCTTTGATTTATACTTTGAAACAATATCTATTCACATGTAAACATTCACATGTTACTTTACACATGTAACCTTTCACATATAACTTTTCATATGTTACTTTACATACGTAACTTTTCACATGTAACTTTTCGTTGGTGTCTTTTTAACATCACTTTCCAAGAAACATATTTATTCACATGAAAACTTGTCTATATTCCAATAGACATATTGTGTCACTTTTTATGACATAACTATTGAGCTAATGATAGCTCTTCATCATGTGAACTATTTTAATTTTGAAAATACACCAACAATCCCCCACCATTTTCAAAATTTTCAAATACCAACAGCTTTGAGAAATCTTGTGCGTTAATGAAGGTATCCCACAGATTTGAACCTTCACCTAGTGAGTGTGGTTGGTTCTAGTTTGAATAAAGTGGTTGACCAAGCATTGAACCACCGATTCTGCATTTGACTAGTCGGGCCACTAAACACACACAAGCTTCCTTGCTCATATTGTATCTAGTTTTGCCAACACGTTTTATGGCCTTGTGTTTTGAATCCATTCATGAGTGCTATCAGAGTCAAGCCTTTAGCTCCTAGAAGCGGCCGCACTTCCACTCATATAGGTAGCCCTCATCGGAAATACCTCGTAATTATGTTCTTCAACATTTACATGTTATGGGTCTATTAAGAACTTTCGTTCATCCTTACTAACACATTACGGGAACCAAGCACTACACACCTTGGGATGGAAAATAGAAATTTAGTGCTTGCAATCTCCATGTGTTGAAATGGTCAGTACCCAAGACTTGCAGGTCAGCCGCAAGTGTCGGGGTGAGCTCCCACCATTGGAGATTTAATTAATAGGCTTGAGCCTCATCCTCCTTGAGGTTTTTAACACAAGGTCCCTTTTTAGACCTTTAGTAAATGGATCTGCTAAATTTTCACCACACCTCACATAACTTAGAGTGATTATACCATCACTAATCCTTTGCCTTACAATGCTATGTCGAAGTCCAATATATCGACTCTTTCCATTGTAAGCTTGATTAAATGCCTTTGATACAATTGCTTCATTGTCACAATGTATCAAGATTGGTGCCATCGATTTTGGCCACAACGAAATTTCATAGAGTAAATCTCTCAGCCATTCCGCTTCTTGGGTAACATATGCTAAGGCTATAAATTTAGCCATCATGGTGGAGTTCGCTTGACAAGATTGTTTCTTAGAACCCCAAGAAACGACACCCCCACCAATTGTAAAAATTCATCCAGTCGTGGATGTTTAATCCGATCTATTTGAGTTCCAACTTGCATCTATATATCCTTCTAAAACTGAAGGAAAATCGTAATAGCAAATACCATAATTCTTTGCACTCTTTAAGTACCTTAGAACTCTATGAACAGCATACCAATGCTTTTTACTCAGATTACTTGTAAATCGGCTTAACATCCCCAACGCAAATGCAATATCCGGCCTTGTACAGACCATTGCATACATAAGGCAACCAATCACCCTTGCATATTCATGTTATGCTATTGGCTTGTCTTTATTGGGTATAAACCTTTGATTAGAATTATAAGGTGTTGTTATTGGCTTACAATCTGACTTGCCATATTTCATTATGATCTTTTCGATGCAATGAGATTCAGACAATGTTAGGCCATTGTTGTCTCTTATTATTCTTATTCTAAGAATAATATCCGCCATACCCATGTCTTTCATGTCAAAATTCTTTGACAAGAACCTTTTTGTGTCTTCCACTTGTTCCAAATCCGTTCCAAAGATTCACATGTCATCCACATACAAGCAAATGATGACACCTTTTCCATTTTGGAACTTACTATAGACACACTTGTCAAATTGATTGATCTTGTAGCCATTAGCTAGCACAGCCTCATCAAATTTTTTATGCCATTGTTTAGGCGCTTGTTTTAATCCATACAAGGATTTCACAAGCTTACACACTTTCTTTTCTTGACCCAGAATGACAAACCCTTCCGGTTGTTCCATATACACCTCTTCATCTAATTCACCATTTAGGAATGCCATTTTAACATCTATTTGGTGAATTACCATTTTATAAATAGATGCAAGTGCTATAAGCACTCTAATTGTAGCTATTCTTGCTACCGGTGCATATGTATCAAAATAATCAATACCTTCTTTTTGTTTAAAGCCTTTTGCCACTATCCTTGCTTTAAACTTTTCTACGGTTCCATCAACTTTCATTTTTTTTTAAATCCACTTACAGCCTATTGGCTTGGAACCCGGTGGAAGGTCTACCAATTTTCATGTTTATTTCCCATTATTGAGTCCATCTCATCTTGTATTGTTTCTCTCCAAAAAGAAGCATCTCAATACTTCATTGCCTCCTCATAAGTTTGAGGATCACCCTCACTTTCTACATTAAAAGCAGTAAGGTAGGTATTCACATATTTCCTCCCTTGTACCTTCAACTAAGTACATGAGAAAATCCGATCCAAATGTCTTTGCTTTTCTAACTCTTTTACTTCTTCAAAGCTCGATAGTTTTCTCATCATTTTCTGATGAACTATCGCTTTTTGTTATTTGTTCATTGGGTCTTGGAATTGAGTTGAACCTTGTTTCATCAAAGATAGCATCCCTTGATTCTATGATTGTATTAACGGAATATGAATCATTAGGCTCTATCACCATGAAACGATATGCTTTACTATGCTCAGCATATCCTATAAATATGCATTCAATTCCTTTTTCACCCAATTTCCTTTACTTTGGCTCCGACACCCTTACTATAGCTCGGCAACCCCAAACCCTTAAATAATTAAGGTTTGGCTTTATTCCTTTCCATAGTTCATAAGGAGTAGTTTTGCTCCTTTTGTTTGGGATTCTATTTAATATATAGCAAGTCATTAATAAGGCTTCGCCCCAAAATCCTTTTCCCAAACTTGAATTAAAAAGCAAAGCATTCACTATTTCCGTAAGTACTCGATTCTTATGTTCCGCTACACCATTGTGTTCCGGTGTGTATGGAGCGGTAGTCTCGTGAATAATACCCGTGGACTCAAAATATTTGGGTTCATAATATTCAGCTCCTCTATCACTTCGTAAACATTTAATAAACAATTCACATTGCAATTCAACTTCTTTTTTGTATATTCTAAACTTTTCTATTACTTCATTTTTAGCATGCAACAAGTAAACATAGTAATATCTAGAGAAGTCATCAATGAATGTTACGAAGTATTTCTTTCCACTAATAAAAGGAGTACTATGCATGTCACAAACATTAGAATGTATTAATGCAAGCAATTTAGTGTTTCTTTCTACCTTAGGAAATGAATTCCTTGTAATTTTAGTGACCATGCATGTCTTGCACATATCATTATTTTCATCAATGGTAGGTATCAATTTTAACTTAGCCATATGATGCATCCTTCTATAATGAACATGACCTAATCTATTATGCCATAGATTAGACAACATTGTTTTACTATCATGAATATTAAGCAAGGCATCAATATAAGCAAAACTATCATTTTCCTTATTAATGTTAAGCTTGAACATGTTCTCACAATAATATCCACTTTCCACATATTGTCCACCTTTTGTAAAGATGAACTTATCCGCTTCAAATATTAATTTGAAGCCATACTTATTTAACAAGCCTCCTGACATAAGATTTCTTCTAACTTTCGGTACATAATACACATTGTTTAGTACAAGTGTTTTTTCGGATGTAAACATGATTTCCACGGTGCCTTTTCCTTTCACCTGTGTTGTGGAGGAATTTCCCATGTATAGCACATTTCTTTCATCAACTTCTTCCAAAGTCTTGAAGAAACTTTTATCATTGCATACATGATTCGTTGCACCAGTGTCAATCCACCACGCTCTATCATTTTGGAGAAGATTGACCTCGAAAACCATTACCACAAACTTGTGGTGGTTCGTACCTTGTGTCTTGCTTCTCAAAAGTCTACATTCCACTTTAAAGTGACCAAGTTTGTTACAATGAAAACATGGTCCCTTTTTGTTCTTTTTGAACTTATGACTTTTGTCATACATGCCCACGGAATGTTTTCTTTTGCTTGACTTGTTTGATGGTTTGTGTTCCATCACATGGACCTTTGAAGTCACAAGATTCTTTTCATTAGAATCTTCATCTTGCTTGACTTCTTCTTATTTCGGATAATCTTCTTCTATTCAAAAATGATTGCCAAGGCTCTCGAGAGACATATTCTCCTTTTTATGTTTAAGAGTTTTCTTAGTGTCTCTCCATGAAGGAGGAAGCTTATCAATTATTGATGAGACCACAATAGCTTCATCCATTTTAAGATCATATTGCTTAAAACTATTGAGAATACGTTCAAGCTCATGCAATTGCTCCATAACAAAACGATTATCAACCATTTTAAAGTTATTGAAGCGACTAACCAAGAATTTCTTACTACTTACATCTTCGGCCATGTATCTTGCTTCCAACTTGTCCCAAAGTTGTTTCACACTTGCCTCGTTTTGATAAGCATCAAACAATGAATCTAGCATTCCATTAAGAATGTGTCCCATGCATATGTAGTCATCATTATCCCACTTTTGCCTTTGGCTTGTTCTTTCCGCGGTTTCTTCACCATCTTCCTCACTTGGTCGTGGTGTATCCAGAACGTACGCTACTTTAAGAGTTGTGAGGAGGAAGCGCATCTTTTTCTACCATCGTATGAAGTTTCCTCCTTCAAAGCGGTCTAACTTGACAATGTTGGTAGCCATCTCCTTTACGGAAGCCATCTTGAATATCACGAAATTAAGTCTTAAAATTTTTGGTGGGAAAAGGGGTTTTTATACAATATCCAAGATTAGGGAAAATCGACTTCAAGGCGAGCCTTTCAAATAGGCGTCTATCTTTAAGATTTAATTCACCCCCACCACTTGGTATGCAAAGGGGAATAATGCGACTAGTCTTAAGGATACAATGAAGCAAACATCTAACTTTCGTATTGCACTTTACGAAACTAGACCGCTAGACACACCCGAGGGTTTGCAAAGTCGTTTAGCCTTAAAACTAACTTTCTGCAGCAAGTAGATAATAAGGAATTCAGAATTTTTTGTAGATGGTAGAAACTTTAGTGTTTGTGTTGGGAGTACACAACACTTTTCTTTTTCTCTCTACACTTGCTTGTTGTGTCTAAATTTTGGTGTGTCAAAATGAATGACAACAAGCCCTTTATATAGGCTTCCAAGTGTCTTTTCTTCAAGGACACTTTCTCTTCATAAAGACATCTTTTTGTCTAATAAGCATCTTTATGTTTCAAGGTCACAACCTTTTCATAAAGATCCCTTTCATCCAAAAAGTATCTCTACACTTTTCCAACACAACTTTTGAGCAAAAAATACTGTTTCAATAAATATCTAATGAATAGATAACTATTCATTCCATAAATCACAATCTTTGATTTATACCTTGAAACAATATCTATTCACATGTAACCGTTCACATGTTACTTTACACATATAACTTTTCACATATAACTTTTCATATGTTACTTTACATATGTAACTTTTCACATGTAACTTTCCGTTGATGTCTTTTCAACATCACTTTCCAAGAAACATATTTATTTACATGAAAACTTGTCTATATTCCAACAAACATATTGTGTCACTTTTTGTTACATAACTATTGAGCTAATGATAGCTCTTCATCATGTGAACTATTTTAATTTTGAAAATATACTAACAGAAATAATGATAAAGTTTAGGGGACCGATATTAATCTCTTATTAAATGTTCCACCAAGACTTGCTAAAGGATGTGGATGGCAACACAAAGGGGCCTATGTAAATCTTGGTGCGTTTTATCTTATTGGATTGCCAGTGGGAATCATACTTGGCTTTGTAGCACATTTAAACGGAAGAGGCCTTTGGATTGGAATAGTAGCTGGTTCAATTGTGCAAACTATCCTTCTTTCTCTTTTTGCTATCTTCAACAATTGGAATAAACAGGTTGGTTCTCATATCTTTCTCTCCTTTTTTTTTAGATTATCTATTATGGTCGGACCAGCTTTAAGTGATAAAATGTTCATACATATGGGTATTGTTACAGGTAGCCAAGGCCAGAGAGAGGATAGGGAGATCTTCTATGGAGAATTAGTCATATTTTGGCTTTACTAAATGGAAAAGAACAACACCTGCCAAAGTAATTAAGAGTTACAAGTCCAATTAGAAGAGATAATGGTAAGGGAAAAATGTAGATTAAACATAATTCAAAATCACTCCCAAAAAGATTATGGAAAATTAATGATCCACCAGCTCATTTATTTTCCATGGATGAGTGCATGTACAGCTAATTTAAAGGAACAAGCTTTCTTTTTTATGTTAAGTCAAGAAATTTATTGAAGTAAAAGACGGGGTACAAAAGGAAAGACCGAAGAAGGTCTCTCAAGACACATGAAAGGAAGAAAACAAAGGATTCCCTGTTTGTACCAGATAACGTAAAGCCTCCCAAGCATCTAAACCAACTAAAGCAGATGCACATGTGGCAAACCGACCTCCTCCTCACAAGAAAACCAATCTTGACAGTAGCTACAAGGATTGAAACAAGAACTACCATTCACCCCCATACCGTAAACATGT
Organism: Theobroma grandiflorum; assembly: GCA_036013995.1. Classification (NCBI taxonomy): domain Eukaryota; kingdom Viridiplantae; phylum Streptophyta; class Magnoliopsida; order Malvales; family Malvaceae; genus Theobroma; species Theobroma grandiflorum. The sequence continues at coordinate 30,149,049 of CP142133.1, forward strand.
CATATTGATATACCAGCCTTTGACATTACATTTTCAAAGAGAAAGTGCCAAAACAGTTATAAAAGAATCATATCTCATTTGCTTCATTGCACTGATATTATGGATTCCAATTCCACAATTAATCCAACTTTGTTTTTCCAATCCGAGGAATCTCTTTGCACCCCACGTTGGCCTCTTAATTTTCTGGAACAAGATTAAATCAAGCCAGCATAGGGGAGAATTCAAGGAAGGAGGATGACACCATTTTAACACTCCACCCCATTATTTTGTCTTCTTTAACATGTTTTAGGAATGTACATAAAGCTATGGGAAGAGGTCCATCTTTGAATAATATTGTTTGTTTTGAACTTCGAATATAATTCCTTAAGAATGTTGGCTTGAATTTATTTCTTAATTTATTTAATTCTTTTTTGTTTTATGGCATAATGCTCAGAAAAGCTGTGAAACTATTTAAGAAAATTTAAATAAACCTTATTTTTTTGTTGTGTTCAATCAAGATCTCATGCTTTTATTTTTTATCAAATAAGCTCTTATAACTAATGATTAATGATGTGCAATGGTTGATTGATTTGTATTAGATGATCATTTTTTGTGGATATTAATTTTATTATCTTTATTATGTTAAATCTTCAATGTTAGAATTTAAAGATTAAAACTCTTGAATGTTAATTTGATGGCTTGTGTGAAAGAAAATAATTATACAAATGAAAGGATAAATATTATTTTTTTATGTTTAGATTATTGGTATATTTAATTTATAATTATGGATGAAGTTTATAAATTTCAATGTTGCAATTTGCAAAAGACAAAAGTGATAAAATTTTAGTTTTTTTGGTCCAAAAACGAACCGATCAAATCAATTTGATGTTTATTCGATTCAGTCCTCCTTTAAATTTGATTAGCTTTGAGATTTTTTAAAAATATTTGATTTATTTGGCCTATTTATATGACGGTCCAGACCGCCGAACTAATCAATTGCTCAACACTAAATTTAGGGATTTCTTGAGATATTATGCCTTGTTTTATTTAGGCATAATGCTCAAATAAGTCGTTAAACTGTTTAAGAATAATCAAATAAGCCTTTATTCTTTTATTGTGTTCAATCAAGACCTTATATTTTTATTTTGAGTTAAATAAACCCTTATGACTAATGATTGACTAATTGCCAATGGTAAAAATGTCACTTATCATGTTATATCCACATGGCGTTGACATGGCATTAATGTGGAGGGTGATCATGTTATCATATAAAATTAACATGTTATGTCATCATCAAGTATGATATGTTAGTAAGCCACATCATAATCAATTATGATATTTTAGCATAGCACGTCAACATCACACGATATAGAATAACAAATAATATTTTGTGTAAGTTAATCATTAGTCATAAGGATTTATTTGATTCAAAATAAAAAGTATTAGAGCTTATTCGGCTCAAAATAAAAGTATAAAGGTTTTATTGAATGCAATAAAAATATAAAAAAAATTAATTTTTTTGAATAATTTAGAAACTTTTTTATATTATGTCTTGTTTTATTTATGATTCAAGTCATTCTAAGAGGCTTGTTTGTTTGTGAATCGTAAAATTGGGATTTTGTAATTGTGTTTGTACTTGATTGTGAGAATCCAAATTGCCAATTGCTTACCTTTCTTTACCAACACATATGCAATGGTTGCATGTTAGTTACTCTGAGGTTATTCTATTCTTTGTTTGTGTTAAATAAGTATATACTTAGCAACCCATTTCAAGTTTCCTTCCTTTCCTTGTCTTCATATTTTCTCTCTGAATATAAGTTCGGTTTTTCTCAAAACAGTTTGGTCAGTTAAATTTTTTTTCTAAAATAATTGTTTATTTCAATTTTAGATTTTTCAAATCAAATCAACCAAAGCATTGTTGGCACAGCAATTGACTATAAGAGGTAACCTGTTTGACTTGGCTCCCATTACTTTGATTCAAAGAAAAGCCATGGCAGAAACGGTGGAGATAGAAGAGAGGAAATGGGCAGTGAGTTGGGGTGGATATGTGGAAGAGCTGAACAAGGCAAGCCGCATAGCAGAACCGATGGTGGTGGCTATGGTTCTGCAATACCTTCTGCAAGTTGCATCAGTTATAATGGTTGGACATCTCCGTCAGCTGTCTCTCCCTAGCGTTGCCATTGCTACATCCCTCACCAATGTCACTAGCTTTAGCCTTCTTGTAAGAATACTCTTCCTTCCTCCCTCTATTGATGGGACTCAAAACTTTTATTAGACACGAAACTTTCATATCCAAACTTTTAATTATTGCGATTTTATTCCAAATAAAAAACCGAGGGAAACTAATTAATAAACGTAGGAATTGGCTAGTGTTTACTTCAATTGTTGCTTATAAAAGGAACACCAATTCACCATGGCATTTCATTTTCGAAGCAAACAATTGACAACATGATTTGCCCATAATAAGCTACATCAGGTGACAATCCTACTACTCATACTTATGCTAAATGCAATTTTTCCCACAGTTTTCTCTACGCTTTTCTTCTTTTTCTTTTTTTTTTCAAAAGTACATTTATTAGCCTCAAGAATGTTAAATTCTGGTGTTTTAAAGAAATAATAATTTTATCTCTAGAAGGAAACTAGTAGAGATGGAGAGAAAAAATCAATTTTGGGAGAAAGATGAGAAACACACTAATGCAGTCTTTCATTCATTTTCAACTTTTATAAGAAGTCAATTCAGTTACAAAGAGTATTAACATAAAATTGTAAAGAACATAGATCAATAATAAAAGAATGATATGAACCCACTCTCCACTACTTAGATAATACAAAGTAACTGCCAAGCTATGCATTCCAGAGTCACTAATTACTAATAAAATTCAAAATACAAAATATAAAATAAAACTGATTAGACATCACTTTTAACACATGGTCTTATTCCTTGCTTTAAAGCACATTGACACGAACAGTCATGTCATGTGTAGATAAAACTCAATTTCTAACAAACAATAGTGTGTCATTCCAAATCTCTTGCTTATACAGTAAGAGACTTTTCATATCTTAAGAACCTGATTTGAACAAAGGAACTTGTACAATTACAAAAAATAATTACGTCTCAAAAAACTATTTAAGGCTTAGCTCAAAAACCTATCTGGTTGCCTTAAAAAATAAATCGCAACTTACCATTCTGTCCCTAAAACTAAAACTTGGACATTGATCAGTTCAAAAAAAAAAAAAAAAACCTCATGTCAACCTAATCAAACTCAAATAAATACAATACCACATTCCTACATATTCCTATTTCAATTAACCAGCAAGCATTGCAAACACACCAATTATAATCCAAGCAACAAAATGCAGAGCAAACAAATTTTCTTTTTCATTTATTTAACAGTCTCACATCTCTTGTATGCTTACCCATAGGCAGATCAGACTAAGTAACCACTAACCATAAACATGGACATGTTCGAAAGCCCATGAACCAGGTTTTTATAGTTAATTAATATAATTATTCTACTATCATATTAACGTCAAGGATTCGCTTCGATCATCATCATGTTTCCAAATTTGTCCAGTTCCAGGATTTTCTTCCATCCTGATGTTTCCCAAGTTGTTGTCTCACCACGATAATAGATCCGTATATCTACTACCATATCTGACTGATGCATGTTAATTAATTTTTCATTTTTATCTTTTTCCTTTTCTTAACAAAACATCTAAGCTAAGTGCAAGCAATCAGATGTGGGTGCTGACATGACAATTTTCGTTAGTATTTTGATGATAGATAACAGTAGGATTGTAACGACCCATCCTCGGTCGTTACTGACGTCCGAAACCTCCGGGAGATCCTACTAAATCTTGAACAAGCCTTTATAAATTTTTCGAAACCTTTGTCAAATATGCTAACACATACGTAAATGATTATGAATAACAATAATACCTTATTGATATTCCATTTCCAGTAATAGCAATTATATTTAAATTACAAAGTTTTTAACAATGCATAATTAGGAATTGACAATGCTGATAACATGTAGAAATTCCATATGACTAAACTCTAGACAGCGGAGCGACTCAAACCAGGCTAAGAGATGCCTTTACCTATCTATAGGAAACTGAGCACGCCGATGATTACACGCTAGGCCAATCCCTGTCTGCAAAAAGAGAAATAAAAAGGGTGTGAGTCTCACAGACTCAGTGATCATCGGCTCAGCGAGTAAGACGTAGATGGGAAACAAGCAATTAGCTAATCATTTGAATAGTAAATCACAAGATTATCAAAATTCAATTTAATTGAAAGGGAGGTTCGTGCCTTATAAAAATGATACGGTAAAATCATCATGCAACATTTAATTTTGACAAAACGATGCCGAAATCAGGTATAATAATTCAGGGTGAAATCACCGAAAATCTGACTTATCGTCAAAACACAAATGATAAGATAAAAGCATGCATGCTCCCAAAACATGTAGCTTGTAAACAAATCAAATTATAAACCACGCAAATCACTTCATGATCAATAAATAAGCACTGAAAGCTTGTTTAAATAAAGAGAGCTGCAGAGAAAATCTTAAGTCTTCACCATACATAAAAGTACGCGTCGAAAAATTCACAATGCTCTTGAGTAGGACAATATATAATCAACACGTGGACCCACTTCCACGTAATAACATCCGGAAGCATCGCTTCCACCGGATTCCCATATAATACCATGGCAATCTCAACGATGTTGGCCGACATCGGAGATATCAAGCGGTCACAACCGCTTAAATCATCTGTGGCCTTGCCACATATATCACAGACTATGGCCACAGCCATGTCTAATAGCCCGTCGATGACCCGAAAATGTCTCTAGCTAGAGCTCACTCGTGCACGAGGGTCACACTTAACCGATGTGACATCCGACCTAATCTCGATGCAATCAATTTGTTAGAAGCATTTTTTTTTCTTTCGAATTCAAAACAAGCTTCTCGAGACTATTTTCTTAAATTCTTTAAAATCAAAATTCTTATAAACCAATAAATTTGTTTTCCACGTTATTTGTCCTGGTGTAAGCACTTATATAAAAATCGGACTTTAACCGGATCTCAAAAGCTTTCATAAAACAAATTATTTAACAAATGCATTTACTATGCATATCACACAAAAATTATAAGGCACAAGATTTTGATGCTAAACAATGCGAAGGGCTTGTTTCCTAATTTTCAAAATGCTTTACGTATAATATACATACATATATAGTCAAGACAATTCTAAAAATAATTTTGTATCTACATTTCCTAACATTTCTACCAGCACATGCTATTCACAATTTTGCATCGAAATTAAAATATTCATACATAGATATTATTACGGAAATTTTAAAGTCGACACCCCCTACTCACCTTGTAATAGCGGGATATTACGTCGCAATTAATTTTGAAGGCGTATCTTACGCTTCTTTCTTACCGGTCGTTCGCTAATTTCTTCGGCCTGCCACCACAGTGCACCACCTTATTTATTTCCTAAATATTAAAATTCCACTTAACACATATATACATACCTTCCTTTATTATATTTTATTGGATATATATTATTATATATATTTTTATATTTAATATATATTATTTTATTATTATAATCATTATTTTTTTCTTTTACCTTTTTATTTCCCTTCTTTCACGTTTCTTCCTCTTTTTTCTTTGGCTCCTTTTTTCCTCGCCGATGGCAGCCCCTTCGCTCTCTCTCTTTCTCTTCTGCTCCACTTATTTCTCACTTTCTCTTACCACCAACAGCCAAAACCACAGGTTTTCAACCCTCAAAAATTTCAGCAATAGAACCTCAAAATTTCAGCAACAAGATCTCAAAAATGTCAAAAATAAAACCTCAAAATTTCATAGCAAATCTCCAAATTCTCAGCAACAAAAACCTTAAAATTTTGGCAACATAAAGCTGTCCTTCCTCCTTCAAAATTGGCAACCAAAGCTGCCTCTTTTCCCCCTAAAAATCGATCACCAAAAGCCTCAAAAACATCAGCTCTTTCTCCTCCAAAAATTGTAGCAAAATCAGCTTCCTTTTTCCCTTAAAATTGTAAAAAATTAGCCTTCTTTCTCCCTCAAAATAGCAAAAAAAAAAATTTCAGCTTTATTTCCTTCTTCTTTCTCTTCTTTCTTTTCTTTTCTTTCTCTTCCTCTCACTTGACTTATTCTCTTCTTTCTTTCCCCTTCCTCTCCCCGTTAAATGAAGCACAAATAATGGTTAAAAAAATGGGGAAAAGAACCAAGCATAGCAGACCTTTCATTTTGTCTCCTTCTTCTATTTATTTTACTTATTTCTCTTGCCTTCTTTCTTTGATTTTATGGTCGGCCCCTACCATTATCTGCTACCTAGTTCCAACTAAACTAAACTTAAAAAAATTGTTATTTGACTTTCCTTTTTACATGTTTTGCTGGCCCTTGTCACATCCTATCTTTTCTTCCTTTTATTATTGCCGCCCACTTCACAATTCAGCTTCCAAGTCTTATTCAAATTTCAATTGACCACATGGCCGACTGCCCATGTGGTCTCTTTTTTTTTGTTATATATATTTTTTTAAAAAGGGTTTTACAATCTTCCTAACTTAAAACAAATTCATCCTCTAATTAAAATAAAGTGGGTTGGTAAAGCATACCTTAGTCGTGAAAGAGGTGTGGGTATTCCTTCCTTATCTCCTCTTCAGGTTCCCAAGTCACCTCTTCCATCGAATTGTTTTGCCACAAGACCTTTACTGAGGTAATTTTTCTTGAAGCGCAACTGCTTCACTTGACGGTTTAATATTGCCACTGGTTGCTCTTCGAAAGTTAATCCTTCATCCAATGGAACCAAGTCATATCGTATAACATGTGTTGGGTCCTTGATGTACTTCCTTAACATAAACACATGAAATGTGAGATTTACTCGAGCTAACTCCACCGGCAAAGCTAGCCGATATGCTATGGACCCAATTTATTCTAGAACTTCAAAAGGTCTAATATATCTTGGGCTCAGCTTTCCTTTCTTCCTAAATCTTTTACTTTGTTTCAATGGAGATAACTTCAAAAATACAAAATCCCCCACTTGAAACTCTAAAGGACGAAGTCTATTATCCGAAAAGGACTTTTGTCTGCTCTGGGTTGTCCTTCGACAATCCCTTGCCAAACTCACCACATCCGTTGCTTGTTGAACCAAATCGGGACCCAATAACTTTCTTTCTCCCACTTCAAACCATCCAATGGGTGACTTGCACTTTCGTCCGTACAATGCTTCAAACGGAGCCATTTTGATACTGGCTTGGTAGCTGTTATTATATGCGAATTCCACTAAAGATAATTGTTGATCCCACGTGGTTCCTAAATACAATACAATTGACCTTAGCATATCTTCGAATGTTTGTATCACACACTCCGACTGACCATCCATTTGATAATGATATGCAATACTGAAGCCTAAATGAGTGCCTAACGCTCCATGTAAACTTCTCCAAAACTTGTTAGTAAACTGTAGCCTTCAATTAGAAACTATGATCACACGAACTCCATGCAATCGTACAATACAATCAACATAGATTTTTGCATACTTAGCTGACCCATAGTTTTTTTTTTTTTACTAAAATGAAGTGAGCCAACTTGGTCAATCGATCTACTATCACCCATGTGGAATCAAATCTTCCCCTGACACAGGGCAATCTTGTCACAAAATCCATAGCCACATGCTCTCATTTTCATTTGGGAATCGACAAAGGTTGTAGCAAACCTGTGGGTTTTTCGTGTTCAACTTTAACTTGTTGACAAGTGAGGCACTTGGCTACATATTCTGCTACATCCTCATTCATCCCTGGCCACCAATAGACCATCTTTAAATCGTGATACATTTTAGTGGTTCTTGGGTGTACGATATAAGCGGTAATGTGAGCCTTTTCCAAAATTTCTTCTCTCAAGTTATCTCGTTCTTATGAATTATATCAATTTTCAATCGTTATAGAAGACTCGACAATGTCATATTACGTTTAATTATAAGTACCACACTTCTTGAATTAAATTAATATTATTCTTCCTCTTATAATTTTTCAGATCATGCTCACCATCTTGTGATAATTACACAAAACCTATTCCGATGTTTTATTTTCATATAGAAGTTGATCGTTAATTAATGCCATCCCTGAACATCATGTGTCAAAAATCAATTTTTACTTATCCAAAATTCATATTCTAATATCAATTAACTTGACCATATCATCGCACCACCTCTTTAAAAATGACCTACAAAACATACACCATGAAAAGACTGGAGTGACACATAACTGTAAAACAAATGGACAGGAAAATAAGTTAAATACAATGGAATTCAAAGGATAATACTAATGATCAATTTGGTTATCGAGGCTATTTAAAAAAAAATTTGGCAATGTGAAAAAGATAAAACAATCTAAGGACAGAACAATCTTGTAATGGCTTTTCTCCAAGCTTCCCGGAAGACAATAAAAATCAATATTAAGATTATATTTCCTTTTCACAATTCTTTAACCTAGCATATTCAAGAGAAGCTTAAATGTCTCTTGTTGTTTGATCATTAGATCAAAATTGATGGGAATGAATAAAAGGGTGTACTACCCGTGTAAGTGGGATTATGGAATGACAATTAACCCAAGAAAAACTGCATTTCCCACTGCTTATTTCTATTGTCATCAATGTTTAAATTCAGGTTAGGTAGCCATTATATAATTATAGAGAAGACCTATGATCATGTGTGATGGTGCTTCATTGATCAGAGATAGGGAGATCAAGCAAATTGTGCTGACTGCATATTTAAGAGTCATTCCCATTATAACAGGGTAAACATCTTAGCCCTTTCTATTTATTTTGTGATCGAATGATAAATTAGAATTTTAAGCAAAATATTTATTTGAAAATACAAGAGAGAATTTAAAAATACTTTTGGAGGTTAGTCTACATAACAAATATTATTTAAATTAGAGGCTTTAATTTCTCTTGAAGATTATGGGCTATAGGAATAGTTAATTTAGTTGACTGTTTCCAATTAGATGTTTGTTGAGAGCTTTTATGGTTATACTAATTACTGTATTTAAGCTCAAATTCAAATCAACTTTTATATATCTGTAATGACCAGGCTTATCTAATAAACTAGCATTTTAGGATTAACTAACTTGGTCGCCAAGCTTAAAGGCATAAATAGTCACGGTAATTTGTCTTGAATAAACATTGGTCATCGTTTTATGTTTGTTTATTGCTTCCATAGTTTTTGTGTTTAGATTTAAAATGCATAGTTTGCGGTACTCAATCTGTCTTTCAAAAGAAAATTGAAGAAAAACACATCTGCAACTTCTTTCAGCCTTAAATAAAATTCTTCCAGGTTTACTACCTCTCATGGTGACTTTTCAGGCTATCTGATGGACTCTCAGCAGACTAGCAACCTAATTTCTTCAGTAGCCCTTATGGTATTAAAAAGAGCAGGAAGTTGTTTCCTTTAATTCACATATTTTCAAAAGGATTTAATCAAGTTTTTTTTTCTTTAAAAATGTTTCTAGGTTTAAAGTAAAACTAAGAAATAGTAAACTTATATCAGTATGAAGGTCTTGAGAATAACACTAGTTCAGTGACTAGTTTAAGGACATTCCCAAATCTCCTTCAAGATTTTTTTTTCTCCACAACTAGTACGATTAAAGATGTTATTAACCAGAGATAGAAGAAGTAACTTGTTGCATTGAGGGAATAACATTCGAAGGGGCAAAAAGCTATGCTTATCAAAAGTTAATAGACTATATTAGAAGAGAAGATACACAGAAATATTGTTTAATGAGGTAAAAAAATGAGTTTAAACATGACCTAGCTGAGGTGAGAAAGGTATATGACAATGAAGGTAAACTGTCCACCAAGTGAGAATCAAAGAAACTGGACTACTTCACCATTGTTCTAAATATAAGGTAGCACAGTAACAGGCTATTAAGACTTGATAGGATGCTTTTGCAAGAAACATCTTCAAAAGTCAATGATAGGGGAAAGGTTTTGTTTGGAAGGATATTTAGAATGCAAAATGCAGAGGAAGGATTGAAAGATGAGTTTCGCGATTTATCTTTTATACTTCTATTGTATATATCCTTATTCATTTTGATATTAGTTACTCACTTAAAATTTAGATTCATAGGAGTCATATGCACCTCTTGCATTTTTTGAATTTCAATTTCTACGTTAAAGGATTCTTATTAACCAGCTTCATTATTGGGATTATCTTTAATCGTCCTTGTACTATCCCTTTACACCAATATACCATTACTTTCCCTTTAACGTCTACATAGTCAACTCTGATATTTATAAAACTTAATATAGATTTTACTTAAGTGTCCCTCGACATTGTCGCCAATATCTAATTTCAACCTTGAGCTAATTCATGCACTAATAACTACAATATAACATAGTTCTATCAAACCTTGAGATCTCATCGTCATTTAATTAAATTCAAAACCGGCTCCATTTAAGCTGCTATACACCTATTTAGCACATATTCGCATTTAAAATATTTCAAAAGTTTAGCACCATTCATATATGGGTAAGGCAACTTAATTAACATAGTGCACTTACTTCAGTGCACGCAAGTATCAGTTTACATCTCCTTAATACTTAAATTTATAAACCTCAGGTGGATCTCAATAATCATTATTTATTTCAGTCAAATTATACCCTTTATTATCATTATCGAAGTTCTCCTTTATATCAACCTCAAATACCGTCCATAATCATCAAATTTCTTCCCATTGACAATCATGGGTTCAAATTTTAACTCCATTTTCCTCCATCCTTAGTCGAAGGGATACATCATTATAGTAATCGTTATCAGGAGCTTTTGCTTTAAAATCTTTCCAACAATCACTCGTGTCCCGGGTGGTATCTCAAACCCGGACAACAGCAATCAATTCTAGTTATTTAATTTTCTTTTATAATTACACAAGGTGGTTTTCTAAGATAAAGAGTCTACGCAGTCTCTTGTCTATAATCGGTGCTGCAGTCACTAGCAATAGGCAAGACTCTACGTAGACTCTCCTACTCTGCTGTTTAATACAAGAATATCTTAAGACTTGACCAAACCTACAGCTTTGATACCAACTTTGTAACGACCCATCCTCGGTCGCTACTGGCGTCCGAGACCTCCGAGAAATCCCGCTAAGTCTCAAACAAGCCTTTATAATTTTTCTGAAACCTTTGTCAAATATGCTAACACGTACGTAAATGATTATGAATAACAATAATACCCTATTGGTATTCCATTTCCAGTAATAGCAATTATATTTAAATTACTAAGTTTTCAACAATGCATAATTAGGAATTGACAATGCTGATAACATCTAGAAATTCCATGTGACTGAACTCTAGACAATAGAGCGACTCGAAGCTGGCTAAGAGATGCCTTGACCTATCCGCAGGAAACTGAGCACACCGATGATTACGTGCTAGGCCAATCCCTGTCTGCAAAAAGAGAAATAAAAGAGGTGTAAGTCTCACAGACTCAGTGATCATCGGCTCAGCAAGTAGGACGCAGATGGAAAACAAGCAATTAGCTGATCATTTGAATAGTAAATCACAAGATTATCGAAATTCAATTTAATTGAAAGGGAGGTTCGTGCCTTATAAAAATGATGCAGTAAAATCATCATGCAACATTTAATTTTGACAAAACGATGCCGAAATCAGGTGTAATAATTCAGGGTGAAATCACCGAAAATCTAACTTATCGTCAAAGTACAAATGATAAGATAAAAGCATGCATGCTCCCAAAACATGTAGCTTGTAAACAAATCAAATTATAAACCACACAAATTACTTCATGATCAATAAATAAGCACTGAAAGCTTGTTTAAATAAAGGAAGCTGCAGAGAAAATCTTAAGTCTTCACCATACATAAAAGTACGCATCGAAAAATTCACAATGCTCTCAAGTAGGAAAATATAACATTAACACGTGGACCCACTTTGATGTAATAACATCCGAGAGCATCGCTTCCACCGGATTCCCATATAATGCCATGGTAATCTCAACGATGTTGGTCGACATCGGAGATATCAAGCGATCACAACCGTGTAAATCATCTGTGGCCTTGCCACATATATCACAGACTATGGCCACACCCATGTCTAGCAGCCCATCGGTGACTTGAAAATGTCTCTAGCTAGAGCTCACTCGTGCACGAGGGTCACACTTAACCGATATGACATCCGACCTACTCTTGACGCAATCAATTTGTTAGAACATTTTTTTTTATCTTTTGAATTCATAACAAGCTTCTCGAGACTATTTTCTTAAATTCTTTAAAATCAAAATTCTTATAAACTGATAAATTTGTTTTCCACGTTATTTGTCCTGGTGTAAGCACTTATATAAAAATCAGACTTAAACCGGATCTCAAAAGCTTTCATAAAACAAATTATTTAACAAATGCATTTACTATGCATATCACACAAAAATTATAAGGCACAAGATTTTGATGCTAAACAGTGCGAAGGGCTTGTTTCCTAATTTTCAAAATGCTTTACGTATAATATACATACATATATAGTCAAGACAATTCTAAAAATAATTTTGCATCCACATTTCCTAACATTTCTACCAGCACATGCTATTCACAATTTTGCATCAAAATTAAAATATTCATACATAGATATTATTACAGAAATTCTAAAGTCGACACCCCCTACTTACCTTGTAATAGCAGGATGTTACGTCGCTATTAATGTTGAAGGCGTATCCTACGCTTCCTTCTTACCGGTCGTTCGCTAATTTCTTCGACCTGCCACCACAGTGCATCACCTTATTTATTTCCTAAATATTAAAATTCCACTTAACACATATATACATACCTTCCTTTATTATATTTTATTGGATATATATTATTATATATATTTTTATATTTAATATATATTATTTTTTTAGTATAATCATTATTTTTTTCTTTTACCTTTCTATTTCCCTTCTTTCACGTTTCTTCCTCTCCTTTCTTTGGCTCCTCTTTTCCCGTCGATGGCAGCCCCTTCGTTCTCTCTCTTTCTCTTATGTTCCACTTATTTCTCACTTTCTCTTACCACCAACAACCAAAACCACAGCTTTTCAACCCTCAAAAATTTCAGCAATAGAACCTCAAAATTTCTGCAGCAAGATCTCAAAAATGTCAGAAATAAAACCTCAAAATTTCATAGCAAATCTTTAAATTCTCAGCAACAAAAACCTTAAAACTTTGGCAACACAAAGCTGTCCTTCCTCCTTCAAAATCGGCAACCAAAGCTGTCTCTTTTTCCCCTCAAAATCGATCACCAAAAGCCTCAAAAACATCAGCTCTTTCTCCTCCAAAAATTACAGCAAAATCAGCTTCCTTCTTCCCTTAAAATTGCAAAAAAATTAACCTTTTTCTCCCTCAAAATAGCAAAAAAAAAATTTCAGCTTTCATTCCTTCTTCTTTTTTTTTTTAACAAAAAGGAAAGTCACAAGAAAAGAAAGCACAGAATAAAAGAACCAGATTTCCATTTTGTCCCTATTACAAGAAGAAGAGTCATCTTGAATCATACTACTAGTATAGGCCCAGTGTAAGGTGTAATGCATGCAAGAAATTAGGCCATGTGGAAAAGGTTTGTAAAAACAAACCTGAAGTAAATGAAGAAGTCTCTTACTCTATTAAGAATGTTGAAGTTTTAGAGGAAAAATTGTTTATGGCTACAAGATGCAATTCTTCAGATAGTGCAGTGGCTTCTCGATAATGGTAGTTCTAATCATGTCACACCTAACCTTTCCTTATTTACTGATCTGGATACTTATTACAGGTCAAAAGTAAAAATAGGGAATGGTGTTTATCTTGATGTTATGGGGAAAGGCACAGTAGGGATCAACGCATCTTCAAGCCTAAGGTATGTTCATGGTGTACTGTTAATACCTGAAATAGCTCAGAATCTGCTGAATATAGGTCAGATGATGGAAAATGACTATGTGCTTGTGTTTAAGAATGATGTATGTACTATCTATGATCCCTCTAGTGAATTGTTGATGAATGTTCAAATGAAAAATAGATGTTTTTATGTTAACTTGACTGAAATGTGTATGCAAGCTAGTGGCAGCAATGTGGATACATTATCACTTTGGCACAGAAAACTTGGTCATTGTAGCTATAATTACATGAGCTTGATGCAATCTTAGAAATTGGTAGAAAAGCTACCTAAAAGCAGTCAATCAACTTCAGTGTGTGGTGTATGCAAGCTTGGTAAACAAAGCGGAAAAACTTTTCCATCTGTCAATTTAAAGAGAACTAGAAACAGACTTGAACTAGCACATTCAGATGTAATAGGGCCTATGACTCAACAATCCTTGTTTGGTAACAAATATTTTATAGTCTTTATGGATTACTATAGCAGCTATACATGGATTTATTTTCTCAAATCGAAGTTTGATGCCTTTGAACTATTTGTTAAGTTCAAAGCCAAAGTCGAAGGAGAATCTGGTTCTAAACTGAAGTGCCTCAAGACAGATAATGGTGGGGAGTATACCTCTTCACAGTTTGAGAATTTTCTTGCAACAGAGGGCATTCATCATTAACTTACAATTCCTTATTCACCTCAACAAAATGGGGTGAGTGAAAGGAAAAATAGATCTATCCTTGACATGGCAAGATGTCTTTTGTTTGAGAAAAATCTATCAAAGAAATTCTGGGCATAAGCATGTAATACAGCTGTTTATCTGTTAAACAGATTACCAACAAAGGCTGTAATAGCTTTGACTTCCTATGAAGCTTGGTACAGCAGAAAACCTGCAGTTGATCATCTCAGAACATTTGGAAGTTTGTGTTATCATCAGATACCTGAGAACTTCAAAGATAAGCTTGATCATAGATCAAAAACTAAAGTGTTTATTGGTTATAGTGAGCAGTCTAAGGGATACGGAGTTTATCTAGTGAAATCAAAGAAAGTTATTGTATCCATAAATGTCATTTTTGATAAAAAAAGCTAAATGGAGCTAGAATGGAAATGATGCAGACGCAGGAGAGTCACCATTTAGAATTGAACTTCACAATTCAACTGAAATCGAATTAGATACAGAAACTGATGCAGATACAGCATATCAGTAAGTTGATTTTAATGATAATGATGATGAACACTTTGCAGTGAGAGGTACAAGGAGTCTTGATGATATCTATCACAGAAGCTTGATATCAAAAGATTTAAAATCGAGAACCAATCAAATAAACCAATTGAATCAAACTTTTTGGATCAATGGACCAATTGGATTGAACCATTGTACTCAAATCGTATTCAATTCAATTAGGTCATTAGTTTGATTTAATTTTGCTCACACCTATGTTTTGATAGGGAGTAAATATGGGTCAAATTTAACGATAAAAATGTTATGTGAGTTAAAATTATAAAATTTTAAACCTAATTGATTAACTTATCTTTCCTTGTGAGGTCTATAAGAAGAAAACTGACTAATCTAACAAGGTATAGTCACACCAATTTCCACGAATCCACTAGTAAATTTTTAAGAATATACTTATATTATTAACTCTGTCTAGTAATTTTTATAATCACTTTTGACGAAGACTAGGCTTGCTTTTAGGTTTAAATTCCACTGTTTTCTTCTTTAATCACTTACCTATAGTCATCTATGTAGGTCTTGGTGGCACCTGAGTTCATGACAATTTTTGTAATCAAGAAGTCCTAGTCACCCACAACCAAAAAGATTAGAACATTTAAAGCAAAATGTAAGTCTTTGGAATATATAAATCTTGGTCGGGCTGAGATAAGATTTCATGTTTGAGGGATGAAGACAATATATATAAAATAGATGGAAAAAATATCTAAAAGTTCAATTTTTGACAAAAACGTAAAGTGATTTATATGAAAATAATTCATATGAATATATTACACAAATAATTCCAACTACATGTTAAATATAAAATAAAGACATTTTTAAAGAATTATTACATGCTAAGATTGGACATCTTTAATTAAGCTCGACGGTCTTTCATAGAGTTGAAGATATTTATTACTGAATCAATGTTAAAGCTTCGAATGATTTTCTTTTCAATAATAATGATCAATGAATTTATATGAAAATCATTTAACATTATATTACAAGTATCGTTCTTAACAAATTTCATAGTAAAAAAATGCACACTTTGATGTTGTAGTAGAAACTGGAAGAGTTAAGACAAGTTGAATCAATCTATCAATAAGGAAGTAAACTTTTGATATTCCCATCTTCTTTAACACTTAACATAACTTAAAAAGTATAAATACATTTTTCAAAACTTGATTATAAAGAATGTCAAACTTGAATAGATCCAATTTGATAGCTTAGATGCATTTTATCATGCTAAGTAAAGTTATCAAGATAATATATATTTGTATGGTAGCAAATACTTTCAACATCAAACAATTTGACATCATTTTGAAGGTCCAAAGATATACCAAGAGTGAGCAATTCTACTATATTCTCATTAAATCTGGAATCCAATTCTTACAAGAGTGAGTCAATATCAGCTAGAAACAAGTCAACTTAACAATGGTGCTCAATTGTGGTATGATCCTTTGATGACAACCTTTACTTAATTAATATCTAGCTCCCATGTTAGGAATCTTAATTTCTTATTTCTCACAAAACTTTTTCACTGACACAAACAAAGGTTCCCATCCATCTTCTTTTAATTGTTGGAGACATTTTTTGATAAGCGATACTAAATGTATTGCAATTAGTGTTTCTTGAAACTTAAGTTGTAAAGATTTTGAAAGTTTATTTGTTATCTCCGACAACAATGCAAGATAAACACAAATTCAAATGATATATTGATATGTTATAAAAATTATAAAATAAGGGGTAAAGTTATAAAATTATTTTAAGAGCAAAATTATAATTTCAAAAAAAAAAGGTTGTAATAAAAATTTCAAAATTTTTAAAAAGGCGGGAACCCCTACTGGCCCCCTTCCCTACCCCTTTACTTGGACCCTTTATCCATGCCGAAAAGAATACGTTTTGACAATCAACGCCAAGTAAAGGAATGGCCCTTGTTTGCTTTTAATTTTCCTCCACCATTGTTTTCTTCTTCAATCACCTTCAAAGCCTAATTATAAGGCTCATTATCTCCCATAATTTATAAGAGTTGATGAGCAACTTGATTATTTGCAAATATAAAACTATTCTCAATTGTTATAGAAAGAAGATAGAATTAGGATTAGCATTTTATAGAATTAGGGCTCGAAAGTGGTGTTTACTTGGCTAACTAAGATGGGTCAGCGTTCATGGAAATGGTGGCAAACCTTCAACGAAATTGACAGCTATCTCAAGGAAGTGGGACAGTTTGAATTTATTCATACTTACAGGGAAGGAAACATGTTGAGAAATTCTTTAACAAAGTTTGGTGTTGATAGGGAGAATATGTTTCTTGCACGGTGGTGTCTTCTTTTCATGTTCTTCCTAATTTTTAATGACGTATTTGGATTATGTATGGCGAGGATAAGGTGCTAATTATCCAGTATGTAGCCGAGGCAGTCTTTGTAACAAATTGTACTGCACATGATGTTTGTGCCTATATGTAAGATAGACTTTCTTTTCTCTTCTTAATATTTAAATTCATAAAGTCTTAGACCGTGTGGAAATAGGTGTGACTGTCTTAATCAAGATTTTTTTTCTTGATGAGATTTTATTAATAAGTAAAAATTAGAATTATAATCAAACAATCATCATTAAAAATTAAATAATTATTACACCTAATACTATAAGAAACCAATTATGAATCAACAAACAGATTGATTAACCATTTTAAATATGGATCCACACATGATAGGACTCTTCTTTGGTCTTTGAGATGAAGTTTCATGGGCACATGCTACAACAAATTTAAATGTACAACAAAGTCTATTTTTTTATTAATTTATAGTATATAATTCTTTATCCTTTTTCCACGCTACAAATTCTTGCAATAGGAACCTTTTGACCAAGACTAGGCCGTCTAGGCTTGCTTTTAGGTCTAAATTGACTCATTTACCATTTGAGGACCCGCACAATTGACCTGCAGGCAAGCAGGCAATGCCTTTTCCGCTGGTGAATAAGCGTGAACCCAATTTGGCCTTTGGTGCGTCATCCAAATTCAATTGTTCTTAGAATTTTTAAGTGTTGGGTCATCAGCAATCAGTGCAATATTGTTTTCAAGGTAATTATTATATGAAAGTTTCTGCAAGTTGGGCAGTGGATGATATGAAATGAAAGTCAAGCCACCAGATTTGGGTGGCTTGACCCACTTCTATGTCCATCCACCATTCCACTTGCAAAAACTTACATGATAGGTTTTTTTAAAAAAAAAAAAATTACAAGGATGGGAGCCAATCTTGTGCAAGGGTTCCCCACCAACAATACTTTTTACATGTTTTTTTTTTTTTTTGAAGTAATTTTATTAACCTCACAACCGTCGTTATAAGTCCACTGGAAACTCCTCTTGACATAAAAATCAATTTGAGTGAAGGAAGCTTGAACAATAAGCATGAAGGTGGTTGTAACGATCCCAAATAACACAAACAAGAACAAAAATTTTTTGCATGTTATTTAATTTCACATGTCAAATGTGTATAGTTTAGTTATGCATGAGTGGAAAATTATCCGGTACTTCGATTAACAAAAACATTTGAGATCTTTTTCAAAACTGAATTGTTATCTCTCAAGCTAGAGTCAAGAGGAGTGAATTTTTATTGATAAATTCATCTATAAAGACAAACAGAAGCTGCGGTCACCTCAAGTACAGCTACTGAAAAAGTCATATTTCGACAACTATATATTGAAAAGGAAATGAGGGAGGCTGCCCAGCATGGATAAGAACATACTGAAGAATGTTTTTCGTAACTGTGTCCCAAGACCGCTGTCCTGGTGGCTGATCTTTGACTGCATAAAGTTGAACATTACAGTGCAAAATGACAGGGATAATGTGATATTTTATACTTTGAAAACTAATCCCTTAAATTATGTTGGATATTTTCAAATAAATATGAGACATAATTTCATATTAGAATAAAAGGAAAAGTTATTATTATTGAAAATTAGAAAATAAAAGAATGGTTATATCTATTGAAAATTAAAAAAAAAAGTCACTTATATTGGAAAAGGTAGTTGCGACTGTTTGAAAAAGATACAAACTATGTTTATTGGAAACAGACATCTAAACCTATAAAAAAAAGTACCCTCTTTTATCAACAGAACTTATAACAGAAAATAATAATATTTTTCCTTCCTTTTTCAAGCATTCTCCAAGTTTTCTTCTCTATCATTTTGCTACAGAAAAATTTTATAAAATTTTGATAATCTTGTCATACTTCGATGAGTACTCAGTGGATTAATTTTGTCATTACAAAATGTTGTCAATCACTAGGTTTTATTGTATTTTCAAGGGTTATACGTTGTAATATTTTCTTCTTCAATCAATTAGCTGTAATCATCTATGGAGGTCTTGCTGGGCCTGAGTTCATGACAATTTTATAACCAGGAAGTCCTAATCACCTACCATCAAATAGATTAGAACAAATAAATTCTCAGCTATAAAAGTTGATGAGCAACTTAATCATATGCAAATGTAAAAGTATTCTCAATTGTTATAGAAAGAAAATAGAATTAGGAATAACGTTTTATAGTGAATGAAATTGAGATAATGGAAAAGGATTGGGCTAACCACGGTGGGATACCATCTATCCCTTCTATTTCTTGTTTAATTACTCCCATTTAGCCATAAGAAAATAGGCATAATGGAAAAGGATTGATTGGAGAACAGTAGATGAGCTACTGATCAATATGATAGGATGGATTATGTAATTTGAAAATGAATTCAATGAGACCACCAACATCAACTTCCACAAAAAGATATTAAATCTAAAAAAAATTCTTAAAGCATTCAAAAAAATTAAATAATTTTTTATTCTTTTATTACATTCAATTAAATCTTTATATTTTTATTTTAAGCAAAATAAACCCCTAAACTTTTATTTTGAGCCAAATAAACCCTTACAACAAATGGTTAACATAGTCAATATGCCACTTGTCATTTTATGTCATGTGGCATTGACGTAGCATTTTGACATGTCATAATAGATGATGATGTGATATGTTAATGTGACATGTTGATATTTTATAATGGATGATCACATGGTTATATAGTATTTTTTACAGTCCACATCAATGCCATGTCAGCATTATATGAGTATAAAATGACTAGGGATATTTTGTCCAATGAAAATTAATCCATCATTAGTTATAAGGGTTTATTTAATCTAACATAAAAATACAATGATTTAGTTGAACTCAACAAAAGAATAAAACTTTAGTTAAATATTTTTAATAAATTTAGGAGCTTTTTGAAATTAAGTTAAAATATTAATAGTAACAAGCACTTAATTGGCATTTTCAAGAAGAAACAAGAACATAATTTGCTACAGAAAGCTTCGTCCAAAATAAATGTATACAATGCCTACTAAGACAAATCACGGCAAAAAGAAAGAAATACATGTACAGTAACAAATACACAGTAGCAACATGTGAGAAAATCAAACAAGGTCAAAAGAAAATCATTACACTAATATGTAGAAAATCATACAGGCCTAGGCTTGAGAATTTGCAAACGGAGATTGACACCATTTGTACAGGGATCAAACTAAAAGGAATTATGAACCCTTCGATTAGCATCTTACAAAAAGCCAAGCAAGGACAAACCTCAGACCGTTACACACATTTCTTCAAAAATTAATTGATTCACTTTTGTTCCTTAGAGGCATGAGAAATCACCTTCAGTTGTAGTCCCAGCGACACCTGAAAATAATACAACCATATAAATGCTCTGTTATTTATGGAAGTATAATGTGCCACTTGTATAAAGTCATGTTCAATTTTTTTAAAAGAAAAACAAAGAGAAAGTAAATGTGATAAAAAGTTTTTACCTCCTTGAACTTATTAAAAGACTGGTGCCTTTCAGGTTCGAATTCTCCTCTCCAACCTTGCCTTCTGTAAAACAAATCTAACGTACAGCCAGTCTTTCATGTTGTCCAAGAAACGGAAGTAGGAGTGCCTCCAGGAACGCTTGAACAATAAAGCACCACAAATACCCCAAAAACCCACGATAAATCCAAGTCCCATCCCAGCATAAAACCATTTTCTGAATTCATCAAAATCATCCTGACCTCTTCTTGGTTGACCTTGAGGTGTTTCCGCTGATCCTGAGCAATTTGGTGTAACTGGAGGACCACAAAGTCCGTGATTATGGGAAAATGTTGAAGGATCAAAGAGTTGTATCTGAGTTCCTGTTGGAATTTTTCCTGATAAATAATTATAGGATAAGTCCAAGGTAGACAAAAATGTTAACTCAGACAAGCTTGATGGGATGCCTCCAGAAAAATTGTTTCTTGACAGATCAAGTGATTGCAATTGTCTTAATTGCCCAATCTTCCCAGGGATTTTGCCACTCAAAAAATTTCGTGATAAATTCAATGCAACCAATTGTCGGAGACTAGTTAGTTCTTTAGGAACTTCTCCTGTTAATCTATTATTCGAAAGATCAATGGCTAATAATAGTCCAAGAATTTTTGCATACTTTTGCTTCTTTCCTTTCCATGTATACAGTGCCTCATCCACATAGTTGACATCAATAAAAACTGAATTAGGATCCAATTTTCTTGAAATGGGATGCTCAATTGTTCTGCTTAAGTTCACGTCTTGAGCCATAGAAGTGAATTTATTGAGACATCGTGGTAGGGTACCAGATAATTTGTTTACAGAGAGATCCAAGATTTGAATATTGTTCAAGTCACAAATTTGATGAGGTATCGTTCCATTAAATTGATTGGTTTGGAGGCCTAGAAAAATCAATGATGAGAAACTTTCCCCGATCCACTCAGGTATGTTTCCTGATAATTTGTTATCACTGAAGTCCAAAAATTCCAACCTCCAACAATTCCCTAAGGATGAAGGAAATGGTCCTGATAAGCTATTGCTGCGTAAACTGAGCATTCGAAGACCTATAAGAGATCCAATTGATCTTGGAATTGAGCCTGACAAATTGTTCTCAGCCAAATTCAGAGCTTTAAGTGAGTTCCGCCATCTTGCCAAGCAATCGGGAACCACTCCAGAAAATAGGTTATTTGAGAGATCAAGCAACATCAAGCATGCATCACTAATGTTGCAAATTGAATTGATTGAACCTGAAAATTTATTTTTGGAGAGGTTCAAGGTAACCAAGAAATTTGTCATTTGTGGCAGTGGACCTGTTAAATTATTAGAGCTTAAATCAAGAAAAAGGATAGCAATACTGTTATTCGGCAAAGTACCGCTGATCTGGTTGAAAGACAAATTTACGCTATGCGTGCCAATTGAAAATACGTTCCAAAACCAACTTGGAACGGAATCCGAAATCTCCGCAGCAGAAATATCAATTTCAGAGCATGTATTTTGAGACCGAAGCCATTGCGGGAAAAGCGGCCCTAACTTGCAAGAGCGAAGGAATATAAGACTCAGTTGAAAAGGAGGAATCCAATCGGACTTGAATTTTAAAGTCAAACAAGTATCAGATAAGTCCAACTTCCGTAAGTTGCTGAGATTTGCGAAATGTGCTTCCAAAATTACAGCTTTATCAAAAGAATTCCCGGCTAGCTCTAGAGTCGTGAGGTTGGACAGTTGTCCGATTCCTTCGCTTATGGTTCCATTTAAACGGTTGTATCCAAGGCCTAGCACTTGCAAGGATGATAGTTTTGCGATTTCATTAGGCACTGACCCCGTAAATTGATTCTCAGTTAAATCCAAATTCTCTAGAGAGTGTGTTGTGCATAAAGATGTACTTTGAAGAAGTCCAAATACATCTCCACCGAGATTGTTGGATTGCAAGTCTAATGAATGCAAATTACAGATATTCCATATAAATAATGGAATCCCACCTTGAAGCAAATTGCGGCTTAGAGTAAGTTCTCTAATAGCAACCAAGTTCCCAAAAGTTTCAGGAATTGAACCTGTCAACTGATTTGATGAGAGATCAAGAGTGTCCAATCTCGAAAGGTTTCCTAGATGAGAGGGAATTGGTCCAGTAAATTGAGATTCAGAGAGATCTAGATGGGCCAATTTTGTAAGAGCACCAATGAATTCGGGAATGCAGCTTAGAGTAAGTTCTCTCGTGGCAACCAAGTTCCCAAAAGTTTTAGGAATCGAACCTATAAACTGATTCGAGAGATCAAGACTGACCAATTTTGAAAGGTTTCCTAACTGATAAGGTATTGGTCCAATAAACTGAGATTCAGAGAGATCGAGAATGGTCAATTCTGTAAGAGAACCAATGAACTCAGGAATTGAACTTCCAAACTGATTTGATGAGAGATCAAGAGTGACCAATCTCGAAAGGTTTCCTAGCTGAGAAGGAATTGGTCCAGTAAACTGAGATTCAGAGAGATCGAGATAGGTCAATTTTGTAAGAGAACCAATGAACTCAGGAATTGAACCTCCCAACTGATTTGATGAAAGATCAAGAGTGACCAATCTCGAAAGGTTTCCTAACTGAGAAGGAATTGGCCCAATAAAATGAGAATTAGAGAGAGCAAGATAGGTCAATTCCGTAAAAGAACCAATGAATTCAGGAATACGACACGAAAAATTATTGAAACTGAGATCTAAGTGATTCAAATAACGCAATTTAAGCAATGAAGGACTAATTGTACCTTCTGCAAACTCAGTGAGGCCAGACAGATCGAGCTTTAAGACGTGGCCGGTACTATTGCAGCACTCAACACCACTCCATGTACAACAATCTCTTTCGTCATTCTCACTTCCCCACGAAGAGACACCCAAATCGAGCAGCGCTTGCCTCTCGCTCTCTTTGCACTGAACTAAAACTTCAGCTTTTGTGGGTTTCTGAAGAAAAAGGACAAGTGTCAGAAATGAAACTAGGAGGAGATCGATGGAGTACTTATCACCTGACATTATAATCGTCCTGCCTTAAAGCGATTATGTCTTGTGTTTGAGTGCTGAGAGTTTAGGCAATCCCTTCCTTAAAAAGAGGTATTGCATCACAAATTGTTAATTATTTTGTTGTGGAAAGCAATATGTCAGGCCTATGGTTAATTCACAATTAAACTTGCATCACAGCTGTAAACCACGGTCATCGTACCTTTAACACTTTCCTAATCGTGATTTTAGGGCAATAAAAAATATTTAATTTACAATTAAAGTCTTGGTCTAGTAATAATTATTAAGTGTTATTACAAAACGAGTTAAGTCATAATCACACAGGCTAATGGAGGTGTCATTGTCACCATCTTAGACTTAAGACAATTTTCTTCATTTCCTGCTTTTCCCTTTTCCCCATTCATATTATCCAATATTTCTGAAACTGAATCCTGAAACAGTGTTTTCCTCTCGCAACAGCACTGTTTAATGAACAATAAACACCATTTTTTGGTAATTTAAAACTACAATGATTAATTTGTTAATTTGTATGTTCAGATGATCACTAAAACCTGTTTTTATTACATAACAAACACAAATATGCATGTCAAAATTCTAATTAATTATATTAAGATAGTTTAAGAAAGAATGATGTTCAACTTTGGCAGGCTCAAATTAGTAAAAGAGATAAATCAAAACAAGATACAGAATACCAAAGTCTTTCTCTTGTCTTTGACCAATAAAATCTGTACGTCAAATCATTCAATCCTACATTGGAAACCTTTTAACACTTACGAGGCTTTTGGTTCCTAATTAATTTGATTTTCCTCTATTTTCTTCTTCAAATCACGTAGATTACTCTAGTTGGTCCTTTATTTTTTTTTAAAGCCAAGTGATATATCATTCCACCAAATATATTTACAAAAGCTAGAATTATATATCATTTCATGAAAAACTAAAAAAGATTCGGATGGATCATCCAGTGGAATCCATTAGAAAACAGTTTCCTAGAGACAGACACAAAACTAGAAAAAACTGTGCCATCGTCCTATAAGCACCAGTTTCCATTGTCTATATTGTCTATACATCCGGAGCCAAGAAACCAACAAATAGAAAGATGCAGCCAGCTACATCCACAACAAAGATCAAGAAGAGCAGAGTGCACATAACAGGTTGCCCATAACCATAAGATTAGACTCTCAGATCACAAACAGGAACCAAAGCCACCTCGCAGAGTCTCCCTCGAAAACATCGTCCAGATTACTAGAGACAGAGAAGGAGTCCTTTTCGAGAACCGAGCCAACACAGCACTGCAAAGCTGGAAGTAGTGCCGCCGGCCTGCTCAGGAAAGGAGCAGCCAACTTGCATAAACCTACAGGACAAAACCCTTCTCCTATTGCCGGTTACGTAAATCTATATGGTGAGCATGTATTCAATTCATGTTTTCAAGCCAATGATTTTACACTTTTTTTCTTTTGAAAAATGAAGTTTATTAGCCATTAACCGGTATACCATTGATAGTCTCGAACAAGAGCTGCCAGAAACTCTCATTGGTATGAAAAGAAAACCGGCTTGACAAGAAAAGCCTGTACAAAAAGGTTCACCACTGCTTACATAAACCAGCAGTATGCCCTCATCAATCAGTAACCTCACAAAAAGCCTCGATCCTGCTAAAGTTAAAAAACAAACAGCAAGAAACGAAGAGGCTATACAACAAAGGCATAATTTCTGAAATCAATCTCAAAACAGTGATGGAAATACCCTACAACCACGAAACAAAAATGATCCAAAAAGCAGAGTAAGCCTTCAACGTCCGTAGAAGCACTTGATCATCAAAGCCATGATCCAATTGGAGTCGGAAAGTTGACAGCACATTGACAGACCCCAGCGAAGAAGGCTCAACATATTCAAATCGAAACAAACCGCAGGCAAAAGACCCAAAACGCATCTGCATCAACCAGGAGAACATGACCTTAAAGAGGTAACAGCTTCAAGCACGCAACTCAAGCAAGGAAGTCCTCCGTAAAGGTGAAGCAAGGGAGAAGCAGAGCCCCATCCAAAAGGAGGACACAAGAACACATCAACTCTCAGAGAAAAGTGAAAACCTAGGCTGCAAGAAAGAAGCCAGCGAAGTGGAAATCGAAACTCGCTTAGAGCCTCTTCCCCTTAGGCAAACACAGAACCTGGCACCAACATCGGAGGAGGGCACGACAAACTCAAGGAGCAGCACCATCACTTTCCCGAATCGGCAGAAGAATAACCTATGCCCTCCACAATCGAACTCAAACCAGCCATCAAGGAAAGGCAAACCAAACACAAGGACGTTCATCAGCCCTCAGAAGCAAGAAACCATTCCCTCACAAACCCGGTCACTCATCCTCGAAGCACTTTCTGCCTCCCCTCTCGTAAAGCAAAAACTCGCCCCTTTCTCCCACCCCCCCTCCAATCCCCCCTTCTCCTCTCCTCTCTGCCCTACTCGTTCAGGATAAACGCACTCATCTCACTGAAAGCTCCCCACCCCCGTCAAGAACCTTGGAACATAACCATCAAGTCACTCTCACCCCGCCCCTACATATCAAAGGACAAGAAAGGCTCAGAACAGAAAGCCAGACACTGGAGCCTTAGCCAAGCACTTGAATCAAAACATGAAAAGACTAACAAACAATAATCCTTGATGTTGTCTCTCTTTCTCTTTTTTTTTCCATTCTTTTGCGTTTTTTTTCTTCTTCTGCTTGTTTTTTTCTTTTAACTTTTCCTTCTTCTTTTTTTTTTTAATTTTGACTTTTACTATGTTTTTTCTTAAAGAAAAAAAAAAATTATCTTCGACTTTCCTTTACCCTCTTCAGACCTTCATTTCAGGCCTTCGTCACAAAACATCAACCGTAAAGAGAAAGCTCTTGGAGCACTGAAAATCTTGCCACCAAAAACTCAATAAAAGGAAGCTGAACAAACTCTCCCTCCCAACATGTCATGATAACAATCACCTGGTTCCTGCTCCATGGTAAACAACGAAGAGGCTTTCCTAAGGAGCTGTAGCAGCGAGACCACCCCAAGATTCCTTTTTTACAAAATAATAATAAAAAAAAAGTCACCCGCACTCTCTTTTTTATTCCCCCAACAATCCACCCCAAAAAGAAAGACTCACGAAAAATGGGGCGACTCATTTGAAAAAACGACCAGCCCTCACAATTCTCCTTACAGAAAATCCATCAATCCCTCTCGCTTACTCAATCATGCTCTATTGTCATGTGGAACAAGTGAATTTTTATGTATTGTTTTGTTTTGTTTTTTTCCTTTTTTTTTTTCTCTTTTTTTTTATTTTATTATTATTTTTTTCTTTTTTGTCTCTTTTTTTTCCTCATTTTTTTCCTTCTTGTTTCCTAGCACAATCATCTGCAGCCTCGAAAAACCTTGCCAAAAAAAACTCGTTAGAATAAATAACAATTCACAGCTCCCATCAGACCTGCATACTCGAGAATCCATCTTAAAAATATAAAGCCACCGCCATCATTGGTTAAATCTTAAGAAATATTGCATATGAAATAAAAAAAATAGGACAAAAAAATTGAGATAACCTGGCCAAAAATCAAGTCTTATATTTTGGAAATATAATTTGTCTTATATCCGCCGGTATATCAAGATATATATTATACATCTTAAGGGAACATGCAATTGACTGATGTTTGGTGTCATATGGGGACACAATCTTGGATAATAATAAATATAATAATAAAAAAATCAGATCATAATATAATAATATATTATTCACAATTCTTTTTTATTCTTATTTTTGTTTTATATTATTTGATTAGCATAGTTTTGTCTGAAACCAATTTTTTAATTCATTCCTATTATTAGGATTAAGTGCAAAATGTACTTGAACAGAGTCATCGTTCATGTTATGAAAATGTAGAGATCAATAGTATATTTTGGCATGTGATATAAATTAATAAGTGACCTTTTAATGAAAGATAATTAATTAATTATTAATTATAATAAAAGTAAAATATAATACAAAACAAATATTTATTTAAATTTTTTTAAATAATTCAACGGTTTTTTTTTACGTACTATACCTATACTTTTGGCTTTTCAATGAAGAAAAGCAATTTAAGAAGAATCCAATTGCCAACTTATAATGCCTAAATTGAACTTTTTTTTTTCCTCTGTACATCTGTCTTCTAGGCAAATTAACAGCTTGTCCTACTTTATTAGCAAGAGTGAAGACTTGAATGTTAGAATATACTTTATGGTAAATAGTGAAACATGAACATTCATTTGTCATAATACACAAGAAAAACAATTAATTAATCAGTAACGGTTTGGTCTCATGATTTGATTGTTTATTTGTAAGCCAATGAACATGGAAGTGTATAAGAGGTAACTTGTTTGGCTTGGCTTCCATTAATTTCATTCAAGGAGAAGCCATGGCAGAAATGGTAGAGACAGAAGAGAGGAAATGTGCAATGAGTTGGGGCGGATATGTGGAAGAGCTGAAGAAGGCAAGCAGCATAGCAGCGCCGATGGTGGCTGTGACAGTCCTGCAATACCTTCTGCAAGTTGTATCAGTTATAATGGTTGGACATCTCGGTCAGCTGTCTCTCGCTAGCGTTGCCATTGCAACATCCATCACCAATGTCACTGGCTTTAGCCTTCTTGTAAGTATACTCTTCCTTCCTCCATCTCTTTTCGTTCTAACAATTTATATCTTGAACATCGAGAAAAAAGAAAATAAGCAAACTCCATTGATGGGCTCAAACTTTCACATCCGAACTTTTGATTGTTGCAATTTTAGTCTAAACAGAGAACCGAGGGATAGTAATAAACAGAGGATGTGATATCCAAAATGTTTTCAATGTTAATTCCCTCAATCCTCATCACTCTGATCAATAACTAATTACAAGAATTACATGCCAAGTAGTCAGGAATGGCTGGTGGATTGGAAACTCTATGTGGGCAAGCTTATGGATCGCAGCAATACAAAAAGCTTGGAGTCTATACTTACAGTGCCATCATCTCCCTCATCCTTGTTTGCCCCCCAATTTGCATATTATGGATATTCATGGACAAACTGTTACCTCTTGTTGGCCAAGATACACTAATCTCCCACAAAGCACAACAATATTCACTTTGGTTGATCCCAGCACTGTTTGCAAGCGCGATCCTTAAGCCATTGACACGATATTTGCAGACACAGAGTTTGATTCTTCCGATGCTCCTAACTGCATTTTTCATATTGTGTTTCCATGTGCCTGTATGTTGGACTCTTTTGTTTAAATTGGATTTAGGAGATCTTGGAGCAGCAATAGCCTTTAGTTTATCAACTTGGTTGAATGTGATATTGCTTGGGATCTATGTCAAGTATTCGTCCACTTGTGAGAAAACTCGTTCACCATTGTCCAAGGATGCTTTTCTTGGTGTTTCTGAGTTCTTTCGCTTTGGTGTTCCTGCAGCTATAATGGTTTGGTAAGTGTTCTGTTCTTCGCAAACTAGTTTTTTATTATGTTTTGTCTCTCACAAATGTTTTCCTTTGCCATATATTAATTAAGCCTTAAATGGTGGTCGATGGAGCTGCTAACTCTGCTATCAGGCCTTTTACCAAATCCAAAGCTAGAGACATCTGTACTATCTATATGGTAAAGCTTCCATTTTGGTATTTTTGTATTGACAAATTGGTCATTACTTTGTATACCAATGATTCTGATTTCTTGTAGTCTTTTTGGTCAGCTTAACTATATCGACATTGCACTTCACTATACCATATGGTTTTGGAGCTGCTACAAGGTATTCATTAAATCTTATTTCATTGACAAACATTAATCCAAGTTGATGTGTCCCTAAAATCAAGGTTGTGTTGATTAATTCACAGCACAAGAGTTTCCAATGAACTAGGAGCTGGGAACCCTGAACTAGCTCGGATGGCGGTCAAGGTTGGAATGTCCATGGCAACCACAGAGGCAGTCATTATGAGCACAGCTCTCTTCTTCAGTCGACATATCATAGGATATGCTTACAGCAATGAGAAGCCAGTGGTGCACCAGGTTGCGGTCATGGCTCCTTTGCTTTGCATCTCACTGGTTACAGATAGCATGCAAGTTGTTCTTTCTGGTTAGTTATTTCTTATCAGTCTCTTCCATTAATAATCTTAGAAAACAAAAAGCCAAGATTATCTTTTGTTGGAAGATTTTCAAGATAGAAGAAAGGTAAGCTTAATCAATTAATTCAATAAGATGATCGATTAAGAAGTAATGATAAAGTTTAGTGGACCGATATTAATCTCTTATTAAATGTTCCACCAGGACTTGCTAAAGGATGTGGATGGCAACACAAAGGGGCCTATGTAAATCTTGGTGCGTTTTATCTTATTGGATTGCCAGTGGGAATCATACTTGGCTTTGTAGCACATTTAAACGGAAGAGGCCTTTGGATTGGAATAGTAGCTGGTTCAATTGTGCAAACTATCCTTCTTTCTCTTTTTGCTATCTTCAACAATTGGAATAAACAGGTTGGTTCTCGTATCTTTCTCTCCTTTTTTTTTTTTTTTAGATTATCTATTATGGTCGGACCAGCTTTAAGTGATAAAATGTTCATACATATGGGTATTGTTACAGGTAGCCAAGGCCAGAGAGAGGATATGGAGATCTTCTATGGAGAATTAGTCATATTTTGGCTTTACCAAATGGAAAAGAACAACACCTACCAAAGTAAATAAGAGTTACAAGTCCAATTAGAAGAGATAATGGTAAGGGAAAAATGTAGACTAAACATAATTCAAAATCACTCCCAAAAAGATTATGGAAAATTAATGATCCGCCAGCTCATTTACTTTCCATGGATGAGTGCATGTACAGCTAATTTAAAGGAACAAGCTTTCTTTTTTATGTTAAGTCAAGAAATTTATTGAAGTAAAAGACGGGGTACGAAAGGAAAGACCGAAGATGGTCTCTCAAGACCCATGAAAGGAAGAAAACAGAGGATTCCCTGTTTGTACCAGATAACGTAAAGCCTCCCAAGCATCTAAACCAACTAAAGCAGATGCACATGAGGCAAACCGACCTCCTCCTCACAAGAAAACCAATCTTGACAGTAGCCACAAGGATTGAAACAAGAATAACCATTCACCCCCATACCGTAAACATGTCATATCAGATATACCAGCCTTTGACATTACATTCTCAAAAAGAAAGTGCCAAAACAGATATAAAAGAATTTTATCTCATTTGCTCCATTTCACTGCTACTATGGATTCCAATTCCACGATTAATCAAACTTTGTTTTTCCAATCCGAGGAATCTCTTTGCACCCCACGTCGGCCTCTTATTTTTCTGGAAAAAGATTAAATCAAGCCAGCATAGGGGAGAATTCAAGGAAGGACGATGACACCATTTTAACACTGCACCGCATTATTTTGTCTTCTTCAACATGTTATAGGAATGTATATAAAGCTATGGGAAGAGGTCCATCTTTGAAAAACATTGTTAGTTTTGAACTTTGAATATAATTCCTTAAGAATGTTGGCTTGAATTTATTTCTTAATTTATTTAATTATTTTTTGTTTTATTGCATAACGCTCAGAAAAACTTTTGAATTATTTTAAAAAATTCAAATTAATCTTATTTTCTTGTTATGTTCAATCAAGATCTTAAACTTTTACTTTTTATCAAATAAACTTTTATAACTAATGATTAATGATGTATAATGGTTGATTGTTTTGTATTAGATAATCTTATTTTGTGGACATTAATTTTATTATCTTTGTTATGTTAAATTTTAAATGTTAGAATTTAAAGATTAAAACTCTTGAATGTTAATTTGATGACTTGTGTGAAAGAAAATAAATATATGAATGAAAGGACAAATATTATTTTTTTTATGTTTAGATTATTGGTATATTTTATAATTATAGATGAAGTTTATAAATTTCAATATTGCAATTTGCAAAAGACAAAAGTGATAAAATTTCGATTTTTTTGGTCCAAAAATGAATCGATCAAATCAATTTGATGTTTAGTTGATTCAATCCCTTTTTAAATTTGATTAGTTTTGAGATTTTCTAAATATATTTGCTTTATTTGGCTTGTTTATATGACGGACCAGACCACCTCGTTGCTAAATTTGGGGATTTCTTGAGATATTATGCCTTTTTTTATTTAGGCATAATGCTCAAATAAGTCCTTAAACTATTTAAGAATAATCAAATAAGTCTTTTATTCTTTTATTGTGTTCAATCAAATCTTTATATTTTTATTTTTGGTCAAATAACCCCTTATGACTAATGATTGACTAATTGCTAATAGAAAAAATGTCACTTATTATTTTATATCCACATGGCGTTAACATGATATTAATGTGGAGGGTGATCATGTTATCATATCAAATTAACATATTATGTCATAATCAAGTATGATATGTCAGCATGCCACATTATAATCAATTATGATATTTTAATATGATACGTCAACAACACACGATATAGAATAACAAATAATATTTTGAGTAAATTAAGCATCATCTATAAGGGTTTATTTGATTCAAAATAAAAAGTATAAGGACTTATTCGGTTCAAAATAAAAGTATAAGGATTTGATTGAATACTTTAAAAATATAAAATAATTTTTAAATTTTTTTGAATAATTTAGGAACTTTTTTATATTATGTCTTGTTTTATTTATGATTTAAGTCATTCTAAGATGCTTGTTTGTTTGTGAATCGTAAATTTGGGATTTTGTAATTGTGTTTGTAATTGATTGTGAGAATCCAAATTGCCAATTGCTTACCTTTCTTTACCAGCACATATGCAATGGTTGCATGTTAGTTACTCTGAGGTTATTCTATGCTTTGTTTGTGTTAAATAAGTATATACTTAGCAACCCATTTCAAGTTTCCTTCCTTTCCTGGTCTTCATATTTTCTCTCTGAATATAAGTTCGGTTTTTCTCAAAACAGTTTGGTCAGTTAAATATTTTTTCTAAAATAATTGTTTATTTCAATTTTTATATTTTTCAAATCAAATCAACCAAAGCATTGTTGGCACAGTAATTGACTATAAGAGGTAACCTGTTTGACTTGGCTCCCATTAATTTGATTCAAAGATAAGCCATGGCAGAAATGGTAGAGATAGAAGAGAGGAAATGGGCAGGGAGTTGGGGTGGATATGTGGAAGAGCTGAACAAGGCAAGCCGCATAGCAGCACCGATGGTGGTGGCTATGGTTCTGCAATACCTTCTGCAAGTTGCATCAGTTATAATGATTGGACATCTCGGTCAGCTGTCTCTCTCTAGCGTTGCCATTGCTACATCCCTCAGCAATGTCACTGGCTTTAGCCTTCTTGTAAGTATACTATTCCTTCCTCCCTCTATTGATGGGACTCAAACTTTTATTAGACACGAAACTTTCATATCCAAACTTTTAATTATTGCAATTTTATTCCAAATAAAAAACCGAGGGAAACTAATTAATAAACGTAGGAATTGGCTAGTGTTTACTTCAATTGTTGCTTATACAAGGAACACCAATTCACCATGGCATTTCATTTTCGAAGCAAACAATTGACAACATCATCTGCCCCTTATAAGCTACATCAGGTGACAATCCTACTACTCATACTTATGCTAAATGCAATTTTTCCTACAGTTTCTCAACGCTTTTCTTCTTTTTCTTTTTTTTCAAAAGTACATTTATTAGCCTCAAAGATGTTAAATTTTTGTGTTTTAAGAAAATAATAATTTTATTTCAATAAGGAAACCAGTAGAGATAGAGAGAAAAAATCAAGTCTGAGAGAAAGATGAGAAACACACTAATACAATCTTTCATTCATTTTCAACTTCTATAAAAAGTCAATTCAATTACAAAGAGCATTAACATTAAACTATAAAGAATATAGACCAATCACCAATAATAAAAGAGTGATATGAAGCCACTTTCCACTACTTAGCTAATACAAAGTAACTACCAAGCTATGCATAACACAAAACTTGGTTCTTTTCCAGAATCACTAATTACTAATAAAATTCAAAATACAAAACACAAAATAAACTAATTAGACACTACTTTTAGCACATCATCTTATTCATTGCTTTAAAACACATTGACACGAGCAGTCATGTCATGTGTAGACAAAACTCAATTTCTAACAAAGCATAGTGTGTCATTCCAAATCTCTCGCTTATACAGTAAGAGACTTTTCATATCTTAAGAACCTGATTTGAGTAAAGGAACTTGTACAATTACAAAAAATAATTACCACTCAAAAAGCTATTAAAGGCTTAGCTCAAAATCCTATCTGGCTGCCCTAAAAAATAAATCGCAGCTTACTATCCTGTCCCTAAAACTAAAACTTGGACATTGATCAGTTCAAAAAAGGAAAAAAAAAAAAAAACCTAATGTCAACCTAATCAAACTCAAATAATTACAATACCACATTCCTACATATTCCTGTTTCACTTAACCAGCAAGCATTGCAAACATACCAATTATAATCCAAGCAACAAAATGCAGAGCAAACAAATTGTCTTTTTCATTTATTTAACAGTCTCACATCTCTTGTATGTTTACCTATAGGTAGATCAGACCAAGTAAGCACTAACCATAAACATGGACATGTTCGAAAGCCCATGAACAAGGTTTTTATAGTTAATTAATATAATTATTCTACTATCATGTTGACTTCAAGGATTTGCTTCGATCAAGATCATGTTTCCCAATTTGTCCAGTTCCAGGATTTTTTCCATCCTGATGTTTCCCAAGTTGTTGTCTCACCACGATAACAGATCCGTATATCTGCTACCATATCTGAGTGATGCATGTAAATTAATTTTTCATTTTTATCTCTTTCCTTTTCTTAACAAAACATCTAAGCTAAGTGCAAGCAATCAAACGCGGGTGCTGACATGATAATTTTCGTTAGTATTTTGATGATAGATAACTGTAGGATAACTTGATGCACTCAAATTAATTTTTTGGGACTAAAATTGTACATGATTGAAGTTTCTAGTGACGAAAATGACACTTATACTATTGCAATTCACTTTTCTTTTTATATTCTGTCACTCTTTTTCAATAACTAAGTGAATTATTACATGCCAAGTAGTCAGGAATGGCCGGAGGATTGGAAACTCTATGTGGACAAGCTTATGGTTCACAGCAATACAAAAAACTTGGAGTCTACACTTACAGTGCCATTATCTCCCTCATCTTTGTTTGCCCCCCAATTTGCATACTATGGATATTCATGGACAAACTGTTACCTCTTGTTGGCCAAGATACACTAATCTCCCACAAAGCACGTCAATATTCACTGTGGTTGATCCCAGCACTGTTTGCAAGCACGATCCTCAAGCCATTGACACGATTTTTGCAAACGCAGAGTTTGATTCTTCCAATGCTCCTTACTGCATTTTCCATATTGTGTTTCCATGTGCCTGTGTGTTGGACCCTCGTGTTTAAATTGGATTTGGGAGATCTTGGAGCAGCAATAGCCTTTAGTTTATCAACTTGGTTGAATGTGATATTGCTTGGGATTTATGTCAAGTATTCGTCCACTTGCGAGAAAACTCGTTCACCATTGTCCAAGGATGCTTTCCTTGGTGTTTCTGAGTTCTTTCGCCTTGGTGTTCCTGCAGCTATAATGGTTTGGTAAGTGTTCTGTTCTTTGCAACCTAGTTTTTAATATAGAAAGATTATCAAAACCCATTGTTCCTTTTATTATGTTTTGTCTCTCACATATGTTTTCCTTTGCCATCAATTAATTGAGCCTTAAATGGTGGTCGATGGAGCTGCTAACTCTGCTATCAGGCCTTTTACCAAATCCAAAGCTAGAGACGTCGGTACTATCTATATGGTAAAGCTTCCATTTTGGTATCTTTGTATTGACAAATTGGTCATTACTTTGTATACCAATGATTCTGATTTCTTGTAGTCTTTTTGGTCAGCTTAACTATATCGACATTGCACTTCACTATACCATATGGTTTTGGAGCTGCTACAAGGTATTCATTAAATCTTGTTTCATTGACAAACATAAATCCAAGTTGATGTGTCCCTAAAATCAAGCTTGTGTTGATTAATTCGCAGCACAAGAGTTTCCAATGAACTAGGAGCTGGGAACCCTGAACTAGCTCGGATGGCGGTCAAGGTTGGAATGTCCTTGGCAACCACAGAGGCAGTCATTGTGAGCACAGCTCTCTTCTTCAGTCGACACATCATAGGTTATGCTTACAGCAATGAGAAGCCAGTGGTGTACCAGGTTGCGGTCATGGCTCCTTTGCTTTGCATCTCACTGGTTACAGATAGCATGCAAGTTGTTCTTTCTGGTTAGTAATTTCTTATCAGTCTCTTCCATTAATAATCTTAGAATACAAAAAACCAAGATTATCTTTTGTTGGAAGATTTTCAAGATAGAAGAAAGGTAAGATTAATCAATTAATTCAATAAGATGATCGATTAAGAAGTAATGATAAAGTCTAGTGGACTGATATTAATCTCTTATTAAATCTTCCCCCAGGAGTTGCTAAAGGATGTGGATGGCAACACATAGGGGCCTACGTAAATCTTGGTGCATTTTATCTTATTGGATTGCCAGTGGGAATCATACTTGGTTTTGTAGCAAATTTAAATGGAAGAGGCCTTTGGATTGGAATAGTAGCTGGTTCAATTGTGCAAACTATCCTTCTTTCTCTTTTTGCTATCTTCACAAATTGGAGAAAACAGGTTGGTTCTCATATTTTTCTCTCCCTTTTTTTTTTTTAATTATCTATTATGGTTGGACCAGCTTTAAGTGATAAATGTTCCGACATGTGGGTGTTGTTACAGGTAGCCAAGGCCAAAGAGAGGATAGGGAGATCTTCTATGGGGAGTTAGTCATCTTTCCCCTTTACCAAAACAACACCTACCAAAGTAATTAAGAGTTAAAGGTCTAATTAGAAGAGATAATGGTATGAGAAAAGTGGCAATTAAACATAATTCAAAATCACTCACAAAAAAATTAATTCTCCATGCTGATGGGAGTCTCGAGCCGATAAGGCCACAGGCTTGTTTTGGCATTCCGACTATGAGGTTAATAAATTCACCTTTCAAAAAAAAAAAATTATGACCAGTCAACTCATTTGCTCTCCATGGTTGAGTTTGTGAAGCAAATTTAGAGGAACAAGCTTTCAAACTTCAAACAACACTTTTGAAGTACTAATATTCAATTTGTGTATGTATATATATGTATGTTAAATTTAACTATATATATTCAAATTGCAATTTTTTACTTTTGTTTTCCTTGTTTTAATTAAAAATGTTATTATAAATAGGGTTAATTACATAATTGGCATTTAAATTAGTGCAAAATCTAATAGATTGATTTTGTGGCTGAGTCTTTGTGTAGGTAGTCTCTGCCTGGGCTTTGAGCAAAATGCTTTGTTTTTGTTTAGTATAGATTGATCGCTTTTCTGGTTATGCTACCATCTCCCTTGCGTAGCAGATCACTTTTGGAATATGTACAGATGTCCTCATATTCACTAAAGCTGTTATGCCGCGTTGGTGAAGAAATCAAATAAAATCACTTTTCAAAAAAAAAAAATAGTGCAAAATGTTCAATATAAAATCAAAAGGTAATAAGTATATAAGAGATTCAAAGTACTTGGGCATTAATTAAAATCAAAAGGTAATAAGAAGTTCAGTTTCAAAATTAGATACATTTATTCTTAATGAAATTCAGTTATTCTTTCTTAATTTTGTAGCATTAATTTCCATTTTGTCAAGAACTTAACTTTTTTTAGCCTGAAAAATAGAGGAGAATTAGTTGAGGGATTGGCAAATTCCCTCAACATCCCACGTTTATGGAAAAAAATCATGAAATTTTTTTTTATAAATTTGAATTTAATATTTTTATTTAAATTAGTATTTTACACCAATTAAACTAATATGAAATAAAACATCATAAAATTCAATTTTAATCTAAAAAAATTAACATGCAATGAAATAAACTTAACATTTTCGAATATTAAAAATACTTGAATTGGACTTAACTCGTTAGGTATGTCAAAAGGATCCATATTTGATGATTCTACTTCATCTCGATCCAATAGGGGTAATTTTTTTTTTAATTTGAAAATCGAGGTAGAGACTAGATTTTAGAGCTAAAATAGGCGAGTTCGGTCAAGGACCGACTTAAGGCGCTCCTCCTCAACCCTATCATTACCATCTCTACATTACTTGATTTATTCAAACTCAATTTTTCATTAAATCAAATATGATTAATTACATTTGTCAGTTTTAACTCATCGATGTCATAATTTTATTTTATAAAAGACACCTCATTAGAAGATAGTGTAAACTTTTAAACAATTAATGTAAAATAACTCCCCATTGGAACCATGACATCTTTCTCGATATGGGATTAATGATTTCTCGATGCGACTGTGACACTAAGGATATAATTTTTTCCTTAATCAGCACCTTGTTAATAACTTTAATTCCCACATAGAGTTAAGCTATTAATTTTATTCAATAAAGTTATCAAGAATATTAATTGAAAAAAAAATTCATAATGTGTTTGATGTCACAGTTTTAGTGAAAAGACATTAATCTCACGTCGAGAGAGAGGATGCCATGACCTTAAAAAGAGTAATGAATTCTAGATCGGATGTATAGTAAAGTAAGATTACATTTAAGAGTTTATACTATTTATAAATTGTGAGACGCTTTTATAAGGATTCAATTGTAACTTCAATCAGTCGAGATGAACAATGCTATTTTGGAAGTTAGCGTAGACCGTGATAATGATACAAGTTGGTTTGTGTACTAAAATGGGAAGTAGAGTTTTCTAGTTATTTTATTGTAAATGCCACCGTGGAAGATTTGTATTCCTCAAGCGTCCATACCCAAGAATATCCACCTGACAAACCAATCATCGCCGTCCACGCCCTCCCTTCCCCTTCCCTGATCATCCAAACATTCCCCTTTTATTAACTATAATCCAAACAAGCTCCCTCTCCCCGCAAAAGGTAACAGAAGCATTTCCAAATCCCTCACTCTCCCCATGGCTGCTGCTACGCTTACTTTCTCTCCAATTACTGCTGCTGCCGCCGCCTCTTCTTCTTTGGTTTCCGATCGTAGGATCTCCGTTAGATTACCAGACTTTCGAGGTCTCAAGATTAAACCGAGGGCAGGATCGGCGACACATGCATCCGGATCGAGGAGTCGGGGCCCGCGTCGACTCGGTCGAGGTGGACGTGCTGTTTGTGAGGCCCAGGAGACCGCTGTTGATGGTCAGTTTCGTTGCTTCATTTCATTCGGCTAAATTAATTTGTTTTCTGTTTTCAATTTTGTTATTGTATTTGGAATTTGATTGTTTGCTGGGAAAGTGAAGGAAAGTGGAAGCAAAGAGAAAGAATTATTTGGTGTAAAGGAAAAAGAAATGAGATTTATTCAAAAGGCATACCTTTCTTACCTGAGACTCTCACAAAGGCTTAGAATTTTATTGCTTTGTAAAGCAATAAACGAGCTGAGCGCGACTTTGAACTCGGTTCGTTTACTCGTTAAATTTTACTAGAATTCACTGGTTGTGTTTGTTAAAGGTGGCAAATTTGTATAAGGTTTAGGGAGGGAAGTAACTCTCACCCATCCCATAAACCTCTAATTCCCCTCCTCAAGATTTGAAATCGAGAATCGGTTGAAAGTCTCAAGTTCTAACCATTGAGGTGTCTTCTTAGCTGTGTTTTGGTTGAGTTTTAGAGGAATTGATTGGCTCTCATTTTGTTTAACAGTGTCGATGGTTCATCTTTTAGCAACAAGCATGAGGGAGTTTGAAACTCTGTTCTATTTTCTTTTTGGCTTGCTCACAAATGAATGAGGAAAGGAGCATCAGAGAATTCATATTATTGTTTATCTTCAAACTTAATGATTAATGGTCATCCTTGTTTTCCTGGATTCTATCTTGATCGATGTGACCGTGTCATTGTATTGAGAACTATTGTTTCATGAAATATTTATATCTTGTTGCTTCTTCTTGAAACCTGCAGTGCCATCTGTCAAGGATGATACATGGCAGTCTCTTGTACTCAATTGCGAATTGCCTGTTCTAGTTGAATTTTGGGCTCCATGGTGTGGGCCTTGCCGTATGATCTTCCCCATAATTGAGGAACTGTCAAAGCAATATGCTGGGAAGCTCAAATGTTACAAAGTTAACACTGATGAGAGCCCTTCCGTTGCAACTCGATATGGGATTCGAAGTATTCCAACTGTAATGATCTTCAAGGGTGGGGAGAAGAAAGATGCAGTTATCGGTGCTGTTCCCAAATCCACCTTGACAACCTGTATTGACAAATTCTTATAGGGTGGTAAGAAAATGTCAGTTTGTTCTGGAAGTCAGGCTCTTTCTAATGATTTCTTTTTTTGTCAACTTCCAGTGGCTCATGTTAAGATACTCTGCGTCTGAAATAAACTCATCTGCCCCTGTATAGTTATTAGAGGAAGCTGTATTTTCTCGCTTTAAGTTAATGTTAATTAGTTATATGCTTATTGTTTGAATGATTATTTTTGTAGTTTGTTCTCTTGTTTTCCAAATTGCCGGTTTATCTCGAAGTTTACCAAGTAGGAATGGGCCTGTGGGCTGCTTTCAACGTGGATAAACTTTTAGTGTACAGGGAAGCAAAGTATCTGTTTATAAGTTGACCTCTGATTTGCTCATTTCCCTTGGCCACTTGCGTAGGGAGCAACAACCCTAAGATTAGAGGTGTCAATGTTGGTTGACTCAGTTCGGTTTAAATTTTGGTGGGTTGAGAAAATATGAGTTGAGTTGGGTCAGTTATTTTATATATGAATTATCAAAACTCTAACCCAGTGCACGGATTAAGTTGGGTCAATTCACTTTTTTTAAAAAAAACAAAATCTTTTTTTCAATTCTAAATAAATTTCTCATTAACAAAACTGTTTCATGATTAAATCCATAAATTGAATAATAAAAATATGTTACAAACAAATAAATTATATCAAATATAAATAAGTAAATAAATTATGTTAAACATAAATAAAGTTTCGATAATTAACACAAAGTACAATATTATAATATAACCAAATAAATAGAAATTTCAAGGCTCATTTATATCCTCCTCTATCCTTATCTTCAAACAACACATTTGAGTTTTGTTTGGACAGCAATGATATCTTAAAGACTGAATTATTATCAATTTATCATCTAATATTCATTGTCATTAAAGAAAAAGATATGATGTGTTTCAATTTTAACTAAAATTATTAATTTAACAAATAAAAATTAAAAATATTAAAATATATAAAATAAATAATATCATTGATAACTAAATCATTAATTTTATATAATTAAATATATAAAATTATTAAATTAATTAAAATTATTAATTTTTTTCTTTTTGATCCGTCAAGCTAGAGCCCCCCAACCCAAGACAGCTCAGTAGTCAAATGGGATAACCCATCTAAACTTAATTCTAATTAGAGATGTCAATATGGGTTGGCTCAGCCCAAATCTTTATGGGTGAAGAAAATATGATTGGGTCGAGCCAATTTATTTTTTATATGAGTCATCAAAACCTCAACTCAGCCTATCCCTTGTTAATTCATGGGCTGGGTTAGGTCAACCTATTTTTTATTTTTTCAAAAAAAATTATTTTTATAATTTTATTTAATAAATTTTTTATTAATAAAATTATTTTATGATTTAATTCATAAATTAAAATTATTAATTTGATAAGTAAAGATTAAACACATTGAAATATATAAAATAAACAACATTATTGGTAACTAAATTATTAATTTATATAATTAAATATATATAAT
Organism: Theobroma grandiflorum; assembly: GCA_036013995.1. NCBI lineage: Eukaryota > Viridiplantae > Streptophyta > Magnoliopsida > Malvales > Malvaceae > Theobroma > Theobroma grandiflorum. Next base: position 30,190,763 of record CP142133.1, read on the forward strand.
TTTATATAATTAAATATATAAAATTATTAATTTTTTTGAACTTATAAGGCTAGCCTTGCTCCAACCCACCTCAACCCACTGATTTGATGAGCTGGCTTATTTACGTTTGGTTCAAATATGAGTCTAAAATTTTACACTCAACTCACCCCATATTTAATAAAAAATGAATTGACCCAATGAATCAGACTTATTTTGACAAGTATAGTTCTAATATAGACTTGAATTTTTCAAATCCAACTCACTCAACTCTCAATAAAAAATGAACAGATTCAATAAATCAAGTCCATTTTGACAAATCTACTTGAGATGTTCTGATTGAGACTTGATGCTGGCCTTAAGTTTCAACCAGTGGCTGAAATGCTGATTCTCTTATTAGAAAAGGCTTTTTTTTTTTTTTTAAACATAAGAATAGAGGCAAATCTTGTCCAAATAATCTGGGAGAATGGATCATGTGGAGTAAAGGACAGGATGGTGGTGACAGATTTTAGGCATTGGAATTATAGGACCAGACAATTATTACTTTCTTTTTACCAACCCCTTGTCTTCTGGGTTTATGTGCAGAACATGAGATGTCTAGGAATTTGTTTAATATTTATACCTCTCGATTGATTTGCCCAATTTATACACTGGAATGTTCTAATTAGGCATCTCTTCTAGGGATTAACCCTACTTAATAGGCCCTGGATTTATATGGAGAATCCTGAAGCTCTCCCCAAAGTAGTACTAAGTATTACCTATAAGCACTGTCTACTCTATTGTAGTTACCATCAGAGTGTTGATTCTTCTTGAAGACAAATTGTAAACATCTCAAATTACTAATAACCATGTCTGGTTAATGCTGTAAGTCTGACATCCTGATTACTATATAACCTTTAACTTCCTGTTTGAATTTCCCAACAATATTTTATCTTTTATGTATGTACATAGGTAGGTATGATAAGTGAGTTATATCAAAGCTTGATCACATAACCCTCTATCAAGTTTATTAGCAGCTTGATGTTTTTGTATCAAAGTAAGATTCATTAAGAAGACACAGAGAAGATGATCAGGACAATTGTAGATTTCACATAGAAGATTCATTAGAATGGAAAAGAAGAGGGGGGCTGGGGGGATGGAAGGGAAAAGAGGTGGTTGAGGGGGAAGAGAATAGGAAGGAAAATTTAACTGGCAAAATAACACAAGATGCTTATAGCTTTTAGAAGCCTGTTTATGAACACATTGGGTCCTATAAGCCCAATTTACACAGAATTAGCAAGCACTTCGAATTACTGGGTTAATCTTCCTCTAATTTATTAAACTAATTTTCTTATCATTTAAGTCCTGTAAAACAGCCGTATTTCCATCCATGTTTTCCTCATTTCAGATTGGGGTTTGGGTTTGACACGGCGGTGATGACAGGGCTGTACTTCTTGAAGATAATCATCCCACGTTCTTATCCTTTGAATTAGGGAGAAGTTGACATCGAATCCCAAATTTCTCTACAATCCAAATCCCTATGTTTGAAATCTCTTGCCCCCTTGAACTTATCAAAAATCAAAACAACAAGATCATTGAAAATAAATGAACTTGTAGAATCTTCTTCACACTTCACTGTTGTGTTATAGACTTCACTAAATAATATGACAATACCAATTTTTGGTTTTGAAGATTTACCACCAATGGCTTTTTCTTTATTCCATTTCATACATTCAAGAAGTCTCCATGGAGTTTACAAAACGAGAGAGTACCACTTCTATTAATTTTGCTTGAAAGTGATGTTATATTAGTTCTTGTTTTTAAATCTACCATTTTGATAAAGTATAGAAATTAATTATATAATTTAACTTAAAATTAAAGAGTACGAAATATATATATAAAGCCAAGTCCACATGGTGTTGATTCCTTGATTGAATACATATCTTAAATATATATGCTATAGGTTTAGTTCTGAGGCTGCATACATCTCCATTATTATTGAAGTTGATAGCTACTTTATTATTAGTTTCGTGTTCCATTCCTCCACAGCAACTAGTCGACATCAAGACAACACAGGGAAACAGCTACGAAAGAAAGAAAAAGAAAAATGAAGTAATTTAAGTGATAACACTTGCTTTAGAAAAGTCTTATGTTTAAATTAATGGTTGATCCCTAAACTATTAGGCTACATGTTAGGTTTTTAAAAACTTAATAATTTAATTTCAACCTTGCATGTGTTTGGATCAAGTTAAGTTGGTTTGATATTTTGACAATAAAGGTATGAATTAACTTTTTCGACCAAACAATATTTAGATCGAGAAAGTCGTAATATAAAATTAGAATAATTAAACACAATGTCTAATAAGAATTAAATGTGGTGGTTGAACGTTTTAGGAAGTACTCGATATCATTAAAAAGGTTTTATCTGTTTTTTAATGAATATATTTTAAAATTATAAATTTGTATAATAAAAAATTACGTATTTAAACATTTAATTTAAAGATAAATTTATTTTTTATCTTAAAAATGCTATTCCCCAATGACAAATTGTGGCTTGAAATGCATCTAGAACATATGTAAAGAAAACGAAAAAGAAAAAAAAGTCTAATAAACTTATTGCCACGTGTAACTCACATGGCTGTCTATTCATGTAGTTTTCTTGTAACTCAAAGATTGCTTTAATTGTTGGATATGATCGTCTAGTCAGCAAAAATCAGAAAATATTAATCTAAAGAAAATATAATTATTATTCCAACAAATAAAAGATTTTATTGTTAACCCTAGGGTCAAATTAAGCTATTTTATTTTATGTTGTCACATTCTTCTGGATAGTCACTAGCTTCTAGTTCATGACCCAAAGCTTTGATTTTGTTTTGATTTTTTCTTCATTGCTGTATTTAGTCAAGTAAAAATTGTAGAATTTTTCTAGTAGAATGAATGCATAAAAAATCCAAGGTATGATCTCACTTCAATTAAATATCTAATTAAGAGTCAAATCTCACTATTTATGGTGTTTAAGTGTAACTTCAAGGATAATTCTCACTCATATTCTTTTCCAATTGGAAAAATGTATTTGCTTGTGAAATTTAGGGGAAAAAAATCCAAAATGTCACTAGCTAGATATTATAATAAGTAGAAAAACAAAATTGTAATTAGGTTATATATATCTATTAATTATGACTTGAATTTTTATCCAGTTTGATAAAGAAATATTTGTTGAGGGGTAGACCTGATAATTTTAGACACAACACGTTAACAAGATACGAGTTAAATAGGTTTTGGGTTTAGTCTTAACGTGTTTCGTGTCTAATTGTGTATAACACGTTAAAACACAAAATTTTTTGTGTCTTAACGTGTCAGACACGACAAACACGTTTAAACACGTTTACTTAATCGTGTTATTATGTTTAAACGTGTATACGTGACATGTTTATTAACCTATTAAAAATTAATAATTAAAGACTATTTTAACTTATATAAATAAGGCGACTTTTTTTTTATAGGCGAGATGCATAAGGCGTTTTTGAGAATAGACTTTTTCATAATTTTAAGTGTTTTTAGACACAAAAAGTCATTTTGGACGAAAATGCCCTTAATGAAACCGACCCATTTATTTAGCTCCACGTCTCAACCCGAAACCTATTAACGGGTCAAGTATGTTTAGTTATGTGCTTCAAACAAACTTATATTTTTTGAGCTTTTCTCGTCAGACTATTCATTTCTGGAGTATTGCGTGACTAGTTTTTAGACATTGCATGACTATTTTGTCAAGGGAAAAAAAGATGAGTCCAAGAGCATCACATCCCAGATCGACGAAGGGTAAGAGCAAGACTATTATCAAAGAAAACAACATCAGATACAGATTTCTCTCGCTATCAAGGCAGAGGCAGATCGTCACGTGGAAGAAATTTTTGACTCAGAGGTAAGGAAAAACACGTAAATCAGTAACCGAAGACAAAGGAGTAGGGGAAGCCCTCAAAACTCACAACGAGAAATACAAGACGTTAACACAAACAAGAACTCTGAAAGAACAAAACATAGCCAAAAAAGAAGACTCCTAAGACCCAACCAGAAACCAAAGTCACGCAATGCCTTACTAGCAAGTCATGCAATGCCTTACTAACAAGTCACGCAATGCCTTATTAACAAGTCACGCAATACCTATCCACTAGTCACGCAATGCCTTACTAACAAGTCACGCAATGCCTTATTAACAAGTCACGCAATACCTATCCACTAGTCACGTAATGCTTTACTAAAAATTAGTCATATAATGCTTAAACACTAATCACACAATGCCCAAAGTCAGTCACGCGGGTTGCGTGAGACATTAACACAAACAAGAACTCTGAGGGAACAAAACATAACCAGAAAAAAAACTCCTAAGACCCAACCAGAAACCGAAGTTACGCAATGCCTATCCACTAGTCACGCAATATTTTACTAAAAATTAGTCATATAATGCTTAAACACTAGTCACGCAACTCAAAGTGTTATTGCTTAAACATTAGCATTATATGACTAATTTTTAGTAAAATATTGCGTGACTAGTGGATAGGCATTGCGTGACTTCGGTTTCTGGTTGGGTCTTAGGAGTTTTTTTTCTGGTTATGTTTTGTTCCCTCAGAGTTCTTGTTTGTGTTAATATCTTGTTTTTCCCGTGGTGAGTTTTGAGGGCTTCTCCTACTCCTTTGTCTTTGGTTACTGATTTACGTATTTTTCCTTACCTCTGAGTTAAAAATTCTTCCCACGTGACGATCTGCCTCTACCTTGGTGGTGGGAGAAATTTGTATCTGATGTTGTTTTCTTCGATGATGATCTTGCTTCTGCCCTTCACCAATCTGGGATGTGATGCTCTTGGGCTAATCTTTCTTTCCCTTGACAACAAGTCAAATTATTGAGTTTTTCTTCTTCTTTGCGTTGGTTTATGGTGTTTGGATTCCTTTATGCTTGGCTTCTCTACTTGATCATTCAGGGAGTTTTAGCTGATCATTTTTGGAGTTGTTTTTCTGTGCCTTATCGTGTTTGAGCAGAGAGAAAGCCAGATTTAATTTTGAAATTTTTGTCTAGATGGCGGGATAAAGAAAACTGAAACTGTTTTAATTTGTCTGAAATTGTTTAAAGGGTATTCTTGTCAAGTACTGTAAAAAACTATCTAAAAATAGTTAAAATTATAAAGACGGTCATTTTTGAAATGCCCTTACTATGATGGTTATTTCTCACAATTTTGTCTATAAATAATTTTAAATAATTATTTTAATAAATTTTTTTAATTTTATAAAAGTAATAATGTAATTATTATGATTGAAAATTAAGAATTATTTTTTTATATTATTAGTATTTGAAGGTTAGATGTTAATGATGTATTTTATCATATTATATAATAATGAATTTTATGCATGTTATTTATATTAAATTTTATTATATTTGATGTTATTATTATTTTTGTTTTATTATAATTATTTTTATAATTATAGATTTTAAATTTAAATAATAAAATTGTATTTAATTGTAAATATTTTTATTTAATCGTGTTAATCGTGTTAATTGTATTTAATGTCTTAAATGTGTTAATCGTTTCGTGTTGTGTTACACATTTAGTAAACATATACGTGTACGTGTTTTACATTTAAGATACGAATATTAAACGTGTCATGTTTGTATTTAGTCTTAACGTATTTTGTGTCTAATCATGTCTGACACGTTTACGACGCTAAAACACGAATTGTCAAGTTTATTAAGGAGGTATTAGATGAGTGCCAACTAATAATTGTGTTTAATCACTCGAGTTTAACTAAAATGAATGGGGGAAATTTGGAATTTGTATATTGATTTTAGGCAGGTATCATTATTATGGGTCTATACTTTTAATTCAAAAGATATAATTATTAGAGGAAAAATATATTCTTATATATAATTGCAAGACTTATATCTCGTATTTATAGATGTAGGCTACATGACGTTTTAAGATGTGGGTTACGTGACATTTTATCTAGCCACCTAATTATGCAACACTCTCGTTGTATTGATTCTTTCACTTATGGAAGAGAGAAAAATACTTTGATCTGGATTCACTTCGATCCTAATATCTCTTATGGGAGTCTTATATTAATAAAAGCTTAAATAAGCTTTAATAAAACTTATTACAGGCCTACATTTTCAATTCAAAAGACATACACATTAGGTGGAGAAAACTTCTTATAAGCCTAAAATCCATCTTATATGTTATTGACATGAATACACGACAACATATGTCTAAAAGCCATTTTATCTGTTATTAACGTGAATATGTGACAACAATACGCCCTTAAAACCTATCTTATTTGTTATTGATGTAGATATATGATAGTAATTCGTCCTTAAAACTCATTCTATTTGTTACTGATGTGGATATGTGTCAGCAATATACCTCTAAAATCCATCTTATCTGTTATTAATATGGACATATGATAACATATACTTAAAATCTATCTTATCTGTTACTGACGAGGATGTATAATAACAATACGCTCTTCAAACCCATTTTATCTGTTACTAACGTGAATACGTGATAGTAACGCCCCTAAAACCCATCTTATCTGTTACTGACGTGAATATGTGACAGCAATATACCTAAAACTTATTTTATTTGTCACTGACGTAGATACGAGACAATATGTTTATTTTATTAAATATTTATACATTTTTGGGCTTAGTAATATTTGGTAAAAAATCATATAATGATTATTTATTTTGTTTTTAAATGAAATTAGAATAAATTTTAACTTTTTTTTCCTTAACTAAATGAATCTAAAAAGGGAAAATGGCTAGGAGGTGCCTGAAAAGCAAAATAATAAAGAAATAAAGAAAAGCAAAAAAGAAAAAACAAGAAGTAAAATCCACACAAAAACAAAGGCGGACACGGCAGCTGTTTCATTTTCACCCACTGAAAAATCCAAAATAGTAACAACACGTGTGCCCAATTTTGCCTCTATAAATACGAACACGTCTTTCCTCCTTCGTTTCCCCTTGCCCTTAATTTCACCCTCATCAAAAAGGTAAAACACAGAAACAATCCAATCTGACAATTTCTTTGGTTTTTTGTTGTCTCTTGAAACCATCCTGGTTTTTTGATTAAAACCCATTTTTTACTTTGGTCTGTTTCAGCTTCTTCTTTACTGGTGAGTTCTATCTCCATCTTCCTCCCAAGTTCTCATGCTTTCTTTCTTCTTTGCCTTTTGGTGGGTGTCTTGTTAGATCCTGTTTTCGGTGTTTTTGAAGGTATGAAATTTTTTTATCCTTGGTTTGATTTTACATCTGGTATGTTAAATGTGGCGATATATAATGATAGAGGAGGTTTTCTTTTTAATTTAATTTGGGTTTCGGGTTCTTGAATTAATTGCATAATTTAAAGATATTTTTTTTTCTTGAAAGGGAATTGATTTAAAAGAAGGATGTGATTTGATAAAATCTAGCTTAGATTATTGATGCTTGTTATATTAGTTTCATGGTTATTACCTCAAGAATATTAAGTTGACTTTCGAAAATATAATATGTAAACTTTTTTCAAGATTTTTAAAAAATTTTTCATTTAAGATTTTCTGTAGAAAGATTGTAATTGGAGCGATAGTATTTTGATGAGCATAATTAATTGTGATTACAGCTTGATTTTCAATTTTTTTTTTTTGAGTCTTGAAATTGTAACAAAAGCCAATTCTTATTGCATAATGTATCTGTTTTACATTGGTTCCTTTTCTTTTGGTTGCATATGAACTCTGTTTCTTTTTTTCTTTTTCATATATGACAGAATCAATTCTATGTATGAAGTTGTCCATTTGATTGCTTATATTTAATTGATTCTTCAACTCTGGTAATAATCCTTAATTTAACGAGAATTGTTTCCTTCGTGTATATAATTCAGCCAATCTTAGAATAAAATGTCATGGTCTGTGATTTGGTGACTGTTTCTTGTAATTTGATAGCACTTCCTTATATTTGCTTCTTCTAGTATGGGAAAAGAATTAGAGGGAAAAGGTATTCTGCCTTTTCAATAGAGAGTTGTGTTTGATTTAGTTGAAGAGCAAATAGTTTTTCGATAATTTATTAAATTGGGGGAAGTTAGCTTTCTCATCTTTCTCACCAATAGATAAAGAATAAGATATGAGGAAAAGAGAAAGTTGTCTGCCATCTGAAGTTCCTAATTGGGAATCAAGAAATTGTCTAGTAGATCAGCTAATAAAAGCTGTTGGCTTTTTTTCCTCTCAAGCTAAAAATATTTAAAATTAACCATGTTGTCTGGATCTTCAACTTAAATATTTAAGATCTTAAGATTTAACTGATGGAGAAAATCAGAGTAATTTTCAGTTCTTAAAAGTCCAGTTCCTTGTTCCATTTGTGATCCTTATATGTGTGTGGGTGTCTTAAATAACAATTGCATTCAACAACCTTTTAGTGCTTTGGCTTGAGGGGGAGAGAGAGACAGCACCAGCTTATAGGGCTTATCTTAATTTATGCTGCTGGTATTCTAGGCACCATTCTCTACCTTCCTTTATTGTGGTTGCATGAAGGTGGAGGGCTTTTTATTATTATTTTATTTTTTGCATCTTATTGATGATTGGTGGGTGAGGAACCTCTACCTTCTGCTCAGTAGTTTATCTATTTGAAGCCAATCTGGTAGGATCATATCTCTATTCTGTTTTATGATTAGTTTGCTTAGAACGCTGTACTTATCTGTTTTGCTGGATGCTTTAGAAGTTCTCTTTTATTTAGGAGCACCCTGATAATCTTTGCTTTCAGACATTTTTCTGTAAATAATTGTGCTTGTAAGAGATATTTTCTGCAATCTACTGAACATTTTGCTTTTATATTTGATGTATGGAAGTGATATGATCGAACAACTTTCTCTTGTCTGTGTCTGTATTTCAAATTATCCTTTTTGTGATTGTTTTACCTGTGTATACTTACATCTAAACTGTTTACATCTTAACAGAATGGCTATGGAACCAAACTTCTTTCAGCAAGAGGCGAACTTTGAGTCTGATGGAGATATTTTACTCAAGCAGAAATGGAATCAAATATCAGCACCTACAAAAGATTCAGAGAAGGATGCTGGCGGCTTTGATTGCAATATTTGCTTTGATTCAGCACAAGATCCTGTAGTCACCCTCTGTGGTCACTTGTACTGCTGGCCATGCATTTACAGGTGGCTTCAAGTCCAAACTTCTTCCTTTGATGTTGAACAGCAACACCAGAACTGCCCTGTGTGCAAGGCAAACATCTCGTCCAACTCATTGGTTCCACTCTATGGCCGTGGTACATCTTCAGACTCTGAATCCAAGAATCCTCACTCTGATCTGGTCATTCCCCAAAGGCCACCTCCTTCTGGATTGAACTCTATAATCAGCTCCTCGCATCAAAGTCAGCGACTTCGTGAAAATTTTTTCCATTCTCAGTCTCAGCCATTTCATCACCAGCAATACTTCCCCCATGGAGGTTATGCAACCTTGGCATCATCTAACCTTGGTGGTATTGCGATGACAAATTTCTTCAATCCAATGATTGGGATGTTTGGGGAGATGGTCTATGCTAGGATATTTGGGAGCTCAGACACAAGCTTGTTTGCTTATCCTTACCAAGCTTCTTACCCTTTCTTTGGGAATAACAACAATCTTAGGATGAGAAGGCAGGAAATGCAGTTTGACAAGTCCCTTAGTAGAGTATCTATCTTTCTTTTCTGTTGCCTTATTCTTTGTCTTCTCTTGTTTTAAGAGAATTAGCTTTGAGCTTGTATAGTTGTAAGACGATAAGTCGATGAACAAAACCAAACAAAGTTATTGTTAGAAAATTTGCAGGGAACTCACTTGTGAGCTTCTCCCTGAGATCTTTGTATGTATATACTACTATCATTTTTCAAGAATTGGGAATGAACATGCTTCCTATGATTTTATCATACTTCTGCATGTGCTTTGTCGAATTCGTTTCAATAAGTAGATGCAGGTGCAGCTAAACACGTTCTTTGATGGTTGTTGCATGCATGGAAGATAACAAGTTAGTTTACTCTACTGTTGCAGAAGTTTAAGCCTCAGGTTTGGACACCACCATTTGCATCCTCCATATAGAATAGGAAAGCTCCCCTAGTGGAGTTTGGAACATTCACTTTTTGTGAAATTCTTAAGCAAATCAGGTATCATTAAGTCTTTTATAGGAGAAGAACTCCCCAGGCCACAGGTTTAGTGTCACTGCTCACTTGGAATATGCAGTCTGTATGCTACTTGGAAGTTTCCACCATTATACCATATTCCCCTATTTGATTAGCTCCATTCTTTAATTTGTTTTCGCACATGGAATGGAATGGAATATGGCAAAGGGGTTCGCAATTGGATGTCTCATAGGGAACAAAGTGAAAAGGGGAACAATTCAACTTGAAAGAATGATTTTTATTCAAACTTGAGACCTCTAGATTTTCCACCTAAAATTTCGTCACTAAAGCACTCAAGCCAAGCCCTTGATTATAAAAACTTTCATGGATGAAGGGTTTCTTTCTTTCAATCTTTATTTATTTGGGGTGGTTGTGTTCCCCCTCTCAACGAGAACCAAAGATTCAACTCCTACACTACTTCATAAGTATCTATTTATATAGTATACTGAAAAAGAAAGAAAACCCATCGTAATTGGTGCCATTGTCAAACTTATTAAGGGTAGTAAAAGGGGAACACAGTTCAAGTTTGACTGTTTTAATCTCAGTTAACTTCAAAGACATATTCTTTCCCTTTGACATCTTCTTCTTGAAAGTAGTCTTTCAAACTACCTTCTTCACCTGACTATGACGTATACGAGTTTGATTCCAATTCTGATTTTCTTCTAGTCGGTGATGCGTACTATTGCCAAATTGGCAGACTCTACTGCCTATCTTTATTTATCCTTTCCCTTACTTGATGAAGTGATTCACACGAAACGAACAGGGAATTAATACTCATTTCTGTTCTTTGATTTGCCATTGCAAATGACCCATACGTCCTTTTCACCATGAATGAAATATATTCGTCGATTTTGTGCTTTCTTTTCAGCAATTGCAGCCAACTTCCTCAAGATTTGACAAAAGAGAAAAAATGGGGGGCAAAGTCTCACTCTCTTTTCCCACCACATGCTTATCCAACATGAATCATGTACCTATTTTATTTATTGGTATTTTAAGTTATATAAGAGAAACATATCATATCTTTTAAAATATTAATCCAAAACATTTTAAATAATAAGAGTATTTGGTTAAAAACCCATAATACAATTCACATCATAACTATTTTCCCAATTCAAAAAAATCAATTTCAAGATTATTACTATATTGATTAATGAAATTTTATTTAAAATTATGAAAAAATCTATTTTCAAAAATGTTTTATTTATGAAATCTATTTTGAAAAAAACCCTTTTATCTTATTACATCATAATCTTATCTTATTTTATTTTTTTTCAAAATACCAAAAGTCTTTACATTCATGTATCACTCACCTAACTATCAAAAACCCTAAGTTTTTTTTCAGGTTTACATGCTGTCCAAAAATCAATAGAATAAATATAAAAGTATCTGTAATGTTATACTTTGCACATTCTGCTGCTTCCACCAAAAGCAACAGAAAGCTCTTAACCATAACATATTATTTATTCAAATCAACCCTATGGTTTTCTCTTCACATTTGCGTCAGTAGTGGGCCTCTCATATTATATTATGTAATCATATTGTAATTTTCAACTTTGATTATTAATTATTAGTATATATTATATAGTTTTCAACTTCGTCATGGTTTATGAGCAGAGAAAAGTATGTAAACTATATTTAAAGAACAACTAGAGAACATAGTCCATAACTCAAATAGCAGCCATTGATTCAACAGGTAGACGCAACCAACCAGTCAACATAATCAGTGGAGTATCTTATTTCTACCTAAAAACCATAGATGCAACTAATAAAATTTTCTCAGGAACCAAACAATATCATATGGTCCTTAACAAATTTTTTATTGCTTTATACGTGATTTATTACTAACTATACGATCATCTCGTATAAACTTAGAGTCACACTTTAATCTTTAACATTTTGAATGAAGTCTTAAACATTCTTCTTATACCGTATTCCATTAATGTAACATACAATAAAGATGAAATTGTGAAAAATAGACTCCGGAGTAACCGCACTTCAAAAATGACCCTCCCTATTATTTTAACTGTTTGTAGACAATTTTTGGATCGACTTGACAAGAATACCCTTTAAACCAATTAATCTAAATGAAAGAGGGGCATCTCGGTCTCTTTCTCTTCCACCATTCAGATTAAAATTTCAAAATTAAATCTCGATTTAGCTATCTCTCCGTCTAGCTCTCTAAGGCCATTGGGGTAATATCTTGCCGTCTAGCTGTCGCCATCGAGGTCTATATCGCCAGCGAACTTTCTGAGGATCCCAAAGTGCGGAGATGGAATCAAGGTATGTGTTATGGGTTCTTGGTTTTATTTATGGTTATTCATAGAACGCAATAGCTGATGGCAAAATTGTATGAGTTTCGAGACTGAAATCTGGCTGGGAGTAGCGAAAATCAATCAGTTTATAGCCGATGCGTGAATATTTGTTAGGCATCGTGTAACTGGATATTAGGGTGTGTGATTGGATATTAGGAATCTTAACCTATTTAATGGGTAAATTATATGAGTTTGGAAACCTAAATCTGGCTTTGAGTAGCGAAATCAATCAGTTTATAGCCGATGCGTGAATATTTGTTATGTATTGCGTCACTGGATATTAGGGTCTATGACTGGATATCAGTAATCGTAACCTGTTTATTTGGCATTAGGTGTTTGAATATTACGTGACTGAATATTTGTTGAGCATTGCATGACTTGTCTGTATGCATTACGTGACTGAATAATGCATGGTTGGATATTATGTAATGGCAGTCATGTAATGGCTATAGACAAGTCACGCAATGCTCAACAAATATTCAGTCACGTAATATTCAGGCACCTAATGCCATATGTCAATATAACCAGTCACGTAGTGAAGTCACCCAATACATAACAACAGGTCACGCTATATGGAATACACTAGTCACGCAAACCCTAAAAACTAGTGTCCAAAAATTTGCAGAAGGCAGTCACGCAATGGCACTCGATGCCTAATATGCACCCACGTTATGCCAACATAACCATCGACCGATCCGCGTACTGTACCAACGTCCTGCAATACATAACAAGAGGTCACCATATACATACAATCAACTCACGCAATGTCTTGCATGAAGATTTGCATTGCGCAATTCACGCGGCGCGTATAACCCAGTCTCATAATAGCTAATAATACTTCACGCAATGCCTAACATCCACTCACACAGTTACTCTGCATAATACTATAATTTAAACGAAGATAAGACATAACCATAAAAAAATATATGCTCAAAGAAAATTTCATAAAATTTCATTAATATTAAGATTCTCCGAAATACAAGAGAAAGGAAATGATGCAAAACACTTTATTTTTTTTTCATCGTCTCCTTCTCCTTCCTCTTATTGTACTTCCTCTTTCATCCTCCAGTACTCCCTCCGCCCTCATCCAGTACTCCCTCATTCCTCTTCCTGTACTCCATCTTCCTCACCCTAACTGTATTAAGTTAGTGTATTCCAGCATATATTTTCTTATATATGCTCAAATACACTAACTTAATACAGTTAGGAAGGAGAAGAGGAAGTACAGAAAGAGGAAGAGGGTATATAGGAGGAGAAGAAGGTAGTACAGGAGGATGAAAGAAGAAGTACAAGAAGAGAAATGAGAAGCGAGACGATGGAAAAAAATAATTATATAATGAACCGTTGTTCATTTCTTCCTGTCATATATCAGGGTGAGAATTTTCTTGTTGGCCAGGATGTCAGCCTCCAATGCAGAAGTCTTGGCCAGGCCATCAGCTAGTCGACGAGAGCACGCATTTCTTCCTAGAATATCTCCAGCTGATCTTGGGGGGGAGGGGAGGCACCTCCTCTTACTAGGAGGTTGCCCCTTCGCCAATATCTTGGGTTAGATCCGTGTATGCCTTTAGATTTTCTAAATTATCATAGATTGTTTAAGATAATTGATTAAAATGCTTACTGGTTCCCTTTATTTATAGGCATGAATGATGACTCTTCGTTTGGTACACCCATATCCCCATATAAGTGCAATTAATGGGGGCGGTACCTGTTCGGCTTGACGTTTCATCTCCTCATCTTTATCTACCTCTTAAAACCAAAAGCCAGGCCAAACATCATTAATTAATTAAGAGGTAGATAAGATGAGGAGATGAAACGCCATGTCGAACAAGTACAGCCCCATAATTTAGCCTCCCATAATTGCACTTATACGAGGATATGTGTGTAGTAAACGAAGAGTCAGCATTGATGCCTATAAATAAAGGGAACCAGTAACCATTTGAGTCAAATTCAATTATCTTAACATTATGAGATAATTGAAAATGGCGTCCAAAGAAGGTACAGAAGAGATTGGCCATGGGAGGGCAGCCTCCAAGAAGGATGTAGGGGCCCTGAAGGACCAACTAGAGACATTCGAGCAAGAGGTGCGAGTCCTCTTTGACAGGTTGATGGAGAGGGCTCATGACCTGGAGTGTTCCATCCTGTTCAACCAGAAGGCGCTCACTGAGATCGAGGAAAAAGTAGATGAACTTAGAAAAAAATGAACTACAGTTCATTTTTTTTGTTTTGTTTTGTAATATCTTCGTTGTCGTATTATGTTATAATTAATAAAACATTTAAGAATTTTTCTATTGTGCTGAGGGTGCTGGTTTTGAAATATTACGTCACTGGTTTTGATATAGTGCGTGACTTGTTGTTAAGTATTACGTGATATTAATTCATTACGTGACTGTTTATGTTGGCATGAGTAAGTGGATATCACACATTGAGTGACTTAGTAAAACATTTAAGAATTTTTCTATAGTGTTGAGGGTGCTGGTTTTGAAATATTGCGTCACTGGTTTCGATATAGTGCATGACATGTTAAGTATTGCGTGACATTAGTTCATTACGTGACTGTTTATGTTGGCATGAGTGAGTGGATATCACGCATTGAGTGACTTAGTAAAACATTTAAGAATTTTTCTATTATGTTGAGGGTGCTGGTTTTGAAATATTGCGTCACTGGTTTTGATATAGTGCGTGACCTGTTGTTAAGTATTGCGTGACATTAGGTCATTACGTGACTGTTTATGTTGCCATGAGTGAGTGGATATCACGCATTGAGTGACTTGTGCAATTTAGCTCGTTTTAATGCTTTTGGTCACGAGTATTTGGGCATTGCGTGACTGGTTTTTATATATAGCGTGACATGTTGTAATGCGTGACTTATTACGCACCGAGTCTACCTATTATTACGTATTTAGGGTTTTAGGCTGCGTGACTTATGCAATGCACATCTTGTAACGAGGCCTATGTTAACTGCTTTTTAGGCGTGGCATGAATGTGTATTATACATTGCAACACTTATTCTGTTAAATTTCATTTGTCGGCCAAATGTGATTTAGGCATTGCATAAGTTGTTTTTTTTTTTTTGCATTATTAGGAAATTATGTTTAAAAAAATTAATTGATTGTGACACTTATTTTCTGACAAATTTTAACAGCGTGCCAAATGTGAAGGTTATGATTATATATGGTGGTCAGTGGGTCGATGACATTTACAAGGGTGGTGATACACGAGTTAGGGTTGTTGGGAGTGATTTGTCATTATCAGGCTTAGTGAAGCTGGTTGAAGAAGTTATTGGGGTCGACGCACAGAAGAATGAAATTGATCTACATGCATCGCTAAGACATGCTGCAGGGATTTCCCGCATAGTTATCAGGGATGATGAAGATGTAGCAAGTATTCTGCGGGATGAGAGGGCAGTTGTTGTGTTTGTGACAATTAAGGCAGGAAAGGGAAAAAATATTCAACATGAACATGGTATCCAACATAGTCATCGCCTACAACAGAGTGGTAGTTATTCTGACATACCACAGCATGCATTTCCTAACATATAACCATGGCAATCATGTTTGACGTATCGTCAAGAGTTTGAGCAGGCTGGGACACACATGAGGTGTCTACAAATGATGTCTGCACAATTTCAATCAGAATATGCATTGAACGAATTTCATGGTACATTGCAACAAACAAATCTGTCAAATGGAAATTCAATTGGTCAATCGTCGTTTGCAAAGGACACTGTGATGGTTGTGAGCGATGTCGATGCATCTGATGAGATTGAAGATGATGTTGAAGAGGATGACACGGCGGATACGCATGATGACTTGCACGATGACTGTGAAGATGATTATGTAGCCGGAGATTTTGCATGTTCAGATGATGACGGGGGTGAGCACATTGATGTTCCGGCTTTCAATCATGCAGATGGCAGCACAGGACATGCCACAACTGTTGCGTTAGAAGATGTGCAATTTGAAGACCATGCCACAACTGTTGCGTTAGAAAGGGTTCAGTTTGAAGACCATGCCACAACTGTTGCGTTAGAAGGGGTTCAGTTCGAAGACCATGCCACAACAGTAGAATTGGAAGATGTTGAGGGTGCCGAGCCTATTTACAACGACGGCATTGCACTTGGGAACGACATTCGTTCGCCAGTGGATAGTGATGAAGAGAGGGTAAATACAGGGGTATCTCATCAATGGGTCATTCTTGTGGTAGATATGATATCCTTTCAAATAGTTACGACAGAGGAATCTAGATCACACGTCGACCATTTATATCGCGGACAAGTGTTTCGATCGAAGGCTGATTTGAAATGTTTTGAGCATGTTGGCAATAAAAGAGCATTTTGAGGTAAGAGTTAAAAAGTCATGCCACGCTTGTTTTGAGGTGGGTTGTAAGGAGAAGGCATGCAAGTTTGCTTTGCATGCAACGAAGTTGCCTGAGGGAGATTATTGACAAATTCGTACGTTGCATAAGGTACACACGTGTATTGTTGATGGTTTACAATGTGGAAACCGAACTGCGAGCACGAGAGTTATTGGTGAGCTTATCTCGACCAGGCTGCAAGAAAATTATGTTACCTCATTGAGACCTAAGGAAATAATGGAAGAGATGAATCGAACGTGGGGATTGCAATGCCTTTATGGAAAAGCATGGCAAGCGAAGCAGTATGCTAAAAATCTTGTGTTCGGTCCCCTGGAAGAATCATTCCAACTCATCCCTTCATATTTCCATATGTTGGAATGTGAAAATCCCGGTACGCTCACGAGTGTCGCTACAGATCGGGAACGTCAATTCAAATATTGCTTTTGGGTGTACGGGTTATGTATCCAGGGGTTTCATTCTGTAATGCGGCCTATACTTGCTATCGATGCCACACATCTAAAAGGCAGATTCAAGGGTATTTTGTTTGCTGCGGTTTGTAAAAATGAGAACGAGCAGATATATCCAGTTGCATTTGGCATTGGCGATGTCGAGGACGAAGAGTCTTGGTCGTGGTTTCTTAACCAATTGCTTCATGCAATTGGTTGTCTCGAAAGCCATATGTTAATTTTTGACCAGCATCTTGCGATTAAGAAGGCAGTTGAGAATGTGTACAACGACGCGCATCACGGTCTATGCAGTTACCACTTAGGGAAAAACATTAAAAACCTGTTCAAGTGCACAGATGTTGCGGCCATTTTCACTTTAGCTGCAAACTGCTATAGGCTGTCCGATTTTACCATACACATGACTGAGCTGGAACTGATTTGCAAACCTACTTATGACTGCCTGATGAGAATAGGCCCTGATAGATGGGCATGTGCACGGTCACTGGCAAGGCGATACAAGCTGATGACATCCAACATTGCGGACTGTATTAATTGCTGCCTCAGGAATGCAAGGAAAATGCCAATAACAGTCTTGATCAAGTGCATCAGAGGCATTTTCCAACGTTGGTTCCATAACCAGCACAACGAGGCATTGAATATGACCACGCCACTCAGCCCTTGGGCTACCGATCTGTTGAACAAATGGTTGAATGCAACATGTCATTTTTCCATCCAACCAATCGATCTGGTGGAGTTCCAAGTAATAGGCGGGAATATGGACGCAGTCGTTAACTTATGCAGGAAGACTTGTTCATGTAGTGAGTTCCAGAGTGATCTATTCCCCTGCACACATGCAATGACAACAATAAGGTGTGAATAATCATGTTTTCTTATTTAGGGTATTATGAATTGAATTTGTTACATGTTTACAGTGTTCCCCAACTGAGATTTCATTACCTTCGCAGTAAGTGCAATCGTTCACCCATTGAATTCTGCTCGCACTATTACACGACTAGCTCTTGGGTGGAGGGATATGCAGTTCCCATTCGCCCAGTTGGCCATCCCAGTGAATGGGACGTCCCTAATGAGGTTAAAAAAATCATCGTTCTGCCACCAACATGGCGAGGTCAAGCGGGGAGACCTAGGAGGAAAAGGATTCCATCAGTTGGGGAAGGCATTCGTCGACGTAGATGTTCATAATGCAAGAGCTATGGTCATTATAGACAAAATTGCCGAACATCATTTACAAGTACATCCACACTCAGGGAAACATCATCTTCTCATCCTCCGGATGGACGACGACGATGACGGAAGGCATGTTCAATATGCAGACAACCCGGGCACACATAAAACACCTGTCCATTGCGGATAACAAACAGTGAGAACATTACAGGTGTCGTACTTGAAGATTGTGGAACTTCACACCTTAGTTGTTAAGGATTCGTTCGAACTGTTTCGAAATGGCCATTGACATTTCCATTGAATAATGATATTTGAATTTGAGTTTGCTAGAGTCTGGAGGTGATACTCTGACTGCTGCCTAGAGCCAGTGATAAGATGATACTGTCAAATCATCAAATGCCTTGTACTCTGTCATAATTGATGATAATTTTTGTCTCTTTGTAAACAATAAAATTCTTATTTGAAATATACCAATAATAATTATAATTATATTTGCCTTATTGATTTCGATCTTCTACTTCATATTTGAAGTATGAAACATTTTATAATAATATCATCGACTACTCACAGAACTAGTCAAATAACAATTATTTTTTTACCACACAATGTATTACTTTCACAGTTGGAATGTAAATTGTGTTATCTTTCGAATGCATATATGAATACATAAATCAACAAAAACTCTAAATTTCGAGAATTGTGAAGACAATACATTCATAGTCGTGTTGGTTAAAGCAAATAGATTCAATATACATAAGGGTATTATAGGCAATTTTACAGTAATTCCATACAAATATCTTTAACTTCATCCAAAATCTTATGCACAGTTCATGTTCAATAGAGCATGCAGTCAGAATTATATCATGATGGTGGTGCGAATTGAGAGAGAAATAGATCCTCCAACTGTTGTTGGCGTTGCAACAACTCACGATTCTGCCCTCCAACAATTCCAATCGGGCATTCAACCTTGCGTCCATTGTTTCCATAAATGAAAAGAGACGAGTGAATGCTGGATCAACATCGACTGGCCCCTTCCTAACCCAGGTGTTGTTCCTGAACTCAAATCCTAGCTGTTTAATACTGTGCTCATTGATGTGATCGAACAAAGCATGGTTTATTGGCGAATCACAACGGTTGCCGACATTGAAGTAGTCTATTATCTCACTGATCAACATGCTGTAATGCAGGCTTCTGTTGCAACTGTTAATGGCCATGAGCATGTCATCCATTACGAATTTAGCAAGGTCGATACGGCGGGATAATTTGATGTTATTTAAGAACTAGAGCCCCTTTGTCCTGACATTCACATACATCGCTTGGTGAGGACGGATAGTGTGAGCGATGATGAGGTGCAACACTTGATCAAAGAAAGACATCCTTGTCCAATTAGCACTTTCACTCTCTCTTGAATGAGGGTGGATAAATGTGGACACAAGGTTCCCATTGCCACTGACACGACACAAATCTGATTGCATCGAAGTAAGGTGAAAGACGCATTCTATCAGGTCACGCATAACAACGATACGTTGTCCCATGACGTGAGTGACAAACGAATCGTCATGGTGCACGGCCCTAGATGTTTCCGACTCAGCATATTTTTGTCTTGCATTGAAGTAAAAAATTCGGACCAAATTCTCGTAGTATGGCCTCTTCAGTTTTAAGTATTGTGTCCACCCTAAATTTTCAAAGTTCGCAATATATGAGAAATCAATTACCTTTAAATAATCAAAGTCAATTATATGCCCGGGCATTACTTTTCTTTTGGCGAATTTGGCATTGAATTTCGCAGCGTGCGACGGATGGGTGAAATTTTGTATAAAAGAACTAACAGCCGATCCTGACGATGCTTCCGCATTAGCGGAGCCGCCTTCACCACTGCTGGAAGTCACCTTTGTGCATTTGCTTCTGTGACTTATCTTATATATATCCGAAGTTAGGATATTTTAAGCTAAGACTTTTGCGTTAGAAGGGGTTTTATAAGGAACTTGGAGTGTGGAATCTTTTGTAGCCGGTGTGAATTTGAAACAACTCAGAGGTCTTTATATCAACTAATAATAGCAATTCCATACTAACCACATACGCGAGATTATACATTACATCTTTCACAGTATAAGGAAAAAATCCACTGATGCGGTCCCCATAACAAGTGACGCGACTCCATATTAGTCACGCGATTCGAAGTGAAATAGTCACGTAACTCCAAAATAACCACTAACGCTATTCCATTTTCCAGTCACGCGAATCCCATAACAAGTGACGTGACTCCATATCACTCACACAATTACGGATCAACTAGGCACGCAACTCCATAACAACCACTAACGCCACTCTAGTTTGCCAGTCACGCGATTCCCATAACAACCACTAACGCCACTCTATGTTTCCAGTCACGCAATTCCCATAACAAGTGACGCGACTCCATATCACTCACGCGATTCGAATTCATCTAGTTATGCAACTCCATAATAACCACTAGTGCTACTCTATTTTCTACTCACGCGATTTTACTATAAATGCTAACGCCATTCCGTAACTAGTAACGGGACTCAGAGTGTCAACTACTCACGCGATTCGATAGAAACTAGTGACGCTTGTCAATAATATCAACTCACGCAATTCAATATTTATAACTCACGCGAGTCAATATCAACTACTGATATGATGCTAAATTTTAAAGGTTCAAGTTTGCCATATTTAGTAGTCACGACATCCAAGTCGATTACTCACGCGATTCCATAATAACTACTCAAGTGATTCCATATTGAGTACTGGCCTAACATAACTGTTTCTCAAATACTAACGCGAATCAATATAAACTTGGGACTCGATTGTTAGTGCGTTAAGTTATGGAATTCAATATCAACTGGTTACAACCTTATGTCACGCAATGCAATTCAACATGTCATATATGCTGTAAACTAAAGAGGGATTGGCACATGTGGAGGCAATCACGATGGCATGTAAATACTGTAATAGACTAAAAGACTTTACAATGCGAATAAGAAATAAACAAGGAAAGAAGAAACAATATTGTTCTTATTGCAGCCGTATACGTATAACAGCAATAAATACATAACTGTTCTTATTGTTAATTGAAACAATAAAGAATACAAAGAATAATATGTAAATGATAGAACAAAGAATAATATGGACATGATACGGAACAATGTTATTTGCATATTGAAAAAGAATAAACAAATACAAAAATTTAACAACTCTAGCTGTTTGCAAAAATCTCAAGGGCAAACTTATTTCGATTGCCTTCTATCGCGTTTGCCTTCAGCACTGGACGATCCGACTGGATGAACCACTCCAACGAGGCGATAACCCAATCCCCGCAGCTCATTGAATCTTTCTGTATCGGGGTCTTTGCTTTTAAATTATGCCTCATCTGCGTTAAAGGTAGCTTTTAACGACGCGATCTGATAAAGTACATTGACTTGTGGAATATAATGGGAAACAATGATGTTAGTGGACTCATCTGTTTATCACGCAAGCCAGACTTCTGTGCATCATCCCGACTGTACGATGAGTCCACTAAAATCATAGACCAACTTCACAAGTTGATGTGCACTACCACCCAATGTCCGTCAAAATAGCACGATGCGAGAATTGAGTCAACATCATCCCAGGGCAAACCCCACGGAGAACTCAAACCCCTTGCATAGTCCAGCAGATGGTCTGGCATTACAGCCTCACTCGGGTTGAATGTCTTCTCGCTAGGGGAAGGCTCCATTTCTTTTCTCAAACCGAGCAAAATAACTTGGTAATTACGTTACGCACAATAGTTAAATAAAACTAACTAATACACGGACCTTACATTTGAATAATTACAACTCACTAAAATATGATATACTTACATAGAATGTGGTGTGAACGATGCATATTCTCTTCTTGTACTGTTGTCGACGGTGCTCGCACGCCCGCTTACACAACACACAGATGCATGCATCAATCTGTTGGCTGTCCATCAACTCTGTCGGGGTCTCCAATCGTCGAAAAAAATCATGACCCTCTTGTCCTTCGATGCCCATAATGTTAACCCTACATATTTATTTTATAATAAGACCATTGTCAAAAGACTATGAAATAAATACACTAGAACCGTAAACACAGAAGGCTTGATCGTTTACCTGGCCTGATTATTTTTCATGAAGGCCTCATATCTGGCCTTTAATTTGTCCTTCGCTTTGCGCTGGACCAACAGTGGGTTTACGTACGGGCTTCAAAGGTATTTGCTTGCTAAAGTCACATGTGCATCTTCTGGCTCAAGTCGAGGTGGAGCATCAGTAGAAGGTGTGATATCACCTTACCGGGGGGCCTCTGGTTGAGTTGGGACAAGAGCAGGAGCAGGACGCGGGGAAGTTGTGCCTCCATTGATTGCATAAGAAGGTATGTGATGAGGAAGCTGGGCTGCCTCTGTTGGGGATGGGATAGCTGCAGGCTGATGTTCGATTCGGCCAGTGGGAGGTGACATTCGAGCCGATGCAATTGACTGATTTATGCCACCCGCATCCTCGACATTAACCCAAATCCCACCATCATCTTTCTCACGCACACTATCCTTTTCACCCATAAATCGAGCTTGAGCGATTGAAAATATCAAACACATTAGAACACTGTATACATCATACATGTTATAACCCACACAATGAAAAACATAAATGCGAATACCTCAAAATGGTCGATCAGCCGACCCACAATCTGATCCTCCACCCCTTGCATTGACTGCTTGATATGTTGATGCAGTGACTGGATCTCCAACTACATTGCTTGATGGATCTCCAACTGCATTGCCTGCATCTGCATATGTATATCGGTCTGCAAGGACTGTATGTCTTTTTTCCACTATGTCTACATCCGTTGCAGCTTTTGCTTGATGCTCACAGTTTTTTCCAAAAGCAGCGGTGGGTTGCGAGCCTCAACAGATGGGTAAGCAGTAGAAGCAAGAGGAGGTGCAACATGATGGGCAGCATGAAGACACGGAGGAGGAGAATCAGGGGCCTTAGCAGCACCGAAATAGGGAAGGACCTCCTCGTCCACGTGGCGTCTCCGCTTAAAGCCTCGTGCTGTCTTACTTTTATCTTTGTGGTCCATTTTCCTCATTCTTTGATGGGGACTGAATTTTGTCTGACCTTCCAACTTTCATAATGGAACGTATTGCTGCCCCTCGGAGATGTTGACCTCAATGTCAGCCCAGTACGCGATCAACGTCTCTTCTGCAGTTGGCTCCAACGTCCTCAGCGCGCACAACTGCACCAAAACATGCATTACCACTAGGTATAACCCTCGCTAGCCCATGTCAATAAAAATTAAATTTTATTAAATACAAAAATATAGTTTATTTACTCACCTTCCCTTCTTCTTCCATATTTGCAATGCTGGCGTGGAAGCCTACAGGCCTTTCATCACATTGTCATTTTAGCATTCTTGGCCAAACCTGTCCCGATTGGCGCAGCCTTCCAAATAGGCTTCGAATTACAAGAATTGCTTCCAACGTCTAAAATTGCACATCAAATGTCAAACATTTTTACTCACCTCCTAAATTCTTATGCGAAAAGATTTAACCTCATAAAATCTTATGTGACAAGAATAATGATAAACAGTGTATGGCACATTATCTGAAACGCCCAAATAAATCCGTAGATGCGGTAGCGTCTTTTCTCCACTACTCCCGTAGTAGGAGGTACGAAGCCCCTCGTCATGTAATCTAAGATCAGACTCCAAACATAAGTGCCCCATAAGAACGCGTTCCACTCCTTGATGTTCTCCATAAGTGACAGCAACCATGGAACCACTGATCGTCTATAGTCTTGACCGAATAAAACATTTTGGGCCATCAAGACGAGGGCCATCTTCGTCGCATCTCCCTCCTGCTAAAACTGGCCTCCCTTGAATGTATCTAAAACTTTTTGAATCTTTACCTCATTCCCCTCTCCCCAGTAACGTAGGTGAATTCTTCCAGGGACGACCTCGTATCGATTGACAATAAGGCCCGGTAGGGCACCAAACTTAAGCCTTGTCACGAGGCAGAACTCTCTTTTTGAGAACCGGGCCTTCGTTCTCCCTATGGTGAACCATAGCTCGCCCTCGATGGCCTCCGGTTCATTTATTCTGCGTAGCATTAGGTTGTGCACGAGACTGGTGCAGAATAAACTCTTATTAGCTTCGACATCCATCATGTGCCCAAAGCATGTTCCCTTCAACCTCTCCAACTCATTGACTTTGAACATCATCTCCCGTATCATATGTAGCTGCGGCCACTTGCAGTGGATGTTAATGCCCGCGTTGAACCCCTACTGCTATCTCGGCACATAAAGCATAGATTCTACATTATCATGCTCTATTCCTGTGCTGGCCATCTGCAACATACAACAGATCACCTTCCATTTAGTCATGTTAATACCATCATTGTAAATTAACAAAAAAACAAGAGGAATTTCTTTGAAATAGCCCTGCTCATAAGTTCACTCATAAAATAACCCTCTCAATACTTTTAACTATTTTTAGACAGCCCTGGACCAGCATAATTAATGCAAGTGCCGTGCATGGATTGTTAAGCAAATCAACATATACAAATTAAAGCATTACAATTGATCCATAATAATACATAACGAACCCAATTTCTTTCATGCAATGCCATACGGATAAATTTCATGCAGTTATGACACTTGTGCAATTCAATATAAAACAAGTCACGTAATGACTTTTAATTTAACCATTCGCGCAATGTAAACCCTATTACAATCACGCACAGCCTGACCCCATGCCATCTACTCGTGCTGTCACGCACTGACCTATCAGTATGTCACGCAAAGTTAAAACCTAATGCAATCACGCAAACCCTGACCCCATGCCATCCACTTGTGCTGTCACGCAATGACCTATCAATATGTCACGCAAAGTTAAACCCTAATGCAATCACGCAAACCCTGACCCTATGCCATCCACTCGTGCTGTCACGCAATGACCTATCAATATGTCATGCAAAGTTAAACCTTAATGCAATCACGCGCACCCTTAGTGACCCCATGCCAAAATCCAGTCACGCACAGCGGGTAAGTAAGCCATCAGTCACCCTAAATGCCAATTCCTACCAAAGTGTCTGGACGCATACATATGAACCAGTCACGCGACGTCGGTCACCTTTCGACCCCATCAACACCAACAATACCACATTCACTTCGCTATTCAACCATTTCAAACGACAACAATATCAATATGAACAACCAATATGTATAGGTTTATACTCAAAAAACCAAAACCCTCAACATAAAGAATAACCATTTCGCCACACGGTTCAAAATTTTTTTAAAAAATAAATACTTTTCTTAACTAAAATAAAATAAATATTATACCTTTCTCCTCGTACTGTCAATTTCCTCTCACTACTGAGTATGTGAAGCACCTTTATACTGATAACGACCACTTTAAAATGGTCCCACTGTGAAAATGCTTTGAACTTTAACTGCCGACTAAGTATCGACAAAACTACTTTTGAGGAGATGTACGATCTGTCTCTGAGAACTGAGGAGTTGTGGACCACATATAAACAGACTTTACCAGTTGAAATGTTTTGGGTTGAGGCGCGGACCCAAAAGGATGGGTCAGTTTCATTAAGGTCATTTTCGTCCAAAGGTGACTTTTTGTGTCTAAAAACACTTAAAATTATGGAGAGGTTCATTCTCAGAAATGCCTTATGCATATGGCCTATAAAAAAAGTCGTCTACAATAAATAGAAATTATATAATAACGAGGTTTATTTAATTTTGATAACAAAAGTTAATATTTGATCATATTTTAAAATAAAAATGATTACATATTGTGTGATCAAGATTATTCAGAGGTATTTTTTTCTGGTGGATGGCGGCAGAGGACTCTTTAGAGAAGCAAACCACGCCCTCTATACTGGACAACAAATCTCGAAAAAAGGTGCATTTGAGGGAGAAGGATGCAACGGATTTGGGTAAGATACTGGAGATAATTGTGCACAACAACCCTTCTTTTAGGGATGCATTGATGAGCTCGGCAGGAGATTCTCTATTATCAGAGGGTGACTTATTCTCCAATGAGGATATGGTGATTGAACGAACGGATTTTTCCAGAAACAGATCTGAAAATGGGGAAGATCTGGAGGACAATATGGGGGATTTTTAGGAAGAGAAAGTGAATGGGTTTCCTGCGTTAGAAATATCAGACAAGAAATACAGGGAACTTGTTAAACAATGGAGCAAAGTGATTATCGTTAGAATGCTTGGGCGGCCAATCTCTTACAGATTGTTGTGTGACAAGATCGTCTCATTGTGGAATCCCAAAGGTAAATATTTAGTGGTTGATCTGGATGATGATTGTTTTCTAGTAAAATTCTTAGAAGAAGGGGACTATTTGAGGGCTCTTTTAGATATTCCTTGGGTGATACAAGGTAGCTACCTACTGGTTCAACCATGGACACCGAATTATGTACAGGGCACAAATGATCTTACTACAGTGGCGACTTAGGTCAGATTCCCAGGGATGTCTCTCCATCTATACCACAAATCAATGTTGAGGAGACTGGCATTTTTCTTAAGCTGTTTGTTGAAAATCGACTACAACGCTTGTGCGGAAACGAAAGAAAAGTTTGCAAGAATTGCTGTAGAGTTGGATCTAACAAAGCCACTGGTACCACTGGTTTATGTGAAATGAAGAAGACAGATGGTTGAATATGAGGGTTTGCCTAGGATTTGTTATACTTGTAGGATGTATGGGCATGTCAAAGAAGAATGTCAACATAAGGAAGCTTCTCGTTCAACTAGTGTAAATGAAAAAGGACAAACGGATGAACAACAACAAGAGGCTTATCCGTATGGCCCTTGGATGTTGGTTGGTAGGAAAAAGCCAAGAGGTCATGATGGGAGGAACAGAATGACATTGGTACCAATGGTAAATAACCATGTCAAGGATGGCTATAGATTTTCAATACTGCAACATGAGCCCAATGACGAGTCAACCAGGCATGTGGATACCCAAGAAGCTAATGTGATATGTGAAAAAGACGAGATAGTGCATACTGCAATGAATGGAAATATTACCAATAAGAAAGTGGACATGGGGGTTCACAAAAAGACTATGATAGACACTATGACAGAACAGCCCAAGGAGATACCAATAGAGGAAAAAGACATCCACAAAAGTGTAGCTATGGTTGAGAAAACTCAAACTATTTCAAGTGACATTAGCGGTGACTAGAAACAAGTAGACTGTAAGGTCTAGGAAGGGGTGCTTGATCCGTCGAAACATTCAATTATGGTATTAAGCGGAAGAGAAATGGAAAGTAGCACTATTATCAGATCAGTAAAGCCACCAACAAGAAAAGAAAGTATAGTTGAGAGAGTTAGAGGCATAAGGGTAGCGAAGAAAGAAAGAAAGCCACCGGATAAGATGGGTAGTGTTCGACCATAGATTATTTCACTAAAAAAGAAAGCAAGAGCAAGAGAGTAATAATATCACCTTCCATAAATATGCTAAATAAACTAGTGACAGAGAAGGCCTTAGAGTCAACGATGGGAAACTTGGCTGTCCAAATGGTGAATAATGGAAGGATGGGAGATGGTAGTAATGAGAGTTCTGTGAACTCATAACTCATCATTTTTTATATTATTATGAGTCTAAAAGTTTTTGTGGAATTGTCAGGGTGTAGGAAATAATGATTTTATTGCAGTATTGAAAGATTGGAGTGCACAATATAGATTTTCAATCTTAGTGCTAGTGGAACCTCAAGTGAGTGGTAGAATGGTTGATAAAATAATCAGTTGCCTACGATTTGCCAGATCCCATAGAGTGGAAGCAATTGACTTTGCTGGAGGGATTTGGATTCTTTGGCAGGATGGTGTTCAAGTTTCAGTGATTCACAATCATTGTCAGTGTGTTCATATGTCCATTGAGTATCTTGTGGGATCCACTTGGCTTTTGTCAGTAGTTTATGGCAGTCCTAATAAAACAGTCAAACGTGGTTTATGGGAAGAATTATCTACTTTTGCTAGGGGAATTGAAAAACCGTGGATGCTAATAGGAGATTTTAATGCTTTTCTTGCTGGGCATGAGAAAGTAGGATGCTCATGGACATGAAGCCGTCCCTGTACGCAATTTGAGCAATTTATAGCTAACTTTGAATTATTGGACTTGGGTTACAAGGGACCAAAATTCACTTGGCAAAGAGGGTTAGCGGTAGAAAGGATTGACAGGGCCATTTGTAATGTCGGTTGGAGGCTATTAATTCAAGAGACGGTAGTTCATCATTTACCTAGGGTGCAATCTAACCATTGACCTCTTCTTGTAGTGGTAGATAACCATTATGATTGTCAACCATCACCTGTCGGTCACTTTCAGTCTACATGGTTAACTCATGAGGGCTTTGAAAATTTTGTTCAGCAGGCATGGGATAATTCAGATTATCTAGCTGTAGATATAGCTAACTTTACTAGTAGGGCTCGCCAATGGAATATGAGAGTCTTTAAGAATATTTTTCACAAAAAAAGGAATTTATTGAGGCGTTTGGGTGGTGTTGAAAAAGCATTGGAACATCGTTAATCTCCACACCTTCGAGAGTAGGAAAATAATCTTAGAACAGAACATATAAAAGTCTTGAAACAAGAGGAGGCTTTTTAGATGTAGAGAGCTAAAACTGATGGGATTAAATTTGGAGATGCAAATACCAAGTATTTTCATGTTCAGGTGGCTTAACGGAAAAATAAACTAAAGATAGTGAGGCTAAAAGATGAGCACGAGAATTGGTGTGATGATCAGTCGACACTGCAATCATAAGCAGTTGCATTTTTTCAAAAGCTGTATTCGAAAGATAATGGGCCACTGCCATCTTACCCTATCAAAGGTGCATTCCTTACATTTTGTGAGGAGGACTATTTAAGGCTAACAAAACTAGTATAAAGTGCAGAGGTGTATGATGCATTATTTGAAATGAAGCCTCTAAAAGCCCCCGAGTTGGATGGATTACATGCTTTATTTTTCCAATCTCAATGGGCAATAGTTGGCCAGAGTTTAGTCAAGTATGTATCACATGTTATGGAGGGTGGGGATATTGGTGATAATATGTGCAGCTCACTTATTGTTTTAAGCCCTAAAGTGGCTGCCCCGGCAACTATTTCTCATTTTCGCCCTATTAGTTTACTTCCTGTTGCGTTTAAAGTGCTAATGAAAGTTATTACTGACAGACTTAAATTAGTGATGAATTTTTTAATGGCGGAACCATAAGCAAGCTTTATACCAAGAAGACAAATTGTAGATAATATAATCATAGTGCAAGAGGCGATGCATTCATTTGAGAAGAAATAAAGATGCAAAGGATAAATGATGGTGAAAATCGATTTGGAAAAGACATATGATAGGCTTGACTGGGACTTTATCTGTGACACATTATTGGAGGCTAAAATTCCTAATAAGATTGTGAATGTTTTGACTCAGAGCTGACATTGCAACAACACAAGAATTCTTTGGAATGGAACTTACTCGACAACCTTCCAACAATCAAGAGGAATTAGACAAGGAGATCCAATATCTCCCTATTTGTTTGTACTGTGCATTGAAAGACTTGCTCATGGGATCAATGTGGCGGTGGCAAATGGTTCATAGAAACCAATCAAGTTAAGCCCCAGGTGCCCACCACTGACACATCTATTTTTTGCTGATGATTTATTACTCTTTGCAGAGGCTTCAGTCGAATAGATGGAGGTGATAAATGGAGTCCTTAAGGAGTTTTGTGCATGCTCAGGACAAAAGGTAAATGAAAAAAAATCTTTTTTCTACTGTTCAAGAAATGTGGGTAGAGGCACTATCAATAATATAATGGGTTGTTATGGATTTAAATATTCTGAAGACCTTGACAAATATCTTGGGGTTCCATCATTGTCTGGCCACAGAAGAGCAAGCTCTTATAATTATCTAGTTGAAAAAGTTCGCATGAGACTCAGTTCATGGAAGGCATCAATGCTCTTATTTGCAGGATGTCTCACATTGGTAAAATCAGTATGCTAACTATTCCGAACTACACAATGCAAGTAATGTCGATGCCTTTGAGCATTTATCAAAGAATTGAACGTCTGTGCAAGAACTTTTTGTGGGGGAGTGATGAAAACCATCGGAAGATTCACTTTATTAAATGGGAACAATTGTGTTGACCAAAAGATGAGGGTGGCGTGGGAATAAGAAAGTTAAAGCTTATGAATGAGGCCTTCCTCCTGAAGTTATTGTGGCAACTGAGAGAGAAACAGGAGGCATTGTGGGCTAGAATTCTGAGCGGTAAATATAAGTTTAACACTTTTCGAAGGCCAGAAAGTATTCAAAAGAGTGGAGCTTCTAACCTTTGGACTGCAACTAGTCAATTATTGCCAGTGGTTATGTTTGCTACAAGATGGGTAATTAGAGATGGTATGTCAGTGAATTTTTGGAATGATAAATGGCTAGGTGACAGAACATTAGCGGAGATAACTTATAGAGTGGCACATCTGACGTTAGATAAAGTGGTAGTGAGAGACTTCTTGAGTCCAAACAGACACTGGGACTATGAAAAGTTATACCATTGCCTTCCGCATGATGTGGCAGTGCAAGTGCTACAAATCATGCCTCCTATGTTAGCTTTTACACAAGACGAACCATACTAGGGATTATTTGCTTCGAGTCAGTTTACTATAGCATCAACATATGATTACTTGAGACAATTATCATCATTGTCAGATGTCATGCCAAACAGAATATGGCAAGGAGCTTGGAAGTGGCAAGGTCCACAAAAAGTAAGAACGTTTCTTTTCCAGTGTTTACATGGGAAACTTCTGACCAATGGAGAAAAGCTGTGCAGAAAGCTTACAACAGAGTCAATATGTCCACAGTGTAAAATGAAGGATGAAACCATTATCCACGTGTTACGGGATTGCATGATGGCGACATCTCTATGGGTGCAAATTATTCCTCAACGAGAGCATGATAAATTTTTCTCTTCATCACTGTGGGAATGGCTAGTATGCAACCTACAAAAACATCAGCCATTAATAGGTGGAAATCCATGGTTGGTGGTATTTGGGTTGGCATGCTGGTACTTGTGGAAATGGTGCAACAATCTAGTATTTAACGATATCTCCTATCCAACACGCAACTGCTTGAGCTTGATTAACAGTATGGCAACTGATACAACAACAGCACTGGTAGACTTTGATGGGGTGCAAGTTGAGAGAAGAAGGAAGAAAGGAATTTTTATTAGGTGGAGGGCCCCACAGGTGGGCTAGGTAAGCCTAAACACAGATGGAGCATATAGAAAGTCAAGTGATGAAGTTGCTGCAGGCAGAGTAATTCGTGATTCAGTTGGTGAATGGTGAACAGGTTTTGTCGCAAAATTGGGCAAATGTTCAGCGTATAGAGCTAAGCTGTGGGGAATGCTCTTTGGACTTCAACTGGCTTGGGAGTCGAGTTTAAAAAAAGTGATAATTTAAGTTGACAATAAAATGACAGTTAAGGCAGTTTTGACAGATAAGCTAATAGCATGCGCGAATATGGACTTAGTACATGAAATCGAGGGTGTTTTGAAGAACGAATGAGAGGTCCATCTGGTGCACATTTACCGTGAGGGCAACATGGTGGCGGATTACATGACCAATTATGGTTTTGATTCAGAAGATCCTTATGTTTCCTTTGAATACCCCTCCTCCTAGAGCAAGAAAAATTTTAATATATGATATGTTGGGAGTTTGTATTACACGAATGATTTCAGTTTAATAAAAGAACTAGCTTTCAAAAAAAAAAAAAAGATTATCCAGAGGTGGAGCATCCTTTTGTAACGAGGGGTATTTTTTTAAAATTTTTATAATTTTTAAAAATAATTTTTATTAAATAATTAATATAATTGAAAAATAATTAAATGACCTTACGAGCTTAATTCAATTTTATTCAAATTTTTATTTTTTTTAATTTTTTAAGTTTCTCCACTCATCTTTTTTTTTCTATCCTTGTATTGTGAAGTTATAAAGAGGTAAAGTTTTTATTTAATTTTTTCTATTTATATTATCATTATTATTGTTTATATTTATTTATTTTTTCAATTCTATTCTATTTGCTCATATGTTTTAAGTTTCTATAGATTTTCTTTTATAATTTTTATCAATCATCAACCATATTCTTTTTTTTTGTTATGTAGGTTCTATCTTTTACTTGTCATGTTCTTTTTTCTGTTATGTGGATTTTATTTTTAATGATTTTAATTTTAAAAAATTAAAAAATTATTGTATATATAATTCTCAAATATAAGTTCTAGTGTTGCATTATTGGTTATTGTTTAAAATTTCATCAACATATTATTTTTTATTAATCCTAATTATATAAGAAAAAATTATCTTGAGTATATATTTTTAATGTACTTTACGTTTTATATTTAGTTCAAAGAAAATTATCTTGAGTATAAGAAGAAATTATTAATTCTATATATTGTATTTAACTATTTATATTTTATGCCTTATAGTTTAATATTTAGTATTATAAGCTTAAATATAATAAAATAAGAATATTGGTTGTTGGCTGTATTAATTTTTTAGTGTTTATATTGAAAAAGACAAAACTCTGAAACAAAATAGATGATAAGTTTCTTACAGATAATTTAGTTATTTATATTAAGAAAGATATTGTCATGGTCGTCGAAAAAAACTTAGAGTACTATTATAAGTTTTTTTCTTTTTGTTTCTTTTGATTTACATGTTATATAAAATTATTGTCTATTATAAATCTTTTGATCATTAATGGTTAAGTTCAAGATATTAATTTTAAAAATTTTTAACTTTTATTCTTCTTAACCTTTGGTTACCTAAAAAAAAATTGACTAGCTCTGCCCCTGAGATTATCCAATCATAAATATTTTTTGTAAGACCAATCATAAATATTAAAACAGTAAAATACATTATACTACAACTAGGTCTAGGGGGATTGATTTTCCAATCATAGACAATAATACCAAATGAGACTGTCATAAATTCCAAACAGTTCATTAATCTTGACATAAGAACTAAGTTTATCACCGACAGACAGCCTTAAAAGAAATAAAGTTGTCTTAAGACAAAAGCATATCATCATTAACCATCACATGCACTTGTTCTCCTTTTGTCTCGTAAGATTTGTCACCCCTCAACGTACAATCCTTCCGTACTTTACAGGACGTGCAAAACCGCGTTATTTTTCATAATTTCTTTCTTTTTTTCCTCCCCATTTTTAACCAATTCTTTTGAAGATAATGCAATGGAGAAAAAAATTTATTAATTAAGTTTTAGATCACCGACAAACCGCGTTGGGAGTCTATAAAATGGAGGTTCTTGCTTCAAGGAATCGTGTGTGTTAAAGTTTGTTGTTCATTTGTTTGGAGAGAAGAAGAAAAGAAGAAGAATGGAGCCAGTCATCATTCCTTCTGTTTTGCTTTGGCACTTGTTTTTCTTTGGCAGTACGATTCTTGAAGGAGTCAATGCTCAGGTTAATGGTTGGGTTAATGCTCATGCAACTTTCTATGGGGCTGACCAAAGCCCCTTCTCTCTTGGTAAGCCACACTTTCTCTTTAGGGTGCCCACCCAATTGTTAAAGTGTTTCGAATCATGCACACATTTGATTTGGTTGCATGATCATGCATGCCATGAGCCTATAGGGTTTCTTCAACTTTGGTGTTTACAATTTATTTTATTCGATATTGATATGTTATTATAGGAGGAGCTTGCGGGTATGATAACACCTTCCATGCTGGATTTGGAGCTAACACAGCCGCGTTGAGTGGTGCACTTTTTAGAGAGGGTGAGGCTTGTGGTGCTTGCTACCAACTAAGGTGCGATTATAGGGCTGACCCCAAGTGGTGCCTCCGGCGTGCTAGTGTGACCATTACCGCCACCAACTTTTGCCCTTCCAACAACAATGGTGGGTGGTGCAATCCCCCTCGCCATCATTTCGACATGTCGATGCCTGCCTTCCTTCGCATTGCCCGACAAGGCAACGAAGGCATTGTTCCGGTTCTTTATAGGAGGTAATTATCAATTTGTTTGACGAGTAGGAATTTATAGTTATTAAGTCAGGTGATTAATAATCTCAAAAGTTTAAGTTGATAAGAAAATGTTTGATATATTATATTAAAAATCTAACAGTTTCTCACATGCAAATCAAATGAATGATTTATGAGTTTACACATGAATTCAATTGCTTTGATAATACAATAAATTAGGTAGTCCATTATTTAAAAAAGTTAAATAGATTAGAAGAACTCAACTTTATATTTTATTTTAACAATTGATTTTATTATGATGATAGGTGATTTCCAAACTATGAAGAGATATATATATATATATATATATATATATATATGTTACTAAAATGTAAGAGACATTACCAACAATTATGTAAAACACCAATCATTTCATGCAAATCTTAACAAATTTCATAGTTTAATCAAGTGGTTTATTTAATTATCATACATAAAATGGGTGGTTTAGGATTCAATTGGGAAGTATATATTCTTTACATGACAAGTTTTTGTTCTTTGTTTTTGAAGGGTTCCATGCAGGAGGAGAGGTGGAGTCCGGTTCACCTTGAAAGGGCAATCAAGCTTCAACCTGGTGATGATCTCCAACGTTGGTGGCAGCGGCAACGTGAAGGTGGCATGGATAAGAGGCTCGAGAACAAGAACATGGCTACCTATGCAGAGGAACTGGGGTGTCAATTGGCAAAGCAGCGTTGATCTCAGGAACCAAAGACTGTCTTTTAAGCTGACTCTGGTCGATGGCAAAACATTGGAGTTTCTCAATGTTGTTCCTTCTACGTGGAAGTTTGGACAAACATTTGCTTCGCCAAGACAGTTCTACTAGCTGCATGCCTAAAGAAATGTCCT
Source organism: Theobroma grandiflorum (assembly GCA_036013995.1). Classification (NCBI taxonomy): domain Eukaryota; kingdom Viridiplantae; phylum Streptophyta; class Magnoliopsida; order Malvales; family Malvaceae; genus Theobroma; species Theobroma grandiflorum. The sequence goes on from CP142133.1 coordinate 30,226,079, forward strand.
AGAAACCATTACTTTTTACATTGATGGTCTTAGGGTAACAATCATAATGACATAAAACATGTCATTGAAGCTTGTCTTTATCTTATTGTACTTTAAACAAGTAGGCATGGCTCCAAAAATTGGGAGCAATATGCTTCATTTGTAATGTTTTTTCTCCGTACTTTTGTCATTTATTGGGGGGACAGATTGTACTTTTTATTACCAAACATTCTAAATAAAAAAGATTAGCAAAGGGCTGTTAAAAATAGTCCTTTAACTTCTTTATAAGCTCTCCAATCTTTGCTATATTCAACTCAATTCAAAACTTGTTAGCTTGAAATTCAACTCAAAACACCAACCAGGATCCCATTACTCAGAATCAAAATCTTTTGCCTCTTCTTCACAATGAAGAAGCCACCGGATAGCACTAGCAACTGGTGGTTAAGACAAAATATGTTACACCTTGAAAGAATCGTGTGTTTTAAATTTGTGTCAATAAAGAGTCGTCAATAAAATTCTATTTCAAAATCAATTATGTTGAGAAAAACGAACTTGCCAATTGAATTTTTTATTTGTTCATGTATATGCTAAACTAGTAATTCTAAATTTTCAGCTATGTTAATAATGAAAAACCCCTTCACCGTAATTTGATGAGTCTTACACCTCAAGATTTGATTGCATGCATCCGAATATTTGATTTAATGATAAGTATATATATCTTTTACTCAAAGAACTAAGTCTAAATCTTCTCTTCTCAAAATTCAATTATCTGGAAAACGACTTTAACATTGAGTAACACATTAACTAAGGTTCTACCAAATACCAATTTCTCAAAAAGAAAGAAATAAACTTCTAAACCATAACTCTTTTTAGATGTTTTAGGACAAATGAGATCTTTGAATTTTTATTTTAACACTGTTATGTTAGTGATTTATAGTTAAACATGCAGGCATGGCACCCGGAAGTGGGAGCAATGCTAGCGTCCTTTTGGCAATAAAGACATATATACAAATATTTTTTTGGAAAGATAACGTATATTCAAACATAAATTGATTGAAAGGTTTATAATTAACAAGTAAACTTGAATATCAAGGGCTATAGACTGAAATTTGATTCAAAGTTTTGAAGCAATGTGCAATTCAATATTCCTCAAGCATATAAGTACAAATTTCCAAGATGTTAATACTGACTTATCAGTAAAGACATCAAGAATATATATTGTTGGTATTACCAAAGGAAAAGTTAAAATTTCCTTGTGCATTCTTCTATGTAGTGTTTTGACTTTAATGAAGCATTCACATCCATAACAACAGAATCAAGCGAAAGAGCAATATATTTTGTGCCAACACCAATGAACAATAAGAATATCCATAGCAAACATATCATAGGATTTTTTTCATAATAAAAATAGCAATGAATAAAACAAGTCCAGAGGGTACAATGTATAGTAGCTAAAGATCTCAGCTACCTGGTTGCCCTCCCTATTAAAAATAAATGCAATTTGAACCTGTCCAAGCCAGTTCATAGAGCGAGGCAGTCCCAAAGATGCAGCTAACCAAAAGGTATAAAGGGTGTCCTATAAAAATGGAAAAGGAGAGCAAATGAAATCAGTTTCAATTTTAAGGTTCCTATGATGGTTTTGCTGTAATGTAAGTAAATTCCAATTAAGGCTATATAAGTTAGAACCAACACCAATTACAGAATAACAATAGCTTCTGTTGCATACTTCACAAGAATTTTTTTAGTTAAAGTATTATAAGTATCAGAAAGGGGAATCATTAGGACTTACAGGATTGGAACATATGGTTGACTTTTGAATTCAAGTTGACAAGTTTTGGAGCACCTTGGGATCGTTGATAATTTCTCGTCAACGAGGAAAGTTTCCAACAAGGAATCATAGGCAGAGATTGTCATTTTCTTCAACACACTAGCATTAGTTAAAATATATTCTATCAATTGCAGCTCATGTTCAGACTCTTCAAATGTTCTCAAACAGACTGTTTCGAGGCTTGAGAGAAAACATATAGGAACATGCTTTGGCAGTGTCACGGTGTTTTCATATCTAGAGCCAAACGAAGTCTGGAAGCAGACAAAATATACTAACGATTAGTATCATGATAATTAGTTAAGCAACCATTCACCAGTTAGTATATGTATGTATATATATCTATTCTGACCTGAGTACCCTCACTGAGAGTGAGTTCAAGAAATTGAAGAATATGAGAATTTTCAAGGAAGAGCAATAGCAAATTCCAGTTCTTTAAACCAACATTTAGCTCCAATCGAACCAAATTAACGAACAACGGATTAACCTGACAGAGGAGACATATATATATGACAAAAAGCATGAACTATACCCAATTAACTAACATTGTTAAAACACGTCTTACCAGTCCATTGGGCCAGTTAAGCACTGTAAAAGAAAGAGACTTGACACCGGAAAACACTCTTAAGAGCTTGTTTGCGTTTATGCGTGAATGAACAAGCATATCTGGTCTAAACATCCAATAATTCCTCCGTAGGATAACATCTTTAAGATTCAAACGCTCGAGTGCTGGAGCATTAATCTCGTATGAATGGTCTCTAAGTCCTGAATCGTACTCTATGGACAAACTCTTCAATGTAGATATCGAAATATTCATATGGATTCCATCATTACTGTAAATTCTTTCTATAAGCAATTCCTCAAGAACTACGCAACCAGAGAAAAGATTGGCAACAGAAGGATCATCCCTGTACTTAACCGACAAAAGATGCAGGGTCTTGAGATTTGGAAAGGAAACTCCGGAAGGAACATCCACCAAAACTCCATCACCAAGTTTCAAAACCTTTAGCATCTTGATCCGATTGAAGAAGTCCCTTGGTAAATGGAATGTGTCTGATTCGTAGGAGTAGATATCCAATTCTTGCACGTCTCGCTCTGTTGCAGTGCAAATACATGTGTGAGCGCACGAGGCATAATCTGGATTGCATTGGATACTGAGTTTTTCAAGAGAAACGGCTTTGTTAATCCGTAAAACATTGCTCACAAACTGAATGAACGATTCCTGAATGTCGCTGCTGTCAAAATCGTAATCGGGGAGATCGATAATAGGAACCAGAGTCCAAAGAGGACGCCATCTTTTTGACAGAATGGAGGTAGCCACGGCGTCTTCCGTTGAAACAAATGATAATATGCGAACAATGATATCATCTGGCAGAGCACTGATTCTGTCAGATGATATCTGGCGTTTCCTAGTTGTGCAGGTTTGATCAGGTGAGTCGGCCATCAATGGCAAATGGTGGATATGAAAGAGAAAGATGGTAGGGTATTTCTGCAATTAGACTAACGAGTCAGAATATAAACCCTAAATCTGATCATTACTCCTTGTAGTCTCACGATCATCATCACCCTACTAAGCTTATCAAGTTCAATTCAATTTTAGATATTGTTAAGTTATAGATATATGGTATTTTTAAAATTAAAATTATTAAATTATTATTATGTATATTAAAAGTAGGAGTAGCTTAAATTGCAATATAAAAAATTTTATAATTCATAATTTTTATCAATATACATAATAAATGTTTATCGAAAACCATTTAATGATACATTTTTATCCTTATCTTTTCTTTATGTATGATGCTTATCTATCAATCTATCTAATATATATATATATATATATAATTTGTTAATATATAAGAAGTTTTATCCAAAATTAAAATATCAAATTTGAGTTGAAAAGATATCTCGTATATATACTCAAAATCCACTTGGTTCTAAATCAAATATTATATAAGTAAAGTATGATTTTTTTTATACTAGGGAATAAAATAAAAATTAATTATATTATTGTAGGTCAAGATATACCTAGATTATCTGCAAGAAAAAAATAAATAATCTTCGTGGGCGGAGAATTAAAAATATGAAAACCAATAGGTAAATCCCTATTATGATTTTTTTTTGAAAGTAGTAAAGTATGAATTTTAAAACTAGGTATATTATCAATCCGTTTAATTTAATGAAAAGGCCATTCATACTGAAAATTGTGAGTTTGTCACAAGATTTTGCTATGACCAATATTATACCTGGAAAACAGAAAAGGTATAATAGGAGGTCAATTGGTTTATCAATGAATTTATTGAAATTTCAACTAAATTGAAATTTAATTATTCAATATTTATTTAAATTTGATTAAAATTAATTTTTAATTCTCAATTTTAATTATTAATATTTATAAATAATTTAAACTTGAAATAAAAAATAATTAAAATTAAATTTATATATTACTAATGAAAATGAAATTAATATTAATTCATAAAAAATAAATTGAAATTTAAAATCATATTTAAAATAATTAATAAGTTTTAATAATTATTTTATTAATTATAAATAGTAAATAAATTAAAATAATGTATAAAATTAAAATTTAATATTAAAAATTATTATTTATAATCGAGTTCAAATTGTGAATATTATATAATTATCATTTGAACTTGTGATAGATAATAATTTTATAATTTAAAATTTATTGGCAATCATATTTTATATAATTGGATCAAATATTATAAGATATTGGATTACAAAATACTTACTATTATCGTAATTTATCACATGAAGAGGTCTGAGTCTTCTTTTTCTCTCAAAAATATAGAATAAGTTGCAAAAATATTCACAACATTTTTTGATAACGTTTGGGCTCAAAAACTCACATTAATTTGCTGGCCCATTGTTTTCCACCAACTTCCTTTGTCGAATCAATTTCGGCACCGAAGTGGCTTTCCAAACCCGTAAAGAGCTTAAAACCCTTTGCTCCAATGGCAGCAGGAACCTTCTTCACAATCTTAAACAACACCAAGATCAAAGCTTTAACAGCGAATGTAATCTAGGCAAGAACAAGAACATACTGTTTCACACCAAAAACAGTAAAAAGGAACCACCTTTATGCAAGAATCAATGCTGTAGGAGACCCAAGTTGCAGTGTAGCTCCGGTTCTTTAACGGTGGGTTAAGGAAGGAAGAAATGTCCATGAATTGCTGTGCAGCGTATCATCCGTGACCTACGTGCCGGTAGGTGTTATAGTCATGCCTTGGAGCTATAGGGGGTTTATTGACTTGAGTCACTGAATTTTAATTAAGTGACTGTGCCGTGCAGTTGGATCTAATTGATAGAGTTCATGGGCGAATGTCTGCAAGACTTTCTTTAGTAACACGAGAGACCAAGAAAAAACAGTCAAGACTTATGGTGCTGTTTTAAAATTCTATGTTCGAGAAGATAAGTGAGATGGGTTTCCTTTCCTCTACTCTCAACTATAATAACCTTATGCGCCTCTACACAAACACAGGTCAGCTTGAAAAAGTGTCTGATGTATTGTTAGAGATGAAAAGTAATAGTGTCTCCCCTGACAAGTTCAGCTATAGCATTTGCATCAATTTTTATGCGGCAAGAGCTGATACTAACAGCGTGGAAAAAGTTCCACAAGAAATGGAAAGCCGACGGTACATTCAAATGGATTCAACGACTTATTCAACAGTGGCAAACCACTACATAAAAGCAGGTCTTAAAGAAAGGGCACTTTATTATCTAAAGGAATGGGAGAAGAACGTAGGTAAAGATGCATTAGATTACAATCATTTGATTTCATTCTATGCTACTTTGGGAAAAAAAGATGGAAATGAAATGGTTGTGGGACCTTCGAAAGGCCAAATGTAGGAAGCATATCAACAGAGACTACATAACAATGATGGGTTCATTGGTGAAGCTTGGTGAGCTCAAAGAAACTGAAAAATTGCTTGAGGAGTGGGAGTTGTCTTGTAAGACTTATAATTTCCAAGTGCCAAATGTTCTTCTTATTGGATATTGTCAGAAAGGTTTAATTGAAAAGGCTCAGGCAAAGCTACAGGATATAATCAAGAGAAGGAAGACTGCAACTCCAAACAGTTGGTCCATTATTTTGGCAGGATGTGTAAATAAGAACAATATGGAGAAGGCTTTTGAGTGCTTTAAGGAAACTCTAGCTGTATAGGCACAAAATAGAGACTGGAAGCCAAAAGAAAGTTTGATTTCTAGCATATTGAGTTGGCTAGGTGAGAATGGAGAAGTTGGAGATGCAGAAGCTTTTGTGAAATTATTGATGACTAAGTTTCCACCGAATAGAGAAATGTATCATGCCCTCTTGAAGGTATACATCAGAAATGACAAAGAAGTAAGGGTCTTTTGGAGTACATGAAGGATTACAAAATAGATGAAGATGAGGAAACAATGAAGATCCTTAGCCTCCAACAGCAAAACTCTTAAATGGTTTTTAATATGGCAGCATCCACCATACTGGCACATTAAGCCACCTTTAGTCACTGGTGGAATTGCAATTAGAAGCAGTTGAAGTATTGGTTGTGGATGGTACAAAATCTTTTAGCTCTCAGTCTGACCAAATGATGATCTATGACTTGAACTTGCTATATTGAAAGTTTTGGAAAGATCATTTTGCCCTTCCGCTGGGGGCAAGCTTTTGCTTATTTGTTCATGCCAACAGGTTGGGGGTGAGGGGAGGGAAGACGGATTAGCACAAGTATAGGATCAAATGTTCTGTATTTTCTGGTTGAATGATCCTGTTTCATTGTGAAGGCAATATATCCGAAATATATTCCAAGGATCTAGTCATAACTATTAGGTTATACGTTAGGAAATGATCTGTGTAATTTAAAACTATTAGGTTATAAAGATTAGATGTCACTCATACATGTTTTGAACATTCAATCGAATCAATATAAGTAAGAAGTTATATAAGAAATAAATTAAATTATGACCACATTTTAAATTTAAATCAACATAATATTTATTAACGTAAAAGAGCAGCTTTTATATATATCTTATCAATTCAGACATTCATTATTATTTATAAAGATATAATATATTTATGCTCAAAAATTAATTTTTAACAATGTACTAAACAATTTTCATACAAAATACTTAAAAGTATTATTATTAAAAATTTTATATTTAATTTATTATTGTGGAATATTTCACTTAAATTGAAACTTGAAATAAGATTGTTTTCTCTTTCACAAGAAATAAAAGTGTAGGAAAAGAAAAAAAAATGTTAAAAGAATCTTAATTAGCAAGTAAATAAGTTGAGTTGGACTTGTGCTATGAGAAAGAACAAGCATTCCGTATAAATACTATCCCCCACTCCCTAAAAGAAAGAAAAAAATGATAAGAAGCTGAAACCCCCATCACAAAGAGGCAGAGAATAGCACTAGTGACGAAGAAACAGAAGGGAAAATCTATGGTACAACTTCCTGATAATCTAATCATTTAGATAATGGTTACACTTCCATAAAAATCTATAATAAGTTTTCGATGTCTTTCCAAATCCTAGAGCGCTTTACTTACAAGCCCTAATTTTGTTAGGATGCATCTCAATCATGTCAAAGAGAGCAAATTCATTGAGATGCAACGACTTATTCTTTCTTCTACTTATTCTCTTCGATCAATAATCTACGAAGCACATAAGAAAACATCGTCCAAGCTTGATTTTTCCCTAATATATTTAGAGAAGAAGCAGAAACATCATCTTGAACTTTTAGGTTCTTACAATGGCTTGTGGTGCATAGTTGTGCTAAGGAAAACTCTCATCTTATGAAATCTAAGTGTAAGGGAGTTTAAGGAATTACCCTTCTCTTTCCTTTTGGATCAAGGTACGAGGGACACTTTGGATTTGGCTATGTTCAATCTTTTGATGATTACAAACTCAAAAAATTAATTTATGTTATAAAGAGGAAAGATTTATCAGAAGTTCCTGTTGAAATCAATTCACTGAAATCTAATATTTGGAAAAGAATTTATGACTTCCCTCTTTCTATAATCTTCTTGGATATACAATTTCAGCGACTCTTGTTGATGGGGTCCTTTATTGGAATGTTATATATTTTTGTTCGGGTATTATTCGGATGTTGGACTCCTGGATTTGATCTAACATCTGACAAGTTTGAGGCCTTGCCACCGCCTAGTGATGCAAAAGAGAGACGTGATTTTACATTGTTGGTGATCGGAGGATGCTTAGGTTTGGCTCAAAATCTTACAGGGGGTAGCATAGAGGTGTGGAAATCGGAGAAGGATAACACGAAACAAAGTTGGATAAAGTTTATGACAGTTATGAATCTGAAAATATTGCCATATCCACATAGTTTGGTGCCAATATGCATTATGAAAAATGGTGAAGTCCTCATTGCTTATAGTGAATATGTGCGTGTCTTTGTAATCGATGGAAAGCCAAGAAATTATCAATTGTATGATCCAGTCAAAGGCACATTCAGAAGACTAAAAGTTGGTGGGATGAGGCATAGAGTAGTAACATATATGGACAGTTTGGTTCACCAAATTCTGATGGCTTGTAATGGCATGAGAGTAGGCAATTGATGAAGTTCAAGATTGCAGTACTTGAAGATGAAGGTGTTTACTGACATATGCAAATGATCCCTGTACAAGACTTGCTTCAAGATTTTCCAGAAAGCTTTTGGGGTTAAATTATCAATTGGTTTCTTTAGAGTTTTCTTTCTATTGCCCAAATGTAGGCAAAACTTCTTTTCATTTTCTTATATTAGATATTATCTGATACATTAGTAATAAATAGATGAAGATGTTTTTATATCATGTTGTACAAGTAATGATTTAATTTTATTGCAGCAAGTTTGGTTTCTTTTAATATCTTTTTTATATGCATCCAATGTTTTGATTTCTTATAGTTTGTTTACACCCAGATATGCATCATGATAAGAAGGAGTTCTTTGTTATTGTCTCATAGGCCTATGTTATTGTGTTCCCAAGTGATCAATTATGTAATTTACAATTCAAGATGAGAATATCAGTCAAATTTAATTAAAATGTGGAATTCTAAATACAATCATTAAAAGATGACGAGATTTAAGACATTTATCTTAATTGTTGTAATTTACAATTCTAAATTCTGATTCTTGTGCAAACTAAAAAGGTGGGTGCAAGTTGGACTGGACTTGTTCATTGTGCAAGCTGATGGCAACAAAATTGTTGACCGCAGGAAGCAAAATGCGTTATGCTTTGGCCTAAGGATGTAAATTTGGCGTGGCTGTGGAGAGCTTTGGCCCTGTTGAATTGTCTAGCGGAGACTGGCCTCTTGTTTAATTTGTCCATTTAATGCCACTCTTGATTACAAGGTCACGCGACGAAGCTCAACATAGACTATATTCAGACCAAAATTCTACTTTTTGTTATCATGGTGTAGACTAAGAAATTGAAGATAATAATGAAAATGATTTGCATTTATTCCAAAACAAAAAACAGTACTGAAAGTATTTTTTTTAGAATATTTATTGATAAAATAAATTATTAACCTTTTCAAGGAGAAGTAGTGGACGAAACACCTTGGCTAACTAGAGCATACTTATTCCATACTTGAGTAGTCCTTAATAAGATCACTGATGTATCGTTACTTCTAAATAGAGGATTTTAAAGAATTTTCTTTACCAATGCATTATGACAAAGTTGATCGAGTCTTATAAATTCATGATAATAATTATCAGAAACAGTTTCAATATTAAATATATTAGTGAAAACTTCAATAACACAATGCATTGTCATCTTAGTTTCACAATTACTTTCTTTGATCGGATCAACATCACGAGCCATGACCATTTCACTTGTCATCATTACCAAAACACCAAAAGCAACATAAATGTTGAAACTTGCCATAATGCTCATTTCTCTAGTTTTGGTTGCTGGCAGAATATTTTTATACTGTCGCAAGAATTGATTTTGTCAGGAAAATATACATTTATAGTGTCAAACCCTGATCTATAAAATAATTATGATGTCAATTACATGCTCAGTAGAATGTTTGCATATTTGGAAAATTCGAGAAAATCGTTAAAAGACGATATTGCCCATAGAAGTACAGTTAAGTCGATTAAACCACGAACAAGATAAAATCGAGATCTTAAAGATGAAATTCAAAATTTCACAGTCCAAGAATGACTCAAAATGGTAATTCGGAGTTCGAGGTCCAATTTTGGAGTTAATCGGAAAAATTGACCGATTAGGGACAAAACGGTCATTTTTCAATTTCAGGACAAAATGGAGATTTTTAATAAAGATTTTAATTTCAAATGACCAAGAATAATTATATGAAATATAATATGATTATTGGAATATAATATGAAGTTCAGCAATGAAAAAGTGTAATTCTCGGTATTTTGGGACACAAGGGCAAAATAGTAATTTTGCCACTAAAGGTTAAAACAAGAATTTTTAAAGAAGATTTTGGCCCCATTTGACATGTTTGAGTATGATATGAGTATTGAAGTACAATTGGAAGATTTAGCCGTGAAAAATGTGAGTTTTCAATATTTTTAGAGTATAGGGGCAAAATGGTAATTTTACCACTCGAAACTGAAAATTGAATTTTTGAAAGGATTTGATCAAATTTAATTATTTGGAGTGTGGTATGAGTTTGAGGAGTGAAAAATATGCCTTGTGGCAATTTTTCAATTTTTGGGGCAAAAATGTAATTTTGTACTTTTTCGGGGGCAAAAGTGTAATTTTACAAAATTATACCATAAAAATCTTTGGGATTTGTTCAGAGCCTTCTTGAAGGCTGAAGATAAGGGAAGGAAAATTGGTGGCTGAAAATAAAGTCAAAAGATAAAAAAAATAATAAAAATAATAAATTAATAAAAAAATAAAAAATATAATAAAATAATATTATTTTATTTAATGGCTTAAAAAGGCCAAATTTCAGCGTTCTTTCCCAAAAATTTTGTCCTACCCTGAAGGAAGAGAGAGAAAACACAAAAATAAATCCTAGAGTGAGAAAAATCAAGAAAAAGTAAAGAAATTCAAGGAAATCAAGAATAAAAAGGTAAGGTTTTTCATTTCTAACTTAATTTCTACCTTACCCATGCAATTTTCCTTATTTTCCATGGTTAAATTGCATATTTTCATGGTGATTTCATGGCTGGTCCAATGGGTTTAGAGAGAGAAAGTTGATGGAATTATTTGATTTTTAACTATGTTAGTGTTTGTAGTTAGTTAGTCATGTGTAGGAAGAAAATTAAGTGAGAAAATCACCTATTCCATGGGAATTCATTTAGGCAGAATTTCATAGTGAGTTAATTGAAAATGAAATGATTTCATTTCAAGTGAATTTGTTGAGAATTGATGAATTTTGGGATGAAAATCAAATAGGAAAAATTTTAGTGAAATTCCACCTAGTATAGCCGAAATTCCCATAAATAATTTTGAAGGTAATTAACCTGAATTTTAGGTTATTTTGCATGTATTTGGTGATATTTGATGAATTATAGAGTTAGAAAATTAAATGAGAATTTTCGGTGCAAAAATTAGAATTTTTACCCACTAGGGGTAAAAGCGTAATTTTTGGTCCGTACTGATAAATTGGACCAAATTCACAGTCATTGAGGTATTGTGGATATGATTGGATAATGGAAATTGAAATTAATGGAATTGGAGTTGAATTGGGGATTTTAGGAATTTACACCGTGTATAGGCGAGTTAGGTCGGACACCGCAATTAAGTGATTGTCCGGACATTTCAAACCCTATCTAGTGCATACACATGGATAAGAGCTTGAAATAATTTATAATGATTTGACACAAATTATTGAATTTTTGTGTCATGTATTGTGGATAGGTGGTGAGCTATCTGATACGGGTAAAAGACTACACCCGAGGATCGAGAATAGGAGTATATTTACTCCTAGTACAGTGAGTACTCTTATATCATCTTAATTATCTATAGTAGTTTTATTCAATTATGTGAGTTTATGAAAAATGGTTTCAATGGCAAATTGTTGTGTTTTATTGGAAAATGTGATTTTATAAAATGATTTTATAAATTTTCTAGAAAATTGAATAATGGTTTTAAAAATAGAGTAATTGGAGACTGTTATGTGTTATGAAATGAATTGTATTTTTAATTTGAATGGCTTATGATATTTTGCTAGCATGAATGGCATAATTGATACTTGTTATTATGTTAAATTTATATTTGAATTGTTTTGAGCAGCCTAAGAGAGGTTAAGTAGAAAAATAAATGGCCATATCATACAGTTAAGAATTTTTATGAATTCGGTGGTAGATAAATTCCCCGCTGCAGTGGCAAGTTCCGTGGACCAGCTTATAAGAGTGGCACGGTTCCTAGATATATTCTTACCTCAATAAGGAGAGTCGTGTGTGGGCATCTCCTGAGGTAAAGTTTGAGTGCACCTCACGCGAACCACCACGTGAGAGTGAGACTCAGCCAACGCCAAGGAATGGCTAGATTTTTAGATGAAAAATGAGTGTAAGAAATTTAACAACCTTGGCGGTCTCGGTTAGATGCCTCCGGCTGGGGTATCCCCGAGAATGATTTTGGCATAAGCCAAGTTTTGTGAAATCCATAAACCAAGTTAATCGTTTTGTGTACAATGAAAATTTATGTTATGAAAAATGTACTTGAAGAAACATTTTATTTGTCTCCATTTACTCGACTATAGATAGTTTAGAGGGTATATGTTTACGCATTGAGATTTATGAAATCTCACCCTTCTTCCTATACATTTTTCAAGCTCAGAATAGGCAATAGACCAACAATTGCATCGAGAAGGAAATCTCGAAGTGGCATCTTAGAAATTAAGGATTCGCAGTCCTGTACCTTCATGGTTAATTGGGGGCCCACGGGTCACTGTAACTGAATTTTTATATTTTAGTTATCTTTGTTATTGTATAAATAAATTTATTTTACTTTTATGCTACAAAAAAAATGATTTTTGAAAGACTTTGTAAATATTGTGTTTTAAGAAAATAAAATACTTTATTGAATATGTTGGTTTTATTCAAATAGTTAAAAATTTTACTTTAACAAATATTTTAGATCGCTAGATTTATTTTTAATTATGAAATATGCGTTCTCCGCTTGCATATTATATTTTAATCGGTTTCGAAGTTTTTGAGAAAACTGGTACGCAAACCTTGCGATGTTTCGGTCAGTATTCGGGTATGAATGCTTATCGAAACGTCGGGCAATTATCATGGGCTCGAAGGGGAGTTCCGGGTCGTGACATATAGGGTAAAGGGAGGGAAGACAGTATAAAAATGTCACGACCCGGAACCACCCTCGAGTTCGTGACAACCGTCGCGATATCCCGATATGCACTCATTCCCCGAATACCATATTGAGACCTCGCAAGGCTCTCGTACCAGTCTTTCCAACTTCCCTTTGAGTTTCTATTTATTAATTTCATACTTTAAAACATTTCATCCAAATTTTGATTCAAACAGAGAAAAAGACGAAATTTACTACACATGGGCGTTTCAATCATTTTTCATCGAAAATTTCGAAATTTGGAAATATTGTTACTTACACGTAAAGATATCATAATTTGCAGTCGGAATTGAAATCGGATATCTAAAACATGAAATTTGAGTAAAATTACATTTAATGGAATAAAATAATAATATTCCATAAAATAAAATATTTTCTTATAAAACAATTTTTATATAGATATCCGGAAATAAATTTTACAACATAAAAAAAATATATTATTACATACAGTGATAGAGATAATTGAAGTATAAAATTTAATCTACAATGCTAAGTGGGCCCAAAATAGAGAAATACAGTCTACGAGATGAACCTGTGCACAGAAGGTTATCACTTTAAACTTTTTCCTCAACAGAGTCCTCTATCTATAACTGTCTGTGAGCTTGAAATGAAAAATTGAGGGGGGGGGGGTGAGTTTTACAACCCAATGAGTTAGATAACTACCATCCACGACATCTAAAGTCGAGTAGATGGAGACAATATAAATAAAACACAATGCTATCATGTAGTTCATAGTACCAATTTAATACAATTTTACAAATCAATCTTATTTAACAAAATCCAAGGCTTATGTTTTATTTATAAAAAAATCAGGCTTAAGCCAAATCTCATACTCGTGGACACTTGATTAGAGCGTCAAATCGAGTCCGCCAAGGCTGTGAGAATTTCATAATTTTTCAAATACAGCCGATCCTTGGCGTTGGCTAAACTTATTTTCACGCGGTGGTTTAACGTGAAGTGAATTGTAACATTACCTCGGGAGTTACCCTACTCGCCTCTACGACCGAGGTAACAATTAATCAGGTTTTTCCGTGCTCCTCCTAAAGGCAGTTCACGACAACCCTCACTGCAATGTTTTATTAATTATGAACCACCAACTTTATAAAATAATCCAACAGCATGACAAGGCCATTTTAATACTAGCCAATCTACACAGCAAACAGCAATTCATGCCAATTTTTAACACAATAAATCAGCCAAGCATGCTCACCAAAATCATAAGCCATAATTTCAATTGTAATATATGAACACAAATTTAAACCGGTCTCCACATACTCAGTGTTATTAAATCGATTTTTTGATTTAAAAATCATTTATAAAATTCAATTTATTTTAATAGCATATAACCAGATAAAATTACTTCAAATGTTGAAAATGGTAAATTATCCACTCACCTCGTCACAGGAGTGCCCGATACTCTCGTTTTTAATTTTATTATACCGTTTTTCTCCGGTGTCCGGAGGACCCACCACCTAGGCGATACACATGACACTAATTTCAATAAATTGTGTCAATTTCTCATAATCAATTTCAGGCTCTACGTGATGCATGAAATAAGCTAAAAATGGTCCGGACAGTTGTTTATTCACGATGTCCGACCTACTCGCCTACACGTGTCTAAATTGTTAAAATTCTCATTTTAATTCTGAATCGATTTTTTTCACTTTCTATACCTCGATTATATCCAATTTGACTTAATATCCCTCAGTGTGATGCAAATTATCAGTCCCGGTCACAAATTATGAAAATACCCCTAGTGGGTAAAAATTTTGATTTTTGCTCCGAAAATTCCCATTAATTTCCTATATCCATAATTCATCATAATTCATCAAAATACCTCAAATAACCATCATTTCAACAACTGATTTCTCTCTCTAAAATTCGGCCTAGGCTAGGAAAAATGGAAACAATTATTTCTTTGCTAATTTTGCTTACTAACATGTTATACTAACCTAAAACACTAACATAATTCATAACCAACCAAATCCATTATCATTCTCTCTCTAAACCCATTTTGATCAGCCAAGAAACCCTTAAGAAACCATGCAATTTAACCATGGAATTGATAAAATAAAGCATGGGTAATAGAGATGAATAGGAAAATTCAAATTTTTTACCTTTTAATCGGTTGGATTTTTTATTTTTCCTTGTTTTCCCCTTGATTCAAGGCTAGGGTTTCAAGTTTTCTTTTTGTTCTGCTTGCTGCTGGTTGAGGCCGAAATTCCCAATGTGTTTGGCTGATTTTTATGGCTTTTTCTCACTTAAATAATTAAATATTTAAATAATACACATGTTAATTATTTTTTTCCATTATTTTATTATTTATTGATTTTCTTTTTGAATTTCTTTTCAGCCACAATATTCCAGCACTTATCCTTAAATCTGAAGCTTTTAGAAAATTTCCAAAGATTTTTATAGTGTAATTTTACAAAATTACACTTTTACCTTCGAAAAAGTACAAAATTAAATTTTTACCCAAAAAATTGAAAAATTACCACAAGGCATATTTTTCTCTCCTCAAACTCATACCACACTCCAATTTGTCAAATTTGATCTAAATTCTCTCGAAAAATTAAATTTGGTAATCCGGTGGTAAAATTACCATTTTGCTTCTATTCTCCAAAATGTACCGGAATTGCATTTCCTTTCCACTTTTCAACCTCAAATTATGTTTTAACTAGTCTAAATAATCAATCTAAATCAAATGGGGCCAAAATCCTCTTTAAAAATTCTCGTTTTGACCTTTAGTGGTAAAATTACTATTTTACCCTTGTGTCTCAAAAATATCGAGAATTACACTTTTTCACTGCTAAACTTCATTTTATGCTCCAATAATCATATTGTATTTCATATAATTATTCTTGGTCATAACAATCAAAATCTTTATTAAAAATCTCCATTTTATCCTGAAATTGAAAAATGACCGTTTTGTCCCTAATCGGTCAATTTTTCCGATTGACTCCAAACTGGACCTCGAACTCCAAATCACTATTTTAAATGAATCCATGGGTTTTAGTTTTCTCAAATTCATCCTCAATTCTCTATTTAAACTGATTCGAGACTTATTTAACTTAATCATACCATTAGGGGCAATATTATCATTTAACTTGTTTCTCGGGGCAATTCAATATACAAACTTGCTGTTCAAAGCATGTGAATGACCTGTCACAGATAATTTAGGGTCGGGTATTACAACACTACCCCCCTTAAAATAAAATTTTGACCTCAAAATTTCATATATCCTATTCCTCGAAAATAGAGCAATTGATCTTCGTCTTATATTTAAGTTTCTCAGTTATCTCTTTTATAAGGAAATTTTTGATTCCTTACCTCGATTTCCTTCAACTCGACTTACGTATTTCACATATATTTATCCTGAACCTTTAAAAATTTGATCATCAATAATTTCATCAATCATGATTTCTTGTCTGGAGGCATGCTCAGTGTCTCTATTCCTCTTATTAAATTTGAACCAAAATTTTGTTCCACTTGTATCAATTTCAATCCTTTCTCATACTTGTGTATATATATATATATATATATATATATATAAGAATCACCATCATCACTTGATCATTCCTCAACATCTTTTTGACATTCATTCGTTCATTCTCATCCTCAAACATTATTATGTATCTTATAGCATCATTTGCATATCACATTCTTTCCGTACACATCCTTTATGTAGGGGAAATTAATAGTCTCTATGATCCCCACATACCTCATATTGACTTTACATTCATACAACTTAGATTTTTCCTTAATCCTCTTAACGTCAACATTTAAATCCATCTCATATGGATTCATACTATAAATTTCATTTTCTTGACTATTTTTCCCAAAATTCCTTAATTCCACAAGATTTTAATTTCCGATGAAGATTCTCATTATTGTGCTACTTATACCACTCATCGCACATCAATTTCGAACTTCGAACTTTTAGAGTTCATTCTTTACGTTAATTGGTTATATAATCATTTCCATGCATAAAAGTATATGTTGAAAAACTCACAATGCTCTCGAGTAGGAAAATATAACATCAACACGTGGTCTCACTTCCACGTAATAACATCCGGGAGCATCGCTTCCATCAGATTCCTATAGAATGCTATGGCAATCTCAATGATGTTGGCCGACATCGGAGCTATCAAGCTATCACAATCGCGTAAATCATCTGTGGCCTTGCCACGTATATCACAAACCATGGCCCAGCCATGTCTAACAACCCGTCGGCCACCCGAAAATGTTTCTAGCTAGAGCTCACTCGTGTACTATGGTCACACTTAACCGATGTGACATCCGGTATACCCTTGACACTTTCGGTTTATCAAAAATAGAATATAGAATGTTTTTCGGGTCCATAATAAGCTTCTCAAGTCTATATATTTAAAACAATTTCTAATTTTCATAACCCACTAGAAGATTTTCATTATCAAGATTATTTTCTATCACTCCTCATGTAATCCGTACCGCTTCTAATCATATCTATATATGATTCCGCATCAATCACATGTACTTATGCTCTTTCTTGGTACTTCCAAGTGTATGTTTAAATTTCTTTGTACTGCATATGTATATTGTTGCATCATCATATCATTTTATCCGGCTGGTGTTTACTATGCACCTACAGTTTCTAGTTCCAGTGATACTTTAAATTTTTACTTTGACCCAATTCATTGTATCTCACGCAATATCATTAGTTTCATTATTGATTCGTCATTCAAGATTTATACCAATTTGAACTTATATGTCTCAAACAATTTTAGATCACTGTCTCCATAACTATTTAAAAGATTTTCATTATCGGGGTTCTCTTTCATTACCCCAAACATATTCTCTTTATAATGATATATATTTGCTTACCAAAATATTCAAATACATACTCCACTATTTGTATTTCAATTTACCTTCAAGGATTTCTAACTTATCACTTAAACAATCTGGTGTTGTTATCAATTCTTTTCATTCAATTGAATTAACACAAAATTTATAATTTTCCATAACAATACTTCACATTTTCTCTTTTATTGTGCCACCATTATAACCTTTCATTCACAAGTTTATCACTCAGCATTGATATTTCTCGTCACTATTTCATCATTTATCCAACTCTTCCTTTAATTTTTTTATTTAGCCATTTCCAAACATTAACTCTTTCTATCCCCTTATTTTCTTAAAATCAGACTTCAATCAACTCATCACTGATCTTACTACTCTTTAGAATAATATACTTCAATGTGACCCTTTTGGTAACTTTTAAAATTTTCTTTCCATTCACATGTCTATACATGTGGATCAATGTAGGAATCTTTTGATTTACTCTTCATTTCTTTTTCAACACTTTTCTTATACATTTAAAACTCCAATCAACAAAATTTCGCATTAAGCTAATGAATATTCTTTATCTTATGGAATTAACTTTCATATCACTTAAACTTTTACTTGTGACATTCAACCACAAGAAATTCTTAACATAATGGTATTGAACAATTCACTGTTATCGTTTTGTCACTTTTGGAATCTACTTAATCAGGATAAATCTTTTACCTTTAAGCTATTATCACAACTATTTTTGTAACATGACTCCTTTTTAAATTTACACCTCAATTAATACAATTGATCATCCATATCAATTTCAGGATCAGTACCTCAATTTCATCTTATCCATGTTATCTATTTTAATACATCGAATTCACCCTTTCTTAAGAGATTTCTGCAATCCTCATAACATTTTTTCGTTTCCTTTACAACGATAATATTTTGTAATTAGTTCCTATCACCCTTAATCTCTAAATACTTGGATCATAATTCAGTCCATGTTTACTCTTATCAAATACTCTACCATTTGCACTTTCATCAATAAATATCTTCAAATCCTCACACTCTTTATTTTATCTTCAAACATACTTCCCAGGAGGTCACCCATCTTGGTATTACTCTTGCTCAAGCACGCTTAACTTCGGAGTGCTTATGGGATCCGGTGCCTTAATACTGATATGATCTCACTCCACTACTATTTTCATTATTCACATTTAATTATCCTTCATATCATATAACTCAGATAATTTATTCGCTTCTAATACAAAGAAATCACAAGACAATTTGTCCTTATCAAATTCCTTCATCAATGATTATGGCTTAAAATTTTAAATTGAGAGTCTACACAATTTCCTGCGTATAATCAGTGCTGCAGTCACTGACTATAAACAAGATACTATGTTGACTCCATTACTCCAATGTTTGACTCCAAAATTCCTTCATTTAATCGATAAACAACTTATTTATATTCCAAATATACTATTTCTCTAAAGACGTATACTTGCCCATCAAAGTATTCACATATGTACTTAATGTCATGATACCATCTCCTCATTTCCACCATACTCAATTTTACAATTCTCATCTTAATTCCACTAATGATGACCAAATATGCCACTACTGCAAATATTTATTCTCAATACTTACATTGCCAATCCATTTCTTTTATACCAGAAGATGTTAATATATATACATATATGTATATATATTAAGTCGGTCAAACAACTAAACAACTATGCTACAATCCGTTTATATTTTATAGAACAAAAGTTTATTCTCAATCCCTTTATACAATTATCTATGGCTATTTCCGCTTACATTATTTCTATCAAAATTTGGAATGATGTGAGAAATCTAGCTAATACCCTAGGTATCACTAGAGTCATCCTCCTCAGTATCCTTTTTCATCTTGGGAGACTTTCCTTTTTGTTTTTCAGTTTGAGCTTGTTGGGTCCTCAGACGTTCGTCATCTCTTATTGGTGTAGTATTCCTTCCATACCCAGAAGGAAAATCTCGTATCACTAGTGGCTTTTCAGAAAAAGGATCAATCACGGACATTCTGGGTTTACCTTTTCCTTGGCGACCCCTTATTCTTGGTCCACCGCCAAGAAGAAATGGTCTAACTACCAATGGGGGAGGTCTCATAGTCGCGAAAGTCGTTTCTAATCCCCTCGTTCTTTCCCTTTGTTCCCTGAGCTACTTTTCTCGAATTCTCCTATATTCTTCATCACTCACAGTTATTGCGTTTCCGTCCCCCCTAGGAGGATAATACCTAATAACCAATGGAGGTGCTCTCCTATCAAGATAATTTTCTCTCGCTATCCTCATTCTTTCTCTCGCCTCCTCACCTCTTTCAATTTCTCTCAAGAGAGAATTCCTAATGCACAGACTAGTGTCATTACTACTAACACTCTCATCGATCTTGGTAGCACTAGAGCTCTCAAGAGTCTGAACCTGTGCTCTCAATCTTGAGGGATCCCAATTCTCAAGAACTCTGAAAGGATACCTCTCTGGGCTATTGGGTACTGAGCGTCTACGACTCCCAGTGTGGATTCCAACGGTCCCTCACTAGACATAGTGATCTACAAGAAAGAACGGAACAAGTCCAAGTGACTTAATATTCTATATGCAACTACATGCAACTGACTTATCTCAATTGGGGCCACACTAACATTGAAATTTTCTTTAAAACAATTTTCCAAAACCACCAGCGTTTAAATCAAAAGCTTTAAAAAAAACTAAAGCTCTGATACCAATCGAATTGTCACGATCCGGAACCACCCTCGAGTCCGTGACAACCGTCGCGATATCTTGATATGCACTCATTTCCCGAGTACCATATTGAGACCTCGCAAGGCTCTCATACCAGTCTTTCCAACTACCATGTGAGTTTTTATATATTAATTTCATACTTTAAAACATTTCGTCCAATTTTTTATTCAAATAGAGAAAAAGACGAAATTTACTACACAAGGCCGTTTCGGTCATTTTTCGTCGAAAATTTTGAAATTTGAAAAAATTGTTACTTACGCGTAAAGATATCATAACTTGCAGTCAAAATTGAAATCGGATATCTAAAACATGAAATTTGAGTAAAATTACATTTAATGGAATAAAATAATAATATTTCATAAAATAAAATATTTTCTTATAAAATAATTTTTATATAGATATCCGAAAATAAATTTTACAGCGTAAAAAAAAATATATTATTACATACAGTAATACAGATAACTGAAGTCTAAAATTTAATTTACAATGCTAAGTAGGCCCAAAATAGAGAAATACAATCTACGAAATGAAACTGTGCGTAGAAGGTTATCACTCTAAACCTTCTCCTCAACAGAGTCCTCTATCTATAACTGTCTATGAGCTTGAAATGGAAAATTGAGGGGGGTGAGTTTTACAACTCAGTGAGTTAGATAACTATCATCCACGACATCTAAAGTCGAGTAGATGGAGACAATATAAATAAAACACAATGCTATCATATAGTTCATAGCACCAATTTAATACAATTTTACAAATCAATCTTATTTAACAAAATCCAAGGCTTATGTTTTATTTATAAAAAAATCAGGTTTAAGCCAAATCTCATACTCGTCGACAGTTGATCAGAGCGTCCAATCGAGTCCGCCAAGGCTATGAGAATTTCATAATTTTTTAAATACAACCGATCCTTGGCGTTAGCTAAACTCATCTTCACGCGGTGGTTTAACGTGAAGTGAATTGTAACATTACCTCAGGAGTTACCCTACTCGCCTCTACGACTGAGGTAACAATTAATCGGGTTTTTCCGTGCTCCTCCTAAAGGCAGTTCACGGCAACCCTCACTGCAATGTTTTATTAATTATGAACCACCAACTTTATAGAATAATTCAACAGCATGACAATGCCATTTTAATACTAGCTAGTCTACACAGCAAATAGCAATTCATGCCAATTTTTAACACAATAAATCAGCCAAGTATGCTCACCAAAATCATAAGCTATAATTTCAATTTTAATATATGAACACAAATTTAAACTGGTTTCCACATACTCAGTGTTATTAAATCGAATTTTTGATTTAAAAATTATTTATAAAATTTAATTTATTTTAATAGCATATATCCAGATAAATTACTTCAGATATTGAAAATGGTAAATTATCCACTCACCTCATCACAGGAGTGCCCGATACTCCCGTTTTTAATTCCACTACACCGTTTTTCTCCGGTGTCCGGAGGACCCACCACTTAGGCGATACCGTGACACGAATTTCAATAAATTGTGTCAATTTCTCATAATCAATTTCAGGCTCTACGTGATGCATGAAATAAGCTAAAAATGGTCCGGACAGTCGTTTATTCACAGTGTCCGATCGACTCGCCTGCACGCGTCTAAATTGCTAAAATCCTCATTTTAATTTCGAATCGATTTTTTTCACTTTCTATATCTCAATTATGTCCAATTTGACTTAATGTCCCTCAGTGTGATGTAAATTATCAGTCCTGATCACAAATTACGAAAATACCCCTAGTGGGTAAAAATTCTGATTTTTGCTCCGAAAATTCCCATTAATTTCCTATATCCATAATTCATCATAATTCATCAAAATACCTTAAATAACCATCATTTCAGCAACCAATTTCTCTCTCTAAAATTCAGCCTAGGCTAGGAAAAATGGGAAACAATTATTTCTTTGCTAATTTTGCTTACCAACATGTTATACTAACCTAAAACACTAACATAATTCATAACCAACCAAATCCATTATCATTCTCTCTCTAAACCCATTTTGATCAGCCAAGAAACCCTTAAGAAACCATGCAATTTAACCATGGAATTGATAAAATAAAGCATGGGTAATAGAGATAAATAGGAAAATTCAAAATTTTTACCTTTTAATCGGTTGAATTTTTTATTTTTCCTTGTTTTCCCCTTGATTCAAGGCTAGGGTTTCAAGTTTTCTTCTTGTTCTGCTTGCTGCTGGTTGAGGCCAAAGTTCCCAATGTGTTTGGCTGATTTTTGTGGCTTTTTCTCACTTAAATAATTAAATATTTAAATAATACACATGTTAATTATTTTTTCTTCCATTATTTTATTATTTATTGATTTTCTTTTTGAATTTCTTTTCAGCCACAATATTCCAGCACTCATCCTTAAATTTTCCTGAAGCTTCTAGAAAATTCCCAAAGATTTTTATAGTGTAATTTTACAAAATTACACTTTTACCCTCGAAAAAGTACAAAATTACATTTTGCCCCAAAAATTGAAAAATTGCCACAATGCATATTTTCACTCCTCAAACTCATACCACACTCCAATTTGTCAAATTTGATCTAAATTCTCTCAAAAAATTAAATTTGGTCATTTGGTGGTAAAATTACGATTTTACCCCTATTCTCCAAAATGTACCAGAATTGCATTTCTTTTCTACTTTTCAACCTCAAATTATGTTTTAAATAGTCTAAATAATCAATCTAAATCAAATGGGGCCAAAACCCTCTTTAAAAATTCTCGTTTTGACCTTTAGTGGTAAAATTACTATTTTACCCTTGTGTATCAAAAATACCGAGAATTACACTTTTTCACTGCTAAACTTCATTTTATGCTCCAATAATCATATTGTATTTCATATAATTATTCTTGGTCATAACAATCAAAATCTTTATTAAAAATCTCCATTTTGTCTTGAAATTGAAAAATGATCATTTTGTCCCTAATCGGTCAATTTTTTCGATTGACTCCAAATTGGACTTCGAACTCCGAATCACTGTTTTAAATCAATCAATGGGTTTTAGTTTTCTCAAATTCATCCTCAATTCTCTGTTTAAACCGATTCGAGACTTATTTAACTTAACCATACCATTAGGGGCAATATTGTCATTTAACTTGTTTCCCGGGGCAATTCAATATACAAACATGCTGTCCAAAGCATGTGAATGACCTATCACAGATAATTTAGGGTCGGGTATTGCAAAAAATCTTAAAGAAATTTCAACTTTAATAGCACTTATAGGTATTCCATCTGATTAGGTACTAATGGACATAAACTTTTAATTGCATTTATTTTTTAAAATAACATTGAACACATTAAATTAAAAAAGAAAAAAGAAGGAAGAGTTATGTATAATGAGCAAGTAGTCAAAGAAAGGACAATCGAATAAAAATTAGATTATGGATCTCATCTACACATTCTGATTTATACTTTTTAGTTGAAATATCTTAATCCAGCCATCTAATACTATTGTCAACAAAATTCAAAAGATAAAAAATTGGTTGGTCGCTCAGTAGAAAAGGGATATTGGACCAAATGCAAGCCTAGGTGGGATCCACCCTTAGATCTGTGATCAACTAAAGAGTTTGATTATTGACATTGCAACCCATCCATGGAGGGTGGGAGTCCTTTTTCATTATTAGGTCATACCATAAAGAAATGTTGTTTTTTTATACTAATTAATTTTATACCAATTAATAAATTAAGGTACTTAATGTTCCTGAAGCAGAAACATAATTGAACAGCTGTAAATGCACCTCAACTCCTTTCTAACTACCCTATAAATTTAGCAATTTCCTTACTAATGAATTCTTGCAACAGTACAGAAGTACTCCGCCGGTTGGAACAAGAGAACTCATTACGCCTAAAGCTGCAACAATGGCGAGCTTGAATGTTGATGTTGCTTTAGGAGTTTCAGTCATTGTGGCGAGTGGAGCAGTTACGGCTACAGAAATTGATCACATCAAGGCAAATAATTGTGAAATCAAAATGACTTTACATTGCGTTATTGAGGTTTTTGCCAGTATATTTAAAATTGGAACAGTCACGGATAACTGTTGTGATGAACTTATCGTATTTGGTTCCATATGCCATGAAACACTGGTAAAGAACTCTTCAAAACCCTATTTTCAAAAATAATGATTCATTGGTGATATTGTTAAGAAGTGCTCAAATATGAATTAAGTGCACTTCAGTTAGCAATATTTTACCCAATCCTTCACCTTGAGAGAAGGTTGATATGTATTTTTCAATAAAAATTATACTTTTTTTTGGAATAAATAAAAATTATACTTAAGAACAATACTTTCATATATTCTTCACCTTCATATATTATCCAATTTGTGCTTTTCATATTTTGCTCAAAAAAAATGATATACAATGAGCCACAATTTCATGAGAAACTAAATTATCGTTGTTCTTGTTATATATCAAACTATGATCTTAAACTCAATAGAAGCCTACGTCAGCATTTGATTCATTTGTGAAAATTTCTTTTAATTAAAAAGCATAGTTTTTAATCAAATTAATCAATCCAAAGAAAAATGTTTTTTCCTTCACTTTTTCTGGCTATTGAAATTATCCATACCAAATGGAGGACAATGCATTCCAAGATGAAAGACTAAAGATGTGGAAGCTCAATGATCTTTAAAGATTTTCTTTGTGGATCTCAACCACGAAAGACATGTTTGGGACTAGCATTCAATAATTAACAAGATTTTTGAGACCCCAATTCAGTTCAAGATAATATTACATTAATAAAAAAAATTTTTATTTAATTTTTAAATATATTTAAAAATGTTAATATAAAAATTAATCGCTTTTCCCAAAAAAAAATTAAACGGATAAATTTGCCTTGAGTTTTAAAGGTGTCAGCCGAGCTTAACTCATGAGCACTAGCAATATAAATAGATAAAATATGATGGTCAAATAAACCTCAAAGCTATTTAAGAAAATTTAATAAATTTTTATTTTTTTATTACGTTTAAGTAAGTCTCTATACTTTTATTTTAGATTAAATAAATTTTTATGACTAATAATTGACTAATTGTCATTAGTCACAGTATTACTTGTCATTTATATTTATATGACACTGACATGATATTGACGTGGAAGGTGAAAAACACTACATGATTGTGTTATCCTGTCAAATTAGATTTTTATGCCATCATCAATTATTTGCGACTAGCATTCAATAATTATCATAGCAATAAAAATAGGTTATTATTACATTAATAATAAAAGTTTAAAAATGTTGGGTTAAGTAGTGGCCAAGATTTTTCAGACCCGAATTCAGTTCAAGATATTATTACATTAATAAAAGTTTATTTTTTTTTATTCCAAAAAAAAAAAAGTTTATTTTTATTTAATTTTTTAAATATATTTAAAACTGTTAATATAAAAGTTAATCACTTTTCCAAAAAAAAAAATAAACGGAAGAATTTGCCTTGAGTTTTAAAGGTGCCAGCCGAGCTTAACTCATGAACACTTTTACTTGCAATATAAATAGATAAAATATGATAGTCAAATAAACCTCAAAGCTATTTAAGAAAATTTAAATAAGTCTTTATTTTTATATTACGGTTAAATATGTCTCTATACTTTTATTTTAGATTAAATAAATTTTTATAATTAATAATTGATTAATTGCCATTAGTCACAGTATCACTTGTCATTTATATTTATATGACACTGACATGATATTGATGTGGAGGATGAAAAACACTATATGATTGTGTTATTACGTCAAATTAGCTTTTTATGCCATCATCAATTATGATATGTCAACATACCAAATCATCATCAATTATGATATATTAACATGACCTGTTAGCATCATATTGCATAAAATGACAAATGACAATTTGATTAAATTAATCATTAATTATAAGGGCTTATTTGACTAAAATTAAAAGTTTAAGGACTTATTTAGCTCAAAATAAAAGCCCGAGAGCTTGATTGAACGTAATAAAAATATAAAGGTTTATTTGAGTTTTCTTAAATAGTTTATGATTTTTTTTGGATTTATGCCAATAGATAATATGAAACAAAAGTGAAAAAGCTCTTTGTTAGGACTTTTTGCTCTATAACATTAGTACAGTAGAGAGTCCAAACCTTGATACAACTTACAAAAACTTTTACTCTTTGAAGAATTCTCATTGCAAATCCTGAAAACCAAACAAATGCATTGAAATCAAAAGTTTAGGATCATGGTTTCTTTAATACCATGGGATACATTGCAAATGACAAAGGTAATTTTTTTTAATATTTATTGATAAAACTAGATTTTCGACCTTCCTAATAAGGAGAAGGAGAGGGCGAAACATCTTTGTTAACTAAAGTGCACTTATTCCATACTTGTGCACCTCTTGATGAGATCACCGATGTATCATTATTCCTAAATAAAGGATTTTGAAGAGTTTTCTTGATTAAAGCATCATGGCAAAACTTACCAAGTCTTATAAGCTCAATGCAACAATTATCCGTAACAATTCCCGTCTTAAATATACTTGCGAAAACTTCAGTGACACAATGCAGTGTCATCTTAGTTTCACAATTATTTGCCTTGATGGGATCAACATCATAAGCCATGACCACTCCACTTGCCACGATAGTCAACACTCCAAAAACAACATAAACATTAAAGCTTGCCATTACGACTCAAGGAATAATTGTTGTCTCTCGTTTTGGTCAGCAGAATACTTTGGTACTGCTGCAAGAATTAGTTTGCCTGGAAAATGCTTATTTATAGGATAACCACGAGGGAGGAGTGAGTAAGATGTATCCAAAAGAATTTTAATGAGATTTCAGGTTCAATAGCATTAAGCTTTTCAGTTTATGAATTAATTTGCTGAATGTTAAACTACAAGTGTTTCTTTTTTTGTGACATTAATGCGGCAAATATAAAAGTGCTATAGTTAGCTTTCCATGTTATTATTACAATTTTTCATTAAAACAAGAGGTTATAATTAACATACGAATTAATTAGTTATCAACCCATACCTTTTTTGGACACATACAATCTTGGATTATATAACAAGAGATGATCATCTTTCGTTTTATAAATCTTATTCTTTCTTCAATCTTCAAGCTCAAGATTAACTTTTTTTTCAATATTTGAGCTTGAGATTTTCAATTACTATTTCAAAACGAGGCTGAAAGCTGATTTTGTATAGAGTGGGTTTCACTCGGTAAAGAGGGGATTTTGGCAGGTTTTAAATAAGGTGGTTATATTTGGGTCAAATTCAATTTAATTCTGTTTAGGTTTTGGCTGCATATGTAGAAAATTAGTCGAATTCAATTAACGAGTTGAGTGAAGAAATGTAGAATTCCCCGTACAATTATTAAAAGGTGACAAGGTTTAACACGTTTGTCATAATCTTCGTCAAATTCTAATTCCTTTGCAAACCGGTTGCTGTAAGAAGAATGCATTATGCTCTGGTCTGAGGATGGAGCTTTGGAGTCGTCTTAGAGTGGCTATGGTAGCTTTGTAATTATATAGTTGTTGTTGGTCTTTCTTAGGATTAACAATGAACATATTAAATTGAGAAAGAAAAAATAAGAGTTGTATATGGAGAATCAACAAATAGTCGAAGAAAGAATAATCTAATAAAATTAGATTATAAATCTCATCTACGCATTCTATAAGAAACGAATATAATTGAAATTATTAAAAAACAAATACTGTTGAGAGTTTTTGCCCATTAGTACCTGATAAGGTGGAATACTTATGAATGCTATTGAAGCTGAAATGTCTTTAAGATTTCGATAACGTCTTTCCTCCATTTACCCTATAAATGAACATTTTCCTGGCAAATCAGTTCTTGCAGCAATACAAAAGTACTCTGCCGGCTATCAAAACAAGAGAAGTTAATATTCCCTGAGTGAAATGGCAAGTTTCAACGTTTATATTGCTTTCGGTGTTTTGGTGATTATGACAAGTGGAGCGGTCATGGCTCGTGATGTTGATCCGATCAAAGTGAACAATTGCCAAACTAAGATGACAATGCATTGCGTTTTCGAGGTTTTTGCCAGTATATTCAAGACTGGAACTGTTTCTAATAATTGTTGTCATGAACTTATAGGACTCGGTCAAGCTTGTCATAATGCATTGGTGAAAGAAACTCTTCAAAACCCTCTTTTTAAAAATAATGATACATCAGTGATCTTATCAAAGGCAGCTCAAGTATGGAATAAGTGTATTTTAGTCGACGATGATGTTTCGCCCACTCCTTCCCCTTGAGAAGGCTAATCATTTATTTTATCAATAAAAATTCTAAAGAAATAATATACTTTCATTGTTGGTTTTTTTGGATAAAGGCAAATCAATTTTGTTATAATCTTCAGTTTGTTCGTTTATGCCATGATAATGAAAAGTAATTTTTATTTTGTGAATACAGTTTTGGGTAATTGATGATGTTCATAAAAACAAAAAGTACTTTAAAAATACATGTACATATCTTAGTACTTTTATTCAAATCTTGATATAAAATAATATTTGTAGACGATCCACTTTATTCAGGGTTAATTTTGTAAATTTTGAAATTAAATTAAATTGAGACCATTTTTTACGGGTAACTAAATATTCTAATACTACAAAGAAACTTGTTCTTTCCGACGACATTTTTCGTAGGAAAAATTCAAATTTCCATACATATCATATTGTTTTTATTCAAATCTTGATATAAAATAACATTTGTAGGCACCCAAATTTTGTCCGAGGTAATTTTTATAAATTTTAAAATTAAATTAGAGTAAGACAACGTTTTAATAATTAATCCAATTTTAACGTTACAAAAACCAACTTTTTCCAACAAAAAATTCCCATGAAAAAGTTTGTCAAAAATTTCGCTGCTGAAAATGTAGTAAGCAACGCCAATGGTTAAAAAATTAAAAAATTTCATCCATAAAACTTTGAAATTTTCAATCAAAATTTCATTGAGAAAGGTGAAAATGGTCAAACTAGTATCAAATCCATAAAAAACTATTGAATTTACCTATGGAATTTTGTCGGTGATGAAGTAATTAATTAACTATGGAATTCCATCATTTTTTCATCGATAAAATTACTAAAAATCATCATAAATAATCTCTTTCTCGTCTCGACTCAAAATTCAAATCCGCATCTCATAACAAAAGTTAGTATTGAAAAATGAAATTAAAATTTAATTTGAAATTCAAATTAAAATACATAAGTATCAATTCAAGTCTAATACAAGGACACCAGACGTCACATTGGTGTGAGAATGCCCTCTTGAGCAATAATACCAAAGAAACACTCTAATCAAAACGACACAAACCCCTTTGTGACATAATTGCCCTTATCAAAAAGATCAATATATACGAAACACTTCTGAAACAACCCCAAAAACATAAAAGGCACCATATGAAGCACTATAAGCACACAGTAACACCTCAATGCAGCCAGGGAGCACAATAAAAAGAAGCTGCAATACAAAGGCATTACATTTTTAACATTTTTAACACCATATTATTAAGAAGCGCACTAATAAGGATTAGGTGCACTTTAGTTAGAAATATTTCACCCAATCCTTCACCTTGAGAGAAGGTTGATATGTATTCTTCAATAAAAATTATACTTAAGAACAATCCTTCCATATATTCTTCACCTTCATATGTTATCCAATTCGCGGCTGTCATATTTTGCTCAATAAAAATGTAATACAATAAGACACAATTTCTTGAGAAACTAAGTTATCGTTGTTCTTGTTATATATCAAGGTATGATCTTAAACTCAATAGAAGCCTACCTTAACATTTGATTCATTTGTGAAAATATCTTTTAATTAAAAAGCATATTTTTTAATCAAATTAATCAATCCGAAGAAAAATGTTTTTTCCTTCACTTTTTCTGGCTATTGAAATTATCCATATCAAATGGAGGACGACGCATTCCAAGATGAAAGATTAAAGATCTTTAATGATATGTCTACCATGAAAGAAATATGTGGGACTAGCATTCAATAATTAACAAAGTAATAAAAATAGGTGAGGTGAAATATTGGGTTAAGTAGTGCGCAAGATTTTTCAGACAAGAATTCAGTTCAAGATATTATTACATTAATAAAAATTTATTTTTATTTAATTTTTTAAATACATTTAAAAATATTAATATAAAAGTTAATCGCTTTTCAAAAAAAAATTTTAAACGGATGAATTTGCCTTGAGTTTTAAAGGTATCAGCGGGGCTTAACTCATGAACACTTTTAATAGCAATATAAATAGATAAAACATGATGTTCAGATAAACCTCTAACTTATTCAAGAAAATTTAAATAAATCTTTAATTTTTATTACGTCTAAATAAGTGTCTATACTTTTATTTTAGATTAAATAAATTTTTATGATTAATAATTGACTAATTACCATCAGTCACAATATCACTTGTCATTTTATATTCACATGACACTGACATGATATTGATATGGAGGGTGAAAAACACTATATGATTATGTTATCACGTCATATTAGCTTTTTATGCCACCATCAATTATGATATGTCAACATACTAAATCATCATCAATTATGATATGTTAACATGACCTATTGTATAAAATGACAAATGACATTTTGATTAAATTAATCATTGATTATCAGGACTTATTTGATTGACAATAAAAGTATAAGGGCTTATTTAACTCAAAATAAAAGTACGAGAGCTTGATTGAACGTAACAAAAACATAAGGGCTTATTTGAATTTTCTTAAATAGTTCAAGATTTTTTTGGATTTATGCTAGTAGATAATATGAAACAAAAGTGATAAAGCTCCTTGTTAGGACTTTCTACTCTCTAAAATTAGTACAGTAGAGAGTCCAATTCTTAATACAACTTACAACAACTATTGCTAATTGAAAGAATTCTCATTGCAAATCCTGAAAATCCAACAAATGCATTGAAATCAAAAGTTTAGGATCATGATTTCTTTAATACCATGGGATACATTGCAAATGACAAAGGTAATTTTTTTTAATATTTATTGATAAAACTAGATTTTCGACCTTCCTAATAAGGAGAAGGAGAGGGCGAAACATCTTTGTTAACTAAAGTGCACTTATTCCATACTTGTGCACCTCTTGATAAGATCACCAATGTATCATTATTCCTAAATAAAGGATTTTGAAGAGTTTTCTTGATTAAAGCATCATGGCAAAATTTACCAAGTCTTATAAGCTCAAGGCAACAATTATCCGTAACAATTCCTGTCTTGAATATACTTGCGAAAACTTCAGGGAGACAATGCAATGTCATTTTACTTTCACAATTATTTGCCTTGATGGGATCAACATCATAAGCCATGACAGCTCCACTTGCCATGATAGTCAAAACTCCAAAAACAACATAAACATTGAAACTTGCCATTACGACTCAAGGAGTAATTGTTGTCTCTCGTTTTGGTCGGCAGAATACTTTGGTACTGCTGCAAGAATTAGTTTGCCTGGAAAATGCTTATTTATAGGATAACCACGAGGGAGGAGTGAGTAAGATGTATTCAAAAGAGTTTTAATGAGATTTCAGGTTCAATAGCATTAAGCTTTTCAGTTTATGAATTAATTTGCTGAATGTTAAACTACAAGTGTTTCTATATTTGCGGCATTAATGCGGCAAATATAAAAGTGCTATAGTTAGCTTTCCATGTTATTATTACAATTTTTCATTAAAACAAGAGGTTATAATTAACATACGAATTAATTAGTTATCAACCCATACCTTTTTGGACACATACAATCTTGGATTATATAACAAGAGATGATCATCTTTGGTCTTATAAATCTTTTTCTTTTTTCAATCTTTGAGCTCAAGATTAACTTTTTTTTCAATATCCGAGCTTGAGATTTTCAAGTACAATTTCAAAACGAGGCTGAAAGCTGATTTTGTATAGAGTGGGTTTCACTTGGTAAAGAGGGGATTTTGGCAGGTTTTGAATAAGGTGGTTATATTTGGGTCAAATTCAATTTAATTCTGTTTAAGTTTTAGCTTGCATATGTAGAAAATTAGTTGAATTCAATTAACGAGTTAAGTGAAAAAAAAAATGTAGAATTCACTGTACAATTATTAAAAGGTGACAAGGTGTAGACACCCATTTCAAAATTAACAAAATAATAAATAATTAAAATAAATAAAAAATAATAATAATAATAATAAAAAAGAGAGAACTGGAGGCACAGTCGGCCTCCATTGTCAACAAAAACGGAGCATTCAATGCTCCTCCGGTAGCCAAAGATTTGAAGATCAGCTCTGGCACCAGTGCGTTTGACTTGGGAATCCCATCCGGGATTCAAGCTGAACAAGGCAGATTTGCCTCCTCTGGTTGTCCAAAAATTTGGACAACCGGGTTCTATAAGAACCCAAAATTTTTACACCAAAAAAGAGCTTTTTGAAAAAAAAAACAACAGATCCCTGCAAAAAAAAAGAGAGCATTCGAAAACCAAAAAAATCACAATTCAAAAACAAAAATCCCTAAATG
This sequence comes from Theobroma grandiflorum, assembly GCA_036013995.1. Taxonomy (NCBI): domain Eukaryota; kingdom Viridiplantae; phylum Streptophyta; class Magnoliopsida; order Malvales; family Malvaceae; genus Theobroma; species Theobroma grandiflorum. The sequence goes on from CP142133.1 coordinate 30,259,235, forward strand.
CCTTTAACAACCGAAAGAATACCCAAATAATCAAAGCAGACCCTAAAACCTAGCAGCTGAAAAAAACCACAAATGGAGACAAAAAAATCGAATCAAAAATAAAAAGGGTGGGTCGCCGGTGAGAGTCCGACGACCGGTGAAAGAGAGAAGGCTGTTTAGGTGGACGGCAAGGCAGATCGGAGGGAGAAAGGAGAGACCGATCGGCAACGGAGTTCACCGGAGAAGAAAGGGGGAGAGGGCTGCGATTTTAGAGAGAGGGCAGAGGGTCTGCGGTTAGAGAGAGAAAGGGAAAGGAGGAAATGAAGAGAGAAGGGAAAAAAGGGCCTTTTATACCCAAGGTGGATAGCCAAAACGACGTCGTTTGGGAGACAGGGGAAGCTGAGGCGTCCAGAGCCAAAACGGTGCTATTTTGAGTGACTCCACGGGCCCCAAAATGGTGCGTTTTGGACTCCCCACTATGGGCCCGTCAGATCGGATCGGGTGCTGCGGTTCGGGCCTTCCTCGGGCTTGTGAAACTGGGCCAATCTCAACCTAGAAAAGGTATAACCCTTTTTTTATTTGTTTGGGCTTTCTTTAATTAGTTTTGGGTCCAATTACTCTGCTTAATTAATTTTAGTTTAATATAGGTTATATATAGGTCTATTTAACCATTAAAAAATAAAAAAATGAAATAAATATATAAATAAAATAAATAATAATTAATAATAATGATACAAATATATAAAAAATAAAAATATATAAAAAAAGAAAAAAGAAAAGAAATAAATAAATGTAAAAATGACTAAAAGAAATAAATAAATGTAAAAATGACTAAAAAAATAAAAAAATAAAAAAAATAAAAATGAAATAAAAAAATAAAAAATAAAAAAATAAAGAATGTAATAAATAAATGATAATAAAAAAATAATAATAAATAAATTTAAAATGCGCATAAACATATAATAATTATTTCGAGTATCTGATGATGAAATTCAACCTAAAAAAGGAGTAAAGAGTTACCTCTTTTAGGTAGATTTTCTAGGTGAGGAGTTCGAGACGGATTTTCACCGAAGCGTCGGGATAAATCCGAACTCTATACTTCAATTTTTATTACTCAAATGGTCATTATTGAGAATAATACATTAGAAAATAAATTTACATAATGTCACCTTAAAACTTAATTTAGTTTAAATAAATGTTATCAAAAGAAGTTAATCTAACCAATAAAAATCATTTGATTGGGTAAACCATGTGACTAAGCCACGTATTGATTAATAATGCTAATTAAAGAATAAAGGTTTAAACAGAAAACAAAAGGTGAAAAAAAAAAAGAAGAAAATGGGAAAAAGTAAACAATAAAAAATAAAAATAAAAAAAAGAAATAAGAATAAAAATAATAAAAAAATAGAAAAAAAATAATAATAAATTCAAAAACATAACAAATAATGTGATCTTAAACCATTAACCATATAATCGAATGAATTATAAATCACCTAAGTTAATAAACGCGTGCATATAGACATCATTATTCTTTCCTGTCATAGCATGCCACATTTATCCTGTAAATGAGGCGGGAATTCCAATGATGGGATTTCTCCGAAGAGCTTATAGAGACGAGTTTCTTCGGAGATATCTCTAGGTGAGGAAAACGTCGAGACTTCACCAAAGCGTTGGGATGGTCTTCGAATGATTTTCCAATAAAAGATTACCAACCTCATCATTTAAAATAAATAAATCATGACATCATTTTATTATTGCATCATGTGCATCCGTAAAATCGAATAAAAGACCAATTCAATAAAACTTAGTTAATAAGCAAAGATTAAGGGAATATAACAATAAAATCAAAATCAGGCCATAAAAAGAATGACTCAAGATTATATGGTACCGTTCGTAGAACGGGCGTCACGGAGGTGCTAATCCTTCTCCGTGCATAACCGCACCCCCGAACCCATCCTTGAAAAAACGTAGACCAGTTCTCGTTCTTTTAATGGACCTAAAATTAATTTAGGACTTCATCGATTAGAACCGAGTCAATAGGTGACCAATCGCACCTATAAGGAACGATTGGTGGCGACTCCCAATTTCATTTATTTTTTCGCCCGCGTCTGGTGGACGGGTTCCCGGACCTGCACGTTGCGACACAAGGTTTAAGACATTTGTCATAATCTTTGTCAAATTCTAATTCCTTTGCAAACCAGTTGCTGTAAGAAGACTGAATTATGCTCCGGTCTGAGGATGGAGCTTTGGAGTCCTCTCAGCGTGACTATTGTAGCTTTGTTACTATATAGTTGTTGTCCGTCTTTCTTAGGATTAATAATGAACACATTAAATTGAGAAAGAAAAAACGAGAGTTAAATATGGAGAATCAGCAAATAGTCGAAGAAAGAATAATCTAATAAAATTAGATTATAAATATCATCTACACATTCTATAAGAAATGAATGTAATTGAAATTATTAAGAAACAAATACTGTTAAGAGTTTTTGCCCATTAGTACCTGATAAGGTGAAATGCTTATAAATGCTATTGAAGCTGAAATGTCTTTAAGATTTTTATAACTTCTTTCCTCCTTTTACCCTATCAGGTGTTACAATCTCCCTGGCAAATCAATTCTTGCAGCAATACAAAAGTATTCTGCTAGCTATCAAAAGAAGAGAAGTTAATATTTCCTGAGTGAAATGGCAAGTTTCAACATTTATATTGCTTTTGGTGTTTTGGTGATTATGACAAGTGGAGCGGTCATGGCTCGTGATGTTGATTCGATCAAAGCAAACAATTGTGAAACTAAGATGACAACGCATTGTGTTTTCAAGGTTTTTGCCAGTATATTCAAGACTGGAACCGTTTCTAATAATTGTTGTCATGAACTTATAAGACTCGGTCAAGTTTGTCATAATGCATTGGTGAAAAAAACTCTTCAAAATCCTCTATTTAAAAATAATGATACATCAGTGATCTTATCAAAGGCAGCTCAAGTATGGAATAAGTGTATTTTAGTTGGCGATGATGTTTTACCCACTCCTTCTCCCTGAGAAGGTTAATAATTTATTTTATCAATAAAAATTCTAAAGAAATAATATACTTTAATTGTTGTTTTTTTTTTGGATAAAGGCAAATCAATTTTATTATAATCTTCAGTTTGTTCGTTTATGCCATGATAATGAAAAGTAAAATTTTTTTGTGAATATAGTTTTGGGTAAATGATGATGTTCATAAACACAAAAAGTACTTTAAAAATATACGTACATATCTTAGTACTTTTATTCAAATCTTGACATAAAATAATATTCGTAGATGATCCACTTTATTCAGGATCAATTTTGTAAATTTTGAAATTAAATTAAATTAAGACCATTTTATTGGTAACTAAACATTCTAATACTGCAAAGAAACTTGTTGTTTCCAATGACATTTTTCATAGGAAAAAAATCAAATTTCCATACATATCATAGTATTTTCATTCAAATCTTGATATAAAATGATATTTGTAGACACCCTAATTTTGTTTGTGGTCATTTTTATAAATTTTGAAATTAAATTAGAGTAAGATCATTTTTTAATAATCAATCCAATTTTGATGCTACAAAAACCAACTTTTTCCAACAAAAAATTCCCCAGAAAAAGTTCATCAAAAATTTCGTCGCTGAAAATGTTGTAAGCAATGCCAATGGTTGAAAAATTAAAAAATTTCATCAATAAAACTTTGAAATTTCCGATGAAAAATTTCGTTGAGAAAGGTGAAGAATGGTCAAACTAGTATCAAATCCATCAAACACTATTGAATTTACCTATGGGATTTTGTCGGTGATGAAGTAATTAATTAACTATGAAATTCCATCGATTTTTTCATTGATAAAATTAATAAAAATCATCATAAATAATCTCTTTCTCATCTCGACCCAAAATTCAATTCGACATCTCAAAACATAAGTTAGTATTGAAAAATGAAATTGAAATTTAATTTGAAATTCAAATTAAAGTACATAAGTATCGATTCAAGTCTAATAGAAGGAACCTCAATGCAGCCAAGAGCACAATAAAAAGAAGCTGCAATACAAAGGCATTACAGTTTTAAGATTTTGTTATTATTTATTAAAACATTTTGTTATGTAACATTTTGTTATGTTACATAAAAAGAACAATGTTTTTTCCTTCACTTTTTCTGGTTATTGAAATTATCCATATCAAGTGGAGGACGATGCATTCCCAGATGAAAGATTAAAGATGTGGAAGCTCCAAGATCTTTAATGATATTCTTTGTGGGTCTCTACCATGAAATACATATTTGCGACTAGCATTCAATAATTATCATAGCAATAAAAATAGGTTATTATTACATTAATAATAAAAGTTTAAAAATGTTGGGTTAAGTAGTGGCCAAGATTTTTCAGATGCGAATTCAGTTCAAGATATTAGTACATTAATAAAAGTTTATTTTTATTTAATTTTTCAAATATATTTAAAACTGTTAATATAAAAGTTAATCACTTTTCCAAAAAAAAAAAAAAAAATAAACGGAAGAATTTGCCTTGAGTTTTAAAGGTGCCAGCCGAGCTTAACTCATGAACACTTTTACTTGCAATATAAATAGATAAAATATGATAGTCAAATAAACCTTAACGCTATTTAAGAAAATTTAAATAAGTATTTATTTTTATATTACGGTTAAATATGTCTCTATACTTTTATTTTAGATTAAATAAATTTTTATAACTATAATTGACTAATTGTCATTAGTCGCAATATCACTTGTCATTTATATTTATATGACACTGACATGATATTGATGTGGAGCATGAAAAATACTATATGATTGTGTTATCACGTCAAATTAGCTTTTTATGCCATCATCAATTATGATATGTCAACATACTAAATCATCATCAATTATGATATATTAACATGACCTGTTAGCATCATATTGCAAAAAATGATAAATGACAATTTGATTAAATTAATCATTGATTATAAGGGCTTATTTTATTAAAATTAAAAGTTTAAGGACTTATTTAGCTCAAAATAAAAGCACGAGAGCTTGATTGAAAGTAATAAAAATATAAAAGTGTATTTCAGTTTTCTTAAATAGTTTATGATTTTTTTTGGATTTATGCCAATAGATAATAAGAAACAAAAGTGAAAAAGCTCTTTGTTAGGATTTTTTGCTTTGTAACATTAGTACAGTAGAGAGTCCAATCCTTGATACAACTTACAAAAACTTTTGCTCTTTGAAGAATTCTCATTGCAAATCCTGAAAACCAAACAAATGCATTGAAATCAAAAGTTTAGGATCATGATTTCTTTAATACCACGGGATACATTGCAAATGACAAAGGTAATTTTTTTTAATATTTATTGATAAAACTAGATTTTCGACCTTCCTAATAAGGAGAAGGAGAGGGTGAAACATCTTTGTTAACTAAAGTGCACTTATTCCATACTTGTGCACCTCTTGATAAGATCACCGATGTATTATTATTTCTAAATAAAGGATTTTGAAGAGTTTTCTTGATTAAAGCATCATGGCAAAATTTACCAAGTCTTATAAGCTCAATGCAACAATTATCCGTAACAATTCCCGTCTTGAATATACTTGCAAAAACTTCAGTGACACAATGCAATGTCATCTTAGTTTCGCAATTATTTGCCTTGATGGCATCAACATCATAAGCCATGACAGCTCCACTTGCCATGATAGTCAAAACTCCAAAAACAACATAAACATTGAAACTTGCCATTACGACTCAAGGGGTAATTATTGTCTCTCGTTTTGGTTGGCAGAATACTTTGGTACTGCTGCAAGAATTAGTTTGCCTGGAAAATGCTTATTTATAGGATAACCACGAGGGAGGAGTGAGTAAGATGTATTCAAAAGAGTTTAAATGAGATTTCAGGTTCAATAGCATTAAGCTTTTCAGTTTATGAATTAATTTGCTGAATGTTAAACTACAAGTGTTTCTTTTCTTGTGACATTAATGCGGCAAATATAAAAGTGCTATAGTTAGCTTTCCATGTTATTATTACAATTTTTCATTAAAACAAGAGGTTATAATTAACATACGAATTAATTAGTTATCAACCCATACCTTTTTTGGACACATACAATCTTGGATTATATAACAAGACATGATCATCTTTCGTCTTATAAATCTTATTCTTCTTGCAACCTACAAGCTCAAGATTAACCTTTTTTTTCAATATTTGAGCTTGAGATTTTCAATTACAATTTCAAAACGAGGTTGAAAGCCGATTTGTGTAGAGCGGGTTTCACTCGGTAAGGAGGGGATTTTGGCAGCTTTTGAATAAGGTGGTTATATTTGGGTCAAATTCAATTTAATAAGGTGATCTTATCAAAGGCAGCTCAAGTATGGAATAAGTGTATTTTAGTTGGCGATGATGTTTTGCCCACTCCTTCCCCTTGAGAAGGCTAATAATTTATTTTATCAATAAAAATTCTAAAGAAATAATATACTTTCATTGTTGGTTTTTTTGGATAAAGGCAAATCAATTTTGTTATAATCTTCAATTTGTTCGTTTATGCCATGATAATGAAAAGTAATTTTTATTTTGTGAATACAGTTTTGGGTAATTGATGATGTTCATAAAAACAAAAAGTACTTTACAAATACATGTACATATCTTAGTACTTTTATTCAAATCTTGATATAAAATAATATTTGTAGACGATCCACTTTATGCAGGGTTAATTTTGTAAATTTTGAAATTAAATTAAAGTAAGACCATTTTTTACGGGTAACTAAATATTCTAATACTACAAAGAAACTTGTTCTTTCCGACGACACTTTTCGTAGGAAAAATTCAAATTTCCATACATATCATATTATTTTTATTCAAATCTTGATATAAAATAACATTGGTAGGCACCCCGATTTTGTCTGTGGTCATTTTTATAAATTTTAAAATTAAATTAGAGTTAGACAATGTTTTAATAATTAATCCAATTTTAACGTTACAAAAATCAACTTTTTCCAACAAAAAATTCCCATGAAAAAGTTTGTCAAAAATTTCGCCGCTGAAAATGTAGTAAGCAACGCCAATGGTTGAAAAATTAAAAAATTTCATCCATAAAACTTTGAAATTTTCAATCAAAATTTCATTGAGAAAGGTGAAAAATGGTCAAACTAGTATCAAATCCATAAAAAACTATTGAATTTACCTATGAAATTTTGTCAGTGATGAAGTAATTAATTAACTATGGAATTCCATGAATTTTTTCATCGATAAAATTACTAAAAATCATCATAAATAATCTCTTTCTCATCTCGACTCAAAATTCAAATCCACATCTCATAACAAAAGTTAGTATTGAAAAATGAAATTAAAATTTAATCTGAAATTCAAATTAAAATACATAAGTATCAATTCACGTCTAATACAAGGACACCAGACGTCACATTGGTGTGAGAATGCCCTCTTGAGCAATAATACCAAAGAAACACTAATCAAAACGACACAAACCCCTTTGTGACATAATTGCCCTTATCAAAAAGATCAATATATACGAAACACTTCTGAAACAACCCCAAAAACATGAAAGGCACCATATGAAGCACTATAAGCACACAGTAACACCTCAATGCAGCCAGGGAGCACAATAAAAAGAAGCTGCAATACAAAGGCATTACAGTTTTAACATTTTGTTATTATTTATTAAAACATTTTGTTATGTAACATTTTGTTATGTTATTGAGGTTTTCACCAGCATATTTAAGACTGGAACTATCATTGATAACTGTTGTGATGAACTTATCGTACTTGGCTCAATATGCCATGAAGCACTGCTCAAAATCCTATTTTCAAAAATAATGATTCATTGGTGATATTATTAAGCAGCGCAGTAATAAGGATTAGGTGCACTTTAGTTAGAAATATTTCACCCAATCCTTCACCTTGAGAGAAGGTTGATATGTATTCTTCACTAAAAATTATACTTAAAAACAATACATTAATGATATTCTGTGTGGGTATCTACCATGAAGGAGATATTTGCGACTAGCATTCAATAATTATCATAGTAATAAAAATAGGTAAAGTGAAATACTGGGTTAAGTAGTGGACAAGATTTGTCAAACCTTGATTTATAAAATAATTATGATGTCATTTAGATACTTGATAGAATGTTTGTGTATTGAGGAAGCCCGAGAAAATCAACAAAAAGACGATATTGCCCCTAGAAGTGCTGCGAAGTTGATTTATACCTCGAGCTAGTTCAAACGGAAAATTTACAAGGAATTTGAAAATTCTGAAACCCCAAAATCTACTCAGAATGATAATTCGGAGTTCAAAGTCCGATTTGGAGTCAATCAGGAAAATTGACCGGTTAAGGGCAAAACGGTCATTTTGTCATTTAAGGACAAAATGGAGATTTCCATAAAAGATTTTAATCACATTCGACCAAGATCAATTATTTGAAGTATAATATAATTTTTGGGGTATAATATGAAGTTTGACAGTGATAAATTTAATTTCTCGATAGTTTTGGAGTACAAGGGTAAAATAGTAATTTTACCACTAAAAGACAAATCGAGAATTTTTAGAAAAGATTTTGATAAAGATTGATCAAGATTAATTATTTAGATTATTTAGAATGTAATTGAATGTTAAGAGATGAAGAATATTGATTTCGGTAATTTTTGGGACATTGGGGGCAAAACGGTAATTTTGCCACCTTAAGGGCAAAATGGTAATTTGGCAGCTTAAGACTTAAAATTTAAGTGTAGAATGAAGTCTTTGATTAAGATTTATCATTTGGGGTACAATTTAAGGTTGAAAAGTGAAAAGGAATTGTAATTTCAGTATTTTTGGAGTATAAGGGTAAAATCGTAATTTTGCCATCCCGGGGGCAAAACCGTAATTTTCCACCACCAAGACACTTGTCCAGCCATGGTTATCCCTTATCACCATTTTGACTTGTGACAAATCAAGTGGTGGAGAATAAAAGTAATTATTAAAGTAGAAAAAAGAAAAATGGGCAAATAAGGTAATGACATGTGGCACCCATTATTATTTTATTATTTTTCCATAAAAATCAGCCCTTAAATCTTCATCTTCTCTCCCATAATCAGCTTAGCATGAACAAAGGCAGGAAATAAAGAAAACTAGAAACCCTTGGTGAAGAAATCAAAGGAAATTAGTGAAAAATCAAGCATTCAAGCTAGATAAGGTAAGATTTCCTAATTTTTACTTGAAATCTATCATACCTATACTTTATTCTTTCATTTCCATGGATAAATTACTTGATTTCATGATGGGTTTGATGAGGACCAAATGGGTTTAGAGAGAGAAAGTTGATGGAAATGGTTTGAATTTAAAGTATGTTAGTGTTTTTAGGTAGCTAATGTTGTGTGGCATGAAATCAAGTGAAGAAAAATCATCAAACCTTTGGTATCCTCTATGGCCGAATATTGTATGTTGAGTGGTGATGGTGAATTTGATTTGTTTCAACTAAAGTAGTTAAGGAAATGATGATTTATGGTGGGAAAATGTAATAGGAAAAATTTTATGGTTAATGCCCACCATAGCCGAATTTCATAGTTAGTGTGTTGATGATGAAACAATTTCATCTCAAGTGAAATGGATTAGGAAATAATGAATTATGGTGAGTAGATTAAGTGACATTAGTATTTTAAATTGGTGGATGATTAGTGGTATGAAGAAAATTAGCAAGAAACCAATATATCGTCATTAAACCCAAAAGGGCTGAATTTTCTAGGAGAGAGAGATTGATGCTAAATTTGGTGACATTTTATGGTATTTAGATGAAAATTGATGATTTGTGATATTAGAAATTAAATGGGAATTTTTGGTGTAAAAATTGAAATTTTTACCCACTAGGGGTAAAAGCGTAATTTATAGTCTGGATTGATAAATTTGACCAAATTCACAGACATTGAGGTATTGTGGATATAATTGGATAATTGAAATTGAAATGGATGGAATTGGAGTTGAATTGGGGATTTTAGGAATTTAGACTGTGAATAAGCAAGTTGGGTCAGACACCACAATTAAGCGACTGTCCAGACATTTCATACTCATTCTCATGTATACATATAGATATGAGCCTGAATTAATTTATAATGGTTTGACACAATTATTGAATTTTGTGTCATGTACGGTGGATAGGTGGTGAGCTATTTGACACAGATAAAAGATTATGCTCGCGGATCGAGAATAGGAGTATTTCTACTCCTAATACTATGAGTAAACTTATTATCATTTAATTTTTCTAAAGTAGTTTTTATGAAATTTTATAAATTTTATGAAAAATGGATTTAAAAAGGATAAATTTCGTGTTTTATAAATAAATGTGTTTTTATAAAATAGTTTTATAAATTGTTTGAAATTAATGATGAATGTTAATTTTTAAATAGAGTACTTGGAGACTGTGGTTGTTAAGTATGAATTGTATTTTTAATTCAAATGGCTTATGATAATGTGAGCATGCTTGGCTGGTTTATTGTATTGAAATTACACGAATTGTGGTTTGCCGTGCAAATTAGTTATTATAAATAATTGCCTTGTTATGCTGTTAAACTATTTTATGATTATGGTGGGGCTGACCTACACTGCAGTGGTGGGTTTCCGTGGACCAGCCTATTAGAGGGGCACGGTAAACCCGGCTGATTTATTTTACCTCTGTGGGAGAGGCGCGAAAGGTAACTCCTGTGGAGGGGTTTGAGTCCACTTCACGCTTTACCACCACGTGAAAGTGAGATTCAGCCAACGCCAAGGGATGGTTGTTTTATATGAATAAGTCGTTTTAACAACCTTGGCGGACTCGAGTGGATACTTTGATGACGATCAAGTATCCCCGAGGATGAGTTTTGGAATGAGCCAAATTTTATGAGAATCATAAGCCTTGAAAATCATTTTAATTGAATTATAATTGTTTTCATGGGATGGAATAAATTTCCAAGTTATGAAATGCATATTGGGATGGGGTATTTTATTGTCTCAATTTGTTCGGCTTTAGATACTCTAGATGGTATCTGTTTACTCACTGGGATTATATAATCTCACCCCTTCTTCCTATACATTTTTCAGGCTCAGGACAGTTTGTAGATAGTCGAGTAGGACGAGAACTAAGCTCGGAACTGCATTATAGAAAGTAAGAGTTCACAGTCTTATATACTCTTGGTCAATTGGGGCCCATGTGTCATTGTAGATCAAATCTTATATTTTGGTTATCTGTATTTCTATTCATAAAATTTTACTTTACTTTCATGTGCGGAAAATTATTTACGAATATTTAATTAAAATTTTATTGTTTTTGGACGGAAAAATGATCCGTATTGTTTTAAAACATGATTTTTGTAACGGTCAATCACAAGGGAGGTGAGAAACTAATACGAGAGCCTTGCGAGGTCTCGATAGGATACTCAGGAGATGAGTATACTCAGGAGATGAGTGCCTATCGGGACATCGCGGCGGTTGTCACGGACTCGAGGGTGGTTCCAGGTCGTGACAAGATATTATTACATTAATAGAAGTTTATTTTTATTTAATTTTTTAAATATATTTAAAAATGTTAACATAAAAGTTAATCGCTTTTCCAAATATAAATAAATAAATAAATAAACGGAAGAATTTGCCTTGAGTTTTAAAGGTGTCAGCCGAGCTTAACTCATGAACACTTTTACTAGCAATATAAATAGATAAAATATGATGGTCAAATAAACCTCGAAGCTATTTAAGAAAATTTAAATAAGTCTTTATTTTTTATTACATTTAAATAAGTTGCTATACTTTTATTTTAGATTAAATAAATTTTTATGACTAATAATTGACTAATTATCATTAGTCACAATATCACTTGTCATTTTTATTTATATGACATTGACATGACATTGGTGTGGAGGGTGAAAAACACTACATTGTGTTATCATGCCAAATTAGCTTTTTATGCGACCATCCATTATGATATGTCAACATACCAAATCATCATCAAATATGATATGTTAATATGACCAGTCACCGTCATATTGTATAAAATAACAAATGACATTTTGATTAAATTAATCATTAATTATAAGGGCTTATTGATTGAAATTAAAAGTATAACGGCTTATTTAGCTCGAAATAAAAGTATGGGAGCTTCATTGAACGTAATAAAAATATAAGAGCTTATGTGAATAGTTTTAAATAGTTTAGGATTTTTTTGGATTTATGCCAATAGATAATATGAAACGAAAGTGATAAAGCTCTGTGTTAGGACTTTTTGCTCTGTAACATTAGTACAGTAGAGAGTCCAATTCTTGATACAACTTACAAAAACTCTTACTCTTTGAAGAATTCTCATTGCAAATCCTGAAAACCCAACAAATGCATTGAAATCAAAAGTTTAGGATCATGATTTCTTTAATACCATGGGATACATTGCAAATGACAAAGGTAATTTTTCTTTTAATATTTATTGGTAAAACTAGATTTTTGACCTTCCTAATAAGGAGAAGGAGAGGGCGAAACATCTTTGTTAACTAAGGTGCACTTATTCCATACTTGCGCACCTCTTGATAAGATCACCGATGTATCATTATTCCTAAATAAAGGATTTTGAAGAGTTTTCTTGATCAATGCATCATGGCAAAATTTACCAAGTCTTATAAGCTCAATGCAACAATTATCCGTAACAATTCCCGTCTTGAATATACTTGCGAAAACTTCAGTGACACAATGCAGTGTCATCTTAGTTTCACAATTATTTGCCTTGATGGGATCAACATCATAAGCCATGACCGCTCCACTTGCCACGAAAGTCAAAACTCCAAAAACAACATAAACATTGAAACTTGCCATTACGACTCAAGGGGTAATTGTTGTCTCTCGTTTTGGTTGGCAGAATACTTTGGTACTGCTGCAAGAATTAGTTTCCTTGGAAAATGTTTATTTATAGGATAACCACGAGGGAGGAGTGAGGAAGATGTATTGAAAAGAGTTTTAATGAGATTTCAGGTTCAATAGCATTAAGCTTTTCAGTTTATGAATTAATTTGCTGAATCTTAAACTACAAGTGTTTCTTTATTTGCGACATTAAGGCAGCAAATATAACAGTGCTATAGTTAGCTTTCCATGTTATTATTACAATTTTTCATTAAAACAAGAGGTTATAATTAACACACTAATTAATTAGTTATCAACCTATACTTTTTTGGACACATACAATCTTGGATTATATAACAAGAGATGATCATCTTTCGTCTCATAAATCTTATTCTTTTTTCAACCTTCAAGCTCAAGATTAGCCTTTTCTCAATATTTGAGCTTGAGATTTTCAATTACAATTTCAAAACGAGGCTGAAAGCCGATTTTGTGTAGAGTGGGTTTCACTCGGTAAAGAGGGGATTTTGGCAGGTTTTGAATAAGGTGGTTATATTTGGGTCAAATTCAATTTAATTCTGTTTAAGTTTTGGCTGCATATGTAGAAAATTAGCCGAATTCAATTAACGAGTTAAGTGAAAAAATGTAGAATTCTCAGCACAATTATTAAAACGTGACAAGGTTTAACACATTTGTCATAATCTTTGTCAAATTCTAATTCCTTTGCAAACCAGTTGCGGTAAGAAGAATGCATTATGCTCTGGTCTGAGGATGGAGCTTTGGAGTCCTCTTAGAGTGGCTATGGTAGCTTTGTTATTATATAGTTGTTGTTGGTCTTTCTTAGGATTAACAATGAACACATTAAATTGAGAAAGAAAAAATAAGAGTTGTATATGGAGAATCAGCAAACAGTCGAAGAAAGAATAATCTAATAAAATTAGATTATAAATCTCATCTACACATTCTATAAAAAACGAATATAATTGAAATTATTAAGAAACAAACACTGTTAAGAGTTTTTGCCCATTAGTACCTGATAAGGTGGAATACTTATAAATGCTATTGAAGCTGAAATGTCTTTAAGATTTTTATAACGTCTTTCCTCCTTTTACCCTATAAATGAACATTTTCCTGGCAAATCAGTTCTTGCAGCAATACAAAAGTACTCTGCCAGCTATCAAAACAACAAAAGTTATTATTCCTTGAGTGAAATGGCAAGTTTCAACGTTTATATTGCTTTTGGTGTTTTGGTGATTATGACAAGTGGAGCGGTCATGGCTCGTGATGTCGATCCGATCAAAGCAAACAATTGCGAAACTAAGATGACAATGCATTGTGTTTTCGAGGTTTTTGCCAATATATTCAAGACTGGAACTGTTTCTAATAATTGTTGTCATGAACTTATAGGACTCGGTCAAGCTTGTCATAATGCATTGGTGAAAAAAACTCTTCAAAACCCTCTATTTAAAAATAATGATACATCAGTGATCTTATCAAAGACGGCTCAAGTATGGAATAACTGTATTTTAGTTGGCGATGATGTCTCACCCACTCCTTCCCCTTGATAAGGTTAATAATTTATTTTATCAATAAAAATTCTAAAGAAATAATATACTTTCATTGTTGGTTTTTTTGGATAAAGGCAAATCAATTTTATTATAATCTTCAGTTTGTTCGTTTATGCCCTAATAATGAAAAGATAATGAAAAGTTTTTTTTTTTGTGAATACAGTTTTCGGTAATTGATGATGTTCATAAATACAAAAAGTACTTTAAAAATACACGTACATATCCTAGTACTTTTATTCAAATCTTGGTATAAAATAATATTTGTAGACGATCCACTTTATTCAGGGTTAATTTTGTAAATTTTGAAATTAAATTAAATTAAGACCATTTTTTACGGGTAACTAAATATTCTAATACTACAATGAAACTTGTTCTTTCCAACAACATTTGTCGTAGGAAAAAATCAAATTTCCATGCATATCATAGTATTTTTATCCAAATCTTGATATAAAATAACATTTGTAGGCACCCCAATTTTGTCCGTGGTCATTTTTATAAATTTTGAAATTAAATTAGAGTAAGACAATGCTTTAATAATTAATCCAATTTTAACGCTACAAAAACCAACTTTTTCCAACAAAAAATTCCCAAGAAAAAGTTCATAAAAAATTTTGCCACTGAAAATGTAGTAAGCAATGCCAATGGTTGAAAATTTTAAAAATTTCATCAATAAAACTTTGAAATTTTCAAGGGAAAATTTCATTGAGAGAGGTGAAAAATGGTTGAACTAGTATCAACTCCATCAAAAACTGTTCAATTTACCTATGGAATTTTGTCAGTGATGAAGTAATTAATTAACTATGGAATTCCATCGATTTTTTGATCGATAAAATTACTAAAGATCATCATAAATAATCTCTTTCTCGATCCACTTTATTCAGGGTCAATTTTGTAAATTTTGAAATTAAATTAAATTAAGACCATATTTTACAGGTAACTAAATATTCTAATACTACAAAGAAACTTGTTTTTTCCAACGACATTTTTTGTAGGAAAAAATCAAATTTCCATACATATCATAGTATTTTTATTCACATCTTGATACAAAATAATATTTGTAGACACCCCAATTTTGTCCGTGGTCATTTTTATAAATTTTGAAATTAAATTAGAGTAAGACAATGTTTTAATAATTAATCCAATTTTAACGCTACAAAAACCAACTTTTTCCAACAAAAAATTCCCAAGAAAAAGTTCATCAAAAATTTCGCCACTGAAAATGTAGTAAGCAATGCCAATGGTTGAAAAATTAAAAAATTTCATCAATAAAACTTTGCAATTTTCAATCAAAATTTCGTTGAGGAAGGTGAAAAATGGTCGAACTAGTATCAAATCCATAAAAAACTTTTGAATTTACCTATGAAATTTTGTCAGCGATGAAGTAATTAATTAATTATGGAATTCCATCGATTTTTTCATCGATAAAAATACTAAAAATCATCATAAACAATCTCTTTCTCGTGTCGATTTAAAATTGAAATCCACATCTCATAACAAAAGTTAGTATTGAAAATGAAATTGAAATTTAATTTGAAATTCAAATTAAAATACATAAGTATCAATTCAAGTCTAATACAAGGACACCAGACATCACATTGGTGTGAGAATGCCCTCTTGAGCAATAATACCAAAGAAACACTCTAGTCAAAACGACACGAACCCCTTTGTGACATAATTACCCTTGTCAAACAGATCACTATATATATGAAACACTACTGAAACAACCCCAAAAATATGAAACGCACCATATGAAGCACTACAAGCACACAGTAACACCTCAATGCAGCCAAGGAGCACAATAAAAAGAAGCTGCAATACAAAGGCATTATGGTTTTAACATTTGTTATTATTTACTAAAACATTTTGTTATGTTATTGAGGTTTCACCAGCATATTTAAGACTGGAACTATCATTGATATCTGTTGTGATGAACTTATCGTACTTGGTTCAACATGCCATGAAGCACTAGTAAAGAAAACTCCTCAAAATCCTATTTTCAAAAATAATGATTTATTGGTGATATTATTAAGAAGCGCACTAATAAGGATTAGGTGCACTTTAGTTAGAAATATTTCACCCAATCCTTCACCTTGAGAGAAGGTTGATATGTATTCTTCAATAAAAATTATACTTAAGAACAATCCTTCCATATATTCTTCACCTTCATATGTTATCCAATTCGCGGCTGTCATATTTTGCTCAATAAAAATGTAATACAATAAGACACAATTTCTTGAGAAACTAAGTTATCGTTGTTCTTGTTATATATCAAGGTATGATCTTAAACTCAATAGAAGCCTACCTTAACATTTGATTCATTTGTGAAAATATCTTTTAATTAAAAAGCATATTTTTTAATCAAATTAATCAATCCGAAGAAAAATGTTTTTTCCTTCACTTTTTCTGGCTATTGAAATTATCCATATCAAATGGAGGACGACGCATTCCAAGATGAAAGATTAAAGATGTGGAAGCTCCAAGATCTTTAATGATATGTCTACCATGAAAGAAATATGTGGGACTAGCATTCAATAATTAACAAAGTAATAAAAATAGGTAAGGTGAAATATTGCGTTAAGTAGTGCGCAAGATTTTTCAGACAAGAATTCAGTTCAAGATATTATTACATTAATAAAAATTTATTTTTATTTAATTTTTTAAATACATTTAAAAATATTAATATAAAAGTTAATCGCTTTTCAAAAAAAAATTTTAAACGGATGAATTTGCCTTGAGTTTTAAAGGCGTCAGCGGGGCTTAACTCATGAACACTTTCAATAGCAATATAAATAGATAAAACATGATGTTAAGATAAACCTCTAACTTATTCAAGAAAATTTAAATAAATATTTAATTTTTATTACGTCTAAATAAGTGTCTATACTTTTATTTTAGATTAAATAAATTTTTATTATTAATAATTGACTAATTACCATCAGTCACAATATCACTTGTCATTTTATATTCACATGACACTGACATGATATTGATATGAAGGGTGAAAAACATTACATGATTATATTATCACGTCATATTAGCTTTTTATGCCACCATCAATTATGATATGTCAACATACTAAATCATCATCAATTATGATATGTTAACATGACCTATTGTATAAAATGACAAATGACATTTTGATTAAATTAATCATTGATTATCAGGACTTATTTGATTGACAATAAAAGTATAAGGGCTTATTTAACTCAAAATAAAAGTAGGAGAGCTTGATTGAACGTAACAAAAACATAAGGGCTTATTTGAATTTTCTTAAATAGTTCGAGAGTTTTTTGGATTTAAGCCAGTAGATAATATGAAACAAAAGTGATAAAGCTCTTTGTTAGGACTTTCTACTCTCTAAAATTAGTACAGTAGAGAGTCCAATTCTTAATACAACTTACAAAAACTATTGCTCTTAGAAGAATTCTCATTGCAAATCCTGAAAACCCAACAAATGCATTGAAATCAAAAGTTTAGGAACATGATTTCTTTAATACCATGGGATACATTGCAAATGACAAAGGTAATTTTTTTTAATATTTATTGATAAAGCTAGATTTTCGACCTTCCTAATAAGGAGAAGGAGAGGGCCAAACATCTTTGTTAACTAAAGTGCACTTATTCCATACTTGTGCACCTCTTGATAAGATCACCGATGTATCATTATTCCTAAATAAAGGATTTTGAAGAGTTTTCTTGATTAATGCATCATGGCAAAATTTACCAAGTCTTATAAGCTCAAGGCAACAATTATCCGTAACAATTCCTGTCTTGAATATACTTGCGAAAACTTCAGGGACACAATGTAATGTCATTTTACTTTCACAATTATTTGCCTTGATGCGATCAACATCATAAGCCATGACAGCTCCACTTGCCATGATAGTCAAAACTCCAAAACAACAAAAACATTGAAACTTGCCATTACGACTCAAGGAGTAATTGTTGTCTCTCGTTTTGGTCGGCAGAATACTTTGGTACTGCTGCAAGAATTAGTTTGCCTGGAAAATGCTTATTTATAGGATAACCACGAGGGAGGAGTGAGTAAGATGTATTCAAAAGAGTTTTAATGAGATTTCAGGTTCAATAGCATTAAGCTTTTCAGTTTATGAATTAATTTGCTGAATGTTAAACTACAAGTGTTTCTATATTTGCGGCATTAATGCGGCAAATATAAAAGTGCTATAGTTAGCTTTCCATGTTATTATTACAATTTTTCATTAAAACAAGAGGTTATAATTAACATACGAATTAATTAGTTATCAACCCATACCTTTTTGGACACATACAATCTTGGATTATATAACAAGAGATGATCATCTTTGGTCTTATAAATCTTTTTCTTTTTTCAATCTTTGAGCTCAAGATTAACTTTTTTTTCAATATCCGAGCTTGAGATTTTCAAGTACAATTTCAAAACGAGGCTGAAAGCTGATTTTGTATAGAGTGGGTTTCACTCGGTAAAGAGGGGATTTTGGCAGGTTTTGATTAAGGTGGTTATATTTGGGTAAAATTCAATTTAATTCTGTTTAAGTTTTAGCTGGCATATGTAGAAAATTATTTGAATTCAATTAACGAGTTAAGTGAAAAAAAAAAGTAGAATTCACTGTACAATTATTAAAAGGTGACAAGGTTTAAGACATTTGTCTTAATCTTTGTCAAATTCTTATTCCTTTGCAAACCAGTTGCTGTAAGAAGAATGCATTATGCTCCGGTCTGAGGATGGAGCTTTGGAGTCCTCTCAGCGTGGCTATTGTAGCTTTGTTACTACATAGTTGTTGTCCGTCTTTCTTAGGATTAACAATGAACACATTAAATTGAGAAAGAAAAAACAAGAGTTATATATGGAGAATCAGCAAATAGTCGAAGAAAGAATAATCTAATAAAATTAGATTATAAATCTCATCTACACATTCTATAAGAAATGAATGTAATTGAAATTATTAAGAAACAAATACTGTTAAGAGTTTTTTATAAATGCTGATAAATGCTATTGAAGTTGAAATGTCTTTAAGATTTTTATAACTTCTTTCCTCCTTTTACCCTATCAGGTGTTACAATCTCCCTGGCAAATCAGTTCTTGCAGCAATAGAAAAGTATTCTGCTAGCTATCAAAAGAAGAGAAGTTAATATTCCCTGAGTGAAATGGCAAGTTTCAACATTTATATTGATTTTGGCGTTTTGGGGATTATGACAAGTGAAGCGGTCATGGCTCGTGATGTTGATCCGATCAAAGCAAACAATTGTGAAACTAAGATGACAACGCATTGTGTTTTCGAGGTTTTTGCCAGTATATTCAAGACTGGAACCGTTTCTAATAATTGTTGTCATGAACTTATAAGACTCGGTCAAGTTTGTCATAATGCATTGGTGAAAAAAACTCTTCAAAATCCTCTATTTAAAAATAATGATACATCAGTGATCTTATCAAAGGTGGCTCAAGTATGGAATAAGTGTATTTTAGTTGGTGATGATGTTTCACCCACTCCTTCTCCTTGAGAAGGTTAATAATTTATTTTATCAAAAAAAATTCTAAAGAAATAATATACTTTCATTGTTGTTTTTTTTGGATAAAGGCAAATCAATTTTATTATAATCTTCAGTTTGTTCATTTATGCCATGATAATGAAAAGTAAAATTTTTTTGTGAATATAGTTTTGGGTAAATGATGATGTTCATAAACACAAAAAGTACTTTAAAAATTAAGGTACATATCTTAGTACTTTTATTCAAATCTTGATATAAAATAATATTCGCAGACGATCCACTTTATTCAGGATCAATTTTGTAAATTTTGAAATTAAATTAAATTAAGACCATTTTATTGGTAACTAAACATTCTAATACTGCAAAGAAACTTGTTGTTTTCAATGACATTTTTCACAGGAAAAAAATCAAATTTCCATACATATCATAGTATTTTCATTCAAATCTTGATATAAAATGATATTTGTAGACACCCTAATTTTTTCTGTGGTCATTTTTATAAATTTTGAAATTAAATTAGAGTAAGACTATTTTTTAATAATCAATCCAATTTTGATGCTACAAAAACCGACTTTTTCCAACAAAAAATTCTCAAGAAAAAGTTCATCAAAAATTTCATCGCTGAAAATGTAGTAAGCAATGCCAATGGTTGAAAAATTAAAAAATTTCATCAATAAAACTTTGAAATTTCCGATGAAAAATTTCGTTGAGAAAGGTGAAGAATGGTCAAACTAGTATCAAATCCATCAAACACTATTGAATTTACCTATGGGATTTTGTCGGTGATGAAGTAATTAATTAACTATGAAATTCCATCTATTTTTTCATTGATAAAATTAATAAAAATCATCATAAATAATCTCTTTCTGATCTCGACCCAAAATTCAAGTCGACATCTCAAAGCATAAGTTAGTATTGAAAAATGAAATTGAAATTTAATTTGAAATTCAAATTAAAGTACCTAAGTATCGATTCAAGTCTAATAGAAGGAACCTCAATGCAGCCAAGAGCACAATAAAAAGAAGCTGCAATACAAAGGCATTACAGTTTTAAGATTTTGTTATTATTTATTAAAACATTTTGTTATGTTACATAAAAAGAAAAATGTTTTTTCCTTCACTTTTTCTGGTTATTGAAATTATCCATATCAAGTGGAGGACGATGCATTCCCAGATGAATGATTAAAGATGTGGAAGCTCCAAGATCTTTAATGATATTCTTTGTGGGTCTTTACCATGAAAGACATATTTGCGACTAGCATTCAATAATTATCATAGCAATAAAATAGGTTATTATTACATTAATAATAAAAGTTTAAAAATGTTGGGTTAAGTAGTGACCAAGATTTTTCAGACCCGAATTCAGTTCAAGATATTATTACATTAATAAAAGTTTATTTTTATTTAATTTTTAAAATATATTTAAAACTGTTAATATAAAAGTTAATCACTTTTCCAAAAAAAAAAATAAATAAACGGAAGAATTTGCCTTGAGTTTTAAAGGTGCCAGCCGAGCTTAACTCATGAACACTTTTACTTGCAATATAAATAGATAAAATATGATAGTCAAATAAACCTTAAAGCTATTTAAGAAAATTTAAATAAGTCTTTATTTTTATATTACGGTTAAATATGTCTCTATACTTTTATTTTAGATTAAATAAATTTTTATAACTAATAATTGACTAATTGTCATTAGTCGCAGTATCACTTGTCATTTATATTTATATGACACTGACATGATGTTGATGTGGAGGATGAAAAACACTATATGATTGTGTTATCACGTCAAATTAGCTTTTTATGCCATCATCAATTATGATATGTCAATATACTAAATCATCATCAATTATGATATGT
The DNA here is from genome assembly GCA_036013995.1 of Theobroma grandiflorum. Lineage (NCBI taxonomy): Eukaryota > Viridiplantae > Streptophyta > Magnoliopsida > Malvales > Malvaceae > Theobroma > Theobroma grandiflorum. Next base: position 30,280,965 of record CP142133.1, read on the forward strand.
TAACATGACCTATTGTATAAAATGACAAATGACATTTTGATTAAATTAATCATTAATTATCAGGACTTATTTGATTGACAATAAAAGTATAAGGGCTTATTTAACTTAAAATAAAAGTAGGAGAGCTTGATTGAACATAACAAAAACATAAGGGCTTACTTGAATTTTTTTAAATAGTTCAAGATTTTTTTGGATTTATGCCAGTAGATAATATGAAACAAAAGTGATAAAGCTCTTTGTTAGGACTTTTTACTCTCTAAAATTAGTACAGTATAGAGTCCAATTCTTAATACAACTTACAAAAACTCTTGCTCTTTGAAGAATTCTCATTGCAAATCCTGAAAACCCAACAAATGTATTGAAATCAAAAGTTTAGGAACATGATTTCTTTAATACCATGGGATGCATTGCAAATGACAAAGGTAATTTTTTTTAATATTTATTGATCAAGCTAGATTTTCGACCTTCCTAATAAGGAGAAGGAGAGGGCGAAACATCTTTGTTAACTAAAGTGCACTTATTCCATACTTGTGCACCTCTTGATAAGATCACCGATGTATCATTATTCATAAATAAAGGATTTTGAAGAGTTTTCTTGATTAATGCATCATGGCAAAATTTACCAAGTCTTAGAAGCTCAAGGCAACAATTATCCGTAACAATTCCTGTCTTGAATATACTTGCGAAAACTTCAGGGACACAATGCAATGTCATTTTACTTTCACAATTATTTGCCCTGATTGGATCAACATCATAAGCCATGACAGCTCCACTTGCCATGATAGTCAAAACTCCAAAAGCAACATAAACATTGAAACTTGCCATTACGACTCAAGGAGTAATTGTTGTCTCTCGTTTTGGCTGGCAGAATACTTTGGTACTGCTGCAAGTATTAGTTTGACTGGAAAATGTTTATTTATAGGATAACCACGAGGGAGGAGTGAGTAAGATGTATTCAAAAGAGTTTTAATGAGATTTCAGGTTCAATAGCATTAAGCTTTTCAGTTTATGAATTAATTTGCTGAATGTTAAATTACAAGTGTTTCTATATTTGCGACATTAATGCGGCAAACATAAAAGTGCTATAGTTAGCTTTCCATGTTATTATTACAATTTTTCATTAAAACAAGAGGTTATAATTAACATATGAATTAATTAGTTATCAACCCATACCTTTTTTGGACACATACAATCTTGGATTATATAACAAGAGATGATCATCTTTCGTCTTATAAATCTTATTCTTCTTGCAACCTTCAAGCTCAAGATTAACCTTTTTTTTCAATATTTGAGCTTGAGGTTTTCAATTACAATTTCAAAACGTGGCTGAAAGCCGATTTTGTGTAGAGTGGGTTTCACTCGGTAAAGAGGGGATTTTGGCAGCTTTTGAATAAGGTGGTTATATTTGGGTCAAATTCAATTTAATTCTGTTTAAGTTTTGGCTGCATATGTAGAAAATTAGCCGAATTTAATTAACGAGTTAAGTGAAAAAATGTAGAATTCTCAGCACAATTATTAAAAGGTGACAAGGTTTAACACATTTGTCATAATCTTTGTCAAATTCTAATTCCTTTGCAAACCAGTTGCGGTAAGAAGAATGCATTATGCTCTGGTCTGAGGATGGAGCTTTGGAGTCCTCTTAGAGTGGCGATGGTAGCTTTGTTATTATATAGTTGTTGTTGGTCGTTCTTAGGATTAACAATGAACACATTAAATTGAGAAAGAAAAAATAAGAGTTGTATATGGAGAATCAGCAAACAGTCGAAGAAAGAATAATCTAATAAAATTAGATTATAAATCTCATCTACACATTCTATAAGAAACGAATATAATTGAAATTATTAAGAAACAAACACTGTTAAGAGTTTTTGCCCATTAGTACCAGATAAGGTGGAATACTTATAAATGCTATTGAAGCTGAAATGTCTTTAAGATTTTTATAACGTCTTTCCTCCTTTTACCCTATAAATGAACATTTTCCTGGCAAATCAGTTCTTGCAGCAATACAAAAGTACTCTGCCAGCTATCAAAACAACAAAAGTTATTATTCCCTGAGTGAAATGGCAAGTTTCAACGTTTATATTGCTTTTGGTGTTTTGGTGATTATGACAAGTGGAGCGGTCATGGCTCGTGATGTCGATCCGATCAAAGCAAACAATTGCGAAACTAAGATGACAATGCATTGTGTTTTCGAGGTTTTTGTCAGTATATTCAAGACTGGAACTGTTTCTAATAATTGTTGTCATGAACTTATAGGACTCGGTCAAGCTTGTCATAATGCATTGGTGAAAAAAACTCTTCAAAACCCTCTATTTAAACATAATGATACATCAGTGATCTTATCAAAGGCGGCTCAAGTATGGAATAAGTGTATTTTAGTTGGCGATGATGTTTCGCCCACTCCTTCCCCTTGAGAAGGTTAATAATTTATTTTATCAATAAAAATTTTAAAGAAATAATATACTTTCATTGTTGGTTTTTTTGGATAAAGGCAAATCAATTTTATTATAATCTTCAGTTTGTTCGTTTATGCCATGATAATGAAAAGATTTTTTTTTTGTTAATACAGTTTTCAGTAATTGATGATGTTCATAAATACAAAAAGTACTTTAAAAATACACGTACATAACCTAGTACTTTTATTCAAATCTTGATATACAATAATATTTGTAGACGATCCACTTTATTCTGGGTTAATTTTGTAAATTTTAAAATTAAATTAAATTAAGACCATTTTTTACGGGTAACTAAATATTCTAATACTACAATGAAACTTGTTCTTTCCAACAACATTTTTCATAGGAAAAAATCGAATTTCCATGCATATCATAGTATTTTTATCCAAATCTTGATATAAAATAACATTTGTAGGCACCCCAATTTTGTCCGTGGTCATTTTTATAAATTTTGAAATTAAATTAGAGTAAGACAATGTTTTAATAATTAATCCAATTTTAATTCTACAAAAACCAACTTTTTCCAACAAAAAATTCCCAAGAAAAAGTTCATCAAAAATTTTGCCACTGAAAATGTAGTAAGCAATGCCAATGGTTGAAAAATTAAAAAATTTCATCAATAAAACATTGAAATTTTCAATGGAAAATTTCATTGAGAAAGGCGAAAAATGGTCGAACTAGTATCAACTCCATCAAAAACTATTGAATTTACCTATGGAATTTTGTCAGTGATGAAGTAATTAATTAACTATGGAATTCCATCGATTTTTTGATCGATAAAATTACTAAAGATCACCATAAATAATCTCTATCTCGATCCACTTTATTCAGGGTCAATTTTGTAAATTTTGAAATTAAATTAAATTAAGACCATATTTTACAGGTAACTAAATATTCTAATACTACAAAGAAACTTGTTTTTTCCAACGACATTTTTTTGTAGGCAAAAATCAAATTTCCATACATATCATAGTATTTTTATTCAAATCTTGATATAAAATAATATTTGTAGACACCCCAATTTTGTCCGTGGTCATTTTTATAAATTTTGAAATTAAATTAGAGTAAGACAATGTTTTAATAATTAATCCAATTTTAACGCTACAAAAACCAACTTTTTCCAACAAAAAACTCCCAAGAAAAAGTTCATCAAAAATTTCGCCACTGAAAATGTAGTAAGCAATGCCATGGTTGAAAAATTAAAAAATTTCATCAATAAAACTTTGAAATTTTCAATCAAAATTTCATTGAGGAAGGTGAAAAATGGTCGAACTAGTATCAAATCCATAAAAAAGTATTCAATTTACCTATGAAATTTTGTCGGCGATGAAGTAATTAATTAACTATGGAATTCCATTGATTTTTTCATCGATAAAATTACTAAAAATCATCATAAATAATCTCTTTCTCTTCTCGACTCAAAATTCAAATCCACATCTCATAACAAAAGTTAGTATTGAAAATGAAATTGAAATTTAATTTGAAATTCAAATTAAAATACATAAGTATCAATTCAAGTCTAATACAAGGACGCCAGACATCACATTGGCGTGAGAATGCCCTCTTGAGCAATAATACCAAAGAAACACTCTTGTCAAAACGACACGAACCCCTTTGTGACATAATTACCCTTATCAAAAAGATCACTATATATATGAAACACTACAGAAACAACCCCAAAAATATGAAACGCACCATATGAAGCACTATAAGCACACGCTAACACCTCAATGCAGCCAAGGAGCACAACAAAAAGAAGCTGCAATACAAAGGCATTACGGTTTTAACATTTGTTATTATCTACTAAAACATTTTGTTATGCTATTGAGGTTTCACCGGTATATTTAAGACTGGAACTATCATTGATAACTGTTGTGATGAACCTATCGTACTTGGTTCAACATGCCATGAAGCACTAGTAAAGAAAACTCCTCAAAATCCTATTTTCAAAAATAATGATTTATTGATGATATTATTAAGAAGCGCACTAATAAGGATTAAGTAAGTTTTGTTATTATATAGTTGTCGTTGGTCGTTCTTAGGATTAACAATGAACACATTAAATTGAGAAAGAAAAAATAAGAGTTGTATATGGAGAATCAACAAATAGTCGAAGAAAGAATAATCTAATAAAATTAGATTATAAATCTCATCTACGCATTCTATAAGAAACGAATATAATTGAAATTATTGAGAAACAAATACTGTTGAGAGTTTTTGCCCATTAGTACCTGATAAGGTGGAATACTTATGAATGCTATTGAAGCTGAAATGTCTTTAAGATTTCGATAACGTTTTTCCTCCTTTTACGCTATAAATGAACATTTTCCTGGCAAATCAGTTCTTGCAGCAATACAAAAGTACTTTGCCGGCTATCAAAACAAGAGAAGTTAATATTCCCTGAGTGAAATGGCAAGTTTCAACGTTTATATTGCTTTCGGTGTTTTGGTGATTATAACAAGTGGAGCGGTCATGGCTCGTGATGTTGATCCGATCAAAGTGAACAATTGCCAAACTAAGATGACAATGCATTGCGTTTTCGAGGTTTTTGCCAGTATATTCAAGACTGGAACTGTTTCTAATCATTGTTGTCATGAACTTATAGGACTCGGTCAAGCTTGTCATAATGCATTGGTGAAAGAAACTCTTCAAAACCCTCTTTTTAAAAATAATGATACATCAGTGATCTTATCAAAGGCAGCTCAAGTATGGAATAAGTGTATTTTAGTTGGCAATGATGTTTCGCCCACTCCTTCCCCTTGAGAAGGCTAATAATTTATTTTATCAATAAATATTCTAAAGAAATAATATACTTTCATTGTTGGTTTTTTTGGATAAAGGCAAATCAATTTTGTTATAATCTTCAATTTGTTCGTTTATGCCATGATAATGAAAAGTATTTTTTTTTTTGTGAATACAGTTTTGGGTAATCTATGATGTTCATAAAAAAAAAGTACTTTAAAAATACATGTACATATCTTAGTACTTTTATTCAAATATTGATACAAAAAAATATTTGTAGACGATCCACTTGATTCAATGTTAATTTTGTAAATTTTGAAATTAAATTAAATTAAGACCATTTTTTATGAGTAACTAAATATTCTAATACTACAAAGAAACTTGTTCTTTCCGACGACATTTTTCGTAGGAAAAATTCAAATTTCCATACATATCATATTATTTTTATTCAAATCTTGATATAAAATAACATTTGTAGGCACCCCAATTTTGTCCGTGGTCATTTTTATAAATTTTAAAATTAAATTAGAGTAGGACAATGTTTTAATAATTAATCCAATTTTAACGTTACAAAAACCAACTTTTTCCAACAAAAAATTCCCATGAAAAAGTTCGTCAAAAATTTTGCCGCTGAAAATGTAGTAAGCAACGCCAATGGTTGAAAAATTAAAAAATTTCATCAATAAAACGTTGAAATTTTCAATCAAAATTTCATTGAGAAAGGTGAAAAATGGTCAAACTAGTATCAAATCCATAAAAAACTATTGAATTTACCTATGGAACTTTGTTGGTGATGAAGTAATTAATTAACTATGGAATTCCATCAATTTTTTCATCGATAAGATTACTAAAAATCATCATAAATAATCTTTTTCTCATCTTGACTCAAAATTCAAATCCACATCTCATAACAAAAGTTAGTATTGAAAAATGAAATTAAAATTTAATTTGAAATTAAAATTAAAATACATAAGTATCAATTCAAGTCTAATACAAGGACACCAGACGTCACATTGGTGTGAGAATGCCCTCTTGCGCAATAATACCAAAGAAACACTCTAATCAAAACGACACAAACCCCTTTGTGTCATAATTACCCTTATCAAAAAGATCACTATACATATGAAACACTACTGAAACAACCCCAAAAATATGAAACGCACCATATGAAGCACTATAAGCACACAGTAACACCTCAATGCAGCCAAGGAGCACAATAAAAAGAAGCTGCAATACAAAGGCATTATGGTTTTAACATTTGTTATTATTTACTAAAACATTTTGTTATGTTATTGAGGTTTCACCAGCATATTTAAGACTGGAACTATCATTGATAACTGTTGTGATGAACTTATCGTACTTGGCTCAATATGCCAAGAAGCACTGCTCAAAATCCTATTTTCAAAAATAATGATTCATTGGTGATATTATTAAGAAGCGCAGTAATAAGGATTAGGTGCACTTTAGTTAGAAATATTTCACCCAATCCTTCACCTTGAGAGAAGGTTGATATGTATTCTTCAATAAAAATTATACTTAAGAACAATCCTTTCATATATTCTTCACCTTCATATGTTATCCAATTCGTTGCTTTCATATTTTGCTCTTGTTATATATCAAAGTATGATCTTAAACTCAATAGAAGCCTACCTTAACATTTGATTCATTTGTGAAAATATCTTTTAATTAAAAAGCATATTTTTCAGACAAGAATTCAGTTCAAGATATTATTACATTAATAAAAATTTATTTTTATTTAATTTTTTAAATACATTTAAAAATATTAATATAAAAGTTAATTGCTTTTCAAAAAAAAATTTTAAACAGATGAATTTGCCTTGAGTTTTAAAGGTGTCAGCGGGGCTTAACTCATGAACACTTTTAATAGCAATATAAATAGATAAAACATAATGTTCAGATAAACCTCTAACTTATTCAAGAAAATTTAAATAAATCTTTAATTTTTATTACATCTAATTAAGTGTCTATACTTTTATTTTAGATTAAATAAATTTTTATGATTAATAATTGACTAATTACAATCAGTCACAATATCACTTGTCATTTTATATTTACATGACACTGACATGATATTGATATGGAGGGTGAAAAACACTACATGATTATGTTATCACATCATATTAGCTTTTTATGCCACCATCAATTATGATATGTCAACATCCTAAATCATCATCAATTATGATATGTTAACATGACCTGTTAGTGTCCTATTGTATAAAATGACAAATGATAGTTTGATTAAATTAATCATTAATTATCAGGACTTATTTGATTGACAATAAAAGTATAAGGGCTTATTTAACTCAAACTAAAAGTACGAGAGCTTGATTGAACGTAACAAAAACATAAGGGCTTATTTGAATTTTCTTAAATAGTTCAAGATTTTTTTGGATTTATGCCAGTAGATAATATGAAACAAAAGTGATAAAGCTCTTTGTTAGGACTTTTTACTCTCTAAAATTAGTACAGTAGAGAGTCCAATTCTTAATACAACTTACAAAAACTCTTGCTCTTAGAAGAATTCTCATTGCAAATCCTGAAAACCCAACAAATGCATTGAAATCAAAAGTTTAGGAACATGATTTCTTTAATACCATGGGATACATTGCAAATGACAAAGGTAATTTTTTTTAAAATATTTATTGATAAAACTAGATTTTTGACCTTCCTAATAAGGAGAAGGAGAGGGCGAAACATCTTTGTTAACTAAAGTGCACTTATTCCATATTTGTGCACCTCTTGATAAGATCACAGATGTATCATTATTCATAAATAAAGGATTTTGAAGAGTTTTCTTGATTAATGCATCATGGCAAAATTTACCAAGTCTTATAAGCTCAAGGCAACAGTTATCCGTAACAATTCCTGTCTTGAATATACTTGCGAAAACTTCAGGGACACAATGCAATGTCATTTTACTTTCACAATTATTTGCCTTGATGGGATCAACATCATAAGCCATGACAGCTCCACTTGCCATGATAGTCAAAACTCCAAAAACAACATAAACATTGAAACTTGCCATTACGACTCAAGGAGTAATTGTTGTCTCTCGTTTTGGTTGGCAGAATACTTTGGTACTGCTGCAAGTATTAGTTTGCCTGGAAAATGTTTATTTATAGGATAACCACGAGGGAGGAGTGAGTAAGATGTATTCAAAAGAGTTTTAATGAGATTTCAGGTTCAATAGCATTAAGCTTTTCAGTTTATGAATTAATTTGCTGAATGTTAAACTACAAGTGTTACTATATTTGCGACATTAATGCGGAAAATATAAAAGTGCTATAGTTAGCTTTCCATGTTATTATTACAATTTTTCATTAAAACAAGAGGTTATAATTAACATACGAATTAATTAGTTATCAACCCATACCTTTTTGGACACATACAATCTTGGATTATATAACAAGAGATGATCATCTTTGGTCTTATAAATCTTTTTCTTTTTTCAATCTTTGAGCTCAAGATTAACTTTTTTTCAGTATCCGAGCTTGAGATTTTCAAGTACAATTTCAAAACGAGGCTGAAAGCTGATTTTGTATAGAGTGGGTTTCACTTGGTAAAGAGGGGATTTTGGCAGGTTTTGAATAAGGTGGTTATATTTGGGTCAAAATCAATTTAATTCTGTTTAAGTTTTAGCTGGCATATGTAGAAAATTAGTTGAATTCAATTGACGAGTTAAGTGAAAAAAAATGTAGAATTCTCAGTACAATTATTAAAAGGTGACAAGGTTTAAGATATTTGTCATAATCTTTGTCAAATTCTAATTCCTTTGCAAACCAGTTGCTGTAAGAAGAATGCATTATGCTCCGGTCTGACGATGGAGCTTTGGAGTCCTCTCAGTGTGGCTATTGTAGCTTTGTTATTATATAGTTGTTGTCCTTCTTTCTTAGGATTAACAATGAACACATTAAATTGAGAAAGGAAAAATAAGAGTTATATATGGAGAATCAGCAAATAGTCGAAGAAAGAATAATCTAATAAAATTAGTTTATAAATCTCATCTACACATTCTATAAGAAATGAATGTAATTGAAATTATTAAGAAACAAATACTGTTAAGAGTTTTTGCCCATTAGTACCTGATAAGGTGGAATGCTTATAAATGCTATTGAAGCTGAAATGTCTTTAAGATTTTTATAACTTCTTTCCTCCTTTTACCCTACAAATGAACATCTCCTTGGCAAATCAGTTCTTGCAGCAATACAAAAGTATTCTGCTAGCTATCAAAAGAAGAGAAGTTAATATTCCCTAGTGAAATGGCAAGTTTCAACATTTATATTGCTTTTGGTGTTTTGGTGATTATGGCAAGTGGAGCGGTCATGGCTCGTGATGTTGATCCGATCAAAGCAAACAATTGCAAAACTAAGATGACAACGCATTGTGTTTTCGAGGTTTTTGCCAGTATATTCAAGTTTGGAATCGTTTCTGTCACAACCCGAAACTCCCACCGAGCCTATGACAACTGTCGCGATGTCTCGGTGTGCACTCATCCCCCGAATGCAAATCGAGACCTCGCAAGGCTCTTGTACCAGTTTTCCACTCTCTTTTTTTTTTTTAAAAAAAATAATTTATAAATGAAAGCTATACTTATCGTAACTAGAAATAAGTTTAGAAATCTCAAACATTCATTTAAAAACGGTTTTAAAATTAATTACACTATTCAAAAATATTAAATAAAAATATTTTAATTTCTTATAAAACAATATTTACCAACATATTTGAAAATAATTTTTCGCACATAAAAGTAAAATAAATTCATACATACTGTAGTACAAATAACCATAGTATGTATTTTAATTTTACAATGACACGTGGGCCTCACTATGTACAACTATGTACCTTAAATGCACTAGATTTCGATTCCGCCTAGTTTCTTGATGCCACAGCTATCTAGTGCTTTTCTCGAGCCTAAAATGGGTGGGAAAGAAGGTGGTGAGTTTTACAACCCAGTGAGTAAATAACCACCATCAAAAATATCTAAAGCCGAGTAGGTGAGACAATATAAAAATGTTATGTCTCAATAATATTTATAAAGCCAAAATTTATTCCAATCCATACCAAACAATTTCCTTTCATTTAAAACTTCTAGGTTTATGAATTTCTTAAAAACACTTGGCTGATGCCAAAACCTGTACTCGGGGATACCTTGTACCCGGGTATCTGACCGAGACCGTCAAGACTGTTAAATGTCCCATACCCATAAACATATTTTTCACATTTGACACACATAGCCGTTCCTTGGCGTTGACTGAGTCTCATTCTCACGTGGTGGCCCAGACGTGAGGTGTACTCTAATCTTACCTCAGGAAATACTTCAACCAACATCTCCCCCCGAAGGTAAGTACAAAATTTGGGTTACCATGCCTCTCTCATAGGCGGCTCCCGGAAACCCCCATCACTACAGTGACTATTTAATATACCACCAGACCCATAAAATTTCCAGTAGCATAATATGGCAAATAAAATTTAATCCAGTCTACCCAAACCAAACCAAAACTATTCATATATTTCATGCCAAAACAAAAGTTCAGCCATCATGCTACCACAATGCCATAAGCCAAAATTTCAATTCATGGATATACAACACAAATCACAGTGTACGTCTCCACATACTCAATTTCCTCCCCCCCCCCCCCCCCCCAAATCAATATTTGATTTCAAAACCAGTATAAATCTCATTTTCATTTAAAGACATTTTAATTGAAAAACATAATATTTTATAATTTAAATTCACCATTTAATAAAAGCATCAATAATTAAAATTACTTTAGATATTTAAGACGATAAATTGTCCACTCACCTTGTCACAGGAGTGCACGATACTCCTGTTTTAATTTTCACTACACCTTAATCTTTCCCGCATCCAGGGGACTCACCACCTATGCACGATTCACGACACAAAATCTCATTATTTGTGTCCAACATAATAATTTATTTCAGGCTCTTCATAATGCATGAAATACCATGCATCCAGTCCGAATTACCGTCTAAACACGATATTCGACCTAATTCACCTACACACGTCGAATTGGCTAAAATCCTCATTTTAACTCCGATTTGACCCGTTTCAGTTTCTAATTGTTCAATTATATTCCAATTACCTAATGGTAGCAACTACGGGTCAATTTACCATTCTGAGAATGAAAAATTATGATTTTACCCTTACTGGGTAAAAATTTTAATTTTTGCACTAAAATTTCTCAATTAATTCCTACACCCATTATTCATCAAATATTACCAAAATGCCACCAATCTCAACAATTTGCTTAATTTCCAGCAGCCAAATTCACCTTATAAAATTCAGCCTAAATGGATAAAATGAAGAACATTTCATTTCTAGTTAAATTTTCCATTCCATATTTTTTTCTACTTGATTTCTACACCATAAATCACTATTGTGCCATCCAATTCTCTCAAAATAAAATCAATTCCATCACCACACACACAACACTAGGTTCGGCCACAGATGATTACTATGGCAAACAAATTTATTTCTTCTAGTTTTGCTTATATACATGCTAAACTAGCCAAAAACACTAACATATATCAAAATCGATTATTTCCATCAACTTTCTCTCTCTAAACCCATATGACTAGAATTGAAATCAACCTCAAATCACATGATTCAACCATGGAAAATGATGAAAAATGCACGGGAAAGGTAAAGCACAAGACAAATTTAAGAAATGTTACCTTTCTCCACTTGATTTTTGAATTTTCACCTATTTTCCCTTTAAATTTCTTGGCTAGGGTTTTATGTCACGACCCGAAACTTCCCTCGGGCCCATGACAACCGCCACGACGTCCCAATTGACACTCATTATCCGGAATGCCAACTAGAACTCCGTAAGGCTTACGTACCAGTTTCTAGCCTTCCCTGTGAGTAATTCTTTCCAAACATCCCCTTTTGAGGGTTTACCACTCATTTTTGACTTAAATAAATCAAAATATAAAATCTGACTCACAGGGGTATTTTGGTCATTTTTCGACGAAAATATTAAAATCTGGTAAAAATATAGTTTATGCATCCAGAAAACATAATCTGAAATCGGATTTGAAATCGGAAGTCCGAAACCTTCTTTTTCAAGGGTTTAAAGTCATAATTTACTATTCAAAAATATTGATAAAAATATTCCATTTTCTTATAAAATAATTTTTATAGACACGCGTATAAGTAATTTTTATAGCGTGAAAGTAAAATAAATTCATACATACATTAAGTTACAAAGTCATAATGTACAATAATAATTACAATGACCGGTGGGCCCATAACTATACAGATACGACAATGGTAGTACACCTACTATCTGTCGTGGGAAGACAATCTACGGTGGTCCTCGACAAAATCTGGTATCTACGAGCTACCACAGGCCTGAAATGTTTGGACAGGAGGTGGGTGAGATTTTGCAATCCCAATGAGTAAACAAACATTATCATAAACATCTAAAGGTAAGTAAAATGGAGGCAAATTTAAATAGCTATTACAAACCATTTCATAAAGTTTCATTTTATTTCTTAAATCAAGAAATATTTATGATTTATCAAAACAATTGTTAAGGCTTATGACTTTTATTAAAATCATGGCTCAAGCCAAAACTAATCCTCGGGGATACCTTGGCCGAGGCATCTAACCGAGTCCGCCAAGGTTGTCAAACATTTACACATTAAACACGTTTTAGTTTTTAAAACAAGCCGTTCATTGGCGTTGGCCGAGATACACATTCATGTGTGGGTTCTACGTGAAGTGAACTCTAACACTACCCCAGGAGTTACCCTCCTCGTCTCTACAACCGGAGTAACTATATAACCGGGTTTTCCGTGCCCCTCTAATAGGCGGTCCACAGAAACCCGCCACTGCAGTGACTAAACCCACCAATTTAATAAAATTTTGACAGTATAACGTGGCTTTTATTTATTTACCCAGCCTGCGTAGTAAAAATCCAACTTACATTTATTCCCAATAACATTTCAAACATAGCCACATATATACACATACTCATAAGCCTATTGAATGAAAACATCATTTGTAATACAATTTACGGCCTCCAAACTACTCAATTTTTGACTAAAATCACATATTCACATTTAAATCTATTTATTTGTATACAGCAAAATTTTTCTTTTAAAGTCATTTTTGCATAAAATTCACAAATAACAATTTAAAATAGACTTTAGATAATTTACAATAATAATAAGTTTACTCACCGTTTGCACAAATTTAATGCTTTTTAGGTGCCTTGATTACTGTTCGTCGGGCACAACTTCCTTGCCTTTACCAGAAGGCTCTCCTCCTAGACACATTGTAAAAATTACACAATTCAACACATTTATGCTAAATCACTATATAATTGATTTAAATCCTATATTAATGCATGGTATGAAATGCAACGGCCTAAAACGGCTTAAACGCGGTGCTAGCCTATTTTCGGTACTTTACCCGATAAATTGCTAAAGCGCTCCATTTTTGCTCTAAATCGTCTCATTCTCTCTCCAACATTTTTAACCATCAAATACCAGCCTATAACCCTCTAGAATCACTAAATTCAGGTCACTTTTTTCCTTGAAAAATTCAGTTAAAATGGGACATTCACCCGGTAAATTTTCTACTTTGTTTTTCTAGCACAATTAGTCATTTTTCATCATTTTCCCTTCAATCCATTTGAATAAAAATCAATTCATCACCATTGGACAGCATTGAAGGTTCAGCCTAGAGTGGGTATTGTGAAAATTCCTTGCTTTTGAGTCCAATTTAATTTCTAAACAACTCTAACTAACAAAAACTATCGATTTAGCTAAGAATCGAAACTTGAAAAATCCAAAATCTCCCCCCTTAAATTCGGTCCAGCACTTAGATCTATTCTGTGATCTCTCTCTTGAAGCATGGAAAATGAAAACAAAAGCATGGGAAAGGCAGAAACCAAGCCAAAGTCGAAAAATCTTACCGTTAGGCACGAAAACAGGCGAAAACCGCGAATCTTCCGTCAAATTTCAAGCTTTTCCTTGGTTTTTCTCCTTTCTTCCTTTTTTTCTCTATTTTCTCTCTTATTTCCTCCTTTGGGTCGTGCCCCTCATCAGCTGAAGCTTAAATGGGCTGTTTTGGATTAAAATATTATTATTTCATTTAAAACTATGCCACGTGTCACTTCCCGTGGGACCCGTTTTTAAAATTTCGTCTTTTAAACTTCAAATTTTCACCACATGAAATACCATGATTATTCATACCAAAAATGTATAAATCCTAAGATTTTGACAAGTTTTGAGTTGTGAAAATTACGATTTTACCCCTGGGACGGCAAAATTACCGTTTTGCCCATATGTTCCGAAAACTGCCGGAATTGAAATTTTTCACTTCCTATCATCAAATTATACTCCAAATAGTCAATATTGATCAAAAATTTCACTCCATGGTCAATTTATTATCTCGGGTGGTAAAATGACGATTTTGCCCCTAGACATCAAAATTTTCAGTTTCATCCCAAATTAACCCTCGAACTCCAAAACATCATTTTAAGTCATTCCTGGACTGTGAAATATTAAATTTCATCTTAAAATTCCTATTTGAACTAATTCAAGGTTAAATAAGCTTAAGTGTACCATTTGGTACAATACCGGGTTTTAGCTATTCTTTGAGACTTTCTTAACATACAAACACGTTATTCATTGCATGTATGTCATGACATGTATTTATAGGGTCGGGTTTTACATTTTATTTCCTCCTTTCTCTCTCTTGTTTTTTGCTTGGCCAAATGTTGAAGAAGAAGAATGGGTTATGGGCTGATTTTTATGCCTTTTGATTAGTTTAATGAAATAATATTATTTTATTCACATTTTGAATATTTTATTAATTCATTTTTTTCTAACCATCCACTTGTCCTACTTTTTCCACCATGCATTCTTCTCACTTATCCATAGCTCTCCAGAAATTTCTGGACCATTCCAAAATTTTGGTGGTGTAATTTTACAAAATTACACTTTTACCCCCGAAAAAGTACAAAATTACATTTTTACCCCCAAAATTGAAAATTTTCCCACAGACATATTTTCACCCCTCATACTCATATCATTCTCCAATTTGTCAAATGTGATCAAAATTCTCTGAAAAAATTAAATTTGGTCCTACGGTAGTAAAATTACAATTTTACCCCTACACTCCAGAAATCACCGGAATTAAACTTTTTCACTGCCAGACCCTCAAATTATGTTCTAAATAATCTAAATAATTCATCTTGGTCAATTGTTGTCAAAATCTTTTTCAAAAATTTCCGTTTTGTCCTTTAATGGCAAAATTACTATTTTGTTATGTTCTAAATAATCTAAAAAATTCATCTTGCTACAAAAACCAACTTTTTCCAACAAAAAATTCCCAAGAAAAAGTTCATCAAAAATTTCATCTCTGAAAATGTAGAAAGCAATGCCAATGGTTGAAAAATTAAAAAATTTCATCAATAAAACTTTGAAATTTCCGATGAAAAATTTCGTTGAGAAAGGTGAAGAATGGTCAAACTAGTATCAAATCCCACAAAAACTATTGAATTTACCTATGGGATTTTCTCGATGATGAAGTAATTAATTAACTATGGAATTCCATCGATTTTTTCATTGATAAAATTAATAAAAATCATCATAAATAATCTCTTTCTCATTTCGACCCAAAATTCAAGTCGACATCTCAAAACATAAGTTAGTATTGAAAAATGAAATTGAAATTTAATTTGAAATTCAAATTAAAGTACATAAGTATCGATTCAAGTCTAATAGAAGGAACCTCAATGCAGCCAAGAGCACAATAAAAAGAAGCTGCAATACAAAGGCATTACAGTTTTAAGATTTTGTTATTATTTATTAAAACGTTTTGTTATGTTACATAAAAAGAAAAATGCTTTTTCCTTCACTTTTTCTGGTTATTGAAATTATCCATATCAAATGGAGGACGATGCATTCCCAGATGAAAGATTAAAGATGTGGAAGCTCCAAGATCTTTAATGATATTCTTTGTGGGTCTCTACCATGAAAGACATATTTGCGACTAGCATTCAATAATTATCATAGCAATTAAAATAGGTTATTATTACATTAATAATAAAAGTTTAAAAATGTTGGGTTAAGTAGTGGCCAAGATTTTTCAGACGCGAATTCAGTTCAAGATATTATTACATTAATAAAAGTTTATTTTTATTTAATTTTTTAAATATATTTAAAACTGTTAATATAAAAGTTAATCACTTTTCCAAAAAAAAAAAAATAAACGGAAGAATTTGCCTTGAGTTTTAAAGGTGCCAGCCGAGCTTAACTCATGAACACTTTTACTTGCAATATAAATAGATAAAATATGATAGTCAAATAAACCTTAAAGCTATTTAAGAAAATTTAAATAAGTCTTTATTTTTATATTATGGTTAAATAAGTCTCTATACTTTTATTTTAGATTAAATAAATTTTTATAACTAATAATTGACTAATTGCCATTAGTCACAGTATCACTTGTCATTTATATTTATATGACACTGACATGATATTGATGTGGAGGATGAAAAACACTATATGATTATGTTATCAAGTCAAATTAGCTTTTTATGCCATCATCAATTATGATATATCAACATACCAAATCATCATCAATTATGATACATTAACATGACCTGTTAGCATCATATTGCATAAAATGACAAATGACAATTTGATTAAATTAATCATTAATTATAAGGGCTTATTTGACTAAAACTAAAAGTATAAGGACTTATTTAGCTCAAAATAAAAGCACGAGAGCTTGATTGAACGTAAGAAAAATATAAAGGTTTATTTGAGTTTTCTTAAATAATTTATGATTTTTTTTGGATTTATGCCAATAGATAATATGAAACAAAAGTGAAAAAACTCTTTGTTAGGACTTTTTGCTCTGTAACATTAGTACAGTAGAGAGTCCAATCCTTGATACAACTTACAAAAACTTTTACTCTTTGAAGAATTCTCATTGCAAATCCTGAAAACCAAACAAATGCATTGAAATCAAAAGTTTAGGATCATGATTTCTTTAATACCATGGGATACATTGGAAATGGAAAATGTAATTTTTTTAAAATATTTATTGATAAAACTAGATTTTCGACCGTCCTAATAAGGAGAAGGAGAGGGCGAAACATCTTTGTTAACTAAAGTGCACTTATTCCATACTTGCGCACCTCTTGATAAGATCACCGATGTATCATTATTCCTAAATAAAGGATTTTGAAGAGTTTTCTTCATTAAAGCATCATGGCAAAATTTACCAAGTCTTATAAGCTTAATGCAACAATTATCCGTAACAATTCCCGTCTTGAATATACTTGCGAAGACTTCAGTGACACAATGCAATGTCTCTTGTGTTGGTCGGCAGAATACTTTGGTACTGCTGCAAGAATTAGTTTGCCTGGAAAATGCTTATTTATAGGATAACCACGAGGGAGGAGTGAGTAAGATGTATTCAAAAGAGTTTTAATGAGATTTCAGGTTCAATAGCATTAAGCTTTTCAGTTTATGAATTAATTTGCTGAATGTTAAACTACAAGTGTTTCTTTTCTTGTGACATTAATGCGGCAAATATAAAAGTGCTATAGTTAGCTTTCCATGTTATTATTACAATTTTTCATTAAAACAAGAGGTTATAATTAACATACGAATTAATTAGTTATCAACCCATACCTTTTTTGGACACATACAATCTTGGATTATATAACAAGAGATGATCATCTTTCGTCTTATAAATCTTATTCTTCTTGCAACCTTCAAGCTCAAGATTAACCTTTTTTTTCAATATTTGAGCTTGAGGTTTTCAATTACAATTTCAAAACGTGGCTGAAAGCCGATTTTGTGTAGAGTGGGTTTCACCCGGTAAAGAGGGGACTTTGGCAGCTTTTGAATAAGGTGGTTATATTTGGGTCAAATTCAATTTAATTCTGTTTAAGTTTTGGTTGCATATGTATAAAATTAGCCGAATTTAATTAACGAGTTAAGTGAAAAAATGTAGAATTCTCAGCACAATTATTAAAAGGTGACAAGGTTTAACACATTTGTTATAATCTTTGTCAAATTCTAATTCCTTTGCAAACCAGTTGCGGTAAGAAGAATGCATTATGCTCTGGTCTGAGGATGGAGCTTTGGAGTCCTCTTAGAGTGGCTATGGTAGCTTTGTTATTATATAGTTGTCGTTGGTCGTTCTTAGGATTAACAATGAACACATTAAATTGAGAAAGAAAAAATAAGAGTTGTATATGGAGAATCAACAAATAGTCGAAGAAAGAATAATCTAATAAAATTAGATTATAAATCTCATCCACGCATTCTATAAGAAACGAATATAATTGAAATTATTAAGAAACAAATACTGTTGAGAGTTTTTGCCCATAAGTACCTGATAAGGTGGAATGCTTATGAATGCTATTGAAGCTGAAATGTCTTTAAGATTTCGATAACGTCTTTCCTCCTTTTACGCTATAAATGAACATTTTCCTGGCAAATCAGTTCTTGCAGCAATACAAAAGTACTCTGCCGGCTATCAAACAAGAGAAGTTAATATTCCCTGAGTGAAATGGCAAGTTTCAATGTTTGTATTGTTTTCGGTGTTTTGGTGGTTATGACAAGTGGAGCGGTCATGGCTCGTGATGTTGATCCGATCAAAGTGAACAATTGCCAAAATAAGATGACAATGCATTGCGTTTTCGAGGTTTTTGCCAGTATATTCAAGACTGGAACTGTTTCTAATAATTGTTGTCATGAACTTATAGGACTCGGTCAAGCTTGTCATAATGCATTGGTGAAAGAAACTCTTCAAAACCCTCTTTTTAAAAATAATGATACATCAGTGATCTTATCAAAGGCAGCTCAAGTATGGAATAAGTGTATTTTAGTTGGCGATAATGTTTCGCCCACTCCTTCCCCTTGAGAAGGCTAATAATTTATTTTATCAATAAAAATTCTAAAGAAATAATATACTTTCATTGTTGGTTTTTTTGGATAAAGGCAAATCAATTTTGTTATAATCTTCAGTTGGTTCGTTTATGCCATGATAATGAAAAGTAATTTTTTTTTGTGAGTACAGTTTTGGGTAATCTATGATGTTCATAAAAAAAAAAGTACTTTAAAAATACATGTACATATCTTAGTTCTTTTATTCAAATATTGATATAAAATAATATTTGTAGACGATCCACTTTATTCAAGGTTAATTTTGTAAATTTTGAAATTAAATTAAATTAAATTAAGACCATTTTTTACGAGTAACTAAATATTCTAATACTACAAAGAAACTTGTTCTTTCCGACGACATTTTTTGTAGGAAAAATTCAAATTTCCATACATATCCTATTATTTTTATTCAAATCTTGATATAAAATAACATTTGTAGGTACCCCAATTTTGTCCGTGGTCATTTTTATAAATTTTAAAATTAAATTAGAGTAAGACAATGTTTTAATAATTAATCCAATTTTAACATTACAAAAACCAACTTTTTCCAACAAAAAATTCCCATGAAAAAGTTCGTAAAAAATGTCACCGCTGAAAATGTAGTAAGCAACGCCAATGGTTGAAAAATTAAAAAATTTCATCAATAAAACTTTGAAATTTTCAATCAAAATTTCATTGAGAAAGGTGAAAAATGGTCAAACTAGTATCAAATCCATAAAAAACTATTGAATTTACCTATGAAATTTTGTCGGTGATGAAGTAATTAATTAACTATGGAATTCCATCAATTTTTTCATCGATAAAATTACTAAAAAACATAATAAATAATCTCTTTCTTGTCTCGACTCAAAATTCAAATCCACATCTCATAACAAAAGTTAGTATTGAAACATGAAATTAAAATTTAATTTGAAATTCAAATTAAAATACATAAGTATCAATTCAAGTCTAATACAAGGACACCAGACGTCACATTGGTGTGAGAATGCCCTCTTGAGCAATAATACCAAAGAAACACTCTAATCAAAACAACACAAACCCCTTTGTGACATAATTGCCCTTATCAAAAAGATCAATATATACGAAACACTTCTGAAACAACCCCAAAAACATAAAAGGCACCATATGAAGCACTATAAGCACACAGTAACACCTCAATGCAGCCAGGGAGCACAATAAAAAGAAGCTGCAATACAAAGGCATTACAGTTTTAACATTTTGTTATTATTTATTAAAACATTTTGTTATGTAACATTTTGTTATGTTATTGAGGTTTTCACCAGCATATTTAAGACTGGAACTATCATTGATAACTGTTGTGATGAACTTATCGTACTTGGCTCAATATGCCATGAAGCACTGCTCAAAGTCCTATTTTCAAAAATAATGATTCATTGGTGATATTATTAAGAAGCGCACTAATAAGGATTAGGTGCACTTTAGTTAGAAATATTTCACCCAATCCTTCACCTTGAGAGAAGGTTGATATGTATTCTTCAATAAAAATTATACTTAAGAACAATCCTTTCATATATTCTTCACCTTCATATGTTATCCAATTCGTGGCTTTCATATTTTGCTCTTGTTATATATCAAAGTATGATCTTAAACTCAATAGAAGCCTACCTTAACATTTGATTCATTTGTGAAAATATCTTTTAATTAAAAAGCATATTTTTAAATCAAATTAATCAATCCGAAGAAAAATGGTTTTTTCTTCACTTTTTTTGGCTATTGAAATTATCCATATCAAATGGAGGACGATGCATTCCCCGATGAAAGATTAAAGATGTGGAAGCTCCAAGATCTTTAATGATATTCTGTGTGGGTATCCACCATGAAGGAGATATTTGCGACTAGCATTCAATTATCATAGTAATAAAAATAGGTAAGGTGAAATACTGGGTTAAGTAGTGGACAAGATTTTTTAGACCCGAATTCAGTTCAAGATATTATTACATTAATAGAAGTTTATTTTTATTTAATTTTTTAAATATATTTAAAAATGTTAACATAAAAGTTAATCGCTTTTCCAAAAATAAATAAATAAATAAATAAACAGAAGAATTTGCCTTGAGTTTTAAAGGTGTCAGCCGAGCTTAACTCATGAACACTTTTACTAGGAATATAAATAGATAAAATATGATGGTCAAATAAACCTCAAAGCTATTTAAGAAAATTTAAATAAGTCTTTATTTTCTTATTACGTTTAAATAAGTCGCTATACTTTTATTTTAGATTAAATAAATTTTTATGACTAATAATTAACTTATTATCATTAGTCACAATATCACTTATCATTTATATTTATATGACATTGACATGACATTGATGTGGAGGGTGAAAAACACTACATTGTGTTATCACGTCAAATTAGCTTTTTATGCAACCATCAATTATGATATGTCAACATACCAAATCATCATCAAATATGATATGTTAGTATGACCAGTTACAGTCATATTGCATAAAATGACAAATGACATTTTGATTGAATTAATCATTAATTATAAGGGCTTATTGATTGAAATTAAAAGTATAACGGCTTATTTAGCTCGAAATAAAAGTACGGGAGCTTGACTGAACGTAATAAAAATATAAGAGCTTATTTGAATATTTTTAAATAGATTATGATTTTTTTGGATTTATGCCAATAGATAATATGAACGAAAGTGATAAAGCTCTTTGTTAGGACTTTTTGCTCTGTAACATTAGTACAGTAGAGAGTCCAATTCTTGATACAACTTACAAAAACTCTTACTCTTTGAAGAATTCTCATTGCAAATCCTGAAAACCAAACAAATGCATTGAAATCAAAAGTTTAGGATCATGATTTCTTTAATACCATGGGATACATTGGAAATGACAAAGGTAAATTTTTTTTTTAATATTTATTGATAAAACTAGATTTTCGACCTTCCTAATAAGGAGAAGGAGAGGGCGAAACATCTTTGTTAACTAAGGTGCACTTATTCCATACTTGCGCACCTCTTGATAAGATCACCGATGTATCATTATTAAAAAATAAAGGATTTTGAAGAGTTTTCTTGATTAAAGCATCATGGCAAAATTTACCAAGTCTTATAAGCTCAATGCAACAATTATCCGTAACAATTCCCGTCTTGAATATACTTGCGAAGACTTCAGTGACACAATGCAATGTCATCTTAGTTTTACAATTATTTGCCTTGATGGGATCAACATCATAAGCCATGACAGCTGCACTTGCCATGATAGTCAAAACTCCGAAAACAACATAAACATTGAAGCTTGCCATTACGACTCAAGGAATAATTGTTGTCTCTCGTTTTGGTCGGCAGAATACTTTGGTACTGCTGCAAGAATTAGTTTGCCTGGAAAACGCTTATTTATGGGATAACCACGAGGGAGGAGTGAGTAAGATGTATTCAAAAGAGTTTTAATAAGATTTCAGGTTCAATAGCATTAAGCTTTTCAGTTTATGAATTAATTTGCTGAATGTTAAACTACAAGTGTTTCTTTTTTTGTGACATTAATGCGGCAAATATAAAAGTTCTATAGTTAGCTTTCCATGTTATTATTACAATTTTTCATTAAAACAAGAGGTTATAATTAACATACGAATTAATTAGTTATCAACCCATACCTTTTTTGGACACATAAAATCTTGGATTATATAACAAGAGATGATCATCTTTCGTCTTATAAATCTTATTCTTTCTTCAATCTTCAAGCTCAAGATTAACTTTTTTTTCAATATTTGAGCTTGAGATTTTCAATTACTATTTCAAAACGAGGCTGAAAGCTGATTTTGTATAGAGTGGGTTTCACTCGGTAAAGAGGGGATTTTGGCAGCTTTTGAATAAGGAAGTTATATTTGGGTCAAATTCAATTTAATTCTGTTTAGGTTTTGGCTGCATATGTAGAAAATTAGTCGAATTCAATTAACGAGTTGAGTGAAGAAATGTAGAATTCTCTGTACAATTATTAAAAGGTGACAAGGTTTAACACGTTTGTCATAATCTTCGTCAAATTCTAATTACTTTGCAAACCGGTCGCTGTAAGAAGAATGCATTATGCTCTGGTCTGAGGATGGAGCTTTGGAGTCGCCTTAGAGTGGCTATGGTAGCTTTGTTATTATATAGTTGTTGTTGGTCTTTCTTAGGATTAACAATGAACACATTAAATTGAGAAAGAAAAAGTAAGAGTTGTATATGGAGAATCAACAAATAGTCGAAGAAAGAATAATCTAATAAAATTAGATTATAAATCTCATCTACGCATTCTATAAGAAACGAATATAATTGAAATTATTAAGAAACAAATACTGTTGAGAGTTTTTGCACATTAGTACCGGATAAGGTGGAATACTTATGAATGCTATTGAAGGTGAAATGTCTTTAAGATTTCGATAACGTCTTTCCTCCTTTTACCCTATAAATGAACATTTTCCTGGCAAAACAGTTTTTGCAGCAATACAAAAGTACTCTGCCGGCTATCAAAACAAGAGAAGTTAATATTCTCTGAGTGAAATGGCAAGTTTCAACGTTTGTATTGCTTTTGGTGTTTTGGTGATTATGACAAGTGGAGAGGTCATGGCTCGTGATGTTGATCCGATCAAAGTGAACAATTGCCAAACTAAGATGACAATGCATTGCGTTTTTGAGGTTTTTGCCAGTATATTCAAGACTGGAACTGTTTCTAATAATTGTTGTCATGAACTTATAGGACTCGGTCAAGCTTGTCATAATGCATTGGTGAAAGAAACTCTTCAAAACCCTCTTTTTAAAAATAATGATACATCAGTGATCTTATCAAAGGCAGCTCAAGTGTGGAATAAGTGTATTTTAGTCGGCGATGATGTTTCGCCCACTCCTTCCCCTTGAGAAGGCTAATAATTTATTTTATCAATAAAAATTCTAAAGAAATAATATACTTTCATTGTTGGTTTTTTTTGGATAAAGGCAAATCAATTTCGTTACAATCTTCAATTTGTTCGTTTATGCCATGATAATGAAAAGTATTTTTTTTTTTGTGAATAGAGTTTTGAGTAATTGATGATGTTCATAAAAACAAAAAGTACTTTAAAAATACACGTACATATCTTAGTACTTTTTTTCAAATCTTGATATAAAATAATATTTGTAGACGATCCACTTTATTCAGGGTTAATTTTGTAAATTTTGAAATTAAATTAAATTAAGACCATTTTTTACGGGTAACTAAATATTCTAATACTACAAAGAAACTTGTTCTTTCCGACTATACTTTTCGTAGGAAAAATTCAAATTTCCATACATATCATATTATTTTTATTCAAATCTTGATATAAAATAACATTTGTAGGCACTCCAATTTTGTCCGTGGTCATTTTAATAAATTTTAAAATTAAATTAGAGTAAGACAATGTTTTCATAATTAATCCAATTTTAACGTTACAAAAACCAACTTTTTCCAAAAAAAAATTCCCATGAAAAAGTTCTTCAAAAATTTCACCGCTGAAAATGTAGTAAGCAACGCCAATGGTTGAAAAATTAAAAATTTTCATCAATAAAACTTTGAAATTTTCAATCAAAATTTCATTGAGAAAGGTGAAAAATGGTCAAACTAGTATCAAATCCATTAAAACTATTGAATTGACCTATGGAATTTTGTCGGTAATGAAGTAATTAATTAACTATGGAATTCCATCAATTTTTTCATCGATAAAATTACTAAAAATCATCATAAATAATCTCTTTCTCATCTCGACTCAAAATTCCAATCCACATCTCATAACAAAAGTTAATATTGAAACATGAAATTAAAATTTAATTTGAAATTCAAATTAAAATACATAAGTATCAATTCAAGTCTAATACAAGGACACCAGACGTCACATTGGTGTGAGAATGCCCTCTTGAGCAATAATACCAAAGAAACACTTTAATCAAAACGACACAAACCCCTTTGTGACATAATTGCCCTTATCAAAAAGATCAATATATACGAAACACTTCTGAAACAACCCCAAAAACATGAAAGGCACCATATGAAGCACTATAAGCACACAGTAACACCTCAATGCAGCCAGGGAGCACAATGAAAAGAAGCTGCAATACAAAGGCTTTACAGTTTTAACATTTTGTTATTATTTATTAAAACATTTTGTTATGTAACATTTTGTTATGTTATTGAGGTTTTCACCAGCATATTTAAGACTGGAACTATCATTGATAACTGTGTGATGAACTTATCGTACTTGGCTCAATATGCCATGAAGCACTGCTCAAAATCCTATTTTCAAAAATAATGATTCATTGGTGATATTATTAAGAAGCGCACTAATAAGGATTAGGTGCACTTTAGTTAGAAATATTTCACCCAATCCTTCACCTTGAGAGAAGGTTGATATGTATTCTTCAATAAAAATTATACTTAAGAACAATCCTTTCATATATTCTTCACCTTCATATGTTATCCAATTCGTGGCTTTCATATTTTGCTCTTGTTATATATCAAAGTATGATCTTAAACTCAATAGAAGCCTACCTTAACATTTGATTCATTTGTGAAAATATCTTTTAATTAAAAAGCATATTTTTTAATCAAATTAATCAATCCGAAGAAAAATGTTTTTTCCTTCACTTTTTCTGGCTATTGAAATTATCCATATCAAATGGAGGACGACGCATTCCAAGACGAAAGATTAAAGATGTGGAAGCTCCAAGATCTTTAATGATATTCTTTGTGGATGTCTACCATGAAAGAAATATGTGGGACTAGCATTCAATAATTAACAAAGTAATAAAAATAGGTAAGGTGAAATATTGGGTTAAGTAGTGCGCAAGATTTTTCAGACAAGAATTCAGTTCAAGATATTATTACATTAATAAAAATTTATTTTTATTTAATTTTTTACATACATTTAAAAATATTAATATAAAAGTTAATCGCTTTTCAAAAAAAAATTTTAAACGGATGAATTTGCCTTGAGTTTTAAAGGTATCAGCGGGGCTTAACTCATGAACACTTTTAATAGCAATATAAATAGATAAAACATGATGTTCAGATAAACCTCTAACTTATTCAAGAAAATTTAAATAAATCTTTAATTTTTATTACGTCTAAATAAGTGTTTATACTTTTATTTTAGATTAAATAAATTTTTATGATTAATAATTGACTAATTACCATCAGTCACAATATCACTTGTCATTTTATATTCACATGACACTGACATGATATTGATATGGAGGGTGAAAAACACTACATGATTATGTTATCACGTCATATTAGCTTTTTATGCCACCATCAATTATGATATGTCAGCATACTAAATCATCGTCAATTATGATATGTTAACATGACCTATTGTATAAAATGACAAATGATATTTTGATTAAATTAATCATTAATTATCAGGACTTATTTGATTGACAATAAAAGTATAAGGGCTTATTTAACTCAAAATAAAAGTACGAGAGCTTGATTGAACGTAACAAAAACATAAGGGCTTATTTGAATTTTCTTAAATAGTTCAAGATTTTTTTGGATTTATGCCAGTAGATAATATGAAACAAAAGTGATAAAGCTCTTTGTTAGGACTTTTTACTCTCTAAAATTAGTACAGTAGAGAGTCCAATTCTTAATACAACTTACAAAAACTCTTGCTCTTAGAAGAATTCTCATTGCAAATCCTGAAAACCGAACAAATGCATTGAAATCAAAAGTTTAGGAACATGATTTCTTTAATACCATGGGATACATTGCAAATGACAAAGGTAATTTTTTTTAATATTTATTGATAAAACTAGATTTTCGACCTTCCTAATAAGGAGAAGGAGAGGGCGAAACATCTTTGTTAACTAAAGTGCACTTATTCCATACTTGTGCACCTCTTGATAAGATCACCAATGTATCATTATTCCTAAATAAAGGATTTTGAAGAGTTTTCTTGATTAAAGCATCATGGCAAAATTTTACCAAGTCTTATAAGCTCAAGGCCACAATTATCCGTAACAATTCCTGTCTTGAATACACTTGCGAAAACTTCAGGGACACAATGTAATGTCATTTTACTTTCACAATTATTTGCCTTGATGGGATCAACATCATAAGCCATGACAGCTCCACTTGCCATGATAGTCAAAACTCCGAAAACAACATAAACATTGAAGCTTGCCATTACGACTCAAGGAATAATTGTTGTCTCTCGTTTTGGTCGGCAGAATACTTTGGTACTGCTGCAAGAATTAGTTTGCCTGGAAAATGCTTATTTATGGGATAACCACGAGGGAGGAGTGAGTAAGATGTATTCAAAAGAGTTTTAATGAGATTCCAGGTTCAATAGCATTAAGCTTTTCAGTTTATGAATTAATTTTCTGAATGTTAAACTACAAGTGTTTCTATATTTGCGGCATTATTGCGGCAAAAATAAAAGTGCTATAGTTAACTTTCCATGTTATTATTACAATTTTTCATTAAAACAAGAGGTTATAATTAACATACGAATTAATTAGTTATCAACCCATACCTTTTTGGACACATACAATCTTGGATTATACAACAAGAGATGATCATCTTTGGTCTTATAAATCTTTTTCTTTTTTCAATCTTTGAGCTCAAGATTAACTTTTTTTTCAATATCCGAGCTTGAGATTTTCAAGTACAATTTCAAAACGAGGCTGAAAGCTGATTTTGTATAGAGTGCGTTTCACTTGGTAAAGAGGGGATTTTGGCAGGTTTTGAATAAGGTGGTTATATTTGGGTCAAATTCAATTTAATTCTGTTTAAGTTTTAGCTGGCATATGTAGATAATTAGTTGAATTCAATTAACGAGTTAAGTGAAAAAAAGATGTAGAATTCACTGTGCAATTATTAAAAGGTGTCAAATTCTAATTCCTTTGCAAACCAGTTGCTGTAAGAAGAATGCATTATGCTCCGGTCTGAGGATGGAGCTTTGGAGTCCTCTCAGCGTGGCTATTGTAGCTTTGTTACTATATAGTTGTTGTCCGTCTTTCTTAGGATTAACAATGAACACATTAAATTGAGAAAGAAAAAACAAGAGTTATATATGGAAAATCAGCAAATAGTCGAAGAAAGAATAATCTAATAAAATTAGATTATAAATCTCATATACACATTCTATAAGAAATGAATGTAATTGAAATTATTAAGACACAAATACTGTTAAGAGTTTTTGCCCATTAGTACCTGATAAGGTGGAATGCTTATAAATGCTATTGAAGCTGAAATGTCTTTAAGATTTTTATAACTTCTTTCCTCCTTTTACCCTATCAGGTGTTACAATCTCCCTGGCAAATCAGTTCTTGCAGCAATACAAAAGTATTCTGCTAGCTATCAAAAGAAGAGAAGTTAATATTCCCTGAGTGAAATGGCAAGTTTCAACATTTCTATTGCTTTTGGTGTTTTGGTGATTATGACAAGTGGAGCGGTCATGGCTCGTGATGTTGATCCGATCAAAGCAAACAATTGTGAAACTAAGATGACAACGCATTGTGTTTTCGAGGTTTTTGCCAGTATATTCAAGACTGGAACCGTTTCTAATAATTGTTGTCATGAACTTATAAGACTCGGTCAAGTTTGTCATAATGCATTGGTGAAAAAAACTCTTCAAAATCCTCTATTTAAAAATAAAGATACATCAGTGATCTTATCAAAGGCGGCTCAAGTATGGAATAAGTGCATTTTAGTTGGCGATGATGTTTCACCCACTCCTTCTCCTTGAGAAGGTTAATAATTTATTTTATCAATAAAAATTCTAAAGAAATAATATACTTTCATTGTTGTTTTTTTTGGATAAAGGCAAATCAATTTGATTATAATCTTCAGTTTGTTCGTTTATGCCATGATAATGAAAAGTAAAATTTTTTTGTGAATATAGTTTTGGGCAAATGATGATGTTCATAAACACAAAAAGTACTTTAAAAATATACGTACATATCTTAGTGCTTTTATTCAAATCTTGATATAAAATAATATTCGTAGACGATCCACATTATTCAGGATCAATTTTGTAAATTTTGAAATTAAATTAAATTAAGACCATTTTATTGGTAACTAAACATTCTAATACTGCAAAGAAACTTGTTGTTTCCAATGACATTTTTCACAGGAAAAAAATCAAATTTCCATACATATCATAGTATTTTCATTCAAATCTTGTTATAAAATGATATTTGTAGACACCCTAATTTTGTCTGTGGTCATTTTTATAAATTTTGAAATTAAATTAGAGTAAGACCATTTTTTAATAATCAATCCAATTTTGATGCTACAAAAACCAGCTTTTTCCAACAAAAAATTCCCAAGAAAACGTTCATCAAAAATTTCGTCGCTGAAAATGTAGTAAGCAATGCCAATGGTTGAAAAATTAAAAAATTTCATCAATAAAACTTTGAAATTTCCGATGAAAAATTTCGTTGAGAAAGGTGAAGAATGGTCAAACTAGTATCAAATCCATCAAACACTATTGAATTTACCTATGGGATTTTGTCGGTGCTGAAGTAATTAATTAACAATGAAATTCCATCGATTTTTTCATTGATAAAATTAATAAAAATCATCATAAATAATCTCTTTCTCATCTCGACCCAAAATTCAAGTCGACATCTCAAAACATAAGTTAGTATTGAAAAATGAAATTGAAATTTAATTTGAAATTCAAATTAAAGTACATAAGTATCGATTCAAGTCTAATAGAAGGAACCTCGATGCAGCCAAGAACACAATAAAAAGAAGCCGCAATACAAAGGCATTACAGTTTTAAGATTTTGTTATTATTTATTAAAACATTTTGTTATGTTACATAAAAAGAAAAATGTTTTTTCCTCCACTTTTTCTGGTTATTGAAATTATCCATATCAAATGGAGGACGATGCATTCCCAGATGAAAGATTAAAGATGTGGAAGCTCCAAGGTCTTTAATGATATTCTTTGTGGGTCTCTACCATGAAAGACATATTTGCGACTAGCATTCAATAATTATCATAGCAATAAAAATAGGTTATTATTACATTAATAATAAAAGTTTAAAAATGTTGGGTTAAGTAGTGGCCAAGATTTTTCAGACCCGAATTCAGTTCAAGATATTATTACATTAATAAAACTTTATTTTTATTTAATTTTTAAAATATATTTAAAACTGTTAATATAAAAGTTAATCACTTTTCCAAAAAAACAATAAATAAACGGAAGAATTTGCCTTGAGTTTTAAAGGTGCCAGCCGAGCTTAACTCATGAACACTTTTACTTACAATATAAATAGATAAAATATGATAGTCAAATAAACCTTAAAGCTATTTAAGAAAATTTAAATAAGTATTTATTTTTATATTACGGTTAAATATGTCTCTATACTTTTATTTTAGATTAAATAAATTTTTATAACTAATAATTGACTAATTGCCATTAGTCGCAGTATCACTTGTCATTTATATTTATATGACACTGACATGATATTAATGTGAAGGATGAAAAACACTATATGATTGTGTTATCACGTCAAATTAGCTTTTTATGCCATCATCAATTATGATATGTCAACATTCTAATCATCATCAATTATGATATATTAATATGACCTGTTAGCATCATATTGCATAAAATGACAAATGACAATTTGATTAAATTAATCATTAATTATAAGGGCTTATTTGATTAAAATTGAAAGTTTAAGGACTTATTTAGCTCAAAATAAAAGTACGATAGCTTGATTGAACGTAATAAAAATATAAAGGTGTATTTCAGTTTTCTTAAATAGTTTATGATTTTTTTTGGATTTATGCCAATAGATAATATGAAACAAAAGTGAAAAAGCTCTTGGTTAGGATTTTTTGCTCTGTAACATTAGTACAGTAGAGAGTCCAATCCTTGATACAACTTACAAAAACTTTTACTCTTTGAAGAATTCTCATTGCCAATCCTGAAAACCAAACAAATGCATTGAAATCAAAAGTTTAGGATCATGATTTCTTTAATACCATGGGATACATTGCAAATGACAAAGGCAATTTTTTTTTTAATATTTATTGATAAAACTAGATTTTCGACCTTCCTAATAAGGAGAAGGAGAGGGCGAAACATCTTTGTCAACTAAAGTGCACTTATTCCATACTTGTGCACCTCTTGATAAGATCACTGATGTATCATTATTCCTAAATAAAGGATTTTGAAGAGTTTTCTTGATTAAAGCATCATGGCAAAATTTACCAAGTCCTATAAGCTCAATGCAACAATTATCCGTAACAATTCCCGTCGTGAATATACTTGCAAAAACTTCAGTGACACAATGCAATGTCATCTTAGTTTCGCAATTATTTGCCTTGATGGGATCAACATCATAAGCCATGACAGCTCCACTTGCCATGATAGTCAAAACTCCAAAAACAACATAAACATTGAAGCTTGCCATTACGACTCAAGGAATAATTGTTGTCTCTCGTTCTGGTCGGCAGAATACTTTGGTACTGCTGCAAGAATTAGTTTGCCTGGAAAATGCTTATTTATAGGATAACCACGAGGGAGGAGTGAGTAAGATGTATTCAAAAGAGTTTTAATGAGATTTCAGGTTCAATAGCATTAAGCTTTTCAGTTTATGAATTAATTTGCTGAATGTTAAACTACAAGTGTTTCTTTTCTTGTGACATTAATGCGGCAAATATAAAAGTGCTATAGTTAGCTTTCCATGTTATTATTACAATTTTTCATTAAAACAAGAGGTTATAATTAACATACGAATTAATTAGTTATCAACCCATACCTTTTTTGGACACATATAATCTTGGATTATATAACAAGAGATGATCATCTTTCGTCTTATAAATCTTATTCTTCTTGCAACCTTCAAGCTCAAGATTAACCTTTTTTTTCAATATTTGAGCTTGAGATTTTCAATTACAATTTCAAAACGAGGCTGAAAGCCGATTTGTGTAGAGTGGGTTTCACTCGGTAAACAGGGGATTTTGGCAGCTTTTGAATAAGGTGGTTATATTTGGGTCAAATTCAATTTAATTCTGTTTAAGTTTTGGCTGCATATGTAGAAAATTAGCCGAATTTAATTAACGAGTTAAGTGAAAAAATGTAGAATTCTCAGCACAATTATTAAAAGGTGACAAGGTTTAACACATTTGTCATAATCTTTGTCAAATTCGAATTCCTTTGCAAACCAGTTGCGGTAAGAAGAATGCATTATGCTCTGGTCTGAGGATGGAGCTTTGGAGTCCTCTTAGAGTGGCTATGGTAGCTTTGTTATTATATAGTTGTCGTTGGTCGTTCTTAGGATTAACAATGAACACATTAAATTGAGAAAGAAAAAATAAGAGTTGTATATGGAGAATCAACAAATAGTTGAAGAAAGAATAATCTAATAAAATTAGATTATAAATCTCATCTACGCATTCTATAAGAAACGAATATAATTGAAATTATTAAGAAACAAATACTGTTGAGAGTTTTTGCCCATTAGTACCTGATAAGGTGGAATACTTATGAATGCTATTGAAGCTGAAATGTCTTTAAGATTTCGATAACGTCTTTCCTCCTTTTACGATATAAATGAACATTTTCCTGGCAAATCAGTTCTCGCAGCGATACAAAAGTACTCTGCCGGCTATCAAAACAAGAGAAGTTAATATTCCCTGAGTGAAATGGCAAGTTTCAACGTTTATATTGCTTTCGGTGTTTTGGTGATTATGACAAGTGGAGCGGTCATGGCTCGTGATGTTGATCCGATCAAAGTGAACAATTGCCAAGCTAAGATGACAATGCATTGCGTTTTCGAGGTTTTTGCCAGTATATTCAAGACTGGAACTGTTTCTAATAATTGTTGTCATGAACTTATAGGACTCGGTCAAGCTTGTCATAATGCATTGGTGAAAGAAACTCTTCAAAACCCTCTTTTTAAAAATAATGATACATCAGTGATCTTATCAAAGGCAGCTCAAGTATGGAATAAGTGTATTTTAGTTGGCGATGATGTTTCGCCCACTCCTTCCCCTTGAGAAGGCTAATAATTTATTTTATCAATAAAAATTCTAAAGAAATAATATACTTTCATTGTTGGTTTTTTTCGATAAAGGCAAATCAATTTTGTTATAATCTTCAGTTTGTTCGTTTATGCCATGATAATGAAAAGTAATTTTTTTTTTTTGTGAATACAGTTTTGGGTAATTGATGATGTTCATAAAAACAAAAAGTACTTTAAAAATACATGTACATATCTTAGTACTTTTATTCAAATATCGATATCAAATAATATTTGTAGATGATCCACTTTATTCAAGGTTAATTTTGTAAATTTTGAAATTAAATTAAATTAAGACCATTTTTTACGAGTAACTAAATATTCTAATACTACAAAGAAACTTGTTCTTTCCGACGACATTTTTCGTAGGAAAAATTCAAATTTCCATACATATCATATTATTTTTATTCAAATCTTGACATAAAATAACATTTGTAAGCACCGCAATTTTGTCCGTGGTCATTTTTATAAATTTTAAAATTAAATTAGAGTAAGACAATGTTTTAATAATTAATCCAATTTTAACGTTACAAAAATCAACTTTTTCCAACAAAAAATTCCCATGAAAAAGTTCGTAAAAAATGTTGCCGTTGAAAATGTAGTAAGCAACGCCAATGGTTGAAAAATTAAAAAATTTCATCCATAAAACTTTGAAATTTTCAATCAAAATTTCAATGAAAAAGGTGAAAAATGGTCAAACTAGTATCAAATCCATAAAAAACTATTGAATTTACCTATGGAATTTTGTCGATGATGAAGTAATTAATTAACTATGGAATTCCATCAATTTTTTCATCGATAAAATTACTAAAAATCATCATAAATAATCTCTTTCTCGTCTCGACTCAAAATTCAAATCCACATCTCATAACAAAAGTTAGTATTGAAAAATGAAATTCAAATTTAATTTGAAATTAAAATTACAGTACATAAGTATCAATTCACGTCTAATACAAGGACACCAGACGTCAAATCGGTGTGAGAATGCCCTCTTGAGCAATAATACCAAAGAAACACTCTAATCAAAACGACACAAACCCCTTTGTGACATAATTGCCCTTATCAAAAAGATCAATATATACGAAACACTTCTGAAACAACCCCAAAAACATGAAAGGCACCATATGAAGCACTATAAGCACACAGTAACACCTCAATGCAGCCAGGGAGCACAATAAAAAGAAGCTGCAATACAAAGGCATTACAGTTTTAACATTTTGTTATTATTTATTAAAACATTTTGTTATGTTATTGAGGTTTTCACCAGCATATTTAAGACTGGAACTATCATTGATAACTGTTGTGATGAACTTATTGTACTTGGCTCAATATGCCATGAAGCACTGCTCAAAATCCTATTTTCAAAAATAATGATTCATTGGTGATATTATTAAGCAGCGCAGTAATAAGGATTAGGTGCACTTTAGTTAGAAATATTTCACCCAATCCTTCGCCTTGAGAGAAGGTTTATATGTATTCTTCACTAAAAATTATACTTAAGAACAATACATTAATGATATTCTATGTGGGTATCTACCATGAAGGAGATATTTGCGACTAGCATTCAATAATTATCATAGTAATAAAAATAGGTAAAGTGAAATACTGGGTTAAGTAGTGGACAAGATTTGTCAAACCCTGATTTATAAAATAATTATGATGTCATTTAGATACTTGATAGAATGTTTGTATATTGAGGAAGCTCGAGAAAATTGACAAAAAGACGATATTGCCCTTAGAAGTACTGCGAAGTTGATTTATACCTTGAGCTAGTTCAAACGGAAAATTTAAAAGGAATTTGAAAATTCTGAAACCCCAAAATCTACTCAGAATAATAATTCGAAGTTTAAGGTCCGATTTGGAGTCAATTAGGAAAATTGACCGGTTAAGGGCAAAACGATCATTTTGTCATTTAAGGACAAAATGGAGATTTTCATAAAAGATTTTAATCACATTCGACCAAGATCAATTATTTGAAGTATAATATAATTTTTGGAGTATAATATGAAGTTTGACAGTGATAAATTTAATTTCTCGATAGTTTTGGAGTACAAGGGTAAAATAGTAATTTTGCCACTAAAAGACAAATAGAGAATTTTTGGAAAAGATTTTGATAAAGATTGATCAAGATTAATTATTTAGATTATTTAGAATGTAATTGAAGTTTAAGAGATGAAGAATATTGATTCCGGTAATTTTTGGGACATTGGGGGCAAAACGGTAATTTTGCCACCTTAAGGGCAAAATGGTAATTTGGCAGCTTAAGACTTAAAATTTGAGTGTAGAATGAAGTCTTTGATTAAGATTTATCATTTGGCCTACAATTTAAGGTTGAAAAGTGAAAAGGAATTGTAATTCTAGTATTTTTGGAGTATAGGGGTAAAATCGTAATTTTACCATCTTGGGGGCAAAACCGTAATTTTCCACCACCACGACACTTGTCCAGCCATGGTTATCCCTTATCAACATTTTGACTTGTGACAAATCAAGTGGTGGAGAATAAAAGTAATTATTAAAGTAGAAAAAAGAAAAATAGGCAAATAAGGTAATGACATGTGGCACCCATTATTATTTTATTATTTTTCCATAAAAATCAGCCCTTAAATCTTCATCTTCTCTCCCATAATAGGCCTAGCATGAACAAAGGCAAGAAATAAAGAAAACTAGAAACCCTTGGTGAAGAAATCAAAGGAAACTAGTGAAAAATCAAGCATTCAAGCTAGATAAGGTAAGATTTCCTAATTTTTACTTGAAATCTATATACCTATACTTTATTCTTTCATTTCCATGGATAAATTACTTGATTTCATGATGGGTTTGATGAGGACCAAATGGGTTTAGAGAGAGAAAGTTGATGGAAATGGTTTGAATTTAAAGTATGTTAGTGTTTTTAGGTAGCTAATGTTGTATGGCATGAAATCAAGTGAAGAAAAATCATCAAACCTTTGGTACCCTCTATGGCCGAATATTGTAGGTTGAGTGGTGATGGTGGATTTGATTTGTTTCAAGTAAAGTAGTTAAGGAAATGATGATTTATGGTGGGAAAATGTAATAGGAAAAATTTTATGGTTAATGCCCACCATAGCCGAATTTCATAGTTAGTGTGTTGATGATGAAACAATTTCATCTCAAGTGAAATGGATTAGGAAATAATGAATTATGGTGAGTAGATTAAGTGACATTAGTATTTTAAATTGGTGGATGATTAGTTGCATGAAGAAAATTAGCAAGAAACCAATATATCGTTATTAAACCCCAAAGGGCCGAATTTTCTAGGAGAGAGAGATTGATGTTAAATTTGGTGATATTTTATGGTATTTAGATGGAAATTGATGATTTGTGATATTAGAAATTAAATGGAAATTTTTTGTGCAAAAATTAAAATTTGACCCACTAGGGGTAAAAGCGTAATTTACAGTCCAGATTGATAAATTTGACCAAATTCATAGTCATTGAGGTATTGTGGATATAATTGGATAATTAAAATTGAAATGGATGGAATTGGAGTTGAATTGGAGATTTTAGGAATTTAGACTGTGAATAAGCAAGTTGGGTTAGACACCGCAATTAAGCGACTGTCCAGACATTTCATACTCATTCTCATGTATACATATAGATATAAGCCTGAATTAATTTATAATGGTTTGACACCAATTATTGAATTTTGTGTCATGTACGGTGGATAGGTGGTGAGCCATTTGACACGGGTAAAAGATTGTGCCCGCGAACCGAGAATAGGAGTATTTCTACTCCTAATACTGCGAGTAAACTTATTATCATTTAATTTATCTAAAGTAGATTTTATGAAATTTTATAAATTTTATGAAAAATGGATTTAAAAAGGATAAATTTCGTGTTTTATAAATAAATGTGTTTTTATAAAATGGTTTTATAAATTGTTTAAAATTAATGATGAATGTTAATTTTTAAATAGAGTACTTGGAGACTGTGGTTGTTAAGTATGAATTGTATTTTTAATTCAAATGGCTTATGATAGTGTGAGCATGCTTGGCTGGTTTATTGTATTGAAATTATACGAATTGTGGTTTGCCGTGCAAATTAGTTATTATAAATAATTGCCTTGTTATGCTGTTAAACTATTTTATGATTATGGTGGGGCTGACCTATACTGCAGTGGCGGGTTTTCGTGGATCAGCCTATTAGAGGGGCACGATAAACCCGGCTAATTTATTTTACCTTTGTGGGAGAGGCGCGAAGGGTAACTCCTGTGGAGGGGTTTGAGTCCACTTCACGCTTTACCACCACATGAAAGTGAGATTCAGCCAACGCCAAGGGATAGTTGTTTTATATGAATAAGTCGTTTTAATAACCTTGGCGGACTCGAGTGGATGCTTTGATGACGATCAAGTATCCCCAATGATGAGTTTTGGCATGAGCCAAATTTTATGAGAATCATAAGCCTTGAAAATCATTTTAATTGAATTATAATTGTTTTCATGGGATGGAATAAATTTCCAAGTTATGAAATGCATATTGGGATGGGTTATTTTATTGTCTCCATTTACTCGGCTTTAGATACTCTAGATGGTATCTGTTTACTCACTGGGATTATATAATCTCATCCCTTCTTCCTATACATTTTTCAGGCTCAGGACAGTTTGTAGATAGTCGAGTAGGACGAGAACTAAGCTCGGAACTGCATTATAGAAAGTAAGAGTTCACAGTCTTATATATTGTTGGTCAATTGGGGCCCACGTGTCATTGTAGATCAAATCTTATATTTTGGTTATCTGTATTTCTATTCATAAAATTTTACTTTACTTTCATATGCGAAAAATTATTTACGAATATTTAATTAAAATTTTATTGTTTTGGGACGAAAAAATGATCCGTATTGTTTTAAAACATGATTTTTGTAACGATCAATCACAAGGGAGGTGAGAAACTGATACAAGAGCCTTGCGAGGTCTTGATAGGATACTTGGGAGATGAGTGCCTATCGGGAGATCACGGCGGTTGTCACGGACTCGAGGGTGGTTCCGGGTCGTGACAAGATTTTTCAGACCCGAATTCAGTTCAAGATATTATTACATTAATAGAAGTTTATTTTTATTTAATTGTTTAAATATATTTAAAAATGTTAACATAAAAGTTAATCGCTTTTCCAAAAATAAATAAATAAACGGAAGAATTTGCCTTGAGTTTTAAAGGTGTCAGCCGAGCTTAACTCATGAACACTTTTACTAGCAATATAAATAGATAAAATATGATGGTCAAATAAACCTCAAAGCTATTTAAGAAAATTTAAATAAGTCTTTATTTTTTATTATGTTTAAATAAGTCACTATACTTTTATTTTAGATTAAATAAATTTTTATGACTAATAATTGACTAATTATCATTAGTCACAATATCACTTGTCATTTATGTTTATATGATATTGACATGACATTGATGTGGAGGGTGAAAAACACTACATTGTGTTATCACGTCAAATTAGCTTTTTATACGACCATCCATTATGATACGTCAACATACCAAATCATCATCAAATATGATACGTTAATATGACCAATCACCGTCATATTGTATAAAATGACAAATGACATTTTGATTAAATTAATCATTAATTATAAGGGTTTATTGATTGAAATTAAAAGTATAAGGGCTTATTTAGCTCGAAATAAAAGTACGGGAGCTTGATTGAACGTAATAAAATTATAAGAGCTTATTCGAATAGTTTTAAATAGTTTAGGATTTTTTTGGATTTATGCCAATAGATAATATGAAACGAAAGTGATAAAGCTCTTTGTTAGGAGTTTTTGCTCTGTAACATTGGTACAGTAGAGAGTCCAATTCTTGATACAACTTACAAAAACTCTTACTCTTTGAAGAATTCTCATTGCAAATCCTGAAAACCCAACAAATGCATTGAAATCAAAAGTTTAGGATCATGATTTCTTTAATACCATGGGATACATTGCAAATGACAAAGGCAATTTTTTTTTAAATACTTATTGATAAAACTAGATTTTCGACCTTCCTATTAAGGAGAAGGAGAGGGCGAAACATCTTTGTTAACTAAGGTGCACTTATTCCATACTTGCGCACCTCTTGATAAGATCACCGATGTATCATTATTCCTAAATAAAGGATTTTGAAGAGTTTTCTTGATCAATGCATCATGGCAAAATTTACCAAGTCTTATAAGCTCAAGGCAACAATTATCCGTAACAATTCCCGTCTTGAATATACTTGCGAAAACTTCAGTGACACAATGCAGTGTCATCTTAGTTTCACAATTATTTGCCTTGATGGGATCAACATCATAAGCCATGACCGCTCCACTTGCCACGATAGTCAAAACTCCAAAAACAACATAAACATTGAAACTTGCCATTACGACTCAAGGGGTAATTGTTGTCTCTCGTTTTGGTTGGCAGAATACTTTGGTACTGCTGCAAGAATTAGTTTCCTTGGAAAATGTTTATTTATAGGATAACCACGAGGGAGGAGTGAGGAAGATGTATTGAAAAGAGTTTTAATGAGATTTCAGGTTCAATAGCATTAAGGTTTTCAGTTTATGAATTAATTTGCTGAATCTTAAACTACAAGTGTTTCTTTATTTGCGACATTAAGGCAGCAAATATAACAGTGCTATAGTTAGCTTTCCATGTTATTATTACAATTTTTCATTAAAACAAGAGGTTATAATTAACACACTAATTAATTAGTTATCAACCTATACTTTTTTGGACACATACAATCTTGGATTATATAACAAGAGATGATCATCTTTCGTCTCATAAATCTTATTCTTTTTTCAACCTTCAAGCTCGAGATTAGCCTTTTCTCAATATTTGAGCTTGAGATTTTCAATTACAATTTCAAAACGAGGCTGAAAGCCGATTTTGTGTAGAGTGGGTTTCACTCGGTAAAGAGGGGATTTTGGCAGCTTTTGAATAAGGTGGTTATATTTGGGTCAAATTCAATCTAATTCTGCTTAAGTTTTGGCTGCATATGTAGAAAATTAGCCGAATTCAAGTAACGAGTTAAGTGAAAAAATGTAGAATTCTCAGCACAATTATTAAAACGTGACAAGGTTCAACACATTTGTCATAATCTTTGTCAAATTCTAATTCCTTTGCAAACCAGTTGCGGTAAGAAGAATGCATTATGCTCTGGTCTGAGGATGGAGCTTTGGAGTCCTCTTAGAGTGGCTATGGTAGCTTTGTTATTATATAGTTGTTGTTGGTCTTTCTTAGGATTAACAATGAACACATTAACTTGAGAAAGAAAAAATAAGAGTTGTATATGGAGAATCAGCAAACAGTCGAAGAGAGAATAATCTAATAAAATTAGATTATAAATCTCATCTACACATTCTATAAGAAACGAATATAATTGAAATTATTAAGAAACAAACACTGTTAAGAGTTTTTGCCCATTAGTACCTGATAAGGTGGAATACTTATAAATGCTATTGAAGCTGAAATGTCTTTAAGATTTTTATAACGTCTTTCCTCCTTTTACCCTATAAATGAACATTTTCCTGGCAAATCAGTTCTTGCAGCAATACAAAAGTATTCTGCCAGCTATCAAAACAACAAAAGTTATTATTCCCTGAGTGAAATGGCAAGTTTCAACGTTTATATTGCTTTCGGTGTTTTGGTGATTATGACAAGTGGAGCGGTCATGGCTCGTGATGTCGATCCGATTAAAGCAAATAATTGCGAAACTAAGATGACAATGCATTGTGTTTTCGAGGTTTTTGCCAGTATATTCAAGACTGGAATTGTTTCTAATAATTGTTGTCATGAACTTATAGGACTCGGTCAAGCTTGTCATAATGCATTGGTGAAAAAAACTCTTCAAAACCCTCTATTTAAAAATAATGATACATCAGTGATCTTATCAAAGGCGGCTCAGGTATGGAATAAGTGTATTTTAGTTGGCGATGATGTCTCGCCTACTCCTTCTCCTTGAGAAGGTTAATAATTTATTTTATCAATAAAAATTCTAAAGAAATAATATACTTTCATTGCTGGTTTTTTTGGATAAAGGCAAATCAATTTTATTATAATCTTCAGTTTGTTTGTTTATGCCATGATAATGAAAAGATAATGAAAAGGTTTTTTTTTTTTTGTGAATACAGTTTTTGGTAATTGATGATGTTCATAAATACAAAAAGTACTTTAAAAATACACGTACATATCCTCGTACTTTTATTCAAATCTTGATATAAAATAATATTTGTAGACGATCCACTTTATTCAGGGTTAATTTTGTAAATTTTGAAATTAAATTAAATTAAGATCATTTTTTACGGGTAACTAAATATTCTAATACTACAATGAAACTTGTTCTTTCCAACAACATTTTTTGTAGGAAAAAAATCAAATTTCCATGCATATCACAGTATTTTTATCCAAATCTTGATATAAAATAACGTTTGTAGGCACCCCAATTTTGTCCGTGGTCATTTTTAGAAATTTTGAAATTAAATTAGAGTAAGACAATGCTTTAATAATTAATCCAATTTTAACGCTACAAAAACCAACTTTTTCCAACAAAAAATTTCCAAGAAAAAGTTCATAAAAAATTTTGCCACTGAAAATGTAGTAAGCAATGGCAATGGTTGAAAATTTTAAAAATTTCATCAATAAAACTTCGAAATTTTCAAGGGAAAATTTCATTGAGAAAGG
Organism: Theobroma grandiflorum; assembly: GCA_036013995.1. NCBI lineage: Eukaryota > Viridiplantae > Streptophyta > Magnoliopsida > Malvales > Malvaceae > Theobroma > Theobroma grandiflorum. Next base: position 30,322,799 of record CP142133.1, read on the forward strand.
CGAAAAATGGTTGAACTAGTATCAACTCCATCAAAAACTATTCAATTTACCTATGGAATTTTGTCAGTGATGAAGTAATTAATTAAGTATGGAATTCCATCGATTTTTTGATCGATAAAATTACTAAATATCATCATAAATAACCTCTTTCTCGATCCACTTTATTCAGGGTCAATTTTGTAAATTTTGAAATTAAATTAAATTAAGACCATATTTTACAGGTAACTAAATATTCTAATACTACAAAGAAACTTGTTTTTTCCTTGGCAAAAAAAAAAAAAAAAAACTTGTTTTTTCCAACGACATTTTTTGTAGGAAAAAATCAAATTTCCATACATATCATAGTATTTTTATTCACATCTTGATATAAAATAATATTTGTAGACACCCCAATTTTGTCCGTGGTCATTTTTATAAATTTTGAAATTAAATTAGAGTAAGACAATGTTTTAATAATTAATCCAATTTTAACGCTACAAAAACCAACTTTTTCTAACAAAAAATTCCCAAGAAAAAGTTCATCAAAAATTTCGCCACTGAAAATGTAGTAAGCAATGCCAATGGTTGAAAAATTAAAAAATTTCATCAATAAAACTTTGAAATTTTCAATCAAAATTTCATTGAGGAAGGTGAAAAATGGTCGAACTAGTATCAAATCCATAAAAAACTTTTGAATTTACCTATGAAATTTTGTCAGCGATGAAGTAATTAATTAACTATGGAATTCCATCGATTTTTTCATCGATAAAAATACTAAAAATCATCATAAATAATCTCTTTCTCGTCTCGATTTAAAATTCAAATCCACATCTCATAACAAAAGTTAGTATTGAAAATGAAATTGAAATTTAATTTGAAATTCAAATTAAAATACATAAGTATCAATTCAAGTCTAATACAAGGACACCAGACATCACATTGGTGTGAGAATGCCCTCTTGAGCAATAATACCAAAGAAACACTCTAATCAAAACGACATAAACCCCTTTGTGACATAATTGCCCTTGTCAAAAAGATCACTATATATATGAAACACTACTGAAACAACCCCAAAAATATGAAACGCACCATATGAAGCACTATAAGCACACAGTAACACCTCAATGCAGCCAAGGAGCACAATAAAAAGAAGCTGCAATACAAAGGCATTATGGTTTTAACATTTGTTATTATTTACTAAAACATTTTGTTATGTTATTGAGGTTTCACCAGCATATTTAAGACTGAAACTATCATTGATAACTGTTGTGATGAACTTATCGTACTTGGTTCAACATGCCACGAAGCACTAGTAAAGAAAACTCCTCAAAATCCTATTTTCAAAAATAATGATTTATTGGTGATATTATTAAGAAGCGCACTAATATGGATTAAGTGCACTTTAGTTAGAAATATTTCACCCAATCCTTCACCTTGAGAGAAGGTTGATATGTATTCTTCAATAAAAATTATACTTAAGAACAATACTTTCATATATTCTTCACCTTCATATGTTATCCAATTCGTGGCTTTCATATTTTGCTCTTGTTATATATCAAAGTATGATCTTAAACTCAATAGAAGCCTACCTTAACATTTGATTCATTTGTGAAAATATATTTTAATTAAAAAGCATATTTTTTAATCAAATTAATCAATCCGAAGAAAAATGTTTTTTCCTTCACTTTTTCTGGCTATTGAAATTATCCATATGAAATGGAGGACGACGCATTCCAAGATGAAAGATTAAAGATGTGGAAGCTCCAAGATCTTTTATGATATTCTTTGTGGATGTCTACCATGAAAGAAATATGTGGGACTAGCATTCAATAATTAACAAAGTAATAAAAATAGGTAAGGTGAAATATTGGGTTATGTAGTGCGCAAGATTTTTCAAACAACAATTCAGTTCAAGATATTATTACGTTAATAAAAATTTATTTTTATTTAATTTTTTAAATACATTTAAAAATATTAATATTAAAGTTAATCGCTTTTCAAAAAAAAATTTTAAACGGATGAATTTGCCTTGAGTTTTAAAGGTGTCAGCGGGGCTTAACTCATGAACACTTTCAATAGCAATATAAATAGATAAAACATGATGTTAAGATAAACCTCTAACTTATTCAAGAAAATTTAAATAAATCTTTAATTTTTATTACCTCTAAATAAGTGTCTATACTTTTATTTTAGATTAAATAAATTTTTATAATTAATAATTGACTAATTACCATCAGTCACAATATTACTTGTTATTTTATATTCACATGACACTGACATAATATTGATATGGAGGCTGAAAAACATTACATGATTATATTATCACGTCATATTAGCTTTTTATGCCACCATCAATTATGATATGTCAACATACTAAATTATCATCAATTATGATATGTTAACATAACCTATTGTATAAAATGACAAATGACATTTTCATTAAATTAATCATTGATTATCAGGACTTATTTGATTGACAATAAAAGTATAAGGGCTTATTTAACTCAAAATAAAAGTAGGAGAGCTTGATTGAACGTAACAAAAACATAAGGGTTTATTTGAATTTTCTTAAATAGTTCGAGATTTTTTTGGATTTATGCCAGTAGATAATATGAAACAAAAGTGATAAAGCTCTTTGTTAGGACTTTCTACTCTCTAAAATTAGTACAGTAGAGAGTCCAATTCTTAATACAACTTACAAAAACTATTGCTCTTTGAAGAATTCTCATAGCAAATCCTGAAAACCCAACAAATGCATTGAAATCAAAAGTTTAGGAACATGATTTCTTTAATACCATGGGATACATTGCAAATGACAAAGGTAATTTTTTTTAATATTTATTGATAAAGCTAGATTTTTTACCTTCCTAATAAGGAGAAGGAGAGGGAAAAACATCTTTGTTAACTAAAGTGCACTTATTCCATACTTGTGCACCTCTTGATAAGATCACCGATGTATCATTATTCCTAAATAAAGGATTTTGAAGAGTTTTCTTGATTAATGCATCATGGCAAAATTTACCAAGTCTTATAAGCTCAAGGCAACAATTATCCGTAACAATTCCTGTGTTGAATATACTTGCGAAAACTTCAGGGACACAATGTAATGTCATTTTACTTTCACAATTATTTGCCTTGATGGGATCAACATCATAAGCCATGACAGCTCCACTTGCCATGATAGTCAAAACTCCAAAAACAACAAAAACATTGAAACTTGCCATTACGACTCAAGGAGTAATTGTTGTCTCTCGTTTTGGTCGGCAGAATACTTTGGTACTGCTGCAAGAATTAGTTTGCCTGGAAAATGCTTATTTATAGGATAACCACGAGGGAGGAGTGAGTAAGATGTATTCAAAAGAGTTTTAATGAGATTTCAGGTTCAATAGCATTAAGCTTTCAGTTTATGAATTAATTTGCTGAATGTTAAACTACAAGTGTTTCTATATTTGCGGCATTAATGCGGCAAATTTAAAAGTGCTATAGTTAGCTTTCCATGTTATTATTACAATTTTTCATTAAAACAAGAGGTTATAATTAACATACAAATTAATTAGTTATCAACCCATACCTTTTTGGACACATACAATCTTGGATTATATAACAAGAGATGATCATCTTTGGTCTTATAAATCTTTTTCTTTTTTCAATCTTTGAGCTCAAGATTAACTTTTTTTTCAATATCCGAGCTTGAGATTTTCAAGTACAATTTCAAAACGAGGCTGAAAGCTGATTTTGTATAGAGTGGGTTTCACTTGGTAAAGAGGGGATTTTGGCAGGTTTTGAATAAGGTGGTTATATTTGGGTCAAATTCAATTTAATTCTGTTTAAGTTTTAGCTGGCATATGTAGAAAATTAGTTGAATTCAATTAACGAGTTAAGTGAAAAAAAAATGTAGAATTCACTGTACAATTATTAAAAGGTGACAAGGTTTAAGACATTTGTCATAATCTTTGTCAAATTCTAATTCCTTTGCAAACCAGTTGCTGTAAGAAGAATGCATTATGCTCCGGTCTGAGGATGGAGCTTTGGAGTCCTCTCAGCGTGGCTATTGTAGCTTTGTTACTATATAGTTGTTGTGCGTCTTTCTTAGGATTAACAATGAACACATTAAATTGAGAAAGAAAAAACGAGAGTTATATATGGAGAATCAGCAAATAGTCGAAGAAAGAATAATCGAATAAAATTAGATTATAAATCTCATCTACACATTCTATAAGAAACGAATATTCTAAGAAATTATTAAGAAACAAATACTGTTGAGAGTTTTTGCCCATTAGTACCTGATAAGGTGGAATACTTATGAATGCTATTGAAGCTGAAATGTCTTTAAGATTTCGATAACGTCTTTCCTCCTTTTACACTATAAATGAACATTTTCCTGGCAAATCAGTTCTTGCAGCAATACAAAAGTACTCTGCCGGCTATCAAAACAAGAGAAGTTAATATTCCCTGAGTGAAATGGCAAGATTCAACGTTTATATTGCTTTCGGTGTTTTGGTGATTATGACAAGTGGAGCGGTCATGGCTCGTGATGTTGATCCGATCAAAGCAAACAATTGCCAAACTAAGATGACAATGCATTGCGTTTTCAAGGTTTTTGCCAGTATATTCAAGACTGGAACTGTTTCTAATAATTGTTGTCATGAACTTATAGGACTCGGTCAAGCTTGTCATAATGCATTGGTGAAAGAAACTCTTCAAAACCCTCTTTTTAAAAATAATGATACATCAGTGATCTTATCAAAGGCAGCTCAAGTATGGAATAAGTGTATTTTAGTTGGCGATGATGTTTCGCCCACTCCTTCCCCTTGAGAAGGCTAATAATTTATTTTATCAATAAAAATTCTAAAGAAATAATATACTTTCATTGTTGGTGTTTTCGGAAAAAGGCAAATCAATTTTGTTATAATCTTCAGTTTGTTCGTTTATACCATGATAATGAAAAGTAATTTTTTTTTTTTGTGAATACAGTTTTGGGTAATTGATGATGTTCATAAAAACAAAAAGTACTTTAAAAATACATGTACATATCTTAGTACTTTTATTCAAATCTTGATATAAAATAATATTTGTAGACGATCCACTTTATTCAGGGTTAATTTTGTAAAATTTGAAAGTAAATTAAATTAAGACCATTTTTTACGGGTAACTAAATATTCTAATACTACAAAGAAACTTGTTCTTTCCGACAACACTTTTCATAGGAAAAATTCAAATTTCCATACATATCATATTATTTTTATTCAAATCTTGATATAAAATAACATTTGTAGGCACCCCAATTTTGTCCGTGGTCATTTTTATAAATTTTAAAATTAAATTAGAGGAAGACAATGTTTTAATAATTAATCCAATTTTAATGTTACAAAAATCAACTTTTTCCAACAAAAAATTCCCATGAAAAAGTTCGTAAAAAATGTCGCCGCTGAAAATGTAGTAAGCAACGCCAATGGTTGAAAAATTAAAAAATTTCATCCATAAAACTTTGAAATTTTCAATCAAAATTTCATTGAGAAAGGTGAAAAATGGTCAAACTAGTATCAAATCCATAAAAAACTATTGAGTTTACCTATGGAATTTTGTCGGTGATGAAGTAATTAATTAACTATGGAATTCCATCATTTTTTCATCGATAAAATTACTAAAAATCATCATAAATAATCTCTTTCTCATCTCGACTTAAAATTCAAATCCACATCTCATAACAAAAGTTAGTATTGAAAAATGAAATTAAAATTTAATTTGAAATTAAAATTACAATACATAAGTATCAATTCACGTCTAATACAAGGACACCATACGTCACATTGGTGTTAGAATGCCCTCTTGAGCAATAATACCAAAGAAACACTCTAATCAAAACGACACAAACCCCTTTGTGACATAATTGCCCTTATCAAAAAGATCAATATATACGAAACACTTCTGAAACAACCCCAAAAACATGAAAGGCACCATATGAAGCACTATAAGCACACAGTAACACCTCAATGCTGCCAGGGAGCACAATAAAAAGAAGCTGCAATACAAAGGCATTACAGTTTTAACGTTTTGTTATTATTTATTAAAACATTTTGTTATGTAACATTTTGTTATGTTATTGAGGTTTTCACCAGCATATTTAAGACTGGAACTATCATTGATAACTGTTGTGATGAACTTATCGTACTTGGCTCAATATGCTATGAAGCACTGCTCAAAATCCTATTTTCAAAAATAATGATTCATTGGTGATATTATTAAGCAGCGCAGTAATAAGGATTAGGTGCACTTTAGTTAGAAATATTTCACCCAATCCTTCGCCTTGAGAGAAGGTTGATATGTATTCTTCACTAAAAATTATACTTAAGAACAATACATTAATGATATTCTGTGTGGGTATCTACCATGAAGGAGATATTTGCGACTAGCATTCAATAATTATCATAGTCATAAAAATAGGTAAAGTGAAATGTTGGGCTAAGTAGTGGACAAGATTTGTCAAACCCTGATTTATAAAATAATTATGATATCATTTAGATACTTGATAGAATGTTTGTATATTGAGGAAGCCCGAGAAAATCGACAAAAAGACGATATTGCCCCTAGAAGTGCTACCAAGTTGATTTATACCTCGAGTTAGTTCAAACGGCAAATTTAAAAGGAATTTGAAAATTCTGAGACCCCAAAATCTACTCAGAATGATAATTCGGAGTTCAAGGTCCGATTTGGAGTCAATCAGGAAAATTGACCGATTAAGGGTAAAACGGTCATTTTGTCATTTAAGGACAAAATGGAAATTTCTATAAAAGATTTTAATTACATTCGACCAAGATCAATTATTTGAAGTATAATATAATTTTTGGAGTATAATATGAAGTTTGACAGCGATAAATTTAATTTCTCGATAGTTTTGGAGCACAAGGGTAAAATAGTAATTTTGCCACTAAAAGACAAATCAAGAATTTTTGGAAAAGATTTTGATAAAGATTGATCAAGATTAATTATTTAGATTATTTAGAATGTAATTGAAGTTTAAGAGATGAAGAATATTGATTCCGGTAATTTTTGGGACACCGGGGGCAAAACGGTAATTTTGCCACCTTAAGGGCAAAATGGTAATTTGGCAGCTTAAGACTTAAAATTTGAGTGTAGAATGAAGTCTTGGATCAAGATTTATCATTTGGGGTACAATTTAAGGTTGAAAAGTGAAAAGGAATTGTAATTCCAGTATTTTTGGAGTATAGGGGTAAAATCGTAATTTTACCATCTCGAGGGCAAAACCGTAATTTTCCACCACCAGGACACTTGTCCAGCCATGGTTATCCCTTATCAACATTTTGACTTGTGACAAATCAAGTGGTGGAGAATAAAAGTAATTATTAAAGTAGAAAAAAGAAAAATGGGCAAATAAGGTAATGACATGTGGCACACATTATTATTTTATTATTTTTCCATAAAAATCAGCCCTTAAATCTTCATCTTCTCTCCCATAATCGGCCTAGCATGAACAAAGGCAAGAAATAAAGAAAACTAGAAACCCTTGGTGAAGAAATCAAAGGAAATTAGTGAAAAATCAAGCATTCAAGCTAGATAAGGTAAGATTTCCTAATTTTTACTTGAAATCTATCATACCTATACTTTATTCTTTCATTTCCATGGATAAATTACTTGATTTCATGATGGGTTTGATGAGGACCAAATGGGTTTAGAGAGAGAAAGTTGATGGAAATGGTTTGAATTTAAAGTATGTTAGTGTTTTTAGGTAGCTAATGTTGTGTGGCATGAAATCAAGTGAAGTAAAATCATCAAACCTTTGGTACCCTCTATGGCCGAATATTGTAGGTTGAGTGGTGATGGTGGATTTGATTTGTTTCAAGTAAAGTTGTTAAGGAAATGATGATTTATGGTGGGAAAATGTAATAGGAAAAATTTTATGGTTAATGCCCACCATAGCCGAATTTCATAGTTAGTGTGTTGATGATGAAACAATTTCATCTCAAGTGAAATGGATTAGGAAATAATGAATTATGGTGAGTAGATTAAGTGACATTAGTATTTTAAATTGGTGGATGATTAGTGGTATGAAGAAAATTAGCAAGAAACCAATATATCATCATTAAACCCCAAAGGGCCGAATTTTCTAGGAGAGAGAGATTGATGTTAAATTTGGTGATATTTTATGGTATTTAGATGGAAATTGATGATTTGTGATATTAGAAATTAAATGAAAATTTTTGGTGTAAAAATTGAAATTTTTACCCACTAGGGGTAAAAGCGTAATTTATAGTCCCGATTGATAAATTTGACCAAATTCACAGTCATTGAGGTATTGTGGATATAATTGGATAATTGAAATTGAAATGGATGGAATTGGAGTTGAATTGGGGATTTTAGGAATTTAGACTGTGAATAAGCAAGTTGGGTCAGGCACCGCAATTAAGCGACTATCTAGACATTTTATACTCATTCTCATGTATACATATAGATATGAGCCTGAATTAATTTATAATGGTTTGACACAAATTATTGAATTTTGTGTCATGTACGGTGGATAGGTGGTGAGCCAATTGACACGGGTAAAAGATTATGCCCGCAGATCGAGAATAGGAGTATTTCTACTCCTAATACTGTGAATAAACTTATTATCATTTAATTTATCTAAGGTAGTTTTTATGAAATTTTATAAATTTTATGAAAAATGGATTTAAAAAGGATAAATTTCGTGTTTTATAAATAAATGTGTTTTTATAAAATGGTTTTATAAATTGTTTGAAATTAATGATGAATGTTAATTTTTAAATAGAGTACTTGGAGACTGTGGTTGTTAAATATGAATTGTATTTTTAATTCAAATGGCTTATGATAGTGTGAGCATGCTTGGCTGGTTTATTGTATTGAAATTACACGAATTGTGGTTTGCCGTGCAAATTAGTTATTATAAATAATTGCCTTGTTATGCTGTTAAACTATTTTATGATTATGGTGGGGCTGACCTACACTGTAGTGGCGAGTTTCGGTGGACCAGCCTATTAGAGGGGCACGGTAAACCCGGCTAATTTATTTTACCTCTGTGGGAGAGGTGCGAAGGGTAACTCCTGTGGAGGGGTTTGAGTCCACTTCACGCTTTACCACCACGTGAAAGTAAGATTCAGCCAACGCCAAGAGATGGTTGTTTTATATGAATAAGTCGTTTTAACAACCTTGGCGGACTCGGGTGGATGCGTTGATGACGATCAAGTATCCCCGAGGATGAGTTTTGGTATGAGCCAAATTTTATGAGAACCATAAGCCTTGAAAATCATTTTAATTGAATTATAATTTTTTCATGGGATGGAATAAATTTCCAAGTTATGAAATGCATATTGGGATGGGGTATTTTATTGTCTTCATTTACTCGGCTTTAGATACTCTAGATGGTATCTGTTTACTTACTGGGATTATATAATATCGCTCCTTCTTCCTATACATTTTTCAGGCTCAAGACAGTTTGTAGATAGTCGAGTAGGACGAGAACTAAGCTCGGAACTGCATTATAGAAAGTAAGAGTTCACAGTCTTATATACTCTTGGTCAATTGGGGCCCACATGTCATTGTAGATCAAATCTTATATTTTGGTTATCTGTATTTCTTTTTTTTTTTTTTTTGAAAAAGTTATCTGTATTTCTATTCATAAAATTTTACTTTACTTTCATGTGCGGAAAATTATTTACGAATATTTAATTAAAATTTTATTGTTTTTGGACGAAAAAATGATCCGTATTGTTTTAAAACATGATTTTTGTAACGGTCAATCACAAAGGAGGTGAGAAATTGATACGAGAGCCTTGCGAGGTCTCGATAGGATACTCGGGAGATGAGTGCCTATCGGGACATTGCGACGATTGTCACGGACTCGAGGGTGGTTCTGGGTCGTGACAAGATTTTTCAGACCCGAATTCAGTTCAAGATATTATTACGTTAATAGAAGTTTATTTTTATTTAATTTTTTAAATATATTTAAAAATGTTAACATAAAAGTTAATCGCTTTTCCAAATATAAATAAATAAATAAATAAACGGAAGAATTTGCCTTGAGTTTTAAAGGTGTCAGCCGAGCTTAACTCATGAACACTTTTACTAGCAATATAAATAGATAAAATATGATGGTCAAATAAACCTCAAAGCTATTTAAGAAAATTTAAATAAGTCTTTATTTTTTATTACGTTTAAATAAGTCGCTATACTTTTATTTTAGATTAAATAAATTTTTATGACTAATAATTGACTAATTATCATTAGTCACAATATTACTTGTCATTTATATTTATATGACATTGACATGACATTGATGTGGAGGGTGAAAAACACTACAGTGTGTTATTGTCAAACCCTGCTTTGTAAAATAATTATGATAACATTCACAGGCTCGATAGAATGTTTGTATATTGAGGAAGTCCGAGAAATCAACAAAAGACGATATTGCCCATAGCAGTGCAATTAAGTCGAGTAAACCTCGAACAAGATAAAATTGAAATCTTAAAGATGAAATCGAGAATTTCACAGTCCAGGGATTACTTAAAACAGTGATTCGGAGTTTGAGGTCTAATTTGGAGTCAATCGGGAAAAATGACTGATTAGGGACAAAACGGTCATTTTTCAATTTCAGGACAAAATGGGGATTTTTAATGAAGATTTTGATTTCAAATGACCAAGAATAATTATATGAAATATAATATGATTATTAGAGCATAAAATGAGATTTGACAGAGATAAATTTAAGTTTTCGGTAGTTTTGGAGCACAAGGGCAAAATAGTAATTTTACTATTAAAGGACGAATTTGGAATTTTTGAAAAAGATTTTTGATCCCATTTGATTGAGATTGATCATATTAAACTTATTGGAGTGTAATTTGAAGGTTTGGTAGTGAAAAAGTTTAATTTCGGTGAATTTTGGAGTATAGGGGCAAAATGGTAATTTTGCCATTCGAAACCGAAAATTGAATTTTCGAAAGGATTTTGACCAAATTTAATTATTTGGAGGGTGATATGAGTATGAGGAGTGAAAATTGTGCATCTTGGCAAATTTTCAATTTTTGGGGCAAAAATGTAATTTTTGAAAAGTTTGGGGGCAAAAGTGTAATTTTGTAAAATTACACCACCAAATTTTTGGAATGGTCCAGAATTTTCTGGAAAGCTATGGATATGTAAGACAAACATATGGTGGAAATTTGAAATAAAATGAATGGCTATAAAAAAAGGAATTAATAAAATATAAAAAAATGAATAAAATAATATTATTTTACTAAGACTATAAAAAGCCAAAATATTCAGCCAATGACCCTTAGAAGGGTCGGTCTGAACACAGCAAAGAGGGGAGAAGAAGAAGAAAAAGGAAACAAAGGAGAAAAACAAGAAATTTGATAAAAAAATCAAGATATTTCAAGGTTTTTCAAGATTCAAGCCAAACCAAGGTAAGATTTCTTTAGTTTTACCCTAACCCTAGCTTACCCATGCTTTAGTTCATATTTTCCATGATTGAATGATGAGTTCTCATGCTGAAAACCTTGAGGCCAAATGGGTATGAATGATGATTTGATGTTGGAATTGCTTGAATTTGAACTATGTTGATGTTTAGGGATAGTTAAGCATGTTTATAAGCAAAACTAGAAGAAATAAATTTGTTTGCCATAGTAACCATCCATGGTTGAACCTAGTGTTGTGTGTGGTGATGGAATTGATTTTATTTTGAGAGAATTGGATGGCAAAATGGTGATTTATGGTGTAGAAATCAAGTAGGAAAAATAATGGAGTGGAAAATGTAACTAGAAATGAAATGTTTCTCATTTTATCTATTTAGGTCGAATTTTCTAGGAGGAATTTGAATGCTGGAAATTGAGCAAATTGTTGAGATTTGGTGGCATTTTGGTAATATTTGATGAATTATGGGTGTAGGAATTAATTGAGAAATTTTAGTGCAAAAATTGAAATTTTTACCCACTAAGGGTAAAATCGTAATTTGCATTCTCAAACCGGTAAATTGACCTGTAGTTGCTACCATTGGGTAATTGGAATATAATCGAACAATTAGAAACTGAAACGGGTCAAATCGGAGTTAAAATGAGGATTTTAGCCAATTCGACGTGTGTAGGTGAATTAGGTCGAATACCGTGTTTAGACGGTAATTCAGACTGGCTGCATGACATTTCATGCATTATGAAGAGCCTGAAATAAATTATTATGTTGGACACAAATAATGGGATTTTGTGTCGTGAATCGTGCATAGGTGATGGATTCCCCGGACGCGGGAAAGATTAAGAGGTAGTGGAAATTAAAACAGGAGTATCGTGCACTCCTGTGACGAGGTGAGTGGACAATTTATCGTCTTAAATATCTAAAGTAATTTTAATTATTGATTCTTCTATTGAATGGTGAATTTAAATCATAAAATATTATGTTTTCCAATCGAAATGTATTTTAATAAAAATGAGATTTATATTGGTTTTGAAATCAAATATTATTTTCGGGGAAAATTGAGTATATGGAGACTGGGTTAAATTTATAATTTTATATACGATTGAAATTGTGGCTTATAACACTATGGTAGCATGAAGGCAAAATTTTTGGGATTTTGGCATGAAATATATGAATAATTTTGGTTTGGTCTCGGTAGACTGGAATAAATTTTATTTGCCATATTATGCTATTGGAAATTTTATGGGTCTGGTGGTATATTAAATAGTCACTGCAATGGTGGGGGTTTCTATGGACTGCCTATGAGAGGGGCATGGTAACCCAATTATATACTTACCTCCGGGGGGGAGATGGCGGGTGAAGTGTCTCCTGAGGTGAGATTTGAGTGCACCTCACGTCCGGGCCACCACGTGAGAGTGAGACTCAGCCAACGCCAAGGAACGGCTGTGTGTGTCAGATGGGAAAACATGGTTATGGGTATGGGACACATAACGGCCTTGGCGGTCTCGGTGGGATACCTTGACGAAGGTACTCACGGGAATGATTCTAGCAGGGGCCAAGTTTAAGAAATTGTTTGGTATGGATCGGGACAAATTTTAAGTTATGAATATTATTGTGGGATAACATTTTCATAGTGTCTCCATCTACTTGGCTTTAGATGCTTTTGATGGTAAGTGTTTACTCACTAGGATTTTATAATCTCACCCCTCTTCCTATTCACATTTCAGGCTCAGGATAGACGGTGGATAGTCGATCACAACAAGAAATAAATTCAGAGTTAGATCCTTAGAAAGTAAAAGTATGAGGACTTATACCTTCATTGTCAGTTGGGGGCCCACGTGTCATTGTAATTTAAATTACGCACTCTAGTTTTCTATATTACAGTATGTATAAATTTATTTTGTTTTTACGTGCGAAAAATTAATTTTTGATGTTTCAAAAAAATATATATATATTGTTTTACATTAAAGTAGATTATGTTAATTAATGTTTTTATTTTATATTATTCAAAAAAAAAAAGAAGAGAAGTGGAAAAACTGGTACAAAAGCCTTGCGAGGTCACGAGGGGCATTCGGGGAAAGAATGTCTGTCGAGGCTTCGCGGCGGTTGTCACGGGCCTGATGGGGAGTTCCGGGGCGTGACAGTTATCACGTCAAACTAGCTTTTTATGCGACCATCCATTATGATATGTCAACATTCCAAATCATCATCAAATATGATATGTTAATATGACCAGTCACCGTCATATTGTATAAAATGACAAATGACATTTTGATTAAATTAATCATAATTATAAGGGCTTATTGATTGAAATTAAAAGTATAAGAGCTTATTTAGCTCGAAATAAAAGTACGGGAGCTTGATTGAACGTAATAAAAATATAAGAGCTTATTTGAATAGTTTTAAATAGTTTAGGATTTTTTTGGATTTATGCCAATAGATAATATGAAACAAAAGTGATAAAGCTCTTTGTTAGGACTTTTTGCTTTGTAACATTAGTACAGTAGAGAGTCCAATTCTTGATACAACTTACAAAAACTCTTACTCTTTGAAGAATTCTCGCTGCAAATCCTGAAAACCCAACAAATGCATTGAAATCAAAAGTTTAGGATCATGATTTTTTTAATACCATGGGATACATTGCAAATGACAAAGGTAATTTTTTTTTAATATTTATTGATAAAACTAGATTTTCGACCTTCCTAATAAGGAGAAGGAGAGGGCGAAACATCTTTGTTAACTAAGGTGCACTTATTCCATACTTGCGCACCTCTTGATAAGATCACCGATGTATCATTATTCCTAAATAAAGGATTTTGAAGAGTTTTCTTGATCAATGCATCATGGCAAAATTTACCAAGTCTTATAAGCTCAAGGCAACAATTATCCGTAACAATTCACGTCTTGAATATACTTGCGAAAACTTCAGTGACACAATGCAGTGTCATCTTCGTTTCACAATTATTTGCCTTGATGGGATCAACATCATAAGCGATGACCGCTCCACTTGCCACGATAGTCAAAACTCCAAAAACAACATAAACATTGAAACTTGCCATTACGACTCAAGGGGTAATTGTTGTCTCTCGTTTTGGTTGGCAGAATACTTTGGTACTGCTGCAAGAATTAGTTTGCTTGGAAAATGTTTATTTATAGGATAACCACGAGGGAGGAGTGAGGAAGATGTATTCGAAAGAGTTTTAATGAGATTTCAAGTTCAACAGCATTAAGCTTTTCAGTTTTTGAATTAATTTGCTGAATCTTAAACTACAAGTGTTTCTTTATTTGCGACATTAATGCAGCAAATATAACAGTGCTATAGTTAGCTTTCCATGTTATTATTACAATTTTTCATTAAAACAAGAGGTTATAATTAACACACTAATTAATTAGTTATCAACCTATACTTTTTTGGACACGTACAATCTTGGATTATATAACAAGAGATGATCATCTTTCGTCTCATAAATCTTATTCTTTTTTCAACCTTCAAGCTCAAGATTAGCCTTTTCTCAATATTTGAGCTTCAGATTTTCAATTACAATTTCAAAACGAGGCTAAAAGCCGATTTTGTGTAGAGTGGGTTTCACCCGGTAAAGAGGGGATTTTGGCAGCTTTTGAATAAGGTGGTTATATTTGGGTCAAATTCAATTTAATTCTGCTTAAGTTTTGGCTGCATATGTAGAAAATTAGCCGAATTCAATTAACGAGTTAAGTGAAAAAATGTAGAATTCTCAGCACAATTATTAAAACGTGACAAGGTTTAACACATTTGTCATAATCTTTGTCAAATTCTAATTCCTTTGCAAACCAGTTGCGGTAAGAAGAATGCATTATGCTCTGGTCTGAGGATGGAGCTTTGGAGTCCTCTTAGAGTGGCTATGGTAGCTTTGTTATTATATAGTTGTCATTGGTCGTTCTTAGGATTGACAATGAACACATTAAATTGAGAAAGAAAAAATAAGAGTTGTATATGGAGAATCAACAAATAGTCGAAGAAAGAATAATCTAATAAAATTAGATTATAAATCTCATCTATGCATTCTATAAGAAACGAATATAATTGAAATTATTAAGAAACAAACACTGTTAAGAGTTTTTGCCCATTAGTACCTGATAAGGTGGAATACTTATAAATGCTATTGAAGCTGAAATGTCTTTAAGATTTTTATAATGTCTTTCCTCCTTTTACCCTATAAATGAACATTTTCCTGGCAAATCAGTTCTTGCAGCAATACAAAAGTACTCTGCCAGCTATCAAAACAACAAAAGTTATTATTCTCTGAGTGAAATGGCAAGTTTCAACGTTTATATTGCTTTTGGTGTTTTGGTGATTATGACAAGTGGAGCGGTCATGGCTCGTGATGTCGATCCGATCAAAGCAAACAATTGTGAAACTAAGATGACAATGCATTGTGTTTTCGAAGTTTTTGCCAGTATATTCAAGACTGGAACTGTTTCTAATAATTGTTGTCATGAACTTATAGGACTCGGTCAAGCTTGTCATAATGCATTGGTGAAAAAAACTCTTCAAAACCCTCTATTTAAAAATAATGATACATCGGTGATCTTATCAAAGGCGGCTCAAGTATGGAATAAGTGTATTTTAGTTGGCGATGATGTCTCGCCCACTTCTTCCCCTTGAGAAGGTTAATAATTTATTTTATCAATAAAAATTCCAAAGAAATAATATACTTTCATTGTTGGTTTTTTTTGGATAAAGGCAAATCAATTTTATTATAATCTTCAGTTTGTTCGTTTATGCCATGATAATGAAAAGATAATGAAAAGTTTTTTTTTTTTGTGAATACAGTTTTCGGTAATTGATGATGTTCATAAACACAAAAAGTACTTTAAAAATACACGAACATATCCTAGCACTTTTATTCAAATCTTGATATAAAATAATATTTGTAGACGATCCACTTTATTCAGGGTTAATTTTGTAAATTTTGAAATTAAATTAAATTAAGACCATTTTTTACGGGTAACAAAATATTCTAATACTACAATGAAACTTGTTCTTTCCAACAACATTTTTCGTAGGAAAAAATCAAATTTCCATGCATATCATGGTATTTTTATCCAAATCTTGATATAAAATAACATTTGTAGGCACCCCAATTTTGTCCGTGCTCATTTTTATAAATTTTAAAATTAAATTAGAGTAAGACAATGCTTTAATAATTAATCCAATTTTAACGCTACAAAAACCAACTTTTTCCAACAAAAAATTCCCAAGAAAAAGTTCAAAAAAATTTTGCCACTGAAAATGTAGTAAGCAATGCCAATGGTTGAAAATTTTAAAAATTTCATCAATAAAACTTTGAAATTTTCAAGGGAAAATTTCATTGAGAAAGGCGAAAAATGGTTGAACTAGTATCAACTCCATCAAAAACTATTCAATTTACCTATGGAATTTTGTCAGTGATGAAGTAATTAATTAACTATGGAATTCCATCGATTTTTTGATCGATAAAATTACTAAAGATCATCATAAACAATCTCTTTCTCGATGCACTTTATTCAGGGTTAATTTTGTAAATTTTGAAATTAAATTAAATTAAGACCATATTTTACAGATAACTAAATATTCTAATACTACAAAGAAACTTGTTTTTTCCAACGACATTTTTTGTAGGGAAAAATCAAATTTCCATACATATCATAGTATTTTTATTCACATCTTGATATAAAATAATATTTGTAGACACCCCAATTTTGTCCGTGGTCATTTTTATAAATTTTGAAATTAAATTAGAGTAAGACAATGTTTTAATAATTAATCCAATTTTAACGCTACAAAAACCAACTTTTTCCAACAAAAAATTCCCAAGAAAAAGTTCATAAAAAATTTCGCCACTGAAAATGTAGTAAGCAATGCCAATGGTTGAAAAATTAAAAAATTTCGTCAATAAAACTTTGAAATTTTCAATCAAAATTTCATTGAGGAAGGTGAAAAATGGTCGAACTAGTATCAAATCCATAAAAAACTTTTGAATTTACCTATGAAATTTTGTCAGCGATGAAGTAATTAATTAACTATGGAATTCCATCGATTTTTTCATCGATAAAATACTAAAAATCATCATAAATAATCTCTTTCTCGTCTCGATTTAAAATTTAAATCCACATCTCATAACAAAAGTTAGTATTGAAAATGAAATTGAAATTTAATTTGAAATTCAAATTAAAATACATAAGTATCAATTCAAGTCTAATGCGAGGACACCAGACATCACATTGGTGTGAGAATGCCCTCTTGAGCAATAATACCAAAGAAGCACTCTAGTCAAAACGACACGAACCCCTTCGTGACATAATTACCCTTGTCAAAAAGATCACTATATATATGAAACACTACTGAAACAACCCCAAAAATATGAAACGCACCATATGAAGCACTATAAGCACTCAGTAACACCTCAATGCAGCCAAGGAGCACAATAAAAAGAAGCTGCAATACAAAGGCATTATGGTTTTAACATTTGTTATTATTTACTAAAACATTTTGTTATGTTATTGAGGTTTCACCAGCATATTTAAGACTGGAACTATCATTGATAACTGTTGTGATGAACTTATCGCACTTGGTTCAACATGCCATGAAGCACTAGTAAAGAAAACTCCTCAAAATCCTATTTTCATAAATAATGATTTATTGGTGATATTATTAAGAAGCGCACTAATAAGGATTAAGTGCACTTTAGTTAGAAATATTTCACCCAATCCTTCACCTTGAGAGAAGGTTGATATTTATTCTTCAATAAAAATTATACTTAAGAACAATACTTTCATATATTCTTCACCTTCATATGTTATCCAATTCGTGGCTTTCATATTTTGCTCTTGTTATATATCAAAGTTTGATCCTAAACTCAATAGAAGCCTACCTTAACATTTGATTCATTTGTGAAAATATCTTTTAATTAAAAAGCATATTTTTTAATCAAATTAATCAATCCGAAGAAAAATGTTTTTTCCTTCACTTTTTCTGGCTATTGAAATTATCCATATCAAATGGAGGACGACGCATTCCAAGATGAAAGATTAAAGATGTGGAAGCTCCAAGATCTTTAATGATATTCTTTGTGGATGTCTACCATGAAAGAAATATGTGGGACTAGCATTCAATAATTAACAAAGTAATAAAAATAGGTAAGGTGAAATATTGGGTTAAGTAGTGCGCAAGATTTTTCAGACAGGAATTCAGTTCAAGATATTATTACATTAATAAAAATTTATTTTTATTTAATTTTTTAAATACATTTAAAAATATTAATATAAAAGTTAATCGCTTTTCAAAAAAAAATTTTAAACGGAAGAATTTGCCTTGAGTTTTAAAGGTGTCAGCGGGGCTTAACTCATGAACACTTTCAATAGCAATATAAATAGATAAAACATGATGTTAAGATAAACCTCTAACTTATTCAAGAAAATTTAAATAAATCTTTAATTTTTATTACGTCTAAATAAGTGTCTATACTTTTATTCTAGATTAAATAAATTTTTATGATAAATAATTGACTAATTACCATCAGTCACAATATCACTTGTCATTTTATATTCACATGACACTGACATGATATTGATATGGAGGGTGAAAAACATTACATGATTATATTATCACGTCATATTAGCTTTTTATGCCACCATCAATTATGATATGTCAACATACTAAATCATCATCAATTATGATATGTTAACATGACCTATTGTATAAAATTACAAATGGCATTTTGATTAAATTAATCATTGATTATCAGGACTTATTTGATTGACAATAAAAGTACAAGGGCTTATTTAACTCAAAATAAAAGTAGGAGAGCTTGATTGAACGTAACAAAAACATAAGGGCTTATTTGAATTTTCTTAAATAGTTCGAGATTTTTTTGGATTTATGCCAGCAGATAATATGAAACAAAAGTGATAAAGCTCTTTGTTAGGACTTTCTACTCTCTAAAATTAGTAAAGTAGAGAGTCCAATTCTTAATACAACTTACAAAAACTATTGCTCTTTGAAGAATTCTCATTGCAAATCCTGAAAACCCAACAAATGCATTGAAATCAAAAGTTTAGGAACATGATTTCTTTAATACCATGGGATACATTGCAAATGACAAAGGTAATTTTTTTTAATATTTATAGATAAAACTAGATTTTCGACCTTCCTAATAAGGAGAAGGAGAGGGCGAAACATCTTTGTTAACTAAAGTGCACTTATTCCATACTTGTGCACCTCTTGATAAGATCACCGATGTGTCATTATTCCTAAATAAAGGATTTTGAAGAGTTTTCTTGATTAATGCATCATGGCAAAATTTACCAAGTCTTATAAGCTCAAGGCAACAATTATCCGTAACAATTCCTGTCTTGAATATACTTGCGAAAACTTCAGGGACACAATGTAATGTCATTTTACTTTCACAATTATTTGCCTTGACGGGATCAACATCATAAGCCATGACAGCTCCACTTGCCATGATAGTCAAAACTCCAAAAACAACAAAAACATTGAAACTTGCCATTACGACTCAAGGAGTAATTGTTGTCTCTCGTTTTGGTCGGCAGAATACTTTGGTACTGCTGCAAGAATTAGTTTGCCTGGAAAATGCTTATTTATAGGATAACCACGAGGGAGGAGTGAGTAAGATGTATTCAAAAGAGTTTTAATGAGATTTCAGGTTCAATAGCATTAAGCTTTTCAGTTTATGAATTAATTTGCTGAATGTTAAACTACAAGTGTTTCTATATTTGCGGCATTAATGCGGCAAATATAAAAGTTGCTGTAATTCCTTTGCAAACCAGTTGCTGTAAGAAGAATGCATTATGCTCCGGTCAGAGGATGGAGCTTTGGATTCCTCTCAGCGTGGCTATTGTAGCTTTGTTACTATATAGTTGTTGTCCGTCTTTCTTAGGATTAACAATGAACACATTAAATTGAGAAAGAAAAAACGAGAGTTATATATGGAGAATTAGCAAATAGTCGAAGAAAGAATAATCTAATAAAATTAGATTATAAATCTCATCTACACATTCTATAAGACATGAATGTAATTGAAATTATTAAGAAACAAATACTGTTAAGAGTTTTTGCCCATTAGTACCTGATAAGGTGGAATGCTTATAAATGCTATTGAAGCTGAAATGTCTTTAAGATTTTTATAACTTCTTTCCTCCTTTTACCCTATCAGGTGTTACAATCTCCCTGGCAAATCAGTTCTTGCAGCAATACAAAAGTATTCTGCTAGCTATCAAAAGAAGAGAAGTTAATATTCCCTGAGTGAAATGGCAAGTTTCAACATTTATATTGCTTTTGGTGTTTTGGTGATTATGACAAGTGAAGCGGTCATGGCTCGTGATGTTGATCCGATCAAAGCAAACAATTGTGAAACTAAGATGACAACGCATTGTGTTTTCGAGGTTTTTGCCAGTATATTCAAGACTGGAACCGTTTCTAATAATTGTTGTCATGAACTTATAAGACTCGGTCAAGTTTGTCATAATGCATTGGTGAAAAAAACTCTTCAAAATCCTCTATTTAAAAATAATGATACATCAGTGATCTTATCAAAGGTGGCTCAAGTATGGAATAAGTGTATTTTAGTTGGCGATGATGTTTCACCCACTCCTTCTCCTTGAGAAGGTTAATAATTTATTTTATCAATAAAAATTCTAAAGAAATAATATACTTTCATTGTTGTTTTTTTTGGATAAAGGCAAATCAATTTTATTATAATCTTCAGTTTGTTCGTTTATGCCATGATAATGAAAAGTAAAATTTTTTTGTGAATATAGTTTTGGGTAAATGATGATGTTCATAAACACAAAAAGTACTTTAAAAATATACGTACATATCTTAGTACTTTTATTCAAATCTTGATATAAAATAATATTCGTAGACGATCCACTTTATTCAGGATCAATTTTGTAAATTTTGAAATTAAATTAAATTAAGACCATTTTATTGGTAACTAAACATTCTAATACTGCAAAGAAAGTTGTTGTTTCCAATGACATTTTTCACAGGAAAAAAATCAAATTTCCATACATATCATAGTATTTTCATTCAAATCTTGATATAAAATGATATTTGTAGACACCCCAATTTTGTCTGTGGTCATTTTTATAAATTTTGAAATTAAATTAGAGTAAGACCATTTTTTAATAATCAATCCAATTTTGATGCTACAAAAACCAACTTTTTCCAACAAAAAATTCCCAAGAAAAAGTTCATCAAAAATTTCGTCGCTGGAAATGCAATAAGCAATGCCAATGGTTGAAAAATTAAAAAATTTCATCAATAAAACTTTGAAATTTTCGACGAAAAATTTTGTTGAGAAAGGTGAAGAATGGTCAAACTAGTATCAAATCCATCAAACACTATTGAATTTACCTATGGGATTTTGTCGGTGATGAAGTAATTAATTAACTATGAAATTCCATCGATTTTTTCATTGATAAAATTAATAAAAATCATCATAAATAATCTCTTTCTCATCTCGACCCAAATTTCAAGTCGACATCTCAAAACATAAGTTAGTATTGAAAAATGAAATTGAAATTTAATTTGAAATTCAAATTAAAGTACATAAGTAGCGATTCAAGTCTAATAGAAGGAACCTCAATGCAGCCAAGAGCACAATAAAAAGAAGCTGCAATACAAAGGCATTACAGTTTTAAGATTTTGTTATTATTTATTAAAACATTTTGTTATGTAACATTTTGTTATGTTACATAAAAAGAAAAATGTTTTTTCCTTCACTTTTTCTGGTTATTGAAATTATCCATATCAAGTGGAGGACGATGCATTCCCAGATGAAAGATTAAAGATGTGGAAGCTCCAAGATCTTTAATGATATTCTTTGTGGGTCTCTACCATGAAAGACATATTTGCGACTAGCATTCAATAATTATCATAGCAATAAAAATAGGTTATTATTACATTAATAATAAAAGTTTAAAAATGTTGGGTTAAGTAGTGGCCAAGATTTTTCAGACCCGAATTCAGTTCAAGATATTATTACATTAATAAAAGTTTATTTTTATTTAATTTTTAAAATATATTTAAAACTGTTAATATAAAAGTTAATCACTTTTCCAAAAAAAAAATAAATAAACGGAAGAATTTGCCTTGAGTTTTAAAGGTGCCAGCCGAGCTTAACTCATGAACACTTTTACTTGCAATATAAATAGATAAAATATGATAGTCAAATAAACCTTAAAGCTATTTAAGAAAATTTAAATAAGTCTTTATTTTTATATTACGGTTAAATATGTCTCTATACTTTTATTTTAGATTAAATAAATTTTTATAACTAATAATTGACTAATTGCCATTAGTCGCAGTATCACTTGTCATTTATATTTATATGACACTGACATGATATTGATGTGGAGGATGAAAAACACTATATGATTGTGTTATCTCATCAAATTAGCTTTTTATGCCATCATCAATTATGATATGTCAACATACTAAATCATCATCAATTATGATATATTAACATGACCTGTTAGCATCATATTGCATAAAATGACAAATGACAATTTGATTAAATTAATCGTTAATTATAAGGGCTTATTTGATTAAAATTAAAAGTTTAAGGACTTATTTAGCTCAAAATAAAAGCACGAGAGCTTGATTGAACGTAATAAAAATATAAAGGTTTATTTCAGTTTTCTTAAATAGTTTATGATTTTTTTTTGGATTTATGCCAATAGATAATATGAAACAAAAGTGAAAAAGCTCTTGGTTAGGATTTTTTGCTCTGTAACATTAGTACAGTAGAGAGTCCAATCCCTGATACAACTTACAAAAACTTTTACTCTTTGAAGAATTCTCATTGCAAATCCTGAAAACCAAACAAATGCATTCAAATCAAAAGTTTAGGATCATGATTTCTTTAATACCATGGGATACATTGCAAATGACAAAGGTAATTTTTTTTAATATTTATTGATAAAACTAGATTTTCGACCTTCCTAATAAGGAGAAGGAGAGGTCGAAACATCTTTGTTAACTAAAGTGCACTTATTCCATACTTGTGCACCTCTTGATAAGATCACCGATGTATCATTATTCCTAAATAAAGGATTTTGAAGAGTTTTCTTGATTAAAACATCATGGCAAAATTTACCAAGTCTTATAAGCTCAATGCAACAATTATCCGTAACAATTCCCGTCTTGAATATACTTGCAAAAACTTCAGTGACACAATGCAATGTCATCTTAGTTTCGCAATTATTTGCCTTGATGGGATCAACATCATAAGCCATGACAGCTCCACTTGCCATGATAGTCAAAACTCCAAAAACAACATAAACATTGAAGCTTGCCATTACGACTCAAGGAATAATTGTTGTCTCTCGTTTTGGTCGGCAGAATACTTTGGTACTGCTGCAAGAATTAGTTTGCCTGGAAAATGCTTATTTATAGGATAACCACGAGGGAGGAGTGAGTAAGATGTATTCAAAAGAGTTTTAATGAGATTTCAGGTTCAATAGCATTAAGCTTTTCAGTTTATGAATTAATTTGCGGAATGTTAAACTACAAGTGTTTCTTTTCTTGTGACATTAATGCGGCAAATATAAAAGTGCTATAGTTAGTTTTCCATGTTATTATTAAAATTTTTCATTAAAACAAGAGGTTATAATTAATATACGAATTAATTAGTTATCAACTCATACCTTTTTTGGACACATACAATCTTGGATTATATAACAAGAGATGATCATCTTTCGTCTTATAAATCTTATTCTTCTTGCAACCTTCAAGCTCAAGATTAACCTTTTTTTTCAATATTTGAGCTTGAGATTTTCAATTACAATTTCAAAACGAGGCTGAAAGCCGATTTTGTGTAGAGTGGGTTTCACTCGGTAAAGAGGGGATTTTGGCGGCTTTTGAATAAGGTGGTTATATTTGGGTTAAATTCAATTTAATTCTGTTTAAGTTTTGGCTGCATATGTAGAAAATTAGCCGAATTTAATTAACGAGTTAAGTGAAAAAATGTAGAATTCTAAGCACAATTATTAAAACGTGACAAGGTTTAACACATTTGTCATAATCTTTGTCAAATTCTAATTCCTTTGCAAACCAGTTGCGGTAAGAAGAATGCATTATGCTCTGGTCTGAGGATGGAGCTTTGGAGTCCTCTTAGAGTGGCTATGGTAGCTTTGTTATTATATAGTTGTCGTTGGTCGTTCTTAGGATTAACAATGAACACATTAAATTGAGAAAGAAAAAATAAGAGTTGTATATGGAGAATCAACAAATAGTCGAAGAAAGAATAATCTAATAAAATTAGATTATAAATCTCATCTACGCATTCTATAAGAAACGAATATAATTGAAATTATTAAGAAACAAATACTGTTGAGAGTTTTTGCCCATTAGTACCTGATAAGGTGGAATACTTATGAATGCTATTGAAGCTGAAATGTCTTTAAGATTTCGATAACGTCTTTCCCCCTTTTACGCTATAAATGAAAATTTTTCTGGCAAATCAGTTCTTGCAGCAATACAAAAGTACTCTGCCGGCTATCAAAACAAGAGAAGTTAATATTCCCTGAGTGAAATGGCAAGTTTCAACGTTTATATTGCTTTCGGTGTTTTGGTGATTATGACAAGTGGAGCGGTCATGGCTCGTGATGTTGATCCGATCAAAGTGAACAATTGCCAAACTAAGATGACAATGCATTGTGTTTTCGAGGTTTTTGCCAGTATATTCAAGACTGGAACTGTTTCTAATAATTGTTGTCATGAACTTATAGGACTCGGTCAAGCTTGTCATAATGCATTGGTGAAAGAAACTCTTCAAAACCCTCTTTTTAAAAATAATGATACATCAGTGATCTTATCAAAGGCAGCTCAAGTATGGAATAAGTGTATTTTAGTTGGCGATGATGTTTCGCCCACTGCTTCCCCTTGAGAAGGCTAATAATTTATTTTATCAATAAAAATTCTAAAGAAATAATATACTTTCATTGTTGGTTTTTTTGGATAAAGGCAAATCAATTTTGTTATAATCTTCAGTTTGTTCGTTTATGCCATGATAATGAAAAGTAATTTTTTTTTTTGTGAATACAGTTTTGGGTAATTGATGATGTTCACAAAAACAAAAAGTACTTTAAAAACACATTTACATATCTTAGTACTTTTATTCAAATCTTGATATAAAATAATATTTGTAGACGATCCACTTTATTCAGGGTTAATTTTATAAATTTTGAAATTAAATTAAATTAAGACCATTTTTTACGGGTAACTAAATATTCTAATACTACAAAGAAACTTGTTCTTTCCGACGACATTTTTCGTAGGAAAAATTCAAATTTCCATACATAACATATTATTTTTATTCAAATCTTGATATAAAATAACATTTGTAGGCACCCCAATTTTGTCCGTGGTCATTTTTATAAATTTTAAAATTAAATTAGAGTAAGACAATGTTTTAATAATTAATCCAATTTTAACGTTACAAAAACCAACTTTTTCCAACAAAAAATTCCCATGAAAAGTTCGTCAAATATTTCGCCGTTGAGAATGTAGTAAGCAACGCCAATGTTTGAAAAATTAAAAAATTTCATCAATAAAACTTTGAAATTTTCAATCAAAATTTCATTGAGAAAGGTGAAAAATGGTCAAACTAGTATCAAATCCATAAAAAACTATTGAATTTACCTATGAAATTATGTCGGTGATGAAGTAATTAATTAACTATGGAATTCCATCAATTTTTTCATCGATAAAATTACTAAAAAACATCATAAATAATCTCTTTCTCGTCTCGACTCAAAATTCAAATCCACATCTCATAACAAAAGTTAGTATTGAAACATGAAATTAAAATTTAATTTGAAATTCAAATTAAAATACATAAGTATCAATTCAAGTCTAATACAAGGACACCAGACGTCACATTGGTGTGAGAATGCCCTCTTGAGCAATAATACCAAAGAAACACTCTAATCAAAACGACACAAACCCCTTTGTGACATAATTGCCCTTATTAAAAAGATCAATATATACGAAACACTTCTGAAACAACCCCAAAAACATGAAAGGCACCATATGAAGCAATATAAGCACACGGTAACACCTCAATGCAGCCAGGGAGCACAATAAAAAGAAGCTGCAATACAAAGACATTACAGTTTTAACATTTTGTTACTATTTATTAAAGCATTTTGTTATGTAACATTTTGTTATGTTATTGAGGTTTTCACCAGCATATTTAAGACTGGAACTATCATTGATAACTGTTGTGATGAACTTATCGTACTTGGCTCAATATGCCATGAAGCACTGCTCAAAATCCTATTTTCAAAAATAATGATTCATTGGTGATATTATTAAGAAGCGCACTAATAAGGATTAGGTGGACTTTAGTTAGAAATATTTCACCCAATCCTTCACCTTGAGAGAAGGTTGATATGTATTCTTCAATAAAAATTATACTTAAGAACAATCCTTTCATATATTCTTCACCTTCATATGTTATCCAATTCGTGGCTTTCATATTTTGGTCAATAAAAATGTAATACAATAAGCCACAATTTCTTGAGAAACTAAGTTATCGTTGTTCTTGTTATATATCAAACTATGATCTTAAACTCAATAGAAGCCTACCTTAACATTTGATTCATTTGTGAAAAAATCTTTTAATTAAAAAGCATATTTTTAAATCAAATTAATCAATCCGAAGAAAAATGGTTTTTCCTTCACTTTTTCTGGCTATTGAAATTATCCATATCAAATGGAGGACGATGCATTCCCAGATGAAAGATTAAAGATGTGGAAGCTCCAAGATCTTTAATGATATTCTGTGTGGGTATCTACCATGAAGGAGATATTTGCGACTAGCATTCAATAATTATCATAGTAATAAAAATAGGTAAGGTGAAATACTGGGTTAAGTAGTGGACAAGATTTTTCAGACCCGAATTCAGTTCAAGATATTATTACATTAATAGAAGTTTAGTTTTATTTAATTTTTTAAATATATTTAAAAATGTTAACGTAAAAGTTAATCGCTTTTCCAAAAATAAATAAATAAATAAATAAACGGAAGAATTTGCCTTGAGTTTTAAAGGTGTCAGCCGAGCTTAACTCATGAACACTTTTACTAGCAATATAAATAGATAAAATATGATGGTCAAATAAACCTCAAAGCTATTTAAGAAAATTTAAATAAGTCTTTATTTTCTTATTACGTTTAAATAAGTCGCTATACTTTTATTTTAAAGTAAATAAATTTTTATGACTAATAATTGACTAATTATCATTAGTCACAATATCACTTGTCATTTATATTTATATGACATTGACATGACATTGATGTGGAGGGTGAAAAACACTACATTGTGTTATCACGTCAAATTAGCTTTTTATGCGACCATCCATTATGATATGTCAACATACCAAATCATCATCAAATATGATATGTTAATATGACAAGTCACCGTCATATTGTATAAAATGACAAATGATATTTTGATTAAATTAATCATTAATTGTCACGCCCCAGAACTCCCCATCGGGCCCGTGACAACCGCCGCGACGTCTCGATAGGCATTCACACCCCGAATACCGATCGAAACCCCGCAAGGCTTTCGTATCAGTTTTCGCACTTCCCCAGTGAGCAATACTCATTAAACATAATATTTTAAAGAAATATAAAACATTTCCAAACCAACACACTAAAATATAGTTTTTCGGCTCACAGGGGCATTTTTGTCTTTTTTGTCCAAAAATTTCAAAATCGATAAAAACGTTACATACAAGTAGAATAAACATAATTTACAATTGAAAATAAATTTAAATGTCTAAAACATTGGTTTGAAGCAAAATTTTGAATATTTGAATATAATAAAAACTATTCAATAAAATACTCAATTTTCTTATAAAACAATATTTATAGAAACATCGGCAAATAATTTTTATAGCGTAAAAGTTAAAGATATTTATACATACAAAAAAATACAGATAACCAAAGTATAAAGTTACTTTTATAATGACATGTGGGCCCCCAACTGACCAGGAAAGTATAAGTCCTTATA
The DNA here is from genome assembly GCA_036013995.1 of Theobroma grandiflorum. Classification (NCBI taxonomy): domain Eukaryota; kingdom Viridiplantae; phylum Streptophyta; class Magnoliopsida; order Malvales; family Malvaceae; genus Theobroma; species Theobroma grandiflorum. Next base: position 30,351,278 of record CP142133.1, read on the forward strand.
CTTTTACTTTCTAAGGATGTAACTTTGAATTTATTTCTTGTTGTGATCGACTATCCACAGTCTATCCTGATCCTGAAATGTGAATAGGAAGAGGGGTGAGATTATAAAATCTCAGTGAGTAAACACTTACCATGAAAAGCATCTAAAGCTGAGTAGATGGAGACACTATGAAAATGTTATACCACAATAATATTCATAACTCAAAATTTGTCCCGATCCATACCAAACAATTTCTTAAACTTGGTCCCTGCCAGAATCATTCTCGCAAGTACCTTCGTCAAGGTATCCCACTGAGACCGCCAAGGCTGTTAAATGTCCCATACCTATAACCATGTTTTTCCCATCTGACACACACAGCCGTTTCTTGGCATTGGCTGAGTCTCACTCTCACGTGGTGGCCCGGACGTGAGGTGTACTCTAATCTTACCTCAAGAGATACTTCAACCAACATCTCCCCCCGGAGGTAAGTACAAAATTTGGGTTACCATGCCTCTCTCATAACCAGCCCACGGAAACCCCCATCACTGCAGTGACTATTTAATATACCATCAAACCCATAAAATTTCCAATAGCATAATATGGCAAATAAAATTTAATCCAGTCTACCGAGACCAAACCAAAATTATTCATATATTTCATGCCAAAATCCCAAAAATTTTACCATCATGCTACCATAGTGTTATAAGCCACAATTTCACTAGTATATAAAATTATAAATTTAACCCAGTCTCCATATACTCAATTTTCCCCGAAAATAATATTCGATTTCAAAACCAATATAAATCTCATTTTTATTAAAATACATTTTAATTGGAAAACATAATATTTTATGATTTAAATTCGCCATTCAATAACACCATCAACAAATATAATTACTTTAGATATTTAAGACGATAAATTGTCCACTCACCTCGTCACAGGAGTGCACGATACTCCTGTTTTAATTTCCACTGCCCCTTAATCTTTCCAACGTCTAGGGGATCCATCACCTATGCACGATTCACGACACAAAATCTCATTATTTGTGTCCAACATAATAATTTATTTCAAGCTCTTCATAACGCATGAAATACCATGCATCTAGTCTGAATTACTGTCTAAACACGGTATTTGACCTAATTCACCTACACACGTCGAATTAGCTAAAATCTCCATTTTTACTCCGATTTGACCCGTTTCAGTTTCTAATTGATCGATTACATTCCAATTACTCAATAGCAGCAACTACAGGTCAATTTACCAGTCCTAGACTGAAAATTATAATTTTACCCCTAGCGGGTAAAAATTTCAATTTTTGTACCAAAATTTCTCAATTAATTCCTACACCCATAATTCATCAAATATTACCAAAATGCCACCAAATCTCAACAATTTGCTCAATTTCCAGCGGCTGGATTCACCTTAGAAAATTCGGCCTAAATGGATAAAATGAAGAACATTTCATTTCTAGTTAAATTTTCCACTCCATTATTTTTCCTACTTGATTTCTACACCATAAATCACTATTGTGCCTTCCAATTCTCTCAAAATAAAATCAATTCCATCACCACACACACAACACTAGGTTCGGTCATGGATGGTTACTATGGCAAACAAATTTATTTCTTCTAGTTTTGCTTATATACATGCTAAACTAGCTAAAAACACTAACATATATCAAAATCAATTATTTCCATCAACTTTCTCTCTCTAAACCCATATGACCAGAATTGAAATCATCCTCAAATCACATGATTCAACCATGGAAAACGATGAAAAATGCATGGGAAAGGTAAAGCACAAGACAAATTTAAGAAATGTTACCTTTTTCCACTTGATTTTTGAATTTCCACCAATTTTCCCTTTAAATTTCTTGGCTAGGGTTTTATTTTCTCCTTTCTCTCTCTTGTTTCTTGCTTGGCCGAATGTTGAAAAAGAAGAATGGGTTATGGGCTGATTTTTTTATGCCTTTTGATTAGTTTAATGAAATAATATTATTTTATTCACATTTTGAATATTTTATTAATTCATTTCTTTCTAACCATCCACTTGTCCTACTTTTTCCACCATGCATTCTTCTCACTTATCCATAGGTTTCCTGAAATTTCTGGACCATTCCAAAATTTTGGTGGTGTAATTTTCTAAAATTACACTTTTGCCCCTAAACGTTTCAAAAATTACATTTTTACCCCAAAAATGGAAAATTTGCCAAAATGCATAATTTTCACTCCTCATACTCATATCACACTCCAAATAATTAAATTTGATCAAAATCCTTTCAAAAATTAAATTTTCGATTTTTGATGATAAAATTACCATTTTGCCCCTATACTCTAAAAATATTGAAAACTCATATTTTTCACTGCTAAATCTTCCAATTGTACTTCAATACTCATATCATACTCAAACATGTCAAATGGGGCCAAAATCTTCTTTAAAAATTCTCGTTTTGACCTTTAGTGGCAAAATTACTATTTTACCCTTGTGTCCTAAAAATACCAAGAATTACACTTTTTCACTGCTAAACTTCATTTTATACTCCAACAATCATATTATATTTCATATAATTATTCTTGGTCATTTGAAATCAAAATCTTTATTAAAAATTCCTATTTTGTCCCAATAATCATATTATATTTCATATAATTGTTCTTGGTCATTTGAAATCAAAATCTTTATTAAAAATTCCTATTTTGTCCTGAAATTGAAAAATGATCGTTTTGTCCTTAATTGGTCAATTTTCCCGATTGACTCTAAATCGGACCTTGAACTCCGAATCACTCTTTTGAGTAATCCCTGAACTATGAAATTCTCAATTTAATCTTTAAGGTCTCGATTTTATCTTGTTTGAGGTTTAATCGACTTAACTGCACTACTAGGGGCAATATCGTCTTTTGTCGATTTCTCGGGCTTCCTCAATATACAAACATTCTATCAAGCCTGTGAATGTCATCATAATTATTTTACAAAGCAAGCTTTGACATTAATTATAAGGGCTTATTGATTGAAATTAAAAGTATAAGGGCTTATTTAGCTCGAAATAAAAGTACGGGAGCTTGATTGAACGTAAAAAAAATATAAGAGCTTATTCGAATATTTTTAAATAGTTTAGGATTTTTTTTGGATTTATCCCAATAGATAATATGAAACGAACGTGATAAAGCTCTTTGTTAGGACTTTTTGCTCTGTAACATTAGTACAGTAGAGAGTCCAATTCTGGATACAACTTACAAAAACTCTTACTCGTTGAAGAATTCTCATTGCAAATCCTGAAAACCCAACAAATGCATTGAAATCAAAAGTTTAGGATCATGATTTCTTTAATACCATGGGATACATTGCAAATGACAAAGGTAATTTTTTTTTTTAATATTTATTGATAAAACTAGATTTTCGACCTTCCTAATAAGGAGAAGGAGAGGGCGAAACATCTTTGTTAACTAAGGTGCACTTATTCCATACTTGCGCACCTCTTGATAAGATCACCGATGTATCATTATTCCTAAATAAAGGATTTTGAAGAGTTTTCTTGATCAATGCATCATGGCAAAATTTACCAAGTTTTATAAGCTCAATGCAACAATTATCCGTAACAATTCCCGTCTTGAATATACTTGCGAAAACTTCAGTGACACAATGCAATGTCATCTTAGTTTCACAATTATTTGCCTTGATGGGATCAACATCGTAAGCCATGACCGCTCCACTTGCCACGATAGTCAAAACTCCAAAAACAACATAAACATTGAAACTTGCCATTACGACTCAAGGGGTAATTGTTGTCTCTCGTTTTGGTTGGCAGAATACTTTGGTACTGCTGCAAGAATTAGTTTGCTTCGAAAATGTTTATTTATAGGATAACCATGACGGAGGAGTGAGGAAGATGTATTCAAAAGAGTTTTAATGAGATTTCAGGTTCAATAGCATTAAGCTTTTCAGTTTATGAATTAATTTGCTGAATCTTAAACTACAAGTGTTTCTTTATTTGCGACATTAATGCAGCAAATATAAAAGTGCTATAGTTAGCTTTCCATGTTATTATTACAATTTTTCATTAAAACAAGAGGTTATAATTAACACACTAATTAATTAGTTATCAACCTATACTTTTTTGGACACATACAATCTTGGATTATATAACAAGAGATAATCATCTTCGTCTTATAAATCTTATTCTTTTTTCAACCTTCAAGCTCAAGATTAGCCTTTTCTCAACATTTGAGCTTGAGATTTTCAATTACAATTTCAAAACGAGGCTGAGAGCCGATTTTGTGTAGAGTGGGTTTCACTCAGTAAAGAGGGGATTTTGGCAGCTTTTGAATAAGGTGGTTATCTTTGGGTCAAATTCAATTTATTGTTTAAGTTTTGGCTGCATATGTAGAAAATTAGCTGAATTCAATTCACGAGTTAAGTGAAAAAATGTAGAATTCTCAGCACAATTATTAAAACGTGACAAGGTTTAACACATTTGCCATAATCTTTGTCAAATTGTAATTCCTTTGCAAACCAGTTGCGGTAAGAAGAATGCATTATGCTCTGGTCTGAGGATGGAGCTTTGGAGTCGTCTTAGAGTGGCTATGGTAGCTTTGTTATTATATAGTTGTTGTGGTCTTTCTTAGGATTAACAATGAACACATTAAATTGAGAAAGAAAAAATAAGAGTTGTATATGGAGAATCAGCAAACAGTTGAAGAAAGAATAATCTAATAAAATTATATTATAAATCTCATCTACACATTCTATAAGAAACGAATATAATTGAAATTATTAAAAAACAAACACTGTTAAGAGTTTTTGCCCATTAGTACCTGATAAGGTGGAATACTTATAAATGCTATTGAAGCTGAAATGTCTTTAAGATTTTTATAACGTCTTTCCTCCTTTTACCCTATAAATGAACATTTTCCTGGCAAATCAGTTCTTGCAGCAATACAAAAGTACTCTGCCAGCTATCAAAACAACAAAAGTTATTATTCCTTGAGTGAAATGGCAAGTTTCAACGTTTATATTGCTTTTGGTGTTTTGGTGATTATGACAAGTGGAGCGGTCATGGCTCGTGATGTCGATCCGATCAAAGCAAACAATTGCGAAACTAAGATGACAATGCATTGTGTTTTCGAGGTTTTTGCCAGTATATTCAAGACTGGAACTATTTCTAATAATTGTTGTCATGAACTTATAGGACTCGGTCAAGCTTGTCATAATGCATTGGTGAAAAAAACTCTTCAAAACCCTTTATTTAAAACTAATGATACATCAGTGATCTTATCAAAGGCGGGTCAAGTATGGAATAAGTGTATTTTAGTTGGCGATGATGTTTCGCCCACTCCTTCCCCTTGAGGAGGTTAATAATTTATTTTATCAATAAAAATTCTAAAGAAATAATATACTTTCATTGTTGGTTTTATTGGATAAAGGCAAATCAATTTTATTATAATCTTCAGTTTGTTCGTTTATGCCATGATAATGAAAAGTAATTTTTTTTTTGTGAATACAGTTTTGGGTAATTGATGATCTTCAAAAATACAAAAAGTACTTTAAAAATACACGTACATATCTTAGTACTTTTATTCAAATCTTGATATAAAATAATATTTGTAGACGATCCGCCTTATTCAAGGTTAATTTTGTAAATTTTGAAATTAAATTAAATTAAGACCATTTTTTACGGGTAACTAAATATTCTAATACTACAAAGAAACTTGTTTTTTCCAACGACATTTTTTGTAGGAAAAAATCAAATTTCCATACATATCATAGTATTTTTATTCACATCTTGATATAAAATAATATTTGTAGACACCCCAATTTTGTCCGTGGTCATTTTTATAAATTTTGAAATTAAATTAGAGTAAGACAATGTTTTAATAATTAATCCAATTTTAACACTACAAAAACCAACTTTTTACAACAAAAAATTCCCAAGAAAAAGTTCATCAAAAATTTCGCCACTGAAAATGTAGTAAGCAATGCCAATGGTTGAAAAATTAAAAAATTTCATCAATAAAACTTTGAAATTTTCAATCGAAATTTCGTTGAGGAAGGTGAAAAATGGTCGAACTAGTATCAAATCCATAAAAAACTTTTGAATTTACCTATGAAATTTTGACAGCAATGAAGTAATTAATTAACTATGGAATTCCATCGATTTTTTCTTCGATAAAAATACTAAAAATCATCATAAATAATCTCTTTCTCGTCTCGATTTAAAATTCAAATCCACATCTCATAACAAAAGTTAGTATTGAAAATGAAATTGAAATTTAATTTGAAATTCAAATTAAAATACATAAGTATCAATTCAAGTCTAATACGAGGACACCAGACATCACATTGGTGTGAGAATGCCCTCTTGAGCAATAATACCAAAGAAACAGTCTAGTCAAAACGACACGAACCCCTTCGTGACATAATTACCCTTGTCAAAAAGATCACTATATATATGAAACACTACTGAAACAACCCCAAAAATATGAAACGCGCCATATGAAGCACTATAAGCACTCAGTAACACCTCAATGCAGCCAAGGAGCACAATAAAAAGAAGCTGCAATACAAAGGCATTATGGTTTTAACATTTGTTATTATTTACTAAAACATTTTGTTATGTTATTGAGGTTTCACCAGCATATTTAAGACTGGAACTATCATTGATAACTGTTGTGATGAACTTATCGCACTTGGTTCAACATGCCATGAAGCACTAGTAAAGAAAACTCCTCAAAATCCTATTTTCAAAAATAATGATTTATTGGTGATATTATTAAGAAGCGCACTAATAAGGATTAAGTGCACTTTAGTTAGAAATATTTCACCCAATCCTTCACCTTGAGAGAAGGTTGATATGTATTCTTCAATAAAAATTATACTTAAGAACAATACTTTCATATATTCTTCACCTTCATATGTTATCCAATTCGTGGCTTTCATATTTTGCTCTTGTTATATATCAAAGTTTGATCCTAAACTCAATAGAAGCCTACCTTAACATTTGATTCATTTGTGAAAATATCTTTTAATTAAAAAGCATATTTTTTAATCAAATTAATCAATCCGAAGAAAAATGTTTTTTCCTTCACTTTTTCTGGCTATTGAAATTATCCATATCAAATGGAGGACGACGCATTCCAAGATGAAAGATTAAAGATGTGGAAGCTCCAAGATCTTTAATGATATTCTTTGTGGATGTCTACCATGAAAGAAATATGTGGGACTAGCATTCAATAATTAACAAAGTAATAAAAATAGGTAAGGTGAAATATTGGGTTAAGTAGTGCGCAAGATTTTTCAGACAGGAATTCAGTTCAAGATATTATTACATTAATAAAAATTTATTTTTATTTAATTTTTTAAATACATTTAAAAATATTAATATAAAAGTTAATCGCTTTTCAAAAAAAAATTTTAAACGGAAGAATTTGCCTTGAGTTTTAAAGGTGTCAGCGGGGCTTAACTCATGAACACTTTCAATAGCAATATAAATAGATAAAACATGATGTTAAGATAAACCTCTAACTTATTCAAGAAAATTTAAATAAATCTTTAATTTTTATTACGTCTAAATAAGTGTCTATACTTTTATTCTAGATTAAATAAATTTTTATGATTAATAATTGACTAATTACCATCAGTCACAATATCACTTGTCATTTTATATTCACATGACACTGACATGATATTGATATGGAGGGTGAAAAACATTACATGATTATATTATCACGTCATATTAGCTTTTTATGCCACCATCAATTATGATATGTCAACATACTAAATCATCATCAATTATGATATGTTAACATGACCTATTGTATAAAATTACAAATGGCATTTTGATTAAATTAATCATTGATTATCAGGACTTATTTGATTGACAATAAAAGTACAAGGGCTTATTTAACTCAAAATAAAAGTAGGAGAGCTTGATTGAACGTAACAAAAACATAAGGGCTTATTTGAATTTTCTTAAATAGTTCGAGATTTTTTTGGATTTATGCCAGCAGATAATATGAAACAAAAGTGATAAAGCTCTTTGTTAGGACTTTCTACTCTCTAAAATTAGTACAGTAGAGAGTCCAATTCTTAATACAACTTACAAAAACTATTGCTCTTTGAAGAATTCTCATTGCAAATCCTGAAAACCCAACAAATGCATTGAAATCAAAAGTTTAGGAACATGATTTCTTTAATACCATGGGATACATTGCAAATGACAAAGGTAATTTTTTTTTAATATTTATTGATAAAGCTAGATTTTCGACCTTCCTAATAAGGAGAAGGAGAGGGCGAAACATCTTTGTTAACTAAAGCGCACTTATTCCATACTTGTGCACCTCTTTTTAAAAAAAATGATACATCAGTGATCTTGTCAAAGGAAGCTCAAGTATGGAATAAGTGTATTTTAGTTGGCGATGATGTTTCGCCCACTCCTTCCCCTTGAGAAGGCTAATAATTTATTTTATCAATAAAAATTCTAAAGAAATAATATACTTTCATTGTTGGTTTTTTTGGATAAAGGCAAATCAATTTTGTTATAATCTTCAGTTTGTTCGTTTATGCCATGATAATGAAAAGTAATTTTTATTTTGTGAATACAGTTTTGGGCAATTGATGATGTTCATAAAAACAAAAAGTACTTTAAAAATACATGTACATATCTTAGTACTTTTATTCAAATTTTGATATAAAATAATATTTGTAGATGATCCACTTTATTTAGGGTTAATTTTGTAAATTTTGAAATTAAATTAAATTAAGACCATTTTTTATGGGTAACTAAATATTCTAATACTACAAAGAAACTTGTTCTTTCCAACGACACTTTTCGTAAGAAAAATTCAAATTTCCATACATATCATATTATTTTTATTCAAATCTTGATATAAAATAACATTTGTAGGCACCCCAATTTTGTCCGTGGTCATTTTTATAAATTATAAAATTAAATTAGAGTAAGACAATGTTTTAATAATTAATCCAATTTTAACGTTACAAAAATCAACTTTTTCCAACAAAAAATTCCAATGAAAAAGTTCGTAAAAAATGTCGCCGCTGAAAATGTAGTAAGCAATGCCAATGGTTGAAAAATTAAAAAATTTCATCCATAAAACTTTGAAATTTTCAATCAAAATTTCATTGAGAAAGGTGAAAAATGGTCAAACTAGTATCAAATCCATAAAAAACTATTGAATTTACCTATGGAATTTTGTCGGTGATGAAGTAATTAATTAACTATGGAATTCCATCAATTTTTTCATCGATAAAATTACTAAAAATCATCATAAATAATCTCTTTCTCGTCTCGACTCAAAATTCAAATCCACATCTCATAACAAAAGTTAGTATTGAAAAATGAAATTAAAATTTAATTTGAAATTAAAATTACAATACATAAGTATCAATTCACGTCTAATACAAGGACACCATATGTCACATTGGTGTGAGAATGCCCTCTTGAGCAATAATACCAAAGAAACACTCTAATCAAAACGACACAAACCCTTTTGTGACATAATTGCCCTTATCAAAATGATCAATATATACGAAACACTTGTGAAACAACCCCAAAAACATGAAAGGCACCATATGAAGCACTATAAGCACACAGTAACACAATAAAAGGAAGCTGCAATACAAAGGCATTACATTTTTAACATTTTGTTATTATTTATTAAAACATTTTGTTATGTAACATTTTGTTATGTTATTGAGGTTTTCACCAGCATATTTAAGACTGGAACTATCATTGATAACTGTTGTGATGAACTTATCGTACTTGGCTCAATATGCCATGAAGCACTGCTCAAAATCCTATTTTCAAAAATAATGATTCATTGGTGATATTATTAAGTAGCCCAGTAATAAGGATTAGGTGCACTTTAGTTAGAAATATTTCACCCAATCCTTCGCCTTGAGAGAAGGTTGATATGTATTCTTCACTAAAAATTATACTTAAGAACAATACATTAATGATATTCTGTGTGGGTATCTACCATGAAGGAGATATTTGCGACTAGCATTCAATAATTATCATAGTAATAAAAATAGGTAAAGTGAAATACTGGGTTAAGTAGTGGACAAGATTTGTCAAACCCTGATTTATAAAATAATTATGATGTCATTTAGATACTTGATAGAATGTTTGTATATTGAGGAAGCTCGAGAAAATCGACAAAAAGACGATATTGCCCCTAGAAGTGCTACGAAGTTGATTTATACCTCGAGCTAGTTCAAATGGAAAATTTAAAAAGAATTTGAAAATTCTGAGACCCCAAAATCTACTCAGAATGATAATTCGGAGTTCAAGGTCCGATTTGGAGTCAATCAGGAAAATTGACCGGTTAAGGGCAAAACGGTCATTTTGTCATTTAAGGACAAAATGGAGATTTTCATAAAAGATTTTAATCACATTCGACCAAGATCAATTATTTGAAGTATAATATAATTTTTGGAGTATAATATGAAGTTTGACAGCGATAAATTTAATTTCTCGATAGTTTTGGAGCATAAGGGTAAAATAGTAATTTTACCACTAAAAGACAAATCGAGAATTTTTGGAAAAGATTTTGATAAATATTGATCAAGAGTAATTATTTAGATTATTTAGAATGTAATTGAAGTTTAAGAAATGAAGAATATTGATTCCGGTAATTTTTGGGACACCGGGGGCAAAACGATAATTTTGCCACCTTAAGGGCAAAATGGTAATTTGGCAGCTTAAGACTTAAAATTTGAGTGTAGAATGAAGTCTTTGATTAAGATTTATCATTTGGGGTACAATTTAAGGTTGAAAAGTGAAAAGGAATTGTAATTTCAGTATTTTTGGAGTATAGGGGTAAAATCGTAATTTTACCATTTCGGGGGTAAAATCGTAATTTTCCACCACCAGGACACTTGTCCAGCCATGGTTATCCCTTATCAACATTTTGACTTGTGACAAATCAAGTGGTGGAGAATAAAAGTAATTATTAAAGTAGAAAAAAGAAAAATGGGCAAATAAGGTAATGACATGTGGCACCCATTATTATTTTATTATTTTTCCATAAAAATCAGCCCTTAAATCTTCATCTTCTCTCCCATAATCGGCCTAGCATGAACAAAGGCAAGAAATAAAGAAAACTAGAAACCCTTGGTGAAGAAATCAAAGGAAATTAGTGAAAAATCAAGCATTCAAGCTAGATAAGGTAAGATTTCCTAATTTTTACTTGAAATCTATCATACCTATACTTTATTCTTTCATTTCCATGGATAAATTACTTGATTTCATGATGGATTTGATGAGGACCAAATGGGTTTAGAGAGAGAAAGTTGATGGAAATGGTTTGAATTTAAAGTATGTTAGTGTTTTTAGGTAGCTAATGTTGTATGGCATGAAATCAAGTGAAGAAAAATCATCAAACCTTTGGTACCCTCTATGGCCGAATATTGTAGGTTGAGTGGTGATGGTGGATTTGATTTTTTTTTCAAGTAAAGTAGTTAAGGAAATGATGATTTATGGTGGGAAAATGTAATAGGAAAAATTTTATGGTTAATGCCCACCATAGCCGAATTTCATAGTTAGTGTGTTGATGATGAAACAATTTCATCTCAAGTGAAATGGATTAGGAAATAATGAATTATGGTGAGTAGATTAAGTGACATTAGTATTTTAAATTAGTGGATGATTAGTGGTATGAAGAAAATTAACAAGAAACCAATATATCGTCATTAAACCCCAAAAGGCCGAATTTTCTAGGAGAGAGAGATTGATGTTAAATTTGGTGATATTTTATGGTATTTAGATGGAAATTGATGATTTGTGATATTAGAAATTAAATGGAAATTTTTTGTGTAAAAATTGAAATTTTTACCCACTAGAGGTAAAAGCGTAATTTATAGTCCGGATTGATAAATTTGACCAAATTCACAATCATTGAGGTATTGTGGATATAATTCGATAATTGAAATTGAAATGGATGGAATTGGAGTTGAATTGGAGATTTTAGGAATTTAGACTGTGAATAAGCAAGTTGGGTCAGACATCGCAATTAAGCGACTGTCTAGACATTTCATACTCATTCTCATGTATACATATAGATATGAGCCTAAATTAATTTATAATGGTTTGACACAAATTATAGAATTTTGTGTCATGTACGGTGGATAGGTGGTGAGCCATTTGACACGGGTAAAAGATTGTGCCCGCGGACCGAGAATAAGAGTATTTCTACTCCTAATACTGTGAGTAAACTTATTATCATTTAATTTATCTAAAGTAGTTTTTATGAAATTTTATAAATTTTATGAAAAATGGATTTAAAAAGGATAAATTTCGTGTTTTATAAATAAATGTGTTTTTATAAAATGGTTTTATAAATTGTTTGAAATTAATGATGAATGTTAATTTTTAAATAGAGTACTTGGAGACTGTGGTTGTTAAGTATGAATTGTATTTTTAATTCAAATGGCTTATGATAGTGTGAGCATGCTTGGCTGGTTTATTGTATTGAAATTACACGAATTGTGGTTTGCCGTGCAAATTAGTTATTATAAATAATTGCCTTGTTATGCTGTTAAATTATTTTATGATTATGGTGGGGCTGACCTACACTGTAGTGGCGAGTTTCGGTGGACCAGCCTATTAGAGGGGCACGGTAAACCCGGCTGATTTATTTTACCTCTGTGGGAGAGGTGCGAAGGGTAACTCCTGTGGAGGGGTTTGAGTCCACTTCACGCTTTACCACCACGTGAAAGTAAGATTCAGCCAACGCCAAGAGATGGTTGTTTTATATGAATAAGTCGTTTTAACAACCTTGGCGGACTCGGGTGGATGCGTTGATGACGATCAAGTATCCCCGAGGATGAGTTTTGGTATGAGCCAAATTTTATGAGAACCATAAGCCTTGAAAATCATTTTAATTGAATTATAATTTTTTTCATGGGATGGAATAAATTTCCAAGTTATGAAATGCATATTGGGATGGGGTATTTTATTGTCTTCATTTACTCGGCTTTAGATACTCTAGATGGTATCTGTTTACTTACTGGGATTATATAATATCGCTCCTTCTTCCTATACATTTTTCAGGCTCAAGACAGTCTGTAGATAGTCAAGTAGGACGAGAACTAAGCTCGGAACTGCATTATAGAAAGTAAGAGTTCACAGTCTTATATACTCTTGGTCAATTGGGGCCCACGTGTCATTGTAGATCAAATCTTATATTTTGGTTATCTGTATTTCTATTCATAAAATTTTACTTTACTTTCATGTGCGGAAAATTATTTACGAATATTTAATTAAAATTTTATTGTTTTTTGACGAAAAAATGATCCGTATTGTTTTAAAACATGATTTTTGTAACGGTCAATCACAAAGGAGGTGAGAAACTGATACGAGAGCCTTGCGAGGTCTCGATAGGATACTCGGGAGATGAGTGCCTATCGGGACATTGCGACGATTGTCACGGACTCGAGGGTGGTTCTGGGTCGTGACAAGATTTTTCAGACCCGAATTCAGTTCAAAATATTATTACGTTAATAGAAGTTTATTTTTATTTAATTTTTTAAATATATTTAAAAATGTTAACATAAAAGTTAATTGCTTTTCCAAATATAAATAAATAAATAAATAAACGGAAGAATTTGCATTGAGTTTTGAAGGTGTCAGCCGAGCTTAACTCATGAACACTTTTACTAGCAATATAAATAGATAAAATATGATGGTCAAATAAACCTCAAAGCTATTTAATAAAATTTAAATAAGTCTTTATTTTTTATTACGTTTAAATAAGTCGCTATACTTTTATTTTAGATTAAATAAATTTTTATGACTAATAATTGACTAATTATCATTAGTCACAATATTACTTGTCATTTATATTTATATGATATTGACATGACATTGATGTGGAGGGTGAAAAACACTACAGTGTGTTATCACGTCAAACTAGCTTTTTATGCGACCATCCATTATGATATGTCAACATTCCAAATCATCATCAAATATGATATGTTAATATGACCAGTCACCGTCATATTGTATAAAATGACAAATGACATTTTGATTAAATTAATCATAATTATAAGGGCTTATTGATTGAAATTAAAAGTATAAGAGCTTATTTAGCTCGAAATAAAAGTACGGGAGCTTGATTGAACGTAATAAAAATATAAGAGCTTATTCGAATAGTTTTAAATAGTTTAGGATTTTTTTGGATTTATGCCAATAGATAATATGAAACAAAAGTGATAAAGCTCTTTGTTAGGACTTTTTGCTTTGTAACATTAGTACAGTAGAGAGTCCAATTCTTGATACAACTTACAAAAACTCTTACTCTTTGAAGAATTCTCGCTGCAAATCCTGAAAACCCAACAAATGCATTGAAATCAAAAGTTTCGGATCATGATTTTTTTAATACCATGGGATACATTGCAAATGACAAAGGTAATTTTTTTTTAATATTTATTGATAAAACTAGATTTTCGACCTTCCTAATAAGGAGAAGGAGAGGGCGAAACATCTTTGTTAACTAAGGTGCACTTATTCCATACTTGCGCACCTCTTGATAAGATCACCGATGTATCATTATTCCTAAATAAAGGATTTTGAAGAGTTTTCTTGATCAATGCATCATGGCAAAATTTACCAAGTCTTATAAGCTCAAGGCAACAATTATCCGTAACAATTCCCATCTTGAATATACTTGCGAAAACTTCAGTGACACAACGCAGTGTCATCTTCGTTTCACAATTATTTGCCTTGATGGGATCAACATCATAAGCCATGACCGCTCCACTTGCCACGATAGTCAAAACTCCAAAAACAACATAAACATTGAAACTTGCCATTACGACTCAAGGGGTAATTGTTGTCTCTCGTTTTGGTTGGCAGAATACTTTGGTACTGCTGCAAGAATTAGTTTGCTTGGAAAATGTTTATTTATAGGATAACCACGAGGGAGGAGTGAGGAAGATGTATTCGAAAGAGTTTTAATGAGATTTCAAGTTCAATAGCATTAAGCTTTTCAGTTTTTGAATTAATTTGCTGAATCTTAAACTACAAGTGTTTCTTTATTTGCGACATTAATGCAGCAAATATAACAGTGCTATAGTTAGCTTTCCATGTTATTATTACAATTTTTCATTAAAACAAGAGGTTATAATTAACACACTAATTAATTAGTTATCAACCTATACTTTTTTGGACACGTACAATCTTGGATTATATAACAAGAGATGATCATCTTTCGTCTCATAAATCTTATTCTTTTTTCAACCTTCAAGCTCAAGATTAGCCTTTTCTCAATATTTGAGCTTCAGATTTTCAATTACAATTTCAAAACGAGGCTGAAAACCGATTTTGTGTAGAGTGGGTTTCACCCGGTAAAGAGGGGATTTTGGCAGCTTTTGAATAAGGTGGTTATATTTGGGTCAAATTCAATTTAATTCTGCTTAAGTTTTGGCTGCATATGTAGAAAATTAGCCGAATTCAATTAACGAGTTAAGTGAAAAAATGTAGAATTCTCAGCACAATTATTAAAACGTGACAAGGTTTAACACATTTGTCATAATCTTTGTCAAATTCTAATTCCTTTGCAAACCAGTTGCGGTAAGAAGAATGCATTATGCTCTGGTCTGAGGATGGAGCTTTGGAGTCCTCTTAGAGTGGCTATGGTAGCTTTGTTATTATATAGTTGTCATTGGTCGTTCTTAGGATTGACAATGAACACATTAAATTGAGAAAGAAAAAATAAGAGTTGTATATGGAGAATCAACAAATAGTCGAAGAAAGAATAATCTAATAAAATTAGATTATAAATCTCATCTATGCATTCTATAAGAAACGAATATAATTGAAATTATTAAGAAACAAACACTGTTAAGAGTTTTTGCCCATTAGTACCTGATAAGGTGGAATACTTATAAATGCTATTGAAGCTGAAATGTCTTTAAGATTTTTATAACGTCTTTCCTCCTTTTACCCTATAAATGAACATTTTCCTGGCAAATCAGTTCTTGCAGCAATACAAAAGTACTCTGCCAGCTATCAAAACAACAAAAGTTATTATTCTCTGAGTGAAATGGCAAGTTTCAACGTTTATATTGCTTTTGGTGTTTTGGTGATTATGACAAGTGGAGCGGTCATGGCTCGTGATGTCGATCCGATCAAAGCAAACAATTGTGAAACTAAGATGACAATGCATTGTGTTTTCGAGGTTTTTGCCAGTATATTCAAGATTGGAACTGTTTCTAATAATTGTTGTCATGAACTTATAGGACTCGGTCAAGCTTGTCATATTGCATTGGTGAAAAAAACTCTTCAAAACCCTCTATTTAAAAATAATGATACATCGGTGATCTTATCAAAGGCGGCTCAAGTATGGAATAAGTGTATTTTAGTTGGCGATGATGTCTCGCCCACTCCTTCCCCTTGAGAAGGTTAATAATTTATTTTATCAATAAAAATTCCAAAGAAATAATATACTTTCATTGTTGGTTTTTTTGGATAAAGGCAAATCAATTTTATTATAATCTTCAGTTTGTTCGTTTATGCCATGATAATGAAAAGATAATGAAAAGTTTTTTTTTTTTTTGTGATTACAGTTTTCGGTAATTGATGATGTTCATAAATACAAAAAGTACTTTAAAAATACAGGAACATATCCTAGTACTTTTTTTCAAATCTTGATATAAAATAATATTTGTAGACGATCCACTTTATTCAGGGTTAATTTTGTAAATTTTGAAATTAAATTAAATTAAGATCATTTTTTACGGGTAACTAAATATTCTAATACTACAATGAAACTTGTTCTTTCCAACAACATTTTTCGTAGGAAAAAATCAAATTTCCATGCATATCATAGTATTTTTATCCAAATCTTGATATAAAATATCATTTGTAGGCACCCCAATTTTGTCCGTGGTCATTTTTATAAATTTTGAAATTAAATTAGAGTAAGACAATGCTTTAATAATTAATCCAATTTAACGCTACAAAAACCAACGTTTTCCAACAAAAAATTCCCAAGAAAAAGTTCATAAAAAATTTTGCCACTGAAAATGTAGTAAGCAATGCCAATGGTTGAAAATTTTAAAAATTTCATCAATAAAACTTTGAAATTTTCAGGGGAAAATTTCATTAAGAAAGGCGAAAAATGGTCGAACTAATATCAACTCCATCAAAAACTATTCAATTTACCTATGGAATTTTGTCAGTGATGAAGTAATTAATTAACTAAGGAATTCCATCGATTTTTTCATCGATAAAATTACTAAAGATCATCATAAATAATCTCTTTCTCGATCCACTTTATTCAGGGTCAATTTTGTAAATATTGAAATTAAATTAAATTAAGACCATATTTTACAGGTAACTAAATATTCTAATACTACAAAGAAACTTGTTTTTTCCAACGACATTTTTTGTAGGAAAAAATCAAATTTCCATACATATCATAGTATTTTTATTCACATCTTGATATAAAATAATATTTGTAGACACCCCAATTTTGTCCATGGTCATTTTTATAAATTTTGAAATTAAATTAGAGTAAGACAATGTTTTAATAATTAATCCAATTTTAACACTACAAAAACCAACGTTTTCCAACAAAAAATTCCCAAGAAAAAGTTCATCAAAAATTTCGCCACTGAAAATGTAGTAAGCAATGCCAATGGTTGAAAAATTAAAAAATTTCATCAATAAAACTTTGAAATTTTCAATCAAAATTTCGTTGAGGAAGGTGAAAAATGGTCGAACTAGTATCAAATCCATAAAAAACTTTTGAATTTACCTATGAAATTTTGTCAGCGATGAAGTAATTAATTAACTATGGAATTCCATCGATTTTTTCATCGATAAAATACTAAAAA
Organism: Theobroma grandiflorum; assembly: GCA_036013995.1. NCBI lineage: Eukaryota > Viridiplantae > Streptophyta > Magnoliopsida > Malvales > Malvaceae > Theobroma > Theobroma grandiflorum. Next base: position 30,369,107 of record CP142133.1, read on the forward strand.
TCATCATAAATAATCTCTTTCTCGTCTCGATTTAAAATTTAAATCCACATCTCATAACAAAAGTTCGTATTGAAAATGAAATTGAAATTTAATTTGAAATTCAAATTAAAATACATAAGTATCAATTCAAGTCTAATGCGAGGACACCAGACATCACATTGGTGTGAGAATGCCCTCTTGAGCAATAATACCAAAGAAGCACTCTAGTCAAAACGACACGAACCCCTTCGTGACATAATTACCCTTGTCAAAAAGATCACTATATATATGAAACACTACTGAAACAACCCCAAAAATATGAAACGCACCATATGAAGCACTATAAGCACTCAGTAACACCTCAATGCAGCCAAGGAGCACAATAAAAAGAAGCTGCAATACAAAGGCATTATGGTTTTAACATTTGTTATTATTTACTAAAACATTTTGTTATGTTATTGAGGTTTCACCAGCATATTTAAGACTGGAACTATCATTGATAACTGTTGTGATGAACTTATCGCACTTGGTTCAACATGCCATGAAGCACTAGTAAAGAAAACTCCTCAAAATCCTATTTTCATAAATAATGATTTATTGGTGATATTATTAAGAAGCGCACTAATAAGGATTAAGTGCAATTTAGTTAGAAATATTTCACCCAATCCTTCACCTTGAGAGAAGGTTGATATTTATTCTTCAATAAAAATTATACTTAAGAACAATACTTTCATATATTCTTCACCTTCATATGTTATCCAATTCGTGGCTTTCATATTTTGCTCTTGTTATATATCAAAGTATGATCCTAAATTCAATAGAAGCCTACCTTAACATTTGATTCATTTGTGAAAATATCTTTTAATTAAAAAGCATATTTTTTAATCAAATTAATCAATCCGAAGAAAAATGTTTTTTCCTTCACTTTTTCTGGCTATTGAAATTATCCATATCAAATGGAGGACGACGCATTCCAAGATGAAAGATTAAAGATGTGGAAGCTCCAAGATCTTTAATGATATTCTTTGTGGATGTCTACCATGAAAGAAATATGTGGGACTAGCATTCAATAATTAACAAAGTAATAAAAATAGGTAAGGTGAAATATTGGGTTAAGTAGTGCGCAAGATTTTTCAGACAGGAATTCAGTTCAAGATATTATTACATTAATAAAAATTTATTTTTATTTAATTTTTTAAATACATTTAAAAATATTAATATAAAAGTTAATCGCTTTTCAAAAAAAAATTTTAAACGGATGAATTTGCCTTGAGTTTTAAAGGTGTCAGCGGGGCTTAACTCATGAACACTTTCAATAGCAATATAAATAGATAAAACATGATGTTAAGATAAACCTCTAACTTATTCAAGAAAATTTAAATAAATCTTTAATTTTTATAACGTCTAAATAAGTGTCTATACTTTTATTTTAGATTAAATAAATTTTTATGATTAATAATTGACTAATTACCATCAGTACAATATCACTTGTCATTTTATATTCACATGACACTGACATGATATTGATATGGAGGGTGAAAAACATTACATGATTATATTATCACGTCATATTAGCTTTTTATGCCACCATCAATTATGATATGTTAACATACTAAATCATCATCAATTATGATATGTTAACATGACCTATTGTATAAAATGACAAATGACATTTTGATTAAATTAATCATTGATTATCAAGACTTATTTGATTGACAATAAAAGTATAAGGGCTTATTTAACTCAAAATAAAAGTAGGAGAGCTTGATTGAACGCAACAAAAACATAAGGGCTTATTTGAATTTTCTTAAATAGTTCGAGATTTTTTTGGATTTATGCCAGTAGATAATATGAAACAAAAGTGATAAAGCTCTTTGTTAGGACTTTCTACTCTCTAAAATTAGTACAGTAGAGAGTCCAATTCTTAATACAACTTACAAAAACTAATGCTCTTTGAAGAATTCTCATTGCAAATCCTGAAAACCCAACAAATGCATTGAAATCAAAAGTTTAGGAACATGATTTCTTTAACACCATGGGATACATTGCAAATGACAAAGGTAATTTTTTTTAATATTTATTGATAAAGCTAGATTTTCGACCTTCCTAATAAGGAGAAGGAGAGGGCGAAACATCTTTGTTAACTAAAGTGCACTTATTCCATACTTGTGCACCTCTTGATAAGATCACCGATGTATCATTATTCCTAAATAAAGGATTTTGAAGAGTTTTCTTGATTAATGCATCATGGCAAAATTTACCAAGTCTTATAAGCTCAAGGCAACAATTATCCGTAACAATTCCTGTCTTGAATATACTTGCGAAAACTTCAGGGACACAATGTAATGTCATTTTACTTTCACAATTATTTGCCTTGACGGGATCAACATCATAAGCCATGACAGCTCCACTAGCCATGATAGTCAAAACTCCAAAAACAACAAAAACATTGAAACTTGCCATTACGACTCAAGGAGTAATTGTTGTCTCTCGTTTTGGTCGGCAGAATACTTTGGTACTGCTGCAAGAATTAGTTTGCCTGGAAAATGCTTATTTATAGGATAACCACGAGGGAGGAGTGAGTAAGATGTATTCAAAAGAGTTTTAATGAGATTTCAGGTTCAATAGCATTAAGCTTTTCAGTTTATGAATTAATTTGCTGAATGTTAAACTAGAAGTGTTTCTATATTTGCGGCATTAATGCGGCAAATATAAAAGTTGCTGTAATTCCTTTGCAAACCAGTTGCTGTAAGAAGAATGCATTATGCTCCGGTCTGAGGATGGAGCTTTGGAGTCCTCTCAGCGTGGCTATTGTAGCTTTGTTACTATATAGTTGTTGTCCGTCTTTCTTAGGATTAACAATGAACACATTAAATTGAGAAAGAAAAAACGAGAGTTATATATGGAGAATCAGCAAATAGTCGAAGAAAGAATAATCTAACAAAATTAGATTATACATCTCATCTACACATTCTATAAGAAATGAATGTAATTGAAATTATTAAGAAACAAATACTGTTAAGAGTTTTTGCCCATTAGTACCTGATAAGGTGGAATGCTTATAAATGCTATTGAAACTGAAATGTCTTTAAGATTTTTATAACTTCTTTCCTCCTTTTACCCTATCAGGTGTTACAATCTCCCTGGCAAATCAGTTCTTGCAGCAATACAAAAGTATTCTGCTAGCTATCAAAAGAAGAGAAGTTAATATTCCCTGAGTGAAATGGCAAGTTTCAACATTTATATTGCTTTTGGTGTTTTGGTGATTATGACAAGTGAAGCGGTCATGGCTTGTGATGTTGATCCGATCAAAGCAAACAATTGTGAAACTAAGATGACAATGCATTGTGTTTTCGAGGTTTTTGCTAGTATATTCAAGACTGGAACCGTTTCTAATAATTGTTGTCATGAACTTATAAGACTCGATCAAGTTTGTCATAATGCATTGGTGAAAAAAACTCTTCAAAATCCTCTATTTAAAAATAATGATACATCAGTGATCTTATCAAAGGTGGCTCAAGTATGGAATAAGTGTATTTTAGTTGGCGATGATGTTTCACCCACTCCTTCTCCTTGAGAAGGTTAATAATTTATTTTATCAATAAAAATTCCAAAGAAATAATATACTTTCATTGTTGTTTTTTTTGGATAAAGGCAAATCAATTTTATTAAAATCTTCAGTTTGTTCGTTTATGCCATGATAATGAAAAGTAAAATTTTTTTGTGAATATAGTCTTGGGTAAATGATGATGTTCATAAACACAAAAAGTACTTTAAAAATATACGTACATATCTTAGTACTTTTATTCAAATCTTGATATAAAATAATACTGCAAAGAAACTTGTTGTTTCCAATGACATTTTTCACAGGAAAAAAAATCAAATTTCCATACATATCATAGTATTTTCATTCAAATCTTGATATAAAATGATATTTGTAGACACCCCAATTTTGTCTGTGGTCATTTTTATAAATTTTGAAATTAAATTAGAGTAAGACCATTTTTTAATAATCAATCCAATTTTGATGCTACAAAAACCAACTTTTTCCAACAAAAAATTCCCAAGAAAAAGTTCATCAAAAATTTCGTCGCTGAAAATGTAATAAGCAATGCCAATGGTTGAAAAATTAAAAAATTTCATCAATAAAACTTTGAAATTTCCGATGAAAAATTTCGTTGAGAAAGGTGAAGAATGGTCAAACTAGTATGAAATCCATCAAACACTATTGAATTTACCTATGGGATTTTGTCGGTGATGAAGTAATTAATTAACTATGGAATTCCATCAATTTTCTCATCAATAAACTTACTAAAAAACATCATAAATAATCTCTTTCTCGTCTCGACTCAAAATTCAAATCCACATCTCATAACAAAAGTTAGTATTGAAACATGAAATTAAAATTTAATTTGAAATTCAAATTAAAATACATAAGTATCAATTCAAGTCTAATACAAGGAGACCAGACGTCACATTGGCGTGAGAATGCCCTCTTGAGCAATAATACCAGAGAAACACTCTAATCAAAACGACACAAACCCCTTTGTGACAAAATTGCCCTGATCAAAAAGATTAATATATACGAAACACTTCTGAAACAACCCCAAAAACATGAAAGGCACCATATGAAGCACTATAAGCACAATAAAAAGAAGCTGCAATACAAAGGCATTACAGTTTTAACATTTTGTTATTATTTATTAAAACATTTTGTTATGTAACATTTTGTTATGTTATTGAGGTTTTCACCAGCATATTTAAGACTGGAACTATCATTGATAACTGTTGTGATGAACTTATCGTACTTGGCTCAATATGCCATGAAGCACTGCTCAAAGTCCTATTTTCAAAAATAATGATTCATTGGTGATATTATTAAGAAGCGCACTAATAAGGATTAGGTGCACTTTAGTTAGAAATATTTCACCCAATCCTTCACCTTGAGAGAAGGTTGATATGTATTCTTCAATAAAAATTATACTTAAGAACAATCCTTTCATATATTCTTCACCTTCATATGTTATCCAATTCGTGGCTTTCATATTTTGGTCAATAAAAATGTAATACAATAAGCCACAATTTCTTGAGAAACTAAGTTATCGTTGTTCTTGTTATATATCAAACTATGATCTTAAACTCAATAGAAGCCTACCTTAACATTTGATTCATTTGTGAAAAAATCTTTTAATTAAAAAGCATATTTTTAAATCAAATTAATCAATCCGAAGAAAAATGGTTTTTCCTTCACTTTTTCTGGCTATTGAAATTATCCATATCAAATGGAGGACAATGCATTCCCAGATGAAAGATTAAAGATGTGGAAGCTCCAAGATCTTTAATGATATTCTGTGTGGGTATCTACCATGAAGGAGATATTTGCGACTAGCATTCAATAATTATCATAGTAATAAAAATAGGTAAGGTGAAATACTGGGTTAAGTAGTGGACAAGATTTTTCAGACCCGAATTCAGTTCAAGATATTGTTACATTAATAGAAGTTTATTTTTATTTAATTTTTTAAATATATTTAAAAATGTTAACATAAAAGTTAATCGCTTTTCCAAAAATAAATAAATAAATAAATAAACGGAAGAATTTGCCTTGAGTTTTAAAGGTGTCAGCCGAGCTTAACTCATGAACACTTTTACTAGCAATATAAATAGATAAAATATGATGGTCAAATAAACCTTAAAGCTATTTAAGAAAATTTAAATAAGTGTTTATTATCTTATTATGTTTAAATAAGTCGCTATACTTTTATTTTAGGTTAAATAAATTTTTATGACTAATAATTGACTAATTATCATTAGTCACAATATCACTTGTCATTTATATTTATATGACATTGACATGACATTGATGTGGAGGGTGAAAAACACTACATTGTGTTATCACGTCAAATTAGCTTTTTATGCGACCATCCATTATGATATGTCAACATACCAAATCATCATCAAATATGATATGTTAATATGACAAGTCACCGTCATATTGTATAAAATGACAAATGACATTTTGATTAAATTAATCATTAATTGTCACGCCCCGGAACTCCCCATCGGGCCCGTGACAACCGCCGCGACGTCTCGATAGGCATTCACACCCTGAATACCAATCGAAACCCCGCAAGGCTTTCGTATCAATTTTCGCACTTCCCCAGTGAGCAATACTCATTAAACATAATATTTAAAAGAAATATAAAACATTTCCAAACCAACACACTAAAATATAGTTTTTCGGCTCATAAGGGCATTTTTGTCTTTTTTGTCTAAAAATTTCAAAATCGATAAAAACATTACATACAAGTAGAATAAACATAATTTACAATTGAAAATAAATTTAAATGTCTAAAACATTGGTTTGAAGCGAAATTTTGAATATTTGAATATAATAAAAACTATTCAATAAAATACTCAATTTTCTTATAAAACAATATTTATAGAAACATCGGCAAATAATTTTTATAGCGTAAAAGTTAAAGATATTTATACATACAAAAAAATACAGATAACCAAAGTATAAAGTTACTTTTACAATGACATGTGGGCCCCTAACTGACCAGGAAAGTATAAGTCCTTATATTTTTACTTTCTAAGGATGTAACTTTAAATTTATTTCTTGCTGTGATCGACTATCCACAGTCTATCTTGAGCCTGAAATGTGAATAGGAAGAGGGGTGAGATTATAAAATCCCAGTGAGTAAACACTTACCATCAAAAGCATTTAAAGCTGATTAGATGGAGACACTATGAAAATGTTATACCACAATAATATTCATAACTCAAAATTTGTCCCGATCCATACCAAACAATTTCTTAAACTTGGTCCCTGCCAGAATCATTCTCGCAAGTACCTTCGTTAAGGTATCCCACTCAGACCGCCAAGGCTGTTAAATGTCCCATACCCATAACCATGTTTTTCCCATCTGACACACACAGCCGTTCCTTGGCGTTGGCTGAGTCTCACTCTCACGTGGTGGCCCGGACGTGAGGTGTACTCTAATCTTACCTCAGGAGATACTTCAACCAACATCTCCCCCCGGAGGTAAGTACAAAATTTGGGTTACCATGCCTCTCTCATAGGCAGCCCACGGAAACTCCCATCACTGCAGTGACTATTTAATATACCACCAAACCCATAAAATTTCCAATAGCATAATATGGCAAATAAAATTTAATCCAGTATATCGAGACCAAACCAAAATTATTCATATATTTCATGCCAAAATCTCAAAAATTTTGTCATCATGCTACCATAGTGTTATAAGCCACAATGTCAATAGTATATAAAATTATAAATTTAAACCAGTCTCCATATACTCAATTTTTCCCGAAAATAATATTCGATTTCAAAACCAATATAAATCTCATTTTTATTAAAATACATTTTAATTGGAAAACATAATATTTTATTATTTAAATTCGCCATTCAATAACACCATCAACAAATATAATTACTTTAGATATTTAAGACGATAAATTGTCCACTCACCTCATCACAGGAGTGCACGATACTCCTGTTTTAATTTCCACTGCCCCTTAATCTTTCCCGCGTCTAGGGGATCCATCACCTATGCACGATTCATGACACAAAATCTCATTATTTGTGTCCAACATAATAATTTATTTCAGGCTCTTCATAACGCATGAAATACCATGCATCCAGTCCGAATTACCGTCTAAACACGGTATTCGACCTAGTTCACCTACACACGTCGAATTAGCAAAAATCTCTATTTTTTTGACCCGTTTCAGTTTCTAATTGATCGATTACATTCCAATTACTCAATAGCAGCAACTACGGGTCAATTTACTAGTCCTAGACTGAAAATTATGATTTTACCCCTAGCGGGTAAAAATTTCAATTTTTACACCAAAATTTCTCAATTAATTCCTACACCCATAATTCATCAAATATTACCAAAATGCCACCAAATCTCAACAATTTGCTCAATTTCCAGCAGCTGGATTCACCATAGAAAATTCGGCCTAAATGGATAAAATGAAGAACATTTCATTTCTAGTTAAATTTTCCACTCTATTTTTTTTCCTACTTGATTTCTACACCATAAATCACTATTGTGCGTTCCAATTCTCTCAAAATAAAATCAATTCCATCACCACACACACAACACTAGGTTCTGTCATGGATGGTTACTATGGCAAACAAATTTATTTCTTATAGTTTTGCTTATATACATGCTAAACTAGCTAAAAACACTAACATATATCAAAATCAATTATTTCCATCAACTTTCTTTCTCTAAACCCATATGACCAGAATTGAAATCATCCTCAAATCACATGATTCAACCATGGAAAATGATGGAAAATGCATGGGAAAGGTAAAGCACAAGACAAATTTAAGAAATGTTACCTTTTTCCACTTGATTTTTGAATTTCCACCAATTTTCCCTTTACATTTCTTGGCTAGGGTTTTATTTTCTCCTTTCTCTCTCTTGTTTCTTGCTTGGCCGAATGTTGAAAAAGAAGAATGGGTTATGGGCTGATTTTTTTATGCCTTTTAATTAGTTTAATGAAATAATATTATTTTATTCACATTTTGAATATTTTATTAATTCATTTCTTTCTAACCATCCACTTGTCCTACTTTTTCCACCATGCATTCTTCTCACTTATCCATAGGTTTCCTGAAATTTCTGGACCATTCCAAAATTTTGGTGGTGTAATTTTATAAAATTACACTTTTACCCCTAAAATTTTCAAAAATTACATTTTTGCCCCAAAAATAGAAAATTTACCAAAATGCATAATTTTCACTCCTCATACTCATATCACACTCCAAATAATTAAATTTGATCAAAATCCTTTCAAAAATTAAATTTTCGATTTTTGGTGACAAAACTACCATTTTGCCCCTATACTCCAAAAATACTAAAAACTCATATTTTTCACTGCTAAATCTTCCAATTGTACTTCAATACTCATATCATACTCAAACATGTCACATGGGGCTAAAATCTTCTTTAAAAATTCTCGTTTTGACCTTTAGTGGTAAAATTACTATTTTACCCTTGTGTCCTAAAAATATCAAGAATTACACTTTTTCACTGCTAAACTTCATTTTATACTCCAATAATCATATTATATTTCATATAATTATTCTTGGTCATTTGAAATCAAAATCTTTATTAAAAATTCCTATTTTGTCCTGAAATTGAAAAATGATCGTTTTGTCCCTAATCGGTCAATTTTCCCGATTGACTCCAAATCACTCTTTTAAGTAATCCCTGAACTATGAAATTCTCGATTTTATCTTTAAGGTCTCGATTTTATCTTGTTCGAGGTTTAATCGACTTAACTGCACTGCTAGGGGCAATATCGTCTTTTGTCGATTTCTCGGGCTTCCTCAATATACAAACATTCTATCAAGCCTGTGAATGTCATCATAATTATATTATAAAGCAAGCTTTGACATTAATTATAAGGGCTTATTGATTGAAATTAAAAGTATAAGGGCTTATTTAGCTGGAAATAAAAGTACGGGAGCTTGATTGAATGTAATAAAAATATAAGAGCTTATTCGAATATTTTTAAATAGTTTAGGATTTTTTTGGATTTATGCCAATAGATAATATGAAACGAAAGTGATAAAGCTCTTTGTTAGGACTTTTTACTCTATAACATTAGCACAGTAGAGAGTCCAATTCTGGATACAACTTACAAAAACTCTTACTCTTCAAAGAATTCTCATTGCAAATCCTGAAAACCCAACAAATGCATTGAAATCAAAAGTTTAGGATCATGATTTCTTAAATACCATGGGATACATTGCAAATGACAAAGGTAATTTTTTTTTTAATATTTATTGATAAAACTAGATTTTCGATTTTCCTAATAAGGAGAAGGAGAGGGCGAAACATCTTTGTTAACTAAGGTGCACTTATTCCATACTTGCGCACCTCTTGATAAGATCACCGATGTATCATTATTCCTAAATAAAGGATTTTGAAGAGTTTTCTTGATCAATGCATCATGGCAAAATTTACCAAGTTTTATAAGCTCAATGCAACAATTATCCGTAACAATTCCCGTCTTGAATATACTTGCGAAAACTTCAGTGACACAATGCAGTGTCATCTTAGTTTCACAATTATTTGCCTTGATGGGATCAACATCATAAGCCATGACCGCTCCACTTGCCACGATAGTCAAAACTCCAAAAACAACATAAACATTGAAACTTGCCATTACGACTCAAGGGGTAATTGTTGTCTCTCGTTTTGGTTGGCAGAATACTTTGGTACTGCTGCAAGAATTACTTTGCTTGGAAAATGTTTATTTATAGGATAACCACGAGGGAGGAGTGAGGAAGATGTATTCCAAAGAGTTTTAATGAGATTTCAGGTTCAATAGCATTAAGCTTTTCAGTTTATGAATTAATTTGCTGAATCTTAAACTACAAGTGTTTCTTTATTTGCGACATTAATGCAGCAAATATAAAAGTGCTATAGTTAGCTTTCCATGTTATTATTACAATTTTTCATTAAAACAAGAGGTTATAATTAACACACTAATTAATTAGTTATCAACCTATACATTTTTGGACACATACAATCTTGGATTATATAACAAGAGATGATCATCTTTCGTCTTATAAATCTTATTCTTTTTTCAACCTTCAAGCTCAAGATTAGCCTTTTCTCAATATTTGAGCTTGAGATTTTCAATTACAATTTCAAAACGAGGCTTAAAGCCTATTTTGTCTAATTCTAATTCCTTTGCAAACCAGTTGCTGTAAGAAGAATGCATTATGCTCTGGTCTGAGGATGGAGCTTTGGAGTCCTCTTAGAGTGGCTATGGTAGCTTTGTTATTATATAGTTGTTGTTGGTCTTTCTTAGGATTAACAATGAACACATTAAATTGAGAAAGAAAAAATAAGAGTTGTATATGGAGAATCAGCAAACAGTCAAAGAAAGAATAATCTAATAAAATTAGATTATAAATCTCATCTACATATTCTATAAGAAATGAATATAATTGAAATTATTAAGAAACAAACACTGTTAAGAGTTTTTGCCCATTAGTACCTGATAAGGTGGAATACTTATAAATGCTATTGAAGCTGAAATGTCTTTAAGATTTTTATAACGTCTTTCCTCCTTTTACCCTATAAATGAACATTTTCCTGGCAAATCAGTTCTTGCATCAATACAAAAGTACTCTGCCAGCTATCAAAACAACAAAAGTTATTATTCCTTGAGTGAAATGGCAAGTTTCAACGTTTATATTGCTTTTGGTGTTTTGGTGATTATGACAAGTGGAGCGGTCATGGCTCGTGATGTGGATCCGATCAAAGCAAACAATTGTGAAACTAAGATGACAATGCATTGTGTTTTTGAGGTTTTTGCTAGTATATTCAAGACTGGAACTGTTTCTAACAATTGTTGTCATGAACTTATTGGACTCGGTCAAGCTTGTCATAATGCATTGGTGAAAAAATCTCTTCAAAACCCTTTATTTAAAAATAATGATACATCAGTGATCTTATCAAAGGCAGCTCAAGTATGGAATAAGTGTATTTTAGTTGGCGATGATGTTTCGCCCACTCCTTCCCCTTGAGAAGGTTAATAATTTATTTTATCAATAAAAATTCTAAAGAAATAATAAACTTTCATTGTTGGTTTTATTGGATAAAGGCAAATCAATTTTATTATAATCTTCAGTTTGTTCGTTTATGCCATGATAATGAAAAGTAATTTTTTTTTTTTTTTGTGAATACAGTTTTGGGTAATTGATGATGTTCAAAAATACAAAAAGTACTTTAAAAATACACGTACATATCTTAGTACTTTTATTCAAATCTTGATATAAAATAATATTTGTAGACGATCCACTTTATTCAGGGTTAATTTTGTAAATTTTGAAATTAAATTAAATTAAGACCATTTTTTACGAGTAACTAAATATTCTAATACTATAATGAAACTTGTTCTTTTCAACAACATTTTTCGTAGGAAAAAATCAAATTTCCATACATATCATAGTATTTTTATCCAAATCTTGATATAAAACAACATTTGTAGGCACCCCAATTTTGTCCGTGGTTATTTTTATAGATTTGGAAATTAAATTAGAGTAAGACAATGTTTTAATAATTATTCCAATTTTAACGCTACAAAAACCAACTTTTTCCAACAAAAAATTCCCAAGAAAAAGTTCATCAAAAATTTCGCTGCTGAAAATGTAGTAAGCAACGCCAATGGTTGAAAAATTAAAAAAATTCATCAATAAAACTTTGAAATTTTCAATGAAAAATTTCATTGAGAACGGCGAAAAATGGTCGAACTAGTATCAACTCCATCAAAAACTATTGAATTTACCTGTGGAATTTTGTCAGTGATGAAGTAATTAATTAACTATGGAATTCCATCGATTTTTTCATCGATAGAGTTACTAAAGATCATCATAAATAATCTCTTTCTCGATCCACTTTATTCAGGGTCAATTTTGTAAATTTTGAAATTAAATTAAATTAAGACCATATTTTACAGGTAACTAAATATTCTAATACTACAAAGAAACTTGTTTTTTCCAGCGACATTTTTTTGTGGGAAAAAATCAAATTTCCATACATATCATAGTATTTTTATTCAAATCTTGATATAAAATAATATTTGTAGACACCCCAATTTTGTCCGTGGTCATTTTTATAAATTTTGAAATTAAATTAGAGTAAGACAATGTTTTAATAATTAGTCCAATTTTAATGCTACAAAAACCAACTTTTTCCAACAAAAAATTCCCAAGAAAAAGTTCATCAAAAATTTCGCCACTGAAAATGTAGTAAGCAATGCCAATGGTTGAAAAATTAAAAAATTTCATCAATAAAACTTTGAAATTTTCAATCAAAATTTCGTTGAGAAAGGTGAAAAATGGTCGAACTAGTATCAAATTCATAAAAAACTATTGAATTTACCTTTGAAATTTTGTAGGTGATGAAGTAATTAATTAACTATGGAGGACGATGCATACCAAGATTAACGATTAAAGATGTGGAAGCTCCAAGATCTTTAATGATATTCTTTGTGGATGTCTACCATGAAAGAAATATGTGGGACTAGCATTCAATAATTAACAAAGTAATAAAAATAGGTAAGGTGAAATATTGGGTTAAGTAGTGCGCAAGATTTTTCAGACAAGAATTCAGTTTAAGATATTATTACATTAATAAAAATTTATTTTTATTTAATTTTTTAAATACATTTAAAAATATTAATATAAAAGCTAATCGCTTTTCAAAAAAAAAAGTTTAAACAGATGAATTTGCCTTGAGTTTTAAAGGTGTCAGCGGAGCTTAACTCATGAACACTTTTAATAGCAATATAAATAGATAAAACATGACGTTCAGATAAACCTCTAAGTTATTCAAGAAAATTTAAATCAATCTTTAATTTTTATTACATCTAAATAAGTCTCTATACTATTCCAAAAAAAAAAATAAATAAGTCTCTATACTTTTATTTTAGATTAAATAAATTTTTATGATTAATAATTGACTAATTACCATTAGTCACAATATCACTTGTCATTTTATATTTACATGATACTGACATGATATTGATATGGAGGATGAAAAACACTACATGATTGTGTTATCAAGGCATATTAGCTTTTTATGCCATCATCAATTATGATATGTCAACATACTAAATCATCATCAATTATGATATGTCAACATGACCTATTAGCATCCTATTATATAAAATGACAAATGACATTTTGATTAAATTAATCATTAATTATCAGGACTTATTTGATTGACAATAAAAGTATAGGGGCTTATTTAACTCAAAATAAAAGTATGAGAGCTTGATTGAACGTAATAAAAATATAAGGGCTTATTTGAATTTTCTTAAATAGTTTAGGATTTTTTTTGGATTTATGCCAATAGATAATATGAAACAAAAGTGATAAAGCTCTTTGTTAGGACTTTTTGCTCTGTAACATTAGTACAGTAGAGAGTCCAATTCTTGATACAACTTACAAAAACTCTTGCTCTTTGAAGAATTCTCATTGCAAATCCTGAAAACCCAACAAATGCATTGAAATCAAAAGTTTAGGATCATGATTTCGTTAATACCATGGGATACATTGCAAATGACAAAGGTAATTTTTTTTAATATTTATTGATAAAACTAGATTTTCGACCTCCCTAATAAGGAGAAGGAGAGGGTGAAACATCTTTGTTAACTAAAGTGCACTTATTCCATACTTGTGCACCTCTTGATAAGATCACCGATGTATCATTATTCCTAAATAACGGATTTTGAAGAGTTTTCTTGATTAAAGCATCATGGCAAAATTTACCAAGTCTTATAAGCTCAATGCAACAATTATCCGTAACAATTCCCGTCTTGAATATACTTGCAAAAACTTCAGTGACACAATGCAATGTCATCTTAGTTTCACAATTATATCCCTTGATGGGATCAACATCATAAGCCATGACAGCTCCACTTGCCAGGATAGTCAAAACTCCAAAAACAACATAAACATTGAAGCTTGCCATTACGACTCAAGGAATAATTGTTGTCTCTCGTTTTGGTCGGCAGAATACTTTGGTACTGCTGCAAGAATTAGTTTGCCTGGAAAATGCTTATTTATAGGATAACCACGAGGGAGGAGTGAGTAAGATGTATTCAAAAGAGTTTTAATGAGATTTCAGGTTCAATAGCATTAAGCTTTTCAGTTTATGAATTAATTTGCTGAATGTTAAATTACAAGTGTTTCTTTTCTTGTGACATTAATGCGGCAAATATAAAAGTGCTATAGTTAGCTTTCCATGTTATTATTACAATTTTTCATTAAAACAAGACGTTATAATTAACATACGAATTAATTAGTTATCAACCCATACCTTTTTTGGACACATACAATCTTGGATTACATAACAAGAGATGGTCATCTTTCGTCCTATAAATCTTATTCTTTATTGAATCTTCAAGGTCAAGATTAACTTTTTTTTTCAATATTTGAGCTTGAGATTTTCAATTACAATTTCAAAACGAGGCTGAAAGCTGATTTTGTATAGAGTGGGTTTCACACGGTAAAGAGGGGATTTTGGCAGCTTTTGAATAAGGTGGTTATATTTGGGTCAAATTCAAGTTAATTCTGTTTAAGTTTTAGCTGGCATATGTAGCAAATTAATCGAATTCAATTAACGAGTTAAGTGAAAAAATGTAGAATTCTCAGTACAATTATTAAAAGGTCTCAAGGTTTAACACATTTGTCATAATCTTTGTCAAATTCTAATTCCTTTGCAAACCAGTTGCGGTAAGAAGAATGCATTATGCTCTGGTCTGAGGATGGAGCCTTGGAGTCCTCTTAGAGTGGCTATGGTAGCTTTGTTATTATATAGTTGTTGTTGGTCTTTCTTAGGATTAACAATGAACACATTAAATTGAGAAAGAAAAAATAAGAGTTGTATATGGAGAATCAGCAAACAGTCGAAGAAAGAATAATCTAATAAAATTAGATTATAAATCTCATCTACACGTTCTATAAGAAATGAATATAATTGAAATTATTAAGAAACAAATACTGTTGAGAGTTTTTGCCCATTAGTGCCTGATAAGGTGGAATACTTATAAATGCTATTGAAGCTGAAATGTCTTTAAGATTTTTATAACGTCTTTCCTCCTTTTACCCTATAAATGAACATTTTCCTGGCAAATCAGTGCTTGCAGCAATACAAAAGTACTCTGCCAGCTATCAAAACAAGAGAAGTTAATATTCCCTGAGTGAAATGGCTAGTTTCAATGTTTATATTGCTTTTGGTGTTTTGGTGATTATGACAAGTGGAGCGGTCATGGCTCGTGATGTGGATCCGATCAAAGCAAACAATTGCGAAACTAAGATGACAATGCATTGTGTTTTCGAGGTTTTTGCTAGTATATTCAAGACTAGAACCGTTTCTAATAATTGTTGTCATGAACTTATAGGACTTGGTCAAGTTTGTCATAATTCATTGGTGAAAAAAACTCTTCAAAATCCTCTTTTTAAAAATAATGATACATCAGTGATCTTATCAAAGGCGGCTCAAGTATGGAATAAGTGTATTTTAGTTGGCGATGATGTTTCGCCCACTCCTTCTCCTTGAGAAGGTTAATAATTTATTTTATCAATAAAAATTCTAAAGAAATAATGCACTTTCATTGTTGTTTTTTTTTTTAGATAAAGGCAAATCAATTTTATTATAATCTCCAGTTTGTTCGTTTATGCCATGATAATGAAAAGTAAATTTTTTTTTGTGAATATAGTTTTGGGTAAATGATGATGTTCATAAATACATAAAGTACTTTAAAAATATACATACATAGCTTAGTACTTTTATTCAAATCTTGATATAAAATAATATTTGTAGACGATCCACTTTATTTAGAGTCAAACTTGTAAATTTTGAAATTAAATTAAATTAAGATCATTTTTTATGGGTAATTAAATATTCTAATACTACAAAGAAACTTGTTGTTTCCAACGACATTTTTTGTAGGAAAAAATCAAATTTCCATACATATCATAGTATTTTTATTCAAATCTTGATATAAAATAACATTTGTAGACACCCCAATTTTCTCCGTGGTCATTTTTTGTAAATTTTGAAATTAAATTAGAGTAAGACCATTTTTTAAAAATTAATCCAATTTTAACGCTACAAAAACCAACTTTTTCCAACAAAAAATTCCCAAGAAAAAGTTCATCAAAAATTTCACCACTGAAAATGTAGTAAGCAATGCCAATGGTTGAAAAAATAAAAAATTTCATCAATAAAACTCTGAAATTTTCAATGGAAAATTTCATTGAGAAAGGTGAAGAATGGTTGAACTAGTATCAAATCCATCAAAAACTATTGAATTTACCTATGAGATTTTGTCGGTGATGAAGTAATTAATTAACTATGGAATTCCATCGATTTTTTCATCGATAAAATTAATAAAAATCATCATAAATAATCTCTTTCTCATCTCGATTCAAAATTCAAATCCACGTCTCAAAACATAAGTTAGTATTGAAAAATGAAATTGAAATTTAATTTGAATTTGAAATTAAAGTACATAAGTATCGATTCAAGTCTAATAGAAGGAACCTCAATGCAGCCAAGAGCACAATAAAAAGAAGCTGCAATACAAAGGCATTACAGTTTTAAGATTTTGTTATTATTTATTAAAACATTTTGTTATGTAACATTTTGTTATGTTACATAAAAAAAATGTTTTTTCCTTCACTTTTTCTGGCTATTGAAATTATCCATATCAAATGGAGGACGATGCATTCCCAAATGAAAGATTAAAGATGCGGAAGCTCCAAGATCTTTAATGATATTCTTTGTGGATGTCTACCATGAAAGAAATATGTGGGACTAGCATTCAATAATTAACAAAGTAATAAAAATGGGTAAGGTGAAATATTGGGTTAAGTAGTGGACAAGATTTTTCAGACCGGAATTCAGTTCAAGATATTATTACATTAATAAAAGTTTATTTTTATTTAATTTTTTAAATATATTTAAAAATGTTAATGTAAAAGTTAATCACTTTTCCAAAAACAAAAAACGGAAGAATTTGCCTTGAGTTTTAAAGGTGTCAGCCGAGCTTAACTCATGAACACTTTTAATAGCAATATAAATAGATAAAACATGACATTCAAATAAACCTCTAATCTATTCAAGAAAATTTAAATAAGTCTTTATTTTTTATTACATTTAAATAAGTCTTTATATTTTTATTTTGAATTAAATAAATTTTTATGTCTAATAATTTATTAATTGTCATTAGTCACAATATCACTTGTCATTTTATATGCACATGACACTAACATGATATTGATGTGAAGCGTAAAAAATACTACATAATAATGTTATTATGTCAAATTAACATCTTATGCTATTATCAATTATGATATGTTAATATACCATATCATCATCAATTATGATATATTAGCATGCCATCATATAGTATAAAATAACAAATGATATTTTGATTAAATTAATCATTAATTATAGAGACTTATTTAGTTCAAAATAAAAATACAAGAGCTTGATTGAACGTAATAAAAATACAAGAACTTATTTGAATTTTCTTGAATAGTTTAAGATGTTTTTGCATTTATGCCAATAGATAATATGAAACAAAGGTGACAAAGCTCTTTGTTTGGACATTTTGCTATGTAACGTTAGTACAGTAGAGAGTTGATAACTCTATTATATAGAGTTATCATAAACCATTTTGGGGTATAAAATGTGCTAAGTCTTTGAGTTTTTAGTGCAAACCTTAGGAAATTTTTATGCTTTTTAGTGGTAAGTAACTTAAATGTCATCAATTTCAATTTATGCACTTTTAGTTTAATTTCTTGTCAAGCTCCTTATCTCAGCCTCTAATCATTTAATCCTTGAATATTGAAGGTGATGCAAGAGAGTGGACCACAATTCTAAAGGATGATGCAAGTGAGTTTAAATGGCAACAGAGCAAGCAGAAAGTTTCTGGCTGCAGCCAGAATACAAGTTGGCTGCAGCGAGAAACAAGGTCAGAGTTCACCTTCCAAGTCAAAAAGCTTCTGGCTGCAGCGAAAACCAATTCTCGCTGCAGCCAAAAGATGCTGTTAACAAAGCCCAAACAGAAAGTTTCTGGCTGCAGCCAGAACACGTCAGACATAAATTTTTGACACAAGATTTTAGGTTAAGTTGAGATAGGATGGGCTATAAATAGAGAATTTTGGACTGAAAAAAGGGGGATTCTGGAGAGGCTACTTTGGGCAAGCTGAGGCAAGAACAAAAAGGGAAAAGGGAAGAAGAATCAAAAGCTGGAAATCAACAAAAAGGCTACTCAAAACATTCTCTCTCTTTTCAGATTTGATTCTCTCTCTATCTCATCTTGTAAAACAATGCTTTTGATTGCTGAAATGTGTACTCTCCTCCTTAGTATGTTGAGCTAAACCTTCTACTCTAGGATTATGGTTGATTTTAATATGTAACTGGGATATTTGGTTGGTTTATTGCTTATTTTCAATGGAAAAACTGATGTTTACTCAAATTAGTACTTATTGCCCATTTATTTGCTTGATCATCATTTAAATGTGTTTAGGTATTTAGATGACACTTGAAAGAGTTAGTCTAAATTAGGCCTTGATTTGGGTAATGTGTGTTTAATACACTTAGAAAGAAATTTCAGTGTGTTGATTTGCAATTAGAGTAGACATACATTTAATTGCCATACATAGTCAATTTGTAGAACCTTGGCTTAAAGAACTTAACCTAGTTGTCTCCTATAGACATATAGTGATTCAATTAGACTAAGTAAGTGTGTAATATCTCGACGGAGAATTACACATACTTTAGGATTCTAGACTAACATCAATTTTCATTGAAATTAAGTAATTGAGCCAACCAAACTCCAAGTGAAATATTAAAGGATACCATAATCCTAGCTTATTATATTATAGTTCCCACCTCAATTTATTGATTGCATCATTTAGGTTAGCATTAGATAATTAGGTTACATTTTAATTATCATTCAAAAATTGGTACTTGGATAAAACTAGTTTGTGTTAATTTTGGTACTTAGCAACAATTAATAGATCAACTCCTGGAGGAACGATACTCAACTCACTACTTTACTACTTGTTGCGGTCGCGTTCACTTGCGCGTAATCTTTGCTTGTACTTTGCATTAAAATTTGAACATATCTCATATTGCTCAAGCCAAAGAAAAAAATTTTCAGAAAAACCAAGCAACAAGAGTCCAATTCTTGATACAACTTACAAAAACTCTTACTCTTTGAAGAATTCTCGTTCCAAATCATGAAAACCCAATAAATGCATTGGAATCAAAACTTTAGGATCATGATTTCTTTGATACCATGGGATACATTACAAATGACAAAGGTATTATTTTTAATATTAATTGATAAAACTAGATTTTTGACCTTCCTAATAAGGAGAAGGAGAAAGCGAAACATCTTTGTTAACTAAAATACACTTATTCCATACTTGTACACCCTTTAATAAGATCACTGATGTATCATTATTCTTGAATAAAGAATTTTGAAGAGTTTTCTTGATTAATGCATCATGACAAAATTGACCAAGTTCTATCAGCTCAGTGCAACAATTATCCGTAACAATTCTAGTCTTGAATATACTTGCAAAAACTTTATTGACACAATGCAATGTCATCTTTATTTCACAATTATTTGCCTTGATGGGATCAACATCATGAGCCAAAACCGCTCCACTTGCCATAACAACCAGAACTCCAAAAACAACAACAACATTGAAACTTGCCATTACAACTTAAGAAGTAATTGTTGTCTCTTCTTTTGGTTGGTAGAATACTTTGGTACTGCTGCAACAATTAATTTGCTGAAAAATGTTTATTTATAGGATAACCATTGAGATTAAGATGTATTCAAAAGAGTTTTAATGAGATTTCAGGTTCAATGGTATTAATTATGTTTTTCAGTCTATGAATTAATTTGCTGAATCTCAAACCATAAATGTTTCTTTGTTTGTCACATTAATGCAGCAAATATGAAAGTACTACAGTTAGCTTTCCATTTTATTTAGGATCATTTTTGTAAATTTTGAAATTAAATTAAATTAAGACCATTTTTTATAGGTAACTAAATATTTTAATACTACAAAGAAACTTGCTGTTTCGAATGACATTTTTCGTAGGAAAAAAAATCAAATTTCCATACATATGATAGTATTTTTATTCAAATCTTGATATAAATTAACATTTGTAGACACCCCATTTTTGTCTAGGGTCATTTTTATAAATTTTGAAATTAAATTAGAGCAAGACCATTTTTTAATAAGTAATCCAATTTTAATGCTATAAAAAACTACTTTTTCCAATGAAAAATTCACAAGAAAAAGTTCATCAAAATTTTCTTGGCTGAAAATGTAGTAAGCAATGCCGATGGTTGAAAAATTAAAAAATTTCATCAATAAAACTTTGAAATTTCCATTGGAAAATTTCAATAAAAAAAGTAAAAAATGGTCAAACTAATATCAAACCCGTCGAAAACTATTGAATTTACCTATGAAATTTTGTCGGTGATGAAGTAATTGATTATCTATGGAATTCCATCGATATTTCCATCGATAAAATAAATAAAAATCATCATAAATAACCTCTTTCTCATCTCGACTCAAAATTCAAATCCATATTTCATAATAAAAGTTAGTATTGAAAAATGAAATTGAAATTTAATTTGAAATTCAAATTAAAATACCTAAGTATCGATTCAAGTCTAATACAAGGACATTAGACGTCACATTGGTGTGACAATGCCCTCTTTAGTAATAATACCAAAAAAGCACCCTAACGAAAACTATACACGACACAAACCCCTTTGTGACATAATCACCCCTATCAAAAAAATCAGTATATATGAAACACTTCTGAAACAACCCCAAAAACATGAAAGGCACCACATGAAGCATTATAAGCACACAGTAACACCCCAACGCAGCCAAAAAGCACAAGAAAAAGAAGCTGGAATACGAAGGCATTATAATTTTAACATTTTGTTTTTATTTATTAAAACATTTTGTTATGTAATATTAATGTCTCCGCTCTTTGAAGATTTCTCATTCCAAATCTTGAAAAACACAACAAATGCATTGGAATCAAAAGTTTAGGATCATGATTTCTTTAACACCATGAGATACACTTCAAATGACAAAGGTTATTTTTTTTAATACTTATTGATAAAACTTGATTTTCGATCTTCTTAATAAGGAGAAGGAGAGGGCGAAACATCTTTGTTAACTAAAGTGCACTTATTCCATACTTGTGCACCCCTTGATAAGATCACTGATGTATCATTATTCTTAAATAGAGGATTTTGAAGAGTTTTCTTGATTAATTCATCATGGCAAAATTGACCAAGTCCTATAAGCTGAATGCAACAATTATCCGTAACAATTCCAGTCTTGAATATACTTTGGAAAACTTCAATGACACAATGCAATGTCATCTTAGTTTCACAATTATATCCCTTGATGGGATCAACATTATAAGCCATCACCGCTCCACTTGCCATGATAGTCAAAACTCCAAAAACAACATAAACATTGAAACTTGCCATTACGACTCAAGGAGTAATTGTTGTCTCTCGTTTTGGTTGGCGGAATACTTTGGTATTGCTGCAAGAATTAGTTTGCCTGGAAAATGTTTATTTATAGGATAACCATGAGGGAGGAGAGAGTAGGATGTATTCAAAAATGTTTTAATGAGATTTCAGGTTTAATAGCATTAAGCTTTTCAGTTTATGAATTAATTTGCTAAATTTTAAACCATGAGCGTTTCTTTGTTTGTGACATTAAAGCAACAAAGATGAAAGCGCAGTGGTTAGGTTTCCATGTTAGTATTACAAAATTTCTATTAAAACGAGAGGTTATCATTAACATAATAATTAATTAGTTATTTATCTATACTTTTTTGGACACATACAATGTTGGATTATATAAAAAGAGATGGTTATCTATCGTTTTATAAATCTTTTTCCTTTTTCAATCTTCAATCTCAAGATTAGCTTTTTTCAATATTTGAGTTCAAGATTTTCAATTTAAAATTTTAAGTTCTTAACAAGTTGAAAAATTATAGAAAAATGTTATTTATAAAAAAGAAATTATCGATATTCAAGTACAATTTCAAAACGAGGCTGAAAGCTGATTTTGTATAGGGTGGGTTCCTTGCACTTGGTAAAGAGAGGATTCTAGTAGGTTTTGTATGGGGTGGCTCTATTTGGATCAAATTCTGTTTCCCTATGGAATGCTACAAATTTAAGTAACCTCATTTAGTCTATGAAATAATTAATGACTTATAAAAAACGGTACAATTTCAAAACAATTCCTTATTTATTAGATTAGAGCACATTGCAAGCAATCAGGCAGCAATTACATGATAATATTGAACCTTTAAATCCCCCAATCCTATCTAAACTTACATCATCTTGCAAAATCTTAAATGTTAATTTCTTGCATTATCAAAGCAACTTAAGCTTAGGAAATCACATTAGGAAAATCCTATCTTTTCTTCATCTATTTGCTCATCTCCATCTTTTGAATTCTTCTTTATTCCTTAATTTGCTAACAAATTGTCACAAAATTTTTGTTGACAATAGGATTTACTAGTTCAATTAAAATAGTGTATATTATTTTTGTTAACAATAGTATTTACTAGTTCGGTTAAAATTGTTGACAATAGTATATACTAGTTCTATTAAAATTGTGTAGATTAGATCCATAATCTAATTTTTATTAGGCTATGTTGTCTTCGTCTATTTGCTTATTCTCCATATAGAAAAGTCTCTTTTTCTCCTTCTTAATTGAATGTATTCATTAGAATTCTTAAGAAACAAATATAATTGAGAGTTTATGCCCATTAGTACTTGATCAGGTGAAATACTTATAAATGCTATGGAAACTGAAATGTCTTTAAGATTTTGAACAATCCTACGTTGCTTCCACTTTTAGATGTAGAATTTGAAGAGATTATTTTCTAGGTTGAGAACTTTCAACGAAGTCCCAATGTTTTGCTCGACAAAGAAGATGGTAAAGCTTTCGACAACAATTCTAAAATCCATAACACATCACTAATATAAAAAACAGAAAGGGGCATGTATGTACTTGATCAGGTGAAATATTTATAAATGCTCTTGAAGTTGAAATGAGCTTGATCAGGTGAAATATTTATAAATGCCTTTGAAGTTGAAATGAATGCTATACATTGCTTCCACTTCTAGATGCAGAATTTTAAGAGCTTATGTTCTAGGTTGAGAACTTTCGGTGAAGTCTTGATGTTTTGCTTGAGAACGAAGATAGTAAAGCTTTGGACATTAACTCCAAAATCTATAACACATCACAAATATAGAAAACAAAAAGAGGCATGTATGCACCTGATGAGATGATATGTTTATAAATGCTATTGAATTTGAAATGAATACTATTGAAGTTGAAATGTATTTAAAATTTGAAACAATTTTGCATTGCTTCCTCTTTTAGACTCGAAATTTTGAGAGATGTTAATAAATTACAACTAGTTTTAATCTTATTCTTTTTGTTTGTTACTACATATAATCCTTATATATGACCACCCCCCCCCCCCCCCCCCTCCCCCAAAAAAAAAAAAAAAAACAATTGATAGTATTATTATATATTATGAGTTCAAATGGCTTGACAAATGCACTTTCTACTGCAGCAATGAAGAAGGTAAAAATGGAAATTTTTTCTTTTATATTTTTTTACATAGATTTTTCTCTCTTTTACTAGTCTTTTGGTTTGGGGATATAAATTTTTACTTACATATGTTGTGAAAGAATAAAAACAATGAAATAAAGTTATGTGCGCTGTAACACCCCTTTCCAATATATATATATATGTATGTATAAAATAATAAAAGTAAGTGAAACTTTAGATAAGGCTTGGAAGGGAACGGTGCAAAGGACAATAATGAAGGCAGACAAAGAAGAATAAAGAGGGAGGGGCTGTTCTGCCAAGCCAAGAAAGAACAAAGAAACAAGGGAGAAAAAGGAGAGAAAGAGCCGAGAAAAAAGAAGAGAATAGAGAGAAAATTCTATGCCTTTTTGGGGAGCTTGAGTTGCTGAAATTTTATGATTTTGTTATTGCATTTGGAGGTTGATTTTGAGGTTAGTTGCTGATTATTTTTGAGGGTTTTGTTGCTGGTTCTAGGGGTTGGAAAGTTGTTGATTTGGGCATGGAAATGGGTAGTGTGGTGGCTGAAATCTTGAGGTTTAGTGGTTGAAATTCTTGAGGCTTTGTTGGTGAAATTCTTGAGGTTTAGAGCTGAAATGTTTGAGTTTTATATGGGCATTACAATTGCTGATTTTGTTTGGAAGAAAAGTGTAGAAATTGTAACCGATTTGGGAGTGTAAGGAAAGAAAATAGGAGCCAAAGAGAGGGAAGGAAGGTGCTGCCACCGACGGAGGAAAAGAGAAGCCATAGGGAGAGAGGAAGAAACGTGAAAGAGAAGAGAAAGAAAGGAAAAAAAAAAGAGAAAAAAAAGAAAAAGAAAAAGAAAAAGAGAAAAAGATAATATAAAAATATATAAAATAATATATATTGAATAAAATAATAATATTAAAATAAAATATAATGAAGGAGGATATCTATATATCTATTAAATGGAATTTTAATATTTAGGAAATAAATAAGGTGTTACACTGTGGTGGCAGGTCGACGAAATTATCGAACAACCGGTAGGAAGAAAGAGTAAGACACACTTTCGAAATTAATAGCGACATAACATCTCGCTATTACAAGGTCAATAGGAGGTGTCAATTTTAAAATTTTCATATTATCTATAAATATATATATTTACGCATGATTTATCGAATGCACATAATTGTGAAAAGCATACGTTGATAGAATTTTAGGAAATTGTGAATGTAAGTTATTTTTAAAATTTATTTTGAATATATATATAATTATACATAAAGTATTTAGAAAATTGAGAAATAGGCCTTTCACACTATCTTTTATCAAAATACGTGCCTTATATTTTTGGGTGACACGCATAAGAAATGCAATTGTTAAATGATTCTTATGTAGCTTCTGAAAGCCAATTTTATTTTGAAATTTTTGTAAGTGTTTATACCAAGACAAAAGATGTGAAAAATCAATATATCGGTTTATCAAATTTTTATTTTTGTAAATAATTTAAGAAAATAGAAGCTTGTTATGGATTCGAAAAACATTCTATTTTTGATAAACCGAAAGCGTTCAGAGTAAGCCGGATGTCACATCGGTTAAGTGTGACCTTCGTGCACGAGTGAGCTCTAGCTGAGACATTTTCAGGTCACCGACGGGCTGTTAGACATGGCTGGGGTCATAGTCTGTGATATACGTGGCAAGGCCACAGATGATTTATGCGGTTGCGACCGCTTGATATCTTCGATGTCGGCCAACATCGTTGAGATTGCCATGGCATTATATGGGAATCCGGTGGAAGCGATGCTCCAGGATGTTATTACGTGGAACTGGGTCCACGTGTTGATGTTATGTGTTCCTACTCGAGAGCATTATGAATTTTTCAACGCGTACTTTTATGCATGGTGAAGACTTAAGATTTTGTTTGTAGCTCCCTTTATTTAAGCAAGTTCTTAAGGCTTATTTATTGATCATAAGTGGTTTGCATGGTTTATAATTTGATTTGATTACAGACTACATGTTTTGGGAGCATGCACACTTGTATCTTCTCATTTGTAATTTTTGACGATAAGTTGAATTTTTGTTGATTTCACCCTGAGTTATTACATCTGTTTTTGGCATTGTTTTGCCCAATTAAATATTGCACAATGATTTTACCGCATCATTTTATAAGGCACAAATCTCCCTTTTAATTAAATTTACCTTTGGAAATTTTGTGATTTATTATTCAAATGATCAGCTAATTGCTTGTTTCCCATCTACGTCCTACTCACTAAGCCGATGATCACTGAGTCTGTGAAACTCACACCCCTTTATTTCTCTTTTTGCAAATAGGGATCGGCCTAGCGCGTAGTCATCGGCGTGCTCAGTTTCTGACAGATAGGTAAAGGCATCTCTTAGCCTGTTCCAAGTCACTCCGCTGTCTAGAGTTCAGTCACATAGAAAATTCTACATGTTATCCGCATTATCAATTCCTAATTATGCATTGTTGAAAACTTTGTAATTTAAATATAATTGCTATTATTGGAAATGGAATACCAATATCGTACTTTATTGTTATTATTAATAATTTACATACGCGTTAGCGTATTTATAAATGTCACGAAAAATTTATAAAGGCTTGTTCAAGACTTAGCGGGATCTCCCGGAGGTCTCGAACGTCGGTAGCGACCGAGGATGGGTCGTTACAAAGTTGGTATCAGAGCCCTAGGTTTAGTCAAGTCTTAGAATATTCTTGTGTTAAACAGCGGAGTAGTGGAGTCGACGTAGAGTCTTGCCTATAATTAGTGACTGCAGCACCGATTATAGACAGAAGGCTACGAATACTCTTTATCTTAGAAAATCACCTTGTGTAATTATAAAAAAAATTTAAATAACGATAATTAATTGCTGATGTCCAGGTTTGAGATGCCACCTCGAACTAGGCCATCTTCGAGGGCTGCGGGCAGGATAGATGCGCCTAGAAAGACTGATGAATGGTTACGGGTTTATGCTCCTCGTGGTCAAGGTTGTCTGAGAATAAAGGGAAGAGGAAATTCTCGACGTTCAAGTGAGGGTAGCTCGAGCAGTCGAAAGAGTACTAGTACCGATAGTACAGGGGCAGTGAGACGTACATTGGAGAGTGTGACTCTAGATGAATTAGCTGCAGGACTGTAAAATTTGACACATCAGTTTACAGAATTTACTCGACAACATGCTAATATAACTGAAGGGTATTTGAGTCTAAGTTCACAAGATCCGGATTTTGATCCGAGTGTAGACATGATAGAGGAGGAGGATGAGGATGATCCATATAATGAAGATGAGGGAGACAATTCAGTTTCTTTATCAGCTTTTATGCAATTGCAACCACCAACTTTTACTAATTCTACCATGAGATAGGATCCACGTAAATTTTTAGATACAATAGAAAGAATCTGTCGCACCTTGGGAGCCTCGAGCGCAAGGTCTGTAACACTGGCTAGCTTCCATCTTGAAGATGTAGCACAACAATGGATTACATCATATATGTGGGGTAAATCTAGTGATGCTGGTCCGCTCGTTTGGGAGGAATTCAATAAGTCCTTCATGGACAGATTCATGCCCCGAAGTATACGAGCAGCTAAGGCAAAGGAATTTGAGGCTTTAAGACAGACACCCGGTATGACAGTGTCTGAGTATGATGTGCAATTTTCTCAATTATCCAGGTATGCCCCATATTTGGTGTCAACAGAAGAAATGAGAATAGAGCGGTTTGTGGCCGGCTTGTCTGAGTACTTGCTTAGAGTGGTTGCTCCACAGAGATTCGATTCATATTCTGATGCTATGGATTGTGCCCGATTAATAGAAAGACGCAATATGGAGGCTAAGGCACTTCATGAAAGTACAGGACAGACTAGTCAAAGGTATATTGATCAAGAGATGAATGTTGGGAGGTCACGTCGATCTGGTTGAAGGGAAAATATGTAGAGTAGAGGGCAAACGTCATATAGACCTCAAGGGTCGAGGAGATATCCCCAATTCAGTAGTCCCCCTCGTCGTGGGAACTTCTCAAGAATAGGCAATTGTCGTGGACCTGATAATATAATGACCAGCTATGACAGTCGACCGAGGGGTCAAAGGAGTCCTTATTGCACATGATATGGTACTACACATGTGGGACCCTGTGCTCAGACTTATTATGTGTGCTTTAACTGTGGTCAACCGAGGCATATACGAAGAAACTGCCCATATGAAGGGGGATTCCAAGAAACTGGTCAAGAGTATGTACAACCAGCATCCGCTATAGCATCTGCAGTTTCACCTCCGGCTATGAGAGATCGACCTGATAAAGTTAAAGGGATAGCTTCTACCTCTCGATCCCGACCTATGGAGTCAACACCATAGGGTACTTCTGGATGAGGACAAGCGAGGGTGTTTGTTGTACGTCCGCAAGATATGCCTGCTTCTAATGATGTGGTGACAGGTACTCTTTTAATTTACGATTCTAAAGCCTTAGTTTTATTTGATCCCGAGTCTACCCATTCTTTTATTTCTCCAAATTTTGTGTCGAAGTTAAATAGACCTTGCGAGATCATGATAGACCCATTGATAGTAACCAAACCTTTAGAAAAAATTTATACAGCGGAGTTGGTATATAAGTTTTGCGTGGTGAAAATTAATCATCGAGAGACTTGGGTGAATTTGGTATTATTAACAACATTGGAGTTTGATGTTATACTAGGAATGGATTGGTTATATGATTGCTATAACAGTGTTGATTGTCATTAAAAGTATGTGGAATTTAAGTTTCCTGGAGAAGTCCCTTTCAGTATTTATGGACATAGGAGTCCGTGTAACAAAAGAATATTGGCTGGAGTAATTAGAGTGGAAGCGGGGTAGAATTACTTAGCATGTGTCGAGGTCAAGGAAGATATGTCAATGGAAGAAGAAGTTTCGAATGTTAAAATAGTGCCAATAGTCAATGAATTCAAGGATGTATTCCTAGATGAATTGCCAAGGTTACCCCCAGAAAGAGAAGTTGAGTTTTGCATTAATTTGATTCCTGACACAGAACCAATATTTGAAGTTCCTTACCGAATGGCACCAGCAGAAATGCGAGTACTGCGGGAGCAATTACAAGAGTTAATGGAAAAGGGATTTATTCACCCAAATACTTCGCCTTGGGGAGCTCCATTATTATTTGTGAAGAAAAAATATGAAAGTTTGAGGTTGTGTGTGGATTATCTAAAGTTAAATAGTGTGACTATTATGAATAAATATCCACTACCTAGGATCGATGACTTATTCGATCAATTGCAAGGGGTGAGATGTTTCTCGAAAATTGATCTACGCTCAGGGTATCATCAGTTAAGAGTTCGGGAAGAAGACATACCAAAGACTGCATTTCGTACAAGGTACAGACATTATGAATTTTTGGTGATGTCTTTTGATTTAACTAATGCTCCTGCCACTTTCATGGATCTAATGAATAGGGTATTACGGCCTTATTTGGATAGATTTGTGGTGGTATTTATTGATGACATCTTGGTGTATTCTCGGAGTTTAGAAGAGCATGCACATCACTTGAGACTGGTGTTACAAACACTTCGAGAACATGAATTATATGCAAAGTTCTCTAAATGTGCCTTTTGGTTAGAGAGCGTTAGTTTTCTCGTACATGTGATAATGAAGGAAGGGATTAGCGTAGATCTACAAAAAGTTGCATCGATCCAAACTTGGTTGAGACCAAGTACGGTTACTGAGGTTCGAAGTTTTTTGGGATTGGTTGACTATTATCGTCGATTTGTGCAAGATTTTTCAAGAATTGCGGCACCATTGACCAAGTTAACTCGAAAAAGAGCTAGATTTGAATGGACTGATGAGTGCGAAAGTAGTTTTTTAAAACTGAAGGAATGCCTAATTTCTGCACCTATCTTAAGTCTAACAAATGGTACAGGAGGGTATGTAGTGCATTGTGATACATCAAGGGTTGGTTTAGGATGTGTGCTAATGCAGAATGGTAGGGTGATCGCATATGGCTCAAGGCAACTCAAGAGGCATGAGCAAAACTATCCCATTCATGACTTGGAAATGGCGACGATTGTGTTCACATTGAAAATGTGGCACCATTATCTATATGGGGAGAGCTTTGAAATATATACTAATCACAAGAGCTTGAAGTATATATTTCAACAGCATGATCTCAATTTGAGGCAACGTCGATGGATGGAATTACTTAAAGATTATGATTGTACCATCCAATATCACCCTGGTAAGGTGAACGTGGTGGCTGATACTTTAAGTCGAAAGTCTATGGGCAATTTGGCACATTTGTCTATTGAACGGAGAAGTATAGTACGTGAATGGCAGAGCCTAAGCAATATAGGGATCAAGATTGATATCAGTGGGCCTAGTGCCCTTATTGCTCATTTTTCAGTACGACTAATAATCTTGGACCGAATTTGTAACGCCCAAGCACAAGATGAATTTGTGATGAAGATCTTAGGATCGGAAGAGTGGGATTAGAACTATGAATATGGAGACACAGGATTGTTGAAGTATGAATCCCGAACATATGTGCCAGATCGTGATAACTTGAAAAAAGAAATTTTAGAAGAGGCTCACATTACCGCTTATACCGTACACCCAGGAACCACTGAAATGTATCATGATTTAAAGATGGTGTATTGGTGGCCAGGGATGAAAAAGGATGTAGCGGAATATGTAGTCAAATGCTTAACTTGCCAACAAGTTAAAGCAGAACACGGGAAACCCCCAGGTTTGCTACAACCCTTACTGATTCCCAAGTGGAAATGGGAGCATGTGGCTATGGTTTTGTGACAGGATTGCCCCGTGTAAGAGGAGGGTATAATTCCATATGGGTGATAGTAGATCGATTGACCAAGTCGGCTCACTTCATTCCAGTAAAAACTAGCTATGGGTCAACTAAGTATGCTAAGATCTATGTTGATTGTATTGTACGATTGCATGGAGTTCTCGTGACCATTGTGTCTGATCGAGGGCCATAGTTTACTAACAAGTTTTAGAGAAGTTTGCATGGAGCGTTAGGCACTCGTTTGGACTTCAGTACTGCATATCATCCCCAAACGGATGGTCAATCGGAACGTGTGATACAAACGCTTGAAGATATGCTGAGGTCAATTGTATTAGATTTGGGAACCACGTGGGATTAATAATTATCTTTAATGGAATTTGCATATAATAATAGCTACCAAGCTAGTATCGGAATAGCTCCGTTTGAAGCCTTGTATGGACAAAAGTGCAGATCACCCATTGGGTGGTTTGAAGTGGGAGAAAGAAAGCTATTAGGTCCTGATTTGGTTCAACAAGCAACGAATGTGGTGAGTTTGGCAAGGGATAGTCTAAGGACAGCCCAGAGCAGAAAAAAGTCTTATGTCGATAATAGACGTCGTCATTTAGAGTTTCAAGTGGGGGATTTTGTATTTTTGAAGGTATCTCTATTGAAACGAAGTAAAAGATTTGGAAAGAAAGGAAAGCTAAGCCTAAGATATATTGGACCTTTTGAAGTTCTGGAGCGAATTGGGTCCACAGCATATCGGCTAGCTTTGCCGGTGGAGTTAGCTCGAGTAAATCCCACATTTCATGTGTCTATGTTAAGAAAGTACATCAAGGACCCAACACATGTTATACGATATGATCTGGTTCCATTGGATGAAGGATTAACTTTTGAAGAGCAACCAGTGGCAATATTAGACAATCAAGTGAAGCAGTTGCGCTCCAAGAAAATTGCCTCAGTAAAGGTCTTGTGGCAAAACCGTTCGATGGAAGAGGCGACTTGGGAACTTGAAGAAGAGATGAGGAAGGAATACCCACACCTCTTTCACGACTAAGGTATGTTTTACCAACCCACTTTATTTTAATTCGAGGACAAATTTATTTTAAGTGGGGGAGATTGTAACACCCCTTTCCAAAATATATATATATGTATAAAATAATAAAAGTAAGTGAAACTTTAGATAAGGCTTGGAAGGGAACGGTGCAAAGGACAATAATGAAGGCAGACAAAGAAGAATAAAGAGGGAGGGGCCGGCCATAGGTGTAAAGGAAAAGACAAGTGGAGAAAGGAAAGAGAAGAGTGTAGGGGCCGGCCACCTATAAGCATGAAAGAGCATTAAATAAAAATAAAATAATAATAACAAGTAAAAGAAACAATTTTTGGGAGTGGACATGACAATGAGTCATGTTTGGCTCCCCCAATTATTTTCATCTCTTTTAAATGGCTTTCAATAGCCATTCTGGTGCTATGCTGCCGAGCCAAGAAAGAGCAAAGAAACAAAGGAGAAAAATAAGAGAAAGAGCCGAGAAAAAAGAAGAGAATAGAGAGAAAATTCTATGCCTTTTTGGGGAGCTTGAGTTGCTGAAATTTTATGATTTTGTTGTTGCATTTGGAGGTTGATTTTGAGGTTAGTTGTTGATTATTTTTGGGGGTTTTGTTGCTGGTTCTAGGGGTTGGAAAGTTGTTGATTTGGAGGTGGAAATGGGTAGTGTGGTGGCTGAAATCTTGAGGTTTAGTGGTTGAAATTCTTGAGGCTTTGTTGGTGAAATTCTTGAGGTTTAGAGTTGAAATGTTTGAGTTTTATATGGGCATTACAATTGTTGATTTTGTTTGGAAGAAAAGTGTAGAAATTGTAATCGATTTGAGAGTGTAAGGAAAGAAAATAGGAGCCAAAGAGAGGGAAGGAAGGTGCTGCCACCGACGGAGGAAAAAAGAAGCCATAGGGAGAGAGGAAGAAACGTGAAAGAGAAGAGAAAGAAAGGTAAAAAAAAAAGAAAAAGAAAAAAAGAAAAAGATAATATAAAAATATATAAAATAATAATATTAAAATAAAATATAATGAATGAGGATATATATATCTATTAAATGGAATTTTAATATTTAAGAAAAAAATAAGGTGTTACACTGTGGTGGCAGGCTGAAGAATTTAACGAACAACCGGTAGGAAGAAAGAGTAAGACATACCTTCGAAATTAATAGCGACATAACATCCCGCTATTACAAGGTGAGTAAGGGGTGTCAATTTTAAAATTTTCATATTATCTATAAATATATATTTACGCATGATTTATCGAATGCACATAATTGTGAAAAGCATACATTGATAGAATTTTAAGAAATTGTGAATGTAAGTTATTTTTAAAAATTGTTTTGAATATATATATAATTATACGTAAAGTATTTAAAAAATTGGAAAACAGGCCTTTCACACTATCTTTTATCAAAATATGTGCCTTATATTTTTGGGTGACATGCATAATAAATGCAATTGTTAAATGATTCTTATGTAGTTTCTGAAAGTCGATTTTATTTTGAAATTTTTGTAAGTGTTTATACCAAGACAAAAGATGTGAAAAATCAATATATCGGTTTATCAAATTTTTGTTTTTGTAAATAATTTAAGAAAATAGAAGCTTGTTATGGATTCGAAAAACATTCTATTTTTGATAAACCGAAAGTGTCGAGAGTAGGCTGGATGTCACATCGGTTAAGTGTGACCCTCATGCACGAGTGAGCTCTAGCTAGAGACATTTTCGGGTCGCCGACGGGCTGTTAGACATGGCTGGGGCCATGGTCTGTGATATACGTGGCAAGGCCACAGATGATTTATGCGGTTGCGACCGCTTGATATCTCCAATGTCGGCCAACATTGTTGAGATTGCCATGGCATTATATGGGAATCCGGTGGAAGCGATGCTCCCGGATGTTATTACGTGGAACTGGGTCCATGTGTTGATATTATGTGTTCCTACTCGAGAGCATTATGAATTTTTCGACGCGTATTTTTATGCATGGTGAAGACTTAATATTTTGTTTGCAGCTCCCCTTATTTTAGCAAGTTCTTAAGGCTTATTTATTGATCATAAGTGGTTTGCATGGTTTATAATTTGATTTGATTACAGACTACATGTTTTGGGAGCATGCACACTTTTATCTTCTCATTTGTAATTTTTGACGATAAGTTGAATTTTTGTTGATTTCACCCTGAGTTATTACATATGTTTTTGGCATTGTTTTACCCAATTAAATGTTGCACGATGATTTTACCGCATCATTTTATAAGACTCAAATCTCCCTTTTAATTAAATTTACCTTAAGAAATTCTGTGATTTATTATTCAAATGATCAGCTAATTGCTTGTTTCCCATCTACGTCCTACTCGCTAAGCCGATCATCACTGACTCTGTGAAACTCACACCCCTTTATTTCCCTTTGTGCAGACAGGGATCGGCCTAGCGCGTAATCATCGGCGTGCTCAGTTTCTGGCGGATAGGTAAAGGCATCTGTTAGCCCGTTCTGAGTCACTCCGCTGTCTAGAGTTCAGTCACATAGAAAATTCTACATGTTATCCGCATTATCAGTTCCTAATTATGCATTGTTGAAAACTTTGTAATTTAAATATAATTATTGTTACTGGAAATAGAATACCAATATAGTACTTTATTGTTATTATTAATAATTTACATACGCGTTAGTATATTTAATAAATATCAAGAAAAATTTATAAAAACTTGTTCAAGACTTAGCGGGATCTCTCGAAGGTCTCGGAAGCCGGTAACGATCGAGGATGGGTCGTTACATGCGCATTTAATGAGTTCCAAACATCTGTATTTCCATTTCTTAAAAGGAAAACATCCATGTATGAATCTTAATAGGACAATAGACAAAGAAAACAAAAAGAGTTTCAAATTGTGAATTTGAGAACTATGACTCATTTACAGCTGCAAACAAGGCGTTGCTAACAATGTATATGTGAAAGCATTTCTTCTCTGAATATTCCATACTGGAATGTGTCCAGCGGTGAGGGTTTATCTGCCAAAGATGGATAGTCTCTCAGAAAACTAAATTGTTTATATTACATACGCTCTCTTCCTTGCTTTGTCTTCTGCTTCCCACTCCTCTAACTGCCACCCAGACCTGTAATCTCCTCGATCATGCACAAACTTACATGTATCTCCGTAACCACAGTAACCAGTACTTTTGTTAATACTTACATGATGGTGTTTATTAATTCCCTCTAAATACAGTAAGAACCTTCCTTCTTTTCACAGCAGAGTTAGACCTTCCTCCCACTTTTGATACACTTTGAATAATGGCTCATAAGAATCTTTCTCTCTATAAACTGATTTCTTCTATAAATGTTAAAAGCATAGAGATTCAAATCAATTCCATTTCAGTAATATCCCCCAAATACAGGGGATATCCATCATCTTTTAATTGCAAAGCTAAATCATCCAACAGTGTATATATAAGCACACCTTCAGGGTGACTTCTATCTTCAACAGTAAATCTATGTGTTTTTCCATTAACTTGAACAAGGCTTTGCCCGGGAGACTTGCTTACATTATTTCGTTTCATCAACAATCTTATCATTGCAACTTCATCCCACCTTCCAGTTGATGCATATATGTTTGCCATCTCCACATACGGAGCAGCCACTTGAGGCTCCATCTCAAATAGGTGATTTGCTACATACTTACCAATCTCTACATTGTGGTGAACCTTGCAAGCACTGAGCAATGCACTCCATATTCCAGCATCTGGTTTAATTGGTATATTTAAAACAAACTTCAAAGCTTCAATTAGCTTACCTTTACGTCCAAGAAGATCTGCCATACATGAATAATGATCTAATCCAGGATTAATACCATATGCTGCAGTCATCATATTGAACAATTCGCATCCTTTATCAAGAAAGCCTGCATGAGTGCAAGCTTGAAGGACAGCAAGGAATGTTATGTGGTTTGGTTTGAAGCCCAAACCCCTCATCCGGTGGAAAAGGTCCAAAGCTTCTCCAAATTCTCCATTCACAGTGCAACCTAAGATCATGGTAGTCCAAGAAACGATAGTCCTCTCAGGCATGGCATGAAAGACCTCTTGAGCTTCACATATACTACCACATTTTGAATACATAACTATAAGTGCATTACAGATCATTACATCATCTTTAAACCCTCTAGATTTGGCATAACTGTCAATCCATTTTCCAAGCTCAAGGGTTCCTGTCTGGCCACAACCTGAAATCAAAGAAAGTACAGTAACCAAATCAGGTGTCTCACCAGCTTTTTCCATAGAATGAAACAAGGTCATTGCCTCATCCATATCCCCTTTCTCAGCATACCCACTAATCATAACAGTCCATGAAACACATGTCCTATCAGACATGCAATCAAATAAAAATCTTGCAGAATTAATATCTCCACACTTGGAATACATGGATATAAGAGTATTGATTACAGATAAGTTCAAATCACAACCCAATTGGATTCCATGAGAATGAATTAGCTTTCCTTGAAATAGTGCTTCAGGCTGCACACACGATGAAATCAGGCTGACAATAGAGCTCGCATCAGGCCTAATTCCATCAACCAGCACCTGCTGGTATAAATCAAAGGCAGCAAGAAAATTTTCAAAGATTGCATATCCAGCAATCATGGAATTCCAAGAAATGACAGTCCTCACAGAAACATCAATCTCATCAAAAACCTTCTCCGCTGATGCCAAGTCACCACATTTGGCATATACTGCAATCCAAGTGTTAGCTACTGTAACATTAGGAGCTACCCCAATTCGAATCCCAAAGGAATGAAGTCCCTCCACTAATTCCAAACGCTTTGCAACTGAAACTCCCTGACTAAGCCCCACAACAGTGACTGAATCAGGATTAATCCCAGCAGACCTCATCTCACCAAAGAGACTAAACACTTTATCAAGAAAAGCCAACCGAGCAAAACCGATAAGCATTGCATTCCAAGCAGCCACATCTCTTTGAGGCATTCTTTCAAATATTTTGTATGCATAATCCACGTGATCACAGTTACCGTACATATCAACCATTGCGGTTTGTATGAAAATGTCGTTTCCAAACGGGGATTTTACGATTTGGGTGTGGATGCTTTGGGAATATTTGAGATTGGAAAGCTTGGCACAGGCTTTTGCAATGAATGGAAAGGTTAGTTTGTTTGGTTCCAGCCCGTTTTGCTTCATTCTGCGAAAGAGGAGAAGGGCTTTTTCGGCACTGTCTTGGTTTACAGCCTCCTTAATTCGTGAGTTCCATAGTTTAATGGTTTAAAATTTTGAAAAACCGTTGATACTTTGAGTAACAGTATGTCCCCCCATAACAGTTTCCCACTGTTTTTCTGAAAATGAAACAAAATCGTTACATGCTATGCTATGGTATTGATCTCATACAGAGGCAATCAACTTTTGATTGAATTACACTTAAACCCTGTCTAGTTTCAAGTATTTTCATTTAATATTCTTTATTACCTCTATTGGGAAGTAGGACAACCTTTTCAAATAAAAATTTCACTTTTTTTCTTATGGAAGAAGCTTATCTTACAAATTCACTTTTCGTGTATATAATGATCTCTTCGCTCTTGTTATTATAAAGAGGCTACTATAAGGAATTACAAGACAACTACTACATTACAAGACAACTATAATTCTTTTGATAAGGGCTTAAGAATGAAGAGAAAAAAGAAAAAAAGAGTTTTTTGTTTTTTCTGACTTACAGAACAATTCACTTTCTCTCCTTGTTGTGTGTAAAACTAGTATATCTGTTTATTATTATAAACGTATTAGGGATATAAAGATAGGATATTACTTTAAATTTAAATAAATTAAATTTAAATATAATTATTTTTTTTTAAAATTTAAATAAATTAAATTTAAATATAATAGATAGATCATTCTTATTTAAATTTAAACAAATTAAATTTAAATTTATATCTTATCTCAAACGTTTTTTTAATTATTCAATTAAGAAATATCAAAATAATATCTAATATTAATTAATTGAATATTTGTCAATTATTCACAAATAATTAACAAAGTTGCATACTATGTGGATGCAACACATTTAAATGCAACATCTCCCACATTTACACATTGGCATCAACTTATACTATTCTCAATTTAACTCATTCTCCATTCATTGTTATACAGAGAAAATGAAACATGCGACCAACGAGAAAATAAAGGTATTGGTAAGCGGTGAGTTATTAAGTTACCATTTTACTAACATAACACCGCTCAAGTTTTCGTCATACTCCAAATCATCTTAATCACACAAGATTTTGCATTTCGAATCCCTCCTACATGTAAAAGCTATGCAGAATCTCTTTATGTATCTAAACTCATGGTTATGTATAATAATTAATATTTTTATAATCGCTCAGGTATTGAGTTATAGACCATGTATGTGAGATGTATAATGACTATTCCTTAGATACTCATGTCAATCCATTACGATCTAACTACTTTCCTAATCATGTTTCATTAGATCACATCATTTTTGACCATTGAAAATCATACTAAAGTAGCAACACCAAATTTTAACTTCGTTAAAGTATCTCTTAGCAGTGTGTCCAAAATGCCAAATGAATTATGAAATGTAAAATACTTGACATTAGAGAGTGCTATGAAAAGTTGGGTTCCACATCTAATGGAATCGCAACAATCGCTTCAATTAAGCAATGAAACTTATTGCTTCACTTATAATAAGTTATGGATAAACCCAAAACTCTTCAATGTAAGTATAAAAATATTGAGTTTCTCCATATGTTCCTTGCTAATAATAATTTCATGAAAAATTGAGCAACCAATAGGTAAGCTAGCTAACAGATTTATAATTTGCATGATTAATGTAAAACCTTGAGACTTGGAAAACAAACCGGACTTGGAACATTAACCATAATTGGATCATGCAATTTCAAAATCTCTTGTGTCTTCACCAAGAACAAGCCCTTCTTATAGGCATGGTTGCTATTAATTTGGAGATGGAGATATCCACTTGTTGTAGGCCTTGTTTGATGGCAGAGCAAATCTATTTGTTGATGCACAAGTTACCATAGCTTGGGTTGCAATGGAGACAAAATTTTTGAACGGAGTCATAATTGTTCTGCTCCAAAACTTTACAAACAAACTGTTGGAACTTCATTTTAGCTTGTTCATCGGTTCTGCGATGATCTGGCACCTCAAAATCGAAAGTAGACGACACTAAAGTCCAAAATGAAACTCATGTTTTTGACAAAACAAAGGTGGCTGTTCCCTATTCGTAAGGCGAAATGATAAAATGAGATGAATTAAGTCATCTGGTTGCGAATACAGTTTCTACCAGCTTTCGGGATGCTTCTTGTCGTTTTGAGCTTGAACTTGTTGTTTGATCAGGTGAGTTGCCATGGTGAGCAACGGTGGCAAAGGGTTAAGATTGTACAGAGAAGTTTTTCTTGCAAAGAAAGTTCATGAGGAATTGCTTACGATTGATGACGGAGGATTGTAACCGTGCATGGTAAAAGATCAATACTTTCATCATTAAATACTCTATTGAAATTCCAACCTAATACATATTATTTAAATTTTATTAAAAATTAATTTTTAATACTCCAATTTAATTATTAATATTAATAAAAAGTTTAAATGTTTAATAAACATTAATTTAAAATTAATTTTTATATATTGTTAATAAAATCTAAATTAATATTAATTCATAAAAATAAATTAAAATTTAAAAGTATATTTAAATCAATTAATACATTTTAATAATTATTATGTTAATTATAAATAATTTATAAATAACAAATAATACATAAAATTAAAATTATTATTTATAATCAAATTCGAATCATTATGATTATTTAAATGATTAAAAATATTTTAATTTTATATAACTTGAATTGAATAACATAATATATTTAAGGGTAAAATTCTCTTATTTTTTAAATTTTGATCGAAATTACATAGAAATCTATTTGTTTTCAAAATAGACATTCCGTCCAAAAAAAAATTTTCCGTTGGATAACGTTAGTCAACTATTAATATTTTCGTCAACTTGTTGATGTGTTAAAAGTAAAAAACAAAAACTTTACTTTTGATTAATTTTTAAAATTACTATTATATAATTAATATTATTATTTTTTAACATTAAAAAAAAAAACCTCTCAAGACGGGGAACACCGAGGCTCCCCAAGATCAAACTCCCAAAGAAAGCATCGATGCTCCCCTAGGGAGCACCAAATCATATGCTTTTAGGGATGTCAACGGGTCAGGTACCTTATAATTTTGAGATACCCGAACCTTAACCCTATTAAAAATCAACTATCCTAACCCTATTAATTACCCGTATAATTTTAAAATTACTACCCTAACTCTAACCCTATTATTTTTTTACTACCCTAACTCTAACCCTATTATTTTTCTACTACCTTATAATTACCCTAACCTGTTTAAAAACCCGATTAGATTAAAAAATTATTAAAATATATTTCATGGCTACCTAGTTACCTGAATACGTATACATATACAATAATATTTCTCTACGTATTTCATAAAATTAACTATTAGTTAAATTAATAAAAACAGAAATAATGAAATTTAAAATTAAATAATCAAAAACAAAAATCTTAAACATAAACTTAAATAACTAAAAACAAATATCTATACAACGATATAAACTTAAATAACTATACATAAATATCCAAATAACAACATAAAATTAAATAACTAAACACAAAAATCCATCTAAATAACAACATTTGTATTAGGAAATTGTGAAGTAAGTTAACACTCCTTTTTTAATAAGCACAAAAAAACAAAATTTACTATATGAATTTTATAATTTTATAAATTATAATTTTTATAATATTAATAT
The DNA here is from genome assembly GCA_036013995.1 of Theobroma grandiflorum. NCBI lineage: Eukaryota > Viridiplantae > Streptophyta > Magnoliopsida > Malvales > Malvaceae > Theobroma > Theobroma grandiflorum. Next base: position 30,409,937 of record CP142133.1, read on the forward strand.
AAAGTAAATAATAAATATATATTAAAAGTATTAAGTGTATATAAAAAATAGTAATTATATGTTTTATAAATAAATTCAATTTATATAAAATATAGTTATTAAAAGATCTTACAATTTAATTAATAATCATAATTTTATTTAATTATATGAATTTGTCCTTAGTTACAGGAAATTTAAAAAAAATAGCTAAGTTTCAAATCAAAATTATGCTAATCTCATAACTTCTTTTTACATAATTAACTTTATATATTATAAATTTATATAAATAAAAATATATATTATTTAGTAATTAATTTATACAATAATAATTATATTCTTTATAAATGAATGTAATATATAATGTAAAGTGTACGTGTTAAAAGACATTACAAGTTTTATATTATAAAGTATATATTTTAAAAGTATTATAGTGTATATACAAAATAGTAATTATATTCTTTATAAATGAACCCAATGTATATAAAGTATAGATATTAAAAGAAATTACAATTTAATTAATAATTACAATTTTATTAATTAATTTAATTAATTATATGAATTTGCCTTTAGTTACATGAAAATTTAAAGAAAAAAGCTAAATTTCAAAATTATCCTAATCTTATAACTTCTTTTTAGATATTAACTTTATATATTATTTAGTAATTAATTTATACAATAGTAATTATATTTTTTATAAATGAACATAATATATAATATAAAGTATATGTGTTAAAAGATATTACAAGTTTTATATTATAAAATATATATATTAAAAGTATTATAGTTTATATACAAAATAATAATTATATTCTTTATAAATGAACCCAATGTATATAAAGTATAGATATTAAAAGACATTGTAATTTAATTAATAATTACAATTTTATTAATTAATTTAATTAATTATATGAATTTGCCTTTAGTTACATGAAATTTAAAGAAAATGGCTAAGTTTCAAAACTATTCTATTCTCATAACTTCTATTTAGATATTAACTTTATATATTATTTAGCAATTAATTTATATAATAGTAATTATATTCTTTATAAATAAATATAATATATAATATAAAGTATATGTGTTAAAAGACATTATAAGTTTTATATTATAAAGTATATATATTAAAAGTATTATAGTGTATATACAAAATAGTAATTATATTCTTTATAAATGAACCCAATGTATATAAAGTATAGATATTAAAAGACATTACAATTTAATTAATAATTATAATTTTATTAATCAATTTAATTAATTATATGAATTTACCTTTAGTTACATGAAATTTAAAAAAAAAAACTAAGTTTCAAAACTATTCTAATCCCACAACTTTTTTTTAGATATTAACCTTATATATTGTAAATTTATATAAACAAAGGTATATATATTATTTTGTAATTAATTTATATAATAGTAATTATATTCTTTATAAACAAACATAATATATAATATAAAGTATATGTGTTAAAAGACATTACAACTTATAGTAATTATAAACTGTATAATAATATGTATATATTACAATTAATAATTTTATAAGTTATAATTTTTATAATGTTAACACAAAACAAATAATAAATATATTTATATTTAAAGTATATATATATACTAAAAGTATTATAGTAATTATATTTCTTATAATATTACTCAATATATATAAAATATATATATTTAAAAACATTTCAAGTTAGTATATATAATAATCATAATTCAATGAATTAATTTAATTAATTATATGAGTTTGTCTTTGAGTACATAAAATTAAAAAAATAGTTAAATTTCAAAACTATTTTAAACTCAAAGACTCTCTTTAACTATATATATTATAACTTATAAGTTATAATTTTTGTAATCTTAACCCATAATAAAAAGTAAATATATTTTTATATGTTTTTTATATATAATAGTAATTATATTCTTTTGTAATATGATATGATATTTATATTATATAAAACATAATTAATAATTTAATAAATTTTTTATTTATATATATTCATATCATTACATTAGTTATTTAGCTAACTATATTTTAAAAATTATATTTTGTCAATATAAAACAAATAGATCAGCTTGTCCAGGTGGTGGAGACGTTGTCATTTTTTCTTCATGACCTGGGTTCGAGTCTTGATGCATTTATTTTATTCAACTATTTAAATAATAAAAAAATAAATAAATGGGTATTCTTAACGGTAAACGGGTAGCTTAACGGGTTCATAAACAGGTAGCTTAACAGATTCATAAACGGGTATCTTAACGGGTTCATAAACAGGTAGCTTAACAGATTCATAAACGGGTATCTTAACGGGTTCATAAACAAGTAGCTTAACAGATTCATAAACGGGTAATCTTAACAGTAAACGAGTAATGTTAACGGGTTGGTAAACGGGTAATCTTAACGAATTTGAAGCGGGTACCCATGAAATCCGAATAATGAATAATCGGTTCGGGTAGCGGGTATCCATCGTGTGATACCCGAACCCTACCCAAACCCGGGTTGGGTAGTGAAAACACTACTCGAATCCGCTTCCAATCCATTTATAAGGTACCTTAACCCGGTTTAACCGGATCGGGTACCTGCGGGTATCCTATAATAGGGTACCCATTGACATCCCTAGATACTTTTCAAGAGGAGCTCAATCGAGGCTCATTAAGGAAGAACTTGGTGCTCCTTTCTATTGGGAGCATTTATTCCCTTTCTTAGAAAGCATCAATTATTTTAATTTTTTAAAATATAATAATAATTTTTTAAATTAATAAAAAATATATTTTTATTTTTTTAATTTTTATTAATATTAGTTATATTTTTAAAATAAATTATTCACATCAAAAATTAATAAACTCACTTAAAATTTTAATTAAAACTTATAGGGGTTGGTATCGTACCCTATATTAAATCATAAAACACTTACTATAATTTATTTATAGTGCAGAACTTTTGGACACAAAGCCTCACGTTGGTGTACTGGCCCATTCCATTCTATCAAACTATATTTGGTCAATCAATTTCGGCACAAAGACTCTGCCGCCTAAGCCTTTGCTTCAATGGCAGTAGGAACCTTCCTTGCAATCTTAAACACCAACAAGAAGACCAACGCTTTAACAGCAAATGTAATCTTGGCAAGAACAAAATCATATTGTTTCACATCAACTACAGTGAAAAGTAACAACCTTTATTCAAGAATCAATGCCGTACGAGACCCAAGATGCGGTGTAGATCCGGTTCTTCAACAGTGGGTTCAAGAAGGAAGACATGTCAATGAATTGCAGCTGCAGCGCATCATTCGTGACCTTCGTGCTCGTAGGCGTTATAGTCATGCCTTGGAGGTAAAGGGAGCTGATTGATTTGAGTTACTGAATGAAATTTTTCTGGTGCATAGCTTATGTTTTGGTTGGGAAATGGGGGTTGATTGCAAATATAATGAAAAGGGAGGACAGGAAAAAGTGGGTATTTTGTTTTCCGCTGTTTTCTCGTTGAAAAATATTGAATTGAGGTCAATTAAGCTTGTTTTTAGTTGTTGAGAATAGTTAGGAAATGAAAATGTTTTGTTTTTGTTCTTTAATGGACAAGTGATTAGGTTTAGTGAGGTTTCGTTAAGTTGGGGTTTTAAGACAGAGTAGATTAAAACTCATGATTATAGTGTTGGCATTTTCTTAGGAAACCTTAATTGGTAGGAATTGATCTGAACATTTACCAAGGCTACAACTTGCTTTGGACTGCAATGGAGAAGTGGAATTGGAATTTATTGATACAGTTCTTAAGCTGTAAGCAGCAGATAATTGAAAAAGAAGAAAGAAAGAAATAACCAATGACACTATCTAAATCCTCAAACTAATCAGTGACTCCAACTCTGATTTAAATCAACTTCAATACTTGTAAGTTGCTAGCTTTTGTAATCCCTCTAGCTTTTGGGAGTTGGGACTACTGTCATAATAAGGAAAGTACTGAAAGTTATAACTTCAGCACCGAGATTTACAAAAAAACAAGTTAGGTCTTTAGCTGTAGATGTGCAAATGTGTTTATGTTTATACGCTGCAAATGTCTTTCTTTTGTTCTTGCAACTATCGATTTCCATACATGGATGCCGTAAAGTAGAAAGTCCTCTGTCCTATTACCAAATGGTCTGCCTGTAGTTTCAAGTTTGTATGTTTCTTCCTCTGTCCTATTACCAAATGGTCTGCCTGTAGTTTCAAGTTTGTATGTTTCTTGTATGCTTATGTTGGGTTCTTGGCAGAGCAGGTTTGCAAATGGATGAGTAACAGTGACCTTGAATTTTCATCAAGTGACTGTGCGGTGCAGTTGGATCTAATTGGTAGAGTTCATGGGCTTATGTCGGCAAAGAGCTTCTTTAGTAGCATGAGAGACCAAGAAAAAACTGTCAAGACTTATGGTGCTCTTTTAAATTGCTATGTTCGAGAAGGCCTTCTTGATGAGTCCCTTTCCCTTATGAAGAAGATGAGGGAGATGGGTTTTCTTTCTTCTCCTCTCAACTACAATGACCTAATGTGCCTTTACACAAACATAGGTCAGCTTGAAAAAGTCCCTGATGTATTGTTAGAGATGAAGAGGAATGGTGTCTCCCCTGACAAGTTCAGCTACAGAATTTGCATCAATTCTTATGGGGCAAGAGCTGATATTAACAGCATGGAGAAAGTTCTACAAGAAATGATAAGCCATCGGCACATCAAAATGGATTGGGTTACTTATTCTACAGTGGCAAACCACTACATAAAAGCAAGTCTTAAAGAGAAGGCACTTTATTATCTGAAGAATTGTGAGAAGAACGTAGGTCAAGATGCAGTAGGTTACAACCATTTGATTTCATTCTATGCTAGTTTGGGAAACAAAGATGAAATGAAAAGGTTGTGGGATCTTCAAAAGGCCAAATGTAGGAAGCAAATCAACAGAGACTACATAACAATGCTGGGTTCATTGGTGAAGCTTGGTGAGCTTGAAGAAACTGAAAAGTTGCTTGAGGAGTGGGAGTTGTCTTGTAAGACTTTTGATTTCCGAGTGCCAAATGTACTTCTTGTTGGATATTGTCAGAAAGGTTTAATTGAAAAGGCTGAAGCAAAGCTACAGGATATAATCAAGAGAAGGAAAACTGCAACTCCAAACAGTTGGTCCATTATTGCGGCAGGATATTTGAATAAGAACAATATGGAGAAGGCTTTTGAGTGCTTTAAGGAAGCCCTAGCTGTACAGGCACAAAATAGAGACTGGAGGCCAAAAGCAAGTTTGATTTCTAGCATATTGAGTTGGCTCGGTGAGAATGGAGAAGTTGAAGATGCAGAAGCTTTTGTGAAATTATTGATAACTAAGGTTCCACCGAATAGAGAAATGTACCATGCCCTCTTGAAGGCATACATCAGAAATGGCAAAGAAGTAGAGGGGCTTTTGGAGTGCATGAAGTATTACAAAATAGATGAAGATGAGGAAACAATGAAGATCCTTAGCCTTCGACAGCAAAACTCTTAAAACGGTTTTTAATATGGCAGCATCCACTATACTGGCACATTAAGCCACCCTTAAGTCACTGGTGGAGTTGCAATTACAGGAACTTGAAGTATTGGTTGTGGATGGTACAGAATCTTATAGCTCTCAATCTGACCCAGTGTCAGTGATGATCTATGACTCGAACTTGTCATATTGAAAGTTTTGGAAAAATCATTTTGCCCTTCCTCACGGGGCAAGTGTGGCTTATTTGTTCATGCCAACAGGTTGGGGGTTGGGGGAGGGAAGACAGATTAGCACATGTATAGGATCAAATATTCTGTATTTTCTGGTTGAATGATCCTGTTTCACTGTGAAGGCAATATATCCAAAATATATTCCAAGGACCTAGTATGCGAACAATAAGTACCCTAATGTCATGGTTACATTCGATTAAGTGATTTCAGGCGCTGTCCTGTTTCATTGTTATGTTCATTCACTTTCCATCTGTGCAATGTTTCATATGAGTAGCTGCACCTGGTGAGCATCCATTGTACAAGACGGTCTTGGAGCTGCATGACAATGATGAAGCACAACGATGAATTTAAGGAACATCATGAGACAATCTGAAAACTGATCAAGTTGCCAAGTGCCATTCCTCATTATAAAAACATATAACCATTTCTTAGCTGGATCGAGATAAACTAACAAAGGCGATGCATCAACGAGCCTAAAGCTCCTGGAGCAGCTACCAAACTGTTCACTACTGGATGCTAACAGAAGCAAACGCCATGGAACAATTCAAGATTAAAATTAAAAAACAAAACAAACTCATGGTTATTGATAATTGCCTTTAACTAAAATGGTACTAGTCAAGCCCACTTGGAGGATCCAAAAGTGGGTTGCATCAGTTTAGCCCAACCCATTCTCGATTGCCATTTTCTGTTCCCTGCAACCGAACACACCCCCAAAACCTTTCCCCTTCTCGAGGCCTCGACACGGTCGACCCCAAACTACTAAAGCCCTCATCCTCTTCCCTCCGCTATCCTCAAAAAGTCCAAAAACCCGAAAGCATGGGCAAATCTCGAGACGGTTCTCTCCCAGAGAACTCCGACGAAGAAACAGAAACACCATCTAATCCGAAATCTACATCCGAACCTGAACCCGAAAAGACGAAGCCCAAAGACCACCGCAAAAGCGACAGAGGGAAAAAGCCAAGCAAATCACGAAAACGACACAGCAGCAGTAGCAGTGAAGACGAGGACTCGTATTCGGATTCTGAATCCGAATCCGAGTCGGAGTATTCGGATTCGAAATCAGAGTATTCGGATTCGGAGGAGGAGAGGAGGAGGAGGAAGAGGAAGAGGAGAGAGAGAGAAGAGAGGGAGAGGAAAAGGAGGAGGAAAGAGAAGGAAAGGAAGAGGAGAAGGAAGGAAAAAGAGAGAGAAGAGGAGAGGAAGAGGAAGAAGAGAAAAGAGAAGGAAAGGAAAGAAAAGAAAAAGAAGGAGAAGCTGGAGAGAGGGAAGAAAGGTGCAGTTACTAATTCTTGGGGTAAATATGGAGTTATCAGAGAAACTGACATGTGGTAATTATCATTCAACTATTTTATTCTTGTTAAAAATTGTTGGGAATGAGACAAATATACATATCTGAAACTGGGAGGGAAATGAATATGAAAGTAGATATGTTCCTTTTATTGCAATGCTTGATATATTCCTTGTAGAATGCCATTTTCCAGTTGCCAAGGTTGTTCTTTTTGTTAAAAGAAATGCTGATTCCAAGGTTGTGTAGATTGGAAATGTCTGATGAATGTGAAAGTTGGACCCTTTTGCTTTTCTTATTGTAATTACTGTTTCTGTACTATGTAGGAACAAGCGACCTGAGTTCACGGCATGGTTAGCAGAAGTGAAACAGGTATTTTGTTGCATCATTTTTGTTATTTTTCCCTAGCATTTTGATACTTTATTCTTTTGTTGGATTTGCTAAATTCATCTTTCATGGTAGTGAGAGAAATATACATGTTCTTTATCAATCAGTTCTCCTTTTATCAATGGTTTGGAGTTTGTTTATAACTATATATATGATCTCTCTTCACAGATTAACTTGGAAAGTTTGCCCAACTGGGAAGAGAAGCAGTTGTTTAAAGAGTGAGTACATCAATGTGTATATGGTTCTCTTTTCATGGTCTTCTTATAATTATGTATAAAAATGCAATTCTATTATATTTAAATCTGATTTGCAAATCTAAAATTTGTTTCATTTTTGCAGATTTATGGAGGATCACAACACAGCCACCTTTCCTTCCAAAAAGTAAGGCTGTCTATAGTTAATGATATAGATTCTTGTTTCAACAAAAATATGTGTTAATAAATTCTTATTGAAATAAAAAGGACATGGATAGGCTTTAGGTCTTTCTTCTTTTGTGTTCCTTTGTCTACTTAGGTACATGACATGCCCTGTGCAACAATAGTAAAGTAGACCATTTCATTACTTAAGGAGTTAATGTTTGCTGGTCTAATGTGTTGCTTATTGTTCTATTCCTGTTCATGATGGTTATAGGCCTTTTTCCTCTCTAATATTTGGGCATGTTTCAGCTTTTGTTTGTAGGAGCATCAATACATTGCAGTATTGCCCATGACAATAATACCTTCATTATTGGTTGTTGCAGATATTATGACCTTGACGCTTATTACAAGCGTAAAATGGAGAAGGAAAAGAAAAAGGGTATTAAAAAGGTTCTCGATTCAGAGCGTACTGTATTTAATGATGAAGAACAGCGCCGGTATGTTGTAACGCTCACTGCATCATTTATACCATATTGATATTGAAAGTAGCTGGTATCCTAGTTTTGTTGCATTTTCTTGAATATAGCTATATTTGAATTCGACTTATGTTTGATGACCCATGCATTCATATATGTCTTAATCTCAATTCTTGTAGTTAGATTTGCAATTCATTGGTATAATGGCTTAAAAATTGCCATTTGCTGTATCTGTTAGCTCGGTTGTTAGATGCATCATTAAATGAAACTTCTTCAATCTGTAATTGGGATGGTTTCTTAGATGCAATTTCAATATTATACGGTTCTGTCAACTTACTGATCTTGCATCTGTAATTTTATGAGGCTGTTTATTTACACACCCCTTAATGCCCTTGTACAACATGCAAATTCAAAATTTAAGTATCTATCTGAGAAAGTACTTAAGATGCTATAATGTATGACATTGAATAAGTATGTCCAATAAGATGATGAGGATGTTATTGAACCTAAACAAGGACAAGTGTTGGTAAAACTCTATTGTAATTAGGTCGATTTGATTTATCGTGCATAAAGGTTCCTATCAAAAATTGTTAGTGATATCTGCTTAGTGGCCCTACATTACTGTAGTATATCTTTGCTTCAAGGTTAATTTCTGTCTCTTTGGAGAAAAAAAATATTGAATTCCTTGTTCTCTTTAGTTTCATGGTTTGAGAATTGGAATGTGAAATTTGAAATTGTTAACAATGATTAGGTCATTAATATTACATGCATTATGTTCTTGGGGTTGGCTCATAATTCAATTCTGTATTTTCAGGCAAGAACTGCTTATAGCCCGTGAAAAGCAGAAGGAAGAACAGGTTGAAGCTTTGAAGCGTTCCATGCAGAGTGGAATGGTCAGCTCTTCCTTGGCCTTCTAAGCACAGTTACGCTTTTGCTAATCTGTTAAACTCAAGACCAAGTTAGGTTTTCTCACCTCCTTATCTGAATTTGCAGGCACAAGCAATGAAAGAACAAGCTCAGCTACGGGAAGAGATGGCTTACCAGTACAAAATTGGCAATTTTGAGGTGAGGAAGATCTCTTGGTTTTGTCTTATCTGTGCAAACTTTGAATAATTTCATCGGAATAATTGATGTAATATTGCTGTTTTATCTTTACAGGCTGCGGCTGCCATACAGAAAAGGCTGGATCCAGATGTTGCTATGTAAGAAGGATAACCTATATGGGTTTCAATTACTCAGAAATCATGCATTCCACATTGGCCATGTAAGATGCATGGGGATCTCATCGGTTATAAGCTTTGTAATTACTGCCCAGGAGAGCAAAATATCAGGAGAAAGAATTTCCTTCTATTCTTATCAGATTGAGTAAAGTTGTATCCATTACCGGCTTAACAGTTTTTTAACTAATTTGGGTCAACTGAGTTTTCAGCCATCATCGATCAAACTGGTGAAATTAAGGTTTCTTGAATTCCTGAGAGTTTCCAGGAAGGGGAAAGTGATAGGGAAAGAATCAAATTTCAATATATATTATTCCATAAAGTAATCATAAATTCCTTCTATTCTTATCAGATTGAGTAAAGCTGTATCCATTACTGGGTTAACAGTTTTTTAACTACCTTCTGCACTCCCTCTTGTCGAATTTTGCATTGGAATAGTATGTTTCTTGATCATCGTTCGTGTGCAAAAAAGTATTTTATTGAATCTATAGCTATGAGATTTCATGCGATTGCTAGCATCAGTTTAGTTTGCTTTGTGTATAATCCCTTTAAATGAGTTGTAAGTGAGCTGTGCACAACAAATATGAGAGAATTGTAAGAAATTGAAGCTTTTAAAAGGGCCCTGCAGTAAAACTAATAAATAAAAAATGATCGGTGGGTTCAATCTTGTGAGAAAGTTACCGGAAAAGCTTGATCTTATGTTACCAGAATCATGGAATATCATTGTTGGTCAGTTACTATTTGACTACGTCAAGTACCCATTATGATTACTTTATGGAATAGTATATATTGAAATTTGATTCTTTCCCTATCACTTTCCCCTTCCTGGAAACTCTCCGGAATTCAAGAAACCTTGATTTCGCCACCAGTTTGATCGATGATGACTGAAAACTCAGTTGACCCAAATTCGAAACACCAACGATCACCCGAAAGTTGCTTAGACAGGATCAGTCGATTGCCAGATCACTTGATAGAACACATATTATCCTTTCTGCCGACCAAAGATGCCGTTGCCACTTCCATTCTCTCCAAGAGATGGTATCCCTTTTGGACTAAACTACCAGTTCTCCATGTTCAGGACTCAAACCGTTGCGAAACCAGACGACAAACCAGGGTCAAGTTCAAGCAATTCGTCTCCAGGGTTTTGCTGCTTAACGAAGCTGCTTCTTTGCACAAGTTTCGTCTCGACTGCCGTCCGATTTATGAACCCAAATGTTTTAACAACTGGGTTTGCTCTGCTATCAACAAAGGCGTCCGAGAAATCGATATCTCCATCTCCACGACTCCGAAACATAGATTCTTGAAGCTGCCCTGTCGGTTTTTCCAGGCAGAGAATCTCAGGTTCTTGAAACTCAGTGGTGGGGTTCTTATTGATATTCCTGGTGAGTCATCAGTCTCTTTCCCAAGCCTCAAAACCTTGCATCTTTTGTATGTCAACATCGCCAATGATGAATCCCTGGGGAAGCTCTTTTCTGGTTGCTTTGTTCTTGAGACACTGCTTCTGAAAACAGATTACCATGAAAACACACTTGATATCAAACTCTGCTTACCAACTTTGAAGAGCTTGTCCATTAATCTTCGCTATGCTGAATACAAACTAGAGATAAACGCCCCAGTTCTTGAGTACTTGGAACTCGAAGAAAGTTACCACCAGGTCTCTTTCATTGGAAATTTATCTAGCTTAATTGAAGCAAATATTCATATTAATTATGGGATTAGCCTAAACCAGCTTATCAGAGTGCTCTACAATGTCAAGCTTCTTTCCTTAGCTTCATATTCCTATTCTGAACCGGTAAGATGTGTTTCCAATGATGTAAAAATTGTACTAGTTCTATCTATTTCTTACAAAATGCTGTTAATTGTCACAATTTGATTCTTTTTTCTAATAAAAAAAATTTTCGATTTTGTTTTTAAAAAACAATAACAAATTAGAACTAAAAATTATGTTAGAAAAGTCAGATTGTGACAAGAAGAATAAAACAGAGACTGTACTATAGTATTTATTGTTGCATATCTTCTCTTACAGGTGCCCCATGGCTATGCTTATCCCTTGTTTCTTAATTTGGTCCAGTTGGAGATATTAATTGGTTTGCCTGGCTGGGATGTACTATCACACTTGCTTACCCTTTCTCATAACCTACAAACTCTTGTTGTTGAGGTGAGTTCAATAATAGTATATCATAAAATTAAGAAAAAAATTATTTGATTCGTCACATAAGATTTTATTAGGTAAAAATTAAGATGACTAATCGGGTAATTTGCCGAAAAAAGCTATTTTATGTTTGCTAACTTGCTGCTTATAATTTGTATGTGTGCTTGTGCTTACCCAGAATAACTCAACAATTGATAGTCGATGGACAGAGCCAGAGTATGTTCCAACATGTGTGTCATCACGTCTAACAGCAGTGTCTTTCAAAGTATTTCAAGGTCTCCGAAGTGATATGCAAGCAGTAGAATATATTTTAAAGAATGCTAAAGTCTTGACCATCATGCATATTTGTACCCTTGGTATGTCTCAGGATTCAAAGTCGTTTGTTCGGAACCGATTATCAGAGTTCCAATGGGGCTCCAAGACATGTCAGGTTGCAATACAGTAACAGGTCTGATTGAAAATCAGCGGTCCAGTATGGTGAGGAAGCTCTCCATTGCACTGCCCTTTCTTATCACTTTTTCCCTTTAGGTCTCATTCTTGGAAGAAATCTTGTACATGTACATATTGATGATGAGATTTTTAGGTCAAATAGTGTTGGAATTCTGTTTTTTTTTTTTTCGATTTTCGATTCCAATTCCAATTCAATTACGCGATTGTAATGTTCATAAAAAAATATATTGATGATATAATAAAAAACTAAAATATTTTTAATAAAATTAATTTATTTTCTTTAATAAAAATTCGAAAAATCTTTTAATGATGACATAAACATCCATAAATTAAAAAGAGGCTTTCATTATTCCATTGAGTCAAAAGAAAGATTGGCTTCAATAAACTTTTGCTTTTTGTCCAAGTAGGAAAGCAAATTAACACACTCCCTTCTTTCCCTTCTTGCTAAGGCAAGAAAGAAAGGCCAGTAAAACCATGAGGCAACAATGGAAGTGGAAGGCTGAGTGAGTCATGCAAAATGGAGTTTACCAACTTGACTAAAGCTGCTTGTTCTTCAGCTTGAAGACTCATTTCTTGGTCAATCCATGGATAAGTTTTTTACAATATTTTATGAAGTTTCTTTTATGCCAAGGAAATAAGGAGAAATATGTATTTGAAAGTAGTCATATTTTTATGATTATTTTATGCTTGCTTTGGACCGCAAGGAGCATGCAATAGCCCTTTTGCTATATTATATAATTTACCAAATCTATATTGATGTGATGTTAACATGAAATGGTGAAAATATTATATGATTATATTATTAAAATATATTAATATATCATATTATTATCTATCATGACATGACATGTCAACATACATGTTATGTCAATGTCATATGATATAAAATAACAAATAATATTTTAATTAATAATTATTAATTAAGTATTAATTATAAAAATTTATTTGATTTAAAATAAAAATATAAAAACTTAATTGAACATAATAAAAAAATAACATTTATTTAAAATTTTTTGAATAATTAAAAACTTTATACCAAATAGTATTCAAATGTCACTTATTCTTCCTATCAAGCTTGAATTGAGGATTTGAGCAACCAATTTCAGCTCATCCAAATGAAATGTACAACATAAAGAAGAGTTTAAAATGAGCTAAGTATATTTGGATATGAGCTTTGAGCTTTTAAGATGGCCAAACAAATATAATGAGGAACAGCTTTTCATTAATGTACAACAATCAGACCAAAAGTTATCCTTATACAAGCATATTAAATAATTGCAACTTTGGGTATTTATTTCTTTTGTATAATTGTTATTTCAATTGGTGTAATTATATTTACATTGAAATGAAAAGTTTGATAAGTGTCAGCTTTTTAATTGGTTATATAAGACTAGTTCATAATTTCCCCATGCCAAGTGCATGAGAATATGAGTACAGTACTGGGAAATAGTCTGGAACCATCCCCTTTCCCTCCATGCATATATTTCTCTTCTCCCTCTTCAACCTCACCCTTCCATTCCCCGGCCCTCCATTCATTTCCCACAGTTATCATTATCCATGGCAAACTCTGCATGTCAAGAAAGCTATGTCAGCTCAAAGTGTCAAAAACTATCCGATCAAGAGACCTTCCTTGACAGAATTAGCCAATTGCCAGATGTTCTAATTCAACACATACTATCATTTCTTCCAACAAAAGAAGCAATGGCCACTTCCATTCTATCGAAAAGATGGCTTTGGCTTTGGACTTCAGTTCCTGTTCTTGATCTTGAGGACTCATTCTTTTGCAAAAGTAATGGAAAACTTAGAACTGATTTCATCCGATTTGTCACTGAAGTTTTAATCCTTAACAAAGTGGCTTCTTTAGACAAGTTTCGTCTCAAATTCCATCGTGTTTACCCTCCCTCGAGTGTTAACACTTGGCTGTGGGCTGCAGCTGCCAGAGGGATACAAGAATTAGACATCACCATCCATGAGTATTCCCCCTTGTTGAAGTTGCCATGTGCCCTTTACACAACGAAAACACTACATATTTTGAAACTGACTCATGGCATTGTGCTTGATGTTCCTGGAACTGTTTCTTTGCCAAGTCTCAAGGTTTTGCATCTTGCCTTGATTAAGTACGCAAGTGATGAATCTGTTTCCAGGTTTTTTGCCGGTTGTCCTGTTCTTCAAGAATTGCTTGTTCAAAAATTTGATGGTGACAATGCACTGGATTTCAATATTTCTATTTCTACATTGAAGACTTTGTCCATAAGCTTCTCCACTGGACGTGGAGCACACAAACTTAAGATAAATGCCCCAGTTCTTGAGTACCTAAATCTGCAAGACAGCCTGCCCCTGGAATATGATATTGAGAATGTCTCCAGCTTGGTTGAAGCAAATCTAACAGTTTCATTCCTTGAAAATCGCCACATTCCACTTGTCAAAGCTCTCTCCAATGTCAAGTGTCTTTCCATCAACTGGGATTGGTATACATCTTTGGTAAGTAGGATGTGCTGACAAGTGACAATTTATAGTTACTGTCATCGTCAATTCTCAAAGGTTTCTCTTGTTTTAATTGTCTCCTCTCACAGACATTGGGTTCTTGGAAAACTTTTCCATTGTTTCTTAATCTGGTCCGACTGGAACTAAGTATTGGTTGTGGTGGATGGAGTGTGGTATCACGTTTCCTTGAAATTTCCCACAATTTAGAAGTTCTTGTTCTTGCTAAGGTGGGTCAAATTTACCTGAAAAATGGATAAAACTGGTCATTTTTCTTCTAATCAGTGGTCTACTGAATTCTTCTTTGGTTGTTCTTTCCTCACCAGAATGCCAATTGCCGTGGACTTGGACATGAATGCTGCTGGAAACCCCCAAAGAGTGTTCCTAAATGTTTGCTGTCACCCCTAACATTGGTCTATTTTAGAGGGTTTGAAGGTCTAACATATCAGCTGAGAGTGGTAAAATTCATTCTGGAGAATGCTCGAGTTCTGAAGATGATGGAAATCTGTACTAATGGTACCAGTGATCTACCATCGGATTCAAAGTTTGATATGCTCAGGAAATTATTAATGTTCCCAAGGGGCTCCAAGGCATGTCAACTTCAATTCAACTAAAATCTTTGTCTCAAGGATACAGTTAAGTCCTGATTTTCAACCCCTTGATTCAATTGTAGTTCTTACAATAAAATTGTCTGATATGATAACTTGTCTGAGTCTGAGGTTTAAATGTAGGTTGTTAGCATTTCATTTTCAGCTCAAGAATACTGCCTTGGTTTTTCTGACAAAAAGCAAATGGTACAATCGATTTCTAAGAGAACTACTTGCTTTTGTTAATCCATTTGCATTTCCTCTTTAAGTTCCACAACTTGACCCTTGGAGGAATGAGGTGGAAAGCACTCATTCCTCATAATTAGATAGTTAAGTAGAAGTAAACCCTTGATTATTCATGTTGTTGCTTCCTTACGGAGTATCCCAATTGATGACTGCAGGTTCCTTTGAACTGGCTCATGCTTAGGAAAGGAAACAAAGCTATGGACCTACTTGTCAGCAAAGACTGCTTCTATGCCACATTCAAGCTGTTTAATATGACTCCAACATTGTACGATGATACAAAGTGGATTAGCTTTATATGGGATTGCAATTACTATTGTTTTATTATTCTAATTGTTACTCCTAAAACATTTTCTAAGCTCTAATGTAAACCAACTCACCATGATCAAAGCAAAGAACTAAATTTTACCGGGCTTGATTGATTTACCACTGAACTCTTTTACTAAGCAGAATAGAACTCATTAAACCTGTAAGCAATGTAGTTGCTTAACCCATAGCGTGGCGTAAATTCCAAGTCTACCCTTTTAAATAAAGAGGGACAAATTGGGATAATACGTTTTACACCGTTAAAAGCCATGAAGCTTCAACTGGAAGACGAAAACAGAGCAGCCAAAGTACCAAACTCAGTATCAGAAAGAGCAGAACTGAACTAACCAAATGGAACTTCCCAGCAAATGTTGTCTTCGAAGCTTCTAAAGAAACCCTTTTCTTCCTGCTCAACTAAAGCCTTAATAGACCAAATTTCTCAGGCTTTTCTTCACCAGAAACATTCTGTCGTCTTGAACCCAACTTTACTCTCAAAACTCCAACCATCTCACGTTAAACCCATACTTTTAACCCTCCAATCCAAACCCAGTTCGGCCCTAAACTTTTTTCGATGGACGCAGAGTTTCTTAAAGTTATCCCACGGTGTACCCTCCTACTGTGCACTCATTTCCCTCTTGCTTCGCCACCGAGTGTTTGGTGCCGCAGCTCAGGTGTTCGACGAAATGATGGTCCTTTTTGGTACGAATATCGATGTTTTTGAAGCTTTTAATGAAGGAATCAAGGATTTTTACTCGAACCCGAATGTTGTTTTTGGTTTTTTGTTGGAAAGTTACTGCAAGAAAGGGATGGTGTATATGAGTTTTTGTGTGTTTGTGAAAATGTCTAGATGCAGTGTTTATGTGTCGCCTAATTTGGTGTATAGGATGTTGTATTCTTTGGTTAATGCGAATCGTATTGACATACTTGTTGATAACTATGGTGAATTGTGTAGACTGTTTAGAACACGGGTTTTTTGTGTTTATGGGATCGTAATGGATGGGTTTGTGAAGAAGGGGAAGGTTGAAAAGGCATTGAGTTTTCATAAAGAGGTGATTGAGAGAGGTTTAGGGGTTGACATTGTTGCATGCAACAAGATTTTGAACAGTCTTTCAGCAAATAAGGAAATAGGAATTGCTTCTAAGTTCTTTGATATGATACTAAGTCTTGGTCCATTGCCAAATGTGGTGACCTTTAGCACATTGATTAACATGTATTGCAAGGATGGGAAATTAGATAAAGCATTTGAGCTTTACAATGTTATGATAGAGAAGAACATAGTGCCAGATTTAATTATGTATGCTATTCTTATGGATGGTTTTTTCAAGGCAGGGAGATTGGATGAGGGAGAGAAGCTTCTTTCCGTGGCATTAGATCGAGGTGTCAAGTTGGATGTAGTTGTTTTCAGCTTGATTATGGATGCATTTGGGAAGGTAGGGGATTTGGGAAGAGTGGTTCAGGTTTATAAGAGAATGTTGGAGGAAGGTTTATCACCTAATTTGGTTAGTTACAGCATTCTCATAAATGGGCTGTATGGGAATGGTAGGATGCTTGAAGCTTGTGGTGTATTTGGTCAAATTATCAAACGGGGTTTTGAGCCATCCATCATAACCTATAGTAGTCTCATTGATGGCTTTTGCAAGTTGGGAAATTTGAGGGATGGGTTTTATTTATTTGATGATATGGTAAAAAATGGCCATCAACCTGATGTCGTTGTTTACAGTGCGTTAATAAATGGCCTTTGCAAAGAAGGGCTGATGACAAGTGCTCTCATGCTCTTCTTTAACTGTGTAAGCAGGGGTCTAAAACCCAATATCTTTACTTTCAACTCCTTGATGGATGGTTATTGTAGGTTGAAACAGTTAAGGAATGCTGTGAAGGTGTCTACTTTAATGGGGATGTATAACATAAAACAAGATATGGTGACCCACACTGTGCTTATCAGAGAGATTTCTAAGCAAGGAAAATTGGATGTAGCACTTTTAATATTTTTTCAAATGCTTAAGAGGGGTTTCCCTGGAGATGCTATAACATACTGTACCATCATGGCTGGATTCTGCAAACATAAAAATTTAGGTTCTGGATTGCAGATTTTCAAGCTGATGCAAAGGAATGGAGTAGTTCCTGATATTGCGATATATAATGTTCTCCTCAACATTTTTTTCAAGGAATGTCTTCTAGAAGAGGCATCAGGGCTGCTCAGGAAACTTGTCGAGAAAGGGCCAAAACCTGATATTATAACATACAACACAATGATATGTGGTTACTGCTCTTTGAAAAGATTGGATGTGGCAATTAGCCTTTTTAAACAGCTGAACGGTACCCCGTTTGGACCCAATTCAATTACTTTTACCATATTGATTGATGCTTTCTGCAAGGAGGGTAGAATGGATGATGCCATGTTGATGTTTTCCAAAATGTTGGAGAAGGGTCCTGAACCCAATGTTGTAACATGCAGTTGTCTAATTGATGGCTACTTCAAATCCCAAGATATGAGGTCTGCAACTGACCTTCACGAAGAGATGCTTGAAAACAAAATCTGTCCAAATATTGTCAGTTATAGCATCCTTATTGATGGCTTTTGCAAACGAGGATTAATGGCAGAAGCATCACTTGCATTCCATTGTGCTCTAGATAGACATTTATTGCCTGATGTAGTTGCATTTACGATTCTGATTCGTGGTTATTGCAAAGTTGGCAGATTATTGGAGGCCATGCTGTTATGCGAACAAATGTTCATGACTGGAATCGTGCCTGATGATTTACTGGAACAAACTCTTGTGGAGTATAATCTTTAAAGCATGGGAAAAGAGTCATGTACATGGATCTTTTCTTGACTCACTCCACCAATTTGTGCTCATCAATGACTGATTCTTCGTTCTTTACATCCTGCTAGGTAATTAATTTCCACTCTCCATTACATTTATAAGGCTAAATTATAATTTTAGGTTATCAGTACAAGTTCTATTTAAAATCTTTGCTGTACATATATTGAGTTAGTGCTTATGGATTCTAGAATCAATAAACTTTTAGAAACATTGCCATTCTCTTGCAAATAGTTTGTGAACTTAGTTACATTTGCTTGTCTGTTGAATCTCGGAATTTGAATTGCTTTAGGATGATGTAAGAAACATTCAGGAACATGCTGTGGTGCCTCCCATGTGAATTTCTCAAGGTCCCTGGTATTCAATTGTGCAGTTTCCTGACAAGATCAAAACAGAAGCAAAGAATGGCTACACTGCAATGGCACTCATATCAAACGTGATGCACCGTGTAGTTCTCGTCGTCCAGACCAACGAAGAAAAGAAGTTTCTCACCGCAACATAACTGATCTTCCCACGGACAAGGACTGCTAGACTAGGCGATTTCTCAAGCAACTTTGGCAGCAGAAGACTGCGGTATTCATTTCATCCCAGCCTCAGTTGATTCATATTACGAAACACAGGCAGATCAGAAGTATTTACAAGGGAGAAAGCCTACATAACAGAGAAAACATTTGTTAAAATTTATTGAATACATAAAGGAGAGCTATTCATGCAAAGACTTTTGCAGAGAGCCTTCCTCATTAGAGGAACCTTTGGGTTCAACATGTCTGAGGCTTACTCCAGGTTTATGAAACAAAGTTCAATTTGTATATCTCAAGAAAGCATCATTCATTCTTTCAAATGAAATGTCTCCATATTTGAATGAGAACGATGAAAAAATCAAGACAAGATAAGAATACATAAAAAGCGGAGCGAGCTAACCTTCATGGAATGATTACATAAGCTATGGAACTTAAGCATTAGAGATACCCCTAAGCAGCGGAAGTCCAGTTACAGAAACATTCTACCTCTTGCCATTGTCCAAAACATCATAATCATCTTTTCTAGCTGGCAAACAGATGAAGAGCCGTCGGGTTAAGATTCCTTGTAAAAGGCCTGCAAGTGACACTGGACATGGTTGAGGGTTTAACTGTCACAGTCCAAGTGTTTCAACGTTTTCCAGACACTGTATGTGCCCCAAGACGGTCCATGTTCTCTTGGGACACCAAAGTCCACCCGAAGGTACTCTAATGCTCGTGAGCTTGACTTCAAATTGAGGTGGTAAAAAAAATTAAAAACCACATTAATAAATAATTAAACAAACCAATGTAAATCTATTAAGTTCCCATCTACCCCACAAAGGAAGAAAAGGAGGAAAATTAGGAGTTGATTTCCACCATTGGATGGATGTTGAAATGTGAGCCAAAAGCACTTTTGCAAGAAGATCAACGGTTTTGAGAGTAGGGAATATGTAGACTGAAAAGACCACTGATATTATTGGAAGTAGTGTCCTTTTCAATGGAAGCGGCGGAAAGATATTTTTATATTAAGTATATATTTATTAATTTATTATTTATATAAATAAAGAATAAAACAAGTTTAATAAAAATAAATAGTTCCATAATGCTTGTTTTATTAGTGGACTGTAGTCTTTGGCTATTTGGGTTAAACGGCTCATAGCAACAATTTCCTACAACTCAAATCTCTATGTAACCTGATTATTATTGCAATTAATCCAAGTATGTGCTTTACATTACGCTAAATAAATAAAGAATCCGAAGCCAAGCCAACAAACAACTGTCCAAAGCTAAGCCACGACCAGACATCGATTCTTTTCAGACAACAACTAAATTTCTTATTTAAAAGTAACAAATCTTTGTCTTAAAATCAAAACTATCCAAAAATTGAAAAATACTCCAAATTTAAAACCCTTTCTTCTCTACTTCCACACTTCCTCAGCTTCTACTCTACTCTCCAAAAAGCTCCTCCCATTTCTATCTCTCTCTCTCTCAGTGTCTCTGCAACTTGTCTTCCTTCACATTCTAAAACTTTTGTCTAATTCTAAGAGAAAAACAATGAGGGGTCCTTTGGGGGCAGTAATAGGAAGGTACCCATCAAGTGATGGAACTACACAAATTGGAGGGATCATTAGGCACAATAGGAAATGTAGAGATGTTGCTTTTCTTATCATTTTTATAGCATTTTGGGTTGCTATGATTGTTAACTCTAGCTTTGGGTTTAACCAAGGAAACCCATTAAGGTAAACTTTCTTTCTTTCTTTCTTCTTTTTTGGGCTTCCTTTTTTAGCTTTACCCACTTAACATTCTTGTTGAATCTCAAAATGGATACCTTTTATTTTGGTATCGATTATATTTTTGGTGTTATTTTTGTGGTATGTTTTGTTTATTTCTTAAATGGAATCCTTGTTTTGGTTTCCTTAATAGTTTTAACTCTAATGGGTCTTTTTGTTATCTGTCAAGCTACATTTTTTGCTTGCCGTGTGAGTATGTTTTTTTATTATTATATAGTAAAAATTATTGCATTTTCAGGTAGTTTTTTTCTTGTTTCTTTTAATTGGTTGCTAAGAGAATTGAGGATTCTGATAGAAAATGGCAGGAACACATAGGGATTTGCTTTCTCTATTAGGTTCGAACAAACATGAAGTAATTCCATGTGTGAAAAGCTGAGGGCTGGCTGACACCTATTGGGATTACTCCCAAGTTACACGAAGACTCAAGGCACTGTCATTTTGGAAATATGAGGCTTTTGAAGTCAGACATCTGTGAAAAGTGGACCTGATATTAGTCTGGAACAATCTGTGACTCCATTTAGATGTTTACGACCATTCACCTATTCTAGTTTTATGTTTATAGCTTCAGTTAGGCAAAATAACAACTGTGGATAGTGTCATTTTCCATCTTAGCTTGTAATGGCCTTTCTAGATAATTGGAAATTCTTGGTTGGAACTATGGTTGCACAATTTTATAGAGGTTATACTTGCCAGCTGCCAATTGTCTAATACTAAAAACATGTTCTTCAATTATGTTTTTGAGATGATACTAGTATCTAATTTCCGGTTTCCAGTTGTCAGTAATTACTAAGTTCAGACTTGTTTGACTGGATTTGTTTATTTTTTACACAGAAAAGAGGCAGTGTCTGTGGAATATAAGCACATACTTTAGAATTTTGCATCGTAGTTGCTCGTAGTAGTTAATAATTACAAGTTAACTGATCTATGTGTAAAACAAGATTAAAAATGAGAATTGCAAGGACTTAGCTAAGCTAGAGATGATCAATCTGCAATCCAGTGGCATTTCTTGATACTCAGGAATTTCTATTGGACAATACTAGTACCCATGTTTGAGTTTCAGCTATTTTGAAGGTGACAAACCTGAGTTTGGCCATCAGCACCTCATCTTGTAATCAATGTTAGAGTCAGTTACAGATCTATTTATTCAGAGTTAGGAAACACTTCCTGACCTTGGAACCTATGAAAATTGCTGATATTTTGTGGAAATTACAGTTCTTTCCATTTCTTTGGGGCTCTAACTTCTAAATGGTGCTCTTGCCTATTCATCTATGTATTGTAGCTTAATTTAGTTTACTTTTTCTGCTTTCTTACTCTATGTCTTTTTATTCTACTTTTTCTATTTTCTCTTTTGTGATTTTGATAATTTGTTTGATGTTGGATGGCATATCAGGCTTACATATGGCCTGGACTACAAAGGGAATTTATGTGGTGATGAACATGCAGATCCTAGCCTTCGTCAGTTGGAACTCAAGTATTGGTTGAATCCAAATCAGGTATATCAAAGTGGTGTGAAGGACAGCCAATTCAAATTGTCTAATGCTCGGAGTATATGCTTGTTGGATTGCCCTATTCCATCAGAAGATTCACTCAATTGGGTCTGTGATTATCCGGAGGGGGATATCCGCCTCTCAAAGGATGACTGGATTGATAGAAATTATGATTATTTTGAATTCCTTACACCAGAAATGAGAAATGCTTCTCTTCAACTTCAGGGTCCATGTTACCCAGTTATATTTCCAAGTGTAAATGGTGGGTAAATGAGAAATGCTTGTTTAACGGTTTAATATTTATTTTATTAACTCATACGTATGCTTCCTTTTACCATCTTATGAATTGTATTATGTGTGCTGTTCCAGTTTACTGGAGCTGCCAATTCATTGCTCGTGCATCAAACACATCTTTGCGGCATTGGCAACAGATGGGTGGAGTGAATATCAATGAAGATATTGTAATAGATAAATCCATTCACAGGTCCATCAATTCTCGGTCATCTGTCTTAAAGGTTAGAAACTCTCCTGCAATGCTTTTTTGCTTATCAAGGATGTATCTTAACTATCTTGCCTATATCAACTTGTTGCCTTGCTTTTCTGAGTTGGGGTGAAAGGGGGGCTGAGGTTTGAACTGTAAACTCCTTGAGATGTGTAAATACACAGTATGATTACTCTCCTTTGCCTGTATAATAAAGTTTGTTATTACATTTCTGTATTTTGTCTCGGTATGTTCTACTAGGTTCTTTCGAATGATTGGTTTTTGCATAAAGCAGGTCTCAATGTGGTTCCTCATTTCATTTACATTATGTCAAGCAATTTCATAGCTCATACTTTTTGAAAAGTATCATTATCCAACTTTGTGGAATATGAATAAGGATATTCTACAATTTGAAGTTAATTTCATGTATTATTGCAGCGTTACATGGCTGACATTGGAAAGTCATGGCCAATATTAATAGTTTGTGGGGGGCTGCTGCCACTGTTTCTGTCAGTAATATGGCTGTTAATGATTCGCCATTTTGTTGCTGCAATGCCTTGGTTCACAGTTGCCCTCTTTAACATTCTCATAATCACAGTTACGATGTTTTACTACTTAAAAGGTTAGAAGTATACCTCTTATGTCTTAGTATTCTTTATGGATGCCATAAACTTGGAACTCATACTACAAATGGTCTAATTCATTTCTAGTATGTATTTAAATGCAAGGAGAGCTACTAGTTTCAATAAATGCTAAATTAATCTTGTCCTTCTTGCATTTTAGCTGGATGGATTGGGAATGATGCCATCTCCCCTATCATTGGTGAGCACGACCCATACATACATGTTTTTGGACGGGTGCGTTATCATTTTTGTCTTTGTTCATGTTAGGAAGCTTTTTTAATAACAGGTATATTTATATATGTTACGTGCTAAACATTTGCTTATTTCAGGAACTAAATCATCTCCGTGCTGTTGCCATTCTTATGACATTTGTTATGGTTGTTTCCATCCTAACATCAATTGCAATTGTTCGCCGCATCCTAATGGCAACATCGGTCCTCAAGGTAAGTATGATCTAATTATCATATGTGGTGAGGAGCCATTGCTTTCCATTGAAAGCAATTGGATAATTTCACTTGGCTTTGAAAAGAACAGATAAGGAAAAATAGTGCTTTCTGCATCTAGGAGCAGGCAAATGATTCAATTGCTTAGTTCATGATGCTTTAATTCCAATTTTGTTTCTTCCTAGATGTTAAGCTCTTTTTGACTTGCAATAACTTGTCTGGAGGTAGGAAGTGCCAATATACATTTTGTGTCTTCCTAGATGTCAAGTACTAATCTAGGTTAGCACTTGTACAGCACCAGCTAGATATTACTGTGAGATTGAGCAATAGGCAGTATGGGAACCCCTATTCTAGAATCAGAAACTTTTCTCCAATGCAAAGTTCTGACATTACCAATGGTGTATCAGAATAGACAAGATAAAGGTCCTTCTAATAATGCATTTTCTTATTTTAGGGGATGCCACTGCATATGTTTGCTTGTCACTTTTGCTTGGTCAATAATGTAGTTCTTTGGCTTTTGGATTTTTTATTGTTATAACGGTAATTTTGGTTCCATACTATCAAAAGGACAAAATAATTTATGCTTCAAACTGTACACAGGTTGCTGCAAAGGTCATAGGAGAAGTTCAAGCGCTGATCATTTTTCCAATCATGCCATATGCAGTTCTTGCAATTTTTTACATGTTCTGGATACCTGCTGCCCTGCATCTATTCAGTTCAGGTCAGGTTGTCCAGAACAACTGTAATTCCAACTGCTGTGCTTATGATCTTGTGTCGAAAAAGGTGAATTGTGATCGTTGCTGTGGTTATAGCATCCATTACACCCCTCATATTGCTGTTGCCATCTTTTTCCACCTGTTTGGGTGCTACTGGGCTACACAATTTTTTATAGCATGTTCTTCAACTGTGATTGCGGGTTCTGTTGCCTCTTACTATTGGGCTCGTGGTGAAACATCGGTAAGCTTCTAAGACATTGTATAGTTTTATGGGTATCCATGACTGTTTACTTAAGAATTTTTCTGTCTCGTTTTCTTCTATGTTTCATTTTGGAGGAATTTATTCCCAACGATTTATTCTTTCCCTTATTATTACTGTGGTTCACTCTTGCAGCCAGAGATCCCATTTCTTCCTGTTTTTGCCTCTATGAAGCGGCTTATACGATACAGCCTTGGTTCCATGGCCCTTGGCTCATTGTTTGTGTCCTTTGTGGAATCAATTCGTTTCATTCTTGAGTCAATTCGCCGTAAACTCAAAGTTGCTGGCACTACACCAGATAGTTGGTTTGGAAAGATGGGATATCACACCTCCCAAGGATGTTTGAGATGTGTTGAGTGGACAATCAAATCAGTCAATCGCAATGCTTATATAATGGTAATTTTCCAGAAATAGTTTTGAGAAAAATAAAAATGTACATAAATTTGCAAAAGCTTGTACATTTTTTACATCCATCTACCCTAACAGATATTCTACAAGGACAGAAAAAAGGGATTAGAATGCAGAACGAACTCTAGATTTGCTTTCTGTAATCCGTCTTATCACTTTTGTTGTTGTAACTGCCAATGTCGTGATCTCATTTTTTTCCATACATTGGAGAACTATGTGTAGGACTTATCATCAGGTTGCACTTATACCTTATTAAGAATCTATTTGACAAGTTTTTAGTGAATTTTTTTTTATTGTATCTCTGAACTTTATCCTAAATATTAATTTATTGCTCTTGCAGATTGCTATAACAGGGAAAAGCTTCTGTAGGGCATCTGCAATTGCAACAGAATTGATCATGAACAACATCCTTCGAATCGGGAGGGTGAATGTTATAGGAGATGTTATCCTATTTCTTGGGAAGTTGTGTGTCAGCCTTTCAAGTGCTGTTTTTGGTTTCCTTATGTTGGATACCCACAAGTATAGCTCTGGTCATAACAAAATATCCTCCCCGCTGTTTCCTGTGCTGGTATGTTATCGTTGTAAATTATTTTTTATCATTTAAATCCAACCTTCAGTTGCTTCACATAAATAATTGAAGAAAAAGCAATTGCAATTTTGCTTAAGACAAGTTAATGGGTAATGGACAGTAAAGCAAAAACTAATCAAGGAAGTAAGACTGCTGCTGTTTAGGTCTTGTTTTCTTCATGTTTCATGCCAGTGCATAGAGTTAAAATGTGAAAAGCCTGTCATCAAGCATGAAATGCATGTCCATAACCTCTTAAGTTTGATGCAAGAATGAAATGCTGCCCCCTGAATTGACTTTGCCATACACATCGATTTCCACTTTAGAGATGTCTTGCATTACATATTGCCTAATGAGGCAAGAAAAGTTCGAGGCATATAATTTCCTTGGCTTTGAATCAGAGACTTGGAGCATTTGGAAGAATATTTGATAGAGTAAAAATTGTTTTCATGCTGATTCTTAGATCAGTTAGGTGACATTTTTCGGGATACAAGATAGGACAGGTGAGAGATTGAAATTTACACATGCTTGCACCATGAGTACGCAAAGACTCCCACAAAGTGAAATATGAGGACTAGTGTTTAAACTTCCTGCTTACGTTATGTTTTTGCAGGTTTGTTGGGCTCTTGGTTTTGTAGTTGCAACTCTCTTCTTTGCTGTGGTGGAGATGTCAATCGATACCATAATTCTATCATTCTGCCAGGATTCGGAAGAGCACCAAGGGACAGCCCAATATGCACCTCCCCTTCTGATTGAAACTCTCAATGACCAAAATGAGATGCAGAGACTTACCCAATGATCTTATTCCATGTATAATTTTCCATAGAATTCATGAATCCTTAATATATTATAGTGCTCTTACATTTTCATTATCGTTTCATTTCTGGTTTCTTTCTGCATAAAATCTTTTGGTCCTTTTCTGTATATAGTTGATGGTCATGAACATGAAAAGTTTTGGTCCCGAGGAATATATCTGCTTCTCTTTTATGTGTCAGAATGATATCCATGGGTCACTGGATGCATTAGAATCCAATCTTTTCTCCTTTTTTTCACGAAATAGGGCCACTGGGTTCAACTGCGCCATTGATGAATGTAATGTAAAAGTCAGACAATTTTCTATTGGAAATGAGAGATATGTAAAATATAGATATTATGACAGATTTTGTCATAAACAGCAGAGGGTCTTGGACTGATAATTTATTCTCAATTTCCTTTGAGGAAAGGGAAGAGGGAAATTTCTCTTCAAAGTCACTCATTTCTGTGGTGGCCATGTGGGGTGGTAACAAGTCAAACTTTATAAAGCAGCATCATTAAAAAGAGACAAAGAGGGACACCAGGCCTCAGTGGCATCTTTGCTTTTGATGTATAGGCTCACCTTTATTCTAGAAAAATGCTGCCAAAATTCAAAGGTGCCCAGCCAGTAGCAGCCATGGGAAGAGATTGTCAAACCACAGTCATTTAGACCGATAGATGCACCATGTGCTTTGCACAGTTTGGATCTGAATACTGCTCTGCAAGGGACAGAAAAAGGCGTATGAGAAATTCCTCCCCAAGGAGTATAGTATTTTTCAACCAATGAGGCTAGATTGTTGTTCCTGTCTTGCTACTACATCAATAGCAGGGCTCTAATCCTCAATTCTATGTACATTGAAACATAATTATAGAAAAAGGTGTAAGGTATTAATATAACTATCATAGCTGAATCCATATAACTCAGGATTTTCTACATTCTTTGTTATGATAAATGACAGGAAGGAGAGATTTTCTCAAAGTTGCAGCATCTAGCAGTTTGTGATCAGCAACCTCGGTTTCTAAACATGAAGAACATTTGCTTATGTATCAATGTCAATTGTATTAGAACAAAATTCCAATATTGCAGCCATGGAAGATGCATGACAACCCAGTTTCTACCACCATGTTTACAAGATAAGAAGGAAAAAGAGAAGGAGAAAACTCAAACATGCACGCTTTCTTTCGGATTTTGAATGGAAAAAAGAAAAAGAACTGCCATGTTTTGTCTAAGCTGTTCAATTTTCCCTTTTTGTAGATGACTGCTATGGTTGAGTCTGTTTTACCAAAAACCTTGAAATGATTCAGCCTTTCTGTTTAGGAGGATCACATTTTCATCGGATTCTTATTCTTTGCAAAGCTCAGGTGCTTTGGGTTGATTACATCGACTCGAATTGATAATATTCGACCATTATCCTCCTCATTCCATTTAATTGATTCCTTCTCAAGCTGTTTCTTAACCTGCAAAAGAAATTTTAAGTGCTAATTTCTTAACTCATAGCTTAAAGGAAATAAAAAAAAAACATAACATAGAACGTTAAAAGGAGCTCATTTGCAAAACCTATCAGAAGATTAATCAAAAGCTAACTTGCAATGATATAAGACTTCCTTAATTGCTTGACCATGTCAAAAGTTAATTGGGATAATAATACAGTCATACCAGTTACTACATTAGGCCTTTGACTTGAGCTTGCATCAAGCCTGTTTCTCAAGAAACTAATATAAGATTGGGGTGTCTTGTTTTAGGGTTAAAGCTTAGTAGGAGTTGGCAGTTTCTATCTTGGGTGATTTTTGTGATGGTCCTCTGTATCTAAATATCTTCAATAAAAAATAGAAAATTGATTTCCGAAAAAAAAAAACACAAATACAGTCATACCAGTCGTTTTCGAGCCCCTTTTTTAGTATCTTCTTCAATGGTTCCCACTATGACCTTCAGATACTTGATAGCTTGCAAGATGAGTAAATAAGATGTCATGGTAGTTCATTTAATACATAGACTAAAATTAAAGGAAAACTGTAACCTACAAGGGATGCCAGAAACAGAAGTTAAATGCGCTCTGAGAAGATTAACAGCTTCCTTGGGCTCAAAGTTACGCAAGTCAAGAGGTAAAACTTCATCATCTCTGCAACTGAATTCAAACTTGTGACACCATTTTCTGAAGCAACAGACAGCAATTATGCAGCAGAACTAAGAATTCAACATGCACCAACCTGGTTTCAAGAATCTTTTCAGCAGATCTTTCATCTGCCTCTCGGGCCTTTTTGTTAAAAAAGTGAACCTAGACATCCACCAAAAAAAAAAATCAACAATTATATCTACTGGAAAGATATCCTTGCTTTAAAAACTTGATTAAGTTGGATACTCAGCAGACTTGCCTCAATAATGTAATAGGTGCTTGTATTTCACACATGCATTTTTAAATCAATCAAATTTTTTCATTAAACATGCGAAAGAAAAATTGACTCCATTCACCAGACATGCAAAGTTGCATGAAGATCCTATTTCATACGGGGGAAAGAAATTTTTCAAGGGCTGGTATATATATAATTAAAACACCTTCTCATTTTCAGTTGATTAAGTGTTGAACATGATATTAAAAAGAAGGCAAAGATCTAAATCATACTAGCTCCATGAGTTTGCTTGCTCGTGCCTTATCACCCTCAGCAAATGCCTCAATAGCCTGGAATTAATCAAGACTGTTAGTACCAATCTGCCATTTGAATTAAAAAGAGCACCCAACAGAAGTATAAAGTATCTACACTGTAATGCTGCAAAAAGTGCAGAACAAAGATGAATACCAGGAAAAAGCAAGTTCTTGAGATGCTACCAAACCAAAAACTTGCAAAACTTATTAGATGACCCCAGCATATCTCTTTAGAATTAAAGCAACGTAATGACCATCACCAATCTCACCAACTTTTGACTTGCTCTTCTACAAGTAGTTCTATGAATAGTTTGTACAAAATATTCATCAAGTACATCTTCCAAAATTTTTGCAGATTAAACAACTTACAGCTTTACAGTACTCCTTCATTGTGATCCAATACTCCTTCACAGCTTGACGTAACAAATCATAGCTATTCTCATCGTCATCATGTCCATCTTCCACTGCAGAAGAAACCAAGCACAAGAAGGCTATGATATTAGAAAAAGTTGCCACAGAAATAACAGAAAAGATAAACATATGACATAAAATCAGACAATATAAAAAGTATAATTAGGCTGCAACTTTGAATGGTTTTTAACGTCAAAGTTGGGTTCATGTTATATCACAAATCATCTTGAAATACAAGAGTAGCTCTAGGCCATTGGATATGATGGATTGGTTCTCAGATGTATTTATGTCAATCAGGCAGCCAAAAGAGTACCACAGCACATAGTCAGACCCGGTCTTTATGTTGTAAGGAAAACTAACAACAATTTGTGGGCAGATTATTTATGCTAATTCCAGAAATTTTGTATGCACAGTTTTGTTTTCTTATTCAGTACATGAGTCTATAGTCAAATAACAAATGAAATTTGGTGACAGAAGTGCAGCATTGCTAATTAGAACCAGTATCAATCAACTCCTAGTCATAGTAAGGCCACAAAGTGAATTCACTTATAACCTCCTAAATTTGAAACCATAACCCCTTTGCTTTTTACTTTATTCATTGTTCATGAGACCCTTGGAGATAAAATAATCAATCTAACAAAAGCATAGTTCAAATTTTATACCATCTTTCGAAATTTTCTGCAGTTCCACAGCAGTAGTTGTAAGACTGGTATCTGTGTCCTTGAGAGGTTCGGTCACCAATTCACCAAATGCCCTTGATCTCCTCACCACCCTAACTAAACGAGTTCTTTTTGATGCTTCCTCAGATCTTCCAGGAACAATGAATAATGATTCTAAGATTTCTTTCTCCACAGCCAGCCTATCTTTTGTTCTTCTTGGAGATCTTGTTGGATTTCTTATCATAGATGTAGCTTCTTCACTGTAAGGGGTGCGAAGATGAATAGCATGGCTTAATAGTGATGAAAAATAAAAAGAATCTATGGTAGCCTTTCCTAAAGAACACCTTTGTTTCAGCAAAATAAGATGTAGTGACTTCACTAATACAAAATGAAATTGGAAAACACACCTGCGAACAAATTCTTTGCATTGCTGTTTGTCTTGGACTAAAACTAATTGGTCATCTGGACATTTCCCTGTAAACTGTTGCATGAACTATGATGAGAGATGAGTAAAAAAACATGTAACTTGCTGAAAGTTAATATTCCTGTAAACTGGAGGACTTAATGACATATAAGGCACACACATCATGTCAATATGAACCATTGTGCAATTAGGCCATAAAAAAGAAGAACCAGTAGAATTATCTGAATTTCAGAGTTTAATAGCATTTTTTACTGGATAATTTTTTTAAAAAAAGTTATGTTTTATTAGATACTATAAATAAATACTAGGTATTGACATGTGCTAAACTTGGGCTCACCTTTTCAGCAGCTATACCAATAACATCATCAGACTTTTCTAGAGTCGAAGCTGACAAGTCAAGCAGTTTGTCCATGCTCTACATGATCAATAAAATAAATTGATATCATTGACCTAGGTTAGGACGCTAAATTAATTAATTAATTAATTATCAGATATCAACAGACAAAGGATAACATTAAAAAGAAGAAGATAAAAGGGATCAAGTATGATATACAACATAAAGGCTGAATTGAGAAAACATTAAATGTTTTTCTCTTTCTTCAAAATGTCTTCAAAAGCAATCTATTTGCAGTAAAGTAGTGCCTCAAGAAAATTATTTAGAGTATCCTATGATGACACAAGCTTGTTAATTCACATCAGGTGTCTAATTTTCAGTTGACTGTTGTACCTATCATTAAGAATACATATCTACACTGATATGTCAGAAATCAGTAAAATGAAATCTTGCTATTTTCGCTTTTCTATAATGAAAGAAGTTTCTCAAAGTCTACACAAATACTTACATAAAGTAACTTACAAAGC
Organism: Theobroma grandiflorum; assembly: GCA_036013995.1. Taxonomy (NCBI): domain Eukaryota; kingdom Viridiplantae; phylum Streptophyta; class Magnoliopsida; order Malvales; family Malvaceae; genus Theobroma; species Theobroma grandiflorum. Next base: position 30,441,427 of record CP142133.1, read on the forward strand.
ACTTTTTATGGTAATCTATCATTTTTAGACTGTATGAATGATGCTGACTTTTTTTTTTTTTTACTTCTTTTGTTCTTTATGAGCACAGCCAACATCGAGTGTTTAAGATATGATCATTACAAACTCTAGTCCCTTAGAAACAATACATGCAGAACTATGGTCCAAGGTAATCACTAAATATATTTGTGAATTACAAAAGAATACATTCTTTAAAATGAGAGAAAATGAAAAAGAAAACATCATGAAAGCTCTTCAAACTCAAAGGGTTTAAGCACTTCACCTTTTCCACATCATAACCACAACAATCTGCAAACCAAATGAAAGGCTGGATTAAGCATCTTATGAACTCAAATAAGCAGCTACAATAGAAAATGTATAACTTTATATTTACAATCCCATGTACATAAATAAAGGAAAATTTTTATCTTAAACTGACCGCATAAATTTGAAGCTAAAAACTAGCAATAACAAGGTGGAAAACTGAAAAAGTGAAGACCAGGGCATGAAGAGATGACATCCTAGCAAAGGCAAACACAAGCAATGAGGTAGAAAAGGCCTGGGATAAACTCACACAATCAGACATATAATTAAAGGAACAAATTACTGATACACTACAAGATCTACAAGATATAATGAATGAAGAAAAAAACGCATGCCAAATAATAAAAAATTAGAAACACAAAATTTCATGCCAAGGATAATATAAGTGGCGAGCTAAAAATACTTGAGACAACAGAAATTCAAAATAACATAAGATACTCTCCTTTGTCTGTATTCATTCCACTTTATATAATTCATTTCATCATATGGTTATGTATAATGTCAAAGCAGTTATACCAGGACAGAAAAATCTAATAAGATCCAACATGATATTTCATACACTTATACCTCCATTGAAAGATAACAAGCACACCTGGAAGCATATTTTCACTGAACTTTCAGATAGTATTGCAACTTGCATGACAGGAGTGGTAAACAACTCATATGGCTAAAGGGAGGTAGCAGAGTTACCAACTACTTCTTCAATTACGGAGTTGTCAAGTTGAAAACCATCTTCTAGCATCTTGAACAGAAATTCGTTCAGATCACCATGTGTAGTGCCATTCCTTGTTGTCCTACTTGCTGGACCTTCTTCACTCCATATCACAGAGACGGGAAACTCCTTTGAATCTATTTTCACAGGTTTGGTAGTCACAGGAGAGTCCAATCTTGATGGCCCTGGTTTGACAATGTTTTTTCCTATGACACCTGTAACACTGCCCATTGATACAGAAGATTTTTTCGACTTTAATGCACCAGCGCTGGGATTGCTGGATGTATATTCTGAAGACACTGCACTTACACTTTCCCATCCCGCTGACTTATTTTGAAATGTATTAGCCCTAGCACTCAAGGTCCTTTCATCATCTCTTGCACAAAGAATTTTGCCCGTAACATTGACATTCCCTTTTGACTCGTAATAAGCAGAAGCTATGTCCTCAAGAGAAAACCGAGAACCAAATACATCAAGCAGCTCTTTGAGAGCCTCTTCATCAGGCTTTGTAGCAAATACAGTTCCTTTCATTTTTATATATCCTTCACAAAAGGGGGGAAAAGGAAATCATAAAAATTTTGATAAACAGCCAGGATATCGGAGGAAGACCAAAACAATGGAGTATAAATCAAGGTTAACCGATTTATGGTGCACTAGGGTTTGAAGAATGGGTGCAGGAATGGGATGCGGTGCTTTAATCAGTATGCGGTATGAGTGGTAGGCTTTATAGGACTGTTATTTAGGGTTCTGAAACATAAAGAAACATTTGCTTAGATGATTTAAGAGACATACATACAAAACTATATAAACATAGTATGTTAATTCGAAGAAAATAACATTTCAGAAAGAATTACTCAAAAAAAGAGAAGAAAATGGCTAATTGATCTGATGAGCTAAACTCAATAAAAGTAATGATACACTTTCCAGATTTGCAACCCCTTCTCAAGAATTGAAATCCACAATATTCCTTTACTGTCTGATTTGTTTTATTGAATTAAAATCATAAAAAAAACTTAATGTAGCAGACAATTGAACCTTAAGAGTTTAAAAGTTGAAACAACAGCTCATCTCTTTCCACGTTCTGGACTGCGTATGCACCACAATTGGGGTTGCATGATCCAGGATGCAATTCAAAAAGGGGTCTAGCAAATTAGGTAGCTATAGAATAAATTACAAACAATAAACAATATACAAATTTCTTTGATTATTAATTTATTGATGGCTCTAGAGCGATTCAAATGACATTAATTTCAAGCATCAACCCACCAGTAATCAGGAAATAACCAAAAACCATTCTAAGAATATCATTTCTGTTTGGCATTGCGATGATTGCAGTTGCTGAATTTGATCCTTAAAAGCAATGCCAAACCATATTTTATAGCAATCACCAATCATAATGTCAAACTTTGCCATGTAATAATGTAAAATTGTTTGCAAGAAAATATTTTCAAATCAAAATTCATTCTTTCCCTTTACCTCTGTTTTCTTACTAAAACAGCAAGTCTTAGACATGAAAAATCAAGACAAAATGTAACTTTGAAAAAGTAATGTGCTTTATATGATACCCCATTAAACATATTAATCATAAACGATAACACAAAAAGAAAAACAAGGAAATTACTTTTCTTTTCTGTCAATTTTCTTTCCACTTTCCCAGTAACCAAGCAGATGACTAAGGAATACAGCAAATCCAACTATCATGCGAAAGAAATGACTACAAAAACCCACTTACAGAAACAATGCGTGACATTAAATGACATAAAAAAAAAACCGTAAAAGATCAAAAGAGTTTCACTTTCATTCTGCTTTTTATCGTCCACCGGTTTCTCAGCAACCAAACAGACGATCGAAACTCACAATGCAAGGAAATAAAGAGGAAATTAAAGTTAGTCATTGAGGATAAGCAGTGATTAATCAGGTTCTTTTAAGTCATTTAATGAAGGATTGAGAGATTAATCATTACTACGATTAAGTAAATGAAATGCATGAGAGAAAAGACAATTCAAAGAGGCATTGGCTTACTTGAAAGGAGTTTCCGTTTTAGCTTTTCCTTCCCCTCCTTCCCAGGTTAAGCTGTGAAAGGGGGATACTTATATAGTTTGAATGCTGACGTCATTAAATAAATAAAAGAATTCAGAGAAAAATGCAAAACCAACGCGGCTGCCGTCTGTCTTGTCAGGTGAGAGGAAGAGTCACCACGCGATGTTAAAGAGCGTTGGGAACACGCTCCATAAACCCTCTTTCAGCCCCTTCCACTCGCTGTAAAGCCCTAAAGCAACACCCAAAAGCAAAATTCCACACCTTTAGCAAAAAAAATCTTGCATTTTCCAGCTTAGCTTCTTCAAATGTAATCTCTTTTCTTTCTCTCTTTATTTAAATTAATTGATATTTTTTCTGGGTTTTTTTTTCCTTGGTGGCTTATAATTGTTGTTTAGTTTAACTGGTCAGATACTTGAATTCTGCTTTGTGTTTTTGGAACTTGGATTTTGGGTTTTGTTTGTTTTCGACTCTGACATTTCTAGCTAAAAACGCTTTGGTTTTTAATGTATTGAAACTGTAGTTATAAGTTCATATCTTTGCACTTCAACTTCCAAGAAAGGGGAAGAAATGGGTATCATTGAAATGCAGTCAGTTCCTGAAAGCAGAATCTAATATTAGAAAAAAAAAAAAAAGAGCAGTGAATGTTATTAGATTGTAACCATGTAGACCCAGGAAAGCTTAGGTGCTTGACTTGAAAGGCATTTTCTTTTTGCGGGTTTTTTGTTTGGTATATGGAACCACAGTAGTGTAGAATATGGAGTTCTAAGATCTTGTTTCCTTTCATTTTTATCGGTTTCCTCAGAGTGCTCATGAATGTTGATTGGTATTCCAGCTAGTTGTGAAAGGTGTAGATGCTTTGTTCTTTGTTTTGTTCAAGTTGACAAAAGCACTCGTTGGCTTTTATATGTGCTGGTACTCGTTAGACTCAATATACAAGTTTGAATCCAAGCATGTTGCTTTTAAAAGCTAATACCATCTTTCTGATTTGAGTTAGTTTCTGGAGCCTGTAACATATGAAGAAACAATCCACATTACATTTGTTCAGTGCTAAATTTGTTGAGACTAAGAATTAGATTTAACTGATTTGTCAAATCTTATCAGAAACATAACTCCTTCTTGCAGCTTACTTCAATTTCAAACTCCTTTTGAACTGTTAAAATGGTCTCTCCTGGCTTTCAGAGAGATTTTATGGAATTTCTCACTGCTAGTGCACCATATGTTTTTGCCCCTTTTGCATGAGTTATCAGATTTTTCTAATGTTTCACAGGCATAGTTCATCGAGGATATAATGAACATTACTGTATGCAGATTCTAAGTGCAACTATCTTATTGATAGTAGCTTTGGTTAACTGAAATTAGTATAAATTTAAAGTTCATATGGCCTCTTCCATTTTGAGCATAGAAATGAGTGCATACTGTGTCACTAAATATATATAAAAGCTCCATGTATCAAAAGAAATATTAAATTTGAGCTCTGACCATCTCATCTTGCAAAATAGATTTCAAATCTAACAAGCCTGGTCACCTATTTTATCTTATTATGCAAATATAAAGGCCATATGTCAAGTGGTATCACTTATCATGCAATTAAAAAGGCTTTGTATCAAATGATTCAGCAACTCAAGTGGTAATAGTTACTGATTTTCTTTGAGAGCACAAATCATGGTAGGAGATGAATTTGGTAGAAAAAGAGACTAAATGAAGAGTTTAACCATAAAGTTAAAAAACAAGTGTATTTTATTGCCCCTCTGAATCTTCACTTTGGATTTGACTTTGTTAGCAATAATATTTGGTATCTAGATTGATTTCATACTAAGTAGTTCAATGGTTATTTGCAGCTATGGGAACCCGAGGAGTTATTGGAGATAAGTGGTCTATGAGGATTCTCTGGGTTTGTGCAATTGGAAGTGCAATCGGTATGCAATGTAGACCTTTGATATTGGGATTATTGCATGACATAATTTATATGATTGCTGAACCACTATTTACTGAATTCTTCAGACTCTTGAATCAGACATTATTTTTCTTGACTGGCTCATTCTGATAGTGCACAACCATTTCTTGTGTAGGCCTGTACATGGTTGCTGTGGAAAGACAAAAACAGAACAGAGAAAAAATGATGGCTGAAAGTTTAGAGGCCATTGAATCTGAAGGAAGCAGCGAGCAAGTTTGAATGTTGACATGCTTAGATGTTCATAAATTACTTTGTAACAAACTTGTTAAAGAGCTTCCCCAACATTTTCTATGGGGTCCTCCCTTTTGTGTAGAAGGTTTCTGATGTTTGGAATGGAGGGATTTCGTCTCCTATGGTAATAATTTGTTTGTTCTTGAGTTTAAACAGATGAAAATGTTCTGAAACCGATGATGAATGTCTGCTTGGAATATGAATGAGAAATGATCTCCTACGAAATGAGCATATTTCTTAGTCTGACCCCTTTGGGCATGTTCTTAACCCCCCAAACCATTAGTAAATGCCATACTTTTGTCTCCCTTGCATGAAGGTGTTTTCCTCCTAGAGGCGAAATAACAAGTCTAGATGAATGTTTATAGCATTTAAGCAAGCAGTTGATTGTTTGAAATGAAGACTAAGACACCATATTTAGATGGTACCTGACTACAGAGTCAACTGGGACCTGTTCAGATTTCACAACACTATGGTTAGAATGCACAACCACCTAGATTCATACGTTCAAGTGTTTAAACAAAATGAAAGGAATCGGGTTTTATGAATGATGGAGATTTAACCCTATGGTCTAAGTCTAACTATCCAATCAAAGCTGCAAAAATGGAGCAGGTTTTCATCTGCTTCCCTGTCCCACACTTCCAGAATATAACATCGAGTTTGTCCTGTTTATATGCAGAGTCAGTCTACACCCTACAGACTTTTCTTCCTTGAAAACATGGAGAGCAACAGAAAGGGAGACGTAAAAACAATTGAAGAACTCAGAATTACTACATAAATCTCCCATAATCACTGTGTCCAAGATTCAAATTAGTACTGATAAAATCAAGAGGAAGTTTCACATTCAAATCACCCACTCATCAAACTATTAATGAAAATCTCAAGGCATTATTTAAGGCCACAGTTAAGTATCTCATGATCCTGATAACAACTGATGCATTAAATTCAGGAGCTGATGAGGAGGCTTCGGCTGTATGAAAGGGTTGTTTTCTTAACATTGGTTCTTCATTGGTGCTTCATTTCTTTTTTGCTTCCTTCTATCCTGCTTGTTGAATGGTGAGGGATAAGTTTCGCAGGAAAGGCACGTAAATCGCTGCTCATGCAAGGTCCATGATCCCGGATTCGAAGAACAAACCTCCCCCGGAGGCAGTTAGCATTTTTTGCATGCACTTCTGCTTCTTCTCTTTTCCATTGGGCATTTTTACTCTATAAAAGGTAATGATTAGCCTTCATTTTGGAGCACGGGAAAGACCAAAAGCTTGCAAAATGGCCTCAACACTAAAATCTGCATGCATAGTTCTGTCTGTCTTTTTGTCCTTAAGCTTCAGTTTGGCTCATAGGTTCCTCTTGCATCACTCCACTGATGACTACAAAATTGTGGACACTCTTCACCACGGAGCGGTGACAAATCCTAATGTGGAAGGACTTGGTGTTGGCTATGGCAGTGGAAGTGGATCAAAGGGAGGCTCTGGTGCAGGAAGTGGAAGTGGGAGTGGGTATGGTTCGCATGGAGTTGGAGCTGCAAGTGGGTCAGGAGGTGGAACAAGTGGAATTGGCTCCGGATCCGGGACATGGGTGGTAAGTGAGGGAACTGAGGGTGGTTCAGGAGGTGACATTGGGGTCCCCTGTGATCCATGCTGTGATCCAAGATGTAATGATGGGACTATAAATTGTCCACCAGTAAAAGATTCTCACTGTGGCCATGGAATACTAAAGGGATCCAAAAATGGAACTGTCAAAGACACGCAAGAGGCTATCAACCTAGTTAGTAAGCCCTATCCATCAGATGTAGCCAATAGTAGTAAGCCATGAATGAGTAAAACTGATCTGTGCCTTGTCTAATAAGAATCATGAGCTTCAGATGAAGTTCAGAATAAATATTTCATTTTCTTTCTCTATATTGCTCAGGATGTTTGAAAGGTTTACAATCTAACCGTGCTGGCTCAATAGAATAAGAACAATTAAAACTCAAATAATCCTTGGTAACCTTTTTGCCACATATTAAAGCTTTTTATTCTTATTTTGATCTATGTAGGCATCTAACTTTTAGACTACGTTATTGGAGGAAGAAAGGATAAAACATAGTGGTAAATGGTAACTTTTAGACTAATTTCCTTCCAATTTCTTTCCTTCTTTCTCTCCTGCCAAACATGGTAACATATGGTCATGTATTTGGGATGCAAGGAAATAGCCAGTTATGCTAGCATTCTCCAGTGCCAAGGTTGCAACGACATGCCGTAGCTTTCCACCCACAAGAAGAACAAGCTGCATATGAAATTATGAACACTATCAGAATAACATGAAATATCAGGAGGTCATCTAACAAAATTTATACAAAGGAACATTCCTAGCAATCACAATAGCTACATTTTCTGTCAATACGACACTAGTTGGCTCTTCAAGTGTTCATTTGTCAGTGTATATGCAAGCACCATTGGAAATTTTAGTCAAGGGTGTTCATCATAGTGGTGAACACCAAAGTAATACAAAGCAAGGCAAGGGCAACAGACATACAATAATCGGAATGATTGCTATCCAGAAATACAGACAAGACCATGTAAGAAGGAAAAAGGCCTATGAATCATAAATCCAGTGAGTTGGCAAAACTGCCATAATATGATAAAACACTGTTCAAAGGGGCAACAAGATGAGCACTGTCATTCCTACATAATCTGTTGTGCTCCAAACAACCAGCAAAAACCCTCACTTGAGGGTAACAACCACGAAATGCATACTAAATGGTAAAAGTACAGCCGAATAGCACAAACATAATAATTCAATTTCAATTCACATTAAATACACGTACCTTTCACTTTGAACAGCATGAATGCAACAACAAACAGAACTCTTGCAATCCAAAGATCAACTCAACCATGAAATCCACAATGACACCCAAGTAGTAAAGAAAAATAAAGTATAAGCCAATCGACGGTACAATCTTAATGAATTATGATTACCACACCACGGAAAGAGCAAAAAGAGAATGATAAGGGTGAGGAAGCAGATAGAATTTGTACTGCAGTGCTGCTCGTGTAATGTTATTGATCCATTTCATGGTTAAAATGAAATGAGTTATTCCATAAACCTTTCAGATAATGCAAAATCAAAGGGCTTGATACACATCTTAACCATTCAGTGAAGATTGTTCTCAATTTTAAACAGCTGAAAATGTTCTAAAACCGATGATAAATGTCTGCTTGTAATATGAACGAGAAATGGTCACCTGCCCTTTTGTCATGTGCCCTCAATCTTGTTCGTCTTGAAACTACATAGAATTGTGAGAAACTCTTGAAGACTAACTCTTGAAGATAGAATGCACAGCCACCTTGGTTCATACTTAAGCGTTTAAACAAAATGAAAGGAATCGGGTTTTAAGAATGGTGGAGGTTTAACTTTAAAAAAAAAAGAATGGCGGAGGTTTAACCCTGTGGTCTAAGTCTAACTATCGAATCAAAGCTGCAAAAATGGATAAGGTTTTCGTTCACTTCCCTGTTCCCAACCTCCAGAATATGACATAGAGCTTGTCCTGTTCATACGCAGAGTCAGTCTACACTCTCCAGACATTTTCTTCTTTGAAAACATGGTTATATGCAGCCCAGTAACGAGTAGTGTTACTCTAGCCTTTACTCATCATAACCCTGAATTACTACATTATGTTTATCTTAAATCTCCCATAATCACCGTGCCCAAGATTTAAATTAATACTAATAAACATCAAGAGGAAGTTGCATATTCAAATCACCCACTCACCAAACCATCAATGAAAATCTCAAAGCATTAGTTAAGGCCACAGTTGAGCATATCTCGTGATCCTGAAATGAAACAACAGGTGATACGTTAAATTCAGGAAAGGGTTGTTTTCTTTACTTTCGCTCTTCATTTCGTTTTTGCTCCCTTCTATCCTGCTTGTTGAATGGTGAGGGATCGATTTTGCAGGATAAGCACGTAAATCGCTGCTCATGCAAGGTCCATGTCACCGGTTCGAAGAACAATCCCCGGAGGCAGTTAGCATTTTTTGCATGCAATTCTGCTTCTTCTCTCTTCCATTGGGCACTTTTACTCTATAAAAGGTGATGATTAGCCTTCATTTTGGAGCACGGGAAAGACCAAAAGTTTGCAAAATGGCCTCAACACTAAAATCTGCATGCATAGTTCTGTCTATCTTTCTGTCCTTAAGCTTCAGTTTGGCTCATAGGTTCCTCTTGGATCAAGCCACTGATGACTACAAAAATGTGGACACTCTTCACCATGGAGCAGTGAAAAATCCGAATGTGGAAGGACTTGGTGTTGGCTATGGCAGTGGAGGTGTGTCAAAGGGAGGCTCTGGTGCAGGAAGTGGAATTGGGAGTGTGTATGGTTCGTATGGAGTTGGAGCTACAAGTGGGTCAGGAGGTGGATCAAGTGGAATTGGATCCGGATCCGGGACAGATGTTGGAATTGAGGGAACTGGATACGGGTCTGGTGATGGGGGTGGTACAGGAACTGACATTGGGATCCCCTGTGATCCATGCTGTGATCCAAGATGCAATAATGGGACCGTAAAGTGTCCACAAGTGATATATCCTCGCTGCGGCCATAAAATACCAAAAGAATCCAAAGATGGAGCTGCCAAGGAGACACAACAGGCTATCAACATAGTTAGTGAGCCCTATCCATCAGATGTAGCCAATAGTAGTAAGCCATGAATGAGTAGAACTGATCTCTGTCTTGTCTAATAAGAATCACGAGCTTCAGATGAAGTTCAGAATAAATATTTCATTTTCTTTCTCTATATTGCTCTTGATGTTTGAAAGGTCTACAATATAACCGAGCTGGCTCAATAGAATAAGAACAATTAAAACTCAAATAATTTTTGGTAACTTTTTTGCAACATGTTAAAGCCTTTTATTCTTATCTTGATCTATGTAGGCATCTAACTTTTACACCATGTCATTGGAGGAAGAAAGGATAAAACATAGTGGTAACTGCGAACTTTTAGACCATTTTCCTTTCACTTTCTTTCCTTCTTTCTCTCCTGCCAAACATAGTAACATATGTTCATGTCTTTGGGATGTAAGGAAATAGAGTGCAAGCTCATTCCAATATATTATCTATGCACATTGACAATCAGAAAGTCAGAGAGTCAATTACGATAAACCCCATTTATTGGATTCCTTGTTTTATAAATTTGCAGCTACAACTTACAACATGGTTGAATCTGTAAACCTACGAGTCTTTTAAACAGTGGGGAACGTGAAGAAATTGCGTGCTTGTAAGGAATATAATTCAAGCACTTTCCATATAATTTCCTCATACATTTTAAGAACCATGCAAAGCCTAAATCAGTAATAGTATACACTTCTTTAATCTTTTTCCGTATACCTACAAGTAATACTACACAATTGCTGTACTTGTGTCATTCTCTTCTAACAGGCATAGAAGATGATCTTTGGAAATCTTCCTTCTGAAGAATAGACATAGTCGATGAAGAAATAGTAGCAGATGGTCTAAGTAGAGGTGTACCAACCCTACTCGAAGTTTCATTAGCAACCAGGTAAGGACTGGCTGTGATATTAGCTGGTGGTTGCAACTCTATCTCAGTGTGTGTACCATTGCCAGCTTCATTAATATCAATGAATTGGTGATCTTCTTCCTCAAGTGACATTACCGTGCATGTGTCTGTATGTATGGTTGAATCATCAGGGAAAAGCCCATGCCTCCTCTTTCTCCTTGCTGCCTTACCCCACCCATGGATTGTCTCCCTTATCCTTTGTGGAATTAGTGCAGCCTTGTAGTTTGTTCCCATCTGAAAGGAGTGAAACTTTAGTAAGTGCTGCCAGAAACCATTTCTAATGAATTCAGACACAATCACCTCTTGCTAATAGTTTTGTCCACTGAAACAATGCGCTTTGCACATCAAGGTAAATAATATTACCATAAAATTTAGTATAAGAGTCTACTTTAAGCAGTTACTTGACAGCTGCTTGCTTGCTAGGAGGTAACTGATCAAAGTTCCAAGGGAAAAGCATGACTTTGCCCTATGAAAGCTTTTCTAACGACCTCCTAAGAAAAGGGAAAAAAATTTAATTCAGAATGCTCAAGAATTTGGACGACATAAATTTGTTCCTTCAAGTGATAAACTCTAAGGTTATCGAATTATTTGAAACTGGCAGTACCTCAGTTGCAATGGTTGCAATTAATAACAGCATCCAGTTGGGCAAAAGTATAAGAAAGCATGACATAGGATTAAAGCCAATTGCTTGAAAACATATACATACAAAAAAAAAGACAAGGATAAGAAACCGAGGAGGGGTGGGGGGTGTTGCGGGTGGGAGGGTGTGGTTTGGGGCCGGGGGGGGGGGGGGGGGGGGGGGGGGGGGGGGGGAAGTAGTATTTAACACTCCAATAGCATATGTAGCTCCACCCCTGAACATAAGCATATGTTCAACAGCAATTATTTATGGTTAAGGTCAGAATGTTAAATTCATGACTGAAGTTTGAAGAATCATCAGACCTGCATATGCTAATGATCATGAATTACAGTAGACAGCGCAACTTTTTCAGCAACTAATCCTCTACATACTGGTAATTTCTTAGTCATGCTGCAATTTGGTTCTATTACTTTTCCCCAAGAGAAAGAGATGATAATAAATAATTATATTACCTGAGTAACCAGGGCATAGAGTGGCAGAGTGATGTAGCTACAGATAAACTGCCCAGCAAACCTATGAGATAAGGACAAATACTTAAAAACCCATAATTGATGAAATTTGCATAATAATATCAAGACTAACTAAAATGTAGTCATACCCCAAAATGAGTCGTATATAAACAAGCGTATGGTTCTGGATGAAGCATGAATTATAGCCAAACTGCCACTGCAAAGATATTAACAGACAGTTACTAACATGCCAAACTCATACATCCCTGCCTATAAACTCAAAGTTTGTTTTTTATATTTATATTTCCTCTTCAACTTCCTGCTTTATTGAGGGCTTTTTATACATGTTCAAAGACTGAAATCACAATGAGTACACAACCAATGTCAAAAAAATAGAGCACAGAAGCCCAGGAGAATGACAGAAATGAAGTTTGAAGGCAATTTTAGATTGCTTAATTCAACTTAAAATCATCCTAGCAGTGTGATTAGATAACAATTCAGTCAGTCAAAAAAGAGGAAGTACCCAGAACCAAAAAAATGAAGCCAGTTCAAATGCATTCTGCAGAGAAATGAGACAAGAACATTAGTTTTATGAAAAAGGAAGTTGTAAATAACTTTTCTTCTTATGGCAGGCAGTTAACACTCTGAAATGTACAAAAATTTTCAACTTGACAGCATTGCCCCAAACAACAACCTGAAACAGAATAAAATGGATAAGGGACAACAACCATTCTGGCTTGTTAAACCAGAAAAGTTCATCTCGAGGCCTCAGCTTTGCTCCAGTATAAAAGCTAGTTACGCTAGCATTCTCCAGTGCCAAGGTTGCGATGACATGCTGTAGCTTTGCACCCACAAGAAGAACAAGCTGCATATGAAGTTATGAACAGTATCAGAAAAATATGAAATATTAGGAGGTCATCTAACAAAATGTATACAAAGGAATATCCCTAAAAATCACAATAGCTACATTTTGTATCAGTACAACACTAGTTGGCTCTTCAAGTGTTCATTTGTCAGTGTATATGCAAGCACCCTTAAAAATTCTAGTCACGGGTATCCATCATAGCGATGAACACCAAGGTAATACAAAGCAAGGCAAGGGCAACAGACTTACAGTAATCGGAATAATTGCTATCCAGAAATACAGATTAGACCCTGTAAGAAGGAAAAAGGCCTATGAATCACAAATCCAGTGAGTTGGCAAAACTGCAATAATATGATAACGCCCTGTTCAAATAGGCAACAAGATGAGCACTGTCATTCCTACATAGTCTGTTGTGCTCTAAACAACCAGCAAAAAACCTCACTTGAGGGTAACAACCATGAAATGCACATTCATGGTAAAAGTACAGCTGAGTAGCACAAACACACTAATTAAATTTCAATTCACATTAAATACACATACCTTTCACGTTGAACAGCATGAAGGCAACAACAAATCCCCAAAGCGGACCACTGCAGGAGATTAAACAAACTGAACTTTAGCAATCCCAAAATCAACTCAGCCATGATATCCACAAAGACAGCCAAGAAGTAATCACCCAAATAAAGTATAAACCAATTGACAGTACAATTCCAGTGAATTATGATTACCACACCACAGAAAGAGCAAAAAAACAAATGATGAGGGTGAGGAAGCAGATAGAATTTGTACTGCAGTGCTGCTCATTTAATGTTATTGATCCATTTCATGGTTAAAATGAAACGAGTTATTACATTAACCTTTCAGATAGAATCCCCCTTCCCCAATTAGGAAAAAAAACAAAACCTTTCAGATAACGCAAAATCAATGTGCTTAACACACATCTTATCCATTCAGACAAGATTGCCTTCAAGATTTTACTCTACAGGATGCATCCAGTTTTAGGTCATAATCCAACTATATCAGTTATTAGCAGCTAGCCTGTGCCTGAGAAGAAATTTATAGACATGTGCTATTGAGTTTATACTTAATATTGCTATAAAGAGGTTTAACTACCAACTTTGTTGCCTTTTTTTTCATGCATAATGCACACGCACACTGGCAGAAATAGATACCTGCATGAATGTGAGATGTGTATATTTCAGAAAGACAACCTGTATGAGAAATATTTCAGTCCTTTTTCTCTTAAATTAGTTCTACATGGAATAAATATTTGACAAGAGTAAGCAATAATGCAAATGATGTAATAAGTAAATTTCAGTTGCTGAACACCTTAGATAAACCAATAAATGTTCATAATTCAATCACACTAAAAGCATATGCCATTATGGTTTATACATGACCCCATGAATCCATCAATAGAGAAGACAAGATAACATTATATGAATGATGTGCTAGCAATAACAAACTTCTTCGGCAATTTGACAGAGAACCTAATCAGAAAATATTGTATGAAAACATTACTTGCCTAACACCAACTATCTTTTGAAATTCTTCCTCCGTAGAGCGAATCATATAGCTGTGAAAATCGTACTTTGATGTCAGGTTGTGATTCTGCCATGAATAGGAAAACCAAAGGCATAAATATTCATATGCTGTACTTGTTTCAATACCAACCAGAAGTTTAGCATCAAGAGGTATTCACATCTAAATTTTCCTCAGCATATAAGAAGAAAAAGAAATGGAAGAACAAAAGGAACAAATGTTAATAATGAGATAGAAGCACAAAACCAATAGGTACCCATTACCCTTCATCATGCCAGTCAAAGAGAAAAGCAAACAAATGCAATAGTAATAACAGTAAACATGTTTTAAAAAGTAATGGTAGTATTATTTCTTGGTCCACAAGTAAGGGTATTTTTGTGCTCGAACTCAAGCTGAGCTGATACAGTGCCTGGCTCAAGCTCAGCCAAGCTTTATATTTTTGTGCTCGAGCTCAGCTCAAAAAATAATTGAGTTACTTGAGCTCATACTCAAGCTCGAGCTTGCTTCCAAATAAAAACTCAAATAAAACTTAAAAATATGTAAATAAATATTATATTTTATATACATATGTATAAATATTAAAAAATCAAAAGCTTAAGGCTTGCAAGCCACTCAAGTCAAGTATTACAAAACTTGAACTCGGCTTGACTCATTACTTGAGTAGGTCGAGTTCAAGCTTGAGCTCTGCTCGACAGTGAATGAGTCAAATTTGAGCCTTGATCAAGTCAAGCCTGACTAGCTCACAAGTTGCTTAACTCATTTACACCCCAATCCACTAACACCCCCTGTCCAGATTTATAGCAACAAAGACAAGAACATCCAAAAGAGATGACCAACTTTTGGGTGTACATTTAAATTTCTTATATAATAAAATATTTTAATTTTCAGGACAATAAGAGTTGCAGACTAGCACAAATGCTATGCAATTATTGATGGCACATATGAATTAATTTTAGCTTATCTTATAAATTAATGCCAGAGTTAAATAGAAATCTTATCATGGACAAAGAATGAATTGTGATTACATCAGAAAACTCAACGAATTTTCTGTCAGAAAAACAATCCCTTGAATCTAATAGGAATACAGAATACTTCATAAATAAGATTACCAATAACACATACCATTATGAAGCCCTTGCGGAGTGCCAGATAGTCTGCACGAACCACTGAACGCCCAAATTGCCGGAAGAAACATATCTGCAAATTGAAAATAAGAATTTATAACAGAAAAGTTTTTTATTTTTAGGAACAGCTGAAGTTTTAAAGCAATAATGCCTTTCCAAAACCTTTATTAAAAAGTTCTTAATAATCAAACTGAAGGAGAAAAAGGGGAGGAACTGCTTATTCAAAGGACACAGGAACTTTAAAAGAAGAAGAAGAAATGGGGAAGAAAACTTAAAACTATTCTATCATGCTTAAAGCAATTTACTAATGTGATCGACTTCCAGTTGCAGCGAGAATGAATTCTGCACTAGGGAAAATCTCTCTCATACTCCCTCCATGAACACTATACGTTCTTTCTTTTTCCATGATAAGTAATAGTTTCATCAGAGAAGAATGCTGCCAACAAAAAAAAGTGGCAAACCCTAGTGCACATGTAGCACAAAAGAATTGCAGGATTATTATGCTAAGAAATAAAAATGCATCACAATCTAATAGAGCAACAACTCTCATTGTAAAGAAAGCAAGAAGAAAGTGTTCTCTACCTACCACCCAGATAAGGAGACTATTTTTGGTCAAGGGGTTTGATGTGTGGTTCATGACAAATGTTGTTTGCCTTCGCAGTATCGACTCTCGTGCTCTTTCTGTCAAAAGTAAACTGAAATCATCATTTAATATCTAAAAAGGATTTGTAAAAACTTTACATGACTTAGAGCACAAGTGATCACACACATCAAGAAATCAAACTAATCAGTAAAGCACATCATCAGGAATTTAATAAAAGTGCAACTGTATAGTCACTGCATAAGTTCTCCATCAGAAAACATTAATCAACATAAATGAACAGAGACAACTATTATCTGAAACGACCAATAGTAGAGTGTTTGAACTTACCATTTAGTAAATCATGCCCATCCATTTGAGCTACATCCTCCCATGCTCTCCAACTATGAATCTACCAAATAGTTACAATTCAAAAAGTAAGCAAAGAACAGCAACATAGTTCCAACTTCATGCCTTCATCAGAAGTAAAACATTTCTGAAATATACCTAGTTCAGACTTTACAGTTTTTTTCCAGCAACAAATCATTCTCATCTGTGCAATAGACCGCTTAAGATTGTTTACCAGCTATATTAATATTGCATAATTTCCTTTTCCTTCAGTGTTCTCATATGTTGGAATCATTAACCATGGCTTTAGGTAATCACCTTCTACTGTTACAACAGACCAATAATAATATTACAAACTCAACCCCGGGGAGTATCATTGGCCATATTTGCATGATAGTCCCCTAAAGACTAAAAAAATGAAGAGACAGCTTGTCTCCAATCAATTGCCTAAACAAACTTTACATAACAATCCTAGTATGTACAATCCTTGTCAAATATTGCATTTGATCAGCTACTTGGAATAAAAAATTTTGCATTGTGAAATGCAAAATATTTTGCTAGGAAGAAAGATGTCAAGTACCCAAAGAACATATGATGACCGCAACAGCCAGACAACAAGAACAATATTTGTAAACTTTAAGTTGACGTTACTTTATTACAATAAAAGGCCCAACCTTCACAATTGCCAGCAACATTGTTAAGCAACTGTAAGATATATGTGTGATTGCCATGACAAAGATGAAGCGATGCAACTGCTCAAGACCTTCATAAGAGACAAATGGTTCATGACCCTGCAGAACAGAATAATTTCAAGCTGGAACATCGTGTAAGTGTTAAGTACTTATATGTATAATTAAATATTTAGAGAATATGATTATAGCCAAAGGAAAAATGCACAAATTAAACTGAAAATAGCAGAATCTGAGTCAAGATATGGATTAGTCACATGCCTCTTTGCAGGAATTTTGATTCATGCCATTCAACATTCTCCTGAATAAGTGAAAACCAGAAGCCACCATAAGCTTACGCTCCTTCGAAGAACCATCCTCAAGTTCTTCATCAATCTCAGACCTGGTGCATGGAGCAAAGGTGCTATCATAGAACTTTGATGGAATGCAAATATTGGCTATTGTGCTAGAGGTTGCTGTTAGAAGGAGCGATATGAATCCAAGCAGCATTAACTCTGTAAAAGGAAGTCCAAAAGTACAAAATAAAGCAATCATAAATATGACATACAAAAAGAAAGGTAATAGAAGTTTGTTTAAGAAAAATTCTTAGTCCACACCAAATCAGAAAATACACATGTTTCACTAGGCTGCAGGTAGAAATATATGGAAATACCTTCTTTCATCTTCTCCACAGCTGCAAGCAGAGGTTTTCGATTGGTTTTCCTTAACCACTAAAACAAAGCAATAGAAAATTCATAAGGTGTTAACGAAAGCAATAAAGATGATTTAAAAACAAAAATAACAAATCGAATATACATATATGTCAACAAAAGTAACAAGAACAGAAATATCCAAAGGTACAAGATAGACACCACAAACACATTGCTTTTGCTGTGAACTGGGCAGCAAATCAAAGAAACTACTACGAAGCTTTGCCCATTAATAACAAATTCACCACTCAAAGGCTGAGTATCAGCTACCAGCAACACAATTAGTCATAGAATGAATAAATTAACAATTTTGAACCAAACAGAATTTCATTGTCGAAAATAAATATTAGTAGATATAAACATATCATTATCTTTTGAATATCTTCCTCAAATAGTCATAATCGCATACTACATCTCTTTTAATGAAAGCAACAAACATGATTTAAAAACAAAACAAAAATTGGAAGCTAATAGCCAACTACTCACATGGCTTAGGTGGTGAATTGAGCGCTCCACAATCAAAGAAACAGCAACAAAGATTGTTAAAACAGTAGCAACAGACCATGTTGGCGTTAATGCCAGTGATCTCATTTCTTTATCATTCTCCACACTTTCCTCCATTTTTAAAAACTCTATTCACAACCCGCTGAAACCTTTCTTTCAAACTTTAATCCCCCACACAAAAATCTCTCAAACACTACTACAACTCCCTCTTAAACTACACTAATCCTACATAACAATAAACACGAAAGACCAACAAACTATGATCTTCGACTTCAAGAACAAGACACAAAATTTTCCTGTATTAAAAACTTATCCCCCCAAATCTTCAAAAGCATCTACAGCAACACTCCTCTAATACTAAACTAATCTCACATAACATTAACATGAAACCAACAAACTATGATCTTTTAACTTCAAGAACAAGACAAAATTTTCCAAGTCTTCAAACTTATCCCACCAAATCTTCAACCCTTTCAGCTCGCTCTTAAACTACAGCATATGAACACTTCAATTAAGAACTAGGATAAAAGCCAAAAAAAGAAAAGGTACTTGTCATTTGAAATTAAACCAACACTAAACAGAAAAAAAAATCCTGTTTCAAGTTTTCAGACAAAACCCAAGTTTTAGCATAAATCAAGGTAAGAGCTCTTCTGTTGTGTTGAGTGTTGAGTCTGAGGAAACGCCAAACACGCGGTGTTAGGTGGCGTTTCCTCAGCTTTTCTTTTATGAAATAATAATGCCTGATCCAGGTACTACACGGTGAATCATTAAAATTACCCTTACAAACCAAGAAAACCAAAACCTTTTAAGAGACAGTACAGAGAGCGTTGGTATCCAACTACTTTTTGCGTGTCAAAACATTCAAAGCGTCTTCTCTGTCTGAACTCTGAACTCTATTTCTGCAATAAATGTCCAATATTTGCTCTTTTCCTTAGACCAAAACAACATGGAAAGAAAGAAAGGAAGAGAAAATGGAAGCAAAAGACAGAGGAACAAAATCTTGAAGAACCCACGTTCGCAGTTACATCAGATCTCTTTTTTCCAGCAAAAAAATAACAGATTTTCAATCCGTTTGAAAATCCCAAAGCGGAAAACGGAAATGAGAACAAAAAAAAAGATTGGTTCTTTAATTATTTTGTGAAATAAAACTGGTGAAGTGGGTGCCAAAGCTGAACTGCTAATGCAAATGGACCTACACCAGGAGAGATCTCGCTATTCACTTTTCCTTTTTTTATTACTTCCATTTCTTTAAATTAAGGGAAAAAAAAGAAATTTTTTTGGATTTTTGCATGCACAGAGAAAGAGAGAGATTCTACGAAGTTTCTAGTGCTAATCTTTCTCCAGAGAAAAATGTTAATAGATTGTACGGCGTCGTTTTGGAGCTTGAATGAATCCCTGAGCTGTCCATTTTTCTTTTTTTTTTTAATTAATTAAATTATTATTGGCTGCCAGCCTTCTATTCCTATTTTGCCACAGCTTTGGTGCTAAAAGGAATCTAAGGATCCACTCCTAATAATAACTTACTGAATCTAATACAACAATATTCACAATGTTTTACATCGACTTTTATAGGCCAAAATTTATGAAATCCTTTTACTAAAAATAATTAAAATAAAAAAATTAAAATAAGACCCTTCATATATTATATAGTTTCATTTTATTTATGTTTATGACGTCATGCCGGTAAATTTAAAAAGAAGTTTCAAAAAACCGACAAAAACACAAAGTGGATGAACATCGGAACGTGATTTGCCCATCTTCATGTCTTAATACTGTTCAACTTATTATTGTGATGACAAAATCAAGCTGAAAGCGAGAGCTTCACTATAATTTTCCATACGGGCATCAAGCAGGAACCATCGGTCATTTAATTATGCTATTTTCTCCAAGGGGTCCACTCACATGCCAATGACTACTATACTACTCCTACCCTTACTCCTACTCCTACTTTAATTAATAAAAAGATAATTACTTAATAAAAAGATAACTACTTTGTTGAAAAATGTGTTGACCATCATTTTCAATTATGACTATGATGATAATAATAATAATAATATTTTTATGAGTTTTCATTATGTTTAAAAGAAAATAGATGAATAAAAAAATATTTTACAATAATTATCATATCGTTGTAAGTTTGTATGTACTCATGAGTCATGAACAATTAGTGATTTAATAAGCGATTCTCGAATAGATTTTTTTTAATTATTGAAAATCAAGTTTTGAATGTCTCACATAATTAATGAATATTGATATTTTTAAACTTATAAAGATATTAGAGAATGAAATTTTTATAAATTTTTTATAATTTGAATGAGGTTGGAAATTTTTTTTTTGAAAGATTATCCAAATAATGAAAAATGTTTTCAACAATTTATTTAAAAAACAAAAAATATTATAAAATACTTTATATATAAAAAGAATTTTTCACAATAAGTTTTTTTTTTATATTTGAAAAAGGAGGTTCGAGCCTTACTCATTTTAAGATGGAGATCATTTTCTAACTAACTACTCAAATGATCAAATGTTGTGATAAATTATTTTATAATTACCAAATAGACTCTAAAATATAAATAAATCCATTCCAAAAAAAAAAAAAGAAAAATCGTTGACAAACTCACTACAGAAATATTTATTGTCCAATAGAAGCCCATTAGGACATTTCTTAATCCACTAAAAAGTCCATTAGAAAATTGCTAGTCCACTGCAAACCCATTAACCATGTCTTCGCCATTTACAAAAGATGATTTCGGCCCATTCCTAAATTTGCTAAAGTTGCCACTTCTTAATCATATTATTGCCAACGTGTTGGGCCCACAAAATCTTTGTCTAGAACAAGACAAAGCCAACCTCGTATCTGCTGTCAGTCACGTACAATCCGCGCGCTCTACTCTTTTCTTTTTGTTTCGCGACGCCCTGGCAGCCTTATCTGCACGTCTTCCAATGCCTTTTGAAGCCCCCGTAAGGCCATAACTAAAGATGAAGGTGGAAACTCTACAGGCTTAAACTGCAACATATCTTTGTTGAAGACCCCATCGGCTTTTTTCACCACGAAATCTGTAGCCTCTGTTAATGATCTAATTGCTAGTTAGCTTGACTAATCTTGTATGTGAAGTTCATTCGTTTGTGCCTCAAAAAGAGCTTACAATCTCATGGTACCAAATTCACTTCTGGATTTAAGCTAAGGAACTGAGGAATCGCAGTTATGAATGATCTTTTCTTGTTGCTGATAACAAAGGTTTGATCATGCCCAGAATGATGTAGAGACAATGAAATTAGTTTGTTGATTCATTCATCACACTAATTAACACTCATCTTGAGGGGAAAGATGGGCTCATCATGCATTACTATTATTATTTTTCAAGCTGACAAGATTAAGTGGCTCTGGATTTTACGTAAATGCAGCAGAAAACAAGAGAAGTCAACAACTTGTAAATTATGAGATTGCATTGAATTTGTATATGTTAACTGTATGGAGCTTCAGTTTGGTCCTTCAATCTACCTATCCATGGAATAAACAGAACACTACTATTTATACTTGATTGCATTTTTTATTTTTGAAACATTTCTCACCAACATTTGCGTTAAAAGCACATGACCCAAATATGGGATTGGGATAATTTCTTATAGTTTGGAGCATAATAGATTCAATGAAGCATACCAGCCTCTATCGACCCTGTAACAGTGACAGACTTATTTCGTTTCTCCAAAATGGTCTATGGTTACCGGATGAAGAATTTGCTTCAAAGGGACTCTTGTGAAACCAAAAACCAGGTTGTTCAGGCAAAGGCAATTCGTTTTCACTTCCCAACATCAAAACCACAGATGACATGCTTGGCCTCTCCTCAGGATGCTGTTGTACACATAAAAGGCTAATGTGGATGCATCGTAACACCTGTGGCAGATTGCCAGTCTCTGTTAAGAAATCATCAGCAAGATCCGAAGCCCTGCCTTCTTTCCATAATCTCCATGCCTGAAACAACATGAAATTCATTTATCATTTATGTTAAGAGTACTGTAATTCCATCTGGTAAAGAAGAAGAAGATGAAATTGGACGCCAAATCAACAACTTGTTAAAGGAAGGAAGAAGAAAGATACCGTGACGTTTCGACTATTGGTTTAACGAGTCAATGAAACGAATATAGGCTTGTCGTTTTATTCTTTAAGTACTGTTCTTTTACCTTGAGTAAACGCCATTGTACTGTGTCGTTTCACATGGTCCGTGTAAGGCAAAAAAGCCCACTTTTTTTTTTTATTCGTCCATTGTAGTGTCCGTTGCAAGGCACAAAATTCCAAATCTGGCATCCTGTACTTAGCTGTTATTCCTCAGCATTTCATTCTCCAATACCAAATTGCGTGGTCGGTTTTGTTTGTTACTATCTTTTATATATGAAATATGAAAAATGGGTGGATGCTTCTCTCCCTAACTTCTGGTTTTCCTCATTATTTTTGCTCCCCTGTTTTTTCCCTTTTCTGAGATTCACTTTCTTTGTAGTTTATTTTTCTGTTTTACTAGAGAAATTTCTACAATCTGTCAGTTCAAAATAAGTAACTAAAGATAATGACAATGAGGCTTACATGTTCAATAAGGTTGCCGCTTTGATTTTGATGATAGAATCCTCTATTCTTTCTTCCACTTATCATCTCCAACAACAGTATGCCAAAGCTAAACACATCTGATTTTACCGAAAACAGCCCATCGATAGCATATTCTGGTGCCATATAACCACTGCAGGACATTGTCAGATAAAAGTATGCATTTTCATGGGGATCTATAGATCAAATTTGCAGAAAAAGTAGACTTACTAAGTTCCAACCACTCTATTGGTATTGGCTTCAGTTTGGTCTCCTCCAAAAGCTCTTGCCGTGCCAAAATCTGAAATTTTTGGGTTCATCTCACTATCAAGCAGAACATTACTAGCTTTTAGATCTCTATGAATAATCCTCAATCTGGAATCTTGATGAAGGTAGAGTAGTCCCCTAGCAATTCCACAGATAATTTGGAAACGCTTGGGCCAATCTAATGCTTTGCATCTTCTTTGATCTGTCAAGTACTGCATTCACGTTAATTCTGCATCTATTTGACCTTTTGAAGCAGCAAAAGAAAACTATTTCACAAGCCGAGAGCAGAAAATATAGAATTGAAAGGTTGCTGACCAAAAATAAATGCGTCAAGACTTCTGTTAGGCATGTATTCATAAACCAGCATTTTCTCCTCTCCATGAATGCAGCACCCAAGAAGCCTTACAAGATTCCGATGCTGAAGTTTGGCAATCAACTTTACTTCAGTTTTAAACTCGTTCAATCCTTGTCCGGAGCTCTTTGAAAGTCTTTTCACAGCAATTTCTTGTCCATTTGCAAGTGTCCCCTGGAGAATAAGAACATTTTGATGAGCTTTCAATAAAGATGAATTCTCTGTACTTGAGATCACTTCAGTAATATGCCGTCAACTTTACCTTATAAACAGGTCCAAATCCTCCTTCACCTAGCTTGTTATCAAGACAAAAATTATCAGTAGCTCTGGCTATCGTACCTAGCTCGAATACAGCAAGCTCCATATCTTCACTCTGGCCTTGGTTCAGTTGATCCATTTCATCCCTTTCTTCAACTTCATCTGAAACAGTAGTCAAAATAGGCTAGCATTCAACATAGAAATACGCTTTCTTATGCATATTGATAGATTTAGATAGAAGAAAAAGGGTTGCATGCTTCTTCTGAACACCAAAGCCAAAAATATCCAACCGATTGTTCATGGACTTTTTTTTGCCAGATCATAGAACAAAATTGAAAACCATCTATTATCAAATTTGATAAGGAATATAAGTGAAATGGTTGATGATGGTATCCTCTTGAAGGGCAACCTCAGATTGTGGATATTTAAGGCTCAGGGGTTCCTTTTTCTTGCAGCCACCTGGGGCATCTGGGTGTTGATGGGGTAGGTTTGTTTTTGTGTACTACCCCATGTCTCTGGTAGGTTGCTAGGGAGGTGTTGATGTGGGGTGCTGTGTACAGTTTACATCCCTGCTACCTTTTATGTTTCAAGGATGGCGGGATGAGCTTTTGATTTTGTCTTTGGAAAGGAATAGGAAGGGCACTGTTGTTATTTCTGGGAAGGGTTTTTGCAGGCTTTGTGTTTTTGTGATCTCTTTGATTGTAGGCCTGGGCGATGGGTACTGTAATGATTAAGGTCTGTTATCCCCAAGTAGGTGTGTAACAGACTTTAATCAAGCTTGTACTATTCCCAGAGGTGATCCTTTGGCACCCTCTGTTCTGAAATGAACAACAACTTTCAAAAAAAAAATAAGTGAAATGGCAAATTTCAGTATTACTGTTTTCTTGGAAACAGGGCAGGGATTTGATAGCACTGCTGTGAGCAAAAATGACTTTAGTATTTGTATCAAATACCAACTTTCCCCTGCTTTATGAGGACCAGAGTTGATATTACCTTGTAATTTTCTCCTTCTTCTCCGGATGTAATAAGTGGCCACAAGAAGCCCCAAGAACATAGCAATTGGTGTTGCAATTATCACGGCCAGCTTCGCCTTATGCTTGTTTTTCAGTTCTGCATGATCAATATTGATGAAGGAGCACAAATATAATTAAACAATTTCCAAAAGAAATTATCACAAGTAGAGGCGGAGTTAACCAATTTTTGTTAGGGGCTAGAGACAAACGAATAAAAGTTAAAAATTTAAAAAACTAATATATTGAACTTAATCAATAATCAAAAGATTATTAATAAAAAATAATTTTATATAACATGTAAATAAAAAAAAAGACTTACAATAATTATTTTGAAAAATTGTGCTTGATTATATTTTCTGAATTCAAATTCATCAATTAAAAATTATATATTGAAAAAATCCATTTCTTTAAGATTGAATATTAGACATTTTGATTCATATTACTTTTGTTCAGTAGTTGAAGCATTAAGGCTTGATGGTTCAAGTGTAAAAGAATCATTTGGAGGATTTGTGTTTTTTCTTTTAAAGATTTTGTTACCTGTTTTCAATCTACTCATACTTTAATCAAACTTGAAAAAAAAAATTAATGCATTCAACATGCTATATTCTTATTTTATTTCTATTTAAACTTATAATACTAAACATGAAACTATAATGTATAAAATATAAATAGTTAAATACGATATACAAGATTAATAATTTTCTTTTATATAATTAAGATTATTTAAAGACTATATATTCAAGATAATTTTCTTTCAATTAAATATAAAACGTAAAGCATATAAAAAATATATATTCAAGATAATTTCCTCTTACATAATTAAGATTAATTAAAAAATGATATATTAATAAAATTCTAAGCAACAGTGCAACACTACAATTTATATTTGAAAATTATATAATAATTTATTAATTATAAAAAATTAAAATCATGAAAAATAAAATTCACATAACAAAAAAAAAACGAATATAACAAGTAAAAGATAAAACTTATATATGGCAAAACAAAACAAAAAAAGAATATGATTGATGGTTTGTAGAAATTTAAAGAAACAAATCTATAAAAAATTAGAACATATAAACAAATAGTATTAAAAAATATAAATAAAAATAATAATATAAATTAAAAAATAAAAAAAGTTTAAAATTAAATAAAGCATGTGAGATATTTTTTATTATTTTTTATTTGTATTAATTATTAAACGACTATTAAGAGAATATATTAAAAATTTTTTAAAATTTTTATAATATAAAAAAAAATTTTAAAATTCTGGGAAGTCAAACTGTATGAGGCTCCGCCCCTGATCACAAGCTGTAACAAGAATATGTCCCAATTTTAAACTGATACCTGCTTCTGAAGCAGAGACTCTGATGTAAAGATCCTGGCCATCTGATGGAAATTGTTTAATATCAATTAGATCACCAAACCACATGGCGCAGCCACTACCTCCTCCTCGAATATCTGAATTAGCGTATGCCATACAAGAACAATTCTGCAAGCACCTAGCCTTGCATTCCTCAAGATTCATACTTTTGCTCACCCAAGAACGTGACGCATCCGGCGTTTTCACCCTCTTGATTCTGAGAAATCCATCTCCGCTTTGGCAGTTTAATGGCTTATTGTGTATACACCCTTCAGACCAGTCTAACGAGTTCCACCTTTCCAGCGATTTGGGCCTGAATGCTTTCAAACATTGACAAGCTGGAACCGTGGAATTATCGCACTTCCCATTGGCACCACAAAGTCCATATCTGTCACAATACTCACGTGGCAAGTTGGAATACAAATCCCAAGTTTGATTTTCTGGGTTCCATGTGTACCGCTGTCTTAACTTTGCAGTTTGGTTCAAAACTAACCTTGACTTCACCAATTTATTTTTGAGGTAATATATGTAGTACACCTCCTCCTCATTCCAGACAAAGTTGTAATCATAGACCGTATTTGATCTGTAATTTGGTGCGCCACTAAATCCATCGCCATTCCATAGGCCACTGCGATAGTACTTTTCTGAGCCTTTCCTCAGCGCCATCTCTGGATTGGTTTGGCGTTCCACCCCATAAGTAAAGTCCCCAGGAGATGGATCATCTGAGTTCTTCCATGCTACTAGTCTTCGATCTAAACCAGTTCTCAGGTCCCAACCAATCTTCATCCCGGGTAACATTGTATCAGTTGGGTGATCAAAGCTCTGCCACAAGTAGTTCTCCGAATTATCATCGTTTCCATTTCTAACAACAAGATTGCCTGAATCCAGGAGCTGCAGAATCGGATTCTGAGCTTCTTTTGTGGAATTAATTGACCAAAGAGTTGTTTGGTTCTGACCTAGAAGCACGACTCTGCCAGTGGTTTTTATCTTCAGCGAGCCAGTGGTGTCATTTATCGGGTTTATCCTGTTTGCAACCCATACAACAGTTTGCATGGGGATGTTATTGTACCAAATTCCCAAGTAACGATTCTTAGAACTCCCCGGAGTGAAGAAACCCAATATAAAGCTTCCTTCACTAGAGACCAAGGTCTTGCCATCAATGAGTGACTCAGTCGGAGAAATCTTGTCGAGTGCGTTGGAAGCTTTTGAGAAGATGATGAGGAAACAAGCACTGAAAGAAAGGATATCCATGTCTGAAAGCTTTTTGCTTGGAAGATAAGAATAGACGCCATTTGATTGAACATTCTAAACAGCATTAACCTCCAGGCTTCAAGGCAAGACTTTGGCTCCATTGACCTTCGAATTATCATCAATCGTGACAGAGACTGCAACTATTCTATATACCTCAACTTCTTCTCGGAGATAAGAAATATCTTTAGCTTAGATAAAGTTGGATATGAGAAAAGCGGGAGTATATTTTTTATAATGTGTTTAATTAAATTATATTGTAGTGTTTGTTTTGTAATTAACCAGTAAGATTGTAATGCAATCATATTACAGTTAACAGATGTTATGTGATTGCAGTCTAAAACTAATGCAATCACACTACATTGCACTCTACAATGTTATTAAAGATATTTTTACCTTTCAACTTTATTATTTGTAATGTTATAATTAAAATAAAAAATATTAAAATAAAATATATAATATAAGAATTAAAATTTTAAATAAAATAAAATATAAGAAATTAAAATTTATATAATATAGGTAAAAGAAATTTAAAAAATATATAATATAAAAAATTATATTAAAAATGAAAATAAAACATATAAGATTATAATAAGAACTGAAAATAAAATATATAACATTAAAAATATATTTAAGAGATGATATTATATAAAAATTAACAATAAAAAATATAAGTATATTAAACTTACATTTTAATAAATAAGAGTAATTTTGAAAATCAACATTACATTCCCTACAAAGTACTTGAAAATCAAATGTTGCAATATTATCTTATCTGCATTTTAATTATTATTTTGTTTGTATACTAAACACTGTAATGTTATTTTCCCTACAATTACATAACTTGCAATCACATTACTTGTAATCACATTACATTGTAAAGTATCAAATGCCACCTTAATGTAGAGCTCCCAACTATTTTAGTAAACCCAAAATGTTAAAATTCTTTGTTACCCAAAAAATCAAAGAACTTTACACTTGATTTTATCATAAAGTAACACCTAAAAATGATTTCCTTGTACACTACTAGATTGTAACACTATGACTTAAACCAAGACCTTTCAAGGTGCAAGTAATTTAGCAAACATGCGTTTCTAGACTTAAAAAAAACATTATGGAGATTTTTCCTTCTCAATAATTACAACATGATTATAAAAAAGTCAAGTCTTTTCCTAGACTTTTGTATAATACCCCTAAAAAAATAAAATATTCTACTTAATTAATTATATAAAAAAATTAGTAAGTATTAAGTTATAGTTGACATTAAATAAGTAAATAAATAAAATATAAGTCTAACTTTTTATAATTGTAGATAGGACATTTGGGTTTATTAATAAAGAAAGTATAGAAGAAGGAGTTTTTACGTTAGTTTACATTATCACATTAAAGAAAAATAGTCAACAAAAAAAGACTATTTGAGAGAAATTAATCCAAGAGAAGAAGAAGTAGGTAGATAAAGGAAAAAAATCTATTCAAGAAAGCAACGATTTAGGCTACTAGGAGGATTTTCGAATTGCTACTTGATAGTGAACTTAAAAATTAAGTGACTAATATCTATTCGGTGTTTCTACACTTTAAAATTAGCCTCAATGTGATTTTTGTAATCACACCATCAATTACAGAATAGTGCGACCAATGGTTGCTTTTGATATACTTCTGACCTATGTCACTGGAGTTAATTGTGGTTCTAATTTTGAGTCGTGCCATTAAGATTAATTGTGGTTTAATTTCTAACCTATGCCACAAGGATTAAATGTGGCCATAGCATGCTACAGGAGACTAATAAAATATAAAATTAGTGTGAAATTGTGTTTTGTTCTATTATCTGAAAGTTTCAAAATTTTGTTAGTTATGTTATTTGAAGCAAAATTATATTGATTTTTGCTATTTGAAAATAAAATTTTGAAATATATGATTTTGAATGAGATTACTCAAAATTTTATTTTGATACTTATATGTATATTAATAATTTCGGCCTAATTGTTTTGAGCATATTTAATCCAATTGAAGGGATGTCAATTACTTGCTGAGTGGTTGTACTCATTCCTATAACCTTTATCAAATGAAAATTTGAAATATATGATTTTGAATGAGATTACCCAAAATTCTATTTTGATACTTATATGTGTATTAATAATTCGGCCTAAATATTTTGATCATGCTTAATTCGGTTGAAACGATATTAATTACTTGCTGAGTGGTTGTACTCATTCTTATAACCTTTATCATTTTTACAGTTTTCAACATGCATGGGGATTAGACTTGCTTGGCGAAAGATTTGGTTAGCAAGATTAACATCTACCCTTGAATATTTATAGGCTTTGACATGAGTATTCAGTTTGGAGTTATTGTAAAGAGATGTTAGCTTGACGAGTAATTTGTATGTTTTGGAAAATCATTTATATTATATATTTAGAGACTTGAGGTTTTGAAAAGTGTAAGTTTTGAAGAGACTTTGGAGATAGTATATTTGTTGAGCATGATATTTGTTGCCTTACATGCTTATGGGATTTATCTCATGAGTATGTGACGTCTGTTATATGCTAAATTTTTGGGTTCGAGGTGTCACAACTTTAAGCTGAATTTACAAGAAATTGTAATCACATGTCCTAAGGGTATGATAGAAAGGACTTTGTGTCAATTTTCCCTACTTTCACGCTAATCAATTTGCTCTTAATAGAAAAAATAATGTCTTTTGATATTTTTTTGAAAATGTGATTATTAGTAATGCGATTGTTGAGAACGTTATTGATTGGGAAGAATTTTGCAACATTTGATATAATATGAAAAAGTGATGATTGTAGGAAATAGATTGATGGGATGAACTTTGCAGCGTTTTGCATAATATAGAAAAGTGATAATTACAGGAACTATAATAGATGAGAAGAATTTTGTAGTGTTTTGTATAGTATAAAAAAGTGATCATTGCAGGGAGTATGATGGCTGGAAGATTAGATGGTAGTGTTTGGTTTGGAAGTATAAAAATATAATGTAAATTTACAAAATTATCTTTATATTTTCAAACTTACTATTTTTTTAATGCAAATTTTTTATGTTTTAATTTTATCCTTAAAATAATAAATAACAGCATGACAAAAGTAACATAATATTTGAATACTAAAAATTTATATATTAAAACATGTGAAATTAATAAATATTTATTTTAGTAAATTAGTTAAGTTTTAAAGAATTAAATTAATTAATTTAAAATATTTTATAAATAAATTAGTTAGTTAATTAATTTAATTAACTAATTAATTAGTTAATTCATTATTGTAACCAATTTAAAATAGTTAATCAATTAATATTAATCACATATTTATATAATTAATTATTATTTCTAATTAATATATATGTTCCTTTTTTAAAAAAATTTATATATGATTTATCAATTATACATTTAATTATTTTTTATTTTATTCAACAAATAAAATCAATTTTTTGGCACATGGAACTCCATTTTCCTTTCTTTTTCTTCTTTAAAACAATATTATACATATATATTATTTAATTATATATAATTTTGAAGTCATGCCAGCAAATCTAAAAAGAATTTTCAAAAACCAAAAAATACGTGGTGAATAACAGAATTACTTATTATTAAGTCAACATTATTGATTTGACAAAATCAAGTTGAAAGTAGCATCAAGCAGCAGTAACTATCGGTTCAACAAGTCCACTCACGTGCCAATGACTATTCACCCTATTACTTTAATTAATAAAATGATAACTACTTTTTTTTTAAATGTTGACCATCATTTTCAACTATGTCTATGATGATGATAATAATATTTTTATGAGTTTCATAATGTTCAAAAAGAAATACACAAGTTGTATCAATAAAACTTTTGATTGAATGATGAATAAAAAATATTTTACAGTAATTATTATATTATTGTAAGTTTGTATATACTTATGAGTCATAAACTTAATAAATAATTTATGAATAATAAAAATGTATTTAAAAATTAAAAATAATAAAATAATAATAAAATTTAAGTAAGTTTATTTAAGGATGTTAATGAGTATCCTATTACAGGGTACTTGCAGGTATCCGATCTGATTATATAAAATTAAAGTACCCTATAATTAGGTTCGAGTAATCATTTTATCACCTATATATGGTTCAAGTAGGGTTCAGCTACCACCCTTGGATACCTGAGCCTGATTATATATATTTTTTTAATTCTATGTACTTAAAGATAAATCCATATTATTAGTTAAATTAATTCATAAAACTATCATTAATTAACTTGAAATGTCTTTTAATACATATGTTTTATATATTGTGTTAATTTATAAAGAATACAATTACTATTATATATATACTTTTAGTATATATACTTTAAATATAAAAATATTTATTTTTTATTTTGCGTTGACGTTATAGAAAATATAACTTATAAAATGATTGTTTATAATAAATACTTTTGTGTATATAAACTTATAAAATAATATACCCAAAAAGAAATTGTAAGATTAGAATAATTTTGGAATATAGTTATTTTTTTTTAATTCTATGGATAAACCTGTATAGTTAATTAAATTTCTAATGTTTAAGTTGTAGTTTGAATATTTGTTTGTAATTATTTAAGTTGATATTTGAGATATTTTTTTGATTATTTAAATTTAATTTTATTATTTATGTGCTTTTATAAATTTAATTATTGGTGAATTATATAAAATATGGATAGAAATCTTATTGTCTATAGATATAGGTATGGATTCGAGTTCGGGTAATTGGATATCTTAGAGTATTTTAATAATTTTTTTACATAATTGAATTTTTAAACGAGTTTGGGTAATTATCGAGTAGTAAGTAAGTATTAGGGTTCGGGTTAAAATAGTAAATTTAAAAAATACTCAGGTAATCATCGAGTTTGACTATTCTATTTTTTAATTGGATTTGGATTCAGATATTTCAAAATTAACGGACATCCTATCCTGTTGACATCCCTAAATTTATAAATTACAATATCATATTATCAATTCAAAAAATATATCAAATAAGTAGGGAAAGATTCATATTTATATTCTTAAGATCCTCTTCATATCTCACTGAAATGGATTTGTGAGAGATGTGTTCTTGATTTTGTCAATCTTAGGGATGTCAACAGGTTGAGTGCTTTATAATTTTGAGGTACCTGAACCATAACCCTATAAAAAATCAACTATCTTAACTCTATTAACTATCCATTTAATTTTAAAATTACTACCCTAACCCTAACCCTATTACATTTTTACTACCCTATAATTACCCTAACCCATTTAAAAACCCGATTAGATTAAAAAATTATTAAAATTTTCTTCATAGATACCCAATTACCTAAATCTGTATACATATACAATAATATTTCTGTACGTATTTTATAAAATTAACTGCTAATTAAATTAATAAAAACAAAAATAATAAAATTTAAATTTAAATAATAAAAAAATTTGGAACATAAACTTAAATAATTAAAAATAAATATTCATACAATGATATAAACTTAAATAACTATATATAAATATCCAAATAACAACATAAACTTAAATAACTAAATACAAAGATCCAAACAAATAATATAAACTTAAATAACAAAAAATATAATTTTTATAAGTCATAATTTTTTAATTTAAATATATTAATGTCATCATATTAATCATTAGAGTAACTATACTTTTCATATATTTGTTAGTTTTTAAGAAAAAAATTACTTGTAATGTTAGTAAAAATTATAAAATTTTAATTTAATTATTAAAATAATAATAAAATATTTATAAATAATAATCGAGTTTGAGTAACGGATATCCAAAAGGTAGTACTCGAATCCTATCCTATTAAAATTTGGATAATAAAATCGTTACTCTAATTTTATCCGAACCCTTTTAAGGAGTACTATAACCTGATGTAACCGGATAAAATACCATCCCTAGCCAATCTATTATCACTCTCGCGTTTGATATTGTTGCCAACGTGTTGGGCCCACCAAATCTTTGTCTGAAACCAGACAAAGCCAACCTTGTATCAGCTGTCAGTCACGTACAATCAGGACTCTCTCTCCCTTTTCCTTTTGTTTCGCAGCGACCTGACAGCGTCATCAACGTGTCTTCCAACGCCTGGTGAAGCCCCCATAAGCAAAGAGGTTGGCCCACGACCAAACAAAGATGAAGATGAAAATTGTATAGCCTTAAAACCGCAACGTATCTTTGTTGAAGACCTCACCAGCTTCTTTCAACCCCGAATCTGTAGCCTCTGTTAAAGATCTAATTACTAGTTAGCTTGACTAATCTTGTATGTGAGGTTCATACGTTTGCGCCCCAAAAAGAGGTTACAGTCTCATGGTACTAGGTTCACTTCTGGAGTCAAGCAAAGGAACTGAGGAATCCCAGTCATGAATGAAATTTTCTTGTTGCTGATGACAAAGGTTTGATTATGCACAGAATAATGTAGAGACAATGACGTTAGTGTGTTGATTCATTTATCATACAAATCAATTAACGCTCATATTGAGGTTCCCAAGCTGGCTAGATTAGGTGGCTCTTGATCTTACACAAATGCAGCAGAAAACAAGAAAAGACAGCAACTTGTAAGTGATGAGATTGCATGAAATTTGTATATCTTAACCGTATTTGTATATCTTAACCGTATGAAGCTTCAGTTATATCTGAACTGTATGAAGCTTTTGTTTGGTCCTTCAATCTATCTATCCATGGAATAAATACAACACTACTATTTGTACTTGATTGCATGTTGATTTCTGAAACATTTCTCACTAGCATTTGCTCTAAAAGCACGTGCCCCAAACATCAAGTGGGATTGGAATCATTACTGATAGTTTGGAGCATAATAGGTTTAATGAAGCATATCACCCTCTATCGAGCCTCTAAAAGAGATAAACTTATTTCGTTTCTCGAAGATGACCCATGGTTTCCGGATGAAGAATCTGCTTCAAAGGGACTCTTGTGAAACAAAAAGCCAGGTTGTTTAGGCAGAGGCAATTCATTCTCACTTCCCAACATCAGAACTACGGATGACATGCTTGGCCTCCCCTCAGGATGCTGTTGTACACATAAAAGGCTAATGTGGATGCATCGTAACACCTGTGATAGATTGCCAGTCTCTGCTAAGAAATCATCAGCAAGATCCAATGGCCTGCCTTCTTTCCATAATCTCCATGCCTACAGCCAAATGAAATTCTTTTATCATTTGTCAGTTGAAGATAAGCAACAAAAGATAATGACAAAGAGGCTTACATGTTCAATAAGGTTGCCGCTTTGATTTTGATGATAGAATCCTCTATTCTTTCTTCCACTTATTATCTCCAACAACAATATGCCAAAGCTAAACACATCTGATTTTACCGAAAATAGGCCATCGATAGCATATTCTGGTGCCATATAACCACTGCGGGACATTGTCAGATAAATGTATGCATTTTCATGGGGATCTATAGATCGAATTTGCAGAAAAAGTAGACTTACTAAGTTCCAACCACTCTGTTTGTGTTGGCTTCAGTCTGGTCTCCTCCAAAAGTTCTTGCCATGCCAAAATCTGAAATTTTTGGATTCATCTCACTATTAAGCAGAACATTACTAGCTTTTAGATCTCTATGAATAATCCTCAATCTGGAATCTTGATGAAGGTAGAGTAGCCCCCTAGCAATCCCGCAGATAATTTGGAAACGCTTGGGCCAATCTAATACTTTGCGTCTTCTTTGATCTGTCAAGTACTGCATTCATGTTAATTCTGTATCTATTTGATCTTTTGAAGCAGCAAAAGAAAATTATTTCACAAGCCGAGAGCAGACTATATAAAATTGAAAGGTTTCTGACCAAAAATAAATGAATCAAGACTTCTGTTAGGCATGTATTCATAAACCAGCATTTTCTCCTCTCCATGAATGCAGCACCCAAGAAGCCTTACAAGATTCCGATGCTGAAGTTTGGCAATCAACTTTACTTCAGTTTTAAACTCGTTCAATCCTTGTCCGGAACTCTTTGAAAGTCTTTTCACAGCAATTTCTTGTCCATTTGCAAGCGTCCCCTAGAGAATAAGAACATTTTGATGAGTTTTCAATAAAGATGAATTCTCTGTACATGAGATCACTTCAGTAATATGCTGTCAACTTTACCTTATAAACAGGTCCAAAACCTCCTTCACCTAGCTTGCTATCAAGACAAAAATTATCAGTAGCTCTGGCTATCGTACCTAGCTCGAACACAGCAAGCTCCATATCTTCACTCTGGCCTTGGTTCAGTTGATCCATTTCAACCCTTTCTTCAGCTTCATCTGAAACAGTAGTCAAAATAGGCTAGCATTCAACATTGAAATGCGCTTTCTTATGCATATTAATAGATTTAGATAGAAGAAAAAAAGCTGTATGCTTCTTCTGAACACCAAAACCAAAAACATCCAACCAATTGTTCATGGACTCTCTTTTTTGTCAGATCATAAAACAAAATTGAAAACCATCTACTATCAAATTTGATAAGGAATATAAGTGAAATGGCAAATTTTAGTATTACTGTTTTCTTGAAAACAGGGCAGGGATTTGATAGCGCTGCTGTGAGCAAAAATGATTTTGGTTTTTGTAGAAAATACCAACTTTCCCCTGCTTTATGAGGACCATAGTTGATATTACCTTCTAAATTTCTCCTTCGTCTCCGGATGTAATAAATGACTACAAGAAGCCCAAAGAACATAGCAATTGGTGTTGCAATTATCACGGCCAGCTTCGCCTTGGGCTTGTTTTTCTGTTCTGCATGATCAATATTGATGAAGGAGCACATATATAATTAAACAATTTCCAAAAGAAATTATCACAAGCTGCAACAAGAATATGTTCCGATTTTAAACTGATACCTGCTTCTGAGGCAGAGACTCTGATGTAAAGATCCTGGCCATCTGATTGAAATTGTTTAATATCAATTAGATTACCAAACCACATGGCGCAGCCGCTACCTCCTCCTCTAATATCTAAATTAGTGTATGCCATACATGAACAGTTCTGCAAGCACCTAGCCCTACATTCCTTAAGATTCATGCTTTTGTTCACCCAAGAATGTGAGGCATCTGGCGTTTTCACCCTCTTAATTTTAATAAATCCATCTCCACTTTGGCAGTTTAATGGCTTGTTGAGTATACACCCTTCAGACCAGTCTGAGGAGTTCCATCGTTCCAGCGATTTAGGCCTGAATGCTTTCAAACACTGGCAAGCTGGAAGCTTGGAATTATCGCAGTTCCCATTTGCACCACAAAGTCCAAGTCTGTCACAATAGTCACTTGGCACGAAGGAAAACAATTTCCAAGTTTGAGTTTCTGGATTCCATGTGTACCGCTGTCTTAGATTTTCAGTTTGGTTCAAAACAACCCTTAACATCACCGATTTATTTTTCGGGTAATTTATGTAGTACACCTCCTCCTCATTCTGGACAAAGTCGAAATCATAGACCGGATTTGATCTTAAACTTGGTTTACCACTAAATCCATCGCCATTCCATAGGCCACTGCGATAGTACTTTTCTGAGCCTTTCCGCAGCACCATCTCTGGATTTCCTTGGAGTTCCACCCCATAAGTAAGGTCCCCAGGAGATGGATCATCTGAGTTCTTCCATGCTGCTAGTCTTCGATTTAAACCAGTTCTCAGGTTCCAACCAATCTTCATTCCTGCTAACATTGTATCTGTTGGATAATCAAAGCTTTGCCACAAGTAGTTCTCTGAATCACCATCTTTTCCATCTCTGACAACAAGATTGCCAGAATCCAGGAGCTGCAGAATCGGATTCTGAGCTGCTTCTGTGGAATTAATTGACCAAACAGTTGCTTGGTTCTGACCTAGAAGCACGACTCTGCCAGTGGTTTCTATCTTGAGCAAGCCAGTGGTGTCATTTATCGGATTTATCCTGTTTGCAACCCAAACAACAGTTTGCATGGGGATGTTATTGTACCAAATTCCCAAGTAATGATTCTTGGAACTCCCCGGAGTGAAGAAACCCAATACAAAGCTTCCATCACTGGAGACCAAGGTCTTGCCATCAGTGAGTGACTCAGACGGAGAAATCTTGTCGAGTGCGTTGGAAGCTTTCGAGAAGATGATGAGGAAACAAGCACTGAAAGAAAGGATATCCATGTCCATGGATGTATAGTCTGAAAGCTATTCGCTTTGAAGATAAGAATAGATGCCATTTGGTTGAACATTCTAAACAGCATTGACCTTCAGGCTTCAAGGCAAGACTTTGGGTCCATTGACCTTGGAATTATTCATCAATCGTGACAGAGACTACAACTCTTCTATAGGCCTCAACTTCTTCTTGGAGATGGAAATATCTTTAACTAACATGATGGCTGTCAAGTTAAGATTATTGAGAAATAGGAACTGAAATAAGTTGCAGTTAAGTTTAAAAAACTATGAAACAGAATATTCTTGTCTGCTCTCGCTTAATGTAGAGCTCCCAACCGTTTCAGTAAACCCAAGATTTTAAAATTCTTTGTTGCACAAAAAATCAGGGAACTTTACACTTGATTTTATCATAAAGTAACCTCTAAAATTAATTTCCTTGTACACTACTAGACCGTAAGACTAGGACTTAAACCAAGACCACTCAAAGTGCTAGTAATTAAGTAAACATGCAATTCTAGACTTAGAAAAAACGTTATGGAGATTTTTTCTTCTCAATAATTATTATTAAGTCAGCCTGATTACCAAAAAGTATAAGTCTTCTCTAGACTTTTAAGCTGAATTTACAAGAAATTGCAATCACATGTCCTAAGGGTCCGATAGAATTGACTTTCTGTCAATTTTCCCGGCTTTCACGTTAATCAATTTGTTCTCAATAGTATAGACCGTGTCTTTTGATATTTTATTGAAAATGTAATTGTTAGTAATGTGATTGTTAAGAATGTTATTGATATGAAGAATTTTAAAGCATTTGATATAACATGGAAAAGTGATAATTATAGAGAATATGATTGATGGGATGAACTTTGCAACATTTTATATAATATAAAAAAGTGATCATTGTAGGGATATGATGGATGAGAAGAATTTTACAAAGCTTTATATAGTATAGAAAAGTGATGATTGAAGGAAATATGATTGTTGGGAAGATTAGATAATAATGTTTGGTTAGGAAGTATGAAATTGTAATGTAAATTTACAAAATTACTTTTATATTTTCAAATTTACCTTCTTTTTTTAATATAAATTTTTAAATTTTCAACTTTATCCCTTAAAATAATAAATAATAGTATGACAAAAATAACATAATATTTGAATACTAAATATTTATATATTAAAATATGTGAAATTACTAAATATTTATTTTTAGCAAATTAGTTAAGTTTTAAAGAATTAAATTAATTAATTGAAATTATTTTATAAATAAATTAGTTAATTAATTAATTTAATTAACTAATTAATTAGTTAATTCATTAATGTAATTAATTTAAAATAGTTAATCAATTAATCACATATTTATATAATTAATTATCATTTCTAATTAATAGATATGCTCTTTTTTAAAAAATTTATATATGATTTATCAATTATATATTTAATTATGTTTTATTTTATTCAACAAATAAAATTAATTTTTTTAGCACATCGAACTCCATTTTCCCTTTTTTTCTTTTTTAAAATAATACTATACATATATATTTTATTTATTTATATATAATTTTGAAGCCATGTCAGCAAATCTAAAGAGAACTTTTGATTATGCTATTTTCTACAATGCGTCCGCTCACATGCTACTCCTACTACTACTTTAATTAATAAAAAGATAATTACCTTTTAAAAAAAAAAAGTGTTTACCGTTATTTTCAACTATGACTATGATGATGATAATAACATTTTTATGAGTTTTCATTATGTTGAAAAAGAAATAGACAAGTTGTATCATTAAAACTTTTGATTTAATGATGAATAAAAAAATATTTAATTATAATTATTATATCGTTGTAAGTTTATGTATATTTATGAGTTGTGAATATAATAAACAGTTTACGTATAATTTAAATGTATTTAAAAATTTTAATAATAAAGTAATATGGACATTTAAAATTTCATTTGTTTTATTAAATACAACATGTATGTAATTATGTATAAATAAATCCATTTCCAAAAATAAAAAAATTGATTAATAAACCCACCGTAATAAAGAAAAAAAAAAGCAATGTTTGTTGTCCAATAGAAGCCCATCAGAACATACGTTGATCCACAATAAGCCCATTAGAAAATTTCTAGTCCACTACAAGCCCATTAAGCATGTCGGCCTATTCCTCTAATTGCTAGTACCACTTCATAATTTTGCCAAATCCCCCTCCCCTGAGTGATGTGTTCATGATTTTGCCAATCTATTATCACTCTTACCTTTGATATTGTTGCCTACGTGTTGGGCCCACCAAATCTTTGTCAGGAACAGGACAAAGCCAACATCGTATCAGCTGTCAGTCACGTACAATCAGCATGCTCTACCCTTTTCCTTCTGTTTTGCGACGCCCTGACAGCCTCATCAATACGTCTTCCAACGCCTTTGAAGCCCCCATAACCAAAGAGTTGGACTACGATGAAACAAAAATGAAGATGAAAACACTATAGCCCTGGAATCCCTAGCCTCTGTTAAAGATCTAGTTGCTAGTTAGCTTGACTAATCTTGTATGTGAAGTCCATTCGTTTGTGCCCCAAAAAGAGGTTACAGTCTCATGGTACTAAGCCGCTTCTGGATTTAAGCAAAAGCAACCGAGCAATCCCTGTATTACGAATGATCTTTTCTTGTTGTTGATAACAAATGTTTGATTATGCACAAAATGATATAGAGACAATGATGTTAGTTTATTGATTCATTTATCACACTTGTTATATTGAGGGCAAAGATGGGCTCATCATGCATTAATATTATCATTTTTCAAGTTGACAAGGTTAGATGGCTCTTGATATTACATAAATGCAGCAAAAAACAAGATTAGTCAAAAACTTGTAAATGATGAGATTGTATGGAATTTGTATATGTTAACTGTATGAAGCTTCAGTTTGGCCCTTCAATCTATCTATCCATGAAATAAACAAAACACTACTATTTATACTTGATTGCATGTTTGGTTTCTGAAACATTTCTCACTAGCATTGGCTCTAAAAGCACATGCCCCAAACATCAAGTGGGATTGGAGTCATTACTGATGGTTTGGAGCATAATAGGTTTAATGAAGCATACCACCCTCTATCGAGCCTCTAACATTGATAGACTTATTTCGTTTCTCGAAGATGATATATAGTTGCCTGATGAAGAATCTGCTTCAAAGGGACTCTTGTGAAACAAAAAACCAGGTTGTTTGGGCAGAGGCAAATCATTTTCACTTCCCAACATCAAAACCACGGATGACATGCTTGGCCTCTCTTCAGGATACTGTTGTACACATAAAAGGCTAATGTGGATGCATCGCAACAACTGTGATAGACTGCCAGTCTCTGCTAAGAAATCTTCAGCAAGATCCAAAGGCCTGCCTTCTTTCCATAATCTCCATGCCTGAAGCAAAATGAAACTATTTTATCATTCATCAGTTCAAGATATGTAATAAAAGATAATGACAATGAGGATTACATGTTCAATAAGGTTGCCGCTTTGATTTTGATGATAGAATCCTCTATTCTTTCTTCCACTTATTATCTCCAACAGCAATATGCCAAAACTAAACACATCTGATTTTACCGAAAACAGTCCATCGATAGCATATTCTGGTGCCATATAACCGCTGCATAACATTGTCAGATAAGAGTTTCATGGGGATTTATAGATCAAATTTACAGAAAATGTAGACTTACTAAGTTCCAACCACTCTGTTGGTATTGGCTTCAGTCTGGTCTCCTCCAAAAGTTCTTGCCATGCCAAAATCTGAAATTTTTGGGTTCATCTCACTATCAAGTAAAACATTGCTAGCTTTTAGATCTCTATGAATAATCCTCAATCTGGAATCTTGATGAAGGTAGAGGAGTCCCCTAGCAATCCCACAGATAATTTGGAAACGCCTGGGCCAATCTAACACTTTGCATCTTCTTTGATCTGTCAACTACTGCATTCATGTTAATTCTGTATCTATTTGATCTTTTGAAGCAGCAAAAGAAAACTATTTCACAAGCCGAGAGCAGAAAATATAAAATTGAAAGGTTGCTGACCAAAAATAAAAGAGTCAAGACTTCTGTTAGGCATGTATTCATAAACCAGCATTGTCTCCTCTCCATGAATGCAGCACCCAAGAAGCCTTACAAGATTCCGATGCTGAAGGTTGGCAATCAACTTTACTTCAGTTTTAAACTCGTTCAATCCTTGTCCGGAGCTCTTTGAAAGTCTTTTCACAGCAATTTCTTGTCCATTTGCAAGTGTCCCCTGCAGAGTAGGATTATTTTGGTGAGCTTTGAATAAAGATGAATTCTCTGTACTTGAGATCACTTTAGTAATATGTTGTCACTTTTACCTTATAAACAGGTCCAAACCCTCCTTCACCTAGCTTGTTATTAAAAGAAAAACTATCAGTAGCTCTGGCTATCGTGCCTAGCTCGAATACAGCAAGCTCCATATCTTCACTCTGGCCTTGGTTCTTTTGATCATTTTCAATCCTTTCTTCAACTTCATCTGAAACAGTAGTCAAAATAGGCTAGCATTCAACATAGAAATACGCTTTCTTATGCATATTGATAGATTTAGATAGAAGAAAAAAAGCTGTATGCTTCTTCTGAACACCAAAACCAAAAATATCCAACCAATTGTTCATGGATTGTCTTTTTTGTCAGATCATAAAACACAAATTGAAAACTATCTATTATCAAATTTGATAAGGAATAAAAGTGAAATGGCAAATTTTAGTATTACTGTTTTCTTGAAAACAGGGCAGGGATTTGATAGCGCTGCTGTGAGCAAAAATGATTTTGGTATTTGTAGCAAATACCAACTTTCCCCTGCTTTATGAGGACCATAGTTGATATTACCTTCTAATTTTCTCCTCCTTCTCTGGATGTAATAAATGACTACAAGAAGCCCCAAGAACATAGCAATTGGTGTTGCAATTATCACGGCCAGCTTCGCTTTGGGCTTGTTTTTCTGTTCTGCATGATCAATATTGATGAAGGAGCACATATATAATTAAACAATTTCCAAAAGAAATTATGACAAGCTGTAACAAGATTTTAAACTGATACCTGCTTCTGAAGCAGACACTCTGATGTAAAGATCTTGACCAAATGATTGAAATTGTTTAATATCAAATAGATCATCAAACCACATGGCGCAGCCGCTACCTCCTCCTCTAATATCTACATTAGTGTAGGCCATACATGAACAGTTCTGCAAGCACCTAGCCCTACATTCCTTAAGATTCATGCTTTTGTTCACCCAAGAATGTGAGGTATCTGGCGTTTTCACCCTCTGAATTTTAATAAATCCATCTCCGCTTTGGCAGTTTAATGGCTTATTGTGTATACACCCTTCAGACCAGTCTGAGGAGTTCCATCTTTCCAGCGATTTAGGCCTGAATGCTTTCAAACACTGGCAAGCTGGAAGCTTGGAATTGTCGCAGTTCCCATTTGCACCACAAAGTCCAAATCTGTCACAATAGTCACTTGGCATGAAGGAAAACAACTTCCAAGTTTGAGTTTCCGGGTTCCATGTGTACCGCTGTCTTACCTTTTCAGTTTGGTTCAAAACAAACCTTGACATCACCGATTTATTTTTGAGGTAATATATGTAGTACACCTCCTCCTCATTCCAGACAAAGTCGTAATCAAAGACTGGATTTGGTCTTAAATTTGGTGCACCACTAAACCCTTCGCCATTCCATAGGCCTATGCGATAGCACTTTTCTGAGCCTTTCCGCATCACCAGCTCTGGATTGCCTTGGAGTTCTACCCCATAAGTAAGGTCCCCAGGAGATGGATCATCTGAGTTCTTCCATGCTGCTAGTCTTCGATTTAAACCAGTTCTCAGGTCCCAACCAATCTTCATCCCTGGTAACATTGTATCAGTTGGATAATCAAAGCTTTGCCACAAGTAGTTCTCTGAATCACCATCTTTTCCATCTCTGACAACAAGATTGCCTGAATCCAGGAGCTGCAGAATCGGATTCTGAGCTGCTCCTGTGGAATTAATTGACCAAACAGTTGTTTGGTTCTGACCTAGAAGCACGACTCTGCCAGTGGTTTCTATCTTCAGCAAGCCAGTGGTGTCATTTATCGGATTTATCCTGTTTGCAACCCATACAACAGTTTGCATGGGGATGTTATTGTACCAAATTCCCAAGAATCGATTCTTAGAACTTCCCGGAGTGAAAAAACCCAATACAAAGCTTCCACCACTAGAGACCAAGGTCGTGCCATCAGTGAGTGACTCAGACGGAGAAATCTTGTAGAGGGCGCTGGAAGCTTTGGAGAAGATGATGAGGAAACAAGCACTGAAAGAAAGGATATCCATGTCCATGGATGTATAGTCTGAAAGCTGTTTGCTTTGAAGATACGAATAGATGCCATTTGGTTGAACATTCTAAGCAGCATTGAGCTTCAGGCTTCAAGGCAACATTGTGGGTCCATTGACCTTGGAATTATTCATCAATCGTGACAGAGACTACAACTATTCTATAGGCCTCAACTTCTTCTGGGAGATGGAAGTATCTTTAACTAACATGATGACTGTCAAGTTAAGATTATTGAGAAATAGGAACTGAAATAGGTTGCAGTTAAGTAACTTAAAGTTTAAAAAACCACGAAACAAAATATTCTTGTCCGCCCTAGCTTAACGTAGAGCTCCCAACTGTTTCAGTAAACCCAAGATGTTAAAATTCTTCGTGTCACAAAAAAATCAGGGAACTTTACACTTGATTTTATGATAAAGTAACCTCTAAAAATAATTTCCTTGTACACTACTAGACCGTAAGACCATGACTTAAACCAAGACCACTCAAGGTCCAAGTAATTAAGTAAACATGCATCTCTAGACTTAGAAAAAACGTAGGTCATGGAGATTTTTTCTTCTCCATAATTATTATGAAGTCGACATGATTACCAAAAAGTTAAGTCTTTCCTATACTTTTAGCCTGACTTTACAAGAAATTGCAATCACAAGTCCTAAGGGTCCAATAGAATTGACTTCATGTCAATTTTCCCTATTTTCATGTTAATCAGTTTGTTCTTAATAGTATAAACAATGTTTTTTGATATTTCATTAGAAATGTGATTGTTAATAATATAATTACTGAGAATGTTATTGGTTAGAAGAATTTTGCAACATTGATTTAATATGAAAAAGTAATGATTGTAGTGAATATGATGGATGAGAAGAACTTTGCAACGTTTTGTATAATATAAGAAAATGATAATTGCAGAAAATATGATGGATGAAAAAAACTTTGCAACATTCTATA
This sequence comes from Theobroma grandiflorum, assembly GCA_036013995.1. NCBI lineage: Eukaryota > Viridiplantae > Streptophyta > Magnoliopsida > Malvales > Malvaceae > Theobroma > Theobroma grandiflorum. The sequence goes on from CP142133.1 coordinate 30,486,129, forward strand.
TATCATAGAAAAATGATGATTGCATGTAATATGATTGTTGAGAAGATTAGACGTCAAACCCTACTCTATAAAATAATTACGATGTCATTTTCATGCTCAATAGAATGTTTACATAAATGTAATGAATTTAAAATAGTTAATCAATTAACATTAATCACATAGTAATATAATTAATTATTATTTCTAATTATTAGATATGCTCTTTTTATAAAAAAATTTATATATGATTTATCGATTATACATTTAATTATTTTTTATTTTATTCAACAAATAAAATCAATTTTTTAGCACATAGAACTCCATTTTCTTTTTTTTTCTTTTTTAAAACAACACGATATATATTATTTAATTATATATAATTTTGAAGTCATGCCATCAAATCTACAGAGAACTTTCAAAAACCAACAAAAATACATGGTGAATGACACAATTACTTATTATTAAGTCAACATTATTGTTATGACAAAATCAAGCGGAAAGTAGCATCAAGCAGGAGGAACTATCGGTTATTTAATTATGCTATTTACTCCAATGGGTCCTACTAATTCTTTAATAAAAACAAAACCAATATTTGTTGTCCCATAGAAGCCCATTAGAAAATTGTTAGTCCACTACAAGCCCATTAAGCATGTCGGCCCATTCCTGTAATTGCCAGTACCACTTCATAATTTGCCAAATCCCCCTCCCCTGAGTGATGTGTTCATGATTTTGCCAATCTATTATCACTCTTACATTTGATATTGTTGCCTGCGTGTTGGGCCCACCAAATCTTTGTCTGGGACAGGACAAAGCCAACATCGTATCAGCTGTCAGTCACGTACAATCAGCGTGCTCTTCCCTTTTCTTTTTGTTTCGCGACGGCCTGACAGCCTCGTCAATACGTCTTCCAACGCCTTTGAAGCCCCCATAACCAAAGAGTTGGACTACGATGAAACAAAGATGAAGATGAAAACTCTACAGCCTTGGAATCCCTAGCCTCTGTTAAAGATCTAATTGCTAGTTGGCTTGACTAATCTTGTATGTGAAGTCCATTCGTTTGTGCCCCAAAAAGAGGTTATAGCCTCATGGTACTAAGCCGCTTCTGGATTTAAGCAAAAGCAACCGAGCAATCCCTGTATTACGAATGATCTTTTCTTCTTGTTGATAACAAATGTTTGATTATGCACAAAATGATATAGAGACAATGATGTTAGTTTGTTGATTCATTTATCACACTTGTTATATTGAGGGCAAAGATGGGCTCATCATGCATTAATATTATCATTTTTCAAGTTGACAAGGTTAGGTGGCTCTTGATATTACATAAATGCAGCAGAAAACAAGATAAGTCAAAAACTTGTATGATGAGATTGCATGGAATTTGTATATGTTAACTGTATGAAGCTTCAGTTTGGCCCTTCAATCTATCTATCCATGAAATAAACAAAACACTACTATTTATGCTCGATTGCATGTTTGATTTCTGAAACATTTCTCACTAGCATTGGCTCTAAAAGCACATGCCCCAAACATCAAGTGGGATTGGAGTCATTACTGATGGTTTGGAGCATAATAGGTTTAATGAAGCATACCACCCTCTATCGAGCCTCTAGCATTGATAGACTTATTTCGTTTCTAGAAGATGATCCGTAGTTGTCTGATGTAAAATCTGCTTCAAAGGGACTCTTGTGAAACAAAAAACCAGGTTGTTTGGGCAGAGGCAATTCATTTTCACTTCCCAACATCAGAACAACGGATGACATGCTTGGCCTCCCCTTAGGATGCTGTTGTACACATAAAAGGCTAATGTGGATGCATCGTAACACCTGTGATAGATTGCCAGTCTCTGCTAAGAAATCGTCAGCAAGATCCAAAGGCCTACCTTCTTTCCATAATCTCCATGCCTGCAGCAAAATGACATTCTTTTATCATTCATCAGTTCAAGATGTGTAATAAAAGATAATGACAATGAGGCTTACATGTTCAATAAGGTTGCCGTTTTGATTTTGATGATAGAATCCTCTGTTCTTTTTTCCACTTATTATCTCCAACAACAATATGCCAAAGCTAAACACATCTGATTTTACCGAAAACAGCCCATCGATAGCATATTCTGGTGCCATATAACCACTGCAGAACATTGTCAGATAAGAGTTTCATGGGGATTTATAGATCAAATTTGCGGAAAAAGTAGACTTACTAAGTTCCAACCACTCTGTTGGTATTGGCTTCAGTCTGGTCTCCTCCAAAAGTTCTTGCCATGCCAAAATCTGAAATTTTTGGGTTCATCTCACTATCAAGCAAAACATTACTAGCTTTTAGATCTCTATGAATAATCCTCAATCTGGAATCTTGATGAAGGTAAAGGAGTCCCCTAGCAATCCCACAGATAATTTGGAAACGCTTGGGCCAATCTAATACTTTGCATCTTCTTTGATCTGTCAAGTACTGCATTCATGTTAATTCTGTATCTATTTGATCTTTTGAAGCAGCAAAAGAAAACTATTTCACAAGCCGAGAGCAGAAAATATAGAATTGAAAGGTTGCTGACCAAAAATAAATGAGTCAAGACTTCTGTTAGGCATGTATTCATAAACCAGCATTGTCTCCTCTCCATGAATGCAGCACCCAAGAAGCCTTACAAGATTCCGATGCTGAAGGTTGGCAATCAACTTTACTTCAGTTTTAAACTCGTTCAATCCTTGTCCGGAACTCTTTGAAAGTCGTTTCACGGCAATTTCTTGTCCATTTGCAAGTGTCCCCTGGAGACTAGGAATATTTTGATGAGCTTTCAATAAAGATGAATTCTCTGTACTTGAGATCATATTAGTAATATTTTGTCACTTTTACCTTATAAACAGGTCCAAAACCTCCTTCACCTAGCTTGTTATTAAAAGAAAAACTATCAGTAGCTCTGGCTATCGTACCTATCTCGAATACAGCAAGCTCCATATCTTCACTCTGCCCTTGGTTCTTTTGATCATTTTCAATCCTTTTTTCAACTTCATCTGAACAGTAGTCAAAATAGGCTGGCATTCAACATAGAAATACGCTTTCTTACTCAAATTGATAGACTTAGTTAGAAGAACAAAAGCTGTATGCTTCTTCTGAAAACCAAAACCAAAAATATCGAACCAATTGTTCATGGATTCACTTTTTTGTCGGATCATAAAACAAAAATGGAAACCATCTATTATCAAATTTGATAAGGAATATAAGTGAAATGACAAATTTTAGTATTACTGTTTTCTTGAAAACAGGGCAGGGATTTGATAGCGATGCTGTAAGCAAAAACCATTTTGGTATCTGTATCCAATGCCAACTTTCCCCTGCTTTATGAGGACCGCAGTTGATATTACCTTCTAATTTTCTCCTCCTTCTCCGGATGAAATAAATGACTACAAGAAGGCCCAAGAACATAGCAATTGGTGTTGCAATTATCACGGCCAGCTTCGCCTTAGGCTTGTTTTTCAGTTCTGCATGATCAATATTGATGAAGGAGCACATATATAATTAAACAATTTCCAAAAGAAATTATCACAAGCTGTAACAAGTATATGTGCCGATTTTAAACTGATACCTGCTTCTGAAGCAGAGACTCTGATGTAAAGATCCTGGCCAAATGATTGAAATTGTTTAATATCAATTAGATCACCGAACCACATGGCGCAGCCGCTACCTCCTCCTCTAATATCTGAATTTGTGTATGCCATACAAGAACAGTTCTGCAAACATTTAGCCCTGCATTCCTCGAGATTCATACTTTTGCTTACCCAAGAATGTAAGGTATCTGGCGTTTTCACCCTCCCAATTCTAAGAAATCCATCTCCGCTTTGGCAGTTTAATGGCTTATTGTGTATACACCCTTCAGACCAGTCTAAGGAGTTCCATCTTTCCAGCGATCTAGGCCTGAATGCTTTCAAACATTGGCAAGCTGGAAGCGTGGAATTATCGCAGTTCCCATTTGCACCACAAAGTCCAAGTATGTCACAACAGTCACTTGGCATGATGGAAATCAACATCCAAGTTAGAGTTTCTGGGTTCCATGTGTACCGCTGTCTTACCTTTTCAGTTTGGTTCAAAACTAACCTTGACATCACCGATTTATTTTTGAGGTAATTTATGTAGTACACCTCCTCCTCATTCCAGACAAAGTCGTACTCATAGACCGGATTTGATCTTAAATTTTGTGCACCACTAAATCCATCGCCATTCCATAGGCCACTGCGATGGTACTTTTCTGAGCCTTTCCGCAGCACCACCTCTGGATTGCCTTGGAGTTCTACCCCATAAGTAAGGTCCCCAGGAGATGGATCATCTGAGTTCTTCCATGCTGCTAATCTTCGATTTAATTTAGTTCTCAGGTCCCAACCAATCTTCATCCCTGGTAACATTGTATCTGTTGGATAGTCAAAGCTTTGCCACAAGTAGTTCTCTGAATCACCATCTTTTCCATCTCTGACAACAAGATTGCCAGAATCCAGGAGCTGCAGAATCGGATTCTGAGCTGCTTCTGTGGAATTAATTGACCAAACAGTTGTTTGGTTCTGACCTAGAAGCACGACTCTGCCAGTGCTTTCTATCTGCAGCAAGCCAGTGGTGTCATTTATCGGATTTATCCTGTTTGCAACCCATACAACAGTTTGCATGGGGATGTTATTGTACCAAATTCCCAAGTAACGATTCCTAGAACTCCCCGGAGTGAAGAAACCCAATGAAAAACTTCCATCACTAGAGACCAAGGTCGTGCCATCAGTGAGTGACTCAGACGGAGAAATCTTGTCGAGTGCGTTGTAAGCTTTCGAGAAGATGATGAGGAAACAAGCACTGAAAGAAAGGATATCCATGTCCATGGATGTATAGTCTGAAAGCTATTCGCTTTGAAGATAAGAATAGATGCCATTTGATTGAACATTTTAAACAGCATTGACCTTCAGGCCTCAAGGCAAGACTTTAGGTCCATTGACCTTGGAATTCTTCATCAATCGTGACAGAGACTACAACTCTTCTATAGACCTCAACTTCTTCTTGGAGATAGAAATATCTTTAACTAACATGATGGCTGTCAAGTTAAGATTATTGAGAAATAGGAACTGAAAAAAGTTGCAGTTAAGTTTAAAAAACTATGAAACAGAATATTCTTGTGTGCCCTCGCTTAATGTAGAGCTCTCAGTGTTTCAGTCAACCCAAGATGTTAAAATTCTTTGTTGCACAAGAAATCAGGGAACTTTTACCAAAAGTCTAAGTCTTTTCTAGACTTCTAAGCTGAATTTACAAGAACTTGCAATCACATGTCCTAAGGGTCCTATAGAACTGACTTCGTGTCAATTTCCCCAACTTTCACGTTAATCAATTTATTCTCAATAGTATAGATCATGTCTTTTGATATTTTATTAAAAATGTAATTGTTAATAGTGTGATTGTTGAGAATATTATTGATATGAAGAATTTTACAACATTTGATATAATATGAAAAAGTGATAATTGTAGAGAATTTAATTGATGGGATGAACTTTGCAACATTTTGTATAATATAAATAAGTGATAATTGCAAAGATACGATGGATGAGAAGAATTTTGCAAAGCTTTATATAATATAGAAAAGTGGTGATTGTAGGAAATATGATTGCTGGGAAGATTAGATAATAATGTTTGATTTGGAAGTATGAAAATATAATATAAATTTATAAAATTACTTTTATATTTTCAAATTTACCTTCTTTTTTTAATATAAATTTTTAATTTTTCAACTTTATCCCTTAAAATAACAAATAATAGTATGACAAAAATAACATAATATTTGAATACTATATATTTATATATTAAAATATGTGAAATTACTAAATTTTTTATTTTTAGTAAATTAGTTAAGTTTTAAAGAATTAAATTAATTAATTGAAATTATTTTATAAATAAATTAGTTAATTAATTAGTTAATTCATTAATGTAATTAATTTAAAATAGTTAATCAATTAATCACATATTTATATAATTAATTATCATTTTTAATTAATAGATATGCTCTTTTTTAAAAAACTTATATATGATTTATCAATTATATATTTAATTATTTTTTATTTTATTCAACAAATAAAATTAATTTTTTGACACATTGAACTCCATTTTCCCTTTTTTTCTTTTTTAAAATAATACTATACATATATATTATTTAATTATATATAATTTTGAAGCCATGTTAGCAAATCTAAAGAGAACTTCCAAAAACCAACAAAAATACATGGTGAATGACATAATTACTTATTATTAAGTCAACATTAACGTTACGACAAAATCAAGCTGAAAGTAGCATCAAGCAGGAACGATCGATTATTTGATTATGCTGTTTTCTCCAATGGGTCCGCTCACATGCGAATGACTGCTATACTACTCCTACTACTACTTTAATTAATAAAAAGATAATTACCTTTTTTTAAAAAAAGTTTTGACTAATATTTTTAACTATGACTATGATGATGATAATATTTTTATGAGTTTTCACCATGTTGAAAAAGAAATAGATGAGTTGTATCATTAAAATTTTTGATTTAATGATGAATAGAAAATTATTTTATCATAATTATTATGTCCGTGTAAGTTTGTGTATACTTATGAATTGTGAATATAATAAACAATTCATAAATAGTTTAAATGTATTTAAAAAATTTAATAAAAAGTAATATGCAAATTTAAAATTTCATTTGTTTTATTAAATACAACATATATGTAATTATGTATAAATAAATCCTTTTCCAAAAAAAAAATCACTAATAAACTCACCATAATAAATAAAAAACCAATATTTGTTGTCCAATAGAAGCCCATTAGAACATGCCTTGATCCACAGTACGCCCATTAGAAAGTTGCTAGTCCACTATAAGCCCATTAAGCATGTCGGCCCATTCCTCTAATTGCTAGTACCAGTTGATAATTTTGCCAAATCCCCCTCCCGAGTGATGTGTTCATGATTTTGTCAATCTATTATCACTCTTACATTTGATATTGTTGCCTACGTGTTGTGCCCACCAAATCTTTGTCTGGAACAGGACAAAGACAACATCGTATCAGCTGTCAGTCACGTACAATCAGCATGCTCTACCCTTTTTCCTTTTGCTTTGCGACGCCCTGACACCCTCATCAATACGTCTTCCAACGCCTTTGAAGCCCCCATAACCAAAGAGTTGGACTACGATGAAACAAAGATGAAGATGAAAACTCTATAGCCTTGGAATCCCTAGCCTCTGTTAAAGATCTAGTTGCTAGTTAGCTTGGCTAATCTTGTATGTGAAGTCCATTCGTTTGTGCCCCAAAAAGAGGTTACAGTCTCATGGTACTAAGCCGCTTCTGGATTTAAGCAAAAGGAACTGAGCAATCCCTGTATTATGAATGATCTTTTCTTGTTGTTGGCAACAAATGTTTGATTATACACAAAATGATATAGAGACAATGATGTTAGTTTGTTGATTCATTTATCACACTTGTTATATTGGGGGCAACGATGGGCTCATCATGCATTAATATTATCATTTTTCAAGTTGACAAGGTTAGGTGGCTCTTGATATTACATAAATGCAGTAGAAAACAAGATAAGTCAACAACTTGTAAATGATGAGATTGCATGGAATTTGTATATGTTAACTGTATGAAGCTTCAGTTTGGCCGTTCAATATATCTATCCATGAAATAAACAAAACACTACTATTTATACTTGATTGCATGTTTGATTTCTCAAACATTTCTCACTAGCATTGGCTCTAAAAGCACATGCCCCAAACATCAAGTGGGATTGGAGTCATTACTGATGGTTTGAAGCATAATAGGTTTAATGAAGAATATCACCCTCTATCGAGCCTCTAAAAGTGATAAACTTATTTCATTTCTTGAAGATGTTCCATAATTGCCTGATGAAGAATCTGCTTCAAAGGGACTCTTGCGAAACAAAAAACCAGGTTGTTTGGGCAGAGGCAATTCATTTTCACTTCCCAACATCAGAACCACGGATGACATGCTTGGCCTCTCCTCAGGATGCTGTTGTACACATAAAAGGCTAATGTGGATGCATCGTAACACCTGTGATAGACTGCCAGTCTCTGCTAAGAAATCATCAGCAAGATCCAAAGGCCTGCCTTCTTTCCATAATCTCCATGCCTGCAACAAAATGACATTCGTTTATCATTCATCAATTCAAGATATGTAATAAAAGATAATGACAATGAGGCTTACATGTTCAATAAGGTTGCCGCTTTGATTTTGATGATAGAATCCTCTGTTCTTTTTTCCACTTATTATCTCCAACAACAATATGCCAAAGCTAAACACATCTGATTTTACCGAAAACAGGCCATCGATAGCATATTCTGGTGCCATATAACCACTGCAGAACATTGTCAGATAAGAGTTTCATGGGGATTTATAGGTCAAATTTGCAGAAAAAGTAGACTTACTACGTTCCAACCACTCTGTTGGTATTGGCTTCAGTCTGGTCTCCTCCAAAAGTTCTTGCCATGCCAAAATCTGAAATTTTTGGGTTCATCTCACTATCAAGCAAAACATTACTAGCTTTTAGATCTCTATGGATAATCCTCAATCTGGAATCTTGATGAAGGTAAAGGAGTCCCCTAGAAATCCCACAGATAATTTGGAAACGCTTGGGCCAATCTAATACTTTGCATCTTCTTTGGTCTGTCAAGTACTTCATTCATGTTAATTCTATATCTATTTGATCTTTTGAAGCAGCAGAAGCAAATTATTTCACAAGACGAGAGCAGACAACATAAAATTGAAAGGTTTCTGACCAAAAATAAATGAGTCAAGACTTCTGTTAGGCATGTATTCATAAACAAGCATTTTCTCCTCTCCATGAATGCTGCACCCAAGAAGCCTTACAAGATTCCGATGCTGAAGTTTGGCAATCAACTTTACTTCAGTTTTAAACTCGTTCAATCCTTGTCCGGAACTCTTTGAAAGTCTTTTCACGGCAATTTCTTGTCCATTTGCAAGTGTCCCCTGGAGAATAAGAACATTTTGATGAGCTTTCAATAAGATGAATTCTCTGTACTTGAGATCACTTTAGTATTATGCTGTTAACTTTACCTTATAAACAGGTCCAAAACCTCCTTCACCTAGCTTGTTATTAAAAGAAAAACTATCCGTAGCTCTGGCTATCGTACCTAGCTCGAACACAGCAAGGTCCATATCTTCGCTCCGGCCTTGGTTCTTTAGATCATTTTCCTTCCTTTCTTCAACTTCATCTGAAACAGTAGTTAAAATAGGTTAGCATTCAACATAGAAATATGCTTGCTATCTTATCCATATTGATAGATTTAGATCGAAGAAAAAAAGCTGTATGCTTCTTCTGAACACCAAAACCAAAAATATCCAACCGATTGTTCATGGACTCTCTTTTTTGTCAGATCATAAAACAAAATTGAAAACCAACTATTATCAAATTTGATAAGGAATATAAGTGAAATGGCAAATTTCAGTATTACTGTTTCCTTGAAAACAGGGTAGGGATTTGATACCAACTTTCCCCTGCTTTATGAGGACCATAGTTGATATTACCTTCTAATTTTCTCCTTCTTCTCCGGATGTAATAAATGACTACAAGAATCCCCAAGAACAAAGCAATTGGTGTTGCAATTATGACGGCCAGCTTTGCCTTACGCTTGTTTTTCAGTTCTGCATGATCAATATTGATGAGGGAAGACAAATATAATTAAACAAAAGCCAAAAGACATTATCACAAGCTGTAACAAGAATACGTTCCGATTTTGAACTGATACCTGCTTCTGAAGCAGGCACTCTGATGTAGAGATCCTGGCCAAATGATTGAAATTGTTTAATATCAATTAGATCATCAAACCACATGGCGCAGCCGCTTCCTCGTCCTGTAATATCTAAATTAGTGTATGCCATACAAGAACAGTTCTGCAAGCACCTAGCCCTACATTCCCTGAGGTTCATGCTTTTGTTCACCCAAGAATTAGAGGTATCTGGCGTTTTCACCCTCCCAATTCTAAGAAATCCATCTCCGCTTTGGCAGCTTAATGGCTTATTGTGTACACACCCATCAGACCAGTCCGAGGAGTTCCATTTTTCCAGCGATTTAGGCCTGAATGCTTTCAAACATTGGCAAGCTGGAAGCTTAGAGTTATCGCAGTTCCCATTTGCACCACATAGTCCACGTCTGTCACAATAGTCACTTGGCATGATTGAAAACAACTTCCAAGTCTGAGTTTCTGGGTTCCATGTGTACCGCTGTCTTACACTTTCAGTTTGGTTCAGAACAAACCTTGACATCACTGATCTGTTTTTGAGGTAATATATGTAGTACACCTCCTTCTCATTCCAGACAAAGTCGTAATCAAAGACTGGATTTGATCTTAAATTTGGTGTACCACTAAATCCATCGCCATTCCATAGGCCACTGCGATAGTACTTTTCTGAGCCTTTCCATAGCACCATCTCTGGATTGCCTTGGAGTTCCACCCCATAAGTAAGGTCCCCTGGAGATGGATCACCTGAGTTCTTCCATGCAGCTAGTCTTCGATTTAAACCAGTTCTCAGGTCCCAACCAATCTTCATCCCTGGTAACATTGTATCAGTTGGATGGTCAAAGCTTTGCCACAAGTAGTTCTCTGAATTACCATCGTTTCCATCTCTGACAACAAGATTGCCTGAATCCAGGAGCTGCAGAATTGGATTCTGAGCTGCTTCTGTGGAATTAATTGACCAAACAATTGTTTGGTTCTGACCTAGAAGCACGACTCTGCCAGTGGTGTCTATCTTCAGCAAGCCGGTGGTGTCATTTATCGGGGTTATCCTGTTTGCAACCCATACAACATTTTGCATCGGGATGTTATTGTACCAAATTCCCAAGTAACGATTCTCCGAACTCCCTGGATTGAAGAAACCCAAGGCAAAGCTTCCATCATTGGAGACCAAGGTCATGCCATCAGTGAGTGACTCAGATGGAGAAATCTTGTCGAGTGCGTTGGAAGCTTTAAAGAAGATGATGAGGAAACAAGCACTGAAAGAGAAGATGTCCATGTCCACCGATGTCTAGTCTGAAAGCTATTTGCTTGGAAGATAAGTATAAATGCCATTTGTTTGAACATTCTAAACAGCATTGACCTTCAGGTTTGAAGGCAAGACTTTGGTTTGTATGGCTGCCGTAGGCACTCATTGACCTTGGAATTCTTCATCAATCATGACAGATGCTACAACAATTCTATATACCTCAACTTTTTCTTCGAAATGGAGATATCTTCAACTAACATTGAAGTTTCCTGTGCGCTGCTTCACCTTTGGCTTATTCTTATATTAGTTGCAGAATTAATTGTTTTAAGGATTATGGTGGGGTTAACTACCAGATCAGATGTAGTGGGTTTTATTGAATGTACTTAGAAGGCTACGAATTTTGCCTTTTGTTTTGTTTTGGGTCATCAGGTATCTCACTCTTGATGTCAAGCCTATCTTCAATCCTGAGGACTTCCATGTTTCTCGGCAAACCCTACTGGGACTTTACTTTTCGTTCTTTCCCTTTGTGATGAACTATGAGCAATAATATTCCTCCCTTTCAGAAAAAAAAAACATTGAAGTTTCCTTTTATGGCACATGATGGCTGTCAAGTTAAGATTATTGAGAAATTGAAACTGAGATGAGTTGCAATTCAGTAACTTGAAGTTTGAGACCATGAAACAGAATATTCTTGTCTGCCCTAGCTTAATATAGACGTCCCGACTGTTCCAGTAAATCCAAGATGTTAAAATTCTTTGTTACACAAAATTCAGGGAACTTTACACTAAGGTTTTATCATAAAGAAAGCTCTAAAGTAAGTTCCTTGTACACTACTAGACAGTAAGACTATATATGGCTTCAACCAAGACCTTTTCAAAAGTGCAAGTAATTAAGTAACTATGACTTTTTTTTTATAGGTCATATGTATAAGGTGTTTTTGACAATAGTCTTTTTTATAATTTTAACTGTTTTTAGTCAAGAGAATTAAAATTTAGATAAAATTACCCTTAATAAAATTGACTCATTTATTTAGCTCCGCGTCTCAATCCGAAACCTATTAACGGGTCAAGTATGTTTAGTTCTATACTTCAAACAAACTTATATTCTTTGAGCTTTTCTCATCAAACTATTCATCTCTGGAGTATTGCGTGACTAGTTTTTAGATATTGCATGACTAGTTTTTAGACATTGCATGACTATTTTGTCCAGGGAAAGAAAGACGAGTCCAAGAGCATCACATCCCAAATCGACGAAGGGTAGGAGCAAGACCATGATCAAAGAAAACAACATCAGATACAGATTTCTTTCGCTATCAAGGCAGAGGCAGATCGTCACGTGGAATGAATTTTTGACTCAGAGATAAAGAAAAACACGTAAATCAGTAACTGAAGACAAAGGAGTAGGGGAAGCCCTCAAAACTCACAACGAGAAATACAAGACGCTAACACAAACAAGAACTCTGAAAGAATAAAACATAGCAAAAAAAGAAGACTTCTAAGACCCAACCAGAAACCAAAGTCACGCAATACCTTACTAACAAGTTACGTAATGGCTTACTAACAAGTCACGCAATGCCTATCTAATAGTCACGCAATGCTTTACTAAAAATTAGTCATATAATGTTTAAACACTAGTCACGCAATACCCAAAGTCATCAGTCACGCGGGTTGCGTGAGACATTAACACAAACAAGAACTCTGAGGGAACAAAACATAACCAGAAAAAAAAACTCCTAAGACTTAACCAAAAACCAAAGTCACGCAATGCCTATCCACTAGTCACACAATGCTTTACTAAAAATTAGTCATATAATGCTTAAACACTAGTCACGCAATACCCAAAGTCAGTCACGCGTGACTGAAACTGTTTGATCATTGGTGTTGTTTTATGCTTGGCTTATCTATTTGATCATTCAGAGAGTTTTAGCTGGTCATTTTTGGAGTTGTTTTTCTGTGTCTTATGGTGTTTGAGCAAAGAGAAAGCTAGATTTAATTTTGAAATTTTTATCTAGATAGCGAGATAGAGAAAACTGAAATTGTTTTAATTTGTCTGAAATTGTTTAAAGGGTATTCTTGTCAAGTTCTGTAAAAAATTATAATATTATTTCTCACAATTTTGTTTTAAGTAAACATGCATTTCTAGACTTTGAAAAACGTCATGGACATTTTTTTCTTCTCAATAATTGTTATTAATTGAATATGACTACCAAAAAGTCAAGTCTTTCCCAGATTTTCTTAGCCGAGTTTACAAGAAATTGCAATCACATGTCCTGAGGGTCGAATAGATGTCGTGTGCTATTAAATTTCCCCAATCAGTTTGTTCTGAACAGCATAAAGCTATAGATTTCACGCTTTTGGCTTTGACTATGTCATCCATGATGGCATTGCAATGACTCTAACAGGGAAAGTTAGAAACTAAGCAATCCAGACAAAAGAAAAAAGAACAAATAGGAGAAAAGAAAACGCACCGACCAAGCAATGACCATCCTGCAAATAAAACAACACCTACCCTGTCATTAGCAAGGGGAAGATGGCAAATTAAAACTTAAAATAATAATAATAATACTCTCTGCTCTGTAGGTTTCTGTGCTTTTGGCTTGATTCTGTCACTTCATGGCGTTGCCATAAACAAAACCTGCCCACACGCCCTATTAGACTTAACAATTTATGTTTTTTAATCATAAATATATCATACATAATTAAACACAAAACACGTTAAGACTAAATACAAACACTACACATTTAATATTCGTGTTTTAAATTTAAAACATATACACATATATGTTTAATAAACATATAACACAACACGACACGATTAACACGTTTGTTAAACGTGTCAATATACGACACCACACGATTAATAATATATTTAACACGATTAAATAAAAATATTTACAAATAAATATAATTTTATTATTTAAATTTAAAATCTATAATTATAAAAATAATTATAACAAAACGAAAATAATAATAACATCAAATATAATAAAATTTAATATAAATAACATACATAAAATTCATTATCATATAACATGATAAAATACATCATTAACATATAATCTTCAAATACTAATAATATAAAAAATCATTCATAATTTTCAATCATAATAATTACATTATTATCTTTATAAAATTAAAAAAATTTTATTAAAATAATTATTTAAAATTATTTATATAAAGTTAAAATAATCTTTAATTATTAATTTTTAATAGGTTAATAAACGTGTCACGTATACACGTTTAAACATGATAATACGATTAAGTAAATGTGTTTAACGTGTCAGACACGATTAGACACGAAACACGTTAAGATTAAATCTAAAACATATTTAACTCATATCTTCTTATGTCATGTTAACGTATCATATCTAAAATTACTCTACGCCCTACAGCTTAAAGCTCAATTTAAACTTACCTAAAAACATATGAACTTCGCCTGCTAAGCCTTTGCAAGGGCTACTTTTAAAGCAAAGATTCCATACATGCAACTCATTATTAATCACCTCGATTCATGAGGATAAGAACAAGCGAAAGCCTTCTTGGTTGCCAAATTTCGTAATTACATTACCACCAATTTCATATGGCTTCTTCCAAAACAAAGAAGCCCTTTCATTATGATCCATTGTTAGTAAAGGAGATAAAGGAAAACTTCTGTTAATCAATTTGTTGCTCTTCTTTTACCCCATAGTTTGCACTGTTGTTAATGTATCAGCAGGAAGGTTTGCCACAAAATGATCTGCACTGTTGGATATTGAGCTTCTTTCTATTAGTTTGATGACATAACCATGCTATTCTTTACTGCATTGGAACCTTGACATGGCATAATTGCCTGTATAAAACTATTCTTACTCATAATAAAGGTTTAAATTTTGCTTAAGTAACTTGGTTGGACCATATTTGGCTTTTTACTTATAACAAATTTAATATCATTTGTAAAAACTACATCAAGGTAAAGGATAAAACTCTCACTTTCTTAACAAGTCAAAACAACAACAAATTAACTCGTAATAGTAATTTGGTGATCAATGATTTTTTTTTTTCAATTTGTAGTGATTTGTAATAGTGCCTGTAAAGTTAGATGGTGCATTGATGAAAACTATTTATACTTGAATAAATTTTAACTCATGAAACATTTCCCACTAGTAAGCATTTGCAATAAAATTACAAGCCCTGAACTTCAACTGGAATCGAATCATTATTCCAGTATAAAAGATCCTGTATCCAGCTTCTAACAATGACATACTTGTTTCAGTTCTTGAAGATGATGCATGATTACTGGATGAAGTATCCGCTTCAAGCTAACTCTAGTGTAACAAAAAACCAGGTTGGTGAAGCTGAGGCAATTCATTTTCACTTGCCAATGTCTGAAGTCTGAACCACATATGACACGCTTGGCCTATCAGAATGCTGTTGTACGCCTAAATGGCTGATGTCAATGCATTGTGTCACCTTAGATATATTGCCAGTCTCTCCTAAGCATTCTTCTTTCGATTATCTCTGTGCCTGCAGCAAAAACCCTTTTATACTTAATTAGTTTGAGATAATTAACAAAGAAAAAAAAAAAGGAATTAAAGTAATATCTATTGACACTTACATATTCAGTAAGGTTGCGGCTGTGGTTTGGATGTAATTATCTCCAGCAACTATACACCAAAGCTTAAACAAATCTGATTTTACTGAAAACAGCCCATCTATAGTATATCTGGTGCCTGTGGAACGTTGTCAGAAGGATATGCCTTTTTATATGAATTTATAAATAAAATTTTAAGGCATAGAAGTACACTACAAAGTTCCAACCTTTCTATTTGTGTTACTTCAGCCTGGTCTGCCTCTGAAATTTTGTTGTCATGCCAATATCTGAATTTTTCAAGTTCAACTCACCCTCAAGCAGAACTTTCCTTGTTTTTAAATCCACTCTCCTTGTAGCCAAGAAGCCTGCTATAGTCTGGAATGGTTGAATATAATGTCTAAAATCTAGACTAAAAAGTGGAAATTATTATAGAGCCTCAAGAACTCTCAACTGCTCATTAGTAAAAATAAAAAGGCCAAAAGTAGTCACACACCTGCTTCACAAGCAGATATCTGTTTAACAAAGATCAATCCCACCTGATTTTAGCTATTTACCATGGATCAGATTGCTAAACCAAATGCACAACCGCTGCCTCCTCTTATATCTGTCTGTTTGTAGGCCATAGAAGAATAGTTTGGTAAGCATTTGGCCCTGCATTCCTTGAGACTCAAACTTTGTCTAACCAAGAATTTGTTGTGTCTGGCAGTTTCAGTCCACCAGATTTGCTGAGCCCATCTCCATTCTTGGATATTCCAAGTCTTGAAAATTAAAAAAAAAAAAAAGGGAAATTATTATTTGATCCCAATTACTACTAGTCTTAAAAAGTACAAACTACAACAAAAATATAAAGTACTTGAAAAGAAGCTGAGAAACGAAATCCTTGTAGTTTTAAGAAAAAGCATAAGACTTACTATCCTTGTTGTCATCAGGTCTTAATCTACATCCTCTTTTGATGGAAATTTGAAGGAAGGTCATAGTAAAACAAAGGTAGAAAGAACATCCTTAGCATTGGGATCTTCCCATTCTACTGACTCCCACCAGTCCGTTGAATCTAAAATGATTTGCTTGAGAGAGGAGGAAGAGATAAATGGATTCTCTTTAGCTGCTGACATCCGCCTCCCTCAAGCGATTGCAAAGAATCTGCCTGAATCATGACACCAGTACTACAAATGCTTTTCAACTTTGGCTACTCGACCGATGTCAATTTCCTTAAGCTGGTAAGAGTAGCTGTTGTTATGTCAACACCCCTTTGTTTCTCCTTGATGATTTTCTTCGTCTTCTTTTGATGTCATTATAAACTCTATTTCTTTACAGGATATAACAACAATTTCTTCCAAGTTTACAAGATCCTGTAGCTGTTCAAGTGAAAGGACCTTCTTCATGCTTGAGCAACCAATTAGACGAAGTATTTTAAGGGAAGAGAAGATGGTGGCTGGTGTTGGAGCTTGAGATGTAGATTCAACTGCTGCTCCAATTCTGACAAGTTCCTGCAAGTTACACAAACCTTCAAGGTCTACCTCCTCAATGTTCTGAAGCGAGTTGTAATAAGATAATGACAAGTCAACCATGCACTCCATCCCTTCACACTCCCGGATTTCACATTTCTTTAAGTCATTTGCTTCGTGGAACAAAGAAATATTGCTTATGCTTTTGAGATCATGGCACTTTTCAATATACAGATAACCAAGGTCATTTGGGAGCACTATAGGATCTTCATTCCTTATCTCCCCATTAACAAATTTTACACTCCTATAATGCTCAGGTCTCTCAAATTGCTCTGACCAAAGAGTGTATGTTGGGTTGTTAGCTTTAGATGATCCCACAACAAACACATAGTTTCTAGGCTTCTGACCCTGCATAGACTTTCCATATTTCTCAAAGTCTAGCAACTCAAGAAATGACCCTGAAAAAGTCTCTAGCTTCCTCAATTTGGCTACTTCCTCTGCATTTATACACAGTGTAGTTGCCAAGTATTGGAGATGAGAAAGCATTGGTCGTATGCCCATTGGCAGCTCCTTTAGATCCTTGAAAGTAAGTCAAGATATATGAGGTTCACTAACATTTCTATACCGTGAGGGAGCTCATTGATAGCAGTATTATAAAGATCCAACTTTCTCATTACTCTAAGCTTTGCTAATGAAGGCACATCCCTTAACTTGTCACAATTTCTAAGTATCAATGCAGCAAGATTTTCCAAGTTGGAAATGGAACTAGGCAGACTGCGAATACTTGTATAAGAAAGATCTAGAACCTCTAGACTGTGCATGTGCTCGAAGAAAGATTCTGGAATACTTTCCAAAAGTCATTTTGCTGCAATAACAAGGTTGACAGATTGTGGCATTTAGGTGACATGTGAGGAGGAATTTCTAATATTGAATTATCCATCAAGGAAACCTTCTCAAGATTGCTGGTCCATTCATGCTCACCTGGTAGTTCATTTAATTGCATACCAGCTTTTACCATGAATTTCTGATCACCAGATTTAATCGATATTGCCATGTCTCTCAAAACATCATGCATCCGAACCACAATCCTATTGTTGACCATAGCCATCTCTAACAAGCAATTGTTTACAAGCTTATTTAAAACACTATGACCCCTGTCTTGCAATGCTTGTCTACTTCCACATTCATCAATAAGTCTCTCATCAATCCAATTTTCTATTAGCTCATTCTTTTTGATTGCATAATCCTCAGGATACAATGAGCAATACAGAAAACAATCTTGTATTTTTGGATCCTCCAAATTGTCATAACTGAACATCAAGCACTGAAATATTTTGGTGTCTAATCCTTTCACACTTTTCACATGTTCATTTAGCTCATTAAGCACATTCCCCCACTCATGATCATCATCTACCCCCTTCATGCTTCTGGCTATTGTCACGATGGCAAGAGCTAAACCACCACAATGCTCAACAATAAGGTTCACAATTGCCATTAAAGTTGGAACTTGTAGAACAGTATGCCCTACATGATTCAAAAATAAGTTCAATGATTCCTCCCTTGAAAGTGGTTGCACTTTGAGCACCGTGCATCCCATGGATCTACAAACCTCAGTCGATCTACTAGTCAATACCAATTTGCTCCCTCCAAGTAATGTTGGTTCAGGAATTCCAACATCTAATAGAGAGAACTGTTCCCAGACATCATCTAATATCAACACATAGCTTTTTGTTTTCAAGATTTCAATCAGTGCAGTTGCTAATACATCTTCAGGAAGAAATTAATTCATTGCACATGCAATAGCTCCATGTAGATTGACAATATTCATTTCTTTCGACACAGTGATCCAAATAACTTTATTGAATCGAGTCTCTTTCAACAATTGATTGTTGATGTGCTTCATGATTGTAGTTTTCCCTATGCTCCCCATTCCACATACTCCAATCATTCCGACCTCATCACCCATCAAGTATCTCCATATTTGGTCTTTGACCTCAGTTTCACCTTCTAAATTGGTCATCGGCAATGTCACCCCAGTGGCATGCGGTCCATAAATTGCCACACCCCCTGGGGAACAGCCCGGGTGATAAATTTCCTTCACTTCTTCAATCATTTGGCAAACAAGCTTGCCTAGGTGGGCACGTGAGATGTATGAAACGACAGACAACTTTCGTTCAATCTTTTGCATTTTGGTATTCATCCTTTGTACATCTTCAAGCCATTTCTCCACTTCTTTCTTCACCACTTTCCTACAATGAATCTCAGCTTCATTTGCTGACTGAATATCTTGCTTCCGAATATTTAGATCATCCAATCTTCTTCTGGGATCATTCACATTTTTTTCAAGATTTTGATGATTGTCCAAGCGTGTGCAGGTGGGAGCCCCTATGCACTTCATCAGTTTAAGGATTGCCCCAACAAGCTCCATATAAACCATGCTTCCTGTAATCCAAAAGCCTTTAAATCAAAACGTTAAATTTGTTTCAATCATTAATTATCTGACTGTCATTCAATAAAGTTAAGCAAATTCGTGGCAAGAAGTGTTAACTTATAGCTTTCAGGAAAAGAAAATTAAGAAGCAGTAGTAACAATCATGTGAAACATATAAAGATAAGAGAATACAAACAAAACAATAACTCCAAAGATCAATTCATGCCACAATTCAAGATCCTAATGTAGAAAATGACCAAAGATGAAAGAAAGAAACAAAGAAGAGGAGTAAACAGTTTACCTAGGCTCTTGACATTGCACCAGCCCTTCAATACTTGTTGATTGAAATCAGGAAAATAAGCAGAGAAGGAACAAAGCCAAGAAGATAGCCACTAGCAGAATTTCTTATCCAAAAAAGTCTTTAATGTTTGGTTGGAGCAAGAAGGAAATTAAATAATGGCCAAGTCAATGTAACAAGTCCTGGCTAAGGTTTCCAAGTAAATTCCCTCGAAACCTCAGACATTATTTTACTACCTCAAAATTGCTAAGTCAATCTATGGTTTGATTGTAGGATTAATACATGCTACACAACACAATCAATGGTTCTGAATATCAAGAGTTGTTTTTTTTATTCATTTTTTATTTTTAATCTATTCTAACTATGTAAAATTGGTTGACCATTGGCTTTCTGAATTATGCTATTCTGTATGACAAATTTCCCTCTCTAGATGTTCTGCAATAGACTTTCTATATTAGTCTGAATTTATTATTTAAAAAGAGAATTAGTCCAACCTGAAAACTAATAATCAAGTACCCCAGTCTTGAACTCTTTTCTTGTTGCTGATACAAAAAGATTTGACCATGCACATAATGAAATAAGTTATGATCTACTGAATTCAATCCATTTAATAAGGAGACATGAAATGAAGTTCCTCTGTTGTTTGATGGAGCTTCAGAATCTCACTTCAATCAGCAGTTTTCTACTGACTTAACCAGATTGTTAGTTCCTTGATTGATTTTCCAGTTAATGAGCCTTATCAGATTACCAAACTTGAGAAATGGTACTTCAACTTTTAAGGTTCTAAATGTGACAGAATTCACAAAATATATAGAAATATAAGGTACAAGATGGTGATGAAAATCATTTGGTAAAGATATTGACCCTCCAAGAGGAGGAGGAGAAGGAGGAGATGGTAGTCCATTTCAAATAGGAGAAGAGATAAGGGGATCATTTTTAACTTCCAACATTCTCCCCTTACAGGTTCATAAATTGTTGCTTATGGCTGTGACAAATTACAGAAAATTCTCCCCTTACGGGTATATCACCATAAAGTTATTGAATATCATCTTCCAAGGGTGCAATATTGGGTTCTAACTTAGATCACTAATGCCAACATTTCCATTTCATAAGATAAGTGATACTTTAATCATATTACAAGTAAAACTCCTTGATAGTTGACCAATACAATGAAGCAAAAGATAGAAAATAAGAACACAAAACAAATTGCAGCGGACATAATATCAAGCCTTGAAAATTCAGGCTGAGGGGAATAGACAGTTTTATTCATTATGCATCAAAAGGCTAGATCTGGTTACTCAACATATAGTGAACAAGAGGATATTGAGTTAATCATTGTTTTTTTTTGGTAAAAGGCTTTCTATGTTATATTCTACATAAATTATAGTAAAGAATCAATGACTATAGGGGTTCTTTTCAATATAAATCTGTTCTTTAGTGCAGTTCAGATGATATGGTCACTGAAAATGGAGATATAATGATCAATTTCATTATTCTGAATAAGGTGTCAACCTCTCTGACCCTGCTTTATATCAGTGATAACATGGTTAAACTTGTTGTGAAGTTCTTTTCAATTCCTCATGCTACATGTTAAGCCTTATCCAGATAAGATTGAAGATGCATTTAGATAGCGAAATCCAAGTTCTTATGTTCAGGGTATGTTAGTAATTTTATGGGCCTTGTTAACGTCGTTTGCTTCTGTGCAGTTAAAGGTTAAAAGTTCACGGGGGTTGGGCACAGAACATAAGTAGAAGCGTGCCCCTTACTCTCTGTTATTTCTGTTATTACAACTTAAGACAAAAGTAAAGACCAACCAAGCAACCGAGCAAGCAGATGTAAAACCCAAACAACAAAAACCAGATCACTGCTCCATTCTTGTCTTAACAACAACAAAATGGATCGGCTTCTGAAAGCTGCAAGAACTTCCGGTTCTCTCAACTTATCCAATCGATCTCTCAGGTAATGTTCATTTCGACCCCCAAATCATTTCCTATCATTTCGAATCCATCCCTGATTCTCTCATTATTTAGTTCTTCAATCCACTTCTCAATTTATTGTTTTTTATGTTAAAAGAGAGGTGCCGGTAGAGGTCTACAGAAGCTTGGATGCTGTTGGGGAGGGTGAAAAGTGGTGGGAGGTAATTTAATTTAAGAATTATTTGTGTTCCTTTTTTTTTGGGTAAATTATGAGAAATTCCCCTAAATTTAAGCTTTATTGCCTTTTTTTAAATTGAGTGTTGAAATTTCATTTGAATCGGATATAAAATGTTGTTGATGTTGCTTTGTTGTATGTAAAGGCTGTGGAGCTACAAAAGCTAATCTTAGCACATAACAATATTGAGTCATTGAAAGAAGACCTGAGGAATTTACCATTATTGACTGTGTTGAATGTCAGTCACAATAAGCTTACTGACCTTCCGGCTGCCATAGGACAGTGAGTTATTTTGAACTTTGAAATCTGTTACTCTGTTCTTTGGATTTATCTAGTTATGCAGGCAAGTTTTCATGTGTGATTTTTTTTTTCCTTCTACTTTTATAGGCTTTCCATGCTTAAGTTGTTGGATGTGTCATTTAACTTGATAGTGGCAATACCAGAGGAGGTTGGATCAGCAACTTCTTTGGTCAAGTAAGCTCCTGTTTATCTCTCTCAAGTCTTTCAAATAAATAATAGTTGGCTGAATGTCTTTTTTGTTGCCATTTTGGCATTTTTGCATTTGCATGCTTGTGTTGGTGCATTATTTATTTTAATGGTCCTATACTTATTTTTAACACATATGGGTTGACACAGAAAAAGGAAGTGATAAGTCTTTCCTATCTGGTATGATCATTTCATCTGCAGTTTCCTAATGCTTGAGATGTATCAGATATCCATTTTATTTTGTTTTAGCGAGAATCTATTCCTTCCGTGCACTTTAGTGCATAACACAAATGCCTTCTGCTGAGCTTTTTGGTCCATTTTCATAGCCTAGTGTTACTTCTTTCACAACCAGAACTGGCTGGGGGTTTGAGTTATAATAGCATCAAAAGGATTTTTTGGATTAGCTTCTTCTTGATTAAAAAGGGGACAAAAATTGGACAATTTGAATAAGATATTGTATAAATTTTAGAGTTTATTATCCTATTAATCCCTGTCTCAAGCAACAGTTTGCTTTCAAGTTTATGGTGATTTTCTGAATACTTCATTTTGTGAAACCATTTATACTTTGATTGCTTTTTTAGTGAAGAAAAGAGTTTGAAATTTTAATCTTTATTGTCTATTGAATCATTCTTTTGTGACAATTCCAGGTTTGATTGTTCAAGCAATCATATTAAGGAACTTCCATGCTCACTTGGAAAATGTTCAGAATTATCAGACTTAAAGGTAGGTGTGCATGTAATATTCTGTTGACACAACTTTTCTATTTACCGATCATCACAGTTATCATTATTTATCTTTTGTTGTCCTTTAAGGGTCTGCTCTCCAGATGAGTTTTTCCACTTTTTGCTTCACCTTTAAAAGCACCTTGTCTTTGAATAAATTTCCCAGCCCCACTGATAATGTGTAAATTCTGTTATGAAGTCACAAATATTTTTGGACTTAAGGTTCTCTACTTCTTTTTGGACATAATCCTCCTTGTTAAGTCTATCATTGTTGGTTAGTTTCAATCTCAAACATGTGCCTCGTTTGACTTTCACAGCCATTTTCTTAACCTCTGTTATGGATGGATGCTAAGGTGATCTTCAAAGAAGATTTGATGGTCTTTTACAACCTCTTTTTCCAATCACTTTCAGGTTGTAGAGTGTCAATTTGGGTCCTTTTCTTATTTGGTCATCATTCATCAATTAGTTTTTAGAGATCAGCTAAGCTTGTCATTAAGAATGCCAATATATGATGTGCTAAATCTTCTTGTCATGAAATTACAAGTTTCAGACGTTCATCTTGCTTTATTTATCATCATATATGGTCCATAACTGGCTTCTTGCTTTGCTTTTTTGTACACTAGGCATCAAATAATCAAATTACCAGCTTGCCTGAAGATCTTAAGAACTGTTCAAAATTGACAAAGCTAGATGTCGAGGTAGTAAAGTCAATTATTTTTCTATATTGTGATTGCTGTGGAGCATCTTATTGAGGGTTTCTGTTGTAATTAATAATCATTAATGATGTATTTTGGGGCTTATTTGTGCTATATTTTCCAATTGTGTCAGGGGAACAAGCTAACAGCTTTATCTGAGAACTTTTTCGCATCATGGACACTGCTTATAGAACTCAATGCATGTAATAGTTGCTGTTCCATAATTTGCCAGTTATATCAATAATATTTAAATATCACATTATATAAACAAATTTTGAAATCTGTGCAGCAAAGAACTTGCTGAGCAGCATGCCACAGAACATTGGATGTCTTTCGCGTCTCATCCGTCTTGACCTTCATCAGAACAGTGAGTGAAATACAGAGTTGTGTTAGAAAATATCCTTATTTTTTGACTATGTGATAAGTCATATTGATACTGAATGATGCAGGAATTTCGGCAATCCCACCATCAATAATGGGTTGCTGTTCCCTAGTGGAATTCTATATGGGGTCATATTCTTGTTCACTGTTTATGAGACATATTTTGTAGTTATCTGAAAGTTTTTGCTCTTTTGATATTCATCTGTTATTGGTTACCTCAAATTTTCAGGAATAATGCATTGTCGATATTAGCAGAGGAGTTAGGTTCTCTTTCTCATTTAGGGACTTTGGATCTTCACTCAAACCGGGTAGCTATTTCAATCTCTTTTGCTTTAATGTAAATTTTCTGTTACTGTTTTGGGAAGAAACTGCATTTTCATACATTGTTTGTTTTGATGGCCTCCAAGAGTAATTTTTTTTTGGTACTTTTTTTGCTCGGCTTTAATTTGAGGAAAACTTGTTTTCTTTTTTTGGTACTTTTGGTGCTCACCATTTTATTAGTCTCTGCCCAAGTTAAATATATACTAACATTTTAGCAGTACATGGATGCAATGACTGCTTTCCATTTGGAACATCTTACATCTGCTTTCCAGTTGGCTAACTATCAAGCCAGCATTTGATTCATGCTTCATCCTGATTTCTTAGCTGTGTTGAATGCTTTTTTAGGATGTCTATGTTGGAAGTGATTATTTGAAGCCAACAAGTTTCTTTGAGCCTTGAGTTTTTTGGGTATTGTGACACATTTGTCAATGTGCACGAAGAAAATAGACATACTTTGTTTTGGTCTCTTTTATTTATTTGTTTATTTGTTCTGACAAAATACAATGTAATACATGCATGCAATCATTTTTTTATTTATACAGTTGATTCACCTTATTGTTTTGTGTTGTCTTGTGTTTATCTTCTTTTGGTCCCAGAAATAGTCTGAATCTTACTAAATTGTAACTGCATACTGATTATGTTAAATGCATGTAGTTGAAGGAATATCCAGTAGGTGCATGCAAGTTATGCCTATCAGTTCTGGATCTTTCAAATAATTCATTGACTGGATTGCCTGCTGAGCTTGGTAAGGTTAGCAATTTTGGATCATTAATTAATTTAATTCTGGCATATATTTATTAGGAATGCATAGCACATGATGCTCTGATGACACAGCAAAAGCATATATTTTCACTGACCATATCATTTTCTATTTTACTTGTCCTCATTTACATTTAGGTGGCAAAAAACAATGTAAATATGTTTGATTCTTTGATATTCATGATGAACATATTTTAGGCAATCTAATTTGATGTTTTGTTTAGGCAATATGACTACTCTGCGGAAACTTTTGCTCACTGGCAACCCTTTGCGAACTCTAAGAAGGTTGGACTCATTGAGGGAGTTATTTGTTTATATAAGTTCAGTTTAGTCATGTACTTACCAACTGATGTTTATTTTCTCCTGCAGTTCGCTGGTTAATGGACCTACACCTGCTTTATTGAGATATCTTAGAAGTAGACTTTCTGAGGGTGAAGGTATATGGGTTTACAATGCACATTCAACATAATATCCTTTGAGTCCATAGTCTTTCTGGCATCTCTCTTACTTTATCCTCCTTACTGCGAGTGTTGTTTGAAATTTTGATTAAATTTCAAATAGCCATGATATCTGGTTCTGTCATGTATCTTGTTCCAAATAATAATAATGAAGCTTTTGTTGTAGATTCAGAAGCGAAAACTCCTGCCAAAGAGGAAGTAGTTACCATGGCAGCTCGATTGTCTCTCACTTCAAAGGTATCTCCTTTACTATATCAACTTATAAATTTGTTTTAAGGTTAGATTCTGATCTTCTATCAGGGTAAAGTGTGTATTTTGTTTGTGACCTAATTACTGTGGATGCAGAATGTAATAGGTAGGTTCAACTTATTACTACCTATCTAGCTCTCTGTCTGAGGACATTGGTGGATACGTTTCCTTTCATTGGAACATGGTTTGCATTATAGGGTATATAGATCCAGAAAAATAGGGCATCTTACTGGATGCATGAGCTTAAGGAAGAAATGAACTCATCGGGTTTGTTCAGATGTTAAGGGTTGAGAAATTGAGAATCTGCCATTAAAAGTTGGGTCTTTGGTTCTGAATTTGATTCATGTTGCAGTGTTGCATGCTTTGTACAAAATTGCATATCATTCAGCTTCTTGATGATTATTTTTCCTGGCAGAAAGCATAGAACTTGCTCACTTTGTCTTTGGGTTCTTGATTTGGAAACGATGCATTTGGATTTTTTAAATTTTAGTTTAATGGTGTATGCTAAAATTAAAAAGATAAGATTTTTATAGTGCTGCATAGATCCAGAGATTCATTGAATCTTCACTAAATTGTGACTTTGAAATGCTGCTTAAATGGAAGATTGATTTTCAAATGCTATAGCTAACGTTATGTTAATTTCTTATAAGCCCTAAATCTTTGTTAGTTTCGTATGTTGTCTACATCATTTTCAACAATTAATATCCAAATTCACTCTCTAAGTTCTTTGTATCCAATTTATCAACTTAAGTTTCTTGTACATGTATTTTCAGGAACTTTCTCTGGAGGGCATGGGATTAAGTGTTGTCCCATCTGAAATATGGGAATCAGGTGAAATTATAAAAGTTAACCTTTCCAGAAATTCCATCCAAGAGCTGCCAATTGAACTTTCCTCATGTTTATCCCTTCAGGTATTTGCTCTCTAGTTATCATTTCTTCTAGAAGTATGGGCTTTGATTGTGATGAAGTAAAATGATTTGTGTATCCATATTTCTGAATTGGGATAAAAGACATATATATTGTTGCTTGAAGCTTCCATATGATGTTTGCTTGTGAGATCAATTCCGTAGGCAAGGAGTTTTAGAATTCATCCCTGATGTATGATTGATGATCTTCTTCTTGAGTTTTAACCAATGAGCTTAGTTGGGAAGCAAACTTGTCTGGCTTTCTTAGGTTGTTATCTGGTTTAATTGATGATCTGCAACCTTATGGTAACTCATATTTGAATGTGCAGATTTTGATTTTATCGAGGAACAATATTAAAGAATGGCCGTTCGCAATTTTAACGTCACTTTCCAATCTTTCTTGTTTGAAGCTGGACAATAATCCACTACAACAGGTAAGCAGGTTTGAATAAAAATTTTTTCTTCTACAATATGCAAGAGATCATGTGAAAGACATATGAAATGAAGAGTGTGTTTCCTAAAATTTTTCTTGTCCCTCAAAATTTTTTTTTCCATCTGCCTTCTAAATGTTAGCTGTTGAGGGAGGAATGCATGCTTGTGCACTCACTAATTAGTCTAATTCATGATTGCCTCCTAGATATGTGGAAAATAAAAAAAAAATATGCCCAGTTGGTTAAGGTACCGAATACTGTGTTCTGTCAATAATGGCTCATCAATCTAAAGGTAGTTGATGCATCAGATGATTGGATTGATAGCCGCCAGAAGTTCTGTCCAAGAACTTGGAAACAATCAATTGCTGCAAGATTGGTCAAGTTATAAGACATTTAAACCACTGCAATGGTTTGCATATTTCAATTTCTTTGATGCTTTTCTTTGCTGCAAGGCCACATTTGCTTTATGTAAAACTTTCAGGGCAATATGAGGTGTTCCTATTTCCATCTGTATGACCTGAACAATCTCTCATTTACTTGATTATAGATTCCATCTGATGGATTTCAAGCAATCTCTATGCTCCATATACTAGATCTAAGTGGTAGTGCAGCTTCATTACCAGAGAATCCAGCATTTTCTAGCTTACCATACTTGAAGGAGCTTTATTTGAGGTCAGTGCAGTGAAAACAGTGAGATGCATGTTCAGATGCAAAAGTACAAAAGCATTGATTTGTTTATCATGGCAATTTCTGCAAAATGAGCTATGTTTTTGCCTTTTATGCAACATTTGCTATTTGTCTTATTTCTATGTTGACTTGACAGACGAATGCAGCTACGAGAAGTCCCATCAGAGATAATGAGCTTATGTCAACTGCAAATCCTAGACTTGGGCCAAAATTCCCTTCAATCAATCCCGGAGGTAAGATATTCTTTTAGGCTGAGCCACTTATTATGAGTTCTTCATACAAATAAGTTTTGTATGATTGTTAGCATCTGTTGCATGACTTTATTATTTGGCATACTGTCCTCACTAATGGTTCTTGTAGTAGCATCCACTACATAACTGCTATAACTACTTGGTTTCTTTATTGATCACATGTGAATGCTCTTACAGTTATGTGAAGTTGAATTTGTTTTCCAGTCATTTATTGAGTGATGAAATTGATTTGGTGTCCCTTCATCCTTAGAGTGCAGTGGTTTGTATAAATCCCATCTGGAAAGAATTATAGCTTTCAACCTAGGGCTTTCACATGATAAAGAAGATGATTATGCTTCTCATAGTCATATCACTTTGTAGTTATGGCTTATAAATATCAATCAGGGTGTCAATACTGGATTGACCTAAACATGGTACAGTTTGTTATAAGACATATACCTGTTTTCATTGTGTTGTTGTCGCTAATTGTCGGCCTGCAGTGAATCGTTTTCTGTCTGTTGTTCTATCTTTTGACACATCGACTGTAATTTAGTCTTTATCCCTTTTTGTTGATTCATTTGTAGGGACTTAACAGCCTTACATTTCTCACTGAGCTGGACTTGTCTGACAATAACATTTCAGCACTTCCTCCAGAGCTGGTCAGAATTAGAAAACCCCTGTACCATCTTTCTGATTTTGTTGGTTGTGTGTGGGTTTCTTTTACTGTTGTCTTTGTTCAGATTATGTTTCATTACACTGTTCTTAGATAATGGGTTTTTTTGCCAGGGTTTGCTTGAACCAAGCCTCCAGGTTTTGAGACTTGATGGAAATCCTTTGAGAAGGTGTGTTGCATTTTGAAAATTACTGCTGTATTTTCTTTAAATTTATTTTTTGTGGTTCATTGTATAAACTTTGTGGTTTTGTTATTGATAGAAAGAAATAATGCAGAAAAAAAAGTACTAATTCTAAGCTGTAGATAACGTCAAAACTTAAAATACTGGAACAGATAAGCACTGAAGTTTCCCGAATTTATTTTAGTTTCATGTTTTCTGTTTCTGTTCTAACAGAGCCTAAATCATGAACTGTTATCTGGTTTTCTGTTTACCTTCATTTTGCAGCATCAGGAGGGCAATTTTAGACAAGGGAACCAAAGCTGTGCTGAAATATTTGAAGGACAAAATTCTGGAGCAATAGTGTGCAAACATCTCTTATTGATTAGGACAGCATGTAACTCTGCCATTTATGTTTGCCTGAAAGCTTGATCTCACTGCAGTGATGCTTTTGACTTTCTTAATTTGAGGGTGTGGAGAAGGTAACATAACGAGTAGGTATTGCCATTGATATATAACTATCATCTTTTAAAGGATTGAGGGCATCATAATGCTCTCCAGAAATTTGTTTCATATCAACAGGGCAAAACGAAAAGTTGGAAAAGAAAACAACCTGCTTGTATTTTGTCCCCATACACCCCTTTTGCTTGGAGGGTTGTGTGGTTTGCTGGGGCTTAGCTGATGCTCATGGTCCAGTTTTCAACTCTTTGTAACACTTAAATATATGAGAAGTGTTTTTATTTGTATGTTTTTCAGTAACCCTGTCCTTCCTGGGTTTTGTATTTTTGCTTGTTTTCCTCCTTTTGCTTTCATTTCTGCTGCTGCTTCTCTCTTAGAAACAGATGACTTGTTGGGAAGGCTTACTGCTCCACAGGGGGATTTTTCCTTAAAATGGTAGAGAATAGGTTCCATTGAACCACAAATACGAGCTTGACCTACCTTGCACTTTTATTTGTTTAAACAGCACTGACGGGATTTCTTTATGCTGAAAGACAGTAGTAGTTTTATATGTTATAACACTTCTCTGGAGTCTCCACAGCTGATGAGTTTTTTACTGAGTTAGATCAGACAAATCAGTTCCTGCAAAGCTGAGGTTTGCTGAGAAGAGCAATAGTGATGGTGGTTTAGGTGAGATGCTACGTTATTGGATGCATGGCTTGGTACCAAGCCTTGACATTTTTACTGCACTTTTTCAGTCGCAATCACAGTGTTAAACTAGTCCTAAATAGTTATAAGCTGATTATCTCATACAACTCCTCTCTGTCCTCTTTCTTTCCCTTCGATATAAACTACACAAGTAGAGGTATAATGTTTAAGTGAACCATCTTGTGGGCAAATTCCACAACCATCCATTAAGATTCAATTTCGTTTTATGAAAATAGGCAAAGAATAGTTTATATTGAAACCACCTGAGTAAAGAATTGGACCTTGAACATGGCTTTAAATTCTTTGTCCTGAGAAGTGCTAAGATACAATATTCTAATAGACATTGAAAGAGATTCATCTCCTTGTAAAACACAAAACTCCAAATTCTCACAACTGTACTTGAAAAACCACTCACTTCACGTAGAAAGAGAGACAAATCAAGAGATGTATTACATGGACAAATTTACAACAATAAACAGCTGAAGAAGTAAAAATGAGATTAGGAATAGAGTAAGCCATTAGCTGTTGTTTCATGAAACATATGTTTAGTAATCTTCCCCTCTTCCTCTTTCAAACCTTCTGTTCCAGCTTCTTCATAGTCTTTCTTCAAAGCAATAAGATCTTCACGGTTTTATGAGAATGCACTTGCCTTCATTCCTTCACTTGCATTCTAATCAATGAAGTCTTGTTTGGCATACACTAGATCGAAGTTTTGTTTAATTTGGGAGAAAGCCTAGGTCATGACTGTGTTGTTGCCAATCATGCACTCAGGCATGCTACACGTTAACAACATCACCCCCAGGTACCATTGTGGCTGGGTGGTAAATGATGCCATCTTTAGATCTCGTATGGCATTGCGATCTAGCTGCATTTTTTATGCCAAAAAAAGCACAGAATTCTGATTAAAAATCCAGCTTGTAGTGTTTGTTCCAATCACAAAAGCAGGAAGGGAAGTGCTTTTGCAAAAACGAATTGCACCTTGAACATGATTTTAAATTCCTTGTTCAAAAAAGAGCTAAGAAGCAAAATTCTAATAGAAATTGAAAGAGATTCATCTCATTTGACAAAATAAAACTCCAAATTCTCACAACTGTACTTGAGAAAACCACTCACTTGACATAGAAAGAGAGACAATTCAAGAGATGACGTACATGCACAAATTTACAACAATAAACAGAAAATAAGATGAGGAACAGAGTATACCATTAGCTGCTGCTTCATGAAATGTATGTTTAGTAATCTTCCCTTCTACCTCTTTCACACCTTCTGCTCCAACTTCCTCATTGCCTTTCTTGAAAGCAGCGACATCTTCACAGGATTCTAAGAACTCACCTGCCTTCGTTCCTTCACTTGCATACTAATAAATGAAGGATTGTGGCATACAGCAGACCAAACTTTGGGAGAAAACTTAGGCCACAACTGTGTTGTTGACAACATCTCGTTTGGGATTGCGATCAAGCTGCATTTTTTATGCCAAACAAAGCAGAAACTTCCGATTAAAAATCCAGATTGTAGTGAATTTGTTCTCAATCTTTAAGATAACAAACTAAAGGGCTGAGAGACAAGATAAATGCTTTTCCCTCGACAGAGTAAACGAAATAATGATAATCAAACAGCTTATAATTTGTGGTTATATCTGAAATTGAAATGCACTAGATGTGTACTAACCAACAAACAATCAGATGTGGTTACTTGCTTTTGGTGGTAGCAATAGGAGCATCTCACGATTCTCACCCCCAATTGAACAGACTATCAAGAGAGAGATGCTTGCAATCAATCAACATAATATGAGAATTATAAAAAGGAGAGATGCTTTATTGAGTTACATACCATTCTTGTCAGGCAAATAAAGACTTGGCATTGGGATGGTCCACTTCACCGAATCCCATTATTCCCCTGAAGATAAAAGGATTCGGTTAAGAGAAGGAGGCAGAGATGGTTAGCCAT
Organism: Theobroma grandiflorum; assembly: GCA_036013995.1. Lineage (NCBI taxonomy): Eukaryota > Viridiplantae > Streptophyta > Magnoliopsida > Malvales > Malvaceae > Theobroma > Theobroma grandiflorum. The sequence goes on from CP142133.1 coordinate 30,518,267, forward strand.
TGTTAGGCAGACTTGCATCTGATTCAGGATCTTGAGTTGGCATCTGATTCAGGAACTGAGTCGTAATGTGATTCAGATCTGATTTGGCCGTAACGTGATTCAGTATCTGAGTCGGCATCTGATACAGGAAGTGGGTCCTCATCTGATTCAGGATCTAAGCCGTAAGTATCTAACAAATTGGTTTTCAAAAATGGCTCCAGTACAGACTTGGCATTGGGATGATCCCACTCCACCGAGCTCAACTTCTTCTCTGAAGATATATAGATTTTCTCAAGAAAGGGAGGAGGAGATGGTTGGCCATCATCAAGTAGTGGAAGATACAGAGGAATCCTCTGTAATTTTGAACAACGATCGATTACAATCTCTTCAATAGAATCACACACCAATACTCTATTTGCACCACAAATACTTTTCAGATCCGGTAACAACACCAATACCAATATCCTTAATTTGGGAAGAGTAAATTGGATGGTATTACTGTTAGTACCACCCATTCTTTCTTCTTCAACGAATTCCATTTCTGATGCTATTATTTCCTCCATATCGTAACATCCCAAAACAGTTAACACTTCCAAATTTGGGAGGTTACTTTGCACCCAACTACACGTGAACAACTTTTTTATTTTTTCACATCCATATATATTAATTTCTTTAAGAAAAGAAAACATGCCATTTGGCGTTGGGATAAGCCATGGAAAAAACACCTCTTCTTCAGGGATATCAATATCGTTGGCGTTGCCAACAATTGTCAAATGCTGATGATCAGATGGCAACTTGAGACCGTTTCTACAGAAGTTACAATCAAATAATTCAATTTTTTTATCCCATTTGCTGTCACAAGGGATATCGCAACCCACAGCGACCCCACCTACAGCCATGTGGTATCGAATAAGCCGTTGTCCTCGACTCTGTGAAGTTTGCGCAAAAGAATTCAATTCATTCAAGTCATCAAACCTCCCTTTAAAGTACTGCAATTTCCTTAACTCACCTACCTCTTCTCCTTTAACACATAGTTGTAGATTATTGTCATCAAATATCACCAGGTCCCGCAAGCATGAAAATTTTGGAAATATTCCACGCGGGAGATAGTTGATTCTCCTACCTGAAAGATCCAACTTCTTTAAAGCTTCAAGTTTTGAGAAAGATGGCACCCTTTTTAAATAATCGCATCCTCTTACCAATAGCTCAGTGAGAACTTCCAAGTTAGAGATGGAACTTGGTAAACTTCTAAAACTAATCCCGGAAAGGTCAAGAACTTTGAGTCCCTTCATTTGCTCAAAGAAACAATCTGGAATACTCTTTATCTGGCAATTGGTCAACAATAACATTGTGAGCATCGGTGCTAACATTTGTGATGGAATTTCCAAGCTATTATTGCATGAAAATTGTGAAACCAGATGGGTTCCACTATTTGAAAAATCGAACTTCTCTAGATGGGTTTCACTATATGAAAGATCCAACTTCTTTAAAGCTTCCAGTTTTGAGAAAGATGGCACCTTTTCTAAATAATGGCATCTTCTTACCAATAGCACAGTGAGAGCTTCCAAGTTAGAGATGGAACTTGGTAAAATTCTAAAATTATTCCCGGAAAGGTCAAGAACTTTGAGTCCCTTCATTTGCTCAAAGAAACAATCTGGAATATTCTTTATACCACAATCAGACAACAATAAAGTTGTAAGCATCTGGCATTTTGGTGGTGACATTTGTGATGGAATTTGCAAGGGAAAATTAAACATCAATGAAACCTTTTCTAAATCTTTTGTCCATTCTTGCACACGTGGTATCTCTTTCAAATGTTGGCCGGCTCTTATCAGGAATCGTGGTTTCAAACTAGTGATGCGTAATGCCATATCTCTCACAAGGTCATGCAACTTCACGTGATTGGTAGATTCACCCTCTTTCAACAGCCAAACTTGGCGAACATCATTTTCTAACAAACAATTATTTTTGAGTTTATTCAAAATGGTATACCCCTGATCAAACTCTGCTTGTTGGCTATCCATTTCTTCCACAAGGCCCTCGGCAATCCAAAGTTCTATTAGTGTCCTTTCAGGGATACTATAATCTTCAGGATATAATGCACAACAGAGGAAGCAATGCTGGACTCTTTCATTTTTTAAATGGTCATAGCTAAATTGGAGTTGCTGAAATACCTTTTCATCTAACTCAGTCACACCACTTACACATCTACTTAATTCCTTTACTGCATTCCTCCATTCATGAACATTTGTTATGCCCTTCATACCGCTAGCTACTGTAACTATAGCTAGCGGCAAACCAGCACATTCTTCAGCAACAGATTCCACAATTGATAATAGATCTGGACAATTGAGAACATCTCTACCTACTTTCTCCGAAAACAAACTCCATGCATCTTGTTTTGGAAGAGTAGACATTCTGATTTCTCGACAACCCAAATAGCGACACACATCCAACATCCGAGTTGTTACCACTAACTTACTCCCGTTAGAAGGCTCAGGGATTCCTACTTGTTCAAGAGAAAGTTTGTCCCATAGATCATCCAAAATTAACACATACTTACCCCTTCGAGTCAACATTTCATGTAACATTCCTGCCCTTGTTACATCCGCATTTTCAGGAAGAGTTACTTTCATTGTTTGTGAAATGCCATTTTGAATTTTGGTGATGTTCATCTCCTTTGATACGGTGATCCATATCACAATGTTGAACTTTTGAGTCTCTTCTAAAAGTTTGTTGTTGATAAGCTTCATGATTGTTGTTTTACCCAATCCTCCCATTCCCCAAACACCAATCTTTCCAATATCATCATCCATCAAGCATGTCCAAATTTCTTCCATACAGTTCTCTGCAGCTTTCCCAACTAAATTTGTTGTTGACAAAGCTTGTCCAATCCACGTAAGGTCATCAACTACCGCACCTGGATCAAACTTACCCTGTTGAAGAAGATCCTCAACTTCTTGTTTCTTTTCTAAGACAGTTGTGTTGTAAAATCCACATGCGAGAGTATTGCTTTTCGCAACTTTTTGTTCAAGGTCTTGTATCTCACCATTTATCCTTTCAATGTTTGCCAACCATAGATGAAATTGTTTCCTGGGTTTCTTCCTCGGCTGCAATTCTGCCCTCACTTTAGATTCAGTGTCTTCTTTCAAGGCATTTAAATCCTCCAATTTTCTTTTTAGGTCCTTCATGTTCTGGTCAAGGCTTCTATGGTTGTCCACGAGTTTATCAATCTTATTCAGCACAAAATCCATGACTGCACGTGCCTACGTAACACCAAATAGTAACATTATAAAATATTTTGGTAGATTTTATCCACATAATCATAGCACTTATAAATAAAGTAGACTCAATAAACTTGTAAGCAGCATTGTTTTTCTTTGTTACATACTTGTAAGTAGCTTTTATTAATTAGACAAATTGAATATCAAAGATGTTAATCAAAATATATTGTTTTTTTTTTTATATAAAATTGCATAGGCAGCTAAAGAGGGAAGAAAATCACTCTAGAAGCCAAAAGCATGTGATCCTAAAGTGTAATTGTAGGTAATTAGTTATCATCAAAATGATGAACATAAATACATGAAAACAGCTTCTTAAATGAAAGGCAGATGATTGTTGTTTCTGTGTTCCAAGAATTAAACCGCCTGATGTGGATATGTTGAGATACTCTTCTGTCTTTGCAATTTTCAATTAACTATTATGTTGGAACAATATTTCAATTTTCAGGTTCTATCTTTTTAAAGATTATGGCATGTTAATATTTTCCTCTTGACCAGATTAAATTAAGTGCAGAGTTGGTGAAGCATTTGGAGGTGGACAGAAATAATAAAACAAAACATCAGGCATAAATGCATGAAATATAACAAAACAAACTTTCTTGCTGTTAATGAGAATCAAGAGAAAGAGATATGGGAAGTTAAAGAACCTGTCCTGATTGGCTCTGATATTCGAGAGATCCTAAGCAGAGCGGAGAAGAAAGTAGGGAACAAATTAAGGATTAGAAACTGATAACCAGAAAGCTTCTTCAGCCAAATCTTGTGTGCCTAAACAATGCAGACAAAATGTTACATGAAGAGCACATATATACTGAAACCAGATATGCAATTTTCTTGCATTTTATGAAAATAAAAAAGAATCAAACAATGGGAAGTTCAAATGTTTCTTTCCTACCTCACTGATATAAAAAAGGAATATGATTCTTGACCATAAATTTGTCTTAATACTAAGTGGCAAATTTCATTCATTTAATTTTAAACATTCTACTTAATGAATAAGGTTTTTTAATGCAACCCCAACATCAATCCTAGTTATTTTTTAATGCAGTTTATGAGACTTAAACTAACAAGTAGAATGTGAAGTTAAATAAATACCTGTCCTGACTAAACTTGCTTGGAGATGGTGACCGCAGAGAAATAGCAGCAACACTAAACAGAAGAAACCAAAACGAAAACCACCAAAGTTCCTTAATTAAAAAAGGAGCCACTGAAATGGTTTTCTTCTGCCTGCGCTGACTCACCTAAACTTAAGAAAATCCCACCCCCAACAGAAAGAAAACCAGTGAAGGAAGGCTGAGAATACAGTGACAACGGAAAAATCTTCCTTGCTAATGATATAACTCTGCTACCATTGATAAGATGCATAGAGCAATCAAACCATACGTTTAGCATAAGTAAAAGAAATTGAAGAAAAGCTATAAAGGAACAAATTGTAGCAATCCAATTTCTTTGGAAAAATATAGGAAATTAATGCAGCTTTGAGAAAAAAAAAAAGAGAAAATATATACAAACAAATTAAGCTCCATAAGAAAAACATGGCAAGATACCAAGATTTGGTGTTGATTCTAATTTTTAAATTTCACAAAATTTTAATAGAAAATAACAATCATGGAGAGTCAATTATGTACAAGATTAAAAAAAAAAATGAAGAACTTAAGTAGATTGCTAATTGTTACTATAAACTCAAAATAGTTTGCAAATTATTATAATAATGTTAGAACTTAATTTTTATTAATATTATAACTTTATTTGAAGAGATTCTTTTGTTCCAATAATTAACATTGATTAGAAACTCTTTTTAGAAGAACATTAACAAAATCTTTCTTTTATTAATTACACAAACCAATAATGAAGGAAGTATGAGGAAATCCACTAGCATGAGGAAGGAAAAGGAGAGAGAAGAAAGCAATCAGAGAAGGAAAAAAGCAAATTAAAGCCTTATGTGTGATATCCAACTTTATTGTTCAACTTTTTCCTTTTCTATTTGCTGTGACATAATATTGGAGTTTGGTAGTTTCTATTTGTGTTTTACAATGTTCAAAGTTGCTAAGGCTAGGTTCCATTAAAATACAAATGATATGAAATCATTGACAGTGTTGAATTTCAATTGTTGCTAGAAAGCGATAACTTTGATGTATTGAAAAGTTATGCTTCTTCAAAGGTATTTGAAAATAGGAAAAATCAATTGACCAAATTCTAAGTTTTGTACCTTTTAAAAAAACAAGAAATCTAAGTTTTGAAGACGTATGGAAAACTGCAAAGCTATGAAGATAAAGGCAAGGGGTGACACCAAAAAATTGTAGCATAATTAATCACAGACCGAATTGAGAGACCCTTCACCGAGTTGGAAGCAGCTCACAGCTTGAAAAAATAGATTTAACTGCCTCAATTTTGTCGATTTTGGCAATAAACAAACAGAAAGAGACGAGTTTGTGTATGGCAGCTTAAAAGAATATGTTGATCAAATTCAAGGGCGGAGCTAGCCAAATTTTACTGGGAAAGCCAAACACGATTGAATAAGGGTTAAAAATTTTAAAAAATTAATATATTAAATTCAATCGACAATAAAAATATTGATAATAGAAAGATGAAACTAAATATAAAATTAAAATTTGTAAAATATAAATAGTTAAAAACGATATATAAAATTAATAATTTCTTTTTATATAATCAAAATTATTTAAATATATAGATTCAAGATAATTTCATTTCAATTAAATGTAAAACATAAAGCATATAAAAAAATATACTCAAGTTAATTTTTTCTTATATAATTAAAATTAATAAAAAAATTATGCATTAATGAAATTTTAAATAACATTGTAACACTATAACTTATATTCGAGAATTATATAATAACTTATTAATTTTTAAAAATTAAAATTATATAAAATAAAATTTACATAACATATAAAAGAACATGATAAGTAGGAAGTAGTTACCATATATTATATAACTAAAAAAAAATGATTAATGGTTTGTGAAATTTTAAAAAAATTATAAAAACTTATAACATTTGAATAAATAGAATAGAAATAAAAAAAATAAATATAATAATAAAAATTAAAAAAATTTAAAATTAAATGAGGTATGTGAAATTATTTTATTATTTTTTATTTATATTAATTATTAAATAAAAAATATTTTGAAAATGTCATTAATAAAATATATAAAAAAAATTTAAAATTTTTTATATGATATAAAAATATTTTTAAAAGTTTTGGGGGCCATAAGGAGGCTCCGCAGTGAATAAATATAGATTGTAGTCAACGTCAATGACATGACAATACGTTGTTCTACGACCGGATTTGAACATTGAGCACCGAATCGATACTTTTGCAACCAGATTTGTTCATGAAACACCAAATCCGTGCTTCTTGCTGTCAAATCTGATTATTGAGCATCAGATTGACATTTCTCGTAGCCAGATCTGATCATGCAACGTTAGATCAACACTTCAAGTGATCAAATCTGACCGCGAAGAGGCAGATCGTGCTTTTCGCAATTAGATCTGGCCATGGTGGCCTTGGTTGGCCATCGGCACCCTCTGGCATCCTCCGATGATAGATGAAATTTAAAGAGAGGAGGGAGATAGATGTGTAGAAAGAGGAAGAAAAAGAGGTAAATGAAGGTAGGTTTGTCCTACATTTGTTAGTAATTTTTGAATCTGGTTAAGCATATTTTTGCCAACAACTCTTCTATGTTATTTAAATTTAGACGAAATACTCATTTCGGGGGAAGAGTCACTAATAACTTTTCCAACCTTACCTGAAATGAAATGATCATTCTATGAAGCAAATATTGTCGTAAAAAGTAAATAAAGAACCGAAGGGAATGGCTATTCCATTCCCTAACCAAACATGCCACAAATTCATAGTTTAAAGCTAAAGTCAATATCTTGGTGAAACAAGAAAAGAATATAAAGAAGAACTCAAACAGAGAATAAGCTAGGAACAAGTCATGACAAGCATGAAACAGATATAAGCAAGCAAAAGCATACAAAGAAACGGAATAGTGGAAGTAAAAAAATTACCTGTCTCGAGACCTATAGCTTGGATGATACTTGTGCAAGACTTTGAATAGATGAAATCAGTGAAGAAAACGCCTAGCAAATGACAAGAAGTAAACTTCCTTGCTAATTATATATAGAACCTGCTACAGTATGTGTTTAGAGCAAAGAAATACTGAATCAATTACCGGTGAAAGGATAGTCGTAGAACTGACCCTTAGCGTCTTATATATAGATAAGAAAAGGTTAAAGAGAAACGACTCAAAGTGCAAAGGAAGGTTGCCACAAGGAAGAATCGAAGCAAATAGCAGTCTAGTGGTAAATTTCGTAGAAGGTGCTGCTATAATTTTGTTTGACAATTCGTTGGCATTAATTGCAAGGCCACCTACCGACTGTTTTATATTGATTTCTCTATTTTGTTTTTTCATGTGACTACACAGTGGTGGGCATAGAAGAAAGTGCAGGGTACCCTAAAGAAAATCCAAGAGACTCCCCTGTAAGTTTGCCGAGGCAATTAGGTAGGAAAACAATGTGAAAAGATTAAAAACTGTTTAATTTCTCAGAAAAGATTGAAATTTTAGTTGGCAAAATAAATGCCATACACCCATTGGATTAAAACTTGTGCGTCCTACCCTTCCACCAAACCACTGTAACCATCCACCGGCTTAAACATAAGCCATTTTTCCTTTTTGCTTTTTCTTTGACATTTAGATAGCCATTGATTCAGGTTGTCACCATGAAAACAAGGGCACTTGTGAACAGAAACATTGATTAAGGACCATTTACTCCTATCCAATTCACCTCCACTAAATGTAATTGAATTCAAATATTTGACTCAATGATTGATGCATATTTTTATATATAAATTAAAAGATAAATTTAAAATTTATCTTTTGACATAAAAATAAATAAATGCAATGAATCTACAATAAATTATACCTTTTGACACTTTGCATCATCTGTCAAATTTCTAATTACGTCATTCTCATTAGTAATGATTCTAGTCAATAAGAATTGTTTGGATGTTGTCTTGGTCAGAAACCAAATGAATTGAACAAAGTCTGTAAGTCAATGCAAAGTCATTGCAGTAGTTGAGAGTAACTTTCCTTGAAGCTGTTTCACATTAGTGCAAATACGACTTGAACGAAAACTGACAAGGTAGGAGTGGAGTATGGGGCCAAAAGAAAAGTTAGGTGCAAATTGAGCAGAAGGAAAGATAAAGCAATTAAAGTTCATCCATTGTGCTTGTAGTGAAATAAAACATGAAAAAGTTAGAGAAAGAGGGAGGCATAAGTGGATTACGGGGCAGTAATTGGACTATCACCTTTGACAGAATCACTTTTCCTACTTCTCCATTATTGACCTCACTTCCTATCTTTCACACGTACCGTACAAGAAGCTATCTAAAACCAGCTATTCACTTAAGTAATAATTAATAAACCAGGTCATCAATTCCAAAACTCATCAATCAGCAACTAAGCAACTTCATATTTGTGTATTTGAGCAAAGAAATTGCAAGCTCCTATGGGAAGTAACACTGGTGTGAACGGTTATCTTGACTAAGACAGCTTATGTTACTGTTAATTCTTTAAGATATTTATCTAAATTTTATGTTTCTGTATGGCATATTCCGCTTCTGGATGTTCTGTAATAGACTTACTACATTAATCTGAGTTTATAATTTATAAAGAGAATTAGTCCAACCTGAAAACTGAAAATTGAAGTACCCCGGTCTTGAATTCTTTTCTTGTTGCTGGTATAGAAAGATTCGACAATGCTCACAATGAAATAGGTTATGATCTAATGAATTCAGTCCCTTTTATGAGTAGACTGGAAATGAAGTGCCCTGTTGTTTGATGGAGCTTCAGTATCATACGTCAATCAGCATTTTTCCACTGAGTTAAACAGGTTGTTAGTTCCTTGATTCATTTCCGGTTAACAAGCCATATCAGATTTCTAGACTGAGAAATGGAATTTCAACTTCTAAGGTTCCAAATGTGGCTAATTCAAAAATTATATAGAAATATAAAGTACAAGATGGAGATGAAAATCATTTGGTAAAGACATTAATGCAGTGTGACATAATTTTTTTTTTGGGCCAAATAGTGTGACATATAATTAAGAACAAAATAATCAAGCCTCCAAAAGTAAGACTGTAAGAGGAGTAGGAGGATATGGTAGTCTAAAGGTAAATTACATCTTTCTTATTCGTTGTTACGGCCTTGCTACCACTTTCATGGAAGGTTCCTCGAGTAAGAATCGAAGCAATTGCAGTCTAGTGGTAAATTACATCTTTCTTATTCGTTGTTATGGTCTTGCCACCACTTTCATGGAAAGTTCCACAAGGAAGAATGGTAGCAAATTGTAGTCTACTGGTAAATTACATCTTTCTTATTCGTTGTTATGGTCTTGCTACCACTTTCATGGAAGGTTCCACAAGGAAGAATTGAAGCAATTGCAGTCCAGTGGTAAGTTAATTACATCTTTCGCATTCGTTTTTGTTTCACAATTTATTGGCATTTGCAAGGCCAACTACTGATGTTTTATATCGATTTGTCTAATTGTTTTTGTTTCTGGTAACTGATAAATGTCACATGTAAAGAAGGAAAACAATGTGAAAAGATTGAAATTATAGTGGTAAAGAAATAAAAAATGTCATGCTTTCATTAGATTAAAAAAAATTCTGTGTTCTTCCCTTTCACCAAACCATTTTAACCATAAATCTACTGGCTTAAACAAAAGCCATTTATTTTTTTCTCTGTTTGGACATTTAGATAGCCATTGCCGCTGGTTTTCACCATGCATTGTTGAAGAAGAAACACTAATGGTCATCCAAATATGTTTAATTTGCCTCTAAATATTTGCAATGAATTGCACTGAGTATTTGATTCAATGATTGATACATGTTTTCATGCTTAAATTAAATTAAAGAGCTGACTTTGAATCCTCATTCTCAATATAATAATAAATAATTGCAAATGAATCTACAATGGGTTGTACATTTGACACTTTGCATCATCTGTCAAATTTGTAATTAAGTTATTTTCATTAGTCGTGGTTCTATCATGAGATACTAGCCAACAAGAATTGTTTGGATGTTGTTTTGGTCAGAAACCAAACGTATAGAATTGTTGCTAAGTATTTCATGTAATATCTTTCAGGAAAAAAAAAGTATTTCTATGGAACAATTGCAAGACTAAATTGCAACAGCTATTTTAAGTATTTTTAAATATTTAAACTTGGAATTCATTCCTTGATGCTCTCTTTTTTGACAACAGCTTAGCTCTTTCCAACAATTTCAGCAAGGAAGTGAGCAGTTGTGGATTTGAGTGAGCAGATTAAAAAACCTGTTTTAATTAGGAGAATGATGAAACAGACGATTACAAAAGCTTGAAATCAATTAACATAATATCAATAGAAAAAGGAGAAAAATGCTTTCTTCAATTGCTTACCATTGTGATCAGCTGGAGCTCCTCACACTTCCAAAAGAAACCAAAGAATGGCCGCCACTATAACGAATCTGAGTCTCAAGCAAATCAACAAATGGCTCCAATAGAGACTTGGCATTGGGATGGTCCCATTCCACCGATTCCCACCACTCTTTAGAAGATACAAGGATTTTATTAAGAGAAGAGGAGGAGATGGTTGGCCATCATCAAGCAGGGGAAGTTACAGAGGGATCCTCTGTAATTTTGGACAATATCTGATATGAATCTCTTCGAGAGAATCACAAATCATTATTCTCTTTGCACTACAAATACTTCTCAGATCCGGTAAACTATGCAATACCAATTTCCTTAATTTGGTACTATTACTATTAATTACTATGCAATACTTCTAAGGTAGATGGAATTACTATTACTGCTACTACTTCCTTCTTCCCCAACGAATTCTGTGTCTGATGCTATTGTTTCCTCCATTTGCTCACATCCCAAAACCCTTAACACTTCCAACTTTTGGACATTCCTCAGCACCCAACTACACGAGAACAATTTTTTTTTCCTTTTTTACAAAAATTTATATTAATTTCTTTTAGAAAAGAGAACATGCAGTTTGGCATTGGGATAAACCACGAAAAAAATGCCTCTTCTTCACAGAAATCAACAATGCCGCGATTAATACTCAATTGCTGAAGATCGGATGGGAACTTGACACCGTCTCTGTAGATTTTACAACCATTTAATTCAATGCTTTTTTCCTAATTGCCTCCACTGACTAATCCTGGATCACTCACACTAATGCAGTATCGACTAAGCTGTTGTCTTCGACCATGCAAAGCTTGCACATAAGTATTCAATTCATTCAAGTCATAAAACCTCCCTTGAAAGAACTCCAACTTCTTTAACTCACTTATCTCTTCTCCTTCGACGAATGCATTACTGTTTTCATAGAGATTAGCTACCACCAAGAGTCGTAGGCATGAGAATTTTGATAATATTCTACTAGGGACTTCTTTTGCATGTGCTTGAAGAAAGATTCTGGAATTCTTTTTAGAAAGTCATTTTGCTGCGATAACAAGGTTGACAGATTGTGGCATTGAGGTGACATGTGAGGAGGAATTTCTAATATTGAATTATCCATCAAGAAAACCTTCTCAGATTGCTGGTCCATTCAAGCTCACCTGGTAGTTCATTTTATTGCATACCAGCTTTTACCATGAATCGATGATCACCGGATTTAATCGATAATGCCATGTCTCTCAAACCATCATGCATACGAACCACAATCCTACTGTAGACCATAGCCACCTCTAACAAGCAATTGTTTTCAAGCTTATTTAAAACACTATGACCCTTGTCTTGCATTGCTTGTCTACTTCCACATTCATCAATAAGTCTCTCATCGATTCAATTTTCTATTAGCTCATTCTTTTCGATTGCATAATCCTCAGGCTACAGTGAGCAATACAGAAAATAATCCTGTATTTTTTGTCTGTCTTCATGATTGCGTGATGCCTATGTAAATGATTCTTGCTGTATAGGGGCCCTGCCTTTTTATTTTTGTTTCCTCCATTTGCTGGTCCATTCAAGCTCACCTGGTAGTTCATTTTATTGCATACCAGCTTTTACCATGAATTGATGATCACCAGATTTAATCGATAATGCCATGTCTCTCAAACCATCATGCATATGAACCACAATCCTATTGTAGACCATAGCCACCTCTAACAAGCAATTGTTTACAAGCTTATTTAAAACACTATGACCCCTGTCTTGCATTGCTTGTCTACTTCCACATTCATCAATAAGTCTCTCATCAATTCAATTTTCTATTAGCTCGTTCTTTTCGATTGTATAATCCTCAGGCTACAATGAGCAATACAGAAAATAATCCTGTATTTTTGGATCTTTCAAATGGTCATAACTAAACATTAAGCACTGAAATATTTTGGTATCTAATCCTTTCACACTTTTCACACGTTCATTTAGCTCATTAAGCACATTCCTCCACTCATGATCATCATCTACCCCCTTCACGCTTCCGGCTATTGTCATGATGCCAAGTGGTAAACCACCACAATGCTCAACAATAAGGTTCACGATTTCCATTAAAATTGGAACTTGTAGAACAGTATGCCCTACATGATTCAAAAATAAGTTCAATGATGCCTCCTTTGAAAGTGGTTGCACTTTGAGCACCGTGCATCCCATGGATCTACAAACGTCAGTCGATCTACTGGTCAATACCAATTTGCTCCCTCCATGTAATGTTGGTTCTAGAATTCCAGAATCTAATAGAGAGAACTGTTCCCATACATCATCTAATATCAACACATCTTTTTTGTTTTCAAGATTTCAATCAGTACAGTTGCTCGTTCTAATACATCTTCAGGAAGAAATTGATTCATTGCACATGCAGTAGCTCCTTGTAGATTGACAATATTCAATTCTTTCGACACAGTGATCCAAATAACTTTATCGAATCGAGTCTCTTTCAACAATTGATTGTTGATATGCTTCATGATTGTAGTTTTCCCTATGCCACCCATTCCAAATACTCCAATCATTCCAACCTCATCACCCATCAAGTATCTCCATATTTGGTCTTTGACCTCAGTTTCACCTTCTAATTTGGTTGCCGGCAATGTCACCCCAGTGGCAGGCGGTCCATAATTTGCCACACCTCCGGGGAAACAGCCCTGGTGATAAATTTTCTTCACTTCTTCGATCATTTAGCAAACAAGCTTGCCTAGGCGGGCACGTGAGATGTATGAAACGACAGATAACTTTCGTTCAATCTTTTGCATTTTGGTATTCAACCTTTGTACATCTGCAAGCCATTTCTCCACTTCTTTCTTCACCACTTTCCTACAACGAATCTCAGCTTCATATGCTGATTGAATATCTAGCTTCCGAATATTTAGATCATCCAATCTTCTTCTGAGATCATTCACATTTTCTTCAAGATTTTGATGATTGTCCAAGTATGTGCAGGTGGGAGCCCCTATGCACTTCATCAGTTCAAGGATTGCCCCAGCAAGCTCCATATAAACCATGTATCCTCTAATCCAAAAGCCTTTAAATCAGAACGTAAAATTTGTTTCAATCATTAATTATCTGACTGTCATTCCATGAAGTTAAACAAATTCCTGACAAGAAGTGTTAACTTATAGCTTTCAGGAAAAGAATATTAAGAAGCAGAAGTAACAATCATGTGAAACATATAAAGATAAGAGAATATAAACAAAACAATATCTCCAGAGATCAATTCATACCACAATTCAAGATCCTAATGGAGAAACGAGCCAAGATGAAAGAAAGAAACAAAGAAGAGGAGGAAACAGTGTACCTAGTCTCTTGATATTGCACCGGTCCTTCAATAATTGTTGATTGAAATCAGGAAAATAAGCAGGGAAGGAACAAAGCCAAGAAGACAGCCACTAGCAGAATATCTTATCCAATAGAGTCTTTAATGTTTGGTTGCAGCAAGAAGGAAATTAAATAATGGCCAAGGCAATGCAACAAATCCTGGGTAAGGTTTCCAAGTAACTTCCTTTGAAACCTCAGGCATTAGTTTTACTACCTCAAAATTGCTAAGTCAATCTATGGTTTGATTATAGGATTAATATATGCTACACAACACAATCAATGGTTTTGAATATCAAGAGTTGTTTTTTTTATTCATTTTGATTTTTAATCTATTCTAACTATGTAAAATTGGTTGACCATTGGCTTTCTGAATTATACTATTCTGTATGACAGATTTCCCTCTCTAGATGTTCTGCAACAGACTTACTACATTAATCTGAATTTATAATTTAAAAAGAGAATCAGTCCAACCTGAAAACTGATAATTAAGAACCCCAGTGTTGAACTCTCTTCTTGTTGCTGATACAAAAAGATTTGACTATGCACATAATGAAATAAGTTATGATCTACTGAATTCAATCCATTTAATAAGGAGACATGAAATGAAGTTCCTCTGTTGTTTGATGGAGCTTCAGCATCTTACTTCAATCAGCAGTTTTCCACTGAGTTAACCAGATTGTTAGTTCCTTGATCGATTTTCCAGTCAATGAGCCAAATCAGATTACCAAACTTGAGAAATGGAATTTCAACTTTTAAGGTTCTAAATGTGACAGAATTCACAAAATATATAGAAATATAAGGTACAAGATGGTGATGAAAATCATTTGGTAAAGATATTGACCCTCCAAGAGTAGGAGGAGAAAGTAGTCCATTTTCAAATAGGAGAAGAGATAAGGGGATCATTCTTAATTTCCAACATTCTCCCCTGACAGGTATATCACCAAAAAGTTATTGAATATTATCTTCCAAGGGTGCAATATTGGGTTCTAACTTAGATCACTAATGTCACCATTTCCATTTCATAAGATAAGTGATACTTTAATAATATTAAAAGTTGAACTACTTCATAGTTGACCAATACAATGAAGCAAAGATAGAAAACTGGAACTTAAAACAAATTGCAGAGGACATTATATCAAGCCTTGAAAATTCAGGGTGGGGGGAATGGGCAGTTTTATTCATTATGCACCTAAAGGCTAGCTCTGCTTACACAACATGGAATGAATAAGGGGATATTGAGTTAATCATTGCTTTTTCTTTGGTAAAAGGCTTTATATTTTATATTCTACATAAATTATAATGATAAATTTCATTCCTCTGAGTAAGGTGTCGACCTCTCTGACCCTGCTTTGTATCAGTGATAACATGGTCAGACATGTTGTGAAGTTCTTTTCAATTACTCATACTACATGTTAAGCCCTATCCAGATAAGATTGAAGATGCATTTAGATAGCTAAATCCAAATTCTTATGTTCAGGGTATGTTAGTAATTTTACGGGTCTTGTTAACGTCGTTTGCTTCCATGGTTTGCTTCTGTGCGCTTAAAGGTTAAAAGTTCACGGGGGATGGGCACAGATGATAGAACATAAGGAGAAGTGTGGCCCTTACTCTTCTGTTATTACAACGTAAGACAAAAGTAAAGACCAAACGAGCAAGCAGATGTAAAACCCAAACAGCAAAAGCCAGATCACTGCTCCATTCTTGTCTTAACAACAACAAAATGGATCGGTTACTGAAAGCTGCGAGGATTTCCGGTTCTCTCAATTTATCCAATCGATCTCTCAGGTAATGTTCGTTTCTACCCCCAAAACATTTCCTCTCATTTCGAATCCATCCCTGATTCTCTCGTTATTTAGTTCTTCAATCCAATTCTCAATTTATTGTTTTTTATGTTAAAAGAGAGGTGCCAGTAGAGGTCTACAGAAGCTTGGATGCTGTTGGGGAGGGTGAAAAGTGGTGGGAGGTAATTTAATTTAAGGTTTATTTTGTGTTGCTTTTATTTTGGTAAATTATGGAAATTTCTCCTAATTTTAAGCTTAATTACCTTTTTGTTAAATTGAGTGTTGAAATTTCATTTGAATGAGATATAAAATGTTGTTGATGTTGCTTCGTTGTATGTAAGGCTGTGGAGCTGCAAAAGCTAATCTTAGCACATAACAATATTAAGTGCATGTTTGGTTTTTTTTCAGCTTATCTATCTCTTAAAAGCAAAAATCAAGCCAAACATAAATTTTGAAAAACTCTTAAAAATAAAAGTAATTTTTTTTTAAGAGTAAAATTTTTGAAAAAAATAGTTTCAAAAAAAAGAGCTTTTTCTTCTCTTCTTTTAAAAATACAAAAAAAAATTTTATTTTTGTTTTAAAAATATCTTTATCTATTAAAAATAATTACAATATTATCTTTTTTTTTTTAAATACCCTCAAAGATAATTTTAACCAAAATTATAACTTATATAAAAAAACTTATAAAAAAAATTTACCAAACAACTTTAGCTTAATTTTAAAAGTTATTATTTTTCATAAGAGCTTCATAATAGCTTTTAAGCTAGAAAAAAGCCAGGCCAAACAACCTCTAAGTCATTGAAAGAAGACCTGAGGAATTTACCATTATTAACTGTGTTGAATGTCAGTCACAATAAGCTTACTGACCTTCCGGCTGCCATAGGACAGTGAGTTGTTTTGAACTTTGAAATCTGTTACTTGGTTGTTTGGAATTATCTAGTTATGCAGGCAAGGTTTCGCGTGTGATTTTTTTTCCTTCTACTCTTGTAGGCTTTCCATGCTTAAGTTGTTGGATGTGTCATTTAACTTGATAGTGGCAATGCCGGAAGAGATTGGATCAGCAACTTCTTTAGTCAAGTAAGCTCCTGTTTATCTCTCTCAAGTCTTTCAAATAAATATTAGTTGGCTGGATTTCTTTTTTGTTGCCATTTTGGCGGTTTTGCATTTGTATGCTTGTGTTGGTGCATTTATGTATTGTAATGGTCCTATACTTATTTTTAACACATATGGGTTGACACAGAAAAAGAAAGTAATAAGTCTTTGCTATCTGGTATGATCATTTCATCTGCAGTTTCCTAATGCTTGAGTGTATTAGATATCCATTTTATTTTGTTTTAGCGAGAATCTGTTCATTCCATGCACTTTAGTGCATAACACAAATGCCTGCTGCTCAGCTTTTTGGTCCATTTTCATAGCCTAGTGTTACTTCTTTCGCAACCAGAACTGGCTGGGGTTTTGAGTTATAATAGCATCAAAAGGATTTTTTGGATTAGCTTCTTCTTGATCAAAAAGGGGCAAAAAATTTGACAATTTCAGTAAGATATTGTATAAATTTTAGAGTTTGTTATCCTCTTAATCACTGTCTCTAGCAACAGTTTACTTTGAAGTTTATGGTGATTTTCTGAATACTTCATTTTGTGGAGCCATTTATTCTTTGATTGCTTTTTTAGTGAAGAAAAGAGTTTGAAATTTCAATCTTTATTGTCTATTGAATCATTCTTTTGTGACAATTCCAGGTTTGATTGTTCAAGCAATCATATTAAGGAACTTCCATGCTCACTTGGAAAATGTTCAGATTTATCAGAACTAAAGGTAGGTGTGCATGTAATATTCTGTTGACAAAACTTTTCTATTTACTGATCATCATGGTTATCATTATTTATCTTTTGTTGTCCTTTAAGGATCTGCTTTCCAGATGAGTTTTTCCACTTTTTGCTTCACCTTTAAAAGCACCTTGTCTTTGAATACATTTCCCAGCCCCACTGATAATGTGTAAATTCCGTTATGAAGTCACAAATATTTTTGGACTTAAGGTTCGCTACTTCTTTTTGGACATAATCCTCCTTGTTAACTCTATCATTGTTGGTTAGTTTCAATCTCGAACATGTGCCTTGTTTGACTTTCACAGCCATTTTCTTAACCTCTGTTATGGATGGATGCTAAGGTGATCTTCAAAGAAGATTTGATGTTCTTTTACAACCTCTTTTTCCAATCACTTTCAGGTTGTAGAGTGTAAATTTGGGTCCTTTTCTTAATTTGTCATCATTCATCAATTAGTTTTTAGAGATCAGCTAAGCTTGTCATTAAGAATGCCAATATATGATGTGCTAAATCTTCTTGTCATGAAATTACAAGTTTCAGATGATCATCTTGCTTTATTTATCATCACATATGGTCCATAACTGGCTGCTTGCTTTGCTTTTTTGTACACCAGGCATCAAATAATCAAATTACCAGCTTGCCTGAAGATCTTAAGAACTGTTCAAAGTTGACAAAGCTGGATGTTGAGGTAGTAAAGTCAATTATTTTTCTATATTGTGATTGCTGTGGAGCATCTTGTTGGGGCTTTCTGATGTAATTAGTAATCATTAATGATGTATTTTGGGGCTTATTTATGCTATATTTTCTAATTGTGTCGGGAACAAGCTAACAGCTTTATCTGAGAACTTTTTCACATCATGGACACTGCTTACAGAGCTCAATGCATGTAATATTTTCTGTTCCATATTTTGCCAGTTATATCAATAATATTTAAATATCACATTATATAAACAAATTTTGAAATCTGTGCAGCAAAGAACTTGCTGAACGGTATGCCAGAGAACATTGGATGTCTTTCGCGTCTCATCCGTCTTGACCTTCATCAGAACAGTGAGTGAAATACAGAGTTGTGTTAGAAAATATCCTTACTTTTTTACTATATAATAAGTCATATTGATACTGAATAATGCAGGAATTTTGTCAATCCCACCATCAATAACGGGTTGTTGTTCCCTAGTGGAATTCTATTTGGGGTCATATTCTTGTTCACTGTTTATGAGACATATTTTATAGTTATCTGAAAGTTTTTGCTCTTTTGATGTTCATCTGTTATTTGTTACCTCAAATTTTCAGGAATAATGTACTGTCAATATTACCAGAGGAGTTAGGTTCTCTTTCTCGTTTAGGGACATTGGATCTTCACTCAAACCAGGTAGCTATTTCAATCTCTTTTGCTTTAATGTAAATTTGCTGTTACTGTTTTGGGAAGAAACCGCATTTTCATACATTGTTTGTTGTGATGGGCTCCAAGAGGTTTTTTTTGGGTACTTTTTTTGCTCAGCTTTAATTTGAAGAAAACCTGTTTTCTCTCACCTTTTGGTACTTTTGGTGCTCACCATTTTATTAGTCTCTGCCCAAGTTAAATATATACTAACATTTAGCAGTACATGGATGCAATGACTGGTTTACATTTGGAACATCTTACATCTGCTTTCCAGTTGGCTAACTATCAAGCCAGCATTTGATTCATGCTTCATCCTGATTTCTTAGCTGTGTTGAATGCTTTTTTAGGATGTCTATGTTGGAAGTAATTATCTGAAGACAACAAGTTTATTGGAGCCTTGAGTTTTTTGGGTATTGTGACACATTTGTCAATGTGCATGAAGAAAATAGACATATTTTATTTTGATCACTGTTATTTATTTGTTTATATGTTCTGACAAAATACAATGTGATACGTGCATGCAATCATTTTTTATTTATACAGTTGATTCACCTTATTATTTTGTGTACTCTTGTGTTTATCTTCTTTTGGTCCCAGAAATAGTCTGAATCTTACTAAATTGTAACTGCATGCTGATTATGTTAAATGCATGCAGTTGAAGGAATATCCAGTACGTGCATGCAAGTTATGCCTATCAGTTCTAGATCTTTCAAATAATTCATTGACTGGATTGCCTGCTGAGCTTGGTAAGGTTAGCAATTTTGGATCACTAATTAATTTAATTCTGGCATATCTTTATTAGGAATGCATAGCACATGATGCTCTGATGACAAAGCAAAAGCATATATTTTCACTGACCATATCATTTTCTTTTTTACTTGTCCTCATTTACATTTAGGTGGCAAAAAACAATGTAAATATGTTTTATTCTTTGATATCCATGATGAACATATTTTAGGCAATCTGATTTGATGTTTTGTTTAGGCAATATGACTACTCTGCGGAAACTTTTGCTCACTGGCAACCCTTTGCGAACTCTAAGAAGGTTTGATGCATTGAGGGAGTTATTTGTTGTATAAGTTCAGTTTAGTCATGGCTTTACCAACTGATGTTTATTTTCTCCTGCAGTTCGCTGGTTAACGGACCTACACCTGCTTTATTGAGATATCTTAGAAGTAGACTTTCTGAGGGTGAAGGTACATTGGTTTACAATGCACATTCAACATAATATCCTTTTAGTCTATAGTCTTTCTGTCATCTCTGTTACTTTATCCTCCTTACTGCTAGTGGTGTTTGAAATTTTGATTAAATTTCAAATAGCCATGATATCTGGTTCTGTATTATATCTTGTTTAAAATAATAATAATGAAGCTTTTGTTGTAGATTCAGAAGCGAAAACTCCTGCCAAAGAGGAAGTAGTTACCATGGCAGCTCGATTGTCTCTCACTTCAAAGGTATCTCCTTTACTATATCAACTTACAAATTTGTTTTAAGATTAGAGTCTGATCTTCCATCAGCGTAAAGTGTGTATTTTGTTTGTGATCTTATTGCTGTGGATGCAGAATGTAATAGGTAGGTTCAACTTATTACAACCTATCTATCTCTCTGTCTGAGGACATTGGTGGATACTTTTCCTTTCATTGGAACATGGTTTGCATTATAAGGTAAATAGATCCAGAAAAATAGGGCGTCTTACTGGATGCATGAGCTTAAGGAAGAAATGAACTCATCGGGTTTGTTCAGATGTTAAGGGTTGAGAAATTGAGAATCTGCCATTAAAAGTTGGGTCTGTGGTTCTGCATTTGATTCATGTTTTAGTGTTGCATGCTTTGTACAAAATTGCATATCATTCAGCTTCTTGATGATTATTTTTCCTGGCAGAAAGCATAGAACTTGCTCACTTTGTTTTTGGGTTCTTAATTTTGAAACAATGCATTTGGATTTTTTAAATTTTAGTTTAATGGTGTATGCTAAAATTAAAAAGATAAGATTTTGTTAGTGCTGCGTAAATCCAGAGATTCATTGAATCTTCTCTAAATTGTGACTTGAAATACTGCTTAAATGGAAGATTGATTTTCAAATGCTATAGCTAATGTTATCTCAATTTCTTATAAGCCCTAAATCTTTGTTAGTTTCGTATGTTGTCTACATCATTTTCAACAATTAATATCCAAATTCACTCTCTAAGTTCTTTGTATCCACTTTAACAACTTAAGTTTCTTGTACGTGTACTTTCAGGAACTTTCTCTGGAGGGCATGGGATTAAGTGTTGTCCCATCTGAAGTATGGGAATCAGGTGAAATTGTAAAAGTTAACCTTTCCAGAAACTCCATCCAAGAGCTGCCAATTGGACTTTCCTCATGTTTATCCCTTCAGGTATTTGCTCTCTGGTCATCATTTCTTCTAAAAGTATGGACTTTAATTGTGATCAGGTAAAACAATTTGTGTATCCATATTTCTGAATTGGGATAAAAGACATATATATTGTTGCTTGAAGCTTCCATATGATGTATGCTTGTGAGATCAATTCCGTAGGCAAGTAGTTTTAGAATTCATCCTTGATGTATGATGGATGATCTTCTTCTTGAGTTTTAACCAATGGCAGATTGGCTGAGTTGGGAAGCAAACTTGTCTGGATTTCTTAGACTGTTACCTGGTTTAATTGATGATCTGCAACTCTATGGTAACTCATATTTGAATGTGCAGACTTTGATTTTATCGAGGAACAATATTAAAGAATGGCCATTTGCAATTTTGAAGTCACTTTCCAATCTTTCTTGTTTGAAGCTGGACAATAATCCACTACGACAGGTAAGCAGGTTTGAATAAAAATTCTTTCTCGTACAATATACATGAGATCATGTGGAAGACATATGAAATGAAGAGTGTGTTTTCTAAAATTTTTCTTGTCCCTCAAATTTTTTTTTCATTTGCCTTCTAAACATTAGCTGTGGAGGGAGGAATGCATGCTTGTGCACACACTAAATAGTCTAATTCATGGTTGCCTCCTAGATATGTGGAAAATAAAAAAAAAAATATGCCCAGTTGGTTAAGGTACTGAATACTGTGTTCTGTCAATAATGGCTCATCAATCTAAAGTTAGTTGATGCATCAGATGATTGGATTGATAGCCACCGGAATTTCTGTCAAAGAACATGGAAACAATCAATTACTGCAAGATTGGTCAAGTTATAAGACATTTAAACCACTGCAATGGTTTGCATATTTCAATTTCTTTGATGCTTTTCTTTGCTGCAAGGCTAGATTTGCTTTACGTAAAACTTTCAGGGCAATATGAGGACACACTAACTTAATGTCAATAATTGTTTCTGTATCTCAACACGTGCATGTTCCTATTTCCGTCTGTATGACCTGAACAATCTCTCATTTACTTGATTATAGATTCCATCCGATGGATTTCAAGCAATCTCTATGCTCCATATACTAGATCTAAGTGGTAATGCAGCTTCATTACCAGAGAATCCAGCATTTTCTAGCTTACCACACTTGAAGGAGCTTTATTTGAGGTCAGTGCAGTGAAAACAGGGAGATGCATGTTCAGATGCAAAAGTACAAAAGCATTGATTTGTTTATCATGCCAATTTCTGCAAAATGATCTATGTTTTTGCTTTTTATGCAACATTTGCTATTTGTCTTACTTCTATGTTGACTTGACAGACGAATGCAGCTGCGAGAAGTCCCGTCAGAGATAACGAGCTTATGTCAACTACAAATCCTAGACTTGGGCCAAAATTCCCTTCAATCAATCCCAGAGGTAAGATATTCTTTTAGGCTGAGCCACTTATTATGAGTTCTTCATACAAATAAGTTTTGTATGATTGTTAGCATCTGTTGCATGACTTTATTATTTGGCATAAACTGTCTTCACTAATGGTTCTTGTAGTAACATCCACTACATAACTGCTATAACTACTTGGTTTCTTTATTGATCACATGTGAATGTTCTTACAGTTATGTGAAGTTGAATTTGTTTTCCAGTCATTTATTGAGTGATGATATTGATTTGGTGTCCCTTCATCCTTAGCGTGCAGTGGTTTGTATAAATCCCATCTGGAAAGAATTATAGCTTTCAACCTAGGGCTTTCGGATGCTAAAGAAGATGATTATGCTTCTCATAGTCATATCACTGTGTAGTTATGGCTTATAAATATCAATCACGGTGTCAATACTGGATTGACCTAAACATGTTACAGTTTGTTATAAGACATATACCAGTTTTCATTGTGTTGTTGTCTCTAATTGTCGGCCTGCAGTGAATCGTTTTCTGTCTGTTGTTCTATCTTCTGACACATCGACTGTAATTTAGTCTTTATCCCTTTTTGTTGATTCATTTGCAGGGACTTAACAGCCTTACATCTCTCACTGATTTGAACTTGTCTGACAATAACATTTCAGCACTTCCTCCAGAGCTGGTCAGAATTAGAAAACCCTGTACCATCGTTCTGATTTTGCTGGTTGCGTGTGGGTTTATTTTACCGTTCTCTTTGTTCAGATTATATTTCATTACACTGTTCTTAGATAATGGTTTTTTCCGCCAGGGTTTGCTTGAACCAAGCCTCCAGGTTTTGAGACTTGATGGAAATCCTTTGAGAAGGTATGTTGCATTTTGAAAATTACTGCTGTATTTTCTTTAAATTTATATTTTGTGGTTCATTGTATAAACTTTGTGGTTTTGTTATTGATAGAAAGAAATAATGCAGAAAAAAAAGTACTACTTCGAGGCTGTAGATAAAGTCAAAACTTAAAATACTTGAACAGAGAAGCATTGAAGTTTCCCTAACTTATTTTAGTTTCATGTTTTCTGTTTCTGTTCGAACAGAGCCTAACTCATGAACCATTATATGGTTTTCTGTTTACCTTCATTGTGCAGCATCAGGAGGGCAATTCTAGACAAGGGAACCAAAGCTGTGCTGAAATATTTGAAGGACAAAATTCTGGAGCAATAGTGTGCAAACATCTCTTATTGATTAGGACAGCATGTAACTCTGCCATTTATGTTTGTCTGAAAGCTTGATCTCACTGCAGTGATGCTTTTGACTTTCTTAATTTGAGGGTGTGGAGAAGGTAACATAATGAGGAGGTACTGCCATTGATATATAACTATCATCTTTTAAAGGATTGAGGGAATCATAATCCTCTCCTGAAATTTGTTTCATATCAACAGGGCAAAACGAAAAGTTGGAAACGAAAACAACCTGCTTGTTTTTTTCCCCTGTACACTTCTTTTGCTTGGAGGGTTGTGTGGTTTGCTGGGGCTTAGCTGATGCTCACGGTCCAGTTTTCAACTCTTTGTAACACTTCAATATATGAAAAGTGTTTTCATTTGTATGTTTTTCGGTAACCCTGTCCTTCCTGGGTTTTGTATTTTTGCTTGCTTTCCTCCTTTTGCTTCCATTTCTGCCGCTGCTTCTCTCTTAGAAACAGATGACTTGTTGGGAAGGCTTACTGCTCCACAGGGGGATTTTTCCTTAAAATGGTAGGGAATAGGTTCCATTGAACCACAAATACGAGCTTGACCTACCTTGCACTTTTTTATGTTAAAACAGCACTGAGAGGGGATTTCTTTATGCTGAAAGACAGTAGTAGTTTTTCTTCATAACACTTCTCTGGAGCCTCCACAGCTGATGAATTTGTTACTGAGTTAGATCACACAAATCAGTTCCTGCAAAGCTGAGGTTTGTTGAGAAGAGCTATAGTGATGGTGGTTTAGGTGAGATGCTACGTTATTTGATGCGTGGCTTGGTATCAAGCCTTGACATTTTTACTGCACTTTTTCAGTCGCAATCAGAGTGTTAAACTAGTCCTAAATAGCTATAAGCTGATCATCTCATAGAACTCCTCTCTGTCCTCTTTCTTTCCCTTTCGATATAAACTACACAAGCAGAGGTAGAATGTTTTAAGTGAACCATCTTGTGGACAAATTCCACAACCATCCATTATGATTCAATTTCTTTTTATGAAAATATGCAAAGTATAGTTTATATCGGAATCACCTGAGTAAAGAATTGGACATTGAACATGGTTTTAAATTCTGTCCTGAGAAGAGCTAAGATACCAAATCTTAATAGACATTGAAAGAGATTCATCTCATTGTAAAATACAAAACTCCAAATTCTCACAGCTGTACTCGAAAAAACCACTCACTTCACATAGAAAGAGACCAATCAAGGGATGTAATACATGGACAAATTTACAACAATAAACAGCTGATGAAGTAAAAATGAGATTAGGAACAGAGTAGACCATTAACTGCTGTTTCATGAAACATATGTTTAGTAATCTTGCCTTCTTCCTCTTTCACACCTTCCGCTCCAGCTTCCTCATTGCCTTTCTTGTTGTTGCCGATCATGCACTCAGGCATGCTACACATTAACAACATCACCCCCAGGTACCATTGTGGCTGCCTGGTAAATGATGTCATCCCTAGATCTCGTATGGCATTGCCATCTAGCTGCATTTTTTATGCCAAACAAAGCACAGAATTCTAATTAAAAATCCGGATTGTAGTGTTTGTTCCAATCTCAGAAGTAGGAAGGGAAGTGCTACTGCAAAAAAGCATTGGACCTTGAACATGATTTTAAATTCCTTGTTCAAAAAAGAGCTAAGAAGCAAAATTCTAATAGAGATTGAAAGAGATTTATCTCATTTGACAAAATAAAACTCCAAATTCTCACAACTGTACTTGAAAAAACCACTCATAAAAAGAGAGACAATTCAAGAGATGAAGTACATGCACAAATTTACAACAATAAACAGAAAATAAGATGAGGAATAGAGTATACCTTTTGCTGCTGCTTCATGAAACATATGTTTAGTAATCTTCCCTTCTTCCTCTTTCACAACTTCTGCCCCAACTTCCTCATTGCCTTTCTTGAAAGCAGCGACATCTTCAAGGGATCCTAAGAATTCACCTGCCTTCGTTCCTTCACTTGCATACTAATAAATGAAGGATTGTAGCATACAGCAGACCAAACTTTGGGAGAAAACCTAGGCCACAACTGTGTTGTTGACAACATCTCGTATGGGGTTGCGATCAAGCTGCATTTGTGATACCAAACAAAGCAGAAACTTCCGATTAAAAATCCAGATTCTAGTGAATTTGTTCTCAATCATTGAGATAACAAACAAAAGGGCTGAGAGACAAGATAAATGCTTTCCCTCGACAGAGTCAATGAAATAATGATAATCAAACCGTTTATAGTACATGATTATATATGAAATTGAAATGCGCTAGATGACTACTAACCAACAAACAATGAGATGTGGCTACTTGCTTTGGATGGTAGCAATAGGAGCATTTCACGATTCTCGCCACCAATTGAATAGCCTATCAAGAGAGAGATGCTTGAAATCAATCAACATAATATAAGAAATATAAGAATGAGATATGCTTTATTGAGTTAGATACCATTCTTGTCAGGCAAATAAGGAGAGAGATATACAAGTCAGAGCCTCCAGTGCGTAATAACTGGCTCAAACAGGGACTTGGCATTGGGATGGACCACTTCACCGAATCCCATTATTCCCCTGAAGATAAAAGGATTCGGTTAAGAGAAGGAGGCAGAGATGGTCAGCCATCATTAGGCAGTCTTGCATCTGATTCAGGATCTGAGTCGTAATCTGATTCACGATCTGAGCCGTAATCAAATTAAGAATCAGGTTCGCAAGGATCTAAGCATTCGGACTTCAAAAATGGCTCCAGTACAGACTTGGCATTGGGATGATCCCACTCCATCGATCTCAACTTCATCTTTGAACATATAAAGATTTCCTTAAGAGAGGGAGGAGGAGATGGTTGGCCATCATCAAGTAGTGGAAGATGCAGAGGAATCCTCTGTAATTTTGAACAATCACCGATTATAATCTTTTCAATAGAGTCACACACCATTACTTTATTTGCCCCGCAAATACTTTTTAGAACCGGTAACCATGTCAATTCCAATATCCTTAATTTGGGAAGAGTAAATTGGATGGTATTACTGTTACTACCACCCATTCTTTCTTCTTCAACGAATTCCATTTCTGATGCTATTATTTCCTCCATTTGGTAACATCCCCAAACAGTCAACACTTCCAAATTTGGGAGGTTACTTTGCACCCAACTACACGCGAACAACTTTTTTATTTTTTGACAAAAATATATTTTAATTTCTTTAAGAAAAGAAAACATGCCATTTGGCGTTGCGATAAACCATGGAAAAAACACCTCTTCTTCAGGGAAATCAACAATGCCATCGTTAATTCTCAATTGCTGAAGATCGGATGGGAACTTGACACCATTTCTACAGATCTTACAATGGGAAAATTCAATGTATTTATCGCAGACACCAAAGGCTTTTTTAAAACCCACACCCATGTGGTATCGAATTAGCCGTTGTCCTCGACTCTGCAAAGCTTGCACAAAAATATTCAATTCATTCACGTCATAGAACCACCCTTTAAAGAACTCCAACTTCTTTAACTCACCTATCTCTTCTCCTTTGACAAATGCATAACTTACCCCCAGGTTTCGCAAGCATGAGAATTTTGATAATATTCCACTAGGGACTTCTTTCACATCCATATGAAGATGATTGAGATTTACCAACCTTTCCATCCCATAGGGGAGATTCTTGATTTTTGGGCAGGAAAGATCCAACTTCTTTAAAACTTCAAGTTTTGAGAAAGATGGCACCGTTTCTAAAAAACGGCATCCTCTTACCAATAACATAGTGAGAGCTTCCAAGTTAGAGATGGAACTCGGTAAAATTCTAAAATTATTCCCGGAAAGGTCAAGAACTTTGAGTCCCTTCATTTGCTCAAAGAAACAATCTGGAATACTCTCTATACGACAATCGGACAACAATAAAGTTGTGAGCATCTGGCATTTTGGTGGTGACATTTGTGATGGAATTCGCAAGCCATAATTACTCATCAATGAAACCTTTTCTAAATCTTCTGTCCATTCTTGCACATCTGGTATCTCTTTCAATTGCAGGCCGGCTCTTACCAGGAATCGTGATCTCGTGATGCGCAGTGCCATGTCTCTCATGAGGTCATGCAACTTGACACATCCGGTAAATTCACCATCTTCTAACAAGCAATTATTTTTGAGCTTATTCAGAATGGTATACCCCTCATCAATCTTTGCTTGTTGGCTATCCATTTCTTCAATAAGCCCCTCATCAATCCAAAGTTCTATTAGTTTAGATACAGAGATATTATAATCTTCGGGATATAATGCACAACAGAGGAAGCAATGCTGGACTCTTTCATATTCTAAATGATCATAGCTAAATTGGAGTTGCTGAAGTACCTTTTCATCTAACCCAGTCACACCTCTTGCACTTCTACTTAATTCATTTAGTGCATTCCTCCATTCATGAACATCTGTTATGCCCTTCATACTGCTAGCTACTGTAACTATAGCTAACGGCAAACCAGCACATTGTTCAACAACAGATTCCACAATTGGTAACAGATCCGAATAATTGAGAACATCTCTACCTACTTTATCTAAAAACAAACTCCATGCATCTTGTTTTGGAAGAGTAGGCATTCTAATTTCTCGACAACCCAAATAGTGACACACATCCAACATCCGAGTTGTTACCACTAACTTACTCCCGTTAGAAGGCTCGGAGATTCCTACTTGTTCGAGAGAAAATTTGTCCCATAGATCATCTAAGATTAGCACATACTTGCCTTTTTGAGTCAACATTTCCTGTAGCATCCCTGCCTTTATTGTTTCATCCTCATCTTCAGGAAGGGTTACTCCCATTTTACGTGAGATGCCACTTTGAATTTTGGAGATGTTCATCTCCTTTGATACGGTGATCCATATAATAATGTTGAACTTTTCAGTCTTTTTTAAAAGTTGGTTGTTGATGATCTTCATGATTGTTGTTTTACCCAATCCTCCCATTCCCCAAACACCAATCTTTCCAATATCATCATCCATTAAGCATGTCCAAATTTCTTCCATACAGTTCTCTGCAGCTTTCCCAACTAAATTTGTTGTTGACAAAGCTTGTCCAATCCACGTAAGGTCATCGACTACCACACCTTGATCAAACTTACCCTGTTGAAGAAAATCCTCAACTTCTTGTTTCTTTTCTAAGACAGTTGTCTTGTGAAATCCACGTGAGACAGTATTGCTTCCCGCAACTTTTTGTTCAAGGTCTTGTATCTCACCATTTATTCTTTCAATGTTTGCCAACCATAGATGAACTTGTTTCCTGACTTTCTTCCTCGGTTGCAGTTCTGCCCTCATTTTTGATTCAGTGTCTTCTTTCAAGGCATTTAAGTCCTCCAATTTTCTTTTTAGGTCCTTCATGTTCTGGTCAAGGCTTCTATGGTTGTCCAAGTGTTTATCAATCTTATTCAGAACAAAATCCATGGCTGCACGTGCCTACGTAACACCAAATAGTAACATTATAATATATTTTGGTAGATTTTATCCACATAATCATATCACTTATAAATAAAGTAGACTCAATAAACTTGTAAGCAGCATTGTTTTTCTTTGTTACATACTTGTAAGTAGCTTTTATTAATTAGACAAATTCGATATCAAAGATGTTAATCAAATATATTGTTTTTTTTTTTTTTTACATAATTGCATAGGCAGCTAAAGAGGGAAGAAAATCATTCTAGAAGCCAAAAGCATGTGATCCTAAAGTGTAATTGTAGGTAATTAGTAATCATCAAAATGATGAACATAAATATATGAAAACAGCTTTTTAAATGAAAGGCAGATGATTGTTGTTTCTGTGTTCAAAGAATTAAACCGCCTGATGTGGAGATGTTGAGATACACTTCTGTCTTTGCAATTTTCAAGTAAGTAATGTGTTGGAACAGTATTCACTTCCCAGGTTCAATCTGTTTAAAGATTATGACATTTTAATGTTTTCTTAAGTGGAGAATTGCTGAAGCATTTGGATGCACGTGGACTGAAATAATATATCAAAACGTCAGCATAAATGCATGAAATATAACAGAACAAACAAACTTTCTTGCTGTTAATGAGAATAAAATTAAACGAACAGACATGGGATGTTAGAAGTACCTGTCCTCACTGGCTCTGATATTTGAGAGATCCTACGCAGAGCGGGGAAGTGAAGTAGTGAACGAATTAAGGCTCAGAAACTGATAACCAGAAAGCTTCTTCAGCCAAATCTTGTGTGCCTAAACAATGCAGACAAAATATTACTTGAAAGAACACATATACAGTGACAATTGAAAAATCGTCTTCGTTAATAATGCAACTCTGCTACCCTTGAGAAGATGCATAGAGCAATCAAATCATACGTTAAGCATAGGTAAAAGAAATTCAAGAAGAGCTATACAAAATTTTAGTAAAAAATAACATTCAGGGAGAGTCAATTTTTGACAAGAATTAAAAAAAAATGAAGAACTTAAGTAGATTGCTAATTGTTTCTATCAATTCAAAATAGTTTGCAAATTATTATAACAATGTCATAACTTATTTTTTATTAATATTATAACTCTATTTGAAGAGATTCTTTTGTTCCAATAATTAACATTGATTAGACTATGCATATGCCCATAGAAACCTTTTTTTAGAAGAACATTAACAAAATTTTCCTTTTATTAATTACACAAACCAAAAATGAGGGGGGAATGAGGAAATCCAGTAGCATGAGTAAGGAAAAGAAGAGAGAAGAAAGGAATCGGAGAAGGAAAAATTGAAAATAAAAAAAAAAAGTAGGAAAAGCAAATTAAAGCCTTATGTGTGATATCCAACATTATTGTTCAAAATTTTCCTTTGCTATTTGATGTGACATAATATTGGAATTTGGTAGGTTCCCTTTGGAGACTTGGTTTCTCACCTAATTTTACAATGTTCGAAGTTGCTAAGGCTGGGCTCCATTAAAATACAAATGAAATGAAATCATCGACAGTGTTGAATTTCCATTATTGCTAGGAAGAGATAACTTTGATGTATTAAAAAGTAGATTAACTGCCTCAATTTTGTCGATTTTGGCAATAAACAAACAGAAAGAGACAAGTTTGTGTATGGGAGCTTAAAAGAATATGTTGATCAAATTTGCAATGAATAAATATAGATTATAGTCAACGTCAATGACATAACAATATGTTCTTCTACAACTGGATTTGAACATCCAGCACCAAATAGACACTTTTTGCAACCAGATTTGATCATGAAACACCAAATTCATGCTTCTTGCGATCAAATTTGGTCATGGAGTGTCAGATTGACGTTCCTTGCAGCCAGATTTGGTCATGCAACGTTAGATAGACATCTTTCACGATCAAATCTGATCAAGGAAAGTCAAACCGTGTTTTCTGCAATTAGATCTGGCCATGGTGGCCCTGGTCGGCCACCACCAACCTCTGCCATCCTCTGAGGATAGAGGAAATTTAAAGAGAGGAGGGAGATAGATGAGTAGAAAGATGAAAAAGAGTTTGTTTTATATGTGTTAGTAATTTTTTAATCTAGTTAAATGTCTTTTTTGTGTTAGTAAGTATTCTGATCTCTCTTGAGATTACCATTTAGTGGAGCAAATAATGTCATATAAAGAAAATAAAAAATAGAAAAGAATGACTATTCCATCCCCTAATCAAACATGCCATAAGTTCATAGTTTAAAGCTAAAGTCAATATTTTGGAGAAGAAAGAAAAGAACATATATAAGAACTCAAACAGAGAATAAGGAACAAGTCATGACAAGCATGAAACAGATTTAAGCAAGCAAAAGCATACATAGAAGCGGAATAGCGAAAGTAAAAAAAATTACCTGTGTGGAGGCCCTAGCTTGGATGATACTTGAGCAAGACTTTGAATGGATGAAATCAGTGAACAAAACGCCTAGCAGATGACAGGAAGCAAACTTCGTTGCTAATTATTGACCCTGCTACAAGGAGTGTATATATCAAAGAAATACTGAATGATTAAGCAGCGGCAAAAGAAAAGAAGTAGAACTGTGCCTTAGCGTCTTTATAGATATTCAATCAAAGAAAAAGGGGGTGGGAAGACAAGTCACTTTCGTGGAAGGTCCTACCAGGAAGAATCCAAGAAAATTGCAGTCTTGTGGTAAATTTCATAGAAAGTGCCACTTTAATTTTCGTTTGACAATTTGTTGGCATTTGCATCATTTGCATAAGTTATTAAATATTAGCAAATATCATAGTGAGTTGGGATTAGTTAAACCGTGTTTTTGAGTTAGAATTACCTGTCCTCACTGGCTCTGATATTTGAGTAATCCTAAGCAGAGCGGAGAAGAAAGTAGTGAACAAATTAAGGTTCAGAAACTGATAACCAGAAAGCTTCTTCAGCCAAATCTTGTGTGCCTAAACAATGCAGACAAAATATTACATGAAGAGCACATATATACAGGAACCAGTTGTGCAATTTTCTCGCATTTTATGAAAGTAAAAAAGAATCAAAGAATGGGAAGTTCAAATGTTTCTTCCCTACCTCAGTGATATCAAAAGGGAATATCCTCCTTGACCGTAAATTTGTGTTAATACTATTTGTCATGACTGATTTGGCAAAATTTCATTCATTTAATTTTAAACATTCTACTTAATGAATAAGGTTTTTTAATGCAACCCCGAAATCAATCCTAGTTATTTTATCACCTTTCTCTTAAACATCGAAAAGATCTTGGTTGCCCTTCGTACCACAGTTAGCTTTTGAGGCAGGGTGATCAAATTTAACTATGAATGAGGCAATAAAGATGATAAAAAATTCTTAATTATTTTGTCATTTATTAACCTGAAAGCCTCATCTGAGTACTGGCACCAGACATGAGATTAGCACTTCACTTTTAATAGTGTGTTTATTCTTTCCTCTATAAAAACTCAAGAATGCTTGCAAAAGTATTCTTAAGATTCACTTCAAATATATTGTATTGGAAACATGACAAAGAATTTAGTAACCTGCTCAGCTGCAGTACATGAAACTTAAAATTAAGTTGCAGTGAATGGAAAGCTAAAAGTACCCACCTTTGACTTGCTGGCATATACTGCTTGTTGGTTAGAGATCTTAACTAGACAAGAAAAAGCAGTAGCGAGTGAAAGCCCTGAGAATTCCGTGACAGAATTCAATTGGTGCTGGCAATGTGTCAGACTTAATTACTAAAAGAAATATATGGCATTAGAAGCATGAAAAGGAATCAAGTAAACAAATTTGTTGCAGCTTATGAGACTTAAAACAATAAATAGAATGTGAAGTTAAATAAATACCTATCCTGACTAAACTTGTTTGGAGATGGTGACCGCAAAGAAATAGCAACAACACTAAACAAAAGCACCGAAAATGAAAACCATCTAAGTTCCTTAATTAAGAAAAGAGCCACTGAAAAGGTTTTCTTCTGCTTCGCTGACTCCCTAAACTTAAGAAAATCACACCTACAACAGAAAGAAAACCAATGAAGGAAGGTTGAGCATACATTGACAACTGAAAAATCTTCTTTGCTAAAGATATAACTCTGCTACCATTAAGAAGATGCATAAAGCAATCAAAACATACGTTAAGCATAGGTAAAAAAAAAAAAAATTCAACAGGAGCTATAAAGGTACAAATTGTAGGTTCAATTTCATTGGAAAAATAGGAAGAAAAAAAAAGGAGAAAATCTGTAAATTCAAATTAAACCTGTATATATGTATGTATATGGTTATAGTAGACATTCTGAATGATAGCAATAATTAAAAAAAACGCCGTCTTAGATTTTTTCAGAATTTGTATATTGTAATGGCCATTGCATACTCATTTGTTTGTTTGGTTTTGCCAATTTCAGGTTTTTATTTAGGGTAATACACTAACACCCTCAAGTTTTAACCATAATTCCATATGGGTCTATTAATTTTTAAAATGAACATTTCGTCCTAAAAGAATATCTTCCATTGGACATATGTGTCTAGTCGTTAATCAATCGTTAGCATTTCCATTTACTTGATGACGTGACAATATTGAAAGAATAATTTTATTTTTCATTAATTTTCAAAATTACCAAATTATATATATATATTTTAAAAGAATCTATCCTACCTCTCGCCAATTGGATCTGGCCAAGGAGTGCCAGTTTCGACTAGATCGATGCTCCTTAGATCCAGGGAGCACACGGAGCTTATTGCTCCCTTGGGGAGTACGAGGGAGCTTGGTGCTCCCCCAATTTAGGGAGCACCGATCACCACCAAGAGGGAGCTTGGTGCTCCCTCGATCTGGGAAGCACTAGAAGATCAGGTGGTGCTCCCTAGATCAAGGGAGCACGATCAAGGGCACTCCCTCGATTCGGGGAGCACGTTTGAAGAGATCTGGCATTTCACGGTCAAATCCGACTATGAGATGGCTGGTCGATGTAAGGGAGCATGCCGATAGGCCAAAAAGAAAAGAAAAGAGTGCGAAAAGAAAAAAAGCATTTTAGTAATTTCATATTTAGTCTTAATACTGTTTACATGTTTGAGGCTAGGTGTTCAATTTAAAAACTAATGGACTTGTGGAGAGTTATGGTTAAAACTTGAGGGTTTTTTTTAAAAAAAAAAAAATTGAGCATTTCATTCATCAACCAGGAGTGAACAATTCCTGTACAAAGAAATAGATCAATCCCAGGTTTTAAATTGCCATCAAACTCTTTAGCAACTTAAAATCTAGGCTTTACAAAAAGAGCACAAAGCTAAAGAGTCCCAACCTTTTCCAATACAAAACTTGAGGTTATTAGCGTATTTTACCCTTTTATTTTTACGTTGTCTATAGTTTGGCTTCAATTTAAAGTTAGAAAAGTTCTTCTCTTTACATTGTTATTTTCTTTGTTGACTAGATTGGTGAGTAAAATGCACGAATCATGTATGGTGTTAGTGAAGTACTTTATTTTCATTCACAATTCAATTTTTGAATTCATGATTTTTTAAAAATGTTATCAATGCATTCATTTTGTCAATCACTATTAAAAAACCAACAAAATCTACCATCTCAACATCACGGTGTCGCAACGTGTGGGTGCGGAGACCCGAACGCTAGACGTGATTAACTTGGGGAGTCGCCACCAATCTTTTTTGTTTAGGTGTGATTGGCCACCCAATAAATTTGTTCTATTTGATGAAATACTAAATTGACTTTAGGTTCATCGAAAGAACGATAAATTGGTCCACGTGTTTTTTAGAGTTTGGGTTCGGGAGTACGGTTACGCACGGGGAAGGATTAGCACCCCCGTAACGCCCGTTCCACGAACGGTACCATTTAATCACTTATTGTCTTAAGCCTTTTACTTTGTTTTTTTTTTGTGCTTCTTTTGCTATTATTTGTTGGTATCATCTTTTTATTCTGTTGATCAAATATTTTACGACCTAAGCGTACATGTGATGCAATTATGAAATGCGTGGCATAAAACCAAAATAGCACAAAACGAAGACCTTTTATTGAGTGTAATTTCTGAATCCGCCCATCATACTGGTGGGATCCGGGAGTATCCTCGCATCTAAAGAGATACCTAAGAAACTCGCCTTCGCAAGTTCGCTAGGTAAATCCCATCATCGGGATAATCGCTTGTGAGAGAAAACAATGTTTTCGTGAATGCAAAAATCCTAATACGGGTACAAACCTTTTATTAAAGATATCTCTTCGAACCCTCCCATCATACTGGTGGAGTTCGGAAGTATCTTTTCACCTAGGGAGTTTACCAATGAAACTTGCCTTCGCAAGCTTCCTCGGAAAGTCCCATCATTGGGATTTATATCCGTATACAAGACAGATCTATATATGCCGTGACATTTAACAATGCAAGCATGATATGCGTAAATTCCGTCTTTATTCCATGTTTATTATTCTTCTTTTATGCTTACTTTTTGTGAATGAAATTCCTTTACTTATTGCTTTTTTTTTTAGTCCTTTTTATTTCTTCGCATATTTTAGAACATAGGTACTTAGTTATCATCACATGAAATTTTTCTATAGTCACGACTTTTGGGATCAAAATTATTTTGTGCATATATATTCTATGTTATTATGACTTGATAAATTTATTATTGTCACTTATTTATTTATTTATTTATTTTATTTATGGTTTCTTTTTATGATTACATATGTTTAAAGATTATTTATTTATTTATATATATATATTTTATTCATATTTTTTATTTTATTTTTTATTAGAACCATTGGAATTTTGAATTAGGACCTTCCCATCGTACTGGTGGGATCCTAATTAAAACTCCTAACCTAAGGAAATTCACTTGGAATTGCGACTTCTCGCGTTTCGGATGAAAGTCCCATCATCGGTCTTGATTCTAAAATAGTTGTTTAATTTTTCAAAATCATTTTTTGCCATTATTTATTATTGTATATTTATGTATATTTTATTTATTATTATTTATTTATTTCATATTTCATTTTTTTATTTTTTTTATTATTTATTTTTTTTGTGCTTTTTACTAAAATAAGTACTCATATTTTATATGTTTTTAATTTGATTTGATTTTTTTTAAACAATATTTAAACTAAATTAAAATACCTTGAAATAAAAAAAAACACAAACAAATTTAAAACAAAGCCCAAATAAAGAAATGTACCTATCTGGGCTTGGATTGGCCCAGATCCGCGGCCCACAGGAGGCCCAAATCTGCCGCAAGCGGTCCGCTCAACAGGCCCGCAGTGTGGCAGTCCAAAACGCACCGTTTTGGTGCTGGTACCCGCTCAAAACGACGTCATTTTGAGCAAAACGCTTCAGCTTCCCTCACTCCTTTGAAACGACGTCGTTTTCTCTTTTTTGCCCGGTATAAAAGCTTTCTTTTTTTTCTTTCTTCCTTATTTCTCCTTTCTGTTTCTCTCTCTAGGGCAGACTCCCTCTCCCTTCTCTCTAAAACAACAACCCCCCTACCGGTGTTTCCCCCTTTGCCGGTCGTCGGACTCTCGCCGCCGTTCAGCCTCTAAACCCAGCTCTCTTCCCCTCGTCGACCTTCCCTCTCCGTTGCCGACCACAGCCTCCTCCACCTCCCAAACAAAAGCCACCGATCTAGCCTCTGCCGCCGATCGGGCTCACCGATCGGTTCGCCTTCTCCACCGATCCCTCCAGCCCAGCCTTCTTCCCGAATCGCACCCCGATCAGACTGCCCTTTTTGGCCTTTTTTGGGTTTTGATTTTTTTTATTGTGGTTTTTGGCTGCTAGATCTAGGGTTTTTTTGTTTGAAAATTTGTTTTTTGCTCTGGTTTCAATCTGCTCCTCTTTTTTTTTTTTTGATTTCCAAAAACCCCCTCCCTCCTCTGGTTTTTTGCTTCCCCTTTTTAACAACGGGGTTGTCCAATTTCTTGGACAACCCAGAGAGGGGGGTTCGGTAGCAGGGAGCCATGCCTCCCTGCTTCCCGATGCTGCAGGGGGTTTGGTAGCAAGGAGCCATGCCTCCCTTCTTCCCCCTTTTTTTTTTTTAATTTTATTATTATTTTTATTTTTGTTGTTTTTTTTATTTGTTTATTATTTTTACTTTTATTTACATATATATTTTTTTGGGGTGTCTACAGTTGCCCCTCTTTGTATATTCTTGAGAATCAAGAATACTACAAAGACGTAGACACCGTATGCAACTCGCCCAATAGCAAGTCTAATCTCATTTATTGAAAATTGAAACTCCTAGACTTGATCTAGGCTCGACCCATCTCCAAACAGGTTTGATCTAAAAGCTTGAAATTCCTAGACTTTATCTATGCTTGACCTACAGGTTTGATTTAAAAAATTAAAATTCCTAGACTTAATCCAGGCTCGACCTAAACAGGTTCGACTTTGAAATAAATTGAAATTCTAGACTTAATCTAGGCTCGACCTAAACAAGTTCGATTTGAAAGAAATTGAAATTCCTAGACTTAATCCAGGCTCGACCTAAACAGGTTCGATTTGAAATAAATTGAAATTCCTAGACTTAATCTAGGCTCGACCTAAACAGGCTCGACTTTGAAATAAATTAAAATTCTTAAGACTTAATCTAGACTCGACCTAAACATGTTCGATTTGAAAGAAATTGAAATTCCTAGACTTAATCCAGGCTTGATCTAAACAGGTTCGATTTGAAAGAAATTGAAATTCCTAGACTTAATCCAGGCTCGACCTAAATAGGTTCGACTTTGAAATAAATTGAAATTCCTAAACTTAATCTAGGCTTGACCTAAACAGGTTCGATTTTGAAAGAAATTGAAATTCCTAGACTTAATCCGGGCTCGACCTAAACAAGTTCGATTTGGAAGAAATTGAAATTCCTAGACTTAATCCAGGCTCGACCTAAACAGGTTCGATTTTGAAATAAATTGAAATTCCTAGACTTAATCTAGGCTCGACCTATCTCCAAACAGGTTTGATTTAACAAAGTTAAGATTCCTAGACTTGATCTAGGCTCGACCTAAACAGGTTCAATTTGAAAGAAATTGAAATTCCTAGACTTAATCCGGGCTCGACCTAAACAGGTTCGATTTTGAAATAAATTGAAATTCCTAGACTTAATCTAGGCTCGACCTAAACAAGTTCGATTTGGAAGAAATTGAAATTCCTAGACTTAATCTAGGCTCGACCTATCTCCAAACAGGTTCGATTTAACAAAGTTAATATTCCTATACTTGATCTAGGCTCGACCTAAACAGGTTCGATTTGAAAGAAATTGAAATTCCTAGACTTAATCTAGGCTCGACCTAAACAGGTTTGATTTTGAAATAAATTGAAATTCCTAGACTTAATCTAGGCTCGACCTATTTCCAAATAGGTTCGATTTGACAAAGTTAAAATTCCTAGACTTGATTTAGGCTTGACCTATCTACAGGCAGGTTCGACTTTGACAAACATTAACATTCCTAGATTTGGGTGAATTTCTACCATTAAAACTCGGAACATGAGTCATTTCTGGTTCTTGTTCTGAACATGATCATATGCATGGCTAGGCATGTATGCGTGATTGAAATGATGGACAAATGATGCTTCTTTTTGTTTTACACCACATGTTCCTTGCTTGCAAGATCGTTTTCTTCATCTTCTCATTCTTTGACAGTGTTCTTGTGCAACTGCCAATTTCTTTGTTAATAAAAGATCACCAATTTAAATTGGGTTTCAATGCATTGATGCCATTGATCATGAAAGCTCTTCTTCACATTGCTTTTTCTCTCTTTCTAGAGAAATGAATTTGTCTTTTTCAAAAGTGTTAGTCTTATCTCTCAGTGATTAAAGAATTTTCCTCACAAAGATTGTGAAGACTCATTTTTTTTTTCAAAAACATCTTGATTTTGATAAAATCGCAACAAAATTGCCCCACACCATTATTTTCATGACCAAAGACAGTTGAATCTTGGAGCAAAAATGTATCAATTCCACACTTTTCTTGTTAAAGTGATAAAACATCCAAGTTAGAAAAACATGTGATATTTAAATCTCTTGAAAATTGATGATTACTGTTTGAAATGATTTTGGATGAGCTAAATGACAATCTAGCCTTTCAAATAGGTAGGATAGTTTAACTCATCAAGGTCTTGGTCAACAATAAAGGTTTCTTACCATTTCATGGAAAAAAGAAGAGTTGAATTTTCTTGTCTAAGCTCACAAACGTATGGTGATTTAAAATCAAATTTTACAAAATGATTTCTTTTACATCACAATCAAATTTGACATTCTCTAAGCCTCATGACGTGTGGTAAGATGATAAATGTCAAGACTAGTCATTACAGGTTTTGCATTGCAGAAGGCTATTTTAAAATAGATAGGCTCAAAATTTAACATGGATTTTTCCAATAGATCTTGAATCTTTAAAGTGCTTGAGAGTCTTATACTCTTAAAAAAATGTCCAACGAATTCTAGTTGCCTTGAAATGGCCTCTCTCTCTGGTGCTTCTTGTTATCACCTTAGTTAAAATCATGAGTGGCTTCATAAGTTCTCAACTTCGCTCTAAACTGCCCTTTCGGGTTTTCACCCTAGAGTTTCGTCTTTTTCACTCACTTTTTCTTCTCTTTTTTTTTCCTTTCTTTTTTTTTTCTTTGATCGTTCCACCATGCATTTGAGAAAATTCAAACTCTATCCGATAATGGATTGAGGGATTCAAAAATATAATTTTAGCAAAGAAAAGAGGTCAAAGTCTTATTCTTCTTCTATAAGGTAGCTCTTCAATTTAAGTATCCACAGTTGATCAAAATGGACTTCTTCAAGCATGTAATATAGGCTATGGTTAAGGGTTTTGAAAAAATGGATACAAAGGCTCAAAACATGTATTTAAAGGTGATTAAACCAAGGATCATTTATTGCTGACTAAAAGACTCTTTAAAGAGATTTGTCTTTTTTTTTTTTCAAAGCATGCTTTTTCAGTTTTCCTCCTATGCCTTTTTCTTTTTTTTTTTTAAATTTTCATATTGATCGATTGAGTTCCAAATCTTCAAGAGCTCAAATTTGCTTCTACCCCTATAGTATATCAGATGTTCATTTGTCATTTGGAATGAATCTTCCGTCCTCTGTGCTTCTAACGAAAATTTTTCTTCGTAATTGCCCCCCAATGTGGGAGGTGATCCTTGGTTAAGGTGCATTTAGAAAAAACATTCGATAGGCTCAAAGGGGTAGCAAGTGGATAATTTTTCATTTGTGAAAGGAGTGCGAAACATGGCCATTTATCCTCTCAATTATGGTTACTTATATTTAAAAAGCAATCCCTAGAAAGGAAGAATTTAAGATCAAAGGTTGACTTTTCTTTGTTTTTCCACTTTCAGCATCATTGGAAGATCTCAAGTGCACAGTGTCACTTTCTTATTTCTTCTTTTTTCTTTTTTTTTTCTTTTCTTTTTTTTCTTCACAACTCAAGATTAGAAGCCTTCAAAGATCAGAATATCTTGTCATGATTAACTCTTTATAACAAGAAATGAGAGAGGAAAAAGGGCTATTTTGAAACCAATGTGTCTTGAAGGAATTGGGCAACCTTGTTTTTTTTTCTTGATCATCATGCCTCAGAATATGGGTAAAAAAAAGCTTTAGACAATGGGTTCAAGGTTCAAATTTGGTATCCAAAGTGAAAGAATTTGAGAGGTATTAGGGGATTTGAGACTTCAGCATAGTCTTGACATTTATTAACCTACCACATTCAGAGTCTTTATGAGAGTGTCTGATTTGCTTGCTTTCTAAAGAAAAAAATTTGCAAAACAATTAATTACAACATCGATCATTGCCTGGACAAAGATCATTGACTTTTGGTATCATCAGGTGAGGTTGATGCATTTTCACAATTTTGCTTTTTTTTTTTTGGATTTTAAGTTCTTAAATAGCCTTTATTTGAGTGATTTTGGGTTCCCAAGTGTTTGAGGAAATGGTTGGAGAATGTTTGCAAGGACAAGTTCATTCCAAACAGTAACCATCAATTCTTTCAAGAACATGTGTGCACTTTATTGCCTAAATTCTTCTCTCTCTTTTTTTTGTTTTTTTTTTGAAAACATGTTATAGAAACCTTGGCCAAACTAATCGTGTCATGTCCTTTTGCAAAGTAAACACAAAGTTGCAAAAAATTTCAATCCAACAAAAACATTAAAGCTTCAATTACAGGTTCTGAAGTTCATGTTCTTTAGCAAAATCCTACTTCTGCCATGCCCCTGAATGGCTCCAAATCAACCATTTTTCTTGCAAGCAATTTGTTCGAGACTCAAGGCATTTCTAAGAGCCCAATCTATGACCAAGTCGATTTCCAATGTTCCATAAGCTTAAGAGTCAAAGTGCCATCCTTGATGAGATTTTCAATTTTCTCTTTCAATTGCCTACAGTTCTCCGTTGAGTGTCCGATTGCCCCCATGTGATAGTCACATTTAGCATTAGGATCATAATTCCTTGCCGATAGGTTGGAAATTGTTTTCATTGGCACAAGACTGAGGTATTGATTCTCAATTAATAAAGGCAAAAGCTTAGAGATTGACATGGGCAGTTGGTAAAGGCTGAGCTTTCGCCATGATTGAGGTGTAAGTGAAAGTGTGGTTGCTCTCGAATGGGAAATTGGTTGTGAAACCAATTGATGGGGATATAAGTTATGGGAAATATGATTCAGAATGGGGTAAGAAGGTTGGTATGTGGGATAAAAATGGTATGGATTGAAATTATGGGTTTGTGGACCAACATAAGCAATTGCCTGTACATCCTCTTCTTCTCTCTTGGGCATACTCCCTTTCTCTGAGCTAATAACTTCATGTCCTTCAATCTTCCCACTTTTGATAGCTCCTTCTATTATTTCTCCAGATAAAACCAAATCTGTAAAGTTTTTTGTGGCATTGCCGATTAAGCACTCATAGAATGGAGCTTGGAGTGTGTTTACAAACAACACAGTCATTTTCTTATCAGTGAGAGGTGGTTGAACTTGTGCTACTGTATCCCTCCACCGTTGCGAGTACTCTTTGAAGCTCTCACTTTGTTTCTTTTCCATGGTCTGCAATGACAACCGATCGGGAGCTAATTCAGTGACATGTTTGTATTGTGTTACGAAGGCTCCTACCAGATCTTTCCAAGTCTTAACACGGTTTCGATCTAGCTGTGTGTACCATCGGGCAGTTGACCCAATCAAACTATCTTGGAAGAAATGGATAAGCAATTTGTCATCATGAGACTGTGCGACCATCTTTCGACAATACATGGTGATGTGTGCCATTGGGCATTTTGTCCCATCATATTTTTCAAATTCTGGCACTTTAAATTTAGGAAGGATTATCACATCAGGCACTAAGCATAGTTCAGTTGCATCCATGGTACCGAACCTATTGACTCCTTCAATAGCACGTAGGCGTTCTTCCAACAAATCGCACTTTTTCTCAACTTCTTCATTTTCTCTCATTTGAGATGAATCTTTTCTTAATTTCTCTTTCTCTTTTGGATCATCCA
This sequence comes from Theobroma grandiflorum, assembly GCA_036013995.1. NCBI lineage: Eukaryota > Viridiplantae > Streptophyta > Magnoliopsida > Malvales > Malvaceae > Theobroma > Theobroma grandiflorum. Next base: position 30,561,170 of record CP142133.1, read on the forward strand.
GATCTGGAACATGAATTGACTCAATAGGATTTGTTTTGAAATTTGACCCAAATTGCCCCTGGACCGATTGATGGCCTATTGGAGGTGGCACGTTGTAATGAACAGGTGGTGTCACTTGTGGGTGGACCTTTTGAAAAGTTTGGACATGGGGTGGAGTGGACCCCGGGGGATAAGGCGGATCATCCCTTGGGTCGCTTGTGCCTTGGGTTGGTGGGTTTTCTGGTGGAGCTGGCTCTTCGGCTACTCTTTTCCCTTTACTTAAAGTTACCACCAATTCCATCATCTTTGCTAATTGCTCCCTCATTTCTTCTTGCGCTTTCTCCATTTTTTCCATTCGTTCTCTTTGTTCCTCTTCCATGATCCTCACCCGTCGACGAGTGTTGTGAACACGTTGGTCACCGACTTTGGGTTGTGGAGCTATCTTGGGATCTTTATTATTTATTTTTTTTAAATCATAAACATGAATTAGATGCAATTTTTGACGCATGAATGAAAATTTTTTTTATTTTCAGATGAAAAAATTTATTACGAGTGAAATGCATGTATGAATGATACACTAGGAGTATTTGTCATATAACAACCATCAACAAAGTAATTCGTTGCATAAGATATTCTCCTTGACTACATCTACTCCGTCAATGGCTATCAGGTGACAAATAATTTTCCTATATGCAACATTATAATGCAAATGTGCAAAAATAAAAATGACCAAAAATTCAAATTAGTAAAAAAAATGAATGAAAATAATTAGTAAGATGGGTATACATGATACCTTCATTATTTGTGAGAAAAATTTAGAGTAGGCGGATGTGAAGAAATTCCTTCATGTGTACCTAGTCAGAGGGAATTCTCTCACGGGTGAAGCTCTACCTAAGCAAAGGCTACTCACGGTGTTTTATATGCTAAGTTCGGGTTGAAAATAGAGCTAAAGGTTCTCAAATCATTCCTCACTGTCGTCCATACGGACTAGTAAGGCACCCCGGTCCTCACCCATTACAGGCTTCAAACGGACTAGGTTCAATCTGAGTGGGAGTGTTCACTAGCCCATGCGGAGGTTAACACCTCACGAGAGCGCAGCTACTAAACTCCCTCCTATTAAGGACAAAGCCCGGGTAAAAGGCTTATACATGAATGCAGCACGTGTTGTGTGTGTGAAGGAAACATACCAACCTTTTACAAACATACTCACATCCCTCTATCATAAATCCCTCACAATTCAAATACAATGAGTACAAAATGATTATTGCACAAATTACAATGCACAAAACAAATGCTCAAAATTGAAAAAAAGACACTAAATTATTTAGGGCTTCAGACAATCTATGATTAATTATGGCTCGACTCTCTTATCGTCCCCAGCGGAGTCGTCAAGCTGTCGCAACGTGTGGGTGCGGAGACCCAAACGCTAGACGTGATTAACTTGGGGAGTCGCCACCAATCTTTTTTGTTTAGGTGTGATTGGCCACCTAATAAATTTGTTCTATTTGACGAAATACTAAATTGACTTTAGGTTCATCGAAAGAACGATAAACTGGTCCACGTGTTTTTTAGAATTTGGGTTCGGGAGTACGGTTACGCACGGGGAAGGATTAGCACCCCCGTGACGCCCGTTCCACGAACGGTACCATTTAATCACTTATTGTCTTAAGCTTTTTATTTTGTTTTTTTTGTGCTTCTTTTGCTATTATTTGTTGTATTCATCTTTTTATTCTGTTGATCAAATATTTTACGACCTAAGCGTACATGTGATGCAATTATGAAATGCGTGGCATAAAAGCAAATAGCACCAAACGAAGACCTTTTATTGAGTGTACTTTCCGAATCCGCCCATCATACTAGTGGGATCCGGGAGTATCCTCGCATCTAGAGAGATACCTAAGAAACTCGCCTTCGCAAGTTCGCTAGGTAAATCCCATCATCGGGATAATCGCTTGTGAGAGAAAACAATGTTTTCGTGAATGCAAAAATCCTAGTACGGGTACAAACCTTTTATTAAAGATATCTCTTCGAACCCTCCCATCATACTGGTGGAGTTCGGAAGTATCTTTTCACCTAGGGAGTTTACCAATGAAACTCGCCTTCGCAAGCTTCCTCGGAAAGTCCCATCATTGGGATTTATATCCGTATACAAGACAGATCTATATATGCCATGATATTTAACAATGCAAGCATGATACGCGCAAATTTCATCTTTATTCCATGTTTATTATTCTTCTTTTATGCTTACTTTTTGTGAATGAAATTCCTTTACTTATTGCTTTTTTTTTTAGTCCTTTTTATTTCTTCGCATATTTTAGAACATAGGTACTCAGTTATCATCACATGAAATTTTTCTATAGTCACGACTTTTGGGATCAAAATTATTTTGTGCATATATATTCTATGTTATTATGACTTGGTAAATTTATTATTGTCACTTATTTATTTATTTATTTATTTTATTTATGGTTTCTTTTTATGATTACATATGTTTAAAGATTATTTATTTATATATATGTATATATTTTTTATTCATATTTTTTATTTTATTTTTTATTAGAACCATTGGAATTTTGAATTAGGACCCTCCCATTGTACTGGTGGGATTCTAATTAAAACTCCTAACCTAAGGAAATTCACTTGGAATTGTGACTTCTCGTGTTCCGGATGAAAGTCCCATCATCGGTCTTGATTCTAAAATGGTTGTTTAATTTTTCAAAATCATTTTTTTGTCATTATTTATTATTGTATATTTATGTATATTTTATTTATTATTATTTATTTATTTCATATTTCATTTTTTTATTTTTTGTGCTTTTTACTAAAATAAGTACTCATATTTTATATGTTTTTAATTTGATTTGATTTTTTGAAAACAATATTTAAACTAAATTAAAATACCTTGAAATAAAAAAAAAACACAAACAAATTTAAAACAAAGCCCAAATAAAGAAATGTACCTATCTGGGCTTGGATTGGCCCAGATCTGCAGCCCACAGGAGGCCCAAATCTGCCGCAGGCGGTCCGCTCAACAGGCCCGCAGTGTGGCAGTCCAAAACGCACCGTTTTGGTGCTGGTACCCACTCAAAACGACGTCGTTTTGGGCAAAACGCTTTAGCTTCCCTCACTCCTTTGAAACGACATCGTTTTCTCTTTTTTGCCCGGTATAAAAGCCTTCTTTTTTTTTTCTTTCTTCCTTATTTCTCCTTTCTGTTTCTCTCTCTAGGGCAGACTCCCTCTCCGTTCTCTCTAAAACAGCAACCCCCCCTGCCGGTGTTTCCCCCTTTGCCGGTCGTCGGACTCTCACCGCCGTTCAGCCTCCAAACCCAGCTCTCTTCCCCTCGTCGACCTTCCCTCTCCGTCGCCGACCACAGCCTCCTCCACCTCCCAAACAAAAGCCACCGATCTAGCCTCTGCAGTCGATCGGGCTCACAGATCGGTTCGCCTTCTCCACCGATCGCTCCAGACCAGCCTTCTTCCCGAATCGCACCCCGATCAGACTGCCCCTTTTGCCCTTTTTTGGGTTTTGATTTTTTTTTATTGTGGTTTTTGGCTGCTAGATCTAGGGTTTTTTTTGTTTGAAAATTTGTTTTTTGCTCTGGTTTCAATCTGCTCCTCTTTTTTTTTTTTGATTTCCAAAAACCCCCTCCCTCCTCTGGTTTTTTGCTTCCCCTTTTTAACAACGGGGTTGTCCAAGAGGGGGGTTCGGTAGTAGGGAGCCATGCCTCCCTGCTTCCCCCTCTTTTTTTTTAATTTTATTATTATTTTTATTTTTGTTGTTTTTGTTGTTTTTTTTATTTGTTTATTATTTTTACTTTTATTTACATATATTTTTTTTGGGGTGTCTACACACGGATGTTTACTTGATGACATAAACCCCGGTTTCAAAAGTAAAACTCGTCTACCTTTTTATACCACATGGATAACGTGTTCGGGCCCACCTGTTTGCCACGTTAACATCTACGTGATTCAAATTTATGTTATATGAACATCCATGTAGTGTTAAGTTGGCAAATTTCGTTAAATTGTAATAATAGTTGAAGGAGTGGATCAGAGGTGGAATTAGCCAATTTTTGTTGAGAGACTAAAAAGAGATATAAGAGCTAAAAATTTTTAAGATTAATATGTTGAATTTAATTAACAATTAAAAGATTCATAAAAGATAATAATTTTATATAACAAGTAAATAAAAAAGAATAAGAAAAGAAAGACTTATAATAACGTTTTAAGAAAAGTTGTGCTTAACGATATTTCTTGAATTTTAATTCATCAGTTATTAACTCTATACTAAAAAGGCTAGCAATGTCATTCTTAATATAAACACTAAATTATCTACAAAAAAACTCATTATCTATTTCATTCTGAAGTCTTATTTTCACAATTTTCGTTGCTGAAAAAGTTCTTTCTATAGTTGTTGTACGAACTGAAAGAGTCAAAATAAGACAAATTAATCTATCAATCAAGATTAATAAAAAAAATAATACATTGATAAAATTTTAAGCAACAGATAGCAGTGCAACACTATAACTTATATTTGAGAATTACATAATAATTTTTTAATTTTTAAAGATTAAAATTGTAAAAAATAAAATCCATATAACAAAAAAAAGAAGAATATTGTAAGTAAAAGATAGAGCCTATATAACAAAAAGCAAGAAGAAGAAAATGGTTGATGGTTCATGGAAATTTTGAAAAGAAAATCTATAGAAACTATGAACATATGAGTAAATAGAAAAAAATAAAAAAATAAAAAAAGAAAGAAGAGTAAAGAAAAATATATAATCAATAAATAATTATTTGTATTAATTATTAAATAAAAATTATTTTGAAGAGTATTAAAAGGAAAAATATATAAAAAATAAAATATTTTAAAAATTTTGGGAGACCCGCTCCGCCCCTTGGGTGGATGGATTTAATTTAATTTTAAAGGCTGTGGATAATAATTAAATCTTATACAAAGGTGACTGATATTTGGTGCAATTTACTCTAAAATCAGCATATATATACAAATTAAGCTCCACAAAGAAAAACATGGCAAGATACCAAGATTTGGAGTTGATTTTAGTATTTAAAGTTGTTTTAATTGAAAATAACAATACAATAATTAAAACATCTATGAAGAGCTGAAGTAGATTGACTAAGTTTTAATAATTAGCATAATTGACAGACCGAATTCAGAGACCCTTCATTAGGTTGGAAACAGGCTCACAGCTTTGAAAAATTGATTTAACTGCCTCAATTTTGTTGATTTTGACAATAAAAAAAAAAAACAAAATAGTTTGCAGTGAATAACTATACATTATAGTCAACAAAATGAGAATATGCTATTCTGGGATGGGATCCAAACATGAAGCCCCAGATCAACACTTTTTGCAACCAGATTTGGTCATGAAACACTAGATCGATGTTTCTTGCGACTAGATCTAATTATAGAGCATCAAATTAACACTTTTCGTGATCAAATTTAATCATGGAATGTCAAATCATATTTCTAGTGATCAGATATGATCACGGAGAGTTAATTTGCCATAAGTCCATATTTAAAGCTAAAGTCAGTATCTTGGAAAGAAGAAAAGAATATAAAGAAGAACTCAAACAGAGAGCAAGGAACAAGTCAGGACAAGCATGAAACAGATATAAGCAAGCAAAAGCATACAAAGATACGGAATAGTGGAAGTAAAAAAATTACCTGTCTCAAGGCCCTGTAGCTTGGCTGATACTTGTGCAAGACTTTGAATAGATAAAAACAGTGAAGGAAACGACCAGATGACAAGAAGTAAACTTCGTTGCTAACTATAGAACCTGCTAGAATAAGAGTATATAGCAAAGAAATACAGAATCAAGTACCGGTAAAGAGGAACGAAATAGAACTGTGCCTTATCGTCTTTATAGATATTGGATCAAGGAAAAACAGAGAGGGAAGAAAAGGTCATAGAGAAACAAAATAAAGTGCTAAGGAAGGTTCAAAGTACGGCGAGAGAAATGAATATACGAGTGAATTGTTATGGTCTTGGTGCCTCAAGGGAGAATCGAAGCAATTGCAGTCTAGTGGTAAATTACATCTTTCTTATAATTCGTCATTTAATCTTTCTTTGAAATTTGTTGGCATTTGCAAGGACTGCTACTGATTGCTTTATATTGACTTTTCTAAATGTTTCTGTTTTTCTGAAAATTGAAAAGGTCTCCTGTAACTACCCTGTGGAGGGTCTAGAAGAAAATACCCCACCCTATACAAAGTCCATGAGACTCCCTGTAAGCATGCGGTGGCAATTAAGAAGGAAAACAACGTGAAAAGATTGAAAATTTAGTTCTATCCAATTAAAGCGGTTGCACATTTGACAATTTACATCATCTATCAAATTTCTAGTTACGTTATTTTCTTTAGTCATGAAATAGTGGCCAATAAGATTTGTTCGGATGTTGTTTTGGTTAGAAATCAAACGCGTGGAATTTTTGGCATGTTACGTATTTCTATGGGACAATGCAAGACCAGAATTTTTGAGTGAGCGGATTCCAAAACCTGTTTTAATTAGGCATAAGAACAGATGATGTCAGATTCACGCAATAAGCTCAAAAAAGAAATTCTATAAACCATGGAAATATTCATAGCATTTGATATAAACAAAAAAGAAAAACGTTTATAGCACTAGTAACCATACATCCCATGAGCTAAGAAACAAAAAATTGAAAGGGATATTGAAAGGGATTCATCTCATTGGAAAAGAACAAAACTTCAAATTCTCACAACTATACTTGGAAAACCACTCACTTGACATAGAAAGAGAGACAAATGAAGAGATGAAATACATGAAAAAATTTAGGCATAATATTAGAAAAAGTCTCTAAATTATTTTTAGAATTTTAAATAAATTTTTATTTTTTATTACGTTCAGTCAAACTACTATACTTTTATTTTGGATCAAATAAACCCTTTTACTTTTATTTTGAACTAAACAAGCTTTTATAATTAATGTTTGACTTAGTTCAAATACCGATTGTCATTAGATGCCACGTGACATGTTGAAATGTCATAATTGATAATGACATTGTATGTTGATATGTTATAATTGATGATAACATGACACGTTAATGTGGCATGATAACATGATCAAGTGACATTTTTCATCATCCGCACCAACACCATGTCAACATCATGTGAGCATAAAATGACAAGTAGCATTTTGACTAATGGCAATTAGTCAATCATTATTTATAAAGGCTTATTTGATCTAAAATAAAAATACAAAAATTCGATTGAATGTAACAAAAGAATAAGGACTTATTTTAATTTTCTTTAATAGTTCTGAGATTTTTTTTTTAGTATTATGCCAAATATTTAAAATAATAATGAACTGATTAACTAAAAATGAGGCGTGAAACAAAGTAGACCTTTAGCTACTGCTTTGTGAAACATATAATTAGTAATCTTCCTTTCTATCAGAAATGGAAGTATATAAATAAGTTCAAAACTGACAAGGATAGTTGAAGAGCAAAAGAAGAAGAAGTATTAGAACAGGGAAGGTTGTTGAGTCTTAAAGCCATTGGAGGATATAATTCTCCCCATATGCACCGTTAAACTAAAGCAAAGAGGCAAAGACATCTTGTACATGAAACTCACCATTTCAACTAATAGGTCTTTGTTTCAAATTTTAATTAAATTAGTTGGTTAGTGTTAATTAAATATAGATTAGTTAGGCTTTCTCTCTTTAATTTTACACATGTAATTCCCTGCATATAAGTCTGACATTATTTGTACAGTACCCTAAGATGGGTTTTCTATGAAAGGAAAACATCCTTTCACACCATCCCTATTGTGCCTCCTTTGATTGTACCATGTTTTTCATGATATCATAATAGGCTGATTCTTTGGCTTAGTAAAACTCACAAACATCTACCATTGAAGAATACAGATAATTTTTTCAATCATTTCTTTAGTAAGTAAATCACTCTTTTCCTAAAAGTTATTTGTCCTAGCTTCTTTAAAACTTTCAATCATCTTTAACTGGTCATTAGTCATTAGAAAAATGACTGATTCAACTACATCAACACCAGCTCAAACTTCAACTTCACAAACCTCTACCTAAATCACTCAAAGCCCACCAATTTCTGACCCTCATCACCTTACTACTTACACCACATTGATAATTCAGGCGCAGTGGTTATCAATCCTAAGTTAACAACTAGCAATTATGTGGCTTGTTGTAGGTCCTTTTTATTACCTCTTTCCATCAGGAACAAGATAGGATTTATCAATGGTACAATCCTCAAACTTGATGTTTCAAATTTTTTTTTTGTCTTGGACCCATTGCAATAACCGATTGGGGCATGGCTGTTGGATTTTATCACACAACCAATTGTCTCAACCATATTTTAAATGGATTTTGTTGTTGAAATATGGAAAACACTTAAGGAAAACTTTGATCAATTGGATGATACTAGGATTTGTAATCTACAACATACCCTTGGAAATGTGACTCAAGGAACTAGAATTGTAGATGTTTATTTTGTTGAATTAAAAAAGACTTGGGAAAAAATGAGAAGTTACAAACCATTGCCTCACTGCCAGTGTGGGAAATGTAATCCTGAATGCTTTAGGAGGCATACAAATCAGTACCAGAAAGATATGGTATTCAAGTTTTAAAAAGGTTCAAATGAGTCCTTTTCACCTATCAAATCTCGATTAATCCTCATGGTCCCAATTCCTGAATTGGATAAAGCCTACAATTTAGTTCTTAAAGAAGAGAGCCAGAGAAACATGATGCTGCAACAACAACCTATCATTGAGTCTTCTACTATGATGGTCAATGCAGACAACAAGAAGAAATGGAGAAGAAAATTGGTTTACAACCATTGTGGGAAGAAGGGACATACCAAGGACAAATGTTTCAGAATCATTGGTTTCCCAGAAGATTAAGTTCACAAAAGGGAAGAATTGTGGTAGGAAAAGGAAAACAGTAGTAAATAGAGTGTTAGGAAGCTATGAAAATAGTTTAGGGGATAAAACACATGTTGAGCAAAAAGAGGACTTAAGAACTAGTTCTATGTATCAATTATCTATCTTAGAGTAGCAGGTGAATAGGCTCGTGGAGTTCTTGAATGAAAATGAGGCAAATGGCAAAGATGGTAAAAATGTCCCAATGAACACTCAACCAACCAAACACTCAATTGTTAACTCAGCAGTTGCAAGCATTATCTCAGGCCATGCTTGCTTTAACATTGTCAATAATATGCCTTCTATATTCAATAATGTAAGCAATGACATGATTAAACAAGATCATTGGATAATGGACTCAGAGGCTACAGATCATATAACTTATTCTTTGAAATGTTTCATATATGCCAAACTAGTAAAAAACTACTTTGTTCACTTGCCAGACAATGAGAAAATTCCAGTTTCACATCAGTCAAACTAAGTCAAAAAATTATATTACATGATGTTTTATGTGTCCCCAATTTTAAATTCAGTTTATTGTTAATAGGACTGATAACCAAAGATAAAAAAAATTGTGTGCTTTCTACTGACAAATGTTATGTTGGTCAAGACATTCATTCATGGACTGTGATTGGAGTAGCTAGAGCTATCTCAAGACTTTATCTGATGCAAGATAGTCAAGATGAGCAAGATTTTCAAAATTCTATTTTGAAAGACTTGTAAAATTTCCAAAGGTTTTATCTGTTAGTTCTTGTGAAGTAGGACACAAGTCTTTTGATCTTTGGCATTTTAGGTTAGTCCATGTCTCTGCTAAAAAAATCAATGTAATAAATCAAAATTTTCCAAATGTTAAATGTATTAAGAATTTAGTTTGTGAAATTTGTTTTTTAGCTAAGCAGAAAAGACTTTCATTTCCAGTACATGTGCAAAATATTGAAAAAGTTTTTAAATTAATGCGTTTTGATATTTGGGAGCCATATGAGACACCAACAATAGTAAATCAAAGATTTTCTCTCACTATAGTGGGTGACTATAATCGTTTCACTTGGATTTTTCTGTTAAGAAGTAAATTTGATGTTTTAACAGTGGTTTCTTCTTTTGAGAAATTTGTCTAAAGACAGTTTAATCTAACAATAAAAAGTTTAAGGTCTGACAATGAACAGGAGTTCAGACTTAGTGATTTTTATCCAGATACTGGGATTGTTCATCAATTATCTTGTGTAGAAACTCCATAGCAGAATGGAGTTGTTGAAAGAAAACAACAACGTATTCCAGTTGTGGCAAATGCACTTATGCATCAATCTAAAATTCCTATTGAAATTTGAGGGGATGATGTATTAACAGCACTGCATATAATCAATAGGATGCCTTCAAGAATTCTTAAAAACAAATCACCTTTTGAACTGCTATACAATAAACTACCTTCATATGATTACTTTAAAGTCTTTGGCTTGTTATGTTTTGCATCCACATTATCACAGAATATGAAGAAACTGGAAAAAATGGCAAGTAAATGCATTTTCTTAAGATATCCAAACGACATCAAAGGGTATAAGGTATGTGATTTGGAAGCAAACAAGATTCTTACATCTAGAAATGTTGTTTTTCATGAGCATGTGTTTCCATTTCATTTTAATACAGCATGATACACCATCTTTTTCATTTTATCATTTAATGCAAAGCTTGCGAATAAGTATTAAAGTCATTCATTGGAACATGGTTTGCATTAGAGGATACATAGCTCTAGAAAAATAGGGATCACACTATATGCATAAGCTTAAGAAAGAAATGAACTTGATCAGATGTTGAGGGTTGGGAAATTGAGAATCTGCCATTAAAAGTTAGGTTTGTGGTTTTGAATTTGATTCATGATGTAGTGTTACATGCTTTGTACAAGATTGCATATCTTTCAGCTTCTTGATGATTATTTTTTCTTGGCAGAAAGCATGGAATTTACTCACTTTGTCTTTCGGTTCTTGATTTTGAAAATGATGCATTTGGACTTCTTAAATATTAGTTTAATGGTGCATGCTAAAATTAAAAAAGAAAGATTTTTATAGCCCTGAATAAATCCAGAGATTCATTGAATCTTCACTAAATTTTGAATTTGAAATACTACTTAAATGGAAGATTGATTTTCAAATGCCATAGCTAATGTTATCTCAATTACATATAAGCCCTAAATCTTTGTTAGTCTCATATGTTGTCTACATCTTTTTCAGCAATTTATATCCAAATTCAATCCCTAAGTTCTTTGTATCCAATTTAACAACTAAAGTTTCTTGTACATGTACTTTCAAGAACTTTCTTTAGAGGGCATGGGATTAAGTGTTGTCCCATCTGAAGTTTGGGAATCAGGTGAAATTATAAAAGTTAACCTTTCCAGAAATTCCATCCAAGAGCTGCCAATTGAACTTTTCTCATGCTTATCCTTTCAGGTATTTGCTCTCTAATTATCATTTCTTCTAGAAGTATGTGTGACATCCCCTCCGGGGGCCCACTCAAGGTATTGTTATATCTGGGCCAAGCTTCCTGGGTCCAATCCGCTACAGCGACCCTCACCCTCGACACTTGGTTAATCGATCCCGCAGGACTCAAACCCTAGACCTTTTGCTTCCCACGAAGGGAATGCCTTTCACCATTTGAGCTGCAGCTTATTGGTTGCCCTTATTTTGTCATTTGTCGACCTGAAAAGCTTATCTTGAGAAACATAATCTCTTTGTACTTGATCTCCAGAAATTTGTCATAATGCTCTCCAGAAATTTGTTTCATATCAACAGGGCAAAATGAAAAGTTGGAAAAGAAAACAACATGCTTGTATTTTTTCCCATACACTCCTTTTGCTTGGAGGGTTGCGTGGTTTGCTGGGCCTTAGCTGATGCTCATGGTCCAGTTTTCAACTGTTTGTAACACACCAATACACGAGAAGTGGTTTTATTTGTATGTATTTCAGTAACCCTATCCTTCCTCGGTTTTGTATTTTTGCTTGTTTTCCTCATTTTGCTTCCATTTTTGCTACAGCTTCTCTCTTAGAAACAGATGACTTCTTGGGAAGGCTTACCGCTGCCACGGGGATTTTTCCTTAACATGGTAGAGAATAGGTTCCATTGAACCACAAATACGAGCTTGACCTACCTTGCACTTTTTTATGTTAAAATAACGTTCAGGGGATTTCTTTATGCTGAAAGGCACTAGCATTTGGTACCAAGCCCTGACATTTTTACTGCACTTTTTCAGTCGCAATCAGTGTTAAACTAGTCCTAAATAGTTATAAGCTGATTATCTCATAGAACTCCTCTCTGTCCTCTTTCTTTCCTTTTCGATGTAACTACACAAGCAGAGGTATAATGTTTAAGTGAACCATCTTTGTCCTGAGAAGAGCTAAGATACAAAATTCTAATAGACATTGAAAGAGATTCATCTCATTGTAAAACACAAAACTCCAAATTCTCACAACTTTACTTGAAAACACCACTCACTTCACGTAGAAAAAGAGACAAATCAAAGGATGTATTACATGGACAAATTCACAACAATAAACAGCTGATGAAGTAAAAGTGAGATTAGGAACAGAGTAGACCATTAGCTGCTGTTTCATGAAACATATGCTTCGTAATCTTGCCTTCTTCCTCTTTCACACCTTCCGCTCCAGCTTCCTCATAGTCTTTCTTGAGAGCAACAAGATCTTCACAGGTTTATGAGAATGCACTTGCCTTCATTCCTTCACTTGCATACTAATCAATGAAGTCTTGTTTGGCATACACTTGATCAAATTTGTGGTTAACTTGGGAGAAAGCCTAGGCCATGACTGTGTTGCTACCAATCATGCACTCAGGCATGCTACACATCAATAATATCACCCCCAGGTACCATTTGTGGCTGGCTGGTAAATGATGCCATCCTTAGATCTCGTATGGCATTGAGATCAAGCTGCATTTGTGATGCCGGACAAAGCACAGAATTCTGATTGAAAATACAAATTGTAGTGATTGCTCCAATCACAGAAGCAGAAAGGGAAGTGCTATTGCAAAAAAGAATTGGACCTTGAACATGATTTTAAATTCCTTGTTCAAAAAAGAGCTAAGAAGCAAAATTCTAATAGAAATTGAAAGAGATTCATCTCATTTGACAAAATAAAACTCCAAGTTCTCACAACTGTACTTGCAAAAACCACTCACTTGACATAGAAAGAGAGACAATTCAAGAGGTGAAGTACATGAACAAATTTACAACAATAAACAGGAAAGATGAGGAACAGGGTATACCATTTGCTGCTGCTTTATGAAACATATGTTTAGTAATCTTTCCTTCGTCCTCTTTCACACCTTCTGCTCCAACTTCTTCATTGTCCTTCTAGAAAGCAGCAAGATCTTCACGGGATCCTAAGAATTCACCTGTCTTCGTTCCTTCACTTGCATACTAATAAATGAAGGCTTGTGGCATACAGCAGACCAAACTTTAGGAGAAAACCTACGCCACAACTGTGTTGTTGAGAATCATGCACACAAGCATGATACATCTTAACAACATCTCGTATGGGATTGCGATCAAGCTGAATTTGTGATGCCAAACAAAGCAGAAATTTCGATTAAAAAACCAGATTGTAGCGAATTTGTTCTCAATCATTGAGATAACAAACTAAAGGGCTAAGAGACAACATAAATGCTTTTCCATCCACAGAGTAAACGAAATAATGATAATCAAACCGCTTATAGTATGTGATTATATATGAAATTGAAATGCACTAGATGTCTACTAACCAACAAACTATCAGATGTGGCTGCTTGCCTTTGATGGTAGCAATAGGAGCATCTCACGATTCTCACCACGAAATGAGTAGACTATCAAGAAAGAGATGCTTGAAATCAATCAACATAATATAAGAAATATAAAAAGGAGAGATGCTTTATTGAGTTACATACCATTCTTGTCAGGCAAATAAGGAGAGAGATATACCAGTTAGAGCCTCCAGTACGTAATAAATGGCTCAAATAGGGACTTGGCATTGGGATCGTCCACTTCACCGAATCCTATTATTCCCCTGAAGATAAAAGGATTCAGTTAAGAGAAGGAGGCAGAGATGGTTAGCCATCGTTAGGCAGACTTGCATCTGATTTAGGATCTGAGTTGGCATCTGGTTCAGGATCTGAGTCGGCATCTGATTCAGGAAGTGGGTCGTAATCTGATTCAGGATCGAAGCCTTAATCAAATTCAGATTATAATTTGAAAGGATCTAACAAATCATCGGATTTGAAAAATGGCTCCAGTACAGACTTGGCATTAGGATGATCCCACTCCATCGATCTCAACTTCTTCTTTGAAGATATAAAGATTTCCTTAAGAGAGGGAGGAGGAGATGGTTGGCCATCATCAAGTAGTGGAAGATATAGAGGAATCCTCTGTAATTTTGAACAATCATAGATTCTAATAGTTTCAATAGAATCACACACCATTACTCTATTTGCACCACAAATACTTTTTAGATGCAGTAACCACCTCAATTCCAATATCCTTAATTTGGGAAGAGTAAATTGGATGGTATTGCTGTCATTACTACTACTACCCCTTCCTTCATCAATTTCTGATGCTATTATTTCCTCCATTTGGTAACATCCCCAAACAGTTAACACTTCCAAATTTGGGAGGTTACTTAGCACCCAACTACACGTGAACAACTTTTTTATTTTTCCACAATTAAATATATTAATTTCTTTAAGAAAAGAAAACATGCCATTTGGCGTTGGGATAAGCCATGGAAAAAACACCTCTTCTTCAAGGATATCAATAGTAACTCGATCAATATTCAATTGCTGAAGATCGGATGGGAACTTGACACCATTTCTATAGATCTTACAACCAGACAATTCAACGCATTTATCCCATTTGCTGTCACTAGAGACAGTTTTATCGCTCCCACCCACACCCAAGTGGTATCGAATAAGCCGTTGTCCTCGACTCTGCGAAGTTTGCAAAAAAGTGGTCAATTCATTCAAGTCATTAAATCGCCCTTGAAAGTACTGCAACTTCCTTAACTCACCTATCTCTTCTCCTTTAACACATGAAAATATCACCAGGTCCCGCAAGCATGAAAATTTTGGAAGTATTCCATGCGGGAGGCTTTGAGAAAGATGGCACCTTTTCTAAATAATAGCATCTTCGTACCAATAACACAGTGAGCGCTTCCAAGTTAGAGATGGAACTTGGTAAAATTCTAAACTTATTCCCAGAAAGGTCAAGAACTTTGAGTCCCTTCATTTGCTCAAAGAAACAATCAGGAATACTCTCTATCTCGCAAGAGCACAACAACAAAGTTTTGAGCATCTGGCATTTTGGTGGTGACATTTGTGATGGAATTCGCAAGCCATAATTATTCATCAACAAAACCTTTTCTAAATCTCTTGTCCATTCTTGCACATGTGGTATCTCTTTCAATTGCAAGGCGGCTCTTACTAGGAATCGTGGTCTCGTGATGCATAGCCCCATGTCTCTCACAAGATCATGAAACTTCACACATCCGATTCTTTCAGCATCATCTAACAAGCAATTAGTTTTGAGTTTATTCAATATGGTATGCCCCTGATCAAGCTCTGCTTGTTGGCTATCCATTTCTTCCACAAGCCCCTTGTCAATCCAACGTTCTATTAGTTTCCTTTCAGAGAGATTATGATCTTCAGGATATAATGCACAACAGAGGAAGCAATGTTGGACTCTTTCATCTTTTAAATGATCATAGCTAAATTGGAGTTGTTGAAGTACCTTTTCATCTAACCCAGTCACACCTCTTACACGTCTACTTAATTCATTTAGTGCATTCCTCCATTCATGAACATTTGTTTTGCCCTTCATAGTGCTAGCTACTGTAACTATAGCTAACGGCAAACCAGCACATTGCTCAACAACAGATTCCACAATTGGTAACAGATCTGGATTATTGAGAACATCTCTACCTACTTTCTCCGAAAACAAATTCCATGCATCTTGTTTTGGAAGAGTAGGCATTGCAATTTCTCGACAACCCAAATAACGACACACATCCAATATCCGAGTTGTTACCACTAACTTCCTCTCATTAGAAGGGTCAGGGATTCCTACTTCTTCGAGAGAAAGTTTATCCCATAGATCATCTAAAATTAGCACATACCTGCCCCTTCGTGTCAACATTTCATTTAACATTCCTGCCCTTATTGTTTCATCCTCATTTTCAGGAAGAGTTACTCCTATTTTACGTGAGATGCCATTTTGAATTTTGGAAATGTTCATCTCCTTTGATACAGTGATCCATATCACAATGTTGAACTTTTGAGTCTCTTCTAAAAGTTGGTTGTTGATATGCTTCATGATTGTTGTTTTACCCAATCCTCCCATTCCCCAAACACCAATCTTTCAATATCATCATCCATCAAGCATGTCCAAATTTCTTTCATGCAGTTCTCTGCAGCTTTCCCAACTAAATTTGTTGTTGACAAAGCTTGTCCAATCCACGTAAGGTCATCAACTACCACACCTTGATCAAACTTACCCTGATGAAGAAGATCCTCAACTTCTTCTTTCTTTTCTAAGACATTTGTCATGTGAAGTCCACATGAGACAGTACTGCTTTTCGCAACCTTTTGTTCAAGGTCTTGTATCTCACCATTTATTCTTTCAATGTTTCCCAACCATAAATGAAATTGTTTCTTGAGTTTTTTCCTCGGTTGCAGTTCTGCCCTCATTTTTGATTCAGTATCTTCTTTCAAGGCATTTAAATCCGCCAATTTTCTTTTTAGGTCCTTCATGTTCTGGTCAAGACTTCTATGGTTGTCCAAGTGTTTATCAATCTTATTCAGAACAAAATCCATAGCTGCACGTCCATACGTAACACCAAATGGTAACGTTATAATATATTTAGGTAACTTTTATCTACATAATCATATCACTTATAAATAAAGTAGACTCAATAAACTTGTACCCAGCGTTGCTTTCTTTGTTACATACTTGTAAGTAGCTTCTATTATTTAGACAAGTTGGATATCAAAGATGTGAATCAAAATATATTGTTTTTTTTTAATATAATTGCATAGGCAGCTAAAGAGGGAAGAAAATTACTCCAGAAGTCAAAAGCATGTGATCCTAAAGTGTAATTGTAGGTAATTAGTTACAATTAAAATGATAAACATTGTCCTGAGGTTTGGCAAGTGTGGATGAGATGGTGTAGAGAATGGGAGGTCACTTGGGTTGTCCCAAAGGATTTAATTAACTCGTTTAATACTTGGAATGCTGGTTCTGAGGGGAAAGGTGAGATCAAAATCTGGTGCATGGCCTTTTATGCTATTTTGTGGTCAGTGTGGTTGTATAGAAATGATACGGTCTTCAGAGGAGTCACCTGGAATGCTGATAAGGTTTTTGAACTTGTTAAACTCAGAGTTGCCATGTGGGCTCAAGCTAAGTGGCCTCTCAAGTATGGTGAGGTATTAGACACTTATAGATACACAGCTGAGGGCGTGGTGGTTAAGAAAAGGAAGAGAACTAGAATTGTGGAGGAGTGGAGCAAACTACACAAAGGGGAGATGAAATACGATGTGAATGGGGCACCTCAAGGATGCCCCGTGGAGGCAGGGATTGGGGGCATCATGAGAGACGATGAAGGAAACACCAAAATTGTCTTTTCAAAAGCTATAGGAGTGGAAGATGCTAGTGTGGTAGACGTCACAGCAATCAGGGAGGCTTTTTTAACCTTTGCAGGATCAAAATGGGTTGCCACACATTCTTTGATTATTGAAAACGACTCAAAAAATGCTGTCAAATGGACTAACAACCCTTCCGAAGCTCCCTGGAGGCTTAGGAAGTGAATTCTGCACATTGAAAGGTTGAAGAAGGAGGTAAAGAAATGGGACATCAAACACATCTACAAAGAAACTAATAAACTAGCTGATAGTCTAGCTAAGGGAGGTGTGTAGCGTCAGGTTGACTTGTTGAATGTCTACGATTAATTTCTTGTGTTTGGGGCCTTGTTTTGTTTCGTTTCTTGTTTGTGTCCGGTGTATCTCGCGAGGCGCTGCGACGGTGAAAGGTTCTTTGATTGTGTTTGGATGTTTGGGAAGGTCTGTGTCTAATTTCTTGCGTTCTCTTGTGGGGTTTCGTGGATGTAGTCCCCTGCTTTTGGCCATGAAGAGGTTATGGTAACATTGAATGCTACTGCTTTTTGTGCTTGTGGGTTGAGTAATGGACTCTGGTCTTTGAGATGTGCAGGAGATGCTGATGGCTTTTCTTTTGAAGGGCAACCACAGATTGTGCATATTTATCGCTCAGGGGTTCTTTTTTAATGCAGCCACCTGGGGGATCTGGGCGTTTGTGGGGTAGGCTTGTTCTGTGTGGCTACTCCATAGTTCTGTTAGGTTGCTAGGGGTGTTGATTTGGAATGTTGTGTACAGTTTACAACCCTGCTCACCTAATATGTTAAGAGGGTGGCGGGATTTGCTTTTGATTTTGTCTTTTGGAAAGGCATATGGTGTGCTCTGTTGTTTTTTCTGGGAAGGGTATTGCAGGTTTTGTGTGATTGTGATCTTTCGGGTTATAGTCCTTGGCGATTGGTGCTGTGATGATTAAGGTCTGTTATCCCCAAATAGGTGAGTAACAGACTTTAATCAAGTATGTACTTCTCCCAGAGGTGAACCTTTGGTACCCTCTGCTCCGAAATGAACAACAACTTTAAAAAAAAAGAAATGAAAGGCAGATGATTGTTGTTTCTGTGTTCAAAAAATTAAAGCGCCTGATGTGGAGATGTTGAGATACACTTGTCTTTGTAATTTTCAAATAAGTAATG
The DNA here is from genome assembly GCA_036013995.1 of Theobroma grandiflorum. Lineage (NCBI taxonomy): Eukaryota > Viridiplantae > Streptophyta > Magnoliopsida > Malvales > Malvaceae > Theobroma > Theobroma grandiflorum. The sequence goes on from CP142133.1 coordinate 30,579,883, forward strand.
TGTTGGAACAGTATTTTACTTTCCAGGTTCTATCTTTTTAAAGATTATGACATTTTAATGTTTTCCTCTTGACCCAATTAAATTCAGTGGAGAATTGCTGAAGCATTTGGATGCACGTAGACTGAAATAATATATCAAAACATCAGCATAAATGCATGAAATATAACTGAACAGACAAACTTTCTTGCTGTTAATGAGAATCAAATTAAACGAACAGACATGGCATGTTAGAAGTACCTGTCCTCACTGGCTCTGATATTTGAGAGATCCAAAGCAGAGCGGAGAAGTGAAGTAGTGAACAAATTAAGGTTCAGAAACTGATAACCAGAAAGCTTCTTCAGCCAAATCTTGTGTGCCTAAACAATGCGGACAAAATAATACATAAAGAGCACATATATACTGGAACCAGGTCTGCAATTTTCTTGCATTTTATGAAAATAAAAAAGAATTCACATGTTTCTGACTAAAATTAATTACAAAACGAAACATATGGCATTGGAAGTATGAAAAGGAATCAAATAAACAAATTTGTTGCAGCTTATGAGACTTAAAACAACAAATAGAATCTGAAATTAAATAAATACCCGTCCTGACTAAACTTGCTTGGAGATGGTGAACGCAGAGAAATAGCAGCAACAGTAAACAAAAGCACCGAAAATGAAAACCACCAAAGTTCCTTAAGTAAGAAAAGAGCCACTGAAATGGTTTTCTTCTGCCTGCGCTGACTCACCTAAACTTAAGAAAATCACACCTCCAACAGAAAGAAAACCAGCGAAGGAAGGCTGAGAATACAGTGAACCGAAAAATCATCTTTGCTAATGGTTTAACTCTGCTATTGTTGAGAAGATGCATAGAAAAATCACTGGATACATATGTCTAATCGTTAATCAACCATTAGTATTTCCATTTGCTAGATGATGTAGCAATATTGAAAAGATAATTTTATCTCTCATTAATTTTCAAAATTACCAAATTATAATTTTTCAAAAAATAAAATCTATCCTACCTCTTGTTTGTCGAATTTGACCAGGGAGTGCTAGTTTCTGCCAGATTGGTGCTCCCTAGATCAGGGGAGCACAAGGAGCTTATTGCTCCCTTGTGGAGCGCCAAGGAGCTTGGTGCTTCCTCGATTTGGGGAGCACCGATCCCCACCAAGAGGGAGCTTAGTGCTCCCTCGATTTGGGGAGCACCACGATTAGTGCTCCCCAAGTCAGGGGAGCACCAAAAGATTAGGTGGTGCTCCGCAAATCGGGGGAGCACGATCAGGTGCACTCCCACGATCCGGGGAGCACCTTTAAAGAGATTTGGCTGGATCTAGCATTTCACGGTCAAATCTGACTACGGGGTGATTGGTCAATGAAAGGGAGCTTCATCGATCGACGATAAAGAAAAGAAAAGAAAAAAATGAAAAGAGAATAAGGGCATTTTATTTTATTTTGTGAAAGATACGTTTTTATTAACGATATGCTAGAATGCCATGGGGAGTTTTGAATAAGGGTATTTTATTAATTTCATATTTAGTCATTAACACCGTTTACACATTTGGAGAAGTGTTCAATTAGAAAACTAATAGATCCATGTAGAGTTATGGTTAAATTTGAGGGTGTTTTTTTTTTTTTTAAATTGAGCATTTCATTCATCAATCAGGAGTGAACAATTCATGTATAGAGAAACAGATCAATCCTAGTTTTTAAATTGCCATCAAACCTTATAGCAACTTAAAATCTGGGCTTTACAAAAAGAACACAAATCCCAAGAGGCCCAACTTTTTTCTATACAAAACTTAAGGGTGTTAGTGTATTTTACTCTTTTATTTTTATGTTGTCTATAGTTTGTCTTCAATTTAAAGTTAGAAAAATTCTTCTCTTTACATTGTTATTTTCTTTCTTGATTAGATTGGTGTGATACCCAACATCCCACATCTGATGTGAATGTGATTATTAAGACCTATATAACAATCCAAGTCCATCACTACTAGCAACTTGAGCTTAAGCTTTTGAGAGCCACGTTGTTTAGGCCAAAAAAGCTGCTGGGCCAGTGGTTGGACTTGGGTCGTTACAAATGGTATCAGAGCTTGGGCCAGTCCGATGTGAGCTTTCACATTGTTCTGGTAAGATCTTGGTCCTGTGGATGTAATATGTGGCCTTGATGAGGACATCAAGGATTTGAGTGGGTGGGATTGTGTGGCCTTGATGAGGACATCAAGGATTTGAGTGGTTGGGATTGTGATACCCAACATCCCACATCTGATGTGAATGTGATTATTAAGACCTATATAACAATCCAAGTCCATCACTACTAGCAACTTGAGCTTAAGCTTTTGAGGGCCACGTGGTTTAGGTCCAAAAAGTTGCTGGGCCAGTGGTTGGACTTGGGTCGTTACAATTGGTGAGTAACATGCACGAATCATGTATGGTGTTAGTGAAATATTTTATTTTCATTCGCAATTCAATTTTTGAATTCATGATTTTCTAAAAATATTATAAATGCATTCATTTTGTCAATCACTGTTAAAAAACCAACAGAATCTACCATCTCAACATCATGGATGTTTACATGATGACATAAACCCCAGTCTCAAAAGTAAAACTTGTCTACCTTTTTACACCACGCCAATAACATGTTTGGGCCCACCTATTTGCCACGTTAACATCTACATGATTCAAATTTATGTTATGTGAACGTCCATGTAGTGTTAAGTTGGTAAATTTCATTAAATTGTAATAATAGTTGAAGGAGTGGATAAGAGGCGGAGCTAGCTAATTTTTGTTAGGAGACCAGGAAGAGAAATAAAGGTTAAAAATTTTTAAAATTAATATGTTGAATTTAACTAACAATTAAAATATTCGTAAAAGATAATAATTTTATACAATAAGTAAATAAAAAGGAATAAGAAAAGAAAGGCTTATAGTAACCTTTTAGGAAAAGTTGTGCTCAATAATATTTCTTAAATTCTAATTTATCAATTATTAACTCTATACTAAAGAGGTTAGTAATGTCTTTTTTAATATAAATGGCTAAATTATTTGTAAGAAACTCATTATCCATTTTGTTCCGAAGTTTTATTTTCACAATTTTCATTGCTGAAAAGATTCTTTCTATTGTTGCTGTAGGAAACTAGAAGAGTTAAAATAAGACAAATTAATCTATCAATTAGTATTAATAAAAAACGATATATTGATAAAATTTTAAATAACAACTAATAGTACAACACTATAACTTATATTTGAAAATTATATAATAATTATTTAATTTTTAAAGATTAAAATCATAGAAAATAAAATTTATGTAATAGAAAAAAGAAGAATATTGTAAGTAAAAGATAGAACCTATATAACAAAAAAGTAATAAGAAGAAAATGGTTGATGATTCGTAGAAATTAAAAAAAAAAACTATAAACACTATGAACATATGAAAAAATAGAATAAAAATAAAAAATATTAATAATAATATAATAAATAGAAAGAAGAGTAAAGAAAAATATACAATAAATAAAAATTATTTAAATTAATTATTAAATAAAAAATATTTTCAAGAGTATTAAAAGGAAAAATATATAAAAAAAATAAAAAACTTTAAAAATTTTGAGAGACCCGCTCCACCCCTTGAGTGGATAGATTTAATTTAATTTTAAAGGTGACGGATAAAAATTAAATATTATACAAAGGTGACAGATATTTGGTGCAATTTACTCTAAAATCGGCATACGTATACAAATTAAGCTCCACAAAGAAAAACACTGCCAGATACTAAGATTTTGAGATGATTTTAGTATTTAAAGTTATTTTAATTGAAAATAACAATGCGATAATTAAAACATATATGCAGAGCTGAAGTAGATTGACCAAGTTGTAATAGTTAGCACAACTGACAGACCGAACCGAATTCAGAGACTTCACTAAGTTGGAAACAGGCTAACAGCTTTAAAAAAAAAAGATATAACTGCCTCGATTTTGTTGATTTTGGCGATAAAAAGACAAAATAGTTTGCAGTGAATAAATATAGATTATAGTCAACGAAATGATAATATGCTATTCCGGGTTAGGATCTAAACATGAAGCCCCAAATCAACACTTTTTGCAACCAGATTTGGTCGTGATACACTAGATCGATGTTTCTTGTGACTAGATCTGATTATAGAGCATCATATTAATACTTTTCGTGATCAGATCTAATCATGGAACGTCAAATCACATTTCTCGTGATCAGATATGACCATGGAGAGTTAGATCGACGTTTTTCGCAATTAAATCTAACCATGTTGATGCTAGTTGGCCTCAGCCACCCTTTGGCGTCCTCTGATAGTGAAGGAAATTTAAAGAGAGAAGGGGAGCGGTGGATGAATAGAAAGAGAAAGGAAAAAAAAAAAAAAGGAAAATGAAGGTAGGTTTGTCTTCTATATGTTAGTAACTTTTTAATATGGTTAGACGAATTTTTGTTCAATCACTGTTTTATATTATTTCAGTCCATACGAAATATCCATTTTGAGGTGAGGAGCAGATATTAACTATTTCAATCTCTCTTAAAAAGACCATCCTGTGAAACAAATAATGTCACAAAAGAACAATAAAAAATAAAAGAGAATGGCGGCTATTCAATCCGCTAACCAAATATGCCATAAGCCCATAGTTTAAAGCTAAAGTCAATATCTTGGAAAGAAGAGAAGAATATAAAGAAGAACTCAAACAGAGAACAAGGATCAAGTCAGGACAAGCATGAAACCGATACAAGCAAGCAAAAGCATACAAAGAAACGGAACAGTGGAAGTAAAAATTTACCTGTCTCGAGGCACTATAGCTTGGCTGATACTTCTGCAAGACTTTGAATAGATAAAAACAGTGAAGGAAACGACTAGCTGACAAGAAGTAAACTTCGTTGCTAACCATTGATATTCCAATCACTTGTCATAGCATAAACATTTCCAAGTGCTTTCTTCATCTTATCTGTTACATTCCAAGTCTTGCTGATTTTGGCCTTCTATCGCCAGACTCATCAGCTTTTAAGAGTTAAAAAGTTTTGTAACCAAATTGCATATTAAGGCTTAGGATCGCAAAACGTTGAAAGATTTGCTTTTCTTCCCTTCAATCAGTAGGTGAAGGAAATTGAGATCAGTCCAACTATCTACAAATTTCCATTTATAAATCACAAACAGGAGATCCATACATGAGGTGTAACATTGGCTCTTGATATTGTTGCTAATTTTAATGCAATACCAATACTATTACCTTAAGTCCATAACTTAAAGCTAAAGTCAATATTTTGGTGAAAGAAGAAAAGAATAGAAGAACTGAAGCAGAGAAAAGGAACAAGTCATGGCAAGCTTGAAACAGATACAAGCAAGCAAAAGCATGCAAAAAACACGGAATAGTGGAAGTAAAAATTACCTTTCTCGAGACCTTAGATTGGCTGATACTTGTGCAAGACTTTGGATAGATAAAAACAGTGAAGGAAACGCCGAGATGACAAGAAGCAAACTTCGTTGCTAACTATAGAACCGGCTAGAATAAGTGTATAAAGCAAAGAAATACAGAATCAAGGACCACTGCTGATTGTTTTATATTGACTTTTCTAAATGTTTCTGTTTTTCTGGAAACTGAAAAGGTCACATGTAACTACCCTGTGGAGGGTATAGAAGAACATAACCCACCCTATAGAAAGTCCAAGAGGCTGCACACTTGACACTTTGCATCATCTGTCAAATTTCTAGTAAAGTTATTTTTTTTAGTCATGAAATAGTGGCCGATAAGAATTGTTCGGTTGTTTTGGTCAGAAATCAAACGCCTGGAATTTTTGGCATGTTAAGTATTTCTATGGGACAATGCAAGACCAGAATTTGTGAGTGACCGGATTCCAAAACCTGTTTTAATTAGGCATAAGAACAGATGATGTCAGATTCACGCAATCAGGTCGAAAAGGAAATTCTAAAAACCATGGAAATATTCCTAGCATTTGATATAAACAAAAAAGAAAAACGTTTATAGCACTAGTAACCATACATTCCATGAGCTAAGAAACAAAAAATTGAAACGTTTATAGCATTTAAATGCCACGTGACATGATGACATGTCATAATTGATAATAACATGGTATGCCAATATGTTATAATTGATGATAACATGACACGTTAATATGGCATGATAACATGATCAAGTGACATTTTTTACCATCCGCATCAACACCATGTCAACATCATGTGAGTATAAAATGACAAGTAGCATTTTGACTAATGGCAATTAATCAATCATTATTTATAAGGGCTTATTTGATCCAAAATAAAAAAAAAATAGAGATTTGATTCAACGTAATAAAAGAATAAGGACTTATTTGAATTTTCGTTAATAGTTCTGAGAATTTTTTTTAGTATTATGCCAAATATTTACGATAATAAACAATTGATGGAGTAAAAATGAGGCAAGGAACAAAGTAGACCATTAGCTACTACTTTATGAAACATATATTTAGTAATCTTCCTTTCTATTAGAAATGGAAGTATATAAATAAGTTCAAGATTGACATGGATAGTTGAAAAGCAAAAGAAGAAGAAGTATCAAAACTGGGAAGGTTGTCGAGTCTTGAAGCCATTGAAGGATATGATTCTCCCCATATGCATTGTTTAACTAAAGCAAAGAGGCAAAGGCATCTTGTACATGGAACTCACCGTTTGAAATAATAAGTCATTGTTTCAGATTTTAATTAAGTTAGTTGGTTAATGTTAATTAAATATAGATTAGTTAGGCTTTCTCTTTTTAATTTTACACCTATAAATCCTTGTATATAAGTCTGACATCCTTTATATAGTATCCTAAGATGGGTTTTCTATGAAAGGAAAACATCCTTTCATACCATCCCTACTGTGCCACCTTTGTTTGTACCATGTTTTTCATGGTATCAAAACAAGCCGATTCTTTGGCTTTGTAATAATCACAAACATCTACCATTGAATAATACATATCATTTTCCAATCATTTCTTTAATAAGAAAATCACTCCTTTCCTAAAAGTTATTTGTCCTAGTTTCTTTAAAACTTTCAATCATCTTTAACTGGTTATTAGTCATTAGAAAAATGATTGATTCAATTGCATTAACACCAACTCAAACCTCTACCCAAATCACTCAGATCCCACCAATTTCTGACCCTCAATCACCTTACTACTAACACCTCACTGATAATCCAAGATCAGTGGTTATTGACCCCAAGTTAACAACTAGCAACTATGTGGCTTGGAGTAGGTCCTTTTTCTTAGCTCTTTCCATCAAGAACAAAATAGGATTTATCAATGGTATAATCCTTAAACCTGATGTTTTAAACCCTTTTTTTTTGTCTTGGATCGTTGCAATAACCTGATTGTGGCATGGCTGTTGGATTCTATCGCACAACCAGTTGTCTTAATCATATTTTATATAGATTATGCTACTGAAATATGGAAAATACTTAAAGAAAACTTTGCTTAGCTAGATGATACTTGGATTTGTAATCTTCAACATAACCTTGGAAATGTGGCTTAAGGAATTAGAGCTGTAGATACTTATTTTATTGAATTAAAAGGGATTTTGGAAGAAATGAGAAGTTACAAACCATTGCCTTATTGCTAGTGTGGGAAATGTAATCTTGAGTGCTTTAAAAGGTATACAATTTGGTACTAAAAAGATATGGTATTCAAGTTTTTGAAAGGTTTAAATGAGTCCTTTTCACCTATCAGATCTCAAATAATCCTCATAGACCCAATTTCTGAATTAGATAAAGTCTACAGTTTAGTTCTAAGAGAAGAAAGTCAAAGAAACATGATGCTGCAACGACAACTTGTCAATGAGTCTTCTGCTATGATGGTCAATGCAAATAATAAGAAAAAAATGGAGCAAAGAAGTTGTTTGCAACCGTTGTGGGAAGAAAGGACATACCAAAGACAAATTTTTCAGAATCATTGGTTTCCCAGAAGATTTCAAGTTCACAAAAAGGAAGAATAGTGGTAGGAAAAGGAAAATAACAGTAAACAGTGTGTTAAGAAGCTATAAAACTGGTGCAAGGGATAAAACACATTTGGAGGAAGAAGAGGACTTAGAAACTAGTTCTATGTATTAGTTATCTATCCTACAGTAGTAGGTGAATAGGCTCATGGAGTTCTTGAATGAAAATGAGGCAAATGGCAAAGATGACAAGAATGTCCCAATGAACATTCAACTAACCAAACACGCACTTGTTAACTCAGCATTTGCAAATATTATCTTAGGCCATTCTTGCTTTAACATTATCAATAATATGCCTTCTAGATTCAATAATGTAAGCACTAACTTGATTAAACAAGATCATTGGATAGTGGACTCAAGGGCTACAGATCATATAGCTTATTCTTTGAAATGTTTCATATATGCCAAACTAGTAAGAAACTGCATTGTTCCCTTGCCAAACAATGAGAAAATTTCAGTTTCACATTAGTCAAACTAAGTCAAAAAATGATATTACATTATGTTTAATGTGTCCCCCATTTTAAATTCAATTTACTGTTAATAGGACAGATAACCAAAAATAAGAAAAATTGTGTGCTTTTTATTGACAAATGTTGTGTTGTTCAAGACATTCATTCATGGGTTATGATTAGTGTAGCTAGAGTTGTCTCAGGACTTAATCTGATGCAAGATAGTCAAGATAAGCAAGATTTTCAAAATTCTATTTTGGAAGACTTGTAAAATTTCCAAAGGTGTTAACTGTTAGTTCTTGTGAAGTAGGACACAAGTCTTTTGATCTTTGGCATTTTAGGTTAGGCCATGTCCATGTTGAAAGAATCAATGTAATAAATCAAAATTTTCCAAATGTTAAATGTATTGAGAATTTAGTTTTGGAAATTTGTTCCTTAGCTAAGCAAAAAAAACTTTCATTTCCAGTACATGAGCAAAATACTAAAAGAGTTTTTGAATTAAATCATTTTGATATTTAAGGGCCATATGAGGCATAAACAATGGTAGGTCAAAGATTTTTTTTCTCATTATAATGGGTGATTATAATCATTTCACTTGGATTTTGTTGTTAAAAAGTAAATTTGATGTTGTAATAGTGGTTTTGTCTTTTGAGAAATTTGTCCAAAGATAGTTTAATCTAACAATAAAAAATTTAAGGTTTGACAATGGACAGGAGTTCAAACTTAGTGATTTTTATCCAAATAATGGGATTGTTCATCAATTATATTGTATAGAAACTCCATAGAAAAATAAAGTTGTTGAAAGAAAACAACAACATATTTTGGTTGTGGTAAGAGCATTTATGCATCAGTCTATAATTCCTATTGAATTTTAGAGGGATGATGTATTAACGACGGTGCATATAATCAATAAGATGCCTTTAAGAATTCTTAAAAACAAATCACCTTTTGAATTGCTATATAATAAACTACCTTTATACGATTACTTTAGAGTCTTTGGCTCATTACATTTTGCATCCACATTATCACAGAATAGGAAGAAATTGGAAAAAAAAAGCAAGTAAATGCATTTTCTTGGGATATCCAAACAACATCAAAGGGTATAGGGTATATGATTTGGAAGCAAACAAGGTTCTTATATCTAGAAACGTTGTTTTTCATGAGCATGTGTTTCCATTTCATTCAATACAACATGATACATCATCCTTTTCATTTTATCAACACCTAAAGCGTATTCTGATTTTTTGTACAATTTTGGCATTTATTACCGAAAATTTTCTTCGCAAGACCAACCAATAGTTGAACCAACTTCATTTGAACCTATCTCACCGTTACAAACATCAATGACACCACATTCTCTTGATCTTGCAATTCATTCACCTAGCACAATCAGCATGCTTATTGTAGCTGACAGTATGTAAAATGTGTTTGATGCAACCAATAACCAAAATAACAATGATTCATCAGACAATTTACCAATCAGAAAAAGTTTAAGATCAAAACATCCTCTTAAATATCTTGAAGCATACTATATTGACTTACCTCTTGCATCAAGCAATGTTATAGCTCATCCTATTTCCAAACATATATGCTACACACACCTATCACTTGCACATAAAACTTTCACTGCTACATTGTCACAATTACATGAACTAAATTCTTACCATGAAGCCTTTAGTCATTTACATTGGAAAGAAGCTATGAGATAGGAGCTGAAAGCTATGGAAGATAATGAAACATGGACAATAATGCCTAGGCCTTCCAATGCATACATTATAGGATACAAGTGGGTGTACAAAACTAAACTTAATGCCAGTGGTTAGGTTGAAAGATATATAGCCAAACTTGTAGCCAAGGGTTACATCCAAATAGCAATCTTAGATTACCAGGAGACTTTTACCTAGTTGTAAAATAGACCATAGTTATAGTATTCTTTACATTGGCTGCTGCACATAATTAAACATTGTCACAATTAGATGTGAATAATGCCTTTCTAAATGGAGACTTGGAAAAGGATGTCTACATGGCAATACCTAAAGGATATGAAATTAAGTAAGAGTATCCTACAGGAACAGAACTAGTATGCAAACTCAACAAGTCATTCTATGGACTCAAATAGGCCTCCAAGCAATGGAATGAAAAATTCACAGCATCAATCCTGCACTATGCTTTTAAATAGTCAACATCAGATTATTCACTATTTACTATGAAGACAGTAAATGGAGAATTCATTTGTTTGTTTCTGTATGTAGATGATATTATTATTGGGAGCACATCTACTAAGGCAGTACATGATGTTAAAGAATTCTTGAGTACACAATTCAAGTTAAAAGACCTTGGTGTTGTTAAGTTCTTCCTTGGACTTGAGATTGCAAGGTCACCAGAAGGAATCTCAATTTGTCAAAGGAAATATACCTTAGATTTGTTGGAGGAACATGGTTTGTTAAGAGCTAAGCTTGTCAACACTCCAATATATTACAACCATAGGCTACATAAAACTAATGATAAAGAAAAGTTAGCAGAACCAACAAGTTATAAACAACTCATTAGTAAACTACTTTACTTAACATTTAGCAAACCTGATATTTCTTTTGCTATCCATGTTCTTTCTTAATTCATGGAAAAGCCTTCACACAAACAACATATGGTAGCATATAGTGTGCTAAAGTATTTGAAGGGATCACTAGGTTAAGGAATTTTAATGACTTTTAAATCAGACTTGAAAATTAAAGCTTACTGTAAGAGTGACTAAGTAGGATGTCCTGAATTAAGGAGATCGATTATTGGATACATTGTTTTCATTGGAAACTCTGTTGTAAGTTGGAAATCAAAGAAACAAATAGTTGTTGGAAAGAGTTCAACAAAGGCTGAATATCGATCAATAATACCAATCTGCTTTGAAATCATAAAGATAAAGTATCTATTATCAGATTTTAGAATTATGCATTAAGGAGCAGTAGAGTTGCATTCAAACAGCCAAGCGAACCAAACATATTGAAATGGATTGGCATTTCATCTGTGAGAAGGTAATGGCTATAGAAATCAAACCTATGCATATTTCAACAAATCCGCAGTTAGCAAATATCTTCACCAAGGCTTTACAGCCAAAACAACTTAAGGGTTTGTTGAGTAAGATGAATGTTGATAACATTCACCCTTCATCTTGAAAAGGAGTATCATAAATAGAAGATATAAATAAGTTCAAAATTGACATGGATAGCTGAAGAGTAAAAAAAAAAAAAAAAAGGAAGTATCAAAATAGGGAAAGAAAGTTGTCGAGTCCTGAAGCTATTGAAGGATATGATTTTCCCCATCTACATCATTTAACTAAAGAAAAGAGACAAAGGCATCTTGTACATGAAACTCACCATTTCAACTAATAAGTCTTTGTTTCAAATTTTAGTTAAATTAGTTGGTTAGTGTTAATTAAATATATATTAGTTAGGCTTTCTCTCTTTAATTTTACACTTGTAATTCCTTGTATATAAGTCTAACATTTTCTGTACAATACCCTAAGATGGGTTTACTATAAATGGAAAACATCTTTCACACCATCCCTATTGTGCCACCTTTGTTTGTACCATGTTTTTCACTTTCTTCCTTTTTGATACCTTCTGCTCCAACTTCTTCATCATCTTTCTTTGAGAGCATCATGATCTTCATGGGTTTTTGAGAATTCTATTGCTTTCATTCCTTTACTTGCATACTAATTAGTGAAGTGTTATTTTGCATACATTGGATGAAACTAGTGCTTAATTTGGGACAAAACCTAGGCCATGACTGTGTTGTTGCCAATCATGCACACATGTGTTGTTGTTAATCAAGCACACAGGCATGCTACACTTTAACAATATCACTTCTAGGTCCTATTGTGGCTTATTGGTAAGTGATACCATACTTAAATCTCGTGTGGCATCGTGACCAAGTTGCATGTGTGATGCCAAACAAAGCATAAAATTCTGATTAAAAATCCAGATTGTAGTGAATTTGTTCTCAATCATAGAAACAAGAAAGGAACTACTATTGCAATTACTTTCAATTGGTAATCGGACCTTAAAACCAGTTGAAAGGTGAAAAGAAAATATGTATCACAATCATTGAGATAACAAACTACAAGGCTAATAGATAAGATAGATTCTTTCCCATTGACAAGCTAAACAAGATAATCATAATCAGACCGCTTATAGTACATGATTATATTTGAAATTGAAATGCCCTATATGTCTATTAACTAATCAACAAACAAATCAAGGTCACTGCTTACTTTTGATTATTGCAAAATAAGAGCATCTCATGATTCCCATAACTAATGGAATAAATGGTAAAAAAGAGCTTGAAATCAATTAACATAATATAAGAAATATAAAAAAAGAGATAAAAGCTTTTTGAGTTACATCTATTGTAGTCAGGCAAATAAGGAAAAAGATATATAAGTCAACTATAACTCATTACACTTCCAAAAGAAACTAACTAATGATCACTAACTTGACTAATCTGGGTAGTAATTTGAATTAGTATATGAGGCACACCTTCTTATGTAAGGGCTGTAAATCAAAAATTACCCCGACAAAGACTTGGCATTAAGATGGTCCCACTTCAATGATTCCCACCATTTTCTTGAAGATAAAACAATATGCTTAAGAGAAAGAGGGGGAGATGATTGGTCATCATCAACTGGTGGAAGATACAGAGGGATCCTTTGTAATTTTGGACAAGTTTTGATAACAATCTTTTCAAGAGAATAACAAATCATTACTTTATTTGCACTACAAATACTTAATTTGGGAGGAAGAAATTGGATGTTATTGCTATTAGTACTACCGATTCCTTATTCAACAAATTCGATTTCTTATGCTATTATTTCTTTCATTTGGCCACAGTACGGAATAGGTAACACTTCTAAATTTTGGAGATTTCTTAGCACCCAACTAAACAAGAATAACATTTTTATTTTGACAACATTTAAATAAATTAATTTCTTTAAGAGAAGAAAACCTGTCAATTTGGCATTGGAATAAACCATGGAAAAAATACCTTTTTTTTAGGGAAATCAACAATACTGTCAATAATATTCAATTGCTAAATATCAGATGGAAAGTTAACACCAACTCTATAGATTTTACAACCATTTTATTCAATGGTTTTCTCCCTATTGGGTCTAAGGGCTATCAGGTTTTTATAATGACTCATACTAATCAGGTATCAACTAGGCTATTGTGTTTGACAATGCAAAGCTTGCAAATAAGAATTCAATTCATTCAAGTCATAAAACCTCCCTATAAAGAACTCTAACTTCTTTCATTCACCTATCTCTTTTCCTTTGATAAATGCATTTCTTACCACCAAGTGTCACAGGCATGAGAATTTTGATAATATTCCACTAAGATCTTCTTCCACATCTACATAAAAATAATGGAGATTTACCAACCTTTCCATCCCATGCAAGATATTCTTGATTTCTATGTCTTCAAGATCTAACTTTTTCAAAGCTTTAAGTTTTGAGAAAGATGGCACCGTTTCTAAAGTAGGACATCCTTTAACCAATAATACAATGAGAGTTTTCAAGTTAGAGATGGAACTTTTAATAAAATTGTAAGAAAAGTCAAGAACTTTGAATCCCTTTGTTTGCTTGAAGAAACAATTTGGAATGCTCTCTATATCTCACGAAGACAATAATAAAGTTATGAGCGTCTGGCCTTTTGGTGGCGACATTCTTGATGGAATTTGCAAGTGAAAGGTAAGCATCAATGAAACCTTTTTTAAATCTTCTATCCTTTCTTGTACATGTGGTGTCTCTTTCAATTGTCTGCCAGATCTACCAAGAATCATGGTCTTACACGTGCGATGCGTAATGCCATGTCTCTCATAAGGTCATGTAGCTTTACACATCTGGTCGATTCACTATTTTCTAGTAAGCAATTATTTTTGAGTTTATTTAGTATGGTATACCCTTAATCAAACTCGGCTTGTTCGTTATCCATTTCTTCCACAAGCCCCTTGGCAATCCAAAGTCCTATTAGTTCATATTCAAAGATATTCCAATCTTCAGGATATAATGCACAACAGAGGAAGCAATGTTGGAATCTTTCATTTTCTAAATGATCATAGCTAAATTGGAGTTGCTGAAGTACTGTTTCATCTAATGTAATCACATCTTTTACATGTCTACTTAATTCATTTAGTGCATTCCTCCATTCACGAACGTTTCTTATGCCCTTCATATTGCTAGCTATTGTAACTATAGCTAATGGCAAGCTAGAACATTGCTCAACAATAGATCCCATAATTGGTGAAAAATTTTCATGGTCTTGAACATCTCTGCCTACTTTTTCCACAAACAAATTCCATGCATCTTTTTTTGGGAAGAGTAGGCTTTCTAACTTTTCAACAATCCAAATAGCGATACATGTCTAACATTCAAGTTGTTACCACAATCCTACTCCCATTAGAAGGTAAGGGGATTCGTATTTCTTTGAGAGAGAGTTCGTTCATAGATCATCTAAAATTAACACAAACTTGCATTTTCAAGTCAACATTTCGTATAACATCCCTACCTTTATTGTTTCATCTTCTTCTTTAGGAAGGGTTATTTTCATTTTACATGAGATGCCTTTTTGAATTTTGGAGATGTTCAACTCTTTTGATATGACGATCCACATCACAATGTTGATCTCTTTTAAAAGTTGGTTGTTGATGATCTTCATGATTGTTGTTTTACCCACTCCTCCCATTCCCCAAACACCAATATTTCCAATACCATTAACCATCAAGTATGTCCAAATTTCTTCCATACAGTTCTTTATAGCTTTCCTAACTAAAATTGTTGTTGCCAAAGCTTGTCCAATCCATGTAAGGTCATAAAGTAGAAAATCATGATCAAACCTACCCTATTGAAAAAGTTCCTCAACTTCTTATATCATTTTTAAAACATTTTTTGTGTGAAATCCATGTAAGATAGCTGGGGTATTCTCAAGTCTTCGTTCAAGGTTTTGGATTTCACCATTTATTCTTTCAACATTTCCCAACCATAGATGAACTTCTTTCTTGAGTTTCTTACTCATATGCCACTTTGGACTCATTCTTGATTTAATGTCTTCTTTTTGGGCATTTAAACCATCCAGTTTTCTTTTTAGGTAAACGATG
Organism: Theobroma grandiflorum; assembly: GCA_036013995.1. Lineage (NCBI taxonomy): Eukaryota > Viridiplantae > Streptophyta > Magnoliopsida > Malvales > Malvaceae > Theobroma > Theobroma grandiflorum. The sequence continues at coordinate 30,595,440 of CP142133.1, forward strand.
TTCTGGTCAAGGCTTCTATCATTGTTCCACTGTTTATCAACCTTATTCAAAACAAATTCCATGGTTGCATGTCTCTTCATAACACCAAATGGTATATTATAATATATTTTGATGGATTTTATTCTCATAATTGTAGCCACTTATAAATAAAGTAGACATAATAAATTTGTTAAGAGCATTTTTCTTTTGGATACATACTTGTAAGGAACTTATATTACCTAGACAAGTTGGATATCAAAGATCTGAATCAAAATAAATTGTTTTATAATTGTTTACTCCTCTATACAAGGCTGAATATCACTCTAGAACTCAAAATTACTATGTCCTAATGTATAATTGTAGGTAATTAAATATCATGAAAATGATGAACATCATGCATGAAAATAATTTCTTAAATGAAAGCCATATGTTATTCGTTCTATGTTTAAAGAATTAAACAACTTGTTGCCTACCTTAATGATTTCAAAAAGGAAAATGATTAAGAGTTAAAAAGTTAATGTACGCAAATTACATATTTTGGCTAGGATTGTCAAGTGTTGGAAAATTTGCTTTTCTTTCCTTGAATTATTGAGTGAAGGAAGCTGAGATCAGTCCAATTATCAACAAAATTCCATTTACAAATTACAAACAAATGATCCACATGAGGTGTTATTTACTCTTAATATTGTTACTAGTTTTGATACAATACCATGAGTATTACCTTAAGTCAATAAATTAAAGCTAAAGTCAATATTTTGGTTAAAAAAAAGAAATAGAAGAATTCAAACAGAGAATAAGGACCAAGTCATGACAAGCATGAACCAGATTCAAGCAACCAAAAACATACAGAAAAAGACAAAATAGTGAAAATAAAAATTGCCTGTCTCAAGGCCCTAGATTGGCTGATACTTCCACAAGACTTTGAATAGATAAAAATAGTGAAGAAAATTGAATAAATGTGCATAGCAAAAAAATACTGAATCAAGTTCCGATGAAAGGAAAAAAATATTATTGTGCCTTGGCGTCATTATAGATATTTGTTAATTCCAGTAATAACACTTATAATTGAAGAAAGAACAAGAGGAATGTTTTCTTTTTTATAATTAGAGGAGGGGGGATTCGAATCCTACTCTTTAGGCAAGGGAATTATGTGTTGAAGCACTGATTCCCAATTTGATCACATATGTGGCCAGAATTAGCTGACAATTGAAGGTTGTAGAAGATTCTTAACACGGGACCACTTTTAGTTTGCTGCTAATCTACTAAAGACAAACAAGTTTTGTCATTTTAAGTTCTTGCAATTAAAAACAGTATAATAAGATGTATGTGCCATTTGAGTATTTTGTTGTAGGCTTAACAACCACGTTTTAGTGGGTAGTGTAGTGGGTGGTTTGTTGCAGTTAATGGTTTTAGATGTTTATAAATACTTATAAAGTAACTGTTAGTGAGTAGCTTGTGATTTCCAGATTTGATGTTTTCATCTATGTTTTTCGTTTTCTTCTCATTCTTCAAGCTTTCTTCAAATATCTCTAGATTTAGTTAAACTTAAAATCCCCTACATGGTATCAAAGCCTCATTTCTCAATGAACCTGTGATCAAAATCTTCTTCAAAGTTTTTAATTTATTTTCTTGATTCAACCCCATGGCTACAATCGGTTTCAGTGCTATTGCTCCTCCGATCTTCTTTGGTGATAATTATCCTTTTTGGGTGATCAAAATACGCTCTTATCTTAAGGCTTTTGATTTATGGGATGTGGTAGAGTCTGGTGAAATACCAGTACAAAGGCATGCCAATCTTACTTTAGCCCAAATCAAGCAACACAATGAATAAGTGGGTAAACGGTATAAAACACTTATCTGCCTTCAATTAACTGTTTCAAAAGCAATTTTTGCAAAAATAATGAACTATGAGGATCCGAAAAAGGTCTGGGATAGTTTGAAGGAAGAGTATCAAGGTAGTGATAGAACAAGATCTATGCAAGTGTTGAATCTCTCAAGACAATTTGAGCTGATGAAAATGAAGGAAGATAAAGGCATTCAAGACTATACTGACAAGCTTTTAAAGCTTGTGAATCAACTTAGATAGCTTGGAGAGGAAGTTAGTGACAAAAGAATTGTTAACAAAATCTTGGTCAGCATTCTTGAGAGATTTGAAGCAAAGATCTCTTCTGTTGAAGACTCAAAGGACTTGACTAAGATTTCTGTTAATGAGCTCATCAATGCTTTATTAGCCTAGAAGCAGAGAAGAGCTCTTAGAGGTGAAAACTTTGTTGAGAGTGCCTGGCAAGAACTAAGGGCTTGAAAGTCAAGGGAAACAGCTCAAAGAAAAATGATGGAAAAGGTAGCAAAGCTAAAGAGAGAAAGAAGGGTAAAGTAACTGACAAATACATTCCTTGTCCCAATTATAAAAAGAGAAATCACACAGCAAAATACTATTGGTATAAGCCGAATAATACTGAATCAAGTTCCGATGAAAGGAAAAAAATATTATTGTGCCTTGGCGTCATTATAGATATTTGTTAATTCCAGTAATAACACTTATAATTGAAGAAAGAACAAGAGGAATGTTTTCTTTTTTATAATTAGAGGAGGGGGGATTCGAATCCTACTCTTTAGGCAAGGGAATTATGTGTTGAAGCACTGATTCCCAATTTGATCACATATGTGGCCAGAATTAGCTGACAATTGAAGGTTGTAGAAGATTCTTAACACGGGACCACTTTTAGTTTGCTGCTAATCTACTAAAGACAAACAAGTTTTGTCATTTTAAGTTCTTGCAATTAAAAATAGTATAATAAGATGTATGTGCCATTTGAGTATTTTGTTGTAGGCTTAACAACCACGTTTTAGTGGGTAGTGTAGTGGGTGGTTTGTTGCAGTTAATGGTTTTAGATGTTTATAAATACTTATAAAGTAACTGTTAGTGAGTAGCTTGTGATTTCCAGATTTGATGTTTTCATCTATGTTTTTCGTTTTCTTCTCATTCTTCAAGCTTTCTTCAAATATCTCTAGATTTAGTTAAACTTAAAATCCCCTACATGGTATCAAAGCCTCATTTCTCAATGAACCTGTGATCAAAATCTTCTTCAAAGTTTTTAATTTATTTTCTTGATTCAACCCCATGGCTACAATCGGTTTCAGTGCTATTGCTCCTCCGATCTTCTTTGGTGATAATTATCCTTTTTGGGTGATCAAAATACGCTCTTATCTTAAGGCTTTTGATTTATGGGATGTGGTAGAGTCTGGTGAAATACCAGTACAAAGGCATGCCAATCTTACTTTAGCCCAAATCAAGCAACACAATGAATAAGTGGGTAAACGGTATAAAACACTTATCTGCCTTCAATTAACTGTTTCAAAAGCAATTTTTGCAAAAATAATGAACTATGAGGATCCGAAAAAGGTCTGGGATAGTTTGAAGGAAGAGTATCAAGGTAGTGATAGAACAAGATCTATGCAAGTGTTGAATCTCTCAAGACAATTTGAGCTGATGAAAATGAAGGAAGATAAAGGCATTCAAGACTATACTGACAAGCTTTTAAAGCTTGTGAATCAACTTAGATAGCTTGGAGAGGAAGTTAGTGACAAAAGAATTGTTAACAAAATCTTGGTCAGCATTCTTGAGAGATTTGAAGCAAAGATCTCTTCTATTGAAGACTCAAAGGACTTGACTAAGATTTCTGTTAATGAGCTCATCAATGCTTTATTAGCCTAGAAGCAGAGAAGAGCTCTTAGAGGTGAAAACTTTGTTGAGAGTGCCTGGCAAGAACTAAGGGCTTGAAAGTCAAGGGAAACAGCTCAAAGAAAAATGATGGAAAAGGTAGCAAAGCTAAAGAGAGAAAGAAGGGTAAAGTAACTGACAAATACATTCCTTGTCCCAATTATAAAAAGAGAAATCACACAGCAAAATACTATTGGTATAAGCCGAATGTCAAGTGCAGGGCTTGTCAACGGATAGGTCACGTAGAAAAAATGTGCAAAGCCAAAAAGTCAGTAATAGAAGATCAAGCTGATGTAGTTGAGCAGATTGAAAAGATTAAAGAGGTTCTGTTCATGGCTAAAATGGGTGACGATTCTACCAAATCAAACATCTGGTTATTGGATAGTGCTTGCTCTCATCACTTGATATGCAACAGAAATTTATTCTCCCAGTTAAATACCAGTTACAGTTCTAAAGTGAAAATAGGAAATGGTGAATTTACGAGAATACTTAGAGTAGGGATAATGACTGTAGAGACTGAATCTGGTTTGAAACTCATTCACAATGTGCATTATGTTTCTGAAGCAAATCACAACTTGCTTAGTGTTAGACAATTAGCTAAAGATAAGTATGCTTTATTGTTCAAAGAAAACTACCACACAATGTTTGATCTTGTGGAGATGAAATGTTCACTGTTGAGATAAAAAATAACTGTTATCTTGTGAACTTGGCTAAATCCTCCTACATAGCCTTGTATAATGAACATGATTTGTCTGAAATATGGCACAACAGATTAGGTCATGTGAATTATAATTCACTGACAGTTATGGCTTCAAATAAGTTAGTGGAAGGTCTACCCAAGTTAACTAAGCCAAATAAACTGTGTTCTGTTTGTTAATTTGGAAAACAGACTAAAATGCCATTTTCTAAAGTCAATAAGGGAAAGACTACTATGAAGCTGGAATGATTCACACTGACATTTGTGGGCCAATGAAAACACCATATCTAAATGGGAGTAAGTACTATATCCTATTTATATATGACCTGACTAAATTTTGCTGGGTATACTTCATGAAGCTTAAATCTGAGGCTTTGAGAAACTTTAAGAAGTTCAAGGCACAGGCTGAGAATTACTCTGGTATGCAAATCAAAACACTTAGGAATGATAATGGGAAAGAGTACACTTTAGAAGAGTTCGAGAATTTTTTGACAGAATTTGAAGTTCAACATCAACTCACAGTTACATACAGCCCTCAGTAGAATGGGAAAGCTAAAAGAAAAAATAGAACTATTGCAGAAATGGGCAGATGCTTACTTTACCAAGTGTATTTACCTAAAGAGTTTTGGGTTGAGGCAGTAAATACATCCAATTATATCTTGAACAAGTCATACACAAGGGTATTAGAGCATAAAACCCCATCTGAAATATGGTTTGAATACAAGCCATCTGTTTCACATATAAAGACATTTGGCTGCTTATGTTACTCAAAGATACCTGATGAGAAAAGATCTAAGTTTGACTCCAAGGCTAATGTGGCTATATTAGTTGGTTATAGTGAAGTTTCAAAGGGGTATAAGATCTACAATATTGAAACTAAAAAGATTGAGATTAGCAGAAATGTCAGATTTGATGAAGGGCAGTATTGAAATTGGGAAAAAAGAACATCTGACAGCCTGAAGAAAATGATCATTCTAGATAAAGAATCAACACAAGTTAGTCTTGGTAATGACTTAGACATTGAAAACGAACCAAAAGCAGTTAGAGGAGTTAGGAGTCTTGAAGATATCTACAACAGATGCAATGTGGCTATTTCAAAACCAACAAGTTTCAAAGAAGCTATTTCAGATAGTAAGTGGAAAGCTGCTATGGATGCTGAAATGTCAATGATCATCAAGAATGGTACTTGGACATTAGTTGATAAACTTGCTGACAAAAATATGATTGGAGTTAAGTGGATTTATAGGACCAAATTAAACACTGATGGTTCTATAAACAAGTATAAAGCAGACTAGTGGTCAAAGGTTATGCTCAGGTTTATGGGGCTGATTACTTAGAAACTTATGCTCTTGTGGCTAGACACAACACAATAAGAATGCTTGTAGCACTGTCAGCTAGAGAAGTATGGAAATTATTTCATTTAGATGTCAAATCAGCTTTTCCAAATGGCTATTTGACTAAAGACATTTATGTAGATCAACCTGAGGGATATGAACAGTAGAACTCTGAAGGTAAGGTTTGTAAATTGATAAAAACCTTATATGGTCTAAAACAGGCTCCTAGAGCCTAATATGACAAGGTGGACAAGTATTTCAAAGGCTAAGGACTTCAAGAAAGTGTCAATGAGTCCACTTTATATGTGAAGAAATCAGATGGGAAAGTTTTATTTATTGTGGCTTTTTATGTAGATGACTTACTACTTACTAGTCTTGAAAGCAGTTACCTAGCTTATTTTAAAATTCAGATGATGAAGGAATTTGAAATGACTAACTTGGGGGAGATAAATTATTTTCTGGGGATGGAAGTGCAACAATATGCAAGATAGATTTTCTTGCATCAAGCTAAGTATGCTAAGGACCTGCTGAAAAGGTTCAATATGAGCTTGTGTAAGGTGGTAAGTACTCCTCTCACTACTGGAGCTAAGTTTAGCAAAAAAGATGGTTCTACCAAGGCCAATGGACAAATTTATAGAAGCATTATTAGATCTCTCCTATACTTGTCTGCTACCAGGCCAGACATAATGTTTGCAACCTATTTGTTGTCAAGGTTTATGCAAGAACCCTCACAAATACACTTCACAGCTGCCAAACGGATTCTAAAGTATGTCAAAGGAACTTTAAACTTTGGCTTATGTTAAACAAGACAATGGTAATCTTATAGGTTACTGTGATAGTGATTGGGCGGGGTTATTGGATGATTCTAAAAGTACATGAGGATTTTGTTTTTCTTTTAGGAGTGCTATTTTTACTGGGAATTCAAAGAAGCAACAGGTTGTAGCTCAGTCCATGGCTGAAGCAGAATACATTGCCTGTGCTGCAACTAAAAATCATGCGTTATGGCTGAGGAAAGTGTTACTGGATTTAAGATTTCAACAAAGTGAAGGCATTCTGATATGTGTTGACAACTCGTCTACTATTTCAATTGCAAAAAATCCAGTTCAATATGGGAGAACTAAACATATCAGGGTCAAACATCATGCCTTGTGAGAAGCTGTACAAGAGAATGAATTTGAGCTGAAACACTGCAAGACAAATAACCAGTTGGCTGACATTTTTACCAAGAGCTTGGGAAAAGAAAGGTTTGAGTATATCAGATCTTGTCTTGGAGTTCACCAGATTATGAATCATAGGGCTGTGTTGAAGTACTGATTCCTAATCTGGTCAAATATGTGGCTAGAATTAGCTGACAATTGAAGGTTGTAAAAGATTCCCAACACGGGACCACTTTTAGTTTGCTGCCGATCTACTAAAGACAAACAAGTTTTGTCATTTTAAGCTATTGCAATTAAAAATAGTATAATAGGATGTATGTGTCATTTGAGTCTTTTGTTGTAGGCTTAACAGCCACGTTTTGGTAGGTAGTGTAGTGGGTGGTTTGTTGCAGTTAATGGTTTTAGATGTTTATAAATACTTGTAAAGTAACTGTTAGTGAGTGGCTTGTGATTTCCAGATTTGATGTTTTCATCTCTGTTTTTTGTTTTCTTCTCATTCTTCAAGCTTTCTTCAAATATCTCTAGATGTAGTTAAACTTAAAATCCCCTACATTCTGCACTAACCAAAACATGAGAAAATGACCTGCTTATGAAGTGGTACAACCATGATTCATTCAACCAAAATATCTTAACAGAGCTTCATGATTTGATGAACAGAAATTGAACAAGACAAGCACTTAAGCTAATTTTACAAGTTATGCATTAAACGACTGCATCATGTGTGGCAAAAGTCAACCTAAACCTACCTAACTGTCAACCACTATGGTGCACTAGAGAGAGAGGAATGTCAGCAGGGTTAGTTTCCAAGTCTTTCAAGCATTTGACTTGTAATTCTTCAAGTTCGAATCATACTAAGTGAATTAAGTCTTCAATGACAATCTCAAAGCTGACAATATTCAATCAAGGAAAAAGGGAGTGGGAAGAAAAGGTCAAAAGAAGAAAAGGTGAAAAGATTGAAAATTTTATTCATCCAATTATGGCGATTGCACATTCAACACTTTGCATCATTTGTCAAATTTCTAGTTACGTTACGTTACGTTATTTTCATTAGTCATGAAATAGTGGCCAATAAGAATTGTTTGGTTGTTGCTTTGGTGCCTCTTCATCCCCAGATTACAATCGTTTGTAGAAATCCCATCTAGAAAGAATTATAGCTTTCCACCTAAGGCTTTCACATGCCAAAGAAGATAACTCAAAAATTGTTATTTGGTTTTCTCTTTACCTTCGTTTGGCAGCAACAGAGACAATTTCAAACAAGGGAAGCAAAGCTGTGCTGAAATATTTGAAGGACAAAATTTTGGAGCAATAGTGTAGGAACATCTCTGATTAATTAGGACAGCGTGTAACTCTGCCATTTATGTTTGTCTAAAACACTACAGTGATGCTTTTTGACTTTCTTAATTTGAAGGTGTGGAAAAGGTAACAAAATGACGAAGTACCGCCACTGATATTCAACAATCATTTTCCAAAAGTTTGTTTTATGTCAACATTGCAAAATGAAAAATTGGAAAAAGGAAACAACATGCTTGTATTTTTTTTCCCCATACCCTTTTTTTGGCTTAGGTTGTGGTTTGTTGGGGCTTAGCTAATGCTTGTGTTCCAGTTTAACTGTTTGTAACATACCAATATACGAGAAGTGTTTTTATTTGCATAGTTTTCAATAAACCTATCCTTTCTGGGTTTCGTAATTTTGCTTCTTTTCCTCTTTTTGCTTCCATTTTTGCTGTTGCTTCTCTCATAGAAACAGATTACTTTTTGGGAAGGCTTCTAGCTGGCACAAGGGATTTTTCCTTGCCATGGTAGAGAATAAGTTTGTCACGCCCCTAAACCGAATCATGACATAGCCATATTACCTTGAAAGTAGGTCCTAAAGTAATACGAAGCCTTTCCTTCTATCATACTTATAATAGTCCGTAATTGAAGTCATAATAACAATTCTATTCCAACATATTGCATAATTAATGATTAAGATCCCGACTAACGTCTCCAAGGAAATAAATAAACATCTAAAAACTTAAATATCCATTACACATAATATGAATTTCAAAATAGTTAACAATGTCTTGACACTAGGATGGACTTCTCAAATTATTCTCTTAATTCCCATGATCTTAAGGCTCTTATCTTTAGTCATCTGCAACATATAATAAAGAATGAGCAAACCATGACTCAATAAGTATAGCCACACAAACCTTACCAGATAGAGCATTATTTTCAATATAACATATAGATCACTCAAGGGCATTTCACTAAATCATGCTTTCAAATAGTTAAAGAATCATTATATACACAAATGGATAACATCGTAAGTTCATAAATCATTGATCATCATATATCATTCTTGAAATATCATTCTAGCAAATCATAGATTTAACCTTTCAAACTCATAAAATTTCATCATCTTAGCTACTGTCACTATTATATCTCGTGACAAGGGACATATCAACTAATTATTCTCATGATCGTTACTAAATATTATATCTCATTGACAGAGTCGTGTGTTAACTATTATATCCCATAAGCAAGGTTGTCGAATTAGTTCTGGCATCGATTATCCCACTTTCCAAGGATTATTTCATGGCTTTGAAAACATTCTTTAAAGATGATCAAAGATTTCCTTTCACTTATAAATTGATATTCATCACATAAATCAACCAAAACATTTATTGAATAATATTTGTCATATGAATAACTCAAATCATTTGTAAATCCAATTTTTCATCACATGAGTAAACCAAATCTTTCATAAATCATTTTGCATTGTAGTATTAAGCTCAAAACAGAAAATAATCATATACTTGACCCTATTTTCAATATACTGAAATAATGAAATAAGATATTTTATTCAATCTAGAAATATACATACACGATAATTTCAAAACAAGCAAGGTGTGTGAAGATATACTTACCGCCCTTTGTTCTAACAAACTCGCTTTGTCCCAAAATAATCAAAAGCCTAATAATAACCATTTAAACATATTAGCAACCATCTAACTCTCTAAAATCTATTTATCACTCGAACTACACAAAATAATCCGAACTCTCCTAAATCAGAAACATGAATAGCTTGCACATCATTCACTAAAATAACCATATCTTAAGCTATGAAACTCAAAATTGAGATTTGTTCAATGCGTTGGAAACTAGATTTGATAAGCTTTCTATCCATATAAATATCAAAACTTAGTTCATTGTAGGAAAAGTGCATACAATTTTCAAAATTGCCCTTGACGTTGTTACCAAGCAGTTTGCACTGTCATTACAAAAAAATCATATCTTTTCATAAAAGAACTCGGAATCCACTTCTGTTTGTTCATTAAAAACAAGACTCATGTAACTTTGCAAACATATATAACTCAACTAGTGAAACTCCATAAATCATTTCAGAATCAAACTCAAAGTGACGGGACATTACATGATACTTGATTTTACTAATAGATTTTCCTTTTCAATTTCAATCCGAATTCTTCTAAATCAATCACATATTGTTCTTCGATTTAAAAGAGGGTTTTACTCACCTTGTAATGATCGATCTAGATGTAATATTTGAATGCTTGTTCTTCCGGTTGTTCTTGAAAATTCTCAAATCTTACACCAAAATATATAGCTTTAGGTTTTCTTCACTAAGGTGGCTGCTTTTGTTTACGTAATATATTTATATTAACCCTAATGGTATTTTAATAACTTCAGCATAAGAAAATAATTTAGGCCCTATTATTTATAAAGGTCTATCTATTTCTCTTTTTTTTTTTTTTTGGATATGTTAATACTTCAGCCCAAATATTATTTGGGCTGGGGAATTACAAGTTCCATTGAACCACATGTACGAGCTGGACCTAGCTTGCACTGTTAAAACACTGTTGATGGAATTTCTTTATGCTGAAAGCCAATAGCATTTTGTTCTTCATAACACTTCTCTGGAGTTTTCAGAACTGATGAATTTGTTTGAGATGAGCGACAGTGATAGTGGTTTAGCTCAGATGCTACGTTATTTGATGCATAGCTTGGTATCAAGCCTTGACATTTTTACTGCACTTTTTCAGTCGCAATATCCCATAGAACTCCTCTCTGTCCTCTTTCTTTCCCATTCGATATAACTACACAAGAGAGGTAGAATGTTTAAGTGAACCATCTTGTGGACAAATTCCACAACCATCCATTATGATTCAATTTATTTTTATGAAAATATGCAAAGTATAGTTTGTATTGAAATCACCTGAGTAAAGAATTGGACCTTGACCGTGGTTTTAAATTCTTTGTCCTGAGAAGAGCTAAGATACAAAATTCTAATAGACATTGAAAGAGATTCATTTTATTGTAAAACACAAAACTCCAAATTCTCACAATTGCACTCGAAAAACTACTCACTTCACATAGAAAAATGGACAAATCAAGGGATGTATCACATGGACAAATTTACAACAATAAACAGCTGATGAAGTAAAAATGAGATTAGGAACAGAGTAGACCATTAGCTGCTGTTTCATGAAACATATGCTTAGTATTCTTGCCTTCTTCCTCTTTCACACCTTCCGCTCCAGCTTCCTCATAGTCTTTCTTGAGAGCAACGAGACCTTCACGGGTTTATGAGAATGCACTTGTCTTCATTCCTTCACTTGCATTCTAATCAATGAAGTCTTGTTTGGCATACACTAGATTAAAGTTGTGGTTAATTTGGGAGAAAGCCTAGGTCATTACTGTGTTGTTGCCAATCATGCACTCAAGCATGCTACACATTAACAATATCACCCCCAAGAACCATTGTGGCTGGTTGGAAAATGATGCCATCCTTAGAGCTCGTATGGCATTGCGATCTAGCTACATTTTTTATGCCAAACAAAGCACAAAATTTTGATTAAAAATCCAGCTTGTAGTGTTTGTTCCAATCACAGAAGCAGGAAGGGAAGTGCTATGGCAAAAACAAATTGGACCTTGAACATGATTTTAAATTCTTGCTCAAAAAAGAGCTAAGAAGCAAAATTCTAATAGAAATTGAAAGAGATTCATCTCTTTTGACAAAATAAAACTCCAAATTCTCACAATTGTACTTGAAAAAACCACTCATTTGACATAGAAAGAGAGACAATTCAATAGATGAAGTACATGAACAAATTTACAACAATAAACAGAAAATAAGATGAGGAACAGAGTATACCATTAGCTGCTGCTTCATGAAACATATGTTTAGTAATCTTCCCTTCTTCCTCTTTCACACCTTGTGCCCCAACTTCCTCATTGCCTTTCTTGAAAGCGGCAACATCTTCAAGGGATCCTAAGAATTCACCTACCTTCGTTCCTTCACTTGCATACTAATAAATGAAGGATTGTAGCATACAGCAGACCAAACTTTGGGAGAAAACCTTGGCCATAACTATGTTGTTGACAACATCTCGAATAGGATTGCGATCAAGCTGCATTTGTGATGCCAAACAAAGCAGAAACTTCCAATTAATAACCCAGATTCTGGTGAATTTGTTCTCAATCATTGAGATAACAAACAAAAGGGCTGAGAGACAAGATAAATGCTTTTCCCTCGACAAAGTATATGAAATAATGATAATCAAACTGCTTATAGTACATGATTATATATGAAATTGAAATGCGCTAGATGTCTACTAACCAACAAACAATCAGATGTGGCTACTTGCTTTTGATGGTAGCAATAGAAGCATCTCACGATTCTCACCACCAAATGAATAGACTATCAAGGGAGAGATGCTTGAAATCGATCAACATAATATAAGAAATATAAAAAAGAGAGATGCTTTATTGAGTTACATACCATTCTCGTCAGTCAAGTAAGGAGAGAAATATACAAATCAGAGCCTCCAGTGCGTAATAAATGGCTCAAATAGGGACTTGGCATTGGGATGGTCCACTTCACCGAATCCCATTATTCCCCTGAAGATAAAAGGATTCGGTTAAGAGAAGGCAGAGATGGTTAGCCATCATTATGCAGACTTGCATCTGATTCAACATCTGAGTTGGCATCTGATTCAAGAAGTGAGTCATAATGTGATTCAGGATCTGAGTCGGCATCTGCTTCAGGAAGTGAGTGGTAATCTGGTTTAGGATCTTAGCCGTAATCAAATTCAAAATCTGATTCTTAAAGATCTGACTGCAAAAATGGCTTCAGTACAGACTTGGCATTGGGATGATCCCATTCCACCGATCTCAACTTCTTCTTTGATATATAAAGATTTCCTTAAGAGAGGGAGGAGGAGATGGTTGGCCATCATCAAGTAGTGGAAGATACAGAGGAATCCTCTGTAATTTTGAACAATAACAGATTGTAATCTTTTCAATAGAATCACACACCATTGCTCTATTTGCACCACAAATACTTTTCAGATTCGGTAAAAACGTCAATTCCAATCTCCTTAATTTGGGAAGAGTAAATTGGATGGTATTGTTGTTACTACCACCCATTCTTTCTTCTTCAACGAATTCCATTTCTGATGCTATTATTTCCTCCATTTGGTTACATCCCCAAACAGTTAACACTTCCAAATTTGGGAGGTTACTTAGCACCCAACTACACGTGAACAACTTTTTTATTTTTTGACAAGAATCTATATTAATTTCTTTAAGAAAAGAAAACATGCCATTTGAAGTTGGGATAAACCATGGAAAAAACACCTCCTCTTCAGGCATATCAATAGTAACTCCAACTATATTCAATTGCTGAAGATCGGATGGGAACTTGACACCATTTTTACAGATCTTACAATGAGATAATCCAATGTATTTATCCTTGCAGACAGCTTTATTACACCAACCCACACCCATGTGGTATCGAATAAGCCGTTGTCCTCGACTCTGCAAAGTTTGCACAAAAGTATTCAATTCATTCAAGTCATAAAACCACCCTTTAAAGTACTGCAACTTCCTTAACTCACCTATCTCTTCTCCTCTAACACATACTCGTTCATCTTCATCAAATATCACCAGGTCCCGCAAGCATGAAAATTTTGGAAATATTCCACGCGGGAGATAGTTGATTCTTTGACCTGAAAGATCCAACTTCTTTAAAGCTTCAAGTCTTGAGAAAGATGGCACCTTTTCTAGATAATCGCATCTTCTTACCAACAACATAGTGAGAGCTTCCAAGTTAGAGATAGAACTTGGTAAAATTCTAAAATTATTCCCAGAAAGGTCAAGAACTTTGAGTCCCCTCATTTGCTCAAAGAAACAATCTGGAATACTCCTTATACCACAATCGGACAACAATAAAGTTGTGATCTTCTGGCATTTTGGTGGTGACATTTGTGATGGAATTCGCAAGCCATAATTACGCATCAATGAAACCTTTTCTAAATCTTCTGTCCATTCTTGCACATCTGGTATCTCTTTCAATTGCAAGCCGGCTTTTACTAGGAATTGTGGTCTCGTGATGCGTAATGCCATGTCTCTCACAAGATCATGCAACTTCACAACTCCAGCATATTCGCCTTTTTCTAACAAGCAATTATTTTTGAGTTTATTCAATATGGTATACCCCTGATCAAGCTCTGCTTGTTGGCAATCCATTTCTTCCACAAGCCCCTCGGCAATCCAAAGTTCTATGAGTTTCCTTTCATGAATACTATCATCTTCAGGATATAATGCACAACAGAGGAAGCAATGCTGGACTCTTTCATTTTCTAAATGGTCATAGCTAAATTGGAGTTGCTGAAGTACCTTTTCATCTAACCCAATCACACCTCTAACATGTCTACTTAATTCATTTAGAGCATTCCTCCATTCATGAACATTTGTTATGCCCTTCATACTGCTAGCTACTGTAACTATAGCTAACGGCAAACCAGCACATTGTTCAACAACAGATTCCACAATTGGTAACAGATCTGGATAACTGAAAACATCTCTACCTACTTTCTCCAAAAACAAACGCCATGCATCTTGTTTTGGAAGAGTAGGCATTCTAATTTCTCGACAACCCAAGTAGCGACACACATCCAACATCCGAGTTGTTACCACTAACTTACTCCCGTTAGAAGGCTCAGGGATTCCTACTTCTTCAAGAGAAAGTTTGTCCCATAGATCATCGAAAATTAACACATACCTGCCCCTTCGAGTCAACATTTCATATAACGTTCCAGCCCTTATTGTTTCGTCTTCATTTTCAGGAAGAGTTACTCCCATTTTAAGTAAGATGCTATTTTGAATTTTGGAGATGTTCATCTCTTTTGATACGGTGATCCATATAACAATGTTGAACTTTTCAGTCTTTTTTAAAAGCTGGTTGTTGATGATCTTCATGATTGTTGTTTTACCTAGTCCTCCCATTCCCCAAACACCAATCTTTCCAATATAATCATCCATCAAGCATGTCCAAATTTCTTCCATACAGTTCTCTGCAGCTTTCCCAACTAAAATTGTTGTTGACAAAGCTTGTCCAATCCACGTGAGGTCATCGACTACCAAACCTTGATCAAACTTACCCTGTTGAAGAAGCTCCTCAACTTCTTGTATCTTTTTTAAAACATCTTCCATGCAAAATCCACGTGAGACGGAAATGCTTTCCGTAATTCTTTGTTCAAGGTTTTGTATTTCATCATTTATTCTTTCAACATTTCCGAACCATACATCAACTTGTGACTTTAGTTTCTTCCTTGGATGCAGCTCAGCCCTCTTTCTTGATTCAACGTCTTGCTTCAGGGCATTTAAATCAACCAATTTTCTTTTTAGGTGAATCATTTTCTGGTCAAGGCTTCTATGATTGTCCCAGTATTTAACAACCATATTCCCAATAGTCTCCATGGCTTCAGTCCCTACATAACACCAAAATGGTACGTTATACATAATATATCTTGTTAGATTTTATCCACATAATGATACCCACTTGCAAATGATGTAGACTCAAGAACCTCGTAAGCAGCATTGTTTTCTTGGATACATATTTGTAAGGATTTTTAATTAATTAGGCAAGATGGATATTACAGATGTGAATCAAAGTATATTATTTCTATAATTGTATAGGCTCCTAAAGAGGGAAGAAAATCATTCTAAAAGTCAAAAGCATGTCCTAAAGTGTAATTGTAAGTAATTATATATTATCAAAATGATGAACATAAATACATGAAAACAACTTTTTAAATGAAAGGCAGATGATTGTTGTTTCTATGTTCAAAGGAAATCAATCTTCTGTCTTCGCAATTTTCAATTAACTATTATGTTGGAACAATATTTCAATTTTTAGGTTCTATCTTTTTTTTTTTTTTTTGCCAATAGGTTCTATCTTTTTAAAGATTATGGCATGTTAATATTTTCCTCTTGACTAGATTAATTAAGTGGAGAGTTGGTGAAGCATTTGGAGGTGGACAGAAATAATAAAACAAAACATTAGGCATAAATGCATGAAATATAACAAAACAAACTTTCTTGCTGTTAATGAGAATCAAGAGAAACAGATATGGGAAGTTAAGGTACCTGTCCTGACTGGCTCCGATATTCGAGAGATCCTAAGCAGAGCGGAGAAGAAAGTAGTGAACAAATTAAGGTTCAGAAATTGATAACCTGAAAGCTTCTTCAGCCAAGTCTTGTGTGCCTAAACAATGCAGACAAAATGTTACATGAAGAGCACATATATACTGGAACCAGATATGCAATTTTCTTGCATTTTATGAAAATAAAAAAGAATCAAACAATGGGAAGTTCAAATGTTTCTTTCCTACCTCACTGATATAAAAAAGGAATATGATTCTTGACCCTAAATTTGTCTTAATACTAAGTGGCAAATTTCATTCATTTAATTTTAAACATTCTACTTAATGAATAAGGTTTTTTAATGCAACCCAAACATCAATACATCATTTGCTGAAACACTGCATAGATGTTGGTTGCCCTTATTTTGCCATTTGTCAACCTGAAAACCTCATATAGAGAGATGTAATCCCTTTGAACTTGATCGCTTACTGCCATTACACATGAGATTATCACTTCCCTTCTAATACTGCACTTATTCTTTCATCCATAAGAACAGATATCCATGTTCACGATTACTTGCAAAAGTATTCTCGAGATTCAAGAATCATTCAATTGCAATACTTGCAAAATTCCCTTTGAGAGTAATCACGTATTCCTCTAAATAGATATGCTAGAAGACAAAAAGTGTGTAAGGTGTTTTAATTATTGCTTTTATCCCTGATTATGATATTACAATCACTTTTGGCATAAACATTTCCAATTGCTTTCATCGTCTTATTAGCTACATACCGATTTTTCTTGATTTTGCTCTTTTGTCATTGGATTCATAGACTTTTAAGAATTAAGGGCATGTTGATTCACGAATACGGAATAAAAGGAAAAAAATAACTAATCTATGAGAATAATATAAGACATGAATATTATGTATTTTGGTTGATATTATTTTCATGTTTGGTTGGTAAAAATAAATTTGAAATAACAAAAGAATAATTGATGAAAATATAAAATATCTTTTATTATAATTTATGATTTTCAGTTTAAAATATTTATTTTTTTACAATGTATTTAAAATATTAATAATTTTTCAATTAAAAATTTAATTTGATTATTTATTTTTATTTTTTCTCTATATTTTTATTTTTTAAACATTAAAATATTAAAAAATATATTTTATTTAAAATATTAATAATTTATAAGTAAAATTGTCATATGATTATTTTATTTTATTTGAAAATATTAAAATATTAAAAATTTATAATTAAAATTTTAAAATTTTTATTTTTTTATTTTGATTTTTTCTTTTTTTTTTCCTTTTCTTTCTTCTTGGTCACCAAGCAAGATTTGGCTATGGGACAACAAATCAAGTGTTTCACGCTACCAGATTTGATCATGGAGTGCTAGATCGACACTTCCCATAATCAGATCTGGCCGTGGAGCACCAGATTGACACTTCCCACAACCAGATCTGACTATGGACTCTAGATCTGGTTTTGGTGGCATCAATTGGTTGCCACTGTCCTTTATTGTCCTCTCATGGTAAGGGAAATTTAGAGAAAAAAGGAGAAAGGCAGATGAGTAGAGAGAGAAAGAAAATGAGAAAAATGAAGGTAGGTTTGTAATTGTGGAAATTAGTTAAGGGCATTTTGTCCAATGATTTTTTTATGCTATTTGAGCTCAAGTGGAATAGTCATTCTAAGGGAAGAAGTCGGTAATGGCTATTTTGACTTTTTCCGAGAACACCATTTTGAGAAATTATCATTCCATAAAGCAAACAACCTCATAGAAGGGGAATAAAGAATACAGGGAGAATGGCTATCCCTTTTCCCCTGACCAAACATGAAAGTTTTAAAAACAAATTAAAGTGACGGAAGGAAATTGAGATCAGTCCAACAAGCAACAAAATTCTATTTATAAATTACAAACAGGGATCCACATGAGGGGTAATTAGCTCTTAATATTAATTGTTACTAGTTTCATTGCAATACCATTGATATTACCTTAAGCCCATAGTTTAAAGCTAAAGTCAATATCTTGGTGACAAAAGAAAAGAACTGAATAACTCTAGCAGAGAATAAGGAACAAGTGGTGACAAGCAGAAGCACACAAAGAAACGGAATAGCGGAAGTGAAAAATTACCTGTCTAGAGGTCCTAGATTGGCTGATTCTTGTGCAGGACTTTGAATAGATAAAAGCAGCGAAGAAAATGCCTACCAGTACCAGAGGACAAGATATAAACTTCCTTGCAAACTATAGAACCTGCTAGAATAAGTGAATATAGCAAAGAAATACTGAATGATCAAGTACTGGTAAAAGAAAAGAAAGAGTAGTTGTGCCCGATCGTGTTTATAGATATTCAATCAAGGAAAAAGGAAGTGGGAAGCAAAGGTCAAAGAGAAACAAAATGAAGTGCTAAGGAAGGTTCAAAGTAAGACAAGAGAAATGAATATACGAGCCAATTGTCATGGAATTTGTGCCACAAGGAAGAATCGACGCAAATTGCAGTCAAGTGGTAAATTTTTTATTCGTTGTTTAATTCTGGTCTGACAATTTTTTGGCAATATTTGCAAGGCCAACTACTGATTGTTTTATATTGATTTCTTAATTGTTTTTTCTAGAAATTGATGAAGGTTAGATACAACTACCCGTAAAGAAAGTCCAAGAGACTCCCCTGTGAGCATGCCGTGGCAATCAAGAGGGAAAACAATGTGAAAGAATTGAAAATTTAATTCATCCAATTATAGCAGTAAAGAAATAATAATTGTCATACTCCTATTAGATAAAAAATTCTGTGTCCTTCTCTTCCACCAAACCAGTTTAAACATAAATCTACCGACTTCATCAAAATGCATTTGTTTCCTTTTCTGTTTTTTTTCTTAGACATTCAGATAGCCAATGCCTCGGGTTAATCTCACAATGACACTGGTGAGGAGAAACAATAATGGCCATTCAAACCTGTTTAATTTGCTTCTAAATAAATGCAATGAATTGTGCTCGAGTTGTTCGGTTCAATGATTGGTGCATATATATTTTCATGTTCAAATTAAAGAACTGAATCAATGGATTAACTACTGATTGTTTTATATTAATTTGGTTAATTTTTTTTATTGGTCATTACTCTGTGGAGGGTATAGAAGAAAGTCCAAGAGACCCCTGTAAGCATGGCGTTGCAGTTAAGAAGGAAAACAATGTGAAAAGATTGAAAATTTAGTTCATATAATTTATATCTTTAAGATGTTTCAAGCCCAGAGGAAACACTTTGCACGTTGATGCTGCGCTGGACCAGGTTGATGGAACAAACAGAGTGGGAGTGGGTTTTATAATCAAAGCGATTGAAGAACTAGCGGGAAGCATCAGCTTTGAAGGGAGGGAAGGCACTTGGAGCAAAACGATGGCATTTCTTGACTAGATGAGCTGGTGGCTTAAAATGTGTCATTTTAATGTTTGTGTTTAAGTGTCTGTTGTTGATTTCTCACGCAAGTGCACGTATCGTTAACAAGTAATATAGTAATGAAGTAGAGTATCGTTCCCACAGAGAATTGTTTAATTCCTATTGTTAACTATTAAAATTAAAACACCTTAATTTTATCTAAACAATTAAAACAAAAAAAGAAAATATAAATTAATAAACTAAAACTAAAACTAAATTAATCTAAAATCTACTAGCAAATTTACTTTATAAACTTTTAATCATCACCAGACCTAAGATTATGATATCCCTTAATACTTCATCTGATTATTGTCTCTCTCTCTTAACTCAGTTTAATAGATCAAGTTGCTAACCTAGAGTCCTAAATTATTTATAAGTCTCTGTCGAGTTTATCATAAAAAAACATTTCCCAATTAATTTACTATATATCTATGCAAATTAAATTGAAGAAAGATTCATTAAGTTTGTGCTCTAATTTTGGCTACGTATGACTTATAGGTGTATGTCTATCATATATGCAAATCAAACCACCTAATCAACTAAGTGTATTCAATCATACGTTATTTTATTCAAGGTCTACCTAAATCTCCTTCGTTAAGGTTTAACCTAGGTTTTCAATTCAATCTAATTGGTGGCCAGTCAACTAGAAGCATTAAGAACAGAATAAAATAAACAACTTAAATCTATCAAACATAAGCAACAGAGAGATAAATAAATCAAACTATATATTGAGTTCAATCATAATCTTATATTAAAAATCTAGTTCCCCATCAAGTCACACATAATCATTGAATAAAATTTAAACATTCCAATCACCCTAAGAAAAATAAGAAAAAGAACAAAAAGATAGAAAAGCCCAAGAATTATATTATGGATCTCTAATCTCCTTGAATTCTGCAAATTCTCCTTTGTTTTAACTTCAATGACTTTGCAGCTTGACTCTCAGCTTTTAATCTGGTGTTTCCTCGCTTGTTCCTCTTCTTCTTTTTTAAGCCCTCTGAAAGGTTGTTTTTATAGGCTGTGAAGTAAGGCTAAGTTGGGTGGAAAAAGAATTCAATTCCAATCAGACTTGTATGAGTTGCAGCCTTGCCCAAATAATTAATAAAATCCGTAATTGCTCCAGGACTACTACAGTGTGTCAACTTTGACATAATTTTTGACCATCTTCCAAGACGAACTGTGTCAAACCCTGCTTTATAAAGTAATTACGGTGTCATTCACATACTCGATAGAATGTTTGTATATTGAGGAAGCTCGAGAAAATCGATAAAAAGACAGTATTGCCCTTAAAAGTGCTGCGAAGTGATTTATACTTCGAGTTAGTTCAAACGGAAAATTTAAAAGGACTTTGAGAATTCTGAAACCCCAAAATCTACTCGGAATGGTAATTCGGAGTTCAAGATTCGATTTGGAGTCAATCGAGGAAATTGACCGATTAGGGACAAAACGATCATTTTTCAATTTTAGGACAAAATGGGAATTTTTAATAAAGATTTTAATCACATTCGACCAAGATCAATTATTTGAAGTATAATATAATTATTGGAGTATAATATGAAGTTTGACAATGATAAATTAAATTTCTCGATAGTTTTGGAGCACAAGGGCAAAATAGTAATTTTGTCACTAAAGGACAAATCGAGAATTTTTGAAAAAGATTTTGATAAAAAATTGATCAAGATTAATTATTTAGATTATTTAGAAATAATTGAAGTTTAAGAGATGAAGAATATTGATTCCGGTAATTTTTGGGATACCGGGGGCAAAACGGTAATTTTGCCACCCTAAAGGCAAAATGGTAACTTGGCCGCTTAAGACTTAAAATTCGAGTGTAGAATGAAGTCTTTGATTTATATTTATCATTTGGGGTACAATTTAAGGTTGAAAAGTGAAAAAGAATTGTAATTCCAGTATTTTGGAGTATAAGGGCAAAATCGTAATTTTGCCATCCTGGGGGCGAAACCGTAATTTTCCACCACCAGGACACTTGTCCAGCCATGTTTATCCCTTATCAACATTTTGACTTGTGACAAATCAAGTGGTGGAGAATAAAAGTAATTATTAAAGTAGAAAAAAGAAAAATGGGCAAATAAGGTAATGACATGTGGCACCCATTATTATTTTATTATTTTTCCATAAAAATCAGCCCTTAAATCTTCATCTTCTCTCCCATAATCGGCCTAGCATGAACAAAGGCAAGAAATAAAAAAAACTAGAAACCCTTGGTGAAGAAATCAAAGGAAATTAGTGAAAAATCAAGCATTCAAGCTAGATAAGGTAAGATTTCCTAATTTTTACTTGAAATCTATCATACCCATACTTTATTCTTTCATTTCCATGGATAAATTACTTGATTTTATGATGGGTTTGATGATGACCAAATGGGTTTAGAGAGGGAAAGTTTATGGAAATGGTTTGAATTTAAAGTATGTTAGTGTTTTTAGGTAGTTAATGTTGTGTGGCATGAAATCAAGTGAAGAAAAATCACCAAACCTTTGGTACCCTCTATGGCTGAATATTGTAGGTTGAGTGGTGATGGTGGATTTGATTTGTTTCAAGAAAATTAGTTAAGGAAATGATGATTTATGGTGGGAAAATTTAATAGGAAAAATTTTATGGTTATTGCCCACCATAGCCGAATTTCATAGTTAGTGTATTGATGATGAAACAATTTCATCTCAAGTGAAATGGATTTAGAGATAATGAATTATGGTGAGTGGATTAAGTGACATTAGTATTTTAAATTGTGGATGATTAATGGTATGAAGAAAATTAGCAAGAAAACAATATATTGTCATTAAACCCCAAAGGGTTGAATTTTTTAGGAGAGAGATTGATGTTAAATTGGTGATATTTTATGGTATTTAGATGGAAATTGATGATTTGTGATATTAGAAATTAAATGGGAATTTTTGGTGTAAAAATTGAAATTTTTACCCACTAGGGGTAAAAGCGTAATTTATAGTTCGAACTGATAAATTTGACCAAATTCACAGTCATTGAGGTATTGTGGATATAACTGGATAATTGAAAGTGAAATGGATTGAATCGGAGTTAAATTGGAAGTTTTAGCAATTTAGACTGTGAATAAGCAAGTTGGGTCGGACACCGCAATTAAGCGATTGTCCAGACATTTCATACTCATTCTCATGTATACATATAGATATGAGCCTGAATTAATTTATAATGGTTTGACACAAATTATTGAATTTTGTGTCATATACGGTGGATAGGTGGTGAACCATTTGACACGGGTAAAAGATTGTGCCCACGGATCGAGAATAGGAGTATTTCTACTCTTAATACTGTGAGTAAACTTATTATCATTTAATTTATCTAAGGTAGTTTTTATGAAAATTTATAAATTCTATGAAAAATGGATTTAAAAAGGATAAATTTCGTGTTTTATAAATAAATGTGTTTTTATAAAATAGTTTTATAAATTGTTTGAAATTAATGATGAATGTTATTTTTTTAATAGAGTACATGGAGACTATGGTTGTTAAGTATGAATTGTATTTTTAATTCAAATGGCTTATGATAGTGTGAGCATGCTTGACTGGTTTATTATATTGAAATTACACGAATTGTGGTTTACCATGCAAATTAGTTATTATAAATAATTGCCTTGTTATGCTGTTAAATTATTTTATGATTATGGTGAGGCTGACCTACACTGCAGTGGCGGGTTTCCGTGGACCAGCCTATTAGAGGGGCACGGTAAACCCAGCTGATTTATTTTACCTCTGTGGGAGAGGCGCGTAGAGTAACTCCTGTTGAGGGGTTTGAGTCCACTTCACGCTTTACCACCACGTGAAAGTGAGATTCAGCCAACGCCAAGGAACGACTGTTTTATATAAATAAGTCGTTTTAACAGCCTTGGCGAACTCGAGTGGATGCTTTGATGACGATCAAGTATCCCCGAGGATGAGTTTTGGCGTGAGCCAAATTTTATGAGAAATATAAGCCTTGAAAATCATTTTAATTGAATTATAATTGTTTTCATGGGATGGAATAAATTTTCAAGTTATGAAATGCATATTGGGATATGGTATTTTATTGTCTCCATTTACTCGGCTTTAGATACTTTAGATGGTATATTTTTACTCACTGGGATTATAAAATCTCACTCTTCTTCCTATACATTTTTAGGCTCAGGACAGTTTGTAGATAGTCGAGTAGGATGAGAACTAAGCTCGGAGCTGCATTATAGAAAGTAAGAGTTCATAGTCTTACATACTCTTGGTCAATTGAGGCCCACGTGTCATTGCAGATCAAATCTTATATTTTGGTTATTTGTATTTCTATTCATACAATTTTACTTTACTTTCAGGTGCGGAAAATTATTTACGAATATTTCTATAAAAAATTTATTTTATGAGAAAATAGAATATTTTTATTTATTATTTTTGAATAGTACTGGTTGTCAACAATTTGTTTTTAAATGAATGTTTTAGATATCAAAACCTATTTCTAAGTATAAAATATGTGTTTTCCACTTAAATATTATATTGTTAACCTGTCTTGAAATTTTTGATGAAAATGACAAAAACGCCCCTGTGAGGCAGAAATTAAAATTTTATTGTTTTTGGACGAAAAAATGATCCGTATTGTTTTAAAACATGATTTTTGTAACGGTCAATCACAGGGGAGGTGAGAAACTGATACGAGAGCCTTGCGAGGTCTCGATAGGGTACTCGGGAGATGAGTGCCTATCGGGATATCACGACGGTTGTCACGGACTCGAGGGTGGTTCCGAGTCGTGACAAACTGGGTGAAGTGGTAAACATGAAAGTTGTAGACCTTTCTCTTATCTTTCCAATGGTTTAAGAATTGCATCATTTGAAGCTTTGTAGAGAAAGTTATGGTTAAAATACCGAAGTATATGCAGTGAAAATCTGCACCATGAAATTGCTCTCCTTCTTCTATTAAAATTCTTCTTTCATCAAACACCTACAAAAACACAATTAAATCAGTAACAACTTATCTTAACCATATTAACACCAAATTAAGTATAAAATTAATCATGATTAGATTGACTCACCTAAAATAACTAATTTAAAATAATTAAATAAAATCTACTAATTCATATGCATTACTACAAGAACTAAGCTAAATTACTATCAAAATTAAGCCCAAATAACTCTATATCATAGAGTTATCAGTGTCCTATAGTCAAAACGATGTTGCTCATGTCATTTGGTTTAATTTATTCTTAGCTGAGTCTTATACGCACTTGTGGTGCCATTTTAGGCTACTTTTCATTTTTTGTTTTAAGGCTTAACAGCCATAACTTGTTTGGTTCATATTATCGTTGAGCTCTGCACTAGTTAGTGTGAAATTTTGTTTCTTGATCCGTTTTAATAGGAAACAGTAAAGTTGTAAAAATATAAATACTGAATCAAGAAATGAATATTGCTTTTTTAGCCAATATTAGTTACTACTCTAAAAATCTCGTCTTCTTTTTCTTATATGTTTTCCTATTCCTACTATTTCCATTGAATTTCCAGAAAAGTTTAAATTCAATTTTCTTCAATTGCTATCAAAGCACCCACGTGATCTTAAGTGATTGTAGTTCAACTTCACCCTGACTTCAGGCTTCAACTCATCTACTCTTCCAAGATTCATTGGAGAGAATTATTCCTTCTAGTGTGTGCAAATGGAGTGGTACCTTAGGGCTTTCACTCCTTGGAAAGCTATGGAATCTGATGAAGAACTTGTTCAGACGAGAGCTAATCCAACCATTGCTCAAATTAGGCAATTTGAGGAGGACAAATCCAAAAGGCACAAAGCTTTGTCATGCCTTCATTTAGCTTTATCTGATGAAATATTTGCTAGAGTTATGCATTTAAGAACTCTTAAGCAAGTTTGGAATTATTTGAGGGATAAGTTTTTTGAAAGTGAAAGAATTAGGCAGATTCAGATATTTAATCTTATTCAGAAATTTGAAATGCTTAGAATGAAGGATAATGAAAACATTAAAGATTTCTCTAGGAAAATGATAGGACTAGTTAATTAGTTAAGATTACTAGGATGACAGATTACCGAGGAAAGATTAGTCAGTAAAATGTTAGTAAGTTTACTTGAGAAATATGAGTCTAAGTTGTCCTCATTAGAAGACTCCAGAGATTTAGCTCAACTTACTCTTAAAGAGTTAGTTAATGTTCTTGAAGGACTTGAACAAAAGAGGGCATTCAGGCAAAGAACTACAATTGATTTTGCCTTAGTAGCTAAATCCATAAAGGTGAAGATGAGTAGTAGTAACTCTAAGGGTAGTTCAACTAATAAGAAAACTAAAGGGAAGAATAATGGAGATAATAAGCAAGTAGATAAAAAAAAGAGTTTCCACCATGCCAGCATTGTAAAAAAACAAATTACACTGAGAAATATTGTTGGTTTAGGCCTCAAGTAAAGTGCATGGTTTGTAATTAACATGGACATGTGGAAAAGGTTTGTAAGAATTGTTCTAAAGCACTTGAGAAAGCTATTGTTGTGGAACATGTGGATGAAGATGAAATTGAGGTTCTATTCATGGCAACTATTGGCGAAAATTCTAGTAAAACTTATCTTTTGTTTATTAGACAGTGCTTGCTCTCATCATTCGATAGGTAACAAATCTCTTTTTACTACTCTTGACACAAGTTTTAAGTCAAAAGTGAATATAAGATATGGAAATTACCTAGATATACTTGGACTAGGTACTGTTAATGTAGAAACTGCTTAAGGTAGTAAATGTATCACAAGTGTGCATTGTGTTCTCGATGCTGATCATAATCTGTTGAGTATGGGACAGCGAATTAAAGAGCATTATACTCTACTATTTAGAAGTGATCATTGATTTCCTTGGTAATGAAATGTTTACTTTTGATGTGAAGAATAATTGATATCCTCTTAACTTGGCTAAAATAGCTCATTTAGCCTTATACAATGAATTGGATATGTTTGAGATGTGGCATAGGAGACTTGGTCATATCAACCACAATTCATTGACTCTCATGTCTTCAAGGAGTTTAGTGGAAGGCTTGCCTAGTATCTCAAAACCAAATAAGCTTTGTCAAGCTTTTCAATTTGAAAAGCAAATTAGGAAACCATTTCCTAAACAAAGTAGTTAAAAGGCTATTAAGAAACTTGAATTAGTGCATACAAACCTTAGTGGACCAATGAAGACCTCTTCACTTAGTGGAAGTAAGTATTATATCATCTTTACTGATGATTATACAAAGTATTACTGGATATTTTTTCTTGAAATAAAAATAGAGGCATTAAGCTACTTCAAGAAGTTTAAGGCAATTGTTCAGAATTTTCCAAGTCAAGGTGTTAGACCTTTGAGAATAGATAATGGTAAAGAGTACACATTTATTGAGTTTGAGCAGTACCTTGAATTAGTAGGGGTCTAGCATCAGCTAACTGTTCCATATAGCCCTCAATAGAATGGTAATGTTGAGAGAATGAATAGAACTTTAGCCAAGATGGGAAGATGCTTGCTGTTTTAGATGAATATGTTGAGGGTGTTTTGGCAAAAGCAGTGAATACTATTAATTATCTTCTGAACAGAGCTTATACGAGAGTTGTGGATAGTAAAACCCCTTATGAAATGTGGTTTGATCATAAACCAAGTGCTTTTCACTTGAAAACTTTTGGTTGCATTTTGTATGCTAAAATACCAGATGCTAAGAGGACATAGTTTAATCTTAAATTAATTATTGTTGTACTAGTTGGATATAGTAAAGTTGCAAAAGGCTACAGGTTGTATGATCCTAAAATGAAGAAAATTTTTGTGAGCAGAAATATGGTATTTAAAAAAGGTCAAAGTTGGAATTTGCCAAATATAAGAGGTGGACAGGTTGACTTTACAAGTGTTGCTGCTGATATGCCATTATAGCATAACTTAGACGATGATTTTGATTTGGAGGATGAAAGCAAAGTTGTGAGAGGCACAAGGAGCTTGGAAGAAATTTATAGTAAATGTAATGTTGCTTTAGTTGAACCTTCAAACTTTAGGGAAACATATTCAGAATAACACTAGAAATTAGCCATGGATGTTGAAATACAGATGATCATGAAGAATTGAACATGGATTCTAGTTGACGGACCTCTTGACAAAAACATTATTGGAGTTAAATGGATTTACAGAACCAAATTGAATCCTGATGGTTCTATAAATAAGTATAAGGCTTGATTGGTGGTTAAAGGCTATGCTCAGGTTTATGGGGTTGACTATATGGAGACTTTTGCTCCAGTTGACACCATTAGAATGCTCACTACATTGTCATCAAGGGAAAGATGGAAGATTTATCATTTTGATGTTAAATCAGCTTTTCTAAATGGCATGCTAACTGAAAACATGTACATTGAGCAGCTTGAGGGCTATGTGCAGCAAATGTTAGAAAAGAAAGTGTACAAACTTGTCAAGGCATTGTATTGTCTAAAACAGGCTCCAAGAGCCTAGTATACTAGAATTGATGACTACTTCAAGAACCAAAGGTTCTAGAGGAGCATAAATGAATCCACTTTCTATGGGAAGCATGAAAATGGTGTTGTGATACTTATAGTAGCATTATATGTGGATGATCTATTAATTACTGGTCCAGACAGTAAATATTTGTTTAAGTTAAATCTCAGATGAAGAATGAATTCGAAATGACTGATTTGGGTGTGATGACCTTTTTTCTTGGTATGGAGGTTATGCATGCTACTGGTAAGATCAATTTACATAAGGGAAAATATGCAAAAGATTTGCTTGGGAAGTTTAAAATGAGATTATGCAAGACTATAAGTACTCCACTATGTATTGGTGCTAAGTTTAACAGAGATGATGGTGCTAGCAAAGCAAATAGTCAATTGTACAGATGCATGATTAGTTCTTTGTTATACTTATCTGCTACTGGACTAGATATTATGTTTGCTACATGCTTACTATCAAGATGTATGCAGGGTCCATCAGAAATACACTTTGCGGCAGCAAAAAAAACTTAAGGTATTTGAAAGGAATTGTGGATTATGGATTAATGTATATGAAGCAAGAGAGTAGTCAGTTGGTAGGTTTTTCAAATAGTGATTGGGCTGGTTCTTTAGATGATTCTAAAAGCACAAGAGGATTTTGTTTCTCATTTGGCAATGTAGTGTTTGCTTGGAATTCAAAGAAGCAACAAGTGGTTGCTTAGTCAACAGCTGAGGTAGAGTGCATTGCCTGTGCAACTACTGCTAACCATGCTCTATGGTTGAGGAAGCTGCTGGTTGAGTTGGGATTCAAGCAAGAGAAAGGAACTTTGATCAATGTTGACAACTTGTCAGCAATTGCATTTGCAAAAAACCCTGTTCAATATGGAAGAACTAAGCATATTCGTGTAAAGTATCATGCTTTGAGAGATGCAGTAAAAGCAGGTAAGATTGGGTTGCTACATTATTCAACCACTAATCAGTTTGCTGATATATTCACTAAGAGCTTAGGAAACGAGAGATTTGAGTATTTGAGATTGTGTCTTGGGGTTCACTAGATTGAGAATTATGGGGTTATGTTGAAAGGTAATTCATAATCTGGAAATCAAAGTGATTGAAAAACTGGCGAGAAGCATCAACTTTGAAAGGAAGGAAGGCACTTAGAGCAAAACGATGGCACTTCTTGACTGGACGAGATGGTGGCTTAAAATGTGTCACTTTAATGTCTGTGTTTAAGTGTCCTATAGTCAAAATGATGTTGCTTATGTCGTTTGGTTTAGTTTATTTTTAGCTGAGTCTTATACGCACCTTGTGGTGCCGTTTTAGTCTACATTTAATTTTTTATTTTAAGGCTTAACAGCCATGACTTGTTTGATTCATATTACCATTGAGCTGTGTATTGGTTAGTGTGAAATTTTGTTCTTGATCTATTTTAAAAGGAAATATTGAAGTTGTAAAAATATAAATACTGAATCAAGAAATGAATACATTACTTTTTTAGCCAATATTAGTTACTACTCAAAAAATCTCTTGTCTTCTTCTTCTCTGTTTTCCTATTCCTATTGTTTCCATTGAATTTTGAAAAAAGTTTAAATTGAATTTTCTTTAGGATGGTGGCTTTCTTTTTGCAGTAGCAAAGAAATTGTTGAAATAAGACTTGCATTGAAAACCACATCAGTGCATGCTATTAACCTTAGGATCATATGTGACCATTTTGTATTAAGACAACTAGATTCCTATCATATTATGATAGCTATGCAGCTAGCGAATGACTTATGTAATGATTATTATGTATTCTTGTGCCTTGCACTGATCTAAGCTTACTAGTTAAGCTTTGCTATGTATTAAAATCTATGTCAATGCATATCAGAAAAATCTAGCTTCTGTTATTCCAAAAACTACCCTTCACTTGCTCTGCTTTCATACTCATCATATATTCAATAAAAACGCAACATGGTATCAAAGCTTCAGTGATCTTAGAGGCTTGTTAGTAAGCCCAAAAAACCTTCACAGCATAAAAACAACCTCTTTTCAAAAGTATGGCATCAAGTGGCAGCACAACAATTCTCTCTGCACCAATCTTTAATAGTGAGGGTTATGCATCATGGACTGTCAAAATGAAGGCTTTTCTCAGAGCATTTGACCTCTGGGAAGTTGTTGAACATGGAAGAGAAACCCATGGGCTCAAAGCCAATCCCACTATAAACCAAATAAGATAGCATAGTGAAGAAGTAGCTAAAAAGAATAAGGCATTGTCCCATATTCATGCTGCTGTAATAGAACCTATATTTGCAAGAATAATGGCTTGTGAAACAGCCAAAGAAGCATGGGATAAGCTCAAGGAGGAGTTTCAAGGGTCAGACAGAACCAAGTGTTGGTCCTAAATATGAATACTAGAGGGGGGTGAATAGCACTAATTCGGCTTTTTAACAAAATTGAGACCTAATCTCAAAATAAAGGGAAGTAAAACAAAGAAGACAATACACAAATATTCATAGTGGTTCGGTCCAAGACCTATATCCACAACCTTGATTATCCAACCAAGGATTTTCAAACCAAACACTAAAAATAGTGGAATTCACAAGCTTCCACCAAACATTTACAATGGCTTTTACAAGGCTTAGCACAACCTTTAAACTAGTTTTTCCCGAGCTCAATTAAAACCCCAAAGTGGTTTTCCAAGGCTCAACCACAACTTTTCACAATGGTTTTTCAAGGGCTCAACCAAAACCCAACACCTAACTTTCCAAGGCTAAGTTGGAACCTTTACTCTTTCAAGCAACCTAACTTTACCTAGCTTGAAACAACCACTTAGAGTGAATCCTTCACTCTACGAATACAAAGATGAGTAAAAGAGAAAGTACCTATGATAACAAATTGATCTAAGTGGTACATGATTCAGAGCTAAACACAATAACAAAAGATAGACGTTTAGGTTCAGTGAAATACAAGAGAATTTCTTAGCTTTTTGCTCTTTCTTGGCTTGAATATGATGAAATCTTTCTAAAGGTTGCCAAAAGTTGATTCCTTTCCATTTGAAGATCCTTTTATAGTTGGAGAAGCAAGTCTGATGGCTGTTGGACCGTTTTTGATCGTTGGAAACAGTTTAAGGTAGGTTCTAGCCGTTAATCTGTCTTATCGTGGCTTGGTGTAAGTTACAGATTGAGAGCTCTTAGTCAACTAACATTTTTCTCTTGATCGACTAAGTTGGTTTTTTCTGAGTCTCAGATTTGGCAAAGAACACTTAGTTGACTAACCCATTTTCTTAGTCGACTAAGTTGATTCTATTTCTCACTAAGCTTCAGCCTTCCACTTCTCCACTTTGAGTTTTGCCTAACCAATGATCTTCAATATTCAACCAGGGAGTTTCCTTTATGTTGATCATTTTTTTTCCTCATCCATATCAAATCTTTAAGTGCTTATTAGGAAGATTGAATTATTATTTTTTTATAAACTTTTATCTTGCACACTTAGGTAAAGATATTAGACACACAAAGATGAGAATGTTTTATAATCATCAAAAACTAATGGAGCCAACAATCTCCCCCATTTTGATGGTGACAAAACATCCCTTGGTTAACAGCATGGTGTCTTTTAATTCCTTTTTAGTTTCTGCAGAGAATGAGGATTGCTCCCTCTAAGTGCATGCTCCTCTTTTTTTATGTGTATATTTTGTTTATTTATTTCAGCACATTTTTATTCATGTCATATAAAAAATGATCTCATACATTCAGAATGTATATATGTGCAGAATTTTTCAAGATAATTTGCAGCAATAAATATTGACAGATTATTATCAGAACTTTGCAATTTCTGTCAATAGTTCATTTTATCAGATTTTTTGTCTGCATCATTCATCATTCATCATTCATCTGATGTATTTCACATAGCATTCATCCTTATTCTTAAACATAGTTTATTCACAATATCACACAGATCCTTAGTTACCAGCACACATTCCAAATTATCAGAGCATAAGCATAAATTATGAACAACATCAGATTTTATCAGCAACGAAGAAATTTATAGTAGCATTCCACAAAATCACTAGCAGCAGAGTATAGCAACATTTTCAAAGATCACAAACCATAAATAAAGGTCAACATGCATATTTCACACATAGCCATAGCAGTAAATGATAAATATGTTCAGAATTATAGCATCAACTGTTAAACCTAACAACAAGAGTTTAACATCAGTGTTTAAATGCCATCAAGGCACAAATAGCCAACAATTTAAACAACCACAAATTTGTTTTGAAAATACCCCTGAACTAGATTTTCTTCCTAGCTGTCCTAGAAACTTGGTACCTCTACCTTCATGATTTTTTGTTTTTCTTGTGTTATTCCCTAAAAGTCTGGTACTTCTACCTTCAGATTTTTTTTATTTTTCTTGTCATTTTACTACTCCCTCTTTTTATCATCATCAGAGGGGGGGTTGAGGCATCATTCCTCAGAGGCAGATGGTGTGGATTTAGGGGACATTGTTTGCTCCCACCAAGGATTCAGAGGAATAAGAGAGGGTGGTCGCAGAAAAGGTGGTTGAGAGGATGTTTCAGGAGCTTGCTAAGGAGGCTGAGAAGGTGTTTTTATAACTTTCTGAGGAGTAGTCTGATCAGAGACTTCTATTGGTGCTTGAGGAGTGGTTACAGGTGGTGATCTGGCTTTCTCTACCAATTTGGAAGACTTCCTTGTTCTTGGAGGTATAGATTTTCTGGCCAATGTCTTCTTTCTCATGGCAAGTTGTTGAGGCTTAGTTACAAGAGCTGTTTTTTTTGTTTTTCCTTTTCCTTGGTCTGATTTTTCTTTTCTTTTTGCTGCAACTTCTAGTTCTGAAGGCATTGCCTGAGCAGCTTGAGCTACTGCTAACTCTTTCTTTGCTTGCTCTTCTCTCACCATTTGGTAGAACAGGCCCATGACAAAAACTTCATCTGAGTGAGGAGGGATGCTTCTTGTTCAGGCTGTGGCTGAAGTTGAGGCTCAAGTGGACCAATAGGTGAACTAATTACCTCAGTTCCTTGATCAGATGTTTCTTTGGTTTGGGGTTTTACTGAGGGGGATTTGAGAGGTTCCTCAAATCTTGATTCAAGGTCTTGATGTCCAAGACTAGTACTCTGGTAGGCAGAAACTTTAGCTTGAAAATTAAGGCTAGCATCATGAAATGTAGAGCCTTCTGGCTGTAGAGCTGACCCTTCAGCACCTTGTTCTTCTGGTGTCATGCTTTGAGTAGCAAAGGAGTCAGCTGCTGTAGGTTCAGATGGTATTGCTGATTTTTCCTTCAGGCTAGTTGCTATTTCATTAATCTTTTTCTCTATTTTTAAAAGCCTTGCTCCTTGCTCAGTTAGCTTGGCATCCATCCTCAACAACAGGTTGAACATGACTTCATTTGAGAAATGAGAGGGTCTTGATTCAGTTGGTGTAGGGACTGCTTCTAGCTAGGTTTGCACAGAAGTGATCTTGGATGTCTTCATGAAAGTGTCCCCATACACTTTGTATCCCATCTTAATCAAGCTTCCCAAATAGATGGGTTGGTCCCTACTTTTCAACATGTCCAGATCCTACCTCTTAGCCCACACTCCTTTCTTTTTAACTAGGGAAATGATCACAACTTATAGGTTATACTTTGATATGTATTACAAAATTTGTATAATTAATTATCAATATGATTTTTATAAAATGTATGGTTTAGATCCTATTACATTAATAAATATAATCATCTAAATGAAATTTACTATAATCTTACATAAATTATATATTAATATATATATGTAGACCCTTATTTAATATCTCTCATATATATATATATATATATATATATTCAGTTATAAAGTTATATCAATTAAAAAACATAACTTGTACTTTAATTTTAATACAATTATATATTAATTTTTTTTCTTAGATCATACATGTTTATCTATATATATATATATTTTCTATAGCTCTTGGTCAAATTTGCATGAATACATAGAAATAATAAAATGATATTTTTTAAGCACAAATATTAATAAGTTTATTATAAAACTTCAATCTTAATTTACATATATTAGCTAATTACAATTAAAACGTAAATAAAGTAATATATATTTTTGTATATGATTTTTATATCTTATCATGGTTTTTTAGGCCATAATAAAATTTTTTTTGTTATTTTTTTCAATTTTGGAATAATATAACATTACCCTAATTTGGTATTATTAATCAATATTGTATGATTCATTAAAGTTAAAAAAATTATACAAAATTACTCAAAGGAAAACATATTCAAACTTTTAAAAAATTTTACTTCAATAACTATGTATTTGCTTTTAGTAATATCTAATTTTTAAAAAAAAATTAATAAAATTTATAAAAATTTCAAATTTTATAAGGAAAAAAATGATTATTATTCTCAATGGAATTTTTCAACGAAAAATTCCGTTGAAAAGTTTAAAAAGTCATAAACACTTTGATGCATTAAAAATTAACTTTTCAACGGATTTCTAACGGAATTTTCCGTTGGAACCCTAAACTTTTCCAATGTAATCTTTAAATTTTCCAATGGATTTTCAACGAAAAATTCCACAACTGAAGGTCTCATTCCTGTCTGGCGAAAGTATCCACAATTAGATTGACCTCACCAACCTCGTCTCCTTCAGCATCATCTGATTGAAGGCTGACACCATACTCCTCAGGCTGCCCATCATCAGGATCATCGTGATCCGCACCAGCATTGTCGGATGAAGGACCGATCTACAGAACGAGACAAATTTTAAAATTTGTTAGTGAATAGAAAACCACAAAGCATAAATTCCATTAAAAAAATTACCATAAACCTGATAAAACTAAGGACCTAAAATAGCAAAATACAAGCACAGAAAGATTAACATACTTGTGATTTCAGCCCATCTAGAACCCGTGCAATGATACGGTCCTCTAGCGTTTCCAGCGCAATAGTCAATGACTAAATTGATGCCTTTAGCTCCAACATGTCTTTGTGATGCTGCTGTATGATCCGTTGAAGCTGAAGTTTTGTGACTATGCCATCATTTATATTAGTGGTGTTATTCAATAATCATATACAAAACGTGTGAACAACCAAGATAACAACTTTAATATCCTTATCGGTGGCTTATTCGTAGTATACAGTTGAGCAAGAGCCGGAGGCATAACTGGTTGAGGAATGGACGTCGCCTCTGTGAACTGCAATGACATAAGTTACTTTGTTACTAGATAAACATATGTGGAAACTTTGAACATAAATCATTAGAACCAAACTTACCAATGGCTCGTTACAAATGTGCATTTGAGGAAGACCGGTGGGTGGTTGTGGAGCTGTTGTCACTTGGTCTAACTGCAAACACAGAAATGTTAGTAGATAATCACATATCAAATGGATGAAAAAAATGTTAGAATCGTAATTACCAGCTGTTCACTTCTTGGACCATGGTCGTTCCCTTGTTCCATCAACTCAGGGGCCGACGGCTCATCAATAATAGAAAAGGCGATGTGCATCCGCTTAGTGGCAGCTGTGGATCTTTTCTCTTTTAAGCTTCTCCTCTTTTCCTTGGCAGTGACACCAATCTGATCCGCCCGATCCTCCATATGCCCGATTAGCACGTACTGGTGACCTTCCGATAACGGCACATTGAGGTCCACCAAATACTCCCGACTGGCCTCCTCCGGGGTGGGCTCCAAAATTTTCAGTGCCCACAAATACAAATAAAAAAAATTATGTTCTGATTAAATTTGAGGCAAATTTCTTATGCAAATATGAAGAAAAAATTTGTAGCTGTTCACTCACATGCTCAGATGACTCCAACTTCTCCATTACCTTGTGCAAGTCTTTTAGCTTCTGATTGCATTGCCATCTGCACAATCGTGGGTAGACGTTTTCCTTTGGAGCAGATGAGGCTACTATTTTACGTAAGGTCGAAATTACCTCCAATGCCTAAAACTGCAAGTCAATTGTAAACATTATCAGACGTAAATTATAAAACGGTGCAATAATAAATTATTTTCTTAAAACCAAACAGAAGACGTAAATATGACCATACCTGTATCACCCATACGAAGTCGTAGATGTTGTACCGTAAGCGGCTTTCCTTTGCTGCGCTTGAGGTAGGCACCTCGAACCTTTTCAATAGGTAGTCCAAGGTGAGCCTCCAAACATAGTGGCCTCACAGAAATTCATTCCAACCGTCAAGGTCCTCAACCAATGATAGCAACCAAGGCGTCACCCATCTACGGTAGTCTTGCCCAAATAGGATGTTATTCGCAATCAAGACGAGTGTCATCTTTGTCACATCTCTTTCTCGCTAGAAGTTGCCTCCGCGGAACGTATCAAGTAAAGCCTGCAGCTTAATGCTCTCCTGGCCGTTCTAGTATATCGCATGAATTCCATCCGCAACCACCCCGTACGAACGTGTGAACACATCAGACATTGGACCAAACTTCAACCCGGTTATAAAGTAGAACTCCTGCTTTGATATCCGCGCCTTACTCTTACCAATAGCAAACCATAGCTCCTCCTTCATTACCTCCTTCTCATTAATTCGATGAATCATTATGTTATGAAAGAGACCAGTGCTGAAGTAGCCTTGCGGATAGACGTTAAGGAGCATTCTGAAGCATGCACACTTCATTGCATCAAACTCCCCCTTCTCTTGGAGAGTCTTGTTGATGTAATGGAATTGGGACCATTTACAGTGGGTGTTTATTTCGACATTGAATGCCCACTTCTCCCTCGGCACAATGAAGAAACTGTCAAGATCCTTATATTCTCTAAGCTACATTTGCATCACATGGCACACGTGCAGAAGTCAGTTAACCAATAATGTGCAACAAAGCTATACTAACTAAATAAATAAATGTTGTCACATGCCATGCACATAACGTAAAATTGTTGTGACATGCCATGCATATCAAGTAAAATGTTGTCACATGCCATGCATATCAAGTGCAATGTTGTCACACACCATGCATATCAAGTAAAATTGTTGTGACACGCCATGCATATCAAGTAAAATTGTTGTGACACGCCATGCATATCAAGTGAAATGTTGTCACATGTCATGCAACTAGGACACCTAATGTCCTGACATGCTAAACTCCAAAGACCAGTCAACCCAGCACCACTTAACACCAAAAACCATCAAACCAAGAAGAAAACAGTTTAAACTTAACATTTGAAAAAAGCACGAACATATCTATCACCTTCAACCTAGCAAAAAAAAATTCAAAATTACAGAAATCAAAGAAGTTTTTTTTTGTGATTTTTTTTCCAGGCTCACTTACCTCTTCACTGATAATCGACATTCTTCTTCCTGTTGCAGTGGTGTCGTTAACCTTCTAAACAATGAAGTTGAACTATCTTCTACCTTTCACAATAAGAAATGAATCAAACAGCCCTTGGTTCACACAGACGTTTACAAATGAGGAAAAGGGAAAATGAACTGTTTACTGTGAAAAATGAATAAATAAAAAT
Source organism: Theobroma grandiflorum (assembly GCA_036013995.1). Taxonomy (NCBI): domain Eukaryota; kingdom Viridiplantae; phylum Streptophyta; class Magnoliopsida; order Malvales; family Malvaceae; genus Theobroma; species Theobroma grandiflorum. Next base: position 30,633,085 of record CP142133.1, read on the forward strand.
TAATATTCTTAAAATATAAGGCAAGTCCAAATGGTTACCTCTGAAACTGCCTGCTTTTTTTTTCTTCTATTTCAATCTGGCATGTTAGCTTTTCAATTAATGCCGCGTCACATATTTCAAATCAAACCATGGCTTGTCAAATGTTAAAGCAATGCCATGTCACACACTCTAAACCATGGCGTGTCACAGATTCCCTCCATGGCCTGTCACAAACTCTGAACCCTACCGTGTCACTGCTTCTCTCCATGGCGTGTCACCAACTCTACACCCTACCGTGTTACTGCTTCCCTCCATGACGTGTCACCGACTCTGCACCATGTCGTGTCACTGCTTCCCTCCATGGCGTGACACCGACTTTGCACCCTGCCGTGTCACTACTTCCCTCCATGGCGTGTCACCAACTCTGCACCCTGACCTGTCAGTGCTTCCCTCCATGGCGTGTCACGAACTTTGCACCCTGCCGTCTCACATTTTCCCTTTCACAAACTCTAAACCCAATGGCTTGTCCCGACTACTGTAGCACAACCGTTTCGTGCTTTGCATTCACATCTTTCTCTTTTCGATTCACCTTCGTAAGCAGGATTTCTGGTTTCACATCGTTCTCCAAGCTTTCGATTCATCACGACCCCCTCCTCGTTCGGTTTATCTGAATGCTATGTTCGAACATTCAAAAAAACCATCTCATGCAACATTATTTTCTTTTGCACAAGCTTCTCCAATAAAAAAAAAAGGATGTTTTGCGCAAAAAGTAGATGTTCGCTACATTCTTTGCATAATTTTCTTCGGTCCGGGTGTTTTAGAGTGCCCATCAACAAAGATGTCTCATTAAAGGCATTTTTGTTCGAAAATGTATTTTAATGGCTAAAAACAGTTAAAATTATCTGGAGGGTTATTCCAAACACACTTTATTTTTAATGGTTAAAAAAAATCCCCCTTAATATAATCTATATATAAGTAAGGAAGCTTGTGGAAACCACAAGCTTCTGATATATCTTTTTGATAAGATAAATAAAATAAGAAAACTTATGAAAACAACATTAATATCCCAAAAAAGACATTTAAGAAATAATTATAGGAAAAAATTTAAGAGAGTAGAATGACAATCAAGATACCTCAATTCTTATTCAAATTATTTGGAAAGAAGAAGCTTAAAGCTCAATTAAAATGATCCACAAACCTCCAAGCCTCCTTGTTAATTAACCGCAAACTCTTTTTAAGCAGAAGAAAGAAACTGACATATAATTAACAAGAAAAATTAGTAGTGTTAATAAAGTGAAAGCTTTATGTGCAAAAGTCTTCAGATTTAGCCGTGTTAACAGGACAAATTAAAAGGAAAAAGAATAGAAGCATGAGAAAAATCCAAAATACTTATATGAGACGTATGGTAAGATAAATTTATGATATACTTAGGTGAACTTTAATTAATTAATTTTACTAAAGATTAAAATATATCGTAAGCGTAGACAATTTACCTGGTTTGGTGAGACAATGAACTGATACTTCTATCCCAGGATGTCTTTATTAAATTTGAGAAATAAGCACAATCAAGAAATATATACCAGTAACAAGTAGATGATCTATTTTCAAAAAAAAAAAAAAAAATCCTAATCTTCCGTGGGAAGAGAATTAATGAATTATGAAGCAAATGTAAAGTTCAAAGTTGCAACTCAATGCAAAGTCATCGCACAAAGTTGAGAGTCACTTTCCTTGAAGCAGTTTCACAATAATGAAAATATGAATTGTCCTTATTGTTTTATGTTTCACAAGAACGCAGGTAATGACATTGGTTTCAGGGTCACTTCCCTCAAAGCTGCTTTAAAATAATATAAAGATGAAAGTGTGAGAGTGAATGCTGTTTCATTTTCTTCAAGACACATTAACCTAAGGAAAGCACCCCAGAAGAATCCAGGACATAATTTATGGAAAAGAGAAGTTAGGTGCAAATTGAGCAGAAGCAAAGATGAAGCAATTAAAGTTCATCCATTGTGTTTGTGGCGAAATAAAATATGTAAAAGTTAGAGGCACAAGTGCATTCTGATGGAATCACTTTTCCGGACGCGGAACTATATCTAATGGTGCAGAGCACTACTTTTAAGATATTTATGTAAAAATTATATTATTCTTATTGACAGATTACCCTTTCAGATGTTCTGTAATTGACTTACTACATTGATCTGAATTTATAATTTAAAAAGAGAATCAGTTCAGCTTGAAAACTAAGAATTAAGTACCTCAGTCTTGAATTCTTTTCTTGTTGTCAAATGGATGTTTATGAAATGAACTCGATATGTTGAAACAAATCGATCAAGCAGTGAAATCCAATTGAGCGATCAATTTTAATTTAATTCACCTAACTAATCTCAAGATTCGAGAATGATTTCATTAGAATACAAAACCAAAACTCATCGTAGACTACATCTACTTTGCTCTGTGACACTAATGACCAAAGGAACGAAAAAGCTTCTCTATCTTTCCCTTTTCTCTTTCTTTGCTTTGACCCTGCTGGAGATGGTTTTCAAAAGCGTTGGAAACTTAATTATTGCCTTTATTCCTAATTATGATAATCCAATCACTTGTTGGCAAAAACATTTTCAAGTTCCTTCTTTGCTTTCCTTCCCTTCAATCAGTGACTGAAGGAAATTGAGATCAGTCCAACTATCAACAAAATTCCATTCATAAATTACAAACAGGGCTATTTATATAATTAGGAATTCATCTCATTGGAAAAGAAAAAAAAAAAAACTCTATCCCACAACTGTACCTGAAAAACCATACTCACTTGACATAGAAAAAGCCACGATTCCAGAATTGAAGTACACGAATCATATATAAACAGTTGATGAAGTAAAACTGAGATGAGAAACAGAGTGGACCATTAGCTGCTGCTTCATGGAACATATACTTTGTAATATTCCTTTCTTCCTCTTTGACACCTTCTCCTCCAACTTCCTGAAAGTCTTTCTTGGGAGCAGCAACATCTTCACAGGTTTTTGAGAATTTACCTGCCTTCATTCCTTCCTTACATGCTAATGAATGAAAGCTTGTTTGGCATACACCTGATGAAACTTGTGGTCAATTTGGGAGGCCACGACTGTGTTGGTGCCAATCATGCACATGTGCAGGCATGCTACAACTTAGCAAGATCACCCTCAGATACCATTGTGGCTGGCTACTAATTGACACCATACTTAAAGCTTGAGTTGCATTTGATCGCCTCGCCAAATTTAATCACAAATTTAATGTCAAACAAGACACAAAATTTCAATTAAAAATCCGGATTGTGGGGAAGGGACTTGAAATTGCGATTTCTTTTGATTGTCAATCGCATTTGTAATGCCAAACCAAACCTTTAAACCGGTTGGAACCTAGAAAGAAAAGATGCATCACAATTATTGAGATAACAAATTAAAGGGCAGGTAGACAAAATAGATGCTTCCCCTTAACAGGAAAACGAAATAATGAAAATCAGACTGCTTATAAGATATGATTATATTTGAAATAGAAATGCAGTAGATGTCTACCAACCTATCAACAAACAGGTGTGGCTGATTGCTTTTGATGGTAGCAATAGGAGCATCTCCCGATTCTCACCACTAATTGAAAAGACGATCAATAAAGCTTGAAATCAATTAACATAATATAAGAGAAATAGAAAAGGGAGAGAAATGCTTTGTTGAGTTACATACCATTGTGGTCTGGCATATAAAGAGAGAGATATAAATATCAGCTTGATTCATAATCTGGTTCAGGATTTGAGTTGAAACACCGTCCGAAGTTTATGCTGCATTCCAAAAATGGCTCCAATAGAGACTTGGCATTGGGATGGTCCCACTCCACCGAGTTCCACCACTCCTTTGGAGATACAAGGATTTCATTAAGAGAAGGAGGAGGCAATGGTTGGCCATCATCAAGCAGGGGAAGATACAGAGGGATCCTCCGTAATTTTGGACAATATCTGATATGAATCTCTTCAAGAGAATCACAAACCATTACTCTGCTTGCACTACAAATACTTTTCAGTTTTGGTAATCTCCACAATGCCAATGTCCTCAACTTGGGAAGAGTAAATTGGATGGTGTTACTATTACTGCTACCCGTTCCTTCCTGCTGAACAAGTTCTGTTTCTGAAGCTATTATTTCCTCCATTTGTTGACATTCCCAAACACGTAACACTTCCAAAATTTGGACGTTCCTTAGCACCCAAGTACACGTGAACAACTTTTTAATTTTTTTGCAGTGTCTTATATTAATTTCTTTAAGAGAAGAAAACATGCCATTTGGCGTTGATATAACCCACAGAAAAAATGCTTCTTCTTCATGGAAATCAACAATACAATAGGCAATAATCAATTGCTGAAGATCGGATGGGAACTTAACACAGTCTCTATAGATTGTACAACCATTTAATTCAATGCATTTTGCCCATTTGGGTATAATGAATAATCCTTCAGCATTCACATTAATGTAGTATCGACTAAGCTGTTGTCTTCGACCATGCAAAGCTTGCACATAAGTATTCAACTCATTCAAGTCATGAAACGACCCTTCAAAGAACTCCAACTTCCTTAACTTACCTATCTCTTCTACTCTGACAAATACATTACTGTTTCTAGAAAAATTTCTTACCACCAAGCGTCGCAGGCAAGATAATTTTGATAATATTCTACTAGGGAATTCATTTACATCTAAATGAAGATAATTGAGATTTACCAACCTTCCCATTCCATGTGGGACATTCTTGATTTTTGTCCCTTCAAGATCCAACTTCTTTAAAGCTTCAAGTTTTGAAGAAAGATGGCACTTTTTCTAAACAATGGCATCTATTAAGCAATAATACAGTGAGAACTTCCAAATTAGAGATGGAACTTGGCAAAGTTTTAATAAGATTCTCAGAAAGGTCAAGAACCTTGAGTCCCTTCATATGCTCAAAGAAATAATCTGGAATGCTCTTTATAAAGCATGAGGACAACAATAAAGTTGTGAGCATCTGGCATTTTGGTGGTAACATTTGTGGTGGAATTTGTAAAGAATCATTTCTCATCAATGAAACTTTTTCTAAATCTTCTGCCCATTCTCCCAAATGCGGTATCTCCATCAATTCCATGCCGGCTCTTACCAGGAATAGTGGTCTTACACTTGTGATGCGTAATGCCATGTCTCTCACAAGGTCATGCAACTTTACGTCATCGGAAGATTCATCATATTCTAACAAGCAATTATTTTTTAGTTTATTTAGTATGGTATACCCTTGATCAAACTCCGCTTGTTGGCTATCCATTTCTTCCACAAGCCCCTCGGCAATCCAAAGTTCTATTAGCTCCTTATCATAGATTTCCAAATCTTCGGGATATAATGCACAGAAGAGGAAGCAATGGTGGACTTTTTCATCTTTTAAATAATTATAGCTAAACTGCAATTGCTGAAATACCTTTTCATTTAACCCAGTCACACTTTTTACACATCTACTTAATTCATTTAGTGCATTCCTCCATTCATGAACGCTTCTTATGCCCTTCATACTGCTAGCTACTGTGACTATAGCTAAGGGTAAACCAGCACATTGCTCAACAATGGATTCCACAATTGGTAATATATCTGGATAATTAAGAACATCCCTACCTACTTTCTCTAAGAATAAACTCCATGCATCTTGTTTCGGAAGAGTAGGCACTCTAACTACTCGACAATCCAAATAGCAACACACATCCAACATACGAGTTGTTACCACTAACTTACTCCCGTTAGATGGCTCAGAGATTCCTACTTCTTCAAGAGAAAATTTATCCCATAGATCATTTAAGATTAACACATACTTGCCTTTTCGAGTCAACATTTCGTGTAGCAGCCCTGCCCTTACTGTTTCATCCTCATCACCAGGTAGGGTAAACCCCATTGCACGTGAGATGCATTTTTTAATTTTGGACATGTTCATCTCCTTTGATACAGTGATCCATATCACAATGTTAAACTTTTGAGTCTTTTTTAAAAGTTGATTGTTGATGATCTTCATGATTGTTGTTGTAACAACCCTTTAAAAAAAAAAAGAGAAAGAAAGACCACATGGGCAGCCGCCCATGTGGTCAATTGAAACTTTAAGACTAAGACATATGAAAGGAGTGAGCAAGGGGGGGGGGGGGGGGGGGGGGGGATGAATACATAAAAGAAGAAAAGACAAAAGCAAAGAAAGGGATAGGTAGGGGCCAGTTATGAGCCATGAAAAGAAATAGAAAACGTGTGCAAAAAAATGTGGAAAGGGGACATGACAAGGAGTCATGTCTGGTCCCCTCCATATTTATCCTTCAAATGGCTTTCAAAAGCCATTCTTGTGCAGCACCGTGGAGCCAAGAAAGAGCAAAGAAACAAGGGAGAAAAAAATGAGAGAAAGAGTCGAGAAAACAAGAAGAGAATAGAGAAAATTCTATGCTTTTTTGGAGAGCTTGAGTTGCTGAAATTTTATGACTTTGTTGTTGCTTTTGGAAGTTGATTTTGAGGTTAGTTGCTGATTATTTTTGGGGGTTTTGTTGCAGGTTTTTGGGGTTGGAAAGCTGCTGATTTGGAGGTGGAAATGGGTAGTGTGGTGGTTGAAATCTTGAGGTTTAGTGGTTGAAATTCTTGAGGCTTTGTTGGTGAAATTTTTAAGGTTTAAAGCTGAAATGTTTGAGGTTTATATGGGCATTACAATTGCTGATTTTGTTGGACGAAAAGTGTAGAAATTGTAACAAATTTGAGAGTGTAAGGAAGGAAAAATAGGAGTCAAAGAGAGGGAAGGAAGGGCTGCCCCCGACGGAGGGAAAGTGAAGCCAAGGGGAGAGAGAGGAAGAAACGTGAAAGAGAAGAGAAAGAAAGGTAAAAAATAAAAAAATAAAAAAATAAAAAATAATAAATAATAAAATAATATATATATATTGAATAAAATAATAATATTAAAATAAAATAATGAAGGAGGATATATATATCTATTAAGTGAATTTTAATATTTAGGAAATAAATAAGGTGTTATACTGTGTTGGCAGGCTGAAGAAATTAGCGAACAATCGGTAGGAAGAAAGAGTAAGACACACCTTCGAAATTAATAGCGACGTAACATCCCGCTATTACAAGGTGAGTAGGGGGTGTCAATTTTAAAATTTCCATATTATCTATAGATATATACTTACGCATGATTTATCGAACACGCACAATTATGGAAAGCATGCGTTGGTAGAATTTTAGGAAATTGTGGATGTAAATTATTTTAGAAAATGTTTTGAATATATATGTATAGTTATAAGTAAAGCATTTAAAAAAAATTTGGGAAACAAGCCTTTCGTACCGTTTAGCATCAAAACACGTGCCTTATATTTTGGGGTGACATGCATAGTAAATGCATTTGTTAAATTATTCTTATGTAGCTTCTGAAAGCCGATTTTATTCTGAAATTTTTTATAAATGTTTATATCAAGACAAAAGATGTGAAAAATCAATATATCGGTTTATCAAATTTTTGGTTTTTAAATGATTTAAGAAAATAGACTTGAGAAGTTTGTTATGGATCCGAAAAACATTCTGTTTTTGATAAACCAAAAGCGTCGAGAGTAGGCCGAATGTCACATCGGTTAAGTGTGACCCTCGTGCACGAGTGAGCTCTAGCTAGAGACATTTTCAAGTCGCCGACGGGCTGTTAGACATGGCTGGGGCCATGGTCTGTGATATACATGGCAAGGCCACAGATGATTTACGCAGCTGCGACCGCTTGATATCTCCGATGTCGGCCAACATCGTTGAGATTGCCATGGCATTATATGGGAATCCGGTGGAAGCGATGCTCCCGGATGTTATTACGTGGAACTGGGTCCACGTGTTGATGTTATGTTTTCCTACTCGATAGCATTATGACTTTTTCGACGCGTATTTTTATGCATGGTGAAGACTTAAGATTTTGGTTGCAGCTCCCCGTATTTAAGCAAGTTCTTGAGGCTTATTTATCGATCATAAGTGGTTTGCATGGTTTATAATTTGATTTGATTACAGACTACATGTTTTGGGAGCATGCACACTTTTATCTTCTCATTTGTAATTTTTAACGATAAGTTGAATTTTTGTTGATTTCACCCTGAGTTATTACATCTGTTTTTGGCATTGTTTTGCCCAATTAAATGTTGCACGATGATTTTACCGCATCATTTTATAAGGCACAAATCTCCCTTTAAATCAAAATTAAATTGAAAATCTTGTGATTTATTATTCAACTGATCAGCTATTTGCTTGTTTCCCATCTACGTCCTACTCGCTGAGTCGATGATCACTGAGTCTATGAGACTCACACCCTTCTTATTTCTCCTTTTGCAGACAGGGATCGGCCTAGCGCGTAACTATTGACGTATTCAGTCTACTACGGATAGGTAAAGACATCTCTTAGCCCGCTTCAAGTCGCTCCGCTGTCTAGAGTTCAGTCACATAGAAATTCTATATGTTATCCACATTATCAATTCCTAATTATGCGTTGTTGAAAACTTTGTAATTTAAATATAATTGCTATTATTGGAAATGGAATACCAATATAGTACTTTATTGTTATTATTAATAATTTACATACGCGTTAGTATATTTAATAAATGTCACAAAAAATTTATAAAGGTTTGTTCGAGACTTAACGGGATCTTCCGGAGGTCTCGGACGCCGGTAGCGACCGAGGATGGGTCGTTACAATTGTTTTACCCACTCCTCCCATTCCCCAAACTCCAATCTTTCGAATATCATCATCCATCAAGTATGTCCAAATTTCTTTCATACAAAGCTCTGCAGCATTCCCGAATAAAGTTGTGGTTGACAAAGCTTGACCAATCCACGTAAGCTCATCAACCACCAAACCTTGATCAAACTTACCCCGTTGAAGAAGTTCCTCAACTTCTTGTTTCTTTTTTAAAACATTTTCTGCGTGAAACCCACGTGAGACAGCACTGCTGTTCTTAACTCTTTGTTCAAGGTTTTGTGTTTCACCATTTATTCTTTCAACATTCTCCAACCATAGATGAACTTCTTTCTTGAGTTTCTTACGCCGATACAGCTCTGCCCTCATTCTTGATTTTGTGTCTTCCTTAAGGGCATTTAAATCCTCCAATTTTCTTTTTAGGTCATTCACATTCTGCTCAAGTCTTCAATGGCTGTCCAAGTGTTTGTCAATTTTATTCAGAAAAAAATCCATGGCTGCACGTCCCTACACAACACCAAATGGTACATCATTGTATACTCCAGTGGACGTTATCCTCTATAATTATAGCCACTTACAAATAAAGTAGACTCAATAAACTTGTAAGTAGCATTATTTCCTTTGATACATACTTGTAAGGAGCTTATAATTAGACAAGTTGGATATCAAATTAAAGATGTGGATCACAATACGTTGTTTTTGTAGTTGTATAGGCCACTAAACAGGGGAGAAATAATTTTAGGAGTAAAAAGCATGTCCTAAAGTGTAATTGCAGGTAGTTAGTTATCATGAAAATGATGAACTTAAATACATGAAAACAACATTTTAAATGAAAGGCGGACGATTGTTGTTTCGACGTTCAAAGAATTAAACCGCCTGATATGGATATGTTGAGACCCTCTTCTGTCTTTGCAATTTTCAAATAACTAATGTGTTAGTTTCTATCTTTTTAAGGAATTATGACATTTTAATATATTCCTCTTGACCAAATCAAATTCAACTGGAGAATTGCAGAAAATAAGCAGAGCAGAGAAGAAATAATACAACAAAACAATGAGAATCAAACTAAACAAACAGCTATGGGATGTTAGCAGTACCTGTCCTAAGCAGAGCGGAGAAGAAAGTAGTGAACAAAGTAAGGTTCAAAAACTGATAATCAGAAAGCTTCTTCAGCCAAATCTTGTGTGCCTAAACAATGCAGAGAGAATATGCCATTAAATGCACATAATGGAATTAGGTAAGCAATTTTCTTGCATTTTATGAAAATAAAAAAGAAGCAAAAAATGGGAAGTTCAAATGTTACTTCCGTAGCTCACTGATATGGAAATGGAGTATGCTTCTTGACCCTAAATTTGTGGTCATACTATTTGCCATGCCATGATGTGGCAAAATTTCATTCATTTAATTTTAAACATTAAGGTTTTTTAATGCAACCCAAAATCAATCCTAGTTATTTTATCTGCCTTCTCTTAAACTTCATTTGCTGAAACACTGAAAAGATCATGGTTGCCCTTATTACCACAGTTACCCTTTGAGGCAGGGTGATCAAATTTAACTGTGAATAAGGCAATAAAGATGCTCAAAAAGTCTTAATTATTTTGTCAATTGTCAACCAGAAAACCTAATCTGGAGAAATGTAAGCCCTTTGAACTTGACCGATTTCTGCCACCATACATGAGATTAGCACTTCACTTGTAATAGTGTACTTATTCTTTCCTCTATACGAACAGATATCCATGTTCAAGAACACTTGCAAATGTATTCTCAAGATGCAAGAATCATTCAATTAGAATACTTGCAAAATATTATAGGGATTCTAAATCTACATCTACATCTGCTCATGGTGGGGCATATCTACTCTATTCTCTGAAAGTAATCACGTTTTCCTCTGAATAGATATGCTAGAAGACAAAAAGTGTGTAAGTTGTCTATGTATCAAAGCTCATGCAGTGGTGAGAATAAGTGAAACAAAGAAGGAAGAAATTTAGTGTAATGAGTCCAGCTTCAGGGAAGATGGGTATGGGAGAAATGTATGGCAGCTTAAAAGAATATGTTGATCAAGTTTGCAGTGAATGCATATAGATTATAGTCAACTAAATGGGAATAAGTTCTTCTCAGGTTCTGACAATAATAATTGCTGTCAAATGGATATTTACGAAATGAACCAATATGTTTGAAACAATCAAGCAATGAAATCCAATTGTTGTGATCAATTTTAACTTGATTCACCTAAGCAATCTCAAGATTCAAGAATCATTTCATTAAAATACACAACCAAAGCTCATCCTAGGTTATATCTATCTTACTCTGCAATGATAATGACTCGTTCCTAACAACGACTAAAGGAGAGGAAGCTTTTCTTTCTTTGTTGACCTGCTCAAGAGGTACTCAAAAGCCTTGGCCACTTAATTATTGTTGTGGATAATTATTGCTTTTATCCCTGATTATGATATTACAATCACTTTTGGAATAAACATTTCCAATTGCTTTCATCATCTTATTAGCTACATACCGATTCTAGCTGATTTTGCTCTTCTATCACCAGACTCATCGACTTTTAATAATTAAGAGCATGTTGATTTACGAATACGGAATAGAGGGACAAAAATAACTATTCTGTGAGAATAATATAAGACATGAATATTATGTAGTTTGGTTAACATTATTTTAATGTTTAGTTAGCTAAAATAGATTAGAAATAATAAAAGAATAAGTGATGAAACAACAAAAATATCCTTTATTATAATCTATTATTTTTAATTTAAAATATTTAATTTTTTTACAATTTATTTAAAATATTAATAAGTTTTCAATTAAAAATTTAATTGATTATTTACTTTTTTTGTCTAATTTTTTATTTTTTAAATATTAAAATATTAAAAATATATTTTATTTAAAATATTAATAATTTATAAGTAAAACTTTCCTATGATTATTTTATTTTATTTTGAAAATATTAAAATATTACAACTTTACAATTAAAATTTTTAAATTTTTATTTTTATTTTATTTTGGTTTTTTCTCTTTTTTTTCCTTTTCTTTCTTCTTAGTTGTTGAGGAGGATTTGGCCATGGGGCAACAAATCTGGCGTTTTTCATAGCTAGATCTGATCGTGGAATGCTAGATCAACACTTTCCATACTCGGATCTGGCTGTGGAGCACCAAATCAACACTTCCCACACAGTGCCGGCCCTTGGGTGAAGCCACCCAAGCAATGGCTTTAGGCCCCCAATTTGGAGAGGCCCCATTTTAGAAAAAATTTATAATTTTATAATAATTATAATATATTTAATTATATTAAAATATATAAAAATTAAAAAATATATAAAAATAAAAAATAATTATTAAAATTATTTTTTCATTTTTTTAATTATGTGACTAATAATTTTAATTTTCTATTATTTCCTTCTTTATAGAATGTTATTAATTTTCAACTATATTCTCTTATTTTCAATAAACCAACAGTCATATATATTTACTTATCTCCAACAGTTATTTTTTTCTCACTTATTTTTCTTATTTCCAATCAATGCATTTAATGATTTTCAACATCTATTTTTGTCCTATATATAAAACTAATTTTTTTCATTGTATAATATCTACTTTTGAAATCTTCCTTTCTTATTTGCCTTTTCTTCCTTTAACTTCAATTTTTCTTCAAAAAATACACAAAAAGTCTATTCTTTTATTATCTTTATAAAACTGTGAGCCTCATTTACAGTTTGTAATAAGCATTCAACAATTAGGTACTATTGTTCTAATATTTACATATTTTTTTACTTTAATTTAGAGTTTATATTATATTGTTATATTATTTTTATTTCATGTGATAGTTGATTTGTTTGAATTAGAAATTTTGATTGTTAATTTTATATTAGCCATTTAGAAAATATAAGATAATTATAATAGTTTAAAATATAAGATAAAAGTTTAATTAAAAATTTTAAATCTCAAAAAACTAGAAGAATAAAATTTTAATAATTTTTTTTAATTTTAATAAAAAAAAAGCCTCATTTGAATATTTTGCTTTAGGCCTTTGAATTGGTTGGGCCGCCCCTGTTCCCACAACCAGATCTTACTATGGACTCTAGATCTGGTTTTGCTGGCATCAATTGGTTGCCATTGTCCTCTACTATCCTCTCGGAAATTTAGAGAAAGGAGAGAGGCACATGAGTGGAGAAAGAAAGAAAATGAGAAAAATGAAGGTAGATTTGTAATTGTTGAAATTAGTTAAGGGCATTCTGTCCAATGATTTTTTTATGCTATTTGAGCTCAAATGGAATAATCATTATGAGGGAAGAAGTCAGTAATGGCTGTTTCGACTTTTCTCAAAAAGATCATTTTGAGAAATTACTGTTCCGTAAAACAAACAACGGGTATAAATAATAGAGGGAGAATTGCGATTCCCTTCACCCCGACCAAGCATGAAAGTTTCATAAACAAATTACAGTGAGTGGAGGAATTGAGATCAGTCTAACAAGCTACAAAATTCTATATATAAAATTGGCTGATGCTCGCGCAAGACTTTGAATAGATAAAAACAGTGAAGAAAATGCCTACCAGTACCAGAGGACAAGATATAAACATCCTTGCTAACCATAGAACCAGCTACAATAAGTGTATATAGCAAAGAAATACTGAAAGATCAAGTACCGGTTAAAAGAAAGAAATAGTAGCTGTGCCTTATCGTGTTTATAGATAATCAATCAAGGAAGAAGGAAGTGGGAAAACAAAATAAAGTGCTAAGGAAGGTTCAAATTAAGACCAGAGAAATGAATACATGAGTGAATTGTTATGGTCCTGGTGGAACAAGGAAGAATTGAAGCAAATTGCAGGCTAGTGGAAACTGACGAAGGTTAGATATACCTACCCTGTGAAAGGTATAGAAGAAAGAAGGCCACCCAGAAGAAATTAAGTCCAAGAGACTCCCTGTAAGTATACCGTGGCAATTAAGAAGGAAAACAATGTGAAAGAATTGAAAAGTTAATTCAATCCAATTGTAGCAGTAAAGAAATAATAATTGTTAGATAAAAAATTCTGTGTCCTCTTCCACCAAACCAGTATAACCATTAATCTACCGACTTCCACAAAATGCATTTGTTTTGTGTTTTTTTCTTTTTTTTGACATTCAGATGGCCATTGTCTCAGGTTAATCTCACAATGGCACAGTTGAAGAGAAACAATAATGGCCATTTGAACCTTTTTAGTTTGCTTCTAAGTAAAGGCAATGAATTGTGCTCGAGTTGTTCAAATTAAAGAACTGAATCAATGGATTAACTATTGATTGTTTTATATTAATTTCTTTAGTGTTTTTTTTTATTGGTAACTACTCTGTCGAGGGTAGAAGAAAGGCCAAGAGAACCCCTGTAAGCATGGCGTGGCAGTTAAGAAGAATAACAATGTGAAAAGATTGAAAATTTAGTTAATCCAATAATAGCAGTAAAGAAATAATAAATGTCATACTCCCATTAGATTAAATAATTGTGTATCCTTATCTTCCACTTAACAAATTTAAACTTATTCAATGAATTAACATAAAATTTAATTAAAAATGCTTTCGTGCTCGAATTAAAGAGCTAAGTCAATATTGGATTAAGAAAAGCAAAAAAATGATGAATTCTAAGTCAATGGATTTCATAACTTCGACAAAATCAGATCACCAAGCTTCAAAGCGACCATTCATAACTTGAGACCTTTTCTCCCTCCACTTCTCCTTGACCCCCCGGCCCCCTTAGGGCATGCATGTTTGATTCATAAATATGTAATAGAGGTGAAAAAAAATAGTTATTATGTGGACATAGTATAGCATATGAATATTCTGTAATTTGATTCATGAAATGAAATTGTCATTATAACATTATTTTAATGTTTGGTTAGTAAAATTAGGTTTTAAATAATAAAAGAATAACGGATGAAAAGACAAAAGTATCTTTTATTGTAATATATGATTTTCAATTTAAAATATTTTTTTTGGCAATTTACTTAAAATATTAATAAGTTTCTAATTAAAAATTTAATATTATTTTTTTCTCTATTTTTTATATTTTAAAATATTAAAATATTAAAAATATATATTTTATTTTTAAAATGTTAATAATTTATAAGTAAAATTGTTATATGATTATTTTATTTTATGTTTAACATATTAAAAATTTATAATTAAAAATTTGAAACTTTAAAATTTTCATTTTATAATTGTATAGGCTCCTAAAGAGGAAAAAAAAATCAATTTAGAAGTCAAAAGCATGTCTTAAAAGTGTAATTGTAGGTAATTAAGGATCATCAAAATGATGAACATAAATACATGAAAACAGATGATTGTGAAATTGAGAGGAAAATGTGTAGCAAAAAATGAATACTCTTCTTGCCTCTAAATTTTTAATTATAAAATTGAGAAACAATAGTCAACGAAAAGAAACCACAATGTTGCAGCAAGTGGCTTTAAAATGGAGATTTATGAAATAAACCAATATATTAATTTTATACGAAAAGTATATTTGTATTGGAAGCATGATGAGGAAAATGTTGTTAAATTCTCTCTTTATTCAGGATTGATGATACGGTATAGACTTTCGAAATGTAACTGCCATGTGGAGGGTTTAGAAGAAAGTCCAAGAGACCCCTCCAAGAATGGCGTGGCAATTAAGAAGGAAAACAATGTTCAAAGATTAAAATTTTAAATAATAAATGTCGTAATCCCATTGGATTAAATAATGGTGTGAAAATAACAGAGATCTTTCCTCCTTATGAACGTGATATGATCTTGTCCATTCCTTTGAGCTACAGGTGTCCCAATGACAAGCAAGTTTGGTTCTTTAATAGACAGGGTCAATACTCAGTGAAATCTGGGTATAGAATGGCTCAATCTTTTTTGGACTTGCAAGTTGCGGGTAGTTCAAGTGGTAATATGATGGCATTCTGGAAAAGAATATGGCACCTGGAATTACCAAGAAAGGTTATTTTATTTTTGTGGAAGACTTTAAATGGTATTCTCCCAACCCGACAAGCCTTAATTGTTAGGAGAATCATTTTTGAAAGCATTTGTCCTTCTTGTGAATATGAGCTGGAAACTGATTTCCACTGTCTTTGTTGCTGTCCATTAGCAAGAGCAGTTTGGCATTTTTCTAAGTGGGGTTTTACTAATATTGAGGTGTTGTTCTCATCTGTACAAGACTGGATATTTTATATTTTCCAAATGATGGAGAACGAAGAGATTGAAGAAATAGGATGTATCCTATGGGCTTTATGGAAAGTTCGAAATCTGAAAATTTTTCAAGGAAAGAGTTTTGAGCCGTTGCAAGTTATTGAGTTAGCTAGCAATTTACTTGAGCATTATAGGCTTGCTAATGGAGAAAGGCCAAGAAGGAGGATCATGCAGATAAATCGATCATGTGAATGGAGAGCTCCGATTGAGAGTAAACTGAATGTGGATGCCTCTGTTTTTGAGCTGTCAGGAACAAGGCGGATGGGAGCTGGATTTATTGTTAGGAATTCAATAGGGGAAGTTGTATTGGCTGGAGTTAGAAGAATGGTTATGGGTCAATTGGTGGAGGAAGCTGAATTGACTGCTTTAGCTTGGTCTCTTCGCTGCTGCCAAAGGGAGAATATAATGGTTAAGGAAATTGAAATGGATTGTAAGATGGTGGTTGAATGGATAAAAGGAAGACATTTATCTGGTATTCTCGGACATATTGTTGAAGACTGCCTCTATTTGATGGAGAGTTTAAATTGTGTTGAAATCCTCCATTGTTCAAGAGAAGGCAATGAAGTAGCGCACTTGATAGCAAAAAAGGCAAAAGAAATGAGAGAGGAAGCGATTGCCTGGTTCAATAATTCTCAAATGCCAGAGGAAATTCAACAAGCTATCATCAAAGACGCTGGAAGATTGACTGAAGGAGATTAGCAGAGAGAGCAGAAAAATGTTGCTTCAAAGAATATTTGTCAGTTGTTTTATTCTATGATGTTAATGAATTCATATTTTATTCCAAAAAAAAAAAATAATGGTGTGTCCTTATCTTCCATCAAACAAATTTAAACTGAGTCAGTGGATTAACAAAATTTAGATTAAAAAATGGTTTTGTGCTCGAATTAAAGAGCTGAGTCAATGGATTAAGAAAAGCAGAAAAATGATGAATTCTAAGACAATGAAGTTCATCCTTCGTCCTTTTTTTAAAAAATATTTTATTACTAATACTGTATACAACAGTGGGATTCGTTCATATCACGCCATAGTGTATTTAATTTTGCTATCCATCTCTTTCATGGTATAAGAAACATGTATGCAAAATTAATGTTGTAAAATTTGCTTTTCTTTCCTTCAATCAGTGACTGAAGAAAATTGGGAACAGTCCCACTATCAACAAAATTCCATTTATAAATTACAAGCAGAGCTATAAATTAGTTTTTGGATTTTCTTTTTTGAAAGGTAATTTTATTAACACTAAGCCATTATGTTATCCAAAGTCTTTAACTGTTTGCTAAACACTTCAACTGGCATGAAACGTCAAGCTTGTGCCAAAAAGAGAAGATACACTTGCAATCAGAAATTGCTTCGCATAAGGTTCGATTGCAATTTCCCTTCCTAAACTGTACCAGCGAAAAAGTAAAAAGGCTCTCTAATTCTTATCCTAAAGATCTGTCCTGTACAAAAATTAGCAAAAGCTCAAGGTTTCATCAAGCACGTCTTACTCTAGCCCAAAATTTCAATAACAACGTGACTGCCTTTAAACAAAAAATATAGCAGCCCCTTAACCAAACAAACAAATCTCTATGAAAAAAAAATCTCGCAACAGAAAAGACTAGAATATTTAAGTAAACAGAAATTCCTTTTTTTAATGACACTGGACAAATTCCACCATAATCTTTAAGGTTCAATTTTTTATTGGAAATATGCAAGTATAGTTTTATATTGAAATCAGTTGAGTAAAGAATTGGATCTTGAACATGGTTTTAAATTCCTTGTCCTGGGAAGAGCTCAGGAACAAAATTCTAATAGACTTTGAAAGAGATTCATCTCATTGGAACACACAAAACTCCAAATTCTCACACACGTAATTGAAAAAACCACTCACTTGACAGAAAAAGAGAGACAATTCAGGCGATGAAGTACATGCACAAATTTACAACAATAAACAGAAAATAAGATGAGGAACAGAGTATACCATTAGCTGCTGCTTCATGAAACGTATGTTTAGTAATCTTCCCCTTCTTCCTCTTTCGCACCTTCCGCTCCAACTTCCTCATAGTTGTTCTTGAGAGCGGTAAGATCTTCCCGGCTTCCTAAGAATTCACCTGCCTTCGTTCCTTCACTTATATACTAATGAATGAAGGCTTGTTTGGCATACATCGGATCAAACTTGTGCTCAATTTGGGAGAAAACCTAGGCCACGACTGTGTTGTTGACAATCATGCACAAAATTCTGATTAAAAATTCATATTGTCGTGAATTTATTCTCAATCACAGAAGCTCGATGGGAACTGCTACTGCAATTACCTTCAATTGGCAATCGAAAGATATATCATAATCATTGAGATAACAAACTAAAGGGCTAACAGACAAGACAGATGCTTTTCCCTTGATAGACTAAACGAAATATTAATAATCTGACCGCCTATAGTGTATGATTATATTTAAAATTGAAATGCACCGCTCACTTGAACATGATTTTAAATTCCTTGTTCAAAAGAGAGCTAAGAAGCAAAATTCTAATAGAGATTGAAAGAGATTTATCTCATTTGCCAAAATAAAACTCCAAATTCTCACAACCGTACTTGAAAAAACTTCTCACTTGACATAGAAAGAGAGACAATTCAAGAGATGAAGTACATGAACAAATTTACAACAATAAACAGAAAATAAGATGAGGAACAGAGTATACCATTAGCTGCTGCTTCATGAAACATATGTTTAGCAATCTTCCCTTCTTCCTCTTTCACACCTTCTGCTCCAAGTTCCTCATTGCCTTTCTTGAAAGCAGCGACACCTTCACGGGATCCTTGAAATTCACCTGCCTTCGTTCCTTCACTTGCATACTAATAAATGAAGGATTGTGGCATTCAGCAGACCAAACTTTGGGAGAAAACATAGGCCACAACTGTGTTGTTGACAACATCTCATATGGGATTGCGATCAAGCTGCATTTGTGATGCCAAACAAAGCAGAAACTTACCACTAAAAGTCCAGATTGTATTGAATTTGTTCTCAATCATTGAGATAATAAACTAAAGGGCTGAGAGACAAGATAAATGCTTTTCCCTAGACAGAGTAAACAAAATAATGATAATCAAACCGCGTATAGTATGTGATTATATATGAAATTGAAATGCACTAGATGTCTACTAACCAACAAACAATCAGATGTGGCTACTTGCTTTTGATGGTAGCAATAGGAGCATCTCACGATTCTTACCACCAATTGAATAGACTATCAAGAGAGAGATGCTTGAAATCAATCAACATAATATAAGAAATATGAAAAGGAGAGATGCTTTATTGAGTTACATACCATTCTTTTCAGGCAAATAAGGAGAGAGATATACAAATCAGAGCCTCCAGTGTATAATAAATGGCTCAAATAGGGACTTGGCATAGGGATGGTCCACTTCACCGAATCCAAATATTCCCCTGAAGATAAAAGGATTCTGTTAAGAGAAGGAGGCAGAGATGGTTGGCCATCATTAGGCAGACTTGCATCTGATTCAGGATCTGAGTCGGCATCTGATTCAAGATCTGAGTGGTAATTTGATTAAGAATATGATTCGTAATGATCTGACCATTTCAAAAGTGGCTCCAGTATGGACTTGGCATTAGGATGATCCCACTCCACCGATCTCAACTTCTTCCCCGGAAGTATAAAGATTTCCTTAAAAGAGGGAGGAGGAGATGGTTGGCCATCATCAAGCAGTGGAAGATACAGAGGAATCCTCTGTAATTTTGAACAATGAAAGATTCTAATCTCTTCAATAGAATCGCACACCATTACCCTATTTGCACCACAAATGCTTTTCAGATCCGGTAAAAACGTGAATCTCAATATCCTTAATTTTGGAAGAGTAATTTGGATGGTATTACTGTTACTACCACCCATTCTTTTTTCTTCAACGAATTCCATTTCTGATGCTATTATTTCCTCCATTTGGTGACATTCCTCAACAGTTAACACTTCCAAATTCGGGAGGTTAGTTTGCACCCAACTACACGTGAACAACTTTTTTATTTTTTCACATCTAAATATATCAATTTCTTTAAGAAAAGAAAACATGCCATTTGGCATTGGGATAAACCATGGAAAAAACACCTCTTCTTCTAGGAAATCAACAATGCCATAGTTAATTTTCAATTTCTGAAGATCGGACGGGAACTTGACTCCATTTCTAGAGATAGGATCGGAACAAGATAATTCAATGTATTTATCCCATGTGCAGAAACTATAGAAATTTTTATCACCCACACCCACGTTGTATTGAATAAGCTGTTGTCCTCGTCTCTGCAAAGCTTGCACAAAAGTATTCAATTCATTCAAGTCATAAAACCTCCCTTCAAAGAACTCCAGCTTCTTTAACTCACCTATTTCTTCTCCTTTGACAAAGGCAAAACTTAGCGTCAAGTCTCGCAGGCATGAGAATTTTGATAATATTCCACTAGGGACTTCTTCCACCCACAGATAAAGATAATTGAGATTTACCAACCTTTCCATCCCATGCGGGAGATTCTTGATCTTTCTGCCTGAAAGATGCAACCTCTTTAAAGCTTCAAGTTTTGAGAAAGATGGCACATTTTCTAAATAACGGTATCTTCTTAGCAATAGCATAGTGAGAGCTTCCAAGTTAGAGATGGAACTTGGTAAAATTGTAAAATTATTCTCAGAAAGGTCAAGAACTTTGAGTCCCTTCATGTGCTCAAAGAAACAATCTGGAATAGTCACTATTAAGCAATCGGACGGCAATAAAGTTGTGAGCATCTGGCATTTTGGTGGTGACAATTGTGATGGAATTCGTAAGTCTCTATTTTTCATCAAAGAAACCTTTTCTAAATCTTCTGTCCATTCTTGCCCATGTGGTATCTCTTTCAATTGCAGACCGGCTCTTACCAAGAATCGTGGACTCGTGATGCGTTGCGCCATGTCTCTCACGAGGTCATGCAACTTCACACGTCCAGCAACTTCACCATTTTCTAACAAGCAATTAGTTTTGAGTTTATTTAGTATGGTGTACCCCTGATCAAACTCTGCTTGTTGGCTATACATTTCTTCCACAAGCCCCTCGGCAATCCAAAGTTCTATTAGATTAAATTCAGAGATATTATAATCTTCGGGATATAATGCACAGCAGAGGAAGCAAAGTTGAACTCTTTCATATTCTAAATGATCATAGCTAAATTGGAGCTGTTGAAGTACCTTTCCATCCAACCCAGTCACACCTCTTACACGTCTACTCAATTCATTTAGTGCATTCCTCCATTCATGAACATTTCTTATGCCCTTCATACTGCTAGCTACTGTAACTATAGCTAAAGGCAAACCAGCACATTGTTCAACAACAGATTCCACAATTGGTAACAGATCTGGATAATTGAGAACATCTCTACCTACTTTCTCCAAAAACAAACTCCATGCATCTTGTTTTGGAAGAGTAGGCATTTTAATTTCTTGACAACCCAAATAGCGACACACATCCAACATCCGAGTCGTTACCACTAACTTACTCCCATTTGAAGGCTCGGGGATTCCTACTTCTTCCAGAGAAAGTTTGTCCCATAGATCATCTAAAATTAACACATACCTGCCCCTTTGAGTTAACATTTCATATAACATTCCCGCCCTTATAGTTTCATCCTCATTTTCAGGAAGAGTTACTCCCATTTTAAGTAAGATGCCATTTTGAATTTTGGAGATGTTTATCTCCTTTGATACGGTGATCCATAGAACAATGTTGAACTTTTGAGTCTTTTTTAAAAGTTGGTTGTTGATGATCTTCATGATTGTTGTTTTACCTACTCCTCCCATTCCCCAAACACCAATCTTTCCAATACCATCATCCATCAAGCATCTCCAAATTTCTTCCATACAGTTCTCTGCAACTTGCCCAACTAAATTTGTTGTTGACAAAGCTTGTCCAATCCACGTAAGGTCATCAACTACCAAACCTTGATCAAACTTACCCTGTTGAAGAAGCTCCTCAACTTCTTGTATCTTTTTTAAAACATTTTCCATGCAAAATCCACGTGAGACGGAAATGCTTTCCGCAACTCTTTGTTCAAGGTTTTGTATCTCATCATTTATTCTTTCAACATTTCCAAAATCAACTTCTTGATTCAACGTCTTGCTTCAGGGCATTTAAATCAACCAATTTTCGTTTTAGGTCAATCATTTTCTGGTCAAGGCTTCTATGGTTGTCCCAGTATTTAACAACCATATTCCAAACAGTCTCCATGTCTTCAGTCCCTACATAACACCAAAATAGTATGTTATATATAATATATTTTGGCAGATTTTATCCACATAATCATAGCCACTTACAAATGAAGTAGACTCAATAAACTTGTAAGCAACATTGTTTTCTTGGATACATACTTGTAAAGAGCTTTAATTAATTAGACAAGATGGATATTACAGATGTGAATCAAAATATATTATTTCTATAATTGTACAGGCCCCTAAAGAGGGAAGAAAATCACTCTAGAAGTCAAAAGCATGTCCTAAAGTGTAATTGTAGGTAATTATATATTATCAAAGTGATGAACATAAATACATGAAAACAACCTTTTTAATGAAAGCCAGATGATTGTTGTTTCTATGTTCAAAGAAAATCAATATTCTGTCTTTGCAATTTTCAATTAACTATTATGTTGGAACAATATTCCAATTTTCAGGTTCTATCTTGTTAAAGATTATGGCATGTTAATATTTTCCTCTTGACCAGATTAAATTAAGTGCAGAGTTGGTGAAGCATTTGGAGGTGGACAGAAATAATAAAACAAAACATCAGGCATAAATGCATGAAATATAACAAAACAAACTTTCTTGCTGTTATTTGGGATTTATGGGAAGTTAAAGTACCTGTCCTGACTGGCTCTGATATTTGGGAGATCCTAAGCAGAGCAGAGAAGAAAGTAGTGAACAAATTAAGGTTCAGAAACTGATAACCAGAAAGCTTCTTCAGCCAAATCTTGTGTGCCTAAACAATGCAGACAAAATGTTGCATGAAGAGCGCATATATACTGGAACCAGGTATGCAATTTTCTTGCATTTTATGAAAATAAAAAAGAATCAAACAATGGAAAATTCAAATGTTTCTGACCAAGTGGCAAAATTTCATTCATTTAATTTTGAACATTCTACTTAATGAATAAGGTTTTTTAATGCAACCCCAAAATCAATCCTAGTTATTTTATCAAGCTTCTCTTAAAAATCATTTGCTGAACATTCTCAACAGATGTTGGTTGCCCTTATTTTGTCATTTGTCAGCCTGACTTGCTGATATGCACTACTTGCGGTTTAGAGATCTTAACTAGACAAGAAAATAGCAGTAGCGAGCTAAAGCCCTACTAAGAAGTCAGCGAGAGAAATCAATTGGTGCTGGCAATGTGTCAGACTTAATTACAAAAAGAAATATATGGCATTAATTAGAGGCATGAAAAGGAATCAAGTAAACAAATTTGTTGCAGTTTTTGAGACTTAAAACAACAAATAGAATATGAAGTTAAATAAATACCTGTCCTGACTAAACTTGCTTGGAGATGGTGATTGCAGAGAAATAGCAGCAACACTAAACAGAAGAACCCAAAATGAAAACCACCAAAGTTCCTTAATTAAGAAAAGAGCCACTGAAATAGTTTTCTTCTGCCTGCGCTGACTCACATAAACTTAAGAAAATCTCACTTCCAACAGAAAGAAAACCGGTGAAGGAAGGCTGAGAATACAGTGACAACTGAGAATTCTTTGTTCTGCTACCATTGAGAAAATGCATAGAGCAAAAAATCATATGTTAAGCATTTAGGTAAAAGAAATTCAAGAAGAGCTATAAAGGAACAAATTGTAGCAATTCAATTTCTTTGGAAAAATATTTGAAATTAATGCGGCTTTGAAAACAAAAAAGAGAAAATATATACATACAAATTAAGCTCCATAAGAAAAACATGGCAAGATACCTAGATTTGGTGTTGATTTTAATTTTTAAATTTCACAAAATTTTAATAGAAAATAACAATCATGGAGACTCAATTATGTACAAGAATTAAAAAAAATATGAAGAACTGAAGTAGATTGCTAATCGTTACTATAAATTCAAAATAGTTTGCAAATTATTATAATAATGTTAGAACTTATTTTTTTGTTAATATTATAACTTTATTTGAAGAAATTCTTTTGTTCCAATAATTAACAATGATTAGACTATTCGTATGACTATAGAAACCTTTTTTAAGAAGAACATGAACCAAACCTTTCTTTTATTAATTACACAAACCAAAAATAAGGGGGAACGAGTAAATCCACTAGCATGAGCAAGGAAAAGAAGAGAGAAGAAAGCAATCTGAGAAGAAAAAATTGAAAAGAAAAAAAAAAGTAGGAAAAGCAAATTAAAGCCTTATGTGTGATATCCAACATTATTGTTCAAATTTTTCCTTTGCTATTTGATGTGACATAATATTGGAATTTGGTAGGTTCCCTTTGGAGACTTGGTTACTCACGTAATTTTACAACGTTCAAAGTTGCCAAGGCTAGGCTCCATTAAAATACAAATGAAATGAAATCATCAACAGTGTTGAATTTCAATTGTTTCTAGGAAGAGATATCTTCGATGTATTAAAAAGTTATAGTTCCTCAAAGGTATTTGTAATTAGGAAAAATCGATTGACCGAATTCTAAGTTTTGTACCTTTCAAAAAAACAAGAAATCTAAGTTTTGAGGACATATGGAAAACTGCAAAGTAATGAAGATAAAGGCAAGGGGTGACACCAAAAAATATTGTAGCACAATTGATAGACCGAATGCAGAGACCCTTCACTGAGTCGGAAGCAACTTCACAGCTTGAAAAAATATAGATTAACTGCCTCAATTTTGTCGATTTTGGTTATAAACAAACAGAAAGAGACAAGTTTGTGTGTGGTAGATTAAAAGAATATGTTGATCAAATTTGCAGTGAATAAATATAGATTATTGTCAACGACATGACAATATGTTCTTTTACAACCAGGTTTGAACATCTAGCACCAAATGGGACTATATGTTCTTTTACAACCAGGTTTGAACATCTCGCACCAAATGGACACTTTTTGCAAGCAGATTTGATCATGAAACACCAAATCCATGCTTCTTGCGGTCAAATTTGGTCATAGAGCGTCAGATTGACGTTTCTTGCAACCAAATCTGGTCATATAACATCAGATCGACATTTTTCACAACCAAATCTGATCGTGGAGAGTCAGATCATGCTTTTCACAATTAGATCTGGCCATGGTGGCCCTAGTTGGCCATCGCCACCCTCTGGCATCCTCTAAGGATAGAGGAAATTTAAAGAGAGGTTGGAGATAGATGAGTAGAAAGATGAAGAAAAAGAGTTTGTCTTATACATGTTAGTAATTTTTGAATCTGGTTAAACGTATTTTTGTTAATAACTTTGTTATTTTATTTCAATTTAGACTAAATACTCATTTCAAGGGGAAGAGTCGACAATAACTATTCCAATCTCTCTTGAGATGATCATTCAATGAAGCAAATAATGTCATATAAAAGAAATAAAGAATAGAATAGAATGATTATTCCATCCTGTAACCAAATATGCCATAAGTTCATAGTTTAAAGCTAAAGTCAATATCTTGGTGAAAAAAGAAAAGAATATATATAAGAATTCAGACAAAGAATAAGGAACAAGTCATGACAAGCATGAAACAGATTTGAGCAAGCAAAAACATACAAAGAAGCGGAATAGCGGAAGTACAAAAATTACCTTTGTGGAGGCCCTAGCTTGGATGATACTTGTGCAAGACTTTGAATCGATGAAATCAGTGAACAAAACGCCTAGCGTCTTTGTAGATATTCAATCAAAGACAAGGTCACTTTCGTGGAAGGTCCCACCAGGAAGAATCCAAGCATATTGCAGTCTAGTCTTGTGGTAAATTTCATCGAGGGCGCCACTTTAATTTTCGTTTGACAATTTGTTGGCATTTGCATCATTTGCATAAGTTATGAAATAGTTAAACCGTGTTTTTGGGTGACTTACCAACCAAATGAAATAAAAAATAATATATGGGACCATTGAAGCCTGTTCAATTTACCCCCACGAAATGTGTAATGAATTATATTCCAGTATTTGGCTTAATCATTATACATGTTTATATATACAAATTAAAAGGATAAATTTGAATCCTATCTTTTCACATAAAAATAAATAAATGTAATGAATCTACAATAAATTATCATCTGTCAAATTTTTAGTTACGTTTTTCTTATTAGTAATGATTGTATCATGAAATACTAGCCAATAAGAATGTTAGGATGTTGTTTTGGTCAGAAACCAAATGAATACTGTAGCAATTAAGAAAACAATGTGGAAAGATTGAAATTTTAGTTCATCCAATTATAGTGGTGAAGAAATAATAAATGTCAGACTCCCATTAGATTAAAAAATTCTGTAACCATAAATCTATAGGCTTAAACAAAAGGGATTTGTTTTCTTTTCTTTGACATTTAGATAGCCATTGCCCAGGTTCTCACCATGCATTTTTTATTTGGGAAGTAGGTTGACACCATGCGTTTTTGAAGAGAAACATTAACGGTCATCCAAATCTGTTTAATTTGTCTCTAAATAAACACAATGAATTGTACTGAGTATTTGGTTCAATGATTGATACATATTTTCAAATATAAATGAAATTAAAAAGTTGAATTTGAATCTTCATTCTCAATATAATAATAAATAATTCTAATGAATCGACAATGGGTTGCACTTTTGAAACTTTGCATCATCTGTCAAATTTGTAATTAAGTTATTTTCATTAGTCATGATTCTATCATGAGTTACTAGCCAATAAGAATTGTTTGGATGTTGTTTTGGTCCGAAACCAAACGTATAGAATAAATAATTAAGGCATTTCTATGGAACAATTGCAACACTAAATTGCAACAGCTAATTTAAGTATTTCTAAATATTTAAACCTGGAATTCATTACTTGACGCTCTCTTTTTTGACAACAGCTTTGCTCTTTTCAACAATTTCAGCAAGGAAGTGAGTAGTTGTGGATTTGAGTGAGCAGATTAAAAAACCTGTTTTAATTAGGAGAATGATGAAACAGACGATTACAAAAGCTTGAAATCAATTAAAATAATATAAATAGAAAAAGGAGAAAGATGCTTTCTTGAATTACTTACCATTGTGATCAGCTGGAGCTCCTCACACTTCCAAAAGAAACCAAAGAATGGCCACCACCATAACAAATCTGAGTCTCGAGCAAGTCAACAAATGGCTCCAATAGAGACTTGGCATTGGGATGATCCCGTTCCACCAATCCCCTCCAGTCCTTTGAAGATATAAAGATCCTTTGAAGATATAAAGATTTTATTAAGAGGAGGAGGAGGAGATGGTTGGCCATCATCAAGCAGGAAAAGAAACAGAGGGTGTCAGTTAAAAATTCACTACGTAAGTATACGTATCGAATAGACAGTATATTAGCAAGTAAAGTATCGTTCCCATGGAGAATTAATCTAAAACTTTACTAATTACTAAAATTAAAACAATTTAATTTTATCCAAATAATCCAAATTAATTAATTAATTAAAACTAATAAACTAAAATTTAAAATAACAAGAAAAATCAAAATAATAATAACTGGAGAAAATATCAAATTAAACAAGCTTAGGATTACAATATCCCTCACACTTCATCTAAATTTTACCTCTCCTCCTTAACTTATTTTAATGGGTTGAATTGCTAACCTAAAGTCATAAATTATTTATAAGAGTCTCTCGACTCGTCCTATAAAAATATCTATTTTAACCAAAACACTATATCCCTATGTGATTTGAAATTAAAACAGACTCATTAAGTTCAGGCTCTAATCTAGCTACATATGATCTATAGCTATATCCCTATCCTATACGCAAATCAATTGAATTGATCATATGCTATCCCAATTTTAGTCTACTCTAAACTCCCTCTCCCAAGTTTATTTAGGTTCCTAAATCAATTTAATTGATGGCCAGGCAATTAAAATCATTAAGAACAAATTGGAATAAACAATTCAATTTCCATTGAAAATAAGTAAGAAAGAGATTAAAAACTTAAATTACATGTGAGTTCAATTGCAATCCTAGAAAAAGAAAATTAGCTACTCATAATTGCAAAATCAAATAACATTGTATATAATTCAACCATTGAAAATAACAAGAAGAACAAAAGCCAAGGAACAAAATAATGATTGCTGTTTTGATCTTCGGGTTCAGCCTCAACTTCTAACTTCTTGAATCTCCAAAAGTTCTCCCAAAGTTCTTCAAAAATATCCTATTTATACTAACAAACTTAACCTAAACTTCCTTAAGTTGACCTAGGGTTTAATTGGGATTAAAAACATAATGAGAAGCCCAAAAATCACTTATTAGTCTTTACAAATTTCCATTCTCGGTACAGTACATCTAGTAAATTTCTGATGCAATTTTCTCTATCTTCAAGGCAGAACTGAGTAAAGAGATCTTCATAAAAGTTGTAGCTCTGTCTCTTAGCTTTCCAATGATCTAAAAATCGCAGCAATTGAAGTTCTGTAACTCGAGATATGGCTAAAACACTAAAGCATATGCAAGCAGATTTCTGAATCTTTTAGCACCTTACTTTCCAAAATTAAGCTCAATTACTTTAGGTCTTACCAAAAATATAAAAACTAATAAATATTAACCAAATTAAAGAAAATAACATAAAATTAAATAACTTACTTAAAAATAACCTAAATATAAAAATAACTAAAAATTAAGTGAATTATAATTAAAAACTGATGACTCAGCTAAGATTTAATAACAAAATTGGAATAAAATAATTCTATAAAATAAAATTATCACACCCCCAAACTTAAGATTTTGCTAATCCTCGAGCAAAAGAAAAGAATCACAAAAAGAAAACACAAACATGAAAATCCTTGAACGTGAGATAGAAATACCAAATCATGATTTCTCAATTTTTTCTCATAAATTAACTCAAATTCTAGCTTAAGGTAACATACAACTAATCTTTAAATTCATGCATCAATTCAAGTGAAACTTTATTTTTCGAATGGATTTCCATATGTGTGTGAATGCTCTTTTTCAAAGAATATCATGCAATTCGGATTAGTTTATGCCAAATTTAAGCATAGATTAGTACTAGGATCCCATAAGTTTACTTTTCATCTCTCTCTCCACTAATGTAGATTAATACTTATTCAAAGATCAATAGGTCTTTATCAAGCTTGTAATGTAAGGCTAGGGTCGAGGTATGATAAAGGATATATTTAGGCTCAATTTCACCCTAAGCACTTAATCAATCTAGGACACATAAAGAGCTTAATTTTTTTTTAGCACCCTCAAACTTGAAGTAAACTTTCCTTTGTAACACACATTGCTTTCTTTTCTTTCTCTTTTTTTTTTTCAACCCCCAAACTTATTTTTGACAATTATAAGAAGGGGTAATTTTTCCAACAACCTTCACTTTTTTTTTTTCACACTTTCTTCCTCAATTTATTCTTTAAGCTCAAATCATTCCTTAGAAAGATTAAAATACTTAGAGGGTGAAAGGTTCAAATTGCTGGATTTAAATAGAAAGATCATGGCTAACATAATTGTGTAATTACAAATAAAAGGTAAATTAGGCTCAAAAAGGGTGACTAAGGATCAACATAAGAAGGTAGGCTCAAAAAAGCTCAAACGATCCAAAGATGGCCTAAATCACTTCCTATCCTAAATGTTATCTACGATTTCGCCTCGAGAGAGAATCAAACAAATTCTAGAATCCATGACTTCACTACACTTTTTCATTAACATAAACTTTCTCT
Source organism: Theobroma grandiflorum (assembly GCA_036013995.1). Lineage (NCBI taxonomy): Eukaryota > Viridiplantae > Streptophyta > Magnoliopsida > Malvales > Malvaceae > Theobroma > Theobroma grandiflorum. The sequence goes on from CP142133.1 coordinate 30,662,787, forward strand.
AAATCACATAAAAATTCTAAGTAAAAGAGTATAGTGCTCAAATTATTGGAAGTTACACTCTAAAATAAAATTAACACAAGAATATCACATAAAATTAAATCATAACTATATGTTTCCCAAAAGTTATGAATCAAAAGATAATTAAAATATCATCCTAGGATTTGGACAATCATGAATAATGTGCAACTATCTCAATTTTGTTATTTTTTTTTGAAACACACAAATAAAACATGCAAAATATAAATAAACATGCAAGACAAATTCTAAACTAAAGCTAACTAAGAATAAAAAAAAAATTGGATACTACCCCCAAACTTAGAATAAACATTGTCCTCAATGTGATAAAAGAAAATAAAGAAAAAGGACAAGAATACTCCCCTAACTCCGAAGCAGTAGACTACAAATCTTCTGCATCGTCACCTCCAAGATCATCCTCAGAATCAAAATCAGTAGGCAACGAAGGAAACGTAGTCATGTCCATCCCAATGTATGCACCATAAGCTCTCATCATCTGTTTAATTGCTCGATTCTGCCTTTCGTGGCGATCTAATCGACGATCAATACGCTCCATCCATTGAGCGATATTGCGTGTGGGCACGACTTGTGAGGTTGGAGGAACAGCTTGTGAAGAGGAAGGGGCGGCCGGAGAAGAACTACCAGCGATCGGTGCAGATTGCCCTAATCTCTAAAGAATGCTCATGGTGATTGGAAGCTTTGGTTGTTGCAACTCTGCTCTATCGCTCGAAGGCACACCAGCTTTCGCACATAAGGCAGTAATTAAGGAAGGAAAACCGATACCATCTCGTTTTCGTGCGACCTGTATGTAAGATGGCATGCGAGATAACCTTACCAATATCAATAGACTTACATGTGACAATGGCATAGATAAGCATTGCACGATCCCTCGTGACATCACTGATATGAGTGGAAGGGAGCAACCGTGCCGTTACAAAGTGCAACCAAGCCTTGGACTCTGTTTTCATGGCACTGCGTTTAAATGACAATGGCTCCCCATGTGATGTCTTCCATTGAGCTCCCTCAACACACAACGTCGATATAATCTCATTACAGTCCTGATAATCGCCCAAGTATTGCCCGTATTCACCATTCTCGATATTTGGGGTCCCAAAAAATGCATTGATAGCCTGGCTGTGAAAAGGTACTCGTTTACCATGGACAAACGCTACATTATCAACATGCTCGACCGCATTTGCATAAAATTCTCGAACTACAGGTACAACTGCGGCTTCAGGCTGAGCACTAAATTTGTGCCAATGTCTACAAAAAAGCATGTCATAAATTGTCTGGTAGGGTAAGGGAGGAATATCTATTCCTCGTTCAGGAATAGGTACTTTGTTGATCAATGATGTGTGATATCGCTCAGAAGCGTCAGCAGAGATGAATTTTGATCTATCAAAAGACCCACTGGAACTTGCTTTGGATCTTTTTGGTGCCATTCCTGCAAAAAAAAATTTAATTCTCAAAATAAATCTAGAGGAAAAAAATGGCAACTAATGTTGTGTAAACAAACATGAAAAATCAACAAGCACTAATTTAATTAATTCCTGTCCAATGCAACAGTCCACGTTCAATATTTCCATTGACAATCTCACTACGTAAGATGCAACAAAAATTTTCTATGTCTCACAACATTAAGACAGCCATCGCATAATAGTTTCCACAATGCCACAATCCACTGAAAAATAAGCATAATTCTATAACAATGTACTCAATTATGGCATGTGTGGCACCAATAATTCCAGACTTTATTCCTACTTGCTAATCCACAATTCAAAATTTTAAATAAAATATTAAACCATCATGTACCCACACCAACCAAGCATTTACACAATATAGTGACAGCAAATAAAATCTATGAATCCAATAAATGGGTGACAAGAACTAAGCACCAATCATAAAAAATTTCTACACTCAAAGTATAAATCATGAAAAAATTGAAAAACCCATTCAAAAACATATATAATGGACTCATTTATATTTTTCTTTCACTTAAAAAAAATTACATGCATGGTAGAAAGAGAGAGAGAGAAAGAGAAAGAAAATGTACCTGGAGGAAAGAGTGAATGAGTGATTTTAAGTGAAAATACAAAAAAAATCTAAGTAGAAATAATGTGTAGAAAGTTTAAATGAAAAAGAGAGAGAGAGAGAAAGTTGCAGAAGAAAGAAATAGAAAGAGTGGAGTTGGCGGCAGAAAAGGAGAAAAGTGAAAAGAAGAGAAAAATAAAGAAAAAGAAAAAAAATAAGAAAGAAAAGAAAAAAAATATATAAAAAAATTGAATTTCAAAGGGTTAAAGCTATGCCCTGACCCAAGGCCGCGGCGTGCAAAATTTTTACACCCGAAGCTTTACGCTTCAGGTTTAAGCGCCGCGGCACTCTATGATTCTGTTTATGCGGCTTTTTCATGCTTCTTTCAACGTCGTGCCGCTCCATTTGAGGGCCGCAGCCCTCAACCTTACTGTTTGTGCTGCTTTGGCAGCATGTTTGAGGGTCGCGGCTCTCAATTTGAGGGCCGCGGCTCTGATGCTCTTTTTTTTTCTTTTGAAATTTTTTTTTGAAATTTTTTTTGAACTTTTTTTTTGAATTTTTTTTTGAAACCAATTTCCTGTAAAAGAGACATGAAAAAGAAAAATTAAAATAAAAAATAAAAAATAAAACTCATGAAATAAAATAATGATGAAAATAAATAAGGTTGAAGAACTTGGGTTGCCTCCCAAGAAGCGCTTCATTTATAGTCTTCGACTGGACTGTAGCTGAAACTTTAGGAGAAATGAAGGATTTTGGCATACAGCAGACCAAACTTTGGGAGAAAACTTAGGCCACAACTGTGTTGTTGACAACATCTCGTATGGGATTGCGATCAAGCTGCATTTTTGATGCCAAACAAAGCAGAAACTTCCGATTAAAGATCCAGATTGTACTGAATTTGTTCTCAATCTTTAAGATAACATTTCAGCACTTCCTCCAGAGCTGGTCAGAATTAGAAAAGCCCTGTACCATCTTTCTGATTTTGTTGGTTGTGTGTGGGTTTCTTTTACTGTTGTCTTTGTTCAGATTCTGTTTCATTACACTGTTCTTAGATAATGGTTTTTTTTGCCAGGGTTTGCTTGAAACAAGCCTCCAGGTTTTGAGACTTGATGGAAATCTTTTGAGAAGGTGTGTTGCATTTTGAAAATTACCACTTTATTTTCTTTAAATTTATTTTTTGTGGTTCATTGTATAAACTTTGTGGTTTTGTTAATGATAGAAAGAAATAATGCAGAAAAAAAAAGTACTAATTCTAAGCTGTAGATAACGTCAAAACTTAAAATACTTGAACAGATAAGCACTGAAGTTTCCCGAATTTATTTTAGTTTCATGTTTTCTGTTTCTGTTCGAACAGAGCCTAAATCATGAATTGTTATCTGGTTTTCTGTTTACCTTCATTTTGCAGCATCAGGAGGGCAATTTTAGACAAGGGAACCAAAGCTGTGCTGAAATATTTGAAGGACAAAATTCTGGAGCAATAGTGTGCAAACATCTCTTATTGCTTAGGACAGCATGTAACTCTGCCATTTATGTTTGTCTGAAAGCTTGATCTCACTGCAGTGATGCTTTTGACTTTCTTAATTTGAGGGTGTGGAGAAGGTAACATAATGAGAGGTATTGCCATTGATATATAACTATCATCTTTTAAAGGATTGAGGGCATCATAGTGCTCTCCAGAAATTTGTTTCATATCAACAAGGCAAAACGAAAAGTTGGAAAAGAAAACAACCTGCTCGTATTTTGTCCCCATACACCCCTTTTGCTTGGAGGGTTGTGTGGTTTGCTGGGGCTTAGCTGATGCTCATGGTCCAGTTTTCAACTCTTTGTAACACTTCAATATATGAGAAGTGTTTTTATTTGTATGTTTTTCAGTAACCCTGTCCTTCCTGGGTTTTGTATTTTTGCTTGTTTTTCGCCTTTTGCTTCCATTTCTGCTACTGCTTCTCTCTTAGAAACAGATGACTTGTTGGGAAGGCTTACTGCTCCACAAGGGGATTTTTCCTTAAAATAGTAGAGAATAGGTTCCATTGAACCACAAATACGAGCTTGACCTACCTTGCACTTTTATATGTTAAAACAGCACTGACGGGATTTCTTTATGCTGAAAGACAGTAGTAGTTTTATATGTTATAACACTTCTCTGGAGTCTCCACAGCTGATGAGTATTTTACTAAGTTAGATCACACAAATCAGTTCCTGCAAAGCTGAGGTTTGTTGAGAAGAGCAATAGTGATGGTGGTTTAGGTGAGATGCTACGTTATTGGATGCATGGCTTGGTACCAAGCCTTGACATTTTTACTGCACTTTTTCAGTCGCAATCACAGTGTTAAACTAGTCCTAAATAGTTATAAGCTGATTATCTCATAGAACTCCTCTCTGTCCTCTTTCTTTCCCTTCGATATAAACTACACAAGTAGAGGTATAATGTTTAAGTGAACCATCTTGTGGGCAAATTCCACGACCATCCATTAAGATTCAATTTCATTTTATGAAAATAGGCAAAGTATAGTTTATATTGAAACCACCTGAGAAAAGAATATTCTAATAGACATTGAAAGAGATTCATCTCCTTGTAAAACACAAAACTCCAAATTCTCACAACTGTACTTGAAAAACCACTCACTTCTCGTAGAAAGAGAGACAAATCAAGAGATGTATTACATGGACAAATTTACAACAATAAACAGCTGAAGAAGTAAAAATGAGATTAGGAATAGAGTAAGCCATTAGCTGCTGTTTCATGAAACATATGTTTAGTAATCTTCCCTTCTTCCTCTTTCAAACCTTCTGCTCCAGCTTCTTCATAGTCTTTCTTCAAAGCAGTAAGATCTTCACGGTTTTATGAGAATGCACTTGCCTTCATTCCTTCACTTGCATTCTAATCAATGAAGTCTTGTTTGGCATACACTAGATCGAAGTTGTGTTTAATTTGGGAGAAAGCCTAGGTCATGACTGTGCTGTTGCCAATCATGCACTCAGGCATGCTACACGTTAACAACATCACCCCCAGGTACCATTGTGGCTGGGTGGTAAATGATGCCATCCTTAGATCTCGTATGGCATTGCGATCTAGCTGCATTTTTTATGCCAAAAAAAGCACAGAATTCTGATTAAAAATCCAGCTTGTAGTGTTTGTTCCAATCACAGAAGCAGGAAGGGAAGTGCTTTTGCAAAAACGAATTGGACTTTGAACATGATTTTAAATTCCTTGTTCAAAAAAGAGCTAAGAAGCAAACTTCTAATAAAAATTGAAAGAGATTCATCTCATTTGACAAAATAAAACTCCAAATTCTCACAACTGTACTTGAGAAAGCCACTCACTTGACATAGAAAGAGAGACAATTCAAGAGATGAAGTACATGCACAAATTTCCAACAATAAACAGAAAATAAGATGAGGAACAGAGTATACCGTTAGCTGCTGCTTCATGAAATGTATGTTTAGTAATCTTCCCTTCTACCTCTTTCACACCTTCTGCTCCAACTTCCTCATTGCCTTTCTTGAAAGCAGCGACATCTTCACAGGATTCTAAGAACTCACCTGCCTTCGTTCCTTCACTTGCATACTAATAAATGAAGGATTGTGGCATACAACAGACCAAACTTTGGCAGAAAACTTAGGCCACAACTGCGTTGTTGACAAGATCTCGTATGGGATTGCGATCAAGCTGCATTTTTGATGCCAAACAAAGCAGAAAATTCCGATTAAAAATCCAGATTGTAGTGAATTTGTTCTCAATCTTTAAGATAACAAACTAAAGGGCTGAGAGACAAGATAAACGCTTTTCCCTCGACAGAGTAAACGAAATAATGATAATCAAACAGCTTATAATATGTGGTTATATCTGAAATTGAAATGCACTAGATGTGTACTAACCAACAAACAATCAGATGTGGTTACTTGCTTTTGGTGGTAGCAATAGGAGCATCTCACGATTCTCACCCCCAATTGAACAGACTATCAAGAGAGAGATGCTTGCAATCAATCAACATTATATGAGAACTATAAAAAGGAGAGATGCTTTATTGAGTTACATACCATTCTTGTCAGGCAAATAAGGAGAGAGATATACAAGTCAGAGCCTCCAGTGCGTAATAAATGGCTCAAATAGAGACTTGGCATTGGGATGGTCCACTTCACCGAATCCCGTTATTCCATGAAGATAAAAGGATTCGGTTAAGAGGAGGCAGAGATGGTTAGCCATCATTAGGCAGACTTCCATCTGATTCAGGAAGTGAGTCATAATGTGATTCAGGATCTAAGTCGGCATCTGATTCAGAAAGTGAGTCGTAATTCGATTCAGGATCTGAGCCATAATCAAAAGCATTAATAGGACTTCAAAAATGGCTCCAGTACAGACTTGGCATTGGGATGATCCCACTCCACCGATCTCAACTTCTTTGGAGATATAAAGATTTCCTTAAGAGAGGGAGGAGGAGATGGTTGGCCATCATCAAGTAGTGGAAGATACAGAGGGATCCTCTGTAATTTTGAACAACGATCGATTGTAATCTTTTCAATAGAATCACACACCATCACTCCATTTGCACCACAAATACTTTTCAGTTCCCATAAATCATACAATTCCAATATCCTTAATTTGGGAAGAGTAAATTGGATGGCATTACTGTTACTACCACCGATTCTTTCTTCTTCAACGAATTCCATTTCTGATGCTAATATTTCCTCCATTTGGTAACATCCCCAAACAGTTAACACTTCCAAATTTGGGAGGTTACTTAGCACCCAACTACACGTGAACAACTTTTTTATTTTTTGACAACAACATATTTTAATTTCTTTGAGAAAAGAAAACATGCCATTTGGCGTTGGGATAAACCATGGAAAAAACACCTCTTCTTCAGGGATATCAATAGTAACTCCATCAATATTCAATTGCTGAAGATCGGATGGGAACTTGACACCATTTCTACAGATCTTACAACGAGATAATTTAATGTATTTATCCCATTTTCTGTTACTAGAGACAGGGTAAGTTTTATCACGCCAACCCACACCCATGTGGTATCGAATAAGCCGTTGTCCTCGACTCTGCGAAGTTTGCACAAAAGTATTCAATTCATTCAAGCCGTTAAACCACCCTTTGAAGTACTGCAACTTCCTTAACTCACCTATCTCTTCTCCTCTAACACGTACTCGTTGATCGTCATCAAACATCACCAGGTCCCGCAAGCATGAAAATTTTGGAAATATTCCACGCGGGAGATAGTTGATTCTTCTACCTGAAAGATCCAATTTCTTTAAAGCTTCAAGTTTTGAGAAAGATGGCACCTTTTCTAAATAATCGCATCTTCTTACCAATAACATAATGAGAGCTTCCAAGTTAGAGATAGAACTTGGTAAAATTCTAAATCTATTCCCTGAAAGGTCAAGAACTTTGAGTCCCTTCATTTGCTCGAAGAAACAATCTGGAATACTCCTTATATAACAATCGGACAACAATAAAGTTGTGAGCATCTGGCATTTTGGTGATGACATTTGAGATGGAATTTGCAAGTGAAAATTAAACATCAATGAAACCTTTTCTAAATCTTCTGTCCATTCTTGCGCATGTGGTATCTCTTTCAATTGCAAGCTGGTTCTTACTAGGAATCGTGGTCTCGTGATGCGTAGCGCCATGTCTCTCACAAGATCATGCAACTTCACAAATCCGGCATATTCACAATTTTCTAACAAGCAATTATTTTTGAGTTTACTCAGTATGGTATACCCTTGATCAAACTCGGCTTGTTCGCTATCCATTTCTTCCACAAGCCCCTCGACAATCCAAAGTTCTATTAGTGTCCTTTCAGGGATATAATAATCTTCGGGATATAATGCACAATAGAGGAAGCAATGCTGGACTCTTTCATATTTTAAATGGTCATAACTAAATTGGAGTTGTTGAAGTACCTTTTCATCTAACCCAGTCACACCTCTTACATGTCTACTTAATTCATTTAGTGCATTCCTCCATTCATGAACATTTGTTATGCCCTTCATACTGCTAGCTACTGTAACTATAGCTAACGGCAAACCAGCACATTGTTCAACAACAGATTCCACAATTGGTAACAGATCTGGATAATTGAGAACATCTGTACCTACCTTCTCTAAAAACAAACTCCATGCATCTTGTTTTGGAAGAGTAGGCATTTTAATTTCTCGACAACCCAAATAGCGACACACATCCAACATCCGAGTTGTTACAACTAACTTACTCTTGTTAGAAGGGTCCGGGATTCCTACTTCTTCAAGTGAAAGTTTGTCCCATAGATCATCTAAAATTAACACATACCTGCCCCTTCGAGTCAACATTTCATGTAACATTCCTGCCCTTACTGTTACATCCTCATTTTCAGGAAGAGTTACTTCCATTTTACGTGAGATGCCATTTTGAATTTTGGAAATGTTCATCTCCTTTGATACGGTGATCCATATCACAATGTTGAACTTTTGAGTCTCTTCTAAAAGTTGGTTGTTGATAAGCTTCATGATTGTTGTTTTACCCAATCCTCCCATTCCCCAAACACCAATCTTTCCAATATCATCATCCATTAAGCATGTCCAAATTTCTTCCATACAGTTCTTTGCAGCTTTCCCAACTAAATTTGTCGTTGACAATGCTTGCCCAATCACCGTAAGGTCATCAACTACCACACCTTGATCTAACTTACCCTGTTGAAGAAGATCCTCAACTTCTTGTTTCTTTTCTAAGACAGTTGTATTGTGAAATCCACGTGAGACAGTATTGCTTTCTGCAACTTTTTGTTCAAGGTCTTGTATCTCACCATTTATTCTTTCAATGTTTGCCAACCATAGATGAAATTGTTTCATGAGTTTCTTCCTTGGTTGCAGGTCTGCCCTCATTTTTGATTCAGTGTCTTCTTTCAAGGCATTTAAATCCTCCAATTTTCGTTTTAGGTCCTTCATGTTTTGGTCAAGGCTTCTATGGTTGTCCAAGTATTTATCAATCTTATTCAGAACAAAATCCATGGCTGCACGTCCCTACGTAACACCAAATAGTAACATTATAATATATTTTGGTAGATTTTATCCCCATAATCATATCGCTTATAAATAAAATAGACTCAATAAACTTGTAAGCAGCATTGTTTTTCTTTGTTACATACTTGCAAGTAGCTTTTATTAATTAGACAAATTGGATATCAAAGATGTTAATCAAAATATATTGTTTTTTTTTTTTTTATAAAATTGCATAGGCAGCTAAAGAGGGAAGAAAATCACTCTAGAAGCCAAAAGCATGTGATCCTAAAGTGTAATTGTAGGTAATTAGTTATCATCAAAATGATGAACATAAATACATGAAAACAGCTTCTTAAATGAAAGGCAGATGATTGTTGTTTCTGTGTTCAAAGAATTAAACCGCCTGATGTGGATATGTTGAGATACTCTTCTGTCTTTGCAATTTTCAAATAAGTAATGTGTTGGCACAGTATTTCACCTTCCAGGTTCTATCTTTTTAAAGATTATGACATTTTAATGTTTTCCTCTTGACCCAATTAAATTATGTGGAGAATTGCTGAAGCATTTGGATGTACGTAGACAGAAATAATATATCAAAACATCAGCATAAATGCATGAAATATAACAGAACAAACAAGCTTTCTTCTTGTTAATGAGAATCAAATTAAACGAACAGACATGGGATGTTAGAAGTACCTGTCCTCACTGGCTCTGATATTTGAGAGATCCTAAGCAGAGCGGGGAAGTGAAGTAGTGAACAAATTAAGGGTCAGAAACTGATAACCAGAAAGCTCCTTCAGCCAAATCCTGTGTGCCTAAACAATGCAGACAAAATATTACATGAAAGAGCACATATACAGTGACAACTGAAAAATTTTCTTCATTAATGATGTAACTCTGCTACCATTGAGAAGATGCATAGAGCAATCAAATCATACGTTAAGCATAGGTAAAAGAAATTCAAGAAGAGCTATAAAGGAACAAATTGTAGCAATTCAATTTCTTTGGGAAAATATAGGAAATTGACGCAGCTTTGGAAGAAAAAAAAAAGAGAAAATATATACATAAAAATTAAGCTCCATAAGAAAAACATGGCAGGATACCAAGATTTGGTGTTGATTTTAATTTTTAAATTTCACAAACTTTCAAAAGAAAAAAACAATCATGGATAGTCAATTATGTACAAGAATTAAAAAAAATTGAAGAACTTAAGTAGGTTGTTAGTTGTTTCTATCAATTCAAAACAGTTTGCTAGTTATTATAATAATGTCAGAACTTATTTTTTATTAATATTATAACTTTATTTGAAGAGATTCTTTTGTTCCAATAATTAACATTGATTAGACTTTGCATATGGCTATAGAAACCTTTTCTTAGAAGAACATTAACAAAATCTTCCTTTTATTAATTATGCAAACCAAAAATGAGGGGGGAACGAGGAAATCCACTAGCATAAGGAAGGAAAAGAAGAGAGAAGAAAGCAATCTGAGAAGGAAAAATTGAAAAGAAAAAAGTAGGAAAAGCAAATTAAAGCCTTATGTGTGATATCCAACTTTATTAGTCAACTTTTTCCTTTTCTATTTGATGTGACATAATATTGGAATTTGGTAGTTTCCTCTTAGAGACATGGTTTCTCACCTAATTTTACAATGTTCAAAGTTGCGAAGGCGAGGTTCCATTAAAATACAAATGATACAAGATCATTAAGAGTGTTGAATTTCAATTGTTGCTAGGAAGTGATAACTTTGATGTATTGAAAAGTTATGCTTCCTCAAAGGTATTTGAAATTAGAAAAAATCAAGTGACCAAATTCTAAGTTTTGTACCTTTTCAAATAAACAAGAAATCTAAGTTTTGAAGACGTATGGAAAACTGCAAAGCTATGAAGATAAAGGCAAGGGGTGACACCAAAATATTGTAGCATAATTGATCACAGACCGAATTCAGAGACCCTCCACTGAGTTTAAAGCAACCTCACAGCTTGAAATAGATTTAACTGCCTCAATTTTGTCGATTTTGGCTATAAACAAACAGAAAGAGACAAGTTTGTGTATGACAGGACAATATATTCTTGTACAACCGGATTTGAACATCGAGCACGAAATAGACACTTTGGCAACCAGATTTGATCATGAAACACCAACTTCATGCTTCTTGCGGTCAAATTTGGTCATGGAGTGTCAGATTAGCATTTTTTGCAGCCAGATTTGGTCATGCAATTTTAGATCGACATTTTTCACGACCAAATCTGATCAAGGAGACTCAAATCGTGCTTTTTGCAATTAGATCTGGCCACGGTAGCCCTGGTTGGCCACTGCCACACTCTGGCATCCTTTGAGGATAGAGGCAATTTAAAGAGAGGAGGGAGATAGATGAGTAGAAAGATGAAGAAAAAGAGTTTGTTTTATGTGTTAGTAATTTTTGAATCTGGTTAAATGTATTTTTATCGATAATTTTTTTATGTTACTTCAATTTAGGTGAAATACCCATTTCGAAGAGTCAATAATAAGTATTCCGATCTCTGTTTAGATGATCATTTAGTGTAGCAAATAATGTCATATAAAGAAAAAAATATATAGAAAAAAATGACTATTACATCCCCTAATCAATCATGCCATAAGTTCATAGTTTAAAGCTAAAGTCAATATTTTGGTGAAAAAATAAAAGAACATATATAAGAACTCAATCAGAGAATAAAGAACAAGTCATGACAAGCATGAAACAGATTTAAGCAAGCAAAAGCATACATAGAAGCGGAATAGCGACAGTGAAAAATTACCTGTGTGGGGGCGCTAGCTTGGATGATACTTGTGCAAGACTTTGAATAGATGAAATCAGTGAACAAAACGCCTAGCAGATGACAGGAAACAAACTTCGTTCCTAATTACTGACCCTGCTACAAGGAGCGTATATATCAAAGAAATACTGAATGATTAAGTACCAGTAAAAGGAAAGAAGTAGAACTGTGCCTTTGCGTCTTTATAGATATTCAATCAAAGAAAAAGCCGGTGGGAGGACAAAGTCACTTTCGTGGAAGGTCCCACCAGGAAGAATCCAAGAAAATTGCAGTCTTGTGGTAAATTTCATAGAAGGTACCACTTTAATTTTCGTTTGACAATTTGTGGGCATTTGCATCATTTGCATAAGTTATGAAATATTAGCAAATATCATAGTGAGTTGGGATTAGTTAAACCGTGTTTTTGAGTGATTTACCAATCAAATGAAATAAAAAATAATATATGGGACCATCCAAGCCTGTTCAATTTATCTTCACTAAATATGTAATAAATTAATTTCGAATATTTGATTTAATGATTATATATGTTTTTATATATAAATTAAAAAGATAAATTTGAATCCTACATAAAAAAATAAAAACAATGATTTTACAATAAATTATCATCTACCAAATTTTTAGTTACGTTATTCTTATTAGTACTGATTGTGTCATGAAATACTAGCCAATAAATACAAACCTCCTTGCCTCCTTGTTAAGCACAGACTTTCTAAGCAGAAGAAACTAGCTCACATATAATTATCAAGGGAACTCAGTCGTATTGACAAGAAAATTTACAAGGGCAAAGAAGAAAAAATCCGAAATATTTATATGAAACTTAAGGTAACTAAGATGAATTTATAATATAAGGTAAAAATTCTGATTAATTAATGTTACTAAAGATAAAAATATATGGTAAGCACAAACAGTTTACCTGATTCAGTGAATTGATACTTCTATCTCAGAATATTTTAGTAAATTTGGAAAATAGGCAAAGCCAAGCAAATAGTGGCAACAAGCAGATGATCTCCTTGAAAAAAAAAAAATCGTAATCCTCTGTGAGAAGAGAATTAATGAATTATGAAGGAAAAAAGAGTTCAAAGTTGGCAACTCAATGCAAAGTCGTCGCGGAGGTTGAGAGTCACTTTCCTTGGAGCTGTTCCATATGAATTGCCCTTTCTTGTCTTCTGTTTCACAACAATGATAAGTCATGACATTGGTTTCGTGGTCACTTCCCTTAAAGCTGCTTTAAAATAATATAGAGATGAAAAAGTGAGAGTGAAGAGTGCTTCATTTTTCTTAAAGACAGAATAAGCTAAGCTACTGTAATTGCTTAGGAAAAAGAAAGCACCCTAGAAGAATCAAGGATATAATTTATGCAATTAAATTACTTTAGCAAAAGAAAAGTTAGATGCAGATTGAGCCGAAGGGACAGATGAAGCAATTAAAGTTCATCCATTGTGTTTGTGGCGAAATAAAATATTAAAAAGTTAGAGAAAGAGAGGGCATTAAGTGGATTCTGGGGCGGTAATTGGATTATCTTTTCTGACAGAATCACTTTTCCCACTTCTCCATTATGGACCTCACTTGGATTATCTTTTCTGACAGAATCACTTTTCCTGCTTCTCCATAATGGACCCCACTTGGATTATCTTTTCTGACAGAATCACTTCCCTGCTTCTGCGTTATGGACCTCACTTCCTATCTTTCACACGTACTAACACTTGTATGAAGGGTCTCCTTGACTAAGACAGCTTATGTTACTGTTAATTCTTTAGGATATTTATCTAAATTACACAATTTTGTATCATTGGTGCCCCTTTCAAGTGTCCTGTAATAGACTTACTACATTAGTCAGAATTTATAATTTAGAAAGAGAATTAGTGCAACCTGCAAATTGAAAATTAAGTACCCCAGTCTTGAATTCTTTCTTGTTGCTGATATAGAAAGATCTGAGAACGCTCAAAATGAAATAAGTTGCAATCTAATGAATTCAATCTATTTTATAAGGAGACAGGAAACGAAGTACTCTGTCGTTTGAGGGAGCTTCAGCACCACACTTCATAATAGCAGTTTTCCGATTAGTTAACCAGGTTGTTAATTCCTTGATTGATTTTTCCGGTTAACAAGCCAATATCAGACAACTAGACTTAAGAAATATAGAGAAATATAAGGTACAAGATGGCAATGAAAATCATTTGGTAAAGATATTGATGCAGTGTTACATAATTTTTTTTTGGAAAAATAGTGACAGATAATTAAAAACAACGCTACTGAGCCTCCAAAAGTAGGAGTAGGAGGAGATGCTAGTTCATTCTCAACTAGGGGAAGAGATTAACAGCCTCAATTTTGTGGATTTTGGCAATAAAAGTGGGAAATTGCCAGTTAAAAAAATCAGAAAGAGGCGACACTCTGTATGGCAGCTTAAAAGAATAGGCTGATCAACTTAAATGGCAATATGTTCTTCTCATGTGCTGGCAAGTAATTTCTGTCAAATGGATGTTTATGAAATCAACCAATATGTTTGCTGATTTTGTCCTTATATCACAACACTCATCAGCTTTTAAGAATTCAAGCATTTCGTAAGCAAATTACATATTAAGGCTTAGGATCACCAAATGTTGTAAAATTTGCCCTCCTTCCCTTCAACCAGTGACTGAAAGAAATTAAGATCAGTCCGACTATCAACAAAATTTCATTTATAAATTACAAACTGGGCTATTTGTTGCCTTGGTAGCACTGACAAAATTGTCAAAATAAGATTCGAATTCTCTTTGGAGTAACATGTAGGCTGATCTATTATAACAAGTTTAATATTTGATTTCACAGTCCATTATAAGTTGATTATCTCATAAATAAGTTATGAGGTAGAACTCCTCGCTGTCCTCTTTCTTTCCCTTTCAAAATTAAATTAACAAGTAGAAATTCCATTTTTTTTTTATGACAAGAACCATATTGTGGACAAATTCTATAACCAACTCTAAGATTAAATTTTATTTTTAATGAAAATATGAAACAATTAACTTTGAACATGGTGCTATATTCCTTGTTCAGAGAAGAGTTAAGAATCAAAATTCTAATAGACTTCGAAAGAGATTCATCGCACTGTACAAAACAAAACTCCAAATTCTCACAACTGTACTTGAAAAAACCACTCACTTGACATAAAAAGAGAGAGAATGCAAGAGATGAAGTACATGTACAAATTTACAAACAATAAACAGAAGATGAGATGTGGAACAGAGTAGAGCATTAGCTGCTTCTTCATGAAACATATGTTTAGTAATCTTCCCTTCTTCCTCTTTGGCACCTTCCTCTCCAACTTGTTCATCGTCTTTCTTGAGATCCACAAGATCTTCATGGGTTTCTGAGAATTCACTTGCCTTATTCCTTCACTTGCATACAAATCAATGAAGTCTTGTTTGGCATACACTGGATCAAACTTGTGGTAAATCTGGGAGAAAACCTAGGCCACGACTGCATTGGTGCCAATCATGCACACACGACATGCTACACCTTAGCAAGAAGTAGGAACGGAAGTGCTATTGCAATTACTTTCAATTGGCAATCGGACCTTAAAACCAGTTGAAATCCTGGAGGAAGAGATGTATCACACAATCATTGAGATAACAAACTAAAGGGCTGAAAGAGAAGATAAGTGTATATAGCAAAGAAATACTGAATGATCAAGTACTGGTAAAAGGAAAGATATGATTGTTGCCATGGTCTGTGATATACGTGGCAAGGCCACGATGATTTACATGGTTGCAACCGCTTGATATCTCCAGTATCGGCTAACATCGTTGAGATTGTCATGGCATTATATGGGAATTCGGTGGAAGCGATGCTCCCGAATGTTATTACATGGAAGTGGGTCCACGTATTGATGTTATGTTTTCCTACTCGAGAGCATTGTGAATTTTTCGACACGTACTTTTATGCATGATGAAGACTTAAGATTTTCTCTACAGCTCTCTTTATTTAAACAAGTTTTCAGTGTTTATTTATTGATCATGAAGTGATTTGCGTGGTTTATAATTTGATTTGTTTACAGGTTACATGTTTTGGGAGCATGCATACTTTTATCTTATCATTTGTATTTTGACAATAAGTCAGATTTTCGGTGATTTCACCTTGAATTATTACACCTGTTTTCGACATCGTTTTGTCAAAATTAAATGGTGCATGATGATTTTACCGCATCATTTTTTTTATAAGGCACGAACCTCTCTTTCAATTAAATTGAATTTCGATAATCTTGTGATTTACCATTCAAATGATCATCTAATTGCTTGTTTTCCATCAACACCCTACTCGCTGAGCCCATGATCACTGAGTCTGTGAGACTTACACCCCTCTTATTTCCCATTTTGCAGAGAGGGATCGACCTAGCGCGTAATCATCGGCGTGCTCAATTTCCTGCGGATAGGTAAAGGCATCTCTTAGCCCGCTTCGAGTCGCTCCGCTGTCTAGAGTTCAATCACATGGAATTTCTACATATTATTAGCATTGTCAATTCCTAGTTATGCATTGTTGAAAACCATGTGTTTTAAATTTAATTGCTATTACTGAGAATGGAATATCAATAGTGCCTTATTGTTATTCATAATCATTTACGTACATGTTAGCATATTTGATAAAGGTTTCAAAAAATTTATAAAGGCTTATTCGTGGCTTAGAGGGATCTTCCGGAGGTCTCGAACGCCAGTAGCGACCGAGGATGGGTCGTTACAGAAAGATGGGCAAAGAAACTTAAAAAATTAAAAAATTTTAAGAATCTAAGTAAAATTGAATGAGACTTGTAAAATAATTTTATTATTTTTTAATTATATTAATTATTTAATAAAAAATTATTAAAAAATATATAATATATAAAAAATTTCAAAAAGTTTAGCCCCCCCATTACAAAGGGACGCTCCACCCCTGCACATGACGCCACTCATTTACTAAAAATTTTTACTTTTATACAATTTTTATTGAGTTTTATAAAGGTTTATATAGTTAATAATACTAATGAACCTACTAATATTTTTACAATTTTGTAAGGAATGGAGTCAAAGATTTCAAGTCAAAGTAAATTTATCAAAAAAAAAATTATATATTAATATTTAAATATTACATGAAAAGACAAGCTTTTTTTATAATTTAAGATTTTATTAAAATGTCAAAACCAAAACTACTCTCCCTCCCTATCTTAATCTTGAGACTCACAATGAGAATGGACGAATGGTTGCTTCATGACATATATTCGATAGTGTTTTTATTGAAGTTATCATGCATTGTTTTCAAAAATGAAAAATCATTGTGGACAATTACAGTTGTTTTAAATTTTTTACTTTAAATATTAAATAAATGTATTGAATTATATTTTCTTTAATTTAATGTTAAAATTTTTAATTTATGAATTTTAACATATTTATATTTTTAATTATTATTATTATTTTAGATATGACATCACTCAAAAAATTTTCCAGATCCGCCCCTACCCATTCACTACACACTTTCACTTTTTGTCAAGGAGTTTTTTTTTTTTTTTTTTTGGGCTTGTTTTGAGTGCTGTTGTGTATTTCTGTGGTGTTTTCTTGGTGGATGGATGTGTTTTGGAGGTTGGGGAGGGGGTCTCCTTGGCTTCTTTTGGCTGGTCTTGACCCTTTTCTTTCTTTTGTGCATGTGACGCATGTTTTGAGTTCCCTGAGGGGTGGGAGGGGTGTGGGAGGGCTTTGTTTTGAAAGGGGAAGGGAGAAGGAGGAGCTTTTTCTGACTTGCGCTCTCTGTTGTTGGCCTCTTGTCTTTCCGTGGTTCTCATGCTACGGAAGGCAGCATTGGAATGATGATGAGGGGCTTCGGCTCAAACTACGCGTATGCGTTGATACTACTTCCTGTTGGGACTTTATACTGTGGGGTTGTGCTCTCCTCCTCAACTTCTCGATTATTTGTGATGATTCGTGGATGTGGATATAATACCGTGACGGGGTTTGAAACGCTGGTGTTCTGGGAGAAGGTAGGTATCCTGCCATGTGCAAGATTATGACACTTGGGAGGTCTCTAATGCGTTAAGGTTGGGGCCTAGTCTCTTAACTTCATCAATGTGCTGTCCTTGTAAGCGCTTTGTTTCGGTTCCTACGTTTGTTTTTGGAATTTCAGGAAGCTGATTTCGTTAGCATCATGATGTTTGTTACTATAGTTAGGATCTGGCATCTTTTTTGTTGGTTTGACTGGTTGCGATGTCACCTCTATTCCTGAGCATGGGCAACTTCGCCTTTTCTGTGTTTTGATCAGCCACAATTTTTGTGAGTGGCAGCTTCAAGGTTCTTGTACAGGTTCTCTTCCCAAACCGGGTTTTAATGCCACAAGAGTCTTTGGCCAGCTGCGAGAGACCTCACATGGCACCCCGAGTTTGAGATTAGTAAAATCACTTTTCAAAAAAAACAAAAAAAAGTCATGGTAGTTTATATGTCTACTATGACTCATTCCTAAGAATGACCAAAGGAGAGGAAGCTTCTCTTTCTTTACTTTTTTTCTCTTTTAAGTTTTGACGTCGCTGGAGATGATAAACCAATGATCACTTGTTGGCATAAACATTGTGGCTGGCCAGCAAGTGATACCATACTTGAATCTCGTATGGCATACAATGAAGCTTGCATTTGTGATGCCAAGCAAAGCACAGAATTCTGGTTAAAAATCCAAATTGAAAGAAGAAAAAGGAATATGTAAAGCTTTCGAAATTATGCATCTTCAAGGGTAAGAAATAACAAAAACTGAACACGTACCAATGCATTCACTGAAATGGGAGCGGTGAAGAAGGCTATTAGTAGAAGCAGTTAAATCATTGAATCGGTTCTCAACAGAGACCTCCATTGCCATTGAGAAACTAAACGAGCTAATGATAATCAGACCGCTTGAAATATTTGAAATGAGATGAGGAACAGATTATACCATTAGCTGCTGCTTCATCAAACATATGTTTAGTAATCTTCCCTTCTTCCTCTTTCACACCTTCCGCTCCAGCTTCCTCATAGTCTTTCTTGAGAGCAGTAACATCTTCACGGGTTTATGAGAATTCACTTGCCTTCATTCCTTCACTTGCATAATAATCAATGAACTCTTGTTTGGCATGCAGCGGATCAAACTTTTGACTGTGTTATTGCCAATCATGCACACAGGCATGCTACACATTAACAGTATCACCCATAGGTACCATTGTGGCTGACCGGTAAGTGATACCGTACTTAGGTCTTCGTATAGCATTACGATGAAGCTGCATTTGTGATGCCAAGCAAAGCACAGAATTCTGATTAAAAATCCAAATTGAAAGAAGAAAGAAGAATATGTAAAGCTTTTGAAATTATGCATCTTCAAGAGTAAGAAATAACAAAAACTAAACACATACCAATGCATTCACTGAATAGGGAGCGGTGAAGAAGTCCATCAGTAGAGGCAGTTAAATCATTGAATCGCTTATCAACAGAGGACCTCCATTTCCCCTGACAAACTAAACCAAATAATGATAATCAGACCGCTTATAATATATGATTATATTTGAAATTGAAATGCACTAGAGATGTCTACAAACCAATCAACAAACAGATGTGGTTGCTTGCTTTTGATGGTAAGAGCACCTCACGACTCCCACCAGTAATTGAATAGAACGATCAAGTGGGAGAGGAATGTTTGAAATCAGTTTTCATAATAGAAGAAATATAAAAGTGAGAGATGCTTTGTTGAGTTACATACCATCGTTGTCAGGCAAATAAGGAGAGAGATATACAAATCAGAGGAGTCTCTGACTCAAAAAATCTGGCTTAAATAGAGACTTGGCATTGGGATGGTCCCACTTCACATACTCCCAATATTCCTTTGAAGTTATAACGATTCGGTTAAGAGAAGAAGGAGGAGATGGTCGGCCATCATCAAGCAGGTGAAGATACAGAGGGATCCTCTGTAATTTTGGACAATGATTGATAACAATCTCTTCAAGAGAATCACAAACCATTACTCTATTTGCACTACAAATAGTTTTCAGCTTCGCTAAATTCCTCAATGTCAATATCCTTAATTTGGAAAGAGCAAATTGGATGGTATTACTGTTACCACCACCAATTCCTTCTTCTTCAATGAATTCCATTTCTGATGCTATTATTTCCTCCATTCTGTAGCATCCCCAAACAGTTAACACTTCCAAATTTGGGACGTTACTTACCACGCAACTACACGTGAACAACTTTTTTATTTTTCCACAACTATATATTTTAATTTCTTTAAGAAAAGAAAACATGTCATTTGGCGTTGGGATAAACCATGGAAAAAACGCCTCTTCTTCAAGGAAATCAACAATGTCGTAGTTAATACTCAATTGATGAAGATCGGATGGGAACTTAACACCATCTCTGCAGATTTTGCAACGATCTAACTCAATGTGATTACCCCATTTGCGTTCACTGTAGACTTGTTGATCACCCACACCAATGTGGTATCCAAAAAGCTGTTGACCTCGACTCTGCAAAGCTTGCACAAAAGTATGATATTCATTCAAGTCATTGAACCTCCCTTCAAAGTACTCCAACTTCCTTAACTCGCCTATCTCTTCTCCTTTGACGCATACTTGATGCAGTTTACGGTCATGAACTATCACCAAGTCCCTCAAGCATGAAAATTTTGATAATATTCCACTAGGGATTTCTTCCATATTCAGATGAAGATAATTGAGATTTACTAAACTTTCCATCCCATGCGGGAGATTCTTGATTGTTGTGTATTCAAGATCCAACCTCTTTAAAGCTTCAAGTTTTGAGAAAGATGGCAATTTTTCTAAAGGAGGGCAGTCTCTTACCAATAGTGCAGTGAGAGCTTCCAAATTAGAGATAGAACTTGGCAACCTTCTAATAGAATTGCCCGAAAGGTCAAGAACTTTGAGTCCCTTCATTTGCTCAAAGAAACAATCTGGAATACTCTTTATAGAGGAATAGGACAACAATAAAGTTGTCAGGATCGGGCATTTTGGTGGTGACATTTGTGATGGAACTTGCAAGAATCTATTAAACATTAATGAAACCTTTTTTAAATCTTCTGTCCATTCTCGAGCATGTGGCATCTCTTTCAATTGCATGCCGACTCTTACCAAGAATCGTTGTCTCGAGATGCGTAGTGCCACGGCTCTCATGAGGTCATGCAACTTCACACATCTACTAGATTCACCATTTTCTAACAAGCAATTGTTTTTGAGTTTATTCAGTATGGTATACCCTTGATCAAACTCTGCTTGTTGGCTATCCATTTCTTCCACAAGCCCCTCGGCAATCCAAAGTTTTATTAGTTCATATTCAGAGATATTATGATCTTCAGGATATAATGCACAACAAATGAAACAATGCTTGACTATTTCATCTCTTAAATGATCATAGCTGAAATGGAGTTGCTGCAGTACCATTTCATCTAACCCAGTCACACCTTTTACACGTCTACTTAATTCATTTAGGGCATTCCTCCATTCATGAACATTTCTTATACCCTTCATACTGCTAGCTTCTGCAACTATAGCTAACGGCAAACCAGCACATTGCGCAACAATAGATTTCGCAATTGGTAATAGAGTTTCATTTTTCAAAACATCTCCACCTACTTTCTCCAAGAACAAACTCCATGCATCTTGTTCTGGAAGAGTAGGCATTTTAACTTCTCGACATTCCAAATAATGACACACATCCAACATCCGAGTTGTTACCACTAACTTACTCCCGTTAGAGGGCTCAGGGATTCCTACTTCTTCAAGAGACAATTTATCCCATAAATCATCTAAAATTAACACATACCTTCCTTTTTGAGTCAACTTATTGTATAACATCCCTGCCCTTATTGTTTCATCCTCATCTTCAGGGAGGGTTAATCCCATTTTACGAGAGATGCCATTTTGAATTTTGAAGATGTTCATCTCTTTTGATACAGTGATCCATATCACAATGTTAAACTTTTCAGTCTCTTTCAAAAGTTGGTTGTTGATGATCTTCATGATTGTTGTTTTACCCAGTCCTCCCATTCCCCAAACACCAATCTTTCCAATATCATCATCCATCAAGCATGTCCAAATTTCTTCCATACAGTTCTCCGCAGCTTTTCCAACTAAGGTTGTCGTTGCCAAAGCTTGTCCAATCCACGTAAGGTCGTCGACTATCAAACCTTGATCAAACTTACCCTGTTGAAGAAGATCCTCAACTTCTTGTATCTTTCTTAAAATATTTTCTGTGTGAGATCCACGTAAGATAGCACTGCTTTCCTCAACTTTTTGTTCAAGGTTTTGTATTTCACCATTTATTCTTTCAACATTTCCGAACCATAAATGAACTTGTTTCTTGAGTTTCTTCCTAGGTTGCAGCTCTGCCCTCATTTTTGATTCAGTGTCTTCCTTCAAGGCATTTAAATTCTCCAATTTTCCTTTTAGGTCCTTTATGTTCTGGTCAAAGCTTGTATGGTTGTCCCAGTGTTTAACAATCATATTCATAGCAGCTTCCATGGCTGCACGTCCCTACATAACACCAAATCGTACATTACAATATATTTTGGTAGATTTTATCCACATAATCATACTACTTATAAATAAAGTAGACTCAACAAACTTGTAAGCGGTATTGTTTTCTTTTATACATACTTGTAAGTAGCTTATAGTAATTAGACAAGTTGGATATCAAAGATGAGAATCAAACCTTTTTTTTTTTTTTATAATTGTATAAGCCCCTAAAGAGGGAAGAAAATCACTCTAGAAGTCAAAAGCATGTCCTAAAGTTTAATTTTAGGTAATTAGATGTCATCAAAATAAACATAAATACATGAAAACAACTCTTTAAATGAAAGGCAGATGATTGTTGTTTCTATGTTCAAAGAGTTAAATCACCTGGTGTGGATATGTTGAGATACCCTTCTGTCTTTGCAGTTTTCAAATAACTAATGTGTTGGAACAGTATTTCACTTCCCAGTTTCTATCTTCTTTCTAAAGATTATGACAGTTTAATATTTTCCTGTTGACCAAATTAAATTAAGTGAAGAATTGCTGAAGCATTTGGTGGTGGGCAGAAATAATATAACAAAATATCAGCATAAATGCATGAAATATAACAAAATAAACAAAATTTCTTGCTGTTAATGAGACACAAAACAAACAGATATAGGAAGTTAAAATGTCACGACCTGGTACCTCCTCGAGCCCGTGACAACCGCCGTGAAGTCTCGACAGACATTCTTCCCCCTAATGCCCCTCGAGACCTCGCAAGGCTTTTGTACCAGTTTTTCCACTCTTTTTTTTATAAAATAAAATAAAAATATTAATTTAAATAATCTATTTTAATATAAAACAATATATATATTTTTGAAACATCAAAAATTAATTTACTGCACATAAAAACAAAATAAATTTATACATACTGTAATATAGAAAACTAGAGTATGCAATTTAAATTACAATGACACGTGGGCCCCCAAATAACTGAGAAGGTTTAAGTCTATAACCTTGCTTTCTAGGATGCAACTCCGAAATTTACTTCTCGATGCAATTGACAATCTACTGCCTATTCTGAGCCTGAAAAATGTATAGGAAGAAGGGGTGAGATTATATAATCCCAGTGAGTAAACAGATACTATCTAAAGCCGAGTAAAAGGAGACAATGAAAACATCCTTTCGCAAAACATATCTTTCCATTTGGAAATTCATTCCAACCCATATAAACAATTATATTTAAATCAATTTCTCAATATGGCTTATGCACTTTTCAACACTTGGCTTATCAGAGTACTTGGCAAGAGGCGTACGAAGAACCTCAACTGGAGGTTTTCTGCCTACCCTTTTCCAAGCTCCTGACACTTGGCCTATGCCAAAAATCCATTCTCAGGGATACCCCGCGGAGGCATCTTTATTGAGACTGCCAAGGCTGTTTATTGTCACATACACACACACACACACACACACAAACACATTTTACCTCTGACAATACAGTCGTTCCTTGGCGTTGGTTGAGTCTCACTTTCACGTGGTGGCTAGCGTGAAGTGTACTCAAATCCTACCTCGGGAGTTATCCTACACGCCTCTCCAATCGAGGTAAGCTCAATAAATGAGAACCGTGCCCCTCCAATAGGCGGCCCACGAAACCCCCGTCACTGCAGTGCCCTCTCTATATATATGTATACACACATATATATATATATCCTACCAGTTAATAAAATCACAATAGTATGACATGGCCCACATAACTCATTCAAAGTAAATCAAAGTAGTTCATATATTCAGCACATTATAAAAACAGCCAGTCATACCCACATTTATCATAAGCCATCCAATTTAAACAATTCCATTTGCAAATATAACCAGTCAGTCTCCAATTACTCCCTTTTTCCAAAATCATCATTTAATTTCTAGAAAATTTATAAAATCATTTTATAAAATCATATTTTCCTATAAATACAATAATTTTCCATTTAAACCATTTTTCATAAAATCACAGAGTTTAATAAATCTACTCTAGATAATTAAGATGATATATGAATACTCACAGTATTAGGATTAGAAATACTCCTATCTTCCGTCCTCGGGTGCAGTCTCTTACCCGAAACAATTGACTCACCACCTATCCACAATCCATGACACAAAATTCAATAAATTGTGTCAATTTATCATATATTATTTCAGGCTCTTATCCATGCGTATGCACTAGATAGGGTTTGAAATGTCTAAACAATTGCTCAATTGCAGTGTCCGACCTAATTCGCCTATACACGGTATAAATTCCTAAAATCCCCAATTCAACTCCAATTCCATCAATTTTCAATTTCAATTATCCAATCATATCCACAATACCTCAATGACAGTGAATTTGATCCAATTTATCAGTGCGGATCAAAAATTACGCTTTTATCCCTAGCGGGTAAAAATTCTAATTTTTGCACCGAAAATTCTCATTTAATTTTCTAACTCCATAATTCATCAAATATCACAAAATACATGCCAAATAACCTAAAATCCAGCTTAATTACCTTCAAAATTATTTATGGGAATTTCGGCTATACTAGGTGGAATTTCACTAAAATTTTTCCTATTTGATTTTCATCCCAAAATTCATCAATTCTCAACAAATTCACTTGAAATGAAATCATTTCATTTTCAATAAACTCACTATGAAATTCAAACTAAATGAATTCCCATGGAATAGGTGATTTTCTCACTTAATTTTCTTCCTACACATGACTAACTAACTACAAACACTAACATAGTTAAAAATCAAATAATTCCATTAACTTTCTCTCTCTAAACCCATTGGACCAGCCATGAAATCACCATGAAAATATGCAATTTAACCATGGAAAATAAGGGAAATTGCATGGGTAAGGTAGAAATTAAGTTAGAAATGAAAAACCTTACCTTTTTATTCTTGATTTCCTTGAATTTCTTTACTTTTTCTTGATTTTTCTCACTCTAGGGTTTATTTTTGTGTTTTATCTCTCTTCCTTCAGGGTAGGACGAAATTTTTGGGGAAGAAGGTTGAAATTTGGCCTTTTTAAGCCATTAAATAAAATAATATTATTTTATTATATTTTTTTATTTTTTTATTAATTTATTATTTTTATTTTTTTTCTTTGTCTTTTGACTTTATTTTCAGCCACCAATTTTCCTTCCCTTATCCTCAGCCTTCAAGAAGGTTCTGGACAAATCCCAAAGATTTTTATGGTATAATTTTATAAAATTACACTTTTGCCTCCGAAAAAGTGTAAAATTACATTTTTGCCCCAAAAATTGAAAAATTGTCACAAGGCATATTTTTCACTCCTCAAACTCATACCACACTCCAAATAATTAAATTTGATTAAAATCCTTTCGAAAATTCAATTTTCAGTTTCGGGTGGTAAAATTACCATTTTGCCCCTGTACTCCAAAAATATCGAAAACTCATATTTTTCACTACAAATCTTCCAATTGTACTTCAATACTCATATCATACTCAAACATGCCAAATGGGGCTACGAAAATCTTTTCTAAAAATTTCCATTTTGTCCTCAAATTGTAAAATGACCATTTTGCCCCTAACCGGTCAATTTTTCAGATTGACTCCAAATCAGACCTCCAACTCTGAATTACCATTTTGAGTCATCCCTAGGCTGTGAAATCTTAAATTTCACCTTAAAATTTCTATTTTAACTTGTTCAAGGTTTAAATCGGCTTATTTGTACCATAAGGGCAATATCGTCTTTTAATGATTTCTCAGGACTTTCTCAATATATAGACATTATATTGAGCATGTAAATGACATTGCAATCACTTTATAGGGTAGGGTTTGACATAAAAGCACCTGTCCTCACTGGCTTTGGTTTTTGAGAGATCCTAAGCAGAGCGGAGAAGAAAGTATTGAACAAATTAAGGTTCAAAAACTGATAACCAGAAAGCTTGTTCAGCCAAATCTGCTGTGCCAAAACAATGCAGAGAATATGCCATTAAAGGCACACACTGGAATTAGGAAAGCAATTTTCTTGGATTTTATGAAAATAAAAAAAAAAGCAAAAAATGGGAAGTTCAAATGTTTCTTCCGTGGCTAACTGATATGAGAATGGAATATGCTTCTTGACCCTAAATTTGTGTTCATACTATTTGTCACACCATGATTTGGCAAAATTTCATTCATTTAATTTTAAACATTCTACTTAATTAATCATTAAGGTTTTTCAAAAAAGTAACCTTTTCGAGGTAGGCATGGAGGAGGAGAAAGTGGCTGATTGGGCACAAAAGCTTAAATGCAAGATGGAAAAGTTTCCCATAAAGTACTTAGGAATGCCTTTAGGGGTTCGAAGTAACTCAAAGGAGATGTGGGGTCCGATTATTGAGAAGTTCGAAAACAGGTTGGCTGGATGGAAAGTTAGAATGTTGTCTTTAGGGGGAAGAGTGACCCTTATTAGATCAGTCCTTGCTAGTCTTCTATTTTTCTTTATGTCATTGTTTAGGATGCCAGCCGGTGTAAGCCAAGAATTAGAAAGAATTCAAAGGAAATTTCTTTGGTGTGGAGGGTCGGATGAAAAAAAAATCCATTATGTTGATTAGGGCTCAATCTGTACCTATAAGGAATTCGTTGGATTATGTTGGGTTAACCTTCAAACTAAAAACTTGGCTTTACTCAATAAATGGATCTAGAGATACGAAAATGGGAGAAATAGTTTATGGAGGAAAGTTATGGCAGAAAAAGAGGGTTGTGATCCTAAGAACCTTATCCCGAGTTTAAGAAGAGTTAATCATCGCTCTTTTATATGGAAAAACATTGTCAAGCCTATCTGTGATGCTAGTGAAAAGAGTTCGATTGTTCAGGATGGGTTAGGTTTCGTTTTGGTTAATGGAGAACACCTTGATTTCTAGAATGACGAATGGATCGAAAGACTGATTCTAAGGTATGAATGCTTGAAAATGTATGCCTTAGCTAACAATAAGAGCGGGAGAGTGAAAGAATATAGACAATGGATTAGAGAAGAGTGGCAATGGAGAGTAGATCTGAGACGTAACTTGTTTGGATGGGAAGAAGATCAGTGGAGACATATGAGTAGGACCATTAATGAACACCCAATAGTGAAAAGTTATGAAGACACGGTCATCTGGAAATAGAGACCAAGTGGTATCTACTCAGAGAGCTCTTACTGTAGAACGATAGTAGGTAGAAGTAAGAATAAGAGCACTCATTGGGAGAAGTTATAGCAAGGAATATCGCCATTGAAGGTGAAAACTTTCTGTTGGAGAATCTTAAAAGGAAAGGTAGCGGTGAGAGCAGAATTAGTTAAGAGAGGTTTACTCATAGTGGATGCAGCAACCTGCTCTCTTTGTAAAATTCAGGAAGAGACAGTGGATCATTTATTCTTTGAGTGCAAGGAGAGTTGGAAGATGTGGACTGGATGGACCAATCAATAGGGACTCAGTTGGGCATCTCACGCTTCACCGATTAAGTTTTTTCTTGATTGGAATGAGCTAGTGCATAGAAGCGATAGAAGATTATGGCGACTAGCATTTTTGGCCATAACGTGGTCTATTTGGCTAATGAGGAACGAAGTGGTTTTTCAGGGAAAGGTAGGGACAGCCATCGATGCTTTGACATAGTAAGATCTAGAGTCACGTGGTGGGCAATAGCCAAATGGCCGGAGGATTTTCAATCATTGGAAGAAACAATTAGATGTCCAACTACAGGGTAAAATCCAAAACTCGAAAGCTATTAAGAGTAGTCGATGTTGGGAACCACCTCGAAATAGGTGGCTTAAATTCAATGTGGATAGAGCATCGAGGGGAAATATAGGCACGGTTGCCATTGGAGTAGTCTTGAGAAATGAAAGGGGTACAGTCAAAATCTTATTTTTGAAGATTGTCGAGGTTGTAGAGATCAATACAATCGAGTGGTTGGCGATTAAGGAAGCTTTTGAATTGTTTGGAGCGTCTAAATGCTCAACGAGTAAGTCATTAATCATTGAGAGTGATTCGGTTAATGCAGTCTCTTGGGTCTTTAATCCCAAGAAGGCTCCTAAGATGTTAAGAAGGGAAATTCTCAACATTGAAGGCATAAAGAGTAGGATTAAGGAATGAGAGGTTAGGAAGATTCCTAGGGAAGCGAATAGTATGGCTGATGAACTAGCCAAGTTAGGGGCTTTACGAGGGATTGACTTATTCACTGTGTTTGAATGATTTTTTCTTTATCTTCTATTTTATTTTGTTTTAAGAAGCATAGTTTTTCGTATGTTCTTGTTGAGTTCAGCTTTTCCAAATGCTTTAGTTTCTGGTGCACTGCGAGGTTTTGATGTCTCATGTCTTTCAATTAAGGTTCATGCAAGTCAGACGGGAGCTATGAATTGATTTTTATTCTAACGAGTTTTTTTGGCAAGGTTTTTCGAGGCTACAGATAAGTGTGCCAAGAAAAAAAGTGAGAGGAAAAAAAGAAAAAGGCAAAAAAGAAAAAAAATAAAAACAAAACGAAAGAAAAAAAGAGAAAAAAAGGAAAAAAGAGGAATAAGAAAAAAAAACAAAAAAACAATAACAAAAAAAAAAAACAAATCATAAAAGTTCTCTTGTTCATTCCACATGACAATAGAGCATGATTGAGTAAGGGAGAGGGATTGATGGATTTTTTGCAAAGGGGATTGTGAGAGTTGGTCGTTTTGCTGACGGGTTGCCCCATTTTTGCGTGAGTCTTTCCTTTTTAGGTGGATTATTGGAAGTAAAGAGGAGAGTGGGGGTTGTTTATTATTGTTATTATTATTATTTTGTTAAAAAGGAATCTTGGGGTGGTCTTGTTGTGACAACTCCTTAGAAAAGCCTCTTCAATGCTTACCATGGAGCGGGGAATCAGGTAATAGTTATCAGGGGATGCTAGGAAGGAGAGTTTGCTTCAGCTTCCTTTTATTGAGCTTTAGGTGGCGGGGTTTCTAGTTCTCTAAGGGCTTTCACTTTACGGTTGATGTTTTGAGATGAAGCCTGAAGAGGGTAAAGGAAAGTTGAAGACAATAGTGTTTTTTTTTTAAATATAATAAAAGCCAAAATTTAAAAAAAAAAAAGAGATGAAGAAGAAAAAGATAAAAAAAAGAAAAAAAAAGAGAAAAAAAGCAAAAGAATGAAAAAAAAGGGAAAAAAGAATGGAAAAGAGAGAGAGAGAGAGAGATAACAACAAGGATTATTGTTGGTTGGTCTTTTCTTGTTTTGACTTAAGTGCTTGGCCAAGGCTCTAGTGTCTGGCTTTTGGGTCTAAGCTTTTCTTGTCCTTTGATATGTAGGGGCGGGGTGAGGGTGACTTGATGGTTATGTTCCAAGGTTCTTGTCGAGGGTAGGGAGCTTTCAGTGAGATGAGTGCGTTTTATCCTGCACGAGAAGGGGAAAGAGGAGGGGAGAATGGGGGATGGGGGGGGTGGGAGAAAGGGGCAAGTTTTTGCTTTACAAGAAGGGAGGGAGAGAGTGCTTCGAGGATGAGTGACTGGGTTTGTGAGGGAATGGGTTCTTGCTTTTGATGGCTAATGAATGTACTTGTGTTTGGTTTGTCTTTCCTTGATGGATGGTTTGAGTTCGATTGTGGAGGGCATAGGTTTTTCTTCTGCCGATTCGAGAAAGTGATGGTGCTGCTCCTTGAGTTGGTCGCGCCCTCCTCCGATGTTGGTGCCAGGTTTTGTGTTTTGCCTAAGGGGAAGACACTCTGAGCGAGTTTCGATTTCCAACTTGTCGATTCTTTCTTGCAGCCTGGTTTTTCACTTTTCTATGAGAGTTGATGTGTTTCTTGTGTCCTTCTTTTGGATGGGGCTCTGCTTCTCCCTTGCTTCACCTTTATGGGGGACTTCTTTGCTAGAGTTGTGTGTGTGAAGCTGTTACCTCTTCAAGGTCACGTTCTCCAGGTTGACGTAGATGCGTTTTGGGTCCTTTGCCTGTGGTTTGGTTCGAATTGAATATGTTGAGCCTTCTTCACTGAGGTTTGTCAATGTGCTGACAATTTTTCGTCTCCAATTGGATCTTGGCTTTGATGATCAAGTGCTTCTACGGACATTGAAGGCTTACTTTGCTTTTGGTCCAATTTTGTTCGTAGTTGTAGGGTATTGCCGTTGCTATTTGAGATTGATTTCTAGAAATTATGCCTTTGTTGTCTAGCCTCTCTGTTTCTTGCTGTTTATTTTGATCTTTAGTAGGATCGAGACTTTTTTGTGAGGTTATTGATTGATGAGGGCATACTACTGGTTTTATGTAAACAGGGGTGAACATTTTTGTACAGGCTTATCTTGCCAAGCCGGTTTTCTTTTTATACCAATGAGAGTCTCTAGCCTCTAGTTCGAGACTATCAATGGTATATCGATTAATGGCTAATAAACTTCATTTTTCAAAAAAAAAAAAGAAATAGATTTATGGGTACTGCGGGGTAATTTGATTTGTAATTAAGGGTGTAACATCGCATGCTAAATGAGTACTCTTTGTCCTTATCATTGGTTTTCCCTACATGGTTTTACGATAATAAGGTTTTTTAACGAGGCTCATTTTCGTGGGGTCAATGCCGGCCCTTGGGTAAAGCCGCCCAAGCAATGGCTTTAGGCCCCCAATTTGGGGGGGCCCCAATTTTAAAAAAAAAATTATAATTTTACAATAATTATAATATAATTAATTATATTAAAAATACATAAAAATTAAAAAAATATATAAAAGTAAAAAATAGTTATTAAAATTATTTTTTTTATTGTTTTAGTTATGTGCCTAATAATTTTAATTTTCTATTACTTCCTTCTTACTAGAACGCTATTAATTCTCAACTATATTCTCTTATTTCCAATAAACCAACGGTCATGTGTATTTACTCATCTCTAACAGCTATTTTTTTCTCACTTATTTCTCTTATTTCTAATAAATGCATTTAATGATTTCCAACAACTATTTTTTTCCTATATATAAAGCCAATTTTTTTTCAATGTATAATATCTACTTTTGAAATCTTTCTTTCTCATTTGCTCTTTCTTTCTTTAATTTCAATTTTTCTCCAAAAAATACATAAGAAGTCTATTCTTTTATTATCTTCATAAGCTGTGAGCCTCATTTATGGTTTGCAAAAAGCATTCAACAATTAGGTACTATTGTTCTAATATTTACAGATTTTTTTACTTTAATTTAGAGTTTATATTATATTGTTATATTATTTTTATTTCATGTGATAGTTGATTTATTTGAATTAGAAATTTTGATTGTTGATTTTGTATTAGCCATTTAGAAAATATAAGATAATTATAATAGTTAAATATTATTGTACCTCATGTCAAATCGAAAATATGAATCTGGTTATTCAAAGCTTAAAAAAAAAGAAGTATTGAAAGTTTAATACAATCTCAAAAAGGAGCTCTTGATAGATTTTTTACAAGTAATAAAAATAATGAATTAGAAATTATTAATAAATATCCCTTAAACGAACAAGTTAATAATCTTAGAGAGTTAGATGATGATGAAATACTAGAACAAGAAGTTAATGAAGAGATTCAAAATGATCATTAAAATCATAAAGAAATTCAAAATGATCATAAAAATCATGATGAAGAGGATCAACCTATTAATTTAAATGATTGCATTCCTCAAAATATTTATGATCCAAGTCAATGGACAAATATTGATACAAATTTAAGAGATTTATTAGTAGAAAAAGGTCCAATTAAAGTTAATGATTTAGATTTCCCAAAGATGAGTTTTCAAGACATTTTTCTGTTACATACTATATTCAAAAATTGGCAAATGGGGAGAGACACAAAAGAAGATGGCTAGTTTATTCGAAAGACTTAGATAGAGTATTTTGTTTTTGTTGTAAATTGTTTAATTTGGCTTCTAGTACAAGTAAATTGGCTAATGTAGGCACTAGAGATTGGAGAAACCTTAGTGCTAAGCTTAAGAGTCATGAAATGAGTAATGAGCATATTACTAATATGAGTTCTTGGATTGATTTAGAAATGAGATTATTGAAAAATAAAACAATTGATGAAAGTGTTCAAGAACAAATAAAAAGAGATGAGGAACATTGGAAAAAAGTATTAACAAGAATTCTTGCTGTAATAAAAACTTTTGGTAAAAATAATTTGGCTTTTCGAGGGAAAAATGAAAAGATCTATCAAGAAAGTAATGGAAATTTTTTAAGTTTAATTGAAATGATTGCAGAATTTGATCCAGTAATGCAAGAACATATTCAACGCATTAAAGACAATAAAATTCATACTCATTACCTAGGACATAAAATCCAAAATGAATTGATAAATTTGTTAGCAAGTGAAATTAGAAATAAAATTATTAAAAACCTCATAGAAGCAAAATATTTTTCAATAATACTTGATTGCACTCCAGATGTAAGTCATCAAGAGCAAATGTCTTTTATATTATGATGTGTTAATATTTCATCAAGTCCAATTAAAGTTATGGAGTATTTTTTTGAATTCTTAAAAGTAGATGATACAACTGGAAAAGGTCTTTTTGATGCCATTGTGGGTGAAATAAAAAATATTGGGCTTGATATTAATAACTTAAGAGGACAAGGATATGATAATGGATCTGATATGAAGGGCAAGCAACAAGGAGTGCAAAATAGAATTTTAGACTTAAATCCTAGATCCTTTTATACACCATGTGGTTGTCATAATCTAAATTTAGTACTTTGTGACATGACAAATTCTTGCACTAAAGCTATATCATTTTTTGGAGTGGTACAACGAATATATTCACTATTTTCTTCTTTTACCAAACGATGGAAAATTTTACAAGACAAGATACCTAGTCTAAATCTTAAATCATTGTCACAAACACATTGGGAAAGTCGTGTTGAAAGTGTTAAAGCAATAAAATTCCAAGCTCCACAAATAAGAGATGCTTTATTGAAATTAGTAGAAGTTAGTGAAGATCCTAAAACTAAAAGTGAAGCTAATTGCATAGCAACATATGAGCTTGAAAATTTTGAGTTTTTGTTGGGCATGACTATTTCGTATGATATATTGTTTGTTGTTAACTCTGTTAGTAAAAATTTGCAATCAAAAGATATGTGTATTGATGTTGCTATTAAACAATTAAAAGGTCTTCTTCCTTTTTTTGAAAAATATAGAGAAAATGGATTTGCATCTACTATGATTTCTTCTAAAGAAATTGCATTTGAAATGAACATAGAACCTGAATTTCGTGATACACGTATTATTCGTAGGAACAAACAATTTGATGAGAATATTGATAATGAAATAACTAGATCTCTTGAAGAATCATTTAGAATTGATTATTTCTTGTATATAGTAGATCAAGCAATTTTTTCACTTCAAAGTAGATTTGAACAATTTAAGATATATGATAATATTTTTGATTTTTTATTTAGCGGTAAAAAGTTGAAGTCATTAGATGATAATAGTTTGAAAGAATATTGTCTTAATCTTGAATGTTCCTTAAAATATAACAACTATTCTAATATTGATGGTTTAGATTTATTTTCAGAGTTAAAAATTTTAAAAGAAATTATACAGGAAGAAAACAATCTAATTGACATACTTAATTATATAAGAAGACTCGATTCTTTTCCAAATGCATATATTGCTTTTAGAATAATGTTAACAATTCCAGTAAGTGTTGCTTCAGGAGAAAGAAGTTTTTCAAAACTAAAATTAATAAATCTTATTTAAGATCAACAATGTCTCAAGAAAGATTAAATGGATTAGCTATATTATCAATTGAAAAAGAAATATTAGAAGAACTTGATTATAAAAGTTTAATTAAAAATTTTGCATTTCAAAAAGCTAGAAAAATAAAATTTTAATAATTTTTTTAATTTTAATAAAAAAAGCCTCATTTGAATATTTCACTTTAAGCCTTTGAACTTGTTGGGCCGCCCCTAGCAGAAAGCCATGCTTGGATGCTTTTTTCCATTTGCTCCAAGAGACTACTTTAACAGATATGTACTTTGTGGTTCAAATGGCAATTGTGATGGTACTTAGCTTTCACTTTTTAAAGGATTCAAGCCTGAATTCCCTCAAAGATATAAATGTTAAGAGTGTTTGCTTCAGAATCAAGTATGAGTTTACATTTTTTCTTCTTTTCACTGCATTTTTTAAGTTTCTTCGAAAGAGTAAATTAGATTCTTTGCCATTTCATTGAATAATTTTTTTTTTCAAAAATTAAGTAGTTCCAAAAAGGAGTTTTGGATGAAACAAATGGCCGGGGATACATGGTTTTGTGTGGTCTCAAAAACCACATCAGTTTTTAATTCAGTTATCTATAGCTCAATCAAAATGCATATTTTATGGTGAATGCCAAGCCTATTTTGACTACTCTTTCACAAAAACAAAACACAGTAAGGAAAATGATCAAAAAAATCAATGCCAGGATGAAGACATAGAGCTTCCAATATTTGAGCTTACTGCCACACCTTGTGCTGCTGATAGCTTTTCTATGGACAACAAGCTAGGGGAAGGTGGTTTTTGAACTGTTTATAAGGTAAGAGTTGCATCATATTATTGAAGTTGCCTTAACTACAGAGAATTTATCTTTATGATTGAAATTTGAAGCTCATTCAAAAATGTAGTTTTCTACGGGACACTAGCAAATGGACAAGACATTGTTGCCAAGAGGCTTTCAAAGTTCTGGACAATGATTGAATGCATTTAAGAATGAAGTAAAATTGATTGCTAAACTTTAGCATCGGAATCTTGTAAGGCTTCTTAGGTGCTGTATTCATGGAAAGGAAAGTGTCACGCCCCAAACCCGAGGCACGACAGATGCCACATACCTGTAAGATGTGATCTTACAAACATGCAAGGCTTTAATGCATATACCTTGTAACACTATCTAAAAGAGACTAAAATACTTGAAGAATATAATGATTTATAAAACTAAATCTGTCAATAGAAATTCAAAAGATCATAACTTGATAATATTTAGAATTAAGTCTGCAAAACCATGAGGCTACTATGTCAAGATAAAAGTCTAAATACTAATTAAGATAGTTCAATGTTCATAATATTTAAATAAATCCTACACAATTTAAATGCTACTAGATTAAACATCACTCTCCGAAATTCTCACGTGATTGAACAAATCACAACCCGAAAAAAATTTAAAGGAATGAGTGAGTCCAATTACTCAGCAAGTAACTAACATTCCTTCAGCTGGATTAAGCAGGCTTAAAAAATTTAGGCCAAAATGTCATTAATATAATTATCAAAACAAAATATTGGGTAATCTTATTCAGAATCATATACTTTTAAATTTCTATTTTAAGAGAACAGAACAAACATATTTCACAAATATTTTAAATTGTAGTGGTCTCTTGTTGTCAAACCCTGCTTTGTAAAATAATTATGATGACATTCACAGGCTTGATAGAATGTTTGCATATTGAGGAAGCCCGAGAAATCGACAAAAGACGATATTGCCCCTAAAAGTGCAATTAAATCGATTAAACCTCGAACAAGATAAAATTGAGATCTTAAAGATGAAATTGAGAATTTCACAATTCAGGGATGACTCAAAATGGTAATTCGGAATTCGATGTCCGATTTGGAGTCAATCTAGAAAATTGACCGGTTTAGGGTAAAATGGTCATTTTGCAATTTGAGGACAAAATGGGAATTTTTAGAAAAGATTTTCTTAGCCTCATTTGACATGTTTGAGTATGATATGAGTATTGAAGTACAATTGGAAGATTTAGCAGTGAAAAATATGAGTTTTTGGTATTTTTGGAGTATAGGGGTAAAATGGTAATTTTGTCACCTGGAATCGAAAATTGAATTTTCGAAAGGATTTTGATCAAATTTAATTATTTGGAGTGTGATATGAGCATGAGGAGTGAAAATTATGCATTTTGGTAAATTTTCAATTTTTGGGGTAAAACATGTAATTTTTAAAAAGTTTGGAGGCAAATGTGTAATTTTAGAAAATTTGCTCCACAAAAAATTTGGATGAGTCTAGAAATTTCATGAAAGACATGGATAAGTGAAGAGGATTGAGTGGTATAAAAAAAAGTCAAAAAGATGGTTAGAAAAAAATAAAATAATAAAATATTCAAAAGCAGTGTCGGCCCTTGGGTGAAGCCACCCAAGCAATGGCTTTAGGCCCCCAATTTGAAGAGGCCCCACTTTAGAAA
This sequence comes from Theobroma grandiflorum, assembly GCA_036013995.1. NCBI lineage: Eukaryota > Viridiplantae > Streptophyta > Magnoliopsida > Malvales > Malvaceae > Theobroma > Theobroma grandiflorum. The sequence goes on from CP142133.1 coordinate 30,699,200, forward strand.
ATATTTATAATTTTATAATAATTATAATATATTTAATTATATTAAAATATATAAAAATTAAAAAATATATAAAAATTAAAAATAATTATTAAAATTATTTTTTCACTTTTTTAATTATGTGGCTAATAATTTTAATTTTCTATTACTTCCTTATTTATAGAATACTATTAATTCTTGACTATATTCTCTTATTTTCAATAAACCAACGGTCATATATATTTACTCATCTCCAACAGTTATTTTTTTCTCACTTATTTTTCTTATTTCCAATCAATGCATTTAATGATTTTCAACAGCTATTTTTTTCCTATATATAAAACTAATTTTTTTCAATGTATAATATCTACTTTTGAAATCTTCTTTTCTCATTTGCCATTTCTTCCTTTAATTTCAATTTTTCTTCAAAAAATACACAAAAAGTCTGTTCTTTTATTATCTTTATAAAATTGTGAGCCTCATTTGCAGTTTGTAATAAGCATTCAACAATTAGGTACTATTATTCTAATCTTTACAGATTTTTTTACTTTAATTTAGGATTTATATTATATTATTATATTATTTTATTTCATGTGATAGTTGATTTGTTTGAATTAGAAATTTTGATTGTTAATTTTATATTAACTATTTAGAAAATATAAGATAATTATAATAGTTTAAAATATAAGATAAAAGTTTAATTAAAAATTTTAAATCTCAAAAAGCTAGAAGAATAAAATTTTAATAAATTTTTTTTAATTTTAATAAAAAAAAGCCTCATTTGAATATTTTGCTTTAGGCCTTTGAATTTGTTGGGCCGCCCCTGTTCAAAAGGTAAATAAAATAATAATATTTTATTAAGCCTATTAAAAGGCTTGAAAATTCCAGAATTCTTCATTGGGAGGGTCAGCCAAAACCAGCAAGAGAGAGAGAGAAATAAGAACAAACCCTAGAGTGAGAAAATTCAATGAAAAAGTGTGATTTTTCAAGAAATCAAGTGTTTAAAGGTATGATTTTTTAAGCTTAGCTTAAGATCCACCATTTTCATGCATTTCTTCTCATTTTCCATGGTTAAATTATGTGTTTTGATGATGGATTCAAATCTGATCATATGGGTTTAGAGAGAAAAAGTTGCTAGATTAATTTGATTTTGAATTATGTTAGTGTTTAGTGTTAGTTTAGCATGTTTATGAGTAAAACAACAAGAAAAATATTCATTTTCTCCATGAATTTCTCTAGGTCGAATTTAGCCAATGGTGTGTGAGGATGAGGTTGACTTTATTTTAAGAGAATTGGATGGAAAAATGATGAATTATGAGGTTGGAAATTAAATAGGAATTTTTTGTGCAAAAATTAAAATTTTTACCCACTAGGGGTAAAAGCGTAATTTATAGTCCGAACTGATAAATTAGACCAAATTCACAGTCATTGAAGTATTGTGGATATAATTGGATAATTGAAATTGAAATGGATGGAATTGGAGTTGAATTGGGGATTTTAGGAAATTACACCGTGTTTAGGCGAGTTAGGTCAGACACCGCAATTAAGCGATTATCCAGACATTTCAAACCCTATCTAGTGCATACGCATGGATAAGAGCCCGAAATAATTTATAATGATTTGACACAAATTATTGAATTTTTGTGTCATGTATTGTGGATAGGTGGTGAGCTATCTAATACGGGTAAAAGACTACACCCGATGACCGAGAATAGGAGTATATCTACTCCTAATACAGTGAGTATTCATATATCGTTTTAATTATCTAGAGTAGATTTATTAAACTCTATGATTTTATGAAAAATGGTTTAAATGGAAAATTATTGTGTTTTATGGGAAAAATATGATTTTATAAAATAATTGTATAAATTTTTTAAAATTGAATAATGATTTTAAAAATAGAGTAATTAGAGACCCACACTGTGATTTGTGTTGTTTATTTATAATTTTAAATTTAATGGCTTATGATAAATGTGAGCATGACTGGTTGTTATTATGATTTGAAGAATATGTGAACTGCTTTGATTTGCCTTGAATGTGTTATGTGCGTCATGTCATGCTATTGTGATTTTTATTGATTGGTGGATAATTAAAGTGGGCATTGTAGTGACGGGGGTTCCGTGGGCCAGCCTATTTAGAGGGACACGATTCCTATTTATTGAGCTTACCTCGATTGGAGAGGCACGTAAGAAAACTCCCGAGGTAGGATTTGAGTACACTTCACGCTAGCCACCACGTGAAAGTTAGACTTAGTCAACGCCAAAGAACGGCTGTGTTGTCAGAAGTAAAATATGTGTGTGTGTGTGTGACAATAAACAGCCTTGGCGGTCTCGGTTAGATGCCTCGGTCGGGGTATCCCCGAGAATGGATTTTTGGCATAGGCCAAGTGGCAGGAGCTTGGAAGAGGGCAGGTAGAGAGCCTCCAGTTGAGGTTTCTTGGTACGCCTCTTGCCGAGTACTTTGATAAGCCAAGTGTTGCAAAGTGCATAAGCCATATTGAGAAATTGATTTAAATACAATTGTTTATATGGGTTAGAATGAATTTCCAAGTGGTGAAATATGTTTTGCGAAGGGATATTTTCATTGTCTCCTTTTACTCGGCTTTAGATACTTTAGATGGTATATGTTTACTCACTAGGATTATAAAATCTCACCTCTTCTTCCTATACATTTTTCAGGCTCAGGACAGTTTGTAAATAGTTGAGTAAGACGAGAACTAAGCTCGGAACTGCATCATAGAAAGTAAGAGTTCACAATCTTACATCCTCTTGGTTAATTGGGGCCCACGTGTCATTGTAAATCGAATCTTATATTTTGGTTATCTGTACATCTATTCATACAATTTTACTTTACTTTCATGTGCAGAAAATTATTTACGAATATTTCTATAAAGAAAAATTTGTTTCATGAGAAATTAGAGTATTTTATTTATTATTTTTGAATGGTATTATTTGTCAACAATTTGCTTTTAAACGAATGTTTTCAATATCAAAACCTATTTTTGATTATGGAATATGTGTTTTTCGATCACATTTTACATTCGTAATTGTTTTTTTTGAACATTTTGACAAAAATAACGCAATTACCCCTGAGTGGTGGATTTAAATTTTTAATTGTTTTAAATTGAATTTAGTTTAAATTCATCCTAATATGAAGTTTTATAATTAACACTCATGGGGGAAGTGGAAAACTAGTACAAAAGCCTTGTGAGGTTTCGGTCGACATTCAGGGTAGTGAATGTCTATCGAGGCTTCACGGCGGTTGTCACGGGCTCGAAAGGGAGCACCAAGTCGTGACAATTCAAGTACTTGAAACATGCTACGACCACACTTAACCCCTATAGCATAGGTTAGAAATAAATCCACAATTAACTCTGGTGGCACGGGTTAAAAATACATTAAAAGCAACCATTGGCTGCACTGAATAGATATCACAAATACCATTATTCTATAACCGGTGGTGCGGTTGGGAGATCGATCTCTAATCACATAATACATGTCGACATGGCTAACATTTAACCCCCATTGGCAGGGTCAGAGCATAACTATACTAGGAGACAAAATAGAAACATATTTTTAGATTACCCAAATTCACAAAACAGTAATATTCAGTTTCACAAAACACATATCGTGCACATCAAAAGCATATTTATTTCAAATTAAGTATTTACATATGTAATCACTAAGATAATCATATATGCATATGTCAGATAAAAAAAATCATATGCATATTTCAAAATCAAAAATCATATTTCACAAAAATTTCACATTCCAAAATCCAACATACAAAAATCATATATATATATATATTTTGCATGCTCAACTCGATTTTTACAAACCATAGGACAAAACATATTATACATAACTTATGAAATTCAAATCTACATTGAGGCTAATTTTTAAGGTGTGAAAACACCAAAGGGATATTAGTCACTTACTTGATTTTGTCAATTTCACTTTCAAGCAACAAATCAGAAAATTTTTCTAGTTGCCTAATATTTCAAGAAATATATAAGAATATCATAATTGTATTTACAAGCAAATTTGACAAGCGACTTTCTGTTGATCGTCCTAAGCACTTTGGGTGTATAGCAACCTCTATTGCAATTTAAAAACATTTTCAATTAACAAGGTAATATTTTATTATTTTTTTAAGTTAATAAAAATAAAATAAAATTGAAAATTAAACTTAAATCATAAAATTAGTAAAGATTTTTAATTTCTAATCAAAATATAATATTAATTTCATATAAAAATCATGTTTGTAATTTTTTTCTTAATTTTTGATATTTTTATAAAATTTACTAACTTAAGAAATAAGTTTATAAAATATAAATATATATACTTTTAGACATAAAAATATATTAGAAGTCAAAAATTCAATATTTATGAAGTTTACAGCAGGATTTATCATATACTAATTAAAATCAAATTTAAAAAAAATTATTTTTCTAAAATTTGTAGAATCGAGATGGCCATTTGGCCTACTTTGAGCTCTTACAACTCTTAACCCGAATTATTTCCAGTGATAAAATTAACATCAATTGAAGTATTCATATCATACTACAACACCAGAATTTGTTTCAATTAAAAGAACACAAAATTCCCATGTTTCGAAAGCCAAAAGTCTAGAAATTATCATAGAAATACCCATATTTTTGGGTTTCCAATATCACCGAGCCTACTTGAAGGCTTTAATTCTCTTAACACAGGAAGCCCCTAATTGAGCCATTGACACCAAATAAACATCTCATTTTATACTACAATAGCCTCAAAGAAACTATCAAAAATGTTGCCAAAATATAGAGTTCCGATAACCCAAATTTGGGTTGTCAAAACTGTTGAAAACCAGGTTCCTAGTTAATTTTAAACATCCGTATCTTTCAAACCACAAAACCAACAAAATGCTACAAAAACTATTAGAAAGATCTTTTCAAAACCTTTCCATTGGTACCCATCATGCCACCGAAAAGTCATCGGAATAGTGTCGGAGTTGAATAAAAGTTAAAAAAACACAAATAATTTAGAACTTTTTATGCTCAAACTATGAAAATACAATCCTACACATACCTTAATCAGCAATCCCTTGAATACATTTCCCTTTATTTCTGTTTTTCTTCTTCCCTAGGATTAGTTTCTCCTAAATGGTTTTTTTTTTCTATATTTTTTTTAAACGTACTAATGAAAGCTGACCTTAACTCCCTCCTATGTGATAAAATAAATTGATCTTATCTCTTTTCCTTTAAATGTGTAAACTGCTTTTCTTTAAACGTGCCTTATTGATTTTCTTTTAAAAAAAACTAATTTAGATAAAACTAACAAATTTTCCTTTTCTAAATTGTGATAAGGTATATCTGACTGTTTTTTCTTTTTTTTTCTTTAACATGATAATGTAATTTGACTCCAATTAAAATAAAACTACTCTATTTGCTAAAAGGTCCTTAATATACAACTATTCTATTATAAACCCAAATATTTTATAAGTAATTTCAATAAAACCTATTTGTCAAATTTAGGATTTAGTAAACATACTAATGTAATTGTATTTAAATGAATTGGAAATCATTTAATACAAGTAAGTCATAGAAGTTATGTTTGTCCAATGAAGAGAATGATTAGAGGAATAAGCTTCATATTTTTGAGAAATACAAATTATCTAGAACCTCAATGTTTATAATTTGTTTTCTGCTGCTTTTTGTGTATACTTCATTCATCAAAAGTCAGTCAACCACATCATCTTATAAAAACAGCACATGATCTACCCACCTGGTATTTCTATTTGATATGTCAACCATCCAAAGTGTCTCAAACAGAAATCATTGATCACAAGACTACACATGAAATGCAGAAAGCAAGCTTGGATGCTTTTCTCATTTGCTCCAAGAGACTACTTCAACAGATATGGACTTTGTGGTTTAAGCTTATGTTTAAGCCTGAATCTCTGAAAGATAGAACTCATTAAATAAGTCTCAAATATGGCACTTAGTGCGTGTTTGGCTTGACTTTTTTTTAGCTTATCCACCTCTTAAAAGCAAAAGCCAGGCCAAACAAGAATTTGGAGAAGCTCTTAAAAAAATAAGCAACTTTTTTCTAAAGAATAAAATTTTGAAAAAAAAAAGCTTTAGAAAAAGCTCCAGAGAAGAGTTTTCTCTTCTCTTTTTTTAAAAACACGTCTCTTTTTTAGGAAAACTTTTCTTTTTATTTCAAAAATATTCTCATCTATTAAAAATAATTACAACATTATCTGTTTTCATTTTTATATGATTTTATAATTATAAAATTTATGTTATATAAAAATAATTTTTATACTTTTTATAAATAAAAAAATAAAATTAACACTTTTTCATTATGAACTAAGGAATTTGTGATTAATAGAAAATTATTTATTAAATACCCTTTTTGGTAATTTTAATCAAAATTGGAACTTATATAAATTATTTTATCAAACAGCTTATTTATAAAAAACACTTATAAAAGTAAATTTACCAAACAGATTTAGCTTAATTTTAAAAGCTATTATTTTTCATAAGAGCTTCATAATAGCTTTTAAACTAAAAAAAAGTCAGGCTAAACAGGCTCTTAGTAAGTGTCACTTTATCTTCATAATCTCTACAAATCCTCATATATGGCACTGAATATGTTATTGATGGACTGCTTTCAGTAAACTCAGATCTCTTTAGCTTTGGTATATTGTTGCTGGAGATAATAAGTGGGAAGAAAAAATAAAGGGCTTTACCATCCAACACAGAGCAGCAACCTTGGTGAACATGTCAGTTTCAGCAGATATTTTTGTAATCAATTTTTCGTATTTTATTTCGTCACAAACACAATGGATGGACTTTAATTGCTTCATCTCTCCTTGTGCTCAATTTGCACCGAACTTCTCTTTTCACAAAGTAATTGAACCGTATCTGTTTACTTTGGATTCTTCTCGGGTGCTTCCTTTTTAGTTTCCAAACATTTATAGAGGCTTAGGTTATTGTTTCTTTAAAGAAAATGAACAAGGGTTCACACTCACTTTATCATCTTTTATTTTATTTATATTTTTTTTTATTTCAAAGCAGCTTTAAAGAAAGTGACCCCGAAACCAATGTCGCATTGACTTATTGACTTGCATCGACTTTATTTCTTTTTTGCTTCATAATTCATCTTTCCAAATAATTCGAAGTAGAAATCAGGTATCTTAAATGTCATTTTACTCTCTCAATTTATTCTCACAATTATTTCTTAAATGTCTTTTAGAATATATTGTTGTTTTCACATGCTTCCTTACTCATGTTTAGATTATATTAATCCTCAATTGGAAATTTATAAGACTGTTCAAGACTATTGATTGATATTTTCCGTGGTCTTTGATGTTTATTTTTATTGAGAATTTGCCATTCTTTACTTTTCCCTCCTTTTGATCAATGCTGTAATTATTCAAGAATTTGTGATGCTTATCTATAGGGAAAAAAAAGAAATAAATCATTTATTAATTATATATTTACGGATTATATTTACTTGGTTTTGCTTGAAACGGAAGGATTAAGGAAAATTTAAGGGAAAATATAAAATATAAAGAAAAAGAAATAAAATATAACGAATGGACCTTACATTAAATTTGCTATTATGTAAAAATTTATAAAAAATAATAAGTGTTACATACAATATTAGTCAAGATAGCTAGCAAGCAGCAAAGGACACACTACTTTCTTTGATTGTTCCCAGATAATTTTGGTCTTTGCCTTAAGACATAAAAATAGGTACCCTTGTGAAAGAAAGTTGCGAGGACAATAATACTAGTCTGTCAGTTTTTGTTCAATTCATATTTTCTTTATTGGGACAGAAGACAAGAAGGACAATGATGGAGGAGAGTAGGCCCATAATTCAGTCCTACTTTGTCAGTTTTTCTTCAATTCACATTTGCATTATTGTGAAACAGCTTCAAGGAAGTTACGTTGCAGCTTCTGCGACGACTTCGCATTGAGTTACTGACTTGTAATTCTTATTTGCTTCGCAATTATTGGATTCTCTTCTCACCGAAATCATCTGCTTGTTGCTGTTGCTGCTATTTTTCTTGACTGTGCTTGTTTCTCAAATTTAACAAAGACCTTCTTGAGTCTTTTCTGTATATAGTATAAATATACAAATGCATGTCAACATGCATTTCCCAAGTTTTAGTTTTTATCAATAACTCTTGTGATATTGGTAATGACCTGTTATTCATCAGATTATATCATGAATGATACAGTTTATGATTGATAGGGCTGGTTTTAAAGTTGGTATACATATAATCCAGGCACTGAACGAAATAGCTTAGATGATTGTATCTTTAAGAAATAAGAAGCAGTATTCACTCTCACTTTATCATCTTTTATTTGATTCCTATTTGCTTTATTTTAAAGCAGCTTTAAGGGAAGTTACCCCGAAACCAATATTATGACTTGCATTGACTTGCCCATTTTTAAATTATTAATTCATTCTCTTCTCATTATATAGGAATTTGCAAGGAGATGTGTTGGTTGTTATTTTCTTGATAGGAGATCGTTGCTTCATTTGACTTAGTGGCTATACATAGTAATCTGATGTGGCTATTTAGTGGAAAATCAATAAAAGGAGCTATAACAATCTGGTTGCCTCACTGCCATTAAACACAGGGCTCTTTCTTTCCCGTCTCCTTATAAAATGGACTAAATTTAAGAGATCATAACCTATTTCATTCTGAACATAATTAAACCATTGTTATCAGCAATAAGAAAAGCATTCAAGACTGAGGACTTAAGTATATATGAATTCAAGCACTTATAAGATGGACTAAATTTAAGAGATCATAACTTATTACATTCTGTGTATAATCAAACCTTTGTTATCAGCAACAAGAAAATAATTTTTCAGTTTTTTGGTTAGACTAATTCACTTCTTAAATTATAAACTTTTATTAATGTTATAAGTTTCTTAATCCAGGGCATCTGTTAATTTCATATTTGCCTTATTGCGAAACAGAAGACAAGGACAATAATGGAGCAGTGGAAAGTAGGACAAGTGGCCCCATAATTCAGTCCTACTTTGTCAGTTTTTGTTCTATTCACATTTGCATTACTGTGAAACAACTTCAAGGAAAGTGAATTTATATTTGCATTACTGTGAAACAACTTCAAGTAAAGTGTATGTACAATTTGTGAGACGACTTTGTATTGACTTACCAGCTTTTAATTCTTTTTAGCTTCACAATTCATTGATTCTCTTCTCACGGAGATCATCTGCTTATTGCTGCTATATTTCTTGAGTGTGCTTGCTTCTCAAATTTAACAAAGACCTTCTAAAGATAGAAGAATCAGTTCGCTGTCTCCCTGAACCAGGTAAACTGTTTATATTTGTGTGATTTATGTCTATCTTTGGTAGCAGTAATTAATCAGAATATTAACTTATAACATAAATTCATCTTGCCATACCTTCCAACACAAGTTGGGCATTTATTTTAGTTTCCACATAAATATTCAGCTTGTCTACTTTTCAATAATTCATGTGCTTCATTATTCATTTTCTTCTCATAGATAATAGTTCGGGAGGAGATCTGCTTGTTGCTGTTTTCTTCACAAATTTTGAAAGAGATCTTAGTTTCTTGCTTTCACAAACTTAAGACCCTCTAAGGATACAAGTACCATCTCATCGACCTCACTTGTCCAGGTAATTAAATTGTTTAATATAGATTTGAGTTCATGTTTTCTAGAATTTCAGATTCATCATCTTTCCTTCCACTTAATTATTTTGGTTCTTTGTTTTGTGTCATACCTTTATTTTCGTATTTAGGCAAATAATCCTGAAGACTATAACACATAAGATTTTCACCTTTATTAACACCATTAATTTTCCTTGTTAATTTCATGCCAGTTTGTTTCTTCTACCTAAGAAATTTGTCCTTGACAAGGGGCCAAGGAGGCTTGTGGATCGTTTTAATTGACCTTTGCGTTTCATCTTTCCAAATAATTTGAAGAAGAAATCAAGTATGTTGAATTTCAATCTAGTCTCTCAATTTATTCTCACAATAATTTCTTAAATATCTTTTTGAAATCTATTGTCGTTTTCACAAACTTTCTTGCTTTAATTATCTTATGTTTAGAATATATTAAAACATAATTTAAAATTTTTAAGACTGTTCAAATATATTAATTAATATTTTTTGTTGCCTTTGATGTTTATTGTTATTGAAAATTTGATTATCTTTTTTACATCTTTTATAAATGCTGGAATTAATATTCAAAAATTTGTACGGTTATCTACAAAAGAAGTAAGAAATAAATCATTTTTTTAATATTTATGGTTTATATTTACTTGGTTTTGGTTGAAAGTGAAATATTAAGGAAGATTTGAGGGAAAAGAAATAAACATTTGGTAATGTCTCGTAATGAAATAATTAAGATAAGTTTTCTTTTCAAGATTTTGAACAGTTAAGGCTTAAACAACTGAAAAATAAATAAATAATGAAGTTATTGAGACATGGTAGTTCAAGACATGGAATAAATTTTGAATTGCATTGAAGTTTGTCTTCAAGACAGCATTGAAAATTTTGAATTTGCATGTTTGGAGTTGTTGGAGTTCTAAAAAAGTTTTGTACTTTTCTAATGGCATCTTGCTTTGGACAAGAATTGAGATTTCAAGTTTCGAGATGTTTAGTTAGTTAGCTATATAAGATTTAGATTTATCATTATGTTGAATTGGTTCTTGCGTACAAGATCATGTGAAGACTCAATGGAATATTTTTAGATTACGAAGATGAATTCTTTCGGAGGAGGAATGTATGTAATCTTTGCTTAAAAGTTGACTAGACTTGAAATTTATTGAATTTTGAATTTGAGGACCAAATTCTTTTAAGTGGGGGAGTATGTAATACTTCTAAAAAAATAAAATATTCTACTTAAATAATTATATAAAAAATTAGTAAGTACTAAGTTATAGTCTACATTAAGTAAAAAAATAAATAAAATATACGTCTAACTTTTTATAATTGTAGATAGAACCTTTGGGTTTATTAATAAAGAAAGTATAGAAGAAAGGGTTTTCAAGTTAGTTTTCATTATCATGTTAAAGAAAAATAGTCAGAAAAAAAACCCCATTTGAGAGAAACTAATTCGAGGAAAAAAAAAGAAGACAGTAAAAAGAAAAAGTCTATTTAAGAAAGCAGCGATTTAGGCTACTAGTAGGATTTTCTGAATTGCTGCTTGATAATGAACTTGACAATCAGGTAGGTGACCGATATCTCTTTGGTGTTTACACACCCTAAAATTAGCCTCAATGTGATTTTTATACTTTTTTATGATATTTGTCCCATGGTTTGTTAAATCGGGTGAGCATGCTAATATATGTAAGTAAATATGATCTTTATGTTGATTTTTGGAATATAATTTCGATTTTGTTCTAAAACATAATTTTCATCAATGTATGCATATATGACAATCTTTGTGAATAATTAGTTTAAAACAATTATGTTTTTAATATGCATTGAGATGTGTTTTGAGAAAGTGAATATATTATTTTATGAAATTTGGGTAATCTAAATAAATATGTTTATATTTTGTCTGTTAGTATGGCTATACTTTAATCCTACCAATGGTGGTTAAATGTTGGCCATATCGACATGTATTTTGTGATTAAAGATCAATCTCCCAACTACACCACCAGTTACAGAATAATATAGCCAATGCTTTCTTTTGATATACTTCTAACTCATGCCATTGAGGTTAATTATGGTTTTAATTTTGATCCGTGCCACTAGGGTTAATTGTGATTTTATTTCTAATCTCTGCCACAAGGGTTAAATGTGGTTGTAACATGTTACAGGAGACCAATAAAATATGAAATTAGGGTAAAATTATGTTTTGTTCTGAAAGTTTTGAAATTTTGTTAGTTATGTTACCTGAGGCAAAATTATATTGACTTTTGTTATTTGAAAATGAAAATTTAAAATATATGATTTTGAATGAGATTACCCAAAATTCTGTTTTGATACTTATATGTGTATTAATAATTCAGCCTAAATATTTTGATCATGCTTAATTCAGCTGAAACGATATTAATTACTTGCTGAGTGGTTGTACTCATTCTTATAACCGTTATCATTTTTACAGTTTTCATCATGTATGGGGATTAGACTTGCTTGGCGAAAGATTTGGTTAGCAAGATTAACATCTACCCTTGAATATTTATAGGCTTTGACACGAGTATTCAGTTTTGAGTTATTGTAAAGAGATGTTAGCTAGACGCGTGATTTGTATGTTTTGGAAAATCATTTATATTATATATTTAGAGACTTGAGGTTTTGAAAAGTATAAGTTTTGAAGAGACTTTAGAGATAGTATATTTGTTGAGCATGATATTTGTTGCCTTACATGGTTATGGGGTTTATCTCATGAGTATGTGACGTCTATTATATGCTAAATTTTTGGGTTTGAGGTGTGACAGCTTTAAGCTGAATTTACAAAAAAATTGCAATCACATGTCCTAAGGGTATGATAGAATTGACTTCGTGTCAATTTTCCCTACTTTCACGTTAATCAGTTAATCTGCTCTTAATAGAAAAAAATCATGTCTTTTGATATTTTATTGAAAATGTGATTATCAGTAATGCGATTGCTGAGACTGCTATTGGTTGAGAAGAATTTTGCAACATTTGATATAATATGAAAAAGTGATGATTGTAGGAAATAGATTGACGGGGTGAACTTTGCAGTGTTTTGCATAATATGGAAAAGTGATAATTACAAGGAACATGATGGATGAGAAGAGCTTTGTAACGTTTTGTATAATACAAAAAAGTGATGATTGCAGGGAGTATGATGATTAAAAGATTAGATGGTAGTGTTTGGTTTGGAAGTATGAGAATGTAATATAAATTTACAAAATTACCTTTATATTTTCAAACTTACTATTTTTTTAATGCAAATTTTTAATTTTTTAATTTTATCCTTAAAATAATAAATAACAGCATGAAAAAAATAACATAATATTTGAATACTAAATATTTATATATTAAAACATGTGAAATTAATAAATATTTATTTTTAGTAAATTAGTTAAGTTTTAAAGAATTAAATTAATTAATTTAAATTATTTTATAAATAAATAAGTTAGTTAATTAATTTAATTAACTAATTAATTAGTTTATTCATTAATGTAACTAATTTAAAATAGTTAATCAATTAACATTAATCACATATTTATATAATTAATTATTATTTCTAATTAATAGATATGCTCTTTTTAAAAAAATTTATATATGATTTATCAATTATACATATAATTATTTTTTATTTTATGAAACAAATAAAATCAATTTTTTGGCACATAAAACTCCATTTTCCTTTCTTTTTCTTCTTTAGAACAATATTATACATACGTGATGAATATTATTTTGAAGTCATGCCAGCAAATCTAAAGAGAACTTTCAAAAACCAAAAAATACGTGGTAAATAACATAATTACTTATTATTAAGTCAACATTATTGTTTTGACAAAATCAAGCTGAAAGTAGCATCAAGCAGCAGTAACGATCGGTTCAGCGGGTCCACTCACGTGCCAATGACTATTCCTACTATTACTTTAATTAATAAAAATATAATCACTCTTTTTTTAAAAAAAATGTTGACCATCGTTTTCAACTATGACTATGATGATAATAATAATATTTTTATGAGTTTCATAATGTTCAAAAAGAAATAGACAAGTTGTATCATTAAAACTTTTGATTTAATGATGAGTAAAAAATATTTTACGATAATTATTATATTATTGTAAGTTTGCATATACTTATGAGTCGTAAACTTAATAAACAGTTTACGAATAATAAAAATGTATTTAAAAAATTAAGAATAATTAAATAATAATAAAATTTAAATAAGTTTATTTAAAGATATCAATGGGTATCCTATTACACGTTGCTCTTAAATATTCGATCCAATTATATAAAATTAGAATACTCTATAATTGGGTTCAGGTAATCATTTTACTACCTGTATCGGGTTTAGGTACCACCTTTGGGTATCCGATACCCGAATCCGATTATATATTTTTTTAATTTTATGTAATTAAAGATAAATCTATATTATTAGTTAAATTAATTCATAAAACTATGATTAATTAACTTGTAATATCTTTTAATACATATATTTTATATATTGTGTTAATTTATAAAGAATACAATTACTATTATATATACTTTTATTATATATACTTTAAATAAAAACATTTTTACTTTTTATTTTGCATTAACATTATAGAAAATATAACTTATAAAATTATTGTTTATAATATATACTTTTGTGTATATAAACTTATAAAATATATACCTAAAAAGAAATTGTAAGATTAGAATAATTTTGGAATATAGTTATTTTTTTTAATTTCATGGATAAACCATATAGTTAGTTAAACTTATAATGTTTAAGTTGCAGTTTGAATATTTGTTTTTAATTATTTAAGTAGATATCTGAGATATTTATTTTTGATTATTTTAATTTAAATTTTATTACTTATGTGCTTTTATAAATTTAATTATTGGTGAATTATATAAAATATTGATAGAAATATTATTGTCTATAGATACATGTATGGATTCAGGTTCTGGTAATTAGATATCTATAAAGAGTATTTTAATAATTTTTTACATAATCGAGTTTTTAAACGAGTTCGGGTAACTATCAAGTAGTAAGTATGTATTAGAGTTCGGATTAAGATAGTAACTTTAAAAAATATTCAAGTAATTATCGAGTTCAGGCATTCTATTTTTTAATCTGGTTCGGATTCAGATATATCAAAATGAGCGGATATCCTATCCCTTTGACATTCTTAAATTTATAAATTACAATCTCATATTATCAATTCAAAAAATATATCTAATAAGCAGTAAAAAATTCATATTTGTATTCTTAAGATCCTCTTCATATCTCACTGAAATGGATCCGTGAGAGATGTGTTCTTGATTTTGCCAATCTATTATCACTCTCGCGTTTGATATTGTTGCCAACGTGTTGGGCCCACCAAATCTTTGTCTGAAACCTGACAAAGCCAACCTTGTATCAGCTGTCAGTCACGTACAATCAGGGCGCTCTCTCCCTTTTCCTTCTGTTTTGCGGCGACCTGACAGCCTCATCAACGTGTCTTCCAACGCCTGTCGAAGCCCCCATAAGCAAAGAGGTTGGACCACGACCAAACAAAGATGAAGATGAAAACCGTATAGCCTTAAAACTGCAACATATCTTTGTCGACAACCTCACCAGCTTCTTTCAATCCGGAATCTGTAGCCTCTGTTAAAGATCTAATTGCTAGTTAGCTTGACTAATCTTGTATGTGAAGTTCATTCGTTTGCGCCCCAAAAAGAGGTTACAGTCTCATGGTACTAAGTTCACTTCTGGAGTCAAGCAAAGGAACTGAGGGATCCCAGTCATGAATGATATTTTCTTGTTGCTGATGACAAAGGTTTGATTATGCACAGAATAATGTAGAGACAATGAAGTTAGTTTGTTGATTCATTTATCACACTAATTAATTAACACTCATATTGAGGTTCCCAAGCCGGCTAGATTAGGTGGATCTTGATCTTACACAAATGCAGCAGAAAACGAGAAAAGTCAGCAACTTGTAAGTGATGAGATTGCATGAAATTTGTATATCTTAACCGTATGAAGCTTGAGTTATATCTTAACTGTATGAAGCTTTAGTTTGGTCCTTCAATCTATCTATCCATGGAATAAACACAACACTACTATTTGTACTTGATTGCATGTTGATTTCTGAAACATTTGTCAGCATTTGCTCTAAAAGCACATGCCCCAAACATCAAGTGGGATTGGAATCATTACTGATAGTTTAGAGCATAATAGGTTTAATGAAGCATATCACCCTCTATCGAGCCTGTAAAACTGATAAACTTATTTCGTTTCTCGAAGATGATCCATGGTTACCGGATGAAGAATCTGCTTCAAAGGGACTCTTTTGAAACAAAAAACCAGGTTGTTTAGGCAGAGGCAATTCATTGTCACTTCCCAACATCAGAACCACGGATGACATGCTTGGCCTCCCCTCAGGATGCTGTTGTACACATAAAAGGCTAATGTGGATGCATCGTAACATCTGTGATAGATTGCCAGTCTCTGCTAAGAAATCATCAGCAAGATCCAAAGGCCTGCCTTCCTTCCATAATCTCCACGCCTACAGCAAAATGAAATTCTTTTATCATTTGTCAGTTGAAGATAAGTAACACAAGATAATGACAAGGAGTCTTACATGTTCAATAAGGTTGCCGCTTTGATTTTGATGATAGAATCCTCTATTCTTTCTTCCACTTATTATCTCCAGCAACAATATGCCAAAGCTAAACACATCTGATTTTACCGAAAACAGGCCATCGATAGCATATTCTGGTGCCATATAACCACTGCAGGACATCGTCAGATAAAAGTATGCATTTTCATGGGGATCTATAGATCAAATTTGCAGAAAAAGTAGACTTACTAAGTTCCAACCACTCTGTTTGTGTTGGCTTCAGTCTGGTCCCCTCCAAAAGTTCTTGCCATGCCAAAATCTGAAATTTTTGGATTCATCTCACTATCAAGCAGAACATTACTCGCTTTTAGATCTCTATGAATAATCCTCAATCTGGAATCTTGATGAAGGTAGAGTAGTCCCCTAGCAATCCCACAGATAATTTGGAAACGCTTGGGCCAATCTAATACTTTGCATCTTCTTTGATCTGTCAAATACTGCATTCATGTTAATTCTGTATCTATTTGATCTTTTGAAGCGGCAAAAGCAAACTATTTCATAAGACGAGAACAGACTATAAAATTGAAAGGTTTCTGACCAAAAATAAATGAGTCAAGACTTCTGTTAGGCATGTATTCATAAACCAGCATTTTCTCCTCTCCATGAGTGCAGCACCCAAGAAGCCTTACAAGATTCCGATGCTGAAGTTTGGCAATCAACTTTACTTCAGTTTGAAACTCGTTCAATCCTTGTCCGGAAATCTTTGAAAGTCTTTTCACAGCAATTTCTTGTCCATTTGCAAGCGTCCCCTGAAGAATAAAAACATTGTGATGAGCTTTCAATCAAGATGAATTCCCTGTAATTGAGATCATTGTAGTAATATGCTGTCAACTTTACCTTATAAACAGGTCCAAAACCTCCTTCACCTAGCTTGTTATTAAAAGAAAAACTATCAGTAGCTCTGGCTATCGTACCAAGCTCGAATATAACAAGGTCCATATCATCACTCTGGCCTTGGTTCTTTTGGTCATTTTCAATCCTTTCTTGAACTTCATCTGAAACAGTAGTCAAAAGAGGCTAGCATTCAACATAGAAATATGCTTTCTTATGCATATTGATAGATTTAGATAGAAGAACCAAAGCTCTATGCTTCTTCTGAACACCAAACCAAAAATATCCAACCAATTGTTCATGGACACTTTTTTTTGTCAGATCATAAAACAAAATTGAAAGCCATCTATTATCAAATTTGATAAGGAATATAAGTGAAATGGCAAATTTCAGTATTACTGTTTTCTTGAAAACAGGGCAGGGATTTGATGGCGTTGCTGTGAGCAAAAGTGATTTTGGTATTTGTAGCAAGTACCAACTTTCCCCTGCTTTATGAGGACCATAGTTGATATTACCTTCTAATTTTCTCCTTCGTCTCCGGATGCAATAAATGACTACAAGAAGCCTAAAGAACATAGCAATTGGTGTTGCAATTATCACGTCCAGCTTCGCCTTGGGCTTGTTTTTCTGTTCTGCATGATCAATATTGATGAAGGAGCACAAATATAATTAAACAAAAGCCAAAAGACATTATCACAAGCAGTGGGGTGAGCACCAAACACGGTGGGAGTCGTTTTTCTGTGGAGCTATAGTTTTTTGGATCAAAGGTTCTCACTTTGTATGATTGTTGCTAAAGTAATGAAAGGCAAATTTTTTATCCAAAACAAAAATTATAGCAGTAAAGAAATAATAAATGTCATACTCCCATTAGATTAAAAAAATTTTGTCTCCTTATCTTCCACTAAACAAATTTAATCTAATTCGATAGATTAACATAAAATTTAGATTAAAAATGCTTTCATGCTAGAATTAGAGAGCCGAGTCAATGGATTAAGAAAAACAGATAAATGACGAATTCTAAGTTAATGGATTTCATCTTTCGTCTTTTTTTTTTTTTAATATTTATGACTAATATTTTATACAACTGCAAAACTATTGTAGTATTTTAAGTTTTGAAGACATTTGGAAAACTGCAAAGATGTGAAGATAAAGTCGAGGGGTGGCACCAAAATATTGTAGTATAACTCACTGACCGAATTCAGAGACCCTTCACTACGTTGGAAGCAAGCTCACAGCTTGAGAAAAATAGATTAAGTGCCTCAATTTTGGTAAAAAAAGAAAAATAGATTAAACTCAAAGCTGTGTATGGCAGCTTAAACCAATATCTTGGTAAAAGAAAAAAAGAATAGAACAACTCAAACAGAGAATAAGGAACAAGTCATCCCAACCAACAAACAGATTCAAGCAAGCGAAAGCATACAAAGAAGAAACGGAACAGCGGAAGTACAAATTACCTCTCTCAAGACCCAGATGGGCTGATACTTGATCTGCAACACTTGAATAGATAACAACAGTGAAGAAAACGCCTAGCAGATGACAAGAAGTAAACTTCCTCGCTAACTATAGAACCTGCTACAATAAGTGTTTATAGCTACTGAATCAAGTACTGGTAAGAAATAGGATACAAATAGAACTAAGCCTGAGCGTCTTTTATAGATAATCAAGGAAAAAGGAAGTGGGAAGCAAAGGTCACAGAGAAATAAAATAAAGTGCTAAGAAAGGTTCAAAGTTAGACAAGAGAAACGAATACACGTTGCCACAAGGAAGAATCGAAGCAAATTTCAGTCTAGTGGTAAATTGCATATTTCTTATTAGTCGTTTAATTTTTCTCTGACAATTTGTTGGCATGCGCAGGGCCAACTACTCATAGTTTTATATTGATTTCTCTAATTGTTTTCCTTTTTACTGGTAACTACTCTGTGAATGAAAACAACGTTAAAATGATTGAAAATTTAGTTGATACGATTAAAATAATTTTATGTCCTTATCTTCCACCTAACATATTTAAACTGATTCAATGGATTAAG
Source organism: Theobroma grandiflorum (assembly GCA_036013995.1). Lineage (NCBI taxonomy): Eukaryota > Viridiplantae > Streptophyta > Magnoliopsida > Malvales > Malvaceae > Theobroma > Theobroma grandiflorum. The sequence goes on from CP142133.1 coordinate 30,718,332, forward strand.
AAAAAATTCAGATTAAAAATGCTTTCATGCTCGAATTAAAGGGCTGAGTCAATGAAATATTTAAACTGATTCAATGGATTAAGATAAAATTCAGATTAAAAATGCTTTCGTGCTCGAATTAAAGGGCTGAGTCAATGAATTAAGAAAAGCAGATAAATTATGAAATTCTATGTCGGTGGATTCCAGCCTTCGTCATTTTTTAATGTTTGTTACTGATATTTTACGCAACATTTTTGTTGCCATTTGCAAGGTCCACTATTGCGGTTTTACAAACTCAATGCAAAGTCAATAACCTAAGGAAATATGAATTTAGCAAATGTAAAGTTGCAACTCAATGCAAAGTCAGCGCACAAAGTTGAGAGTCACTTTTCCTTGAAGCTGTTTGACAATAATGAAAATACGAATTGTCCTTATTGTTTTACATTTCACAAGAATACAAGTAATGACATTGGTCTCGGGGTCACTTCCCTCAAAACTGATTTAAAATAATATAAAGATGAAAAAGTGAGAGTGAATGCTGCTTCATTTTCGTAAAGACACAATAACCTAAGGAAAGCACCCCAGAAGAATCCAGGACATAATTTATGCAAAAGAGAAGTTAGGTGCAAATTGAGCAGAAGCAAAGATGAAGCAATTAAAGTTCATCCATTGTGTTTGTGGCGAAATAAAACATGTAAAAGTTAGAGGCACAAGTGCATTCTGATGGAATCACTTCTCCGGACGCGGAACCATATCTAATGGTGTAGAGTACTACTTTTAAGATATTTATGTAAAAATTATACTATTCTTAATGACAGATTCCCCTTTCAGATGTTCTGTAATTGGCTTACTACATCGATCTGAATTTATAATTTAAAAAGAGAATTAGTTCAACTTGAAAACTAAGAATTAAGTACTTCAGTCTTGAATTCTTTTCTTGTTGTCAAATGGATGTTTATGAAATGAACTCGATATGTTTGAAACAAATCAAGCAGTGAAATCCAATTGAGTGATCAATTTTAATTTAACTCACCTAACTAATCTCAAGATTCGAGAATGATTTCATTAGAATACAAAACCAAAACTCATCGTAGACTACATCTACTTTGCTCTGTGACACTAATGACCAAAGGACAGAAAAAGCTTCTCTATCTTTCCCTTTTCTCTTTCTTTGCTTTAACCCTGCTGGAGATGGTTTTCAAAAGCGTTGGAAACTTATTTGTTGCCTTTATTCCTAATTAGGATATTCCAATCACTTGTTGGCATAAACATTTTCAAGTTCCTTCTTTGCTTTTCTTCCCTTCAATCAGTGACTGAAGGAAATGGAGATCAGTCCAACTATCAACAAAATTCCATTCATAAATTACAAACAGGGCTATTTATATAATTAGGATTTCATCTCATTGGAAAAAAAAAAAACTCTATCCCACAACTGTACTTGACATAGAAAAAGCCACGATTCAAGAATTGAAGTACACGAATCATATATAAACAGTTTATGAAGTAAAAATGAGATGAGAAACAGAGTGGACTGTTAGCTGCTGCTTCATTGAACATATACTTAGTAATATTCCTTTCTTCCTCTTTGACACCTTCTCCTCCAACTTCCTGATATTCTTTCTTGAGAGCAGCAACATCTTCACACGTTTTTGAGAATTTACCTGCCTTCATTCCTTCCTTACATGCTAATGAATGGAAGCTTGTTTGGCCTACACCTGATGAAACTTGTGGTCAATTTGGGAGGCCACGACTGTGTTGGTGCCAATCATGCACAACTGCAGGCGTGCTACAACTTAGCAAGATCACCATCAGATATCATTGTGGCTGGCTACTAATTGACACCATAGTTAAAGCTTGAGTTGCATTTGATCGCCTCGCCAAATTTAATCACAAATTTAATGTCAAACAAGACACAAAATTTCAATTAAAAATCCCAATTGTGGGAAGGGACTTGAAATTGCGATTTCTTTTGATTGTCAATCGCATTTGTAATGCCAAACCAAACCTTTAAACCAGTTGGAACCTTGAAAGAAAAGATGTATCACAATTATTGAGATAACAAATTAAAGGGCAGGTAGACAAAATAGATGCTTCCCCTTAACAGAAAAACGAAATAATGAAAATCAGACTGCTTATAAGATATGATTATATTTGAAATAGAAATGCAATAGATGTCTACTAACCTATCAACAAACAGATGTGGCTGCTTGCTTTTGATGGTAGCAATAGGAGCATGTCCCGATTCTCACTACTAATTGAAAAGACGATCAATGAAGCTTGAAATCCATTAACATAATATAAGAAATAGAAAAGGGAGAGAGATGCTTTGTTGAGTTACATACCATTGTGGTCTGGCATATAAAGAGAGAGATATAAATATCAGCTTGATTTATAATCTGGTTCAGGATTTGAGTTGGAACACCGTCCGAAGTTTATGCTGCATTCCAAAAATGGCTCCAATAGAGACTTGGCATTGGGATGGTCCCACTCCACCGAGTTCCAACACTCCTTTGGAGATACAAGGATTTCATTAAGAGAAGGAGGAGGCAATGGTTGGCCATCATCAAGCAGTGGAAGATACAGAGGGATCCTCTGTAGTTTTGGACAATATCTGATATGAATCTCCTCAAGAGAATCACAAACCATTACTCTGTTTGCACTACAAATACTTTTCAGTTTTGGTAATCTCCACAATGCCAATGTCCTTAACTTGGGAAGACTAAATTGGATGGTGTTACTATTACTGCTACCCATTCCTTCCTGCTGAACAAGTTCTGTTTCTGAAGCTATTATTTCCTCCATTTGTTGACATTCCCAAACCCGTAACACTTCCAAATTTTGGACGTTCCTTAGCACCCAAGTACACGTGAACAACTTTTTAATTTTTTTGCAGTGTCTTATTTATTTCTTTAAGAGAAGAAAACATTCCATTTGGCGTTGAAATAAACCACGGAAAAAATGCCTCTTCTTCATGGAAATCAAAAATACCATAGGCAACAATCAATTGCTGAAGATCGGATGGGAACTTAACAGTCTCTATAGATTGTACAACCTTTTAATTCAATGCATTTTGCCCTTTTGGGTATAATGAATAATCCTTCAGCATTCACATTAATGTAGTATCAACTAAGCTGTGGTCTTCGACTATGCAAAGCTTGCACATAAGTATTCAACTCATTCAAGTCGTAAAACGACCCCTCAAAGAACTCCAACTTCCTTAACTTACCTATCTCTTCTCCTCTGACAAATACATTACTGTTTCTAGAAAAATTTCTTACCACCAAGTGTCGCAGGCAAGATAATTTTGATAATATTCTACTAGGGAATTCATTTACATCTAAATGAAGATAATTGAGATTTACCAACCTTCCCATTCCATGTGGGACATTCTTGATTTTTGTCCCTTCAACATTCAACTTCTTTAAAGCTTCAAGTTTTGAAGAAAGATGGCACTTTTTCTAAACAATGGCATCTATTAAGCAATAGTACAGTGAGAGCTTCCAAATTAGAGATGGAACCTGGCAAAGTTTTAATAAGATTCTCAGAAAGGTCAAGAACCTTGAGTCCCTTCATATGCTCAAAGAAATAATCTGGAATGCTCTTTATAAAGCATGAGGACAACAATAAAGTTGTGAGCATCTGGCATTTTGGTGGTAACATTTGTGGTGGAATTTGTAAAGAATCATTTCTCATCAATGAAACTTTTTCTAAATCTTCAGCCCATTCTCCCAAATACGGTATCTCCATCAATTCCATACCGGCTCTTACCAGGAATAGTGGTCTTACACTCGTGATGCGTAATGCCATGTCTCTCACAAGGTCATGCAACTTCACGTTATCGGTAGATTCATCATATTCTAACAAGCAATTATTTTTTAGTTTATTTAGTATGGTATACCCTTGATCAAACTCCGCTTGTTGGCTATCCATTTCTTCCACAAGCCCCTCGGCAATCCAAAGTTCTATTAGCTCCTTATCATAGATTTCCAAGTCTTCGGGATATAATGCACAGAAGAGGAAGCAATGCTGGACTTTTTCATCTTTTAAATAAGAGGAAATTGTGAGAAATGGACGCCAGAGTAACCGCACTTCAAAAATGACCCTACATATAATTTTAACTGTTTGTAGACAATTTTTGGGTCGACTTGACAAGAATACCCTTTAGACCAATTAATCCAAATTAAAGCATGGGCGTCTCGGTCTCTTTCTCCTCTCCCGCCATTCAGATTAAAATTCCAAAATTAAATCTCGATTTAGCTATCCCTCCGTCCAGCTCTCCAAGGCCATTGGGGTATATATCTCGCCGTCTAGCTGTCGCCATCGAGGTCTATATCGCCAGCGAACTTTCTGAGGTTCCCAAAGTGCGGAGATGGAATCAAGGTATGTGTTATGGCTTCTTGGTTTTATTTATGGTTATTCATACAACGCAATAGCTGATGGGTAAATTGTATGAGTTTCGAAACTGAAATCTGGCTAGCAGTAGCGAAAATCAATCAGTTTATATTTGATGCGTGAATATTTGTTAGGCATCGTGTCACTGGATATTAGGGTGTGTGATTGGATATTAGGAATCTTAACTTGTTTAATGGGTAAATTATATGAGTCTGGAAACTTAAATCTGGCATGCGAGTAGCGAAATCAATCAGTTTATAGCCGATGCGGGAATAGTTGTTATGTATTGCGTCACTGGATATTAGGGTCTGACTGGATTCTGGATATCAGTAATCGTAACCTGCTTATTTGGCATTGGGTGCCTGAATATAACGTGACTGAATATTTGTTGAGCATTTCGTGACTTGTCTGTACGCATTACGTGACTGAATAATGCATGGTTGGATATTACGTAATACTCAGTCACGTAATGGCTACAAACAAGTCACGCAATGCTCAACAAATATTCAGTCACGTTATATTCAGGCACCTAATGCCATATATAAACATAACCAGTCACGTAGTGAAGTCACCCAATACATAACAAGTCACGCTATATGGAATACACCAGCCATGGAAACCCTTAAAACTAGTGTCCAAAGGCCTCAAAAGGCAAAATTAGAGATAAATTGCAGAAGGCAGTCACGCAATGGCACTCTCGCAGTACCTAATAATAAGTCACTCGATGCCTAATATACACCCACGTTATGCCAACATAACCATCAACCGATCTACGTACTGTCTCAACGTCCCGCAATACATAATAACAGGTCACCATATACATACAATCTACTCACGTAATGTCTTGCATGAAGATTTGCATTGCACAATTCACGCAGCGCGTATAACCCAGTCTCACAATGGCTAATAATACTTCACGCAATGCCTAACATCCACTCACGCAGTTATTATGCATAATACTATAACTTAAACGAATATAAGACATAACCATCAGAAAATATATGCTCAAAGAAAATTTCATAAAATTTCATTAAGATTCTCCGAAATACAAGAGAAAGGATATGATGCAAAACGCTTTATTTTTTTCCATCGTCTCCTTCTCCTTCCTCTCATTGTATTTCCTCTTTCTTCCTCCTGTACTCCCTCCGCCCTCTGCCTGTACTCCCTCATTGCTCTTTCTGTACTCCATCTTCATCACCCTAACTGCGTAAGGGGAACAGAGGGAGTACAGGAAGAGGACGAGGGTATACAGGCGCAGGGTGGAATGATGTTGCCCCTTCGCCAATATCTTGGGTTAGATCCGCGAAAGCCTTTAGACTTTCTAAATTATCCTAGATTGTTTAAGATAATTGATTAAAATGCTTACTGGCTGTACTCCCTCCGCCCTCTGCCTGTACTCCCTCATTGCTCTTTCTGTACTCCATCTTCATCACCATAACTGCGTGAGGGGAACAGAGGGAGTACAGGAAGAGGACGAGGGTATACAGGCGCAGGGCGGAATGATGTTGCCCCTCCGCCAATATCCTGGGTTAGATCCGCGGAAGCCTTTAGACTTTCTAAATTATCCTAGATTGTTTAAGATAATTGATTAAAATGCTTACTGGTTCCCTGTATTTATAGGCATGAATGATGACTCTCCGTCTTCTACACCCATATCCCCATATAAGTGCACTTAATGGGGGCGGCACCTGTTCGGCCTAGCGTTTCATCTCCTCATCTGTATCTACCTCTTAAAACCAAAAGCCAGGCCAAACATCATAACAGGCCGAACAGGTGCAGCCCTCCATAATTGCACTTATACGGGGATATGTGTGTGGCAAACGAAGAGTCAGCATTGATGCCTATAAATAAAGGGAACCATTAACCATTTGAGTCAAATTCAAATGCGTGATTGGTTTTTTTATATATAGCGTGACTTGTTTTTGTATATAGCGTGACATGTTGTAATGCGTGACTGACTTGTGAAATTTATCTCGTTTTGATGCTTTTGGTCACGAGTATTTGGCATTGCGTGACTGGTTTTTATATATAGCGTGACTGGTTTTTATATATAGCGTGACCAAAAGTAATGCGTGACTGACTTGTGCAATTTATCTCGTTTTGATGCTTTTGGTCACGAGTTTTTATGTATAGCGTGACTGGTTTTTATATATAGCGTGACCAAAAGTAATGCGTGACTGACTTGTGCAATTTATCTCGTTTTGATGCTTTGGGTCACGAGTATTTGGGCATTGCGTGATTGGTTTTTTTATATATAGCGTGACTGGTTTTTATGTATAGCGTGACATGTTGTAATGCGTGACTGACTTGTGCAATTTATCTCGTTTTGATGCTTTTGGTCACGAGTATTTGGGCATAACGTGATTGGTTTTTTATATATAGCGTGACTGGTTTTTATATATAGCGTGACATGATGTATTGCGTGACTGACTTGTGCAATGAACATCTTGTAACGAGGCTTACGTTAACTGGTTTTTAGGCGTGGCATGAATGTGTATTATACATTGCAACACTTATTCTGTTAAATTTCATCCGCCGACCAAATGTGACTTAGGTATTGCATAAGTTGTTTTTTTTTTTTTGCATTCTTGGGAACTTATGTTTAAAAAAAATTGACTGATTGTGATAATTATTTTTTGACAAATTTCAGCAGCGTGCCAAATGTGAAGGTTATGATTACATACGGTGGTCAGTGGGTCGATGACATTTACAAGGGTGGTGATACACGAGTCAGGGTTGTTGGGAGTGATTTGTCATTATCAGGCCTAGTGAAGCTAGTTGAAGAAGTTGTTGGGGTCGACGCACAGAAGAATGAAATTGATCTACATGCATCGCTGAGACATGCTGCAGGGGTTTCCCGCATAGTTATTAGGGATGATAAAGATGTAGCAAGTATTCTGCGAGATGAGAAGGCAGTTGCTGTGTTTGTGACAGTTAAGGCAGGAAAGGGAAACGATATGCGACATGAACATGGTATCCAACATAGTCATCGCCTACAACAGAATGGTAATTATTCTGACATACCACAACATGCATTTCCTAACATACAACCATGGCAATCACGTTTGACGTATCGTCAAGAGTTTGAACAGGCCGGGACACACCTGAGGTGTCTGCAAATCATGTCTGCACAATTCCGATCAGAATGTGCATCGAATGAATTTCATGGTACACTGCAACAAACAAATCTATCAAATGGAAATTCAGTTGGTCAATCGCCGTTCGTAAAGGACACTGTGATGGTTGTGAGCGATGTCGATGCATCTGATGAGATTGAAGATGATGTTGAAGAGGATGACACGACGGATACGCATGATGACTTGCACGATGCATGTTCAGATGATGACGAGGGTGAGCACATTGACCTCCCTGCTTTCAATCGTGCAGATGGCAACACAGGACACGCCACAACTGTTGTGTTAGAAGATGTGCAGTTCGAAGACCATGCCACAACTGTTGCGTTAGAAGGGGTTCAGTTCAAAGACCATGCCACAACTGTTGCATTAGAAGGGGTTCAGTTCGAAGACCATGCCACAACTGTTGCGTTAGAGGATGTTGAGGGTGCCGAGCCTATTAACGACGACACCATCGTCCAAAGGAATGACATTCGTTCGCCAGTGGACAGTGATGAAGAGAGGGTAAAAACAGGGGTATCTCATGAATGGGTCGTTCCGTGGTAGATATGATATCCTTCCAAACAGTTACGACAGAGGAATCTGGAGCACACGTCGACCACTTATATCGCGAACAAGTGTTTCGATCGAAGTCAGATTTGAAACGTGTTTTGAGCATGTTGGTAATAAAAGAGCATTTTGAGGTGAGAGTTAAAAAGTCATGCCACGCTCGTTTTGAGGTGGGTTGTAAGGAGAAGGCATGCAAGTTTGCTTTGCATGCAATGAAGTTGCCTGAGGGAGATTACTGGCAAATTCGGAGGTTGCATAAGGTACACACGTGTACTGTTGATGTTTTGCAAAGTGGATACCGAACTGCGAGCGCGAGGGTTATTGGTGAGCTTATCTCGACCAGGCTGCAAGGAAATTATGTTACCCTATTGAGACCTAAGGAAATAATGGAAGAGATGAATCGCATGTGGGGATTGCAATGCCTTTATGGAAAGGCATGGCAAGCGAAGCAGTATGCTGAAAATCTTGTGTTCGGTCCCCCGGAAGAGTCATTCCAACTCATCCCTTCATATTTCCACATGTTGGAACGTGAAAACCCTGGTACGCTCACGAGTGTCGCTACAGATCGGGAACACCGATTCAAATATTGCTTCTGGGCGTACGGGTCATGTATCCAGGGGTTTCATTCTGTAATGCGGCCTGTACTTGCTATCGATGCCACACATCTAAAAGGTAGATTCAAGGGTATTTTGTTTGTTGCGGTTTGCAAAGATGCGAACGAGCAGATATATCCAGTTGCATTCGGCATTGGCGATGTCGAGGACGAAGAGTCTTGGTCGTGGTTTCTTAACCAATTGCGTCGTGCAATTGGTTGTGTCGAAAACCACATGTTAATTTCTGACCAGCATCATGCGATTAAGAAGGCAGTTGAGAATGTGTACAACGACGCGCATCACGGTCTATGCAGTTACCACTTAGGGAAAAACATTAAAAACCTGTTCAAGCGCACCGATGTTAATACCATCTTCACATTGGCTGCAAACTGCTATAGGCTGTCCAATTTTACCAGACACATGACTGAGCTGGAACAGATTTGCAAACCTGCTTATGACCGCCTAATGAGAATAGGACCTGATAGATGGGCACGTGCACGGTCACCGGCAAGGCAATACAAGCTGATGACATCCAACATTGCGGAGTGTATTAACTGCTGCCTCAGGCATGCAAGGAAAATGCCAATAACCGTCTTGATCGAGTGCATCAGAGGCATGTTCCAACGTTGGTTCCATGACCGGCACAATGAGGCATTGAATATGACCACGCCACTCAGCCCTTGGGCTACCGATCTGTTGAACAAACGGTTGAATGCAGCATGTCATTTCGCCATCCAACCAATCGATCTGGTGGAGTTCCAAGTTATAGGCGGGAATACGGACGCAGTCGTCAACCTATGCACGAAGACTTGTTCATGCGGTGAGTTCCAGAGTGATCTACTCCCCTGCACGCATGCAATGGCGGCAATAAGGTGTGAATAATCATGTTTTCTTTTCTTAGTTAGGGTATTGCTCATTGAATTTTTTACATGTTTACATTGTTCCCCAACTGAGATTTCATTGCCTTCGCAGTAAGTGCAATCGTTCACCCATTGAATTCTGCTCGCACTATTACACGACAAGCTCTTGGGTGGAGGCATATTCAGTTCCCATTCGCCCAGTTGGCCATCCCAGTGAATGGGACGTCCCCCATGAGGTTAAAGAAATCGTCGTTCTGCCACCAACATGTCGAGGTCAAGCGGGGAGACCTAGGAGGAAAAGGATTCCATCGGCTGGGGAAGGCATTCGCCGACGTAGATGTTCACAATGCAAGAGCTATGGTCATAATAGACAAAATTGCCGGACGCCGTTTACAGGTCCATCCACACCCGGGGAAACATCATATGCTCATCCTCCGGATGGACGACGACGACGACGGAAGGCATGTTCAATATGCAGACAACCCAGGCACACACGAAACACCTGTCCATTACCTTTAACAAACAGTGATAACGTTGCAGATGTCGTACCTTAAGATTGTGGAACTTCACACCTCAGTTGTTAGGGTTTCGTTCGAACTGGTTCGAAATGGCCAGACATTTCCATTGAATAATGATATTTGAATTTGAGTTTGCCAGAGTCTGGAGGTGATAAGATGATACTGTCGGATCATCAAATGCCTTGTACTCCGTCATAATTGATGATAATTTCTGTCTCTTTGTAAACAATCAAATTCTTATTTGAAATATACAAATAATACTCATAATTGATGATAATTTCTGTCTCTTTGTAAACAATCAAATTCTTATTTGAAATATACCAATAATACTCATAATTATAATTACATTTGAAATAGAGCATGCAGTCAGAAAAGCCATCACGATGGTGGTGCAAATTGAGAGCGAACTAGGTCCTCCAACTGTTGTTGGCGCTGCAACAGCTCACGATTTTGCCCCTCCAACAATTCTAGTCGGGCATTCAACCTTGCGTCCATTGTTTCCATAAATGAAAGGAGACGAGCGAATGCTGGATCAACATCGATTGGCTCGTTCCTAACCCATGTGTTGTTCCTGAACTCAAAACCTAGCTGTTTAATACTGTGCTCATTGATGTGATCGAACAAAGCATGGTTTATTGGCGGATCACAATGGCTGTCGACATTGAAGTAATCTATTATCTCACTGATCAACATGCTGTAATGCAGGTTTCTGTTGAGACCGTCAATTGTCAGGAGCATGTCATCCATTATGAATTTAGCAAGGTCGATACGGCGGGACAATTTGATGTTATTTAAGAACCAGAGCCCCTCTGTCCTGATATTCACATACATCGCTTGGCGAGGACGGATAGTGTGAGCGATGATGAGATGCAACACTTGATCAAAGAAAGACATCCTTGTCCAATTAGGACTTTCACTCTGTTTTGAAGGAGGGCGGATAAATGCGGACACAAGGTTCCCACCGCCACTGACACGGCACAGATCTGATTGCATCGAAGTCAGGTGAAAGACGCGTTCTATCAATTCGCGCGTAACAACGATACGTTGTCCCATGACGTGAGTGACAAACGAATCGTCATGGTGCACAGCCGTAGATGTTTCCGACTCAGCATATTTTTGTCTTGCATTGAAGTAAAAAATCTGGACCAAATTCTCGTAGTATGGCCTCATCGTGTCCATCCTAAATTTTCAAAGTTCGCAATGTATGGGAAATCGATTGACCTTAAATAATCAAAGTCAATTATACGCCCGGGCATTACCTTTCTCTTGGCCCATTTGGCGTTGAATTTCGCAGCGTGCGACGGATGGGTGAAATTTTGTATAAAGGAACTGACAGCCGATCCGGACGATGTTTCCACATCACCGGCGCCGCCTTCACCACTGCTTGACGGATGGGTGCGTTTGCTTCTGTGACTCATCTTAGATATATCCGAAGTTAGGATATTTGGAACTTGAAACAACAACTGTAATGCGGTTCCAATAACCGAACAACTCGATATCAACTAATAATATCAATTGACGATTCCATTCTAACCACACACGCGATATTATACATTACTGACGCGATATGGATCAACTAGTCACGCAACTCCAATTTTCTAGTCATGCGATTCCCACAACAAGTGACGCGACCACAGATTACTGACGCGATATGGATCAACTAGTCACGCAGCCCCATGACAACCACTAACGCAACTTCAGTTTTCCAGTAACGCGATTCCCACAACAAGTGACGCGACCGCAGATAACTGACGCGATATAGATCAACTAGTCACGCAGCCCCATGACAACCACTAACGCAACTCCAGTTTTCCAGTCACGCGATTCCCACAACAAGTGACGCGACCGTAGATCACTGACGCGATATGGATCAACTAGTCACGCAGCCCCATGACAACCATTAACGTAACTCTAGTTTTCCAGTCACGCGATTCCCACAACAAGTGATGCCACCGCAGATCACTGACGCGATATGGATCAACTAGTCACGCAGCCCCATGACAACCACTAACGCAACTCCAGTTTTCCAGTCACGCGATTCCCACAACAAGTGACGCCACCGCAGATCACTGACGCAATATGGATCAACTAGTCACGTAGCCCCATGACAACCACTAACGCAACTCTAGTTTTCCAGTCACGCGATTCCCACAACAAGTGACGCCACCGCAGATCACTGACGCGATATGGATCAACTAGTCACGTAGCCCCATGACAACCACTAACGCAACTCCAGTTTTCCAGTCACGCGATTCCCACAACAAGTGACGCCACCGCAGATCACTGACGCGATATGGATCAACTAGTCACGCAGCCCCATGACAACCACTAACGCAACTCCAGTTTTCCAGTCACGCGATTCCCACAACAAGTGACGCCACCCCATGACGGATGTTGCCAGTCAATATCAACTACTAACGCGATGCTAAATCTTAAAGGTTCACGCCATCCATATTTAGTAGTCACGACATCCAAGTCGATTACTTACCCGATTCCATAATAACTACTGTTTCTCAAATACTAACGCGAATCAATATAAACTGGGGACTCGATTGTTAGTGCGTTGAGTAACCCAGTTCAATATCAACTGGTTACAACCTTGTGTCACGCAATGCAATTCAACATGTCATATATGCTGTAAACTAAAGGGGGGTTGGCACATGCGGAGGCAATCACGATGCCATGTAAATACTGTAATAGACTAAGACTAAGAGACTTTACGATGCGAATAAGAAACAAAGGAAAGAAGAAACAATGTTGTTCTTATTGCAGCCGTATGCGTATAACAGCAATGAATACATAACTGTTCTTGTTGTTAATTGAAACAATAAAGAATACAAAGAATAATATGTAAATGATAGAACAAAGAATAATATGGACATGATACGGAACAATGTTATTTGCAGATTGAAAAAGAATAAACAAATAAAAAAATTTAACAACCCGAGGTGTTTGCAAAAATCTCTATGGCAAACTTATTTCGAATGCCTTCTATGGCGTTTGCCTTCAGGGGTGGAGGATCCGACTGGATGAACCACTCCAACAAGGCAATAACCCAATCCCCGCAGCTCACTGAATCTTTCTGTACCGGGGTCTTTGCTCTTAATTTATACATCATTGGCGTCAAAGGTCGCGTTTGACGACGCAATCTGGTAAAGTACCCCGACTGGTGGCATATAATGGGAAACAATGATGTTAGTGGACTCATCTGCTGATCACGCAAGCCAGACTTATGTGTGTCGTCCCGACCGTACGATGTGTCCACTAACATCATAGACCAACTTCGCAAGTTGATGTGCACTACCACCCAGTGTCCGTCAAAATAGCACGGTGCGAGAATTGAGTCAACCTTATCCCAGGCCAAACCCCATGGAGGACTGAAACCCCTTGCATAGTCCAGCAGATGGCCTAGAATTACCACCTCACTCGGGTTGAATGCCTTATCGTTGGGGGAAGGCTCCATTTCTTTGCTCAGCTCCAGCAAAATAAGCTGGCAATTACGTTACGCACAATAGTTAAATAAATAAAACTAACTAATACACAGACCTTACATTTGAATAATTACAACTCACTAAAATATGATATACGTACATAAAATGTGGTGTCAACGATGCATATTCTGCTCTTGTAGTGTTGTGGATGGTGCTCGCGCGCCCGCTTACACAACACACTGATGCATGCATCAATATGTTGGGTGTCCATCAACTCTGTCGGCGTCTCCAATAGTCGAAAAAAAATCAAGGCCCTCTTGTCCTTCGATGCCCAGAATGTTAACCCTGCATATTTTTTTCATAATAACACCAATGTTAAAAGACTATGAAATGAATACACTAGAACCATAAAGACAGAAGGCTTGATTGTTTACCTGGCTTGATCGTTTTTCATGAAAGCCTCATTTCTGGCCTTCAATTCGTCCTTCGATTTGCGCTGAATCAACAGTGGGTTAACGTACGGGCTTCGAAGGTATTTGCTGGCTAAGGTCACACGTGCATCTTCGGGCTCAAGTTGAGGTGGAGCCTCGGTAAATACAGGTGTGATCTCACCTTGCCATACCACTAATTCTGTGGCCTCTGGTTGAGTTGGGACAGGAGCAGGAGCCTGACGCCCGGAAGTTGTGGCTCCACTAATTGCACGAGAAGGTATGTCATGAGGAAGCCGGGCTGCCTCTGCTGGGGATGGGATAGCCACAGGCTGATGTTCGATTGGGCCAGCGGGAAGCGACATTCGAGCTGATGCAATTGACTGATTTATCGCACCCGCATCCTCGACATCAACCCCAATCCCACTGCCATCTTTCTCGCGCGCACCATCATCTTCACCCATAAATCAAGCTTGAACGATTCAAAAAATCAAACACATTAGAACACTGTATACATCACACATGTTATAACCCATACTGAGAAAAACATAAATGTGCATACCTCAAAATGGTCGATCAGCCGACCAACAATCCGATCCTCCACCCCTTGCATTGACTTCTCGATATGCTGATGCAGTGGCTGGATCTCCAACTGCATTGCCTGCTGAATCTCCAACTGTATTGCCTGCATCTGCATATGCATATCAGTCTTCAAGGACTGTAGGTCTTTCTTCCACTGTGTCCGCATCCGTTGCAGCTCTCGCTTAATGCTCATAGTCTTTTACGGACGCAGCGGTGGGTTGTGCGCCTCAACAGATGGGGAAGTAGTAGAAGCAGGAGGAGGTGCAGCATGATGGGCAGCATGAAGACACGGAGGAGGAGAATCAGGGGCTTCAGCAGCACCGAAATGGGGAGGGACCTCCTCGTCCACGTGGCGTCTCCGCTTAACGCCTCGTGCTGCCTTACTTTCATCTTTGCGGTCCATTATCCTCATCCTTTGCTAGGGACCGAATTCTGGTCGACCTTCCAACTTCCATAATGGAACGTATTGCTGCCCCTCGGAGATGTTGACCTCAATGTCGGCCCAGTACGTGGTCAACATCTCTTCTGCAGTTGCCTCCAACGTCCTCAGCGCGCACAACTGCACCAAATCATGAATTACCATTAGGTATAACCCTCGATAGCCTATGTCAATCAAAATTAAATTTTATTAAATACAAAAATATGGTTTATTTACTCACCTTCCCTTCTTCCTCCAGATTTGCAATGCTGGCATGGAAGCCTACAGGTCTTTCATCACATTGCCATTTTAGCATTCTTGGCCAAACTTGTCCCGACTGGCGCTGCCTTCCAAATAGGCTTCGGATTACAGGAATTGCTTCCAATGCCCAAAACTGCACATCAAACGTAAAACATTTTTTACTCACCTCATAAATTCTTATGCGAAAAGATTTAACCTCATTAAATCTTATGTGACAAGAATAATGATAAACAGTGTATGGCACACTACCTGAAACGCCCAAATAAATCCGTAGATGTGGTAGCGACTTTTCTCCGCTACTCCTGCAGTAGGAGGTTCGAAGCCCCTCATCATGTAATCTACGGTCAGACTCCAAACATAAGTGCCCCATGGGAATGCGTTCCACTCCTCGATGTTCTCCACAAGCGACAGCAACCATGGAACAACTGATCGTCTGTAGTCTTGACCGAATAAAACATTTTGGGCAATCAAGACGAGGGCCATCTTCGTCGCATCTCCCTCCTGCTGAAACTGGCCTCCCTTGAATGTATCTAAAACTTTTTGAATCTTCACCTCGTTCCCCTCTCCCCAGTAACGCAGGTGAATTGCTCCCGGGACGGCCTCGTATCGATTGACAATAAGGCCCGGTATGGCACCAAACTTAAGCCCTGTCACGAGGCAGAACTCCCTTTTTGAGAACCGGGCCTTTGTTCTCCCTATGGCGAGCCATAGCTCGCCCTCGATGGCGGCCGGTTCATTTATTCTGCGCAGCATTAGGTTGTGCACGAGACTGGCGCAGAATAAATTCTTATCAGCTTCGACGCCCATCATGTGCCCAAAGCATGTTCCCTTCAACCTCTCCAACTCGTTCACTTTGGACATCATCTCCCGTATCATATGTAGCTGCGGCCACTTGCAGTGGTTGTTAATGCCCGCGTTGAACCCCCACTGCTGCCTCGGCACACAAAGCATAGATTTTAGATTATCATGCTCTGTTCCTGTGCTGCCCATCTGCAACATACAACAGATCACCTTCCATTTAGTCATGTTAATACCATCATTGTAGATTAACATAAAAACAATAGGCATTTCTCAGAAATAGCCATCCTCATAAGTTAACTCATAAAATAACCCTCTCCATACTTTTAACTGTTTTTAGACAGCCCTGGACCAGCATAATTAATGCAAGTGCCGTGCATGGATTGTTAAGCAAATCAACATATACAAATTAAAGCATTACAGTTGATCCATAATAATACATAACGGTTCCAATTTCTTTCATGCAGTGCCATACGGATAAATTTCATGCAGTTATGACACTTGTGCCATTCAATATAAAACAAGTCACGCAATGACTTTTAATTAGTCACGCAATTACGAACATTAATCACGCAACCATCTATACACAAGTGACGCACCGATATAAACCCATCGACCATTCGTGCAATGTAAACCTTATTACAATCACGCACACCCTGACCCCATGCCATCTACTCGTGCTGTCACGCACTGACCTATCAGTATGTCACGCAAAGTTAAAGCCTAATGCAATCACGCAAACCCTGACCCCATGCCATCCACTCGTGCTGTCACGCAATGTTAAACCCTAATGCAATCACGCACACCCTTAGTGACCCCATGCCATCCACTCGTGCTGTCACGCAATGACCTATCAATATGTCACGCAATGTTAAACCCTAATGCAATCACGCACACCCTTAGTGACCCCATGCCAAAATCCAGTCACGCAAAGCGGGTACGTAAGCCATCAGTCACCCTAAATGCCAATTCCTACCAAAGTGTCTGGACACATACATATGAACCAGTCACGCGACGTCGGTCACCTTTCGACCCCATCAACACCAACAATACCACATTCACCTCACTATTCAACCATTTCAAACGACAACCAATATCAATATGAACAACCAATATGTATAGGTTTATGCTCAAAAACCAAAACCCTCAACATGAAGAATAACCATTTCGTCACACGGTTCAAAATTTTTTAAAAAATAAAATACTTTCCTTAACTAAAATAAAATAAATATTATACCTTTCTCCTCGTACTGTCAACTTCCTCTCACTGCTGAGTATGTGAAGCACCTTTATGCTGATAACAACCACTCTAAAATGGTCCCACTGCGAAAATGCTTCGAACTTTGTCTGCCGACTAAGTATCGACAAAATTGCTTTGGAGGAGATGTACGGTCTGTCTTTGAGAACTGAGTGGTGGACCACATATAAACAGACTTTACCCGTTGCAACGTTTCGGGTTGAGGCGCGGACCCAAAAGGATGCGTCGGTTTCATTAAGGACATTTTCGTCCAAAGGTGACTTTTTGTGTCTAAAAACACTTAAAATTATGGAGAAGTCCATTCTCAGAAACGCCTTATGAATTTCGCCTATAAAAAAAAAGTCGCCTTTAAATAATTATAGCTAAACTGCAATTGCTGAAATACCTTTTCATTTAACCCAGTCACACTTTTTACACATCTACTTAATTCATTTAGTGCATTCCTCCATTCATGAACGCTTCTTATGCCCTTCATACTGCTAGCAACTGTAACTATAGCTAAGGGTAAACCAGCACATTGCTCAACAATAGATTCCACAATTGGTAATATATCTGGATAATTAAGAACATCCCTACCTACTTTCTCTAAGAATAAACTCCATGCATCTTGTTTCGGAAGAGTAGGCACTCTAACTTCTCGACAATCCAAATAGCAACACACATCCAACATACGAGTTGTTACCACTAACTTACTCCCGTTAGATGGCTCAGGGATTCCTACTTCAAGAGAAAATTTATCCCATAGATCATCTACGATTAACACATACTTGCCTTTTCGAGTCAACATTTCGTGTAGCACCCCTGCCCTTATTATTTCATCCTCGTCATCAAGAAGGGTAAATCCCATTGCACGTGAGATGCATTTTTGAATTTTGGACATGTTCATCTCCTTTGATGCAGTGATCCATATCAGAATGTTAAACTTTTGAGTCTCTTTTAAAAGTTGATTGTTGATGATCTTCATGATTGTTGTTTTACCCACTCCTCCCATTCCCCAAACTCCAATCTTTCGAATATCATCATCCATCAAGTATGTCCAAATTTCTTTCATACAAAGCTCTGCAGCATTCCCGAATAAAGTTGTGGTTGACAAAGCTTGACCAATCCACGTAAGCTCATCAACCACCAAACCTTGATCAAACTTACCCCGTTGAAGAAGTTCCTCAACTTCTTGTTTCTTTTTTAAAACATTTTCTGCGTGAAACCCACGTGAGACAGCACTGCTGTTCTTAACTCTTTGTTCAAGGTTTTGTGTTTCACCATTTATTCTTTCAACATTCTCCAACCATAAATGAACTTCTTTCTTGAGTTTCTTATGCCGATACAGCTCTGCCCTCATTCTTGATTCTGTGTCTTCCTTAAGGGCATTTAAATCCTCCAACTTTCTTTTTAGGTCATTCACATTCTGCTCAAGTCTTCTATGGCTGTCCAAGTGTTTGTCAATTTTATTCAGAAAAAAATCCATGGCTGCGCGTCCCTACACAACACCAAATGGTGCATCATTATATACTCCAATGGATGTTATCCTCTATAATTATAGCCACTTACAAATAAAGTAGACTCAATAAACTTGTAAGTAGCATTATTTCCTTTGATACATACTTGTAAGGAGCTTATAATTAGACAAGTTGGATATCAAATTAAAGATGTGGACCACAATACGTTGTTTTTGTAGTTGTATAGGCCACTAAACAGGGGAGAAATAATTTTAGGAGTAAAAAGCATGTCCTAAAGTGTAATTGCAGGTAGTTAGTTATCATGAAAATGATGAACTTAAATACATGAAAACAACATTTTAAATGAAAGGCGGACGATTGTTGTTTCGACGTTCAAAGAATTAAACCGCCTGATATGGATATGTTGAGACCCTCTTCTGTCTTTGCAATTTTCAAATAACTAATGTGTTAGTTTCTATCTTTTTAAGGAATTATGACATTTTAATATATTCCTCTTGACCAAATCAAATTCAACTGGAGAATTGCAGAAAATAAGCAGAGCAGAGAAGAAATAATACAACAAAACAATGAGAATCAAACTAAACAAACAGCTATGGGATGTTAGCAGTACCTGTCCTAAGCAGAGCGGAGAAGAAAGTAGTGAACAAAGTAAGGTTCAAAAACTGATAATCAGAAAGCTTCTTCAGCCAAATCTTGTGTGCCTAAACAATGCAGAGAGAATATGCCATTAAATGCACATAATGGAATTAGGTAAGCAATTTTCTTGCATTTTATGAAAATAAAAAAGAAGCAAAAAATGGGAAGTTCAAATGTTACTTCCGTAGCTCACTGATATGGAAATGGAGTATGCTTCTTGACCCTAAATTTGTGGTCATACTATTTGCCATGCCATGATGTGGCAAAATTTCATTCATTTAATTTTAAACATTAAGGTTTTTTAATGCAACCCAAAATCAATCCTAGTTATTTTATCTGCCTTCTCTTAAACTTCATTTGCTGAAACACTGAAAAGATCATGGTTGCCCTTATTACCACAGTTACCCTTTGAGGCAGGGTGATCAAATTTAACTGTGAATAAGGCAATAAAGATGCTCAAAAAGTCTTAATTATTTTGTCAATTGTCAACCAGAAAACCTAATCTGGAGAAATGTAAGCCCTTTGAACTTGACCGATTTCTGCCACCATACATGAGATTAGCACTTCACTTGTAATAGTGTACTTATTCTTTCCTCTATACGAACAGATATCCATGTTCAAGAACACTTGCAAATGTATTCTCAAGATGCAAGAATCATTCAATTAGAATACTTGCAAAATATTATAGGGATTCTAAATCTACATCTACATCTGCTCATGGTGGGGCATATCTACTCTATTCTCTGAAAGTAATCACGTTTTCCTCTGAATAGATATGCTAGAAGACAAAAAGTGTGTAAGTTGTCTATGTATCAAAGCTCATGCAGTGGTGAGAATAAGTGAAACAAAGAAGGAAGAAATTTAGTGTAATGAGTCCAGCTTCAGGGAAGATGGGTATGGGAGAAATGTATGGCAGCTTAAAAGAATATGTTGATCAAGTTTGCAGTGAATGCATATAGATTATAGTCAACTAAATGGGAATAAGTTCTTCTCAGGTTCTGACAATAATAATTGCTGTCAAATGGATATTTACGAAATGAACCAATATGTTTGAAACAATCAAGCAATGAAATCCAATTGTTGTGATCAATTTTAACTTGATTCACCTAAGCAATCTCAAGATTCAAGAATCATTTCATTAAAATACACAACCAAAGCTCATCCTAGGTTATATCTATCTTACTCTGCAATGATAATGACTCGTTCCTAACAACGACTAAAGGAGAGGAAGCTTTTCTTTCTTTGTTGACCTGCTCAAGAGGTACTCAAAAGCCTTGGCCACTTAATTATTGTTGTGGATAATTATTGCTTTTATCCCTGATTATGATATTACAATCACTTTTGGAATAAACATTTCCAATTGCTTTCATCATCTTATTAGCTACATACCGATTCTAGCTGATTTTGCTCTTCTATCACCAGACTCATCGACTTTTAATAATTAAGAGCATGTTGATTTACGAATACGGAATAGAGGGACAAAAATAACTATTCTGTGAGAATAATATAAGACATGAATATTATGTAGTTTGGTTAACATTATTTTAATGTTTAGTTAGCTAAAATAGATTAGAAATAATAAAAGAATAAGTGATGAAACAACAAAAATATCCTTTATTATAATCTATTATTTTTAATTTAAAATATTTAATTTTTTTACAATTTATTTAAAATATTAATAAGTTTTCAATTAAAAATTTAATTGATTATTTACTTTTTTTGTCTAATTTTTTATTTTTTAAATATTAAAATATTAAAAATATATTTTATTTAAAATATTAATAATTTATAAGTAAAACTTTCCTATGATTATTTTATTTTATTTTGAAAATATTAAAATATTACAACTTTACAATTAAAATTTTTAAATTTTTATTTTTATTTTATTTTGGTTTTTTCTCTTTTTTTTCCTTTTCTTTCTTCTTAGTTGTTGAGGAGGATTTGGCCATGGGGCAACAAATCTGGCGTTTTTCATAGCTAGATCTGATCGTGGAATGCTAGATCAACACTTTCCATACTCGGATCTGGCTGTGGAGCACCAAATCAACACTTCCCACACAGTGCCGGCCCTTGGGTGAAGCCACCCAAGCAATGGCTTTAGGCCCCCAATTTGGAGAGGCCCCATTTTAGAAAAAATTTATAATTTTATAATAATTATAATATATTTAATTATATTAAAATATATAAAAATTAAAAAATATATAAAAATAAAAAATAATTATTAAAATTATTTTTTCATTTTTTTAATTATGTGACTAATAATTTTAATTTTCTATTATTTCCTTCTTTATAGAATGTTATTAATTTTCAACTATATTCTCTTATTTTCAATAAACCAACAGTCATATATATTTACTTATCTCCAACAGTTATTTTTTTCTCACTTATTTTTCTTATTTCCAATCAATGCATTTAATGATTTTCAACATCTATTTTTGTCCTATATATAAAACTAATTTTTTTCATTGTATAATATCTACTTTTGAAATCTTCCTTTCTTATTTGCCTTTTCTTCCTTTAACTTCAATTTTTCTTCAAAAAATACACAAAAAGTCTATTCTTTTATTATCTTTATAAAACTGTGAGCCTCATTTACAGTTTGTAATAAGCATTCAACAATTAGGTACTATTGTTCTAATATTTACATATTTTTTTACTTTAATTTAGAGTTTATATTATATTGTTATATTATTTTTATTTCATGTGATAGTTGATTTGTTTGAATTAGAAATTTTGATTGTTAATTTTATATTAGCCATTTAGAAAATATAAGATAATTATAATAGTTTAAAATATAAGATAAAAGTTTAATTAAAAATTTTAAATCTCAAAAAACTAGAAGAATAAAATTTTAATAATTTTTTTTAATTTTAATAAAAAAAAAGCCTCATTTGAATATTTTGCTTTAGGCCTTTGAATTGGTTGGGCCGCCCCTGTTCCCACAACCAGATCTTACTATGGACTCTAGATCTGGTTTTGCTGGCATCAATTGGTTGCCATTGTCCTCTACTATCCTCTCGGAAATTTAGAGAAAGGAGAGAGGCACATGAGTGGAGAAAGAAAGAAAATGAGAAAAATGAAGGTAGATTTGTAATTGTTGAAATTAGTTAAGGGCATTCTGTCCAATGATTTTTTTATGCTATTTGAGCTCAAATGGAATAATCATTATGAGGGAAGAAGTCAGTAATGGCTGTTTCGACTTTTCTCAAAAAGATCATTTTGAGAAATTACTGTTCCGTAAAACAAACAACGGGTATAAATAATAGAGGGAGAATTGCGATTCCCTTCACCCCGACCAAGCATGAAAGTTTCATAAACAAATTACAGTGAGTGGAGGAATTGAGATCAGTCTAACAAGCTACAAAATTCTATATATAAAATTGGCTGATGCTCGCGCAAGACTTTGAATAGATAAAAACAGTGAAGAAAATGCCTACCAGTACCAGAGGACAAGATATAAACATCCTTGCTAACCATAGAACCAGCTACAATAAGTGTATATAGCAAAGAAATACTGAAAGATCAAGTACCGGTTAAAAGAAAGAAATAGTAGCTGTGCCTTATCGTGTTTATAGATAATCAATCAAGGAAGAAGGAAGTGGGAAAACAAAATAAAGTGCTAAGGAAGGTTCAAATTAAGACCAGAGAAATGAATACATGAGTGAATTGTTATGGTCCTGGTGGAACAAGGAAGAATTGAAGCAAATTGCAGGCTAGTGGAAACTGACGAAGGTTAGATATACCTACCCTGTGAAAGGTATAGAAGAAAGAAGGCCACCCAGAAGAAATTAAGTCCAAGAGACTCCCTGTAAGTATACCGTGGCAATTAAGAAGGAAAACAATGTGAAAGAATTGAAAAGTTAATTCAATCCAATTGTAGCAGTAAAGAAATAATAATTGTTAGATAAAAAATTCTGTGTCCTCTTCCACCAAACCAGTATAACCATTAATCTACCGACTTCCACAAAATGCATTTGTTTTGTGTTTTTTTCTTTTTTTTGACATTCAGATGGCCATTGTCTCAGGTTAATCTCACAATGGCACAGTTGAAGAGAAACAATAATGGCCATTTGAACCTTTTTAGTTTG
Source organism: Theobroma grandiflorum (assembly GCA_036013995.1). NCBI lineage: Eukaryota > Viridiplantae > Streptophyta > Magnoliopsida > Malvales > Malvaceae > Theobroma > Theobroma grandiflorum. The sequence continues at coordinate 30,741,714 of CP142133.1, forward strand.
CTTCTAAGTAAAGGCAATGAATTGTGCTCGAGTTGTTCAAATTAAAGAACTGAATCAATGGATTAACTATTGATTGTTTTATATTAATTTCTTTAGTGTTTTTTTTTATTGGTAACTACTCTGTCGAGGGTAGAAGAAAGGCCAAGAGAACCCCTGTAAGCATGGCGTGGCAGTTAAGAAGAATAACAATGTGAAAAGATTGAAAATTTAGTTAATCCAATAATAGCAGTAAAGAAATAATAAATGTCATACTCCCATTAGATTAAATAATTGTGTATCCTTATCTTCCACTTAACAAATTTAAACTTATTCAATGAATTAACATAAAATTTAATTAAAAATGCTTTCGTGCTCGAATTAAAGAGCTAAGTCAATATTGGATTAAGAAAAGCAAAAAAATGATGAATTCTAAGTCAATGGATTTCATAACTTCGACAAAATCAGATCACCAAGCTTCAAAGCGACCATTCATAACTTGAGACCTTTTCTCCCTCCACTTCTCCTTGACCCCCCGGCCCCCTTAGGGCATGCATGTTTGATTCATAAATATGTAATAGAGGTGAAAAAAAATAGTTATTATGTGGACATAGTATAGCATATGAATATTCTGTAATTTGATTCATGAAATGAAATTGTCATTATAACATTATTTTAATGTTTGGTTAGTAAAATTAGGTTTTAAATAATAAAAGAATAACGGATGAAAAGACAAAAGTATCTTTTATTGTAATATATGATTTTCAATTTAAAATATTTTTTTTGGCAATTTACTTAAAATATTAATAAGTTTCTAATTAAAAATTTAATATTATTTTTTTCTCTATTTTTTATATTTTAAAATATTAAAATATTAAAAATATATATTTTATTTTTAAAATGTTAATAATTTATAAGTAAAATTGTTATATGATTATTTTATTTTATGTTTAACATATTAAAAATTTATAATTAAAAATTTGAAACTTTAAAATTTTCATTTTATAATTGTATAGGCTCCTAAAGAGGAAAAAAAAATCAATTTAGAAGTCAAAAGCATGTCTTAAAAGTGTAATTGTAGGTAATTAAGGATCATCAAAATGATGAACATAAATACATGAAAACAGATGATTGTGAAATTGAGAGGAAAATGTGTAGCAAAAAATGAATACTCTTCTTGCCTCTAAATTTTTAATTATAAAATTGAGAAACAATAGTCAACGAAAAGAAACCACAATGTTGCAGCAAGTGGCTTTAAAATGGAGATTTATGAAATAAACCAATATATTAATTTTATACGAAAAGTATATTTGTATTGGAAGCATGATGAGGAAAATGTTGTTAAATTCTCTCTTTATTCAGGATTGATGATACGGTATAGACTTTCGAAATGTAACTGCCATGTGGAGGGTTTAGAAGAAAGTCCAAGAGACCCCTCCAAGAATGGCGTGGCAATTAAGAAGGAAAACAATGTTCAAAGATTAAAATTTTAAATAATAAATGTCGTAATCCCATTGGATTAAATAATGGTGTGAAAATAACAGAGATCTTTCCTCCTTATGAACGTGATATGATCTTGTCCATTCCTTTGAGCTACAGGTGTCCCAATGACAAGCAAGTTTGGTTCTTTAATAGACAGGGTCAATACTCAGTGAAATCTGGGTATAGAATGGCTCAATCTTTTTTGGACTTGCAAGTTGCGGGTAGTTCAAGTGGTAATATGATGGCATTCTGGAAAAGAATATGGCACCTGGAATTACCAAGAAAGGTTATTTTATTTTTGTGGAAGACTTTAAATGGTATTCTCCCAACCCGACAAGCCTTAATTGTTAGGAGAATCATTTTTGAAAGCATTTGTCCTTCTTGTGAATATGAGCTGGAAACTGATTTCCACTGTCTTTGTTGCTGTCCATTAGCAAGAGCAGTTTGGCATTTTTCTAAGTGGGGTTTTACTAATATTGAGGTGTTGTTCTCATCTGTACAAGACTGGATATTTTATATTTTCCAAATGATGGAGAACGAAGAGATTGAAGAAATAGGATGTATCCTATGGGCTTTATGGAAAGTTCGAAATCTGAAAATTTTTCAAGGAAAGAGTTTTGAGCCGTTGCAAGTTATTGAGTTAGCTAGCAATTTACTTGAGCATTATAGGCTTGCTAATGGAGAAAGGCCAAGAAGGAGGATCATGCAGATAAATCGATCATGTGAATGGAGAGCTCCGATTGAGAGTAAACTGAATGTGGATGCCTCTGTTTTTGAGCTGTCAGGAACAAGGCGGATGGGAGCTGGATTTATTGTTAGGAATTCAATAGGGGAAGTTGTATTGGCTGGAGTTAGAAGAATGGTTATGGGTCAATTGGTGGAGGAAGCTGAATTGACTGCTTTAGCTTGGTCTCTTCGCTGCTGCCAAAGGGAGAATATAATGGTTAAGGAAATTGAAATGGATTGTAAGATGGTGGTTGAATGGATAAAAGGAAGACATTTATCTGGTATTCTCGGACATATTGTTGAAGACTGCCTCTATTTGATGGAGAGTTTAAATTGTGTTGAAATCCTCCATTGTTCAAGAGAAGGCAATGAAGTAGCGCACTTGATAGCAAAAAAGGCAAAAGAAATGAGAGAGGAAGCGATTGCCTGGTTCAATAATTCTCAAATGCCAGAGGAAATTCAACAAGCTATCATCAAAGACGCTGGAAGATTGACTGAAGGAGATTAGCAGAGAGAGCAGAAAAATGTTGCTTCAAAGAATATTTGTCAGTTGTTTTATTCTATGATGTTAATGAATTCATATTTTATTCCAAAAAAAAAAAATAATGGTGTGTCCTTATCTTCCATCAAACAAATTTAAACTGAGTCAGTGGATTAACAAAATTTAGATTAAAAAATGGTTTTGTGCTCGAATTAAAGAGCTGAGTCAATGGATTAAGAAAAGCAGAAAAATGATGAATTCTAAGACAATGAAGTTCATCCTTCGTCCTTTTTTTAAAAATATTTTATTACTAATACTGTATACAACAGTGGGATTATTTCATATCGCGCCATAGGTGTTTTCATGTTACTTATAGTGTATTTAATTTTGCTATCCATCTCTTTCATGGTCTAAGAAACATGTATGCAAAATTAATGTTGCAAAATTTGCTTTTCTTTCCTTCAATCAGTGACTGAAGAAAATTGGGAACAGTCCCACTATCAACAAAATTCCATTTATAAATTACAAGCAGAGCTATAAATTAGTTTTTGGATTTTTTTTTAAAGGTAATTTTATTAACACTAAGCCATTATGTTTTCCAAAGTCTTTAACTGTTTGCTAAACACTTCAACTGGCATGAAACGTCAAGCTTGTGCAAAAAAGAGAAGATACACTTGCAATCAGAAATTGCTTCGCATAAGGTTCGATTGCAATTTCCCTTCCTAAACTGTACCAGCGAAAAAATAAAAAGGCTTTCTAATTCTTGTCCTAAAGATCTGTCCTGTACAAAAATTAGCAAAAGCTCAAGGTTTCATCAAGCACGTCTTACTCTAGCCCAAAATTTCAATAACGACGTGACTGCCTTTAAACAAAAAATATAGCAGCCCCTTAACCAAACAAACAAATCCCTGTGAAAAAAAAATCTCGCAACAGAAAAGACTAGAATATTTAAGTAAACAGAAAAAATATAGCAGCTCCTTTTTTTTAATGACACCGTGGACAAATTCCACCATAATCTTTAAGGTTCAATTTTTTTATGGAAATATGCAAGTATAGTTTTATATTGAAATCACTTGAGTAAAGAATTGGATCTTGAACATGGTTTTAAATTCCTTGTTCTGGGAAGAGCTCAGGAACAAAATTCTAATAGACATTGAAAGAGATTCATCTCATTGGAACACACAAAACTCCAAATTCTCACACACGTAATTGAAAAAACCACTCACTTGACAGAAAAAGAGAGACAATTCAGGCGATGAAGTACATGCACAAATTTACAACAATAAACAGAAAATAAGCTCAGGAACAGAGTATACCATTAGCTGCTGCTTCATGAAACGTATGTTTAGTAATCTTCCCCTTCTTCCTCTCGCGCACCTTCCGCTCCAACTTCCTCATAGTTATTCTTGAGAGCGGTAAGATCTACCCGGCTTCCTAAGAATTCACCTGCCTTCGTTCCTTCACTTATATACTAATGAATGAAGGCTTGTTGGGCATACATCGGATCAAACTTGTGCTCAATTTGGGAGAAAACCTAGGCCACGACTGTGTTGTTGACAATCATGCACAAAATTCTGATTAAAAATTCATATTGTCGTGAATTTATTCTCAATCACAGAAGCTCGATGGGAACTGCTACTGCAATTACCTTCAATTGGCAATCGAAAGATATATCATAATCATTGAGATAACAAACTAAAGGGCTAACAGACAAGACAGATGCTTTTCCCTTGATAGACTAAACGAAATATTAATAATCTGACCGCCTATAGTGTATGATTATATTTAAAATTGAAATGCACCGCTCACTTGAACATGATTTTAAATTCCTTGTTCAAAAGAGAGCTAAGAAGCAAAATTCTAATAGAGATTGAAAGAGATTTATCTCATTTGCCAAAATAAAACTCCAAATTCTCACAACCGTACTTGAAAAAACTTCTCACTTGACATAGAAAGAGAGACAATTCAAGAGATGAAGTACATGAACAAATTTACAACAATAAACAGAAAATAAGATGAGGAACGGAGTATACCATTAGCTGCTGCTTCATGAAACATATGTTTAGCAATCTTCCCTTCTTCCTCTTTCACACCTTCTGCTCCAAGTTCCTCATTGCCTTTCTTGAAAGCAGCGACACCTTCACGGGATCCTTGAAATTCACCTGCCTTCGTTCCTTCACTTGCATACTAATAAATGAAGGATTGTGGCATTCAGCAGACCAAACTTTGGGAGAAAACATAGGCCACAACTTTGTTGTTGACAACATCTCATATGGGATTGCGATCAAGCTGCATTTGTGATGCCAAACAAAGCAGAAACTTACCACTAAAAGTCCAGATTGTATTGAATTTGTTCTCAATCATTGAGATAATAAACTAAAGGGCTGAGAGACAAGATAAATGCTTTTCCCTAGACATAGTAAACGAAATAATGATAATCAAACAATCAGATATATGAAATTGAAATGCACTAGATGTCTACTAACCAACAAACAATCAGATGTGGCTACTTGCATTTGATGGTAGCAATAGGAGCATCTCACGATTCTTACCACCAATTGAATAGACTATCAAGAGAGAGATGCTTGAAATCAATCAACATAATATAAGAAATATGAAAAGGAGAGATGCTTTATTGAGTTACATACCATTCTTTTCAGGCAAATAAGGAGAGAGATATACAAATCAGAGCCTCCAGTGTATAATAAATGGCTCAAATAGGGACTTGGCATAGGGATGGTCCACTTCACCGAATCCAAATATTCCCCTGAAGATAAAAGGATTCTGTTAAGAGAAGGAGGCAGAGATGGTTGGCCATCATTAGGCAGACTTGCATCTGATTCAGGATCTGAGTCGGCATCTGATTCAAGATCTGAGTGGTAATTTGATTAAGAATATGATTCGTAATGATCTGACCATTTCAAAAATGGCTCCAGTATGGACTTGGCATTGGGATGATCCCACTCCACCGATCTCAACTTCTTCCCCGGAAGTATAAAGATTTCCTTAAAAGAGGGAGGAGGAGATGGTTGGCCATCATCAAGCAGTGGAAGATACAGAGGAATCCTCTGTAATTTTGAACACTGAAAGATTGTAATCTTTTCAATAGAATCACACACCATTACTCTATTTGCACCACAAATACTTTTCAGTTCCTGTAAAAACCGCAATTCCAATATCCTTAATTTGGGAAGAGAAAATTGGATGGTATTAGTGTTACTACCACCCATTCTTTCTTCCTCAACGAGTTCCATTTCTGATGCTATTATTTCCTCCATTTGGTGGCATTCCTCAACAGTTAACACTTCCAAATTTGGGAGGTTAGTTTGCACCCAACTACACGTGAACAACTTTTTTATTTTTTCACATCTAAATATATCAATTTCTTTAAGAAAAGAAAACATGCCATTTGGCATTGGGATAAACCATGGAAAAAACACCTCTTCTTCTGGGAAATCAACAATGCCATGGTTAATTTTCAATTTCTGAAGATCGGATGGGAACTTGACACTATTTCTGCAGATCGGAAGGGAACAAGATAATTCAATGTATTTATCCCATTCGCAGAAACTAATGAAATTTTTATCACCCACACCCACGTCGTATTGAATAAGCTGTTGTCCTCGACTCTGCAAAGCTTGCACAAAAGTATTCAATTCATTCAAGTCATAAAAGCTCCCTTCAAAGAACTCTAGCTTCTTTAACTCACCTATTTCTTCTCCTTTGACAAAGGCAAAACTTAGCGTCAAGTCTCGCAGGCATGAGAATTTTGATAATATTCCACTAGGGACTTCTTCCACCCACAGATAAAGATAATTGAGATTTACCAACCTTTCCATCCCATGCGGGAGATTCTTGATCTTTCTGCCTGAAAGATGCAACCTCTTTAAAGCTTCAAGTTTTGAGAAAGATGGCACATTTTCTAAATAACGGCATCTTCTTAGCAATAGCATAGTGAGAGCTTCCAAGTTAGAGATGGAACTTGGTAAAATTGTAAAATTATTCTCAGAAAGGTCAAGAACTTTGAGTCTCTTCATGTGCTCAAAGAAACAATCTGGAATACTCACTATTAAGCAATCGGACAGCAATAAAGTTGTGAGCATCTGGCATTTTGGTGGTGACAATTGTGATGGAATTCGTAAGTCTCTATTTTTCATCAAAGAAACCTTTTCTAAATCTTCTGTCCATTCTTGCCCTTGTGGTATCTCTTTCAATTGCAGACCGGCTCTTACCAAGAATCGTGGACTCGTGATGCGTTGCGCCATGTCTCTCACGAGGTCATGCAACTTCACACGTCCAGTAACTTCACCATTTTCTAACAAGCAATTAGTTTTGAGTTTATTTAGTATGGTGTACCCCTGATCAAACTCTGCTTGTTGGCTATTCATTTCTTCCACAAGCCCCTCGGCAATCCAAAGTTCTATTAGATTAAATTCAGAGATATTATAATCTTCGGGATATAATGCACAGCAGAGGAAGCAAAGTTGAACTCTTTCATATTCTAAATGATCATAGCTAAATTGGAGCTGTTGAAGTACCTTTCCATCCAACCCAGTCACACCTCTTACACGTCTACTTAATTCATTTAGTGCATTCCTCCATTCATGAACATTTCTTATGCCCTTCATACTGCTAGCTACTGTAACTATAGCTAAAGGCAAACCAGCACATTGTTCAACAACAGATTCCACAATTGGTAACAGATCTGGATAATTGAGAACATCTCTACCTACTTTCTCCAAAAACAAACTCCATGCATCTTGTTTTGGAAGAGTAGGCATTTTAATTTCTTGACAACCCAAATAGCGACACACATCCAACATCCGAGTCGTTACCACTAACTTACTCCCATTTGAAGGCTCGGGGATTCCTACTTCTTCCAGAGAAAGTTTGTCCCATAGATCATCTAAAATTAACACATACCTGCCCCTTTGAGTTAACATTTCATATAACATTCCCGCCCTTATAGTTTCATCCTCATCTTCAGGAAGAGTTACTCCCATTTTAAGTAAGATGCCATTTTGAATTTTGGAGATGTTTATCTCCTTTGATACGGTGATCCATAGAACAATGTTGAACTTTTGAGTCTTTTTTAAAAGTTGGTTGTTGATGATCTTCATGATTGTTGTTTTACCTACTCCTCCCATTCCCCAAACACCAATCTTTCCAATATCATCATCCATCAAGCATCTCCAAATTTCTTCCATACAGTTCTCTGCAACTTGCCCAACTAAATTTGTTGTTGACAAAGCTTGTCCAATCCACGTAAGGTCATCAACTACCAAACCTTGATCAAACTTACCCTGTTGAAGAAGCTCCTCAACTTCTTGTATCTTTTTTAAAACATTTTCCATGCAAAATCCACGTGAGACGGAAATGCTTTCCGCAACTCTTTGTTCAAGGTTTTGTATCTCATCATTTATTCTTTCAACATTTCCCAACCATACATCAACTTGTGACTTTAGTTTCATCCTCGGATGCAGCTCTGCCCTCTTTCTTGATTCAACGTCTTGCTTCAGGGCATTTAAATCAACCAATTTTCGTTTTAGGTCAATCATTTTCTGGTCAAGGCTTCTATGGTTGTCCCAGTATTTAACAACCATATTCCAAACAGTCTCCATGTCTTCAGTCCCTACATAACACCAAAATAGTATGTTATATATAATATATTTTGGCAGATTTTATCCACATAATCATAGCCACTTACAAATGAAGTAGACTCAATAAACTTGTAAGCAACATTGTTTTCTTGGATACATACTTGTAAAGAGCTTTAATTAATTAGACAAGATGGATATTACAGATGTGAATCAAAATATATTATTTCTATAATTGTACAGGCCCCTAAAGAGGGAAGAAAATCACTCTAGAAGTCAAAAGCATGTCCTAAAGTGTAATTGTAGGTAATTATATATTATCAAAGTGATGAACATAAATACATGAAAACAACCTTTTTAATGAAAGGCAGATGATTGTTGTTTCTATGTTCAAAGAAAATCAATATTCTGTCTTTGCAATTTTCAATTAACTATTATGTTGGAACAATATTCCAATTTTCAGGTTCTATCTTGTTAAAGATTATGGCATGTTAATATTTTCCTCTTGACCAGATTAAATTAAGTGCAGAGTTGGTGAAGCATTTGGAGGTGGACAGAAATAATAAAACAAAACATCAGGCATAAATGCATGAAATATAACAAAACAAACTTTCTTGCTGTTATTTGGGATTTATGGGAAGTTAAAGTACCTGTCCTGACTGGCTCTGATATTTGGGAGATCCTAAGCAGAGCAGAGAAGAAAGTAGTGAACAAATTAAGGTTCAGAAACTGATAACCAGAAAGCTTCTTCAGCCAAATCTTGTGTGCCTAAACAATGCAGACAAAATGTTGCATGAAGAGCGCATATATACTGGAACCAGGTATGCAATTTTCTTGCATTTTATGAAAATAAAAAAGAATCAAACAATGGAAAATTCAAATGTTTCTGACAAAGTGGCAAAATTTCATTCATTTAATTTTGAACATTCTACTTAATGAATAAGGTTTTTTAATGCAACCCCAAAATCAATCCTAGTTATTTTATCAACCTTCTCTTAAAAATCATTTGCTGAACATTCTCAACAGATGTTGGTTGCCCTTATTTTGTCATTTGTCAACCTGACTTGCTGATATGCACTACTTGCTGTTTAGAGATCTTAACTAGACAAGAAAATAGCAGTAGCGAGCTAAAGCCCTACTAAGAAGTCAGCGAGAGAAATCAATTGGTGCTGCCAATGTGTCAGACTTAATTACAAAAAGAAATATATGGCATTAATTGGAGGCATGAAAAGGAGTCAAGTAAACAAATTTGTTGCAGTTTTTGAGACTTAAAACAACAAATAGAATATGAAGTTAAATAAATACCTGTCCTGACTAAACTTGCTTGGAGATGGTGATTGCAGAGAAATAGCAGCAACACTAAACAGAAGAACCCAAAATGAAAACCACCAAAGTTCCTTAATTAAGAAAAGAGCCACTGAAATAGTTTTCTTCTGCCTGCGCTGACTCACATAAACTTAAGAAAATCTCACTTCCAACAGAAAGAAAACCGGTGAAGGAAGGCTGAGAATACAGTGACAACTGAGAATTCTTTGTTCTGCTACCATTGAGAAAATGCATAGAGCAAACAATCATATGTTAAGCATTTAGGTAAAAGAAATTCAAGAAGAGCTATAAAGGAACAAATTGTAGCAATTCAATTTCTTTGTAAAAATATAGGAAATTAATGCGGCTTTGAAAAAAAAAGAGAAAATATATACATACAAATTAAGCTCCATAAGAAAAACACGGCAAGATACCTAGATTTGGTGTTGATTTTAATTTTTAAATTTCACAAAATTTTAATAGAAAATAACAATCATGGAGACTCAATTATGTACAAGAATTAAAAAAAATATGAAGAACTGAAGTAGATTGCTAATCGTTACTATAAATTCAAAATAGTTTGCAAATTATTATAATAATGTTAGAACTTATTTTTTTGTTAATATTATAACTTTATTTGAAGAAATTCTTTTGTTCCAATAATTAACAATGATTAGACTATTCGTATGACTATAGAAACCTTTTTTAAGAAGAACATGAACCAAACGTTTCTTTTATTAATTACACAAACCAAAAATAAGGGGGAACGAGTAAATCCACTAGCATGAGGAAGGAAAAGAAGAGAGAAGAAAGCAATCTGAGAAGAAAAAATTGAAAAGAAAAAAAAAGTAGGAAAAGCAAATTAAAGCCTTATGTGTGATATCCAACATTATTGTTCAAATTTTTCCTTTGCTATTTGATGTGACATAATATTGGAATTTGGTAGGTTCCCTTTGGAGACTTGGTTACTCACGTAATTTTACAACGTTCAAAGTTGCCAAGGCTAGGCTCCATTAAAATACAAATGAAATGAAATCATCAACAGTGTTGAATTTCAATTGTTTCTAGGAAGAGATATCTTTGATGTATTAAAAAGTTATGGTTCCTCAAAAGTATTTGTAATTAGGAAAAATCGATTGACCGAATTCCAAGTTTTGTACCTTTCAAAAAAACAAGAAATCTAAGTTTTGAGGACATATGGAAAACTGCAAAGTAATGAAGATAAAGGCAAGGGGTGACACCAAAAAATATTGTAGCACAATTGATAGACCGAATGCAGAGACCCTTCACTGAGTTGGAAGCAACTTCACAGCTTGAAAAATTAGATTAACTGCCTCAATTTTGTCGATTTTGGCTATAAACAAACAGAAAGAGACAAGTTTGTGTATGGTAGATTAAAAGAATATGTTGATCAAATTTGCAGTGAATAAATATAGATTATAGTCAACGACATGACAATATGTTCTTTTACAACCAGGTTTGAACATCTAGCACCAAATGGGACAATATGTTCTTTTACAACCAGGTTTGAACATCTAGCACCAAATGGACACTTTTTGCAAGCAGATTTGATCATGAAACACCAAATCCATCCTTCTTGCGGTCAAATTTGGTCATGAAGCGTCAGATTGACGTTTCTTGCAACCAAATCTGGTCATATAACATCAGATCGACGTTTTTCGCGACCAAATCTGATCGTGGAGAGTCAGATCATGCTTTTCGCAATTAGATCTGGCCATGGTGGCCCTAGTTGGCCATCACCGGCCTCTGGCATCCTCTAAGGATAGAGGAAATTTAAAGAGAGGAGGGAGATAGATGAGTAGAAAGATGAAGAAAAAGAGTTTGTCTTATACATGTCAGTAATTTTTGAATCTAGTTAAACGTATTTTTGTTAATAACTTTTTTATGTTATTTTAATTTAAACTAAATACTCATTTCAAGAGGAAGAGTCGACAATAACTATTCCAATCTCTCTTGAGATGATCATTCAATGAAGCAAATAATGTCATATAAAAGAAATAAAGAATAGAATAGAATGATTATTCCATCCCGTAACAAAACATGCCATAAGTTCATAGTTTAAAGCTAAAGTCAATATCTTGGTGAAAAAAGAAAAGAATAAATATAAGAATTCAAACAGAGAATAAGGAACAAGTCATGACAAGCATGAAACAGATTTGAGCGAGCAAAAGCATACAAAGAAGCGGAATAGCGGAAGTAAAAAAATTACCTGTGTGGAGGCCCTTGCTTGGATGATACTTGTGCAAGCCTTTGAATAGATGAAATCACTGAACAAAACGCCTAGCGTCTTTGTAGATATTCAATCAAAGAAAAAGAGAGTGGGAAGACAAGGTCACTTTCGTGGAAGGTCCCACCAGGAAAAATCCAGGCATATTGCAGTCTAGTCTTGTGGTAAATTTCATTGAAGGCGCCACTTTAATTTTCGTTTGACAATTTGTTGGCATTTGCATCATTTGCATAAGTTATGAAATAGTTAAGCCGTGTTTTTGGGTGACTTACCAACCAAATGAAATAAAAAATAATATGTGGGACCATCCAAGCCTGTTCAATTTACCCCCACTAAATGTGTAATGACTTGGATTCTAGTATTTGGCTTAATCATTATACATGCTTATATATACAAATTAAAAGGATAAATTTGAATCCTATCTTTCCACATAAAAATAAATAAATGTAATGAATCTACAATAGATTATCATCTGTCAAATTTTTAGTTACGCTGTTCTTATTAGTAATGATTGTATCATGAAATACTAGCCAATAAGAATGTTAGGATGTTGTTTTGGTCAGAAACCAAATGAATATAGTAGCAATTAAGAAAACAATGTGAAAAGATTGAAATTTTAGTTCATTCAATTATAGTGGTGAAGAAATAATAAATGTCAGACTCCCATTAGATTAAAAAATTCTGTGTTCTTCCCTTCCACCAAACCATTGTAACCGTAAATCTATAAGCTTAAACAAAAGGGATTTTTTTTCTTTTCTTTGACATTTAGATAGCCATTGCCCCAGGTTCTCACCATGCATTTTTTATTTGGGAAGTAGGTTGTCACCATGCGTTTTTGAAGAGAAACATTAACGGTCATCCAAATCCGTTTAACTTGTCTCTACCTAAATACAATGAATTACACTGAGTATTTGGTTCAATGATTGATACATATTTTCAAATATAAATGAAATTAAAGAACTGAATTTGAATCCTCATTCTCAATATAATAATAAATAATTATAATGAATCGACAATGGATTGCACTTTTGAAACTTTGCATCATCTGTCAAATTTGTAATTAAGTTATTTTCATTAGTCATGATTCTATCATGAGTTACTAGCCAATAAGAATTGTTTGGATGTTGTTTTGTTCAGAAACCAAACGTATAGAATATATGGCATGCTCAGTATTTCCATGTAATATCTTTCAAAAAAAAAAAAAGGCATTTCTATGGAACAATTGCAACACTAAATTGCAACAGCTATTTTAAGTTTTTCTAAACATTTAAACCTGGAATTCATTACTTGACGCTCTCTTTTTTGACAACAGCTTTGCTCTTTTCAACAATTTCAGCAAGGAAGTGAGCAGTTGTGGATTTGAGTGAGCAGATTAAAAAACTTTTTTTAATTAGGAGAATGATGAAACAGACGATTACAAAAGCTCGAAACCAATTAAAATAATATAAATAGAAAAAGGAGAAAGATGCTTTCTTGAATTACTTACGATTGTGATCAGCTGGAGCTCCTCACACTTCCAAAAGAAACCAAAGAATGGCCACCACCATAACTAATCTGAGTCCCGACCAAATCAACAAATGGCTCCAATAGAGACTTGGCGTTGGGATGGTGCCATTCCACCGATCCCCACCTGTCCTTCGAAGATATAAAGATTTTATTAAGAGGAGGAGGAGTAGATGGTTGGCCATCATCAAGCATGGAAAGAAACAGAGGGATCCTCTGTAATTTTGGACAATATCTGATATGAATCTCTTCGAGACAATCACAAACCATTATTCTACTTGCATTACAAATACTTCTCAGATCCGGTAAACTATGCAATGCCAATTTCCTTAATTTGGGAAGAGTAAAGTAGATGGAATTACTATTACTGCTACTTGTTCCTTCTTCCCCAACGAATTCTGTGTCTGATGCTATTGTTTCCTCCATTTGCTCACATCCCAAAACCCTTAGCACTTCCAACTTTTGGACCTACCTTAGCACCCAACTACACGAGAACAATTTTTTTTTTATTTTTTTACAAAAATTTATATTAATTTCTTTTAGAAAAGAGAACATACCGTTTGGCATTGGGATAAACCACGGAAAAAATGCCTCTTCTTCACAGAAATCAACAATGCCGCTGTTAATACTCAATTGCTGAAGATCGGATGGGAACTTGACACCGTCTCTGTAGATTTTACAACCATTTAATTCAATGATTTTTTCCCAATTCCTCCACTGACCAATCCTCGATCACTCACACTAATGCAATATCGACTAAGCTGTTGTCTTCGACCATGCAAAGCTTGCACATAAGTATTCAATTCATTAAAGTCATAAAACCTCCCTTGAAAGAACTCCAACTTCTTTAACTCACCTATCTCTTCTCTTTTGACGAATGCATTACTGTTTTCATAGAGATTACCTACCACCAAGTGTCGTAGGCATGAGAATTTTGATACTATTCTACTAGGGACTTCTTTTGTATCCAGATGAAGATAATTGAGATTTACCAACCTGTCTATCGAGTTTCTTGATTTCTGTGCCTAAGAGATCCAACTTCTTTAAAACTTCAAGTTTTGAGAAAGATGGCAACTTTTGTAAAAAACATCTATTAAGCAATAATACAATGAGAGCTTCCAAATTAGAGATTGAACTCGGCAAACTTTTAATAGGATTCCAAGAAAGGTCAAGAACCTTGAGTAACTTCATTTGCTCAAAGAAACAATTTGGAATACTTATTATAAAGCTTGAGGACAACAATAAACTTGTGAGCATCTAACATTTTGGTGGTGACATTTGCGATGGAATTTGTAAGTATTCATTTCCAATCAATGAAACCTTTTCTAAATCTTCTGTCCATTCTCGCACATGTGGTATCTCTTTCAATTGCATGTCGGCTCTTACCAGGAATCGTGGTTTCACACTAGTGATGCGTAATGCCATATCTCTCACAAGGTCACGCAACTTCACGTGATTGGTAGATTCACCATTTTCTAACAAACAATTGTTTTCGAGTTTATTCAATATGGTATACCCTCTGTCAAACTTTGCTTGTTGGCTATCCATTTCTTGCACAAGCCCCTCATTAATCCAAAGTTGTATTAACTCAACATAAAAGATTTCCAGATCTTCGGGATATAGTGCACAACAGAGGAAGCAGTGCTAGACTATTTTATATTCTAAATGATCATAGCTAAATTGGAGTTGCTGGAATACCCTTTCATCTAACCCAGTCACACTTTTTACACATCTACTTAATTCATTAAGTGCGTTCCTCCATTCATGAACATTACATATGCTCTTCATACTGCTAGCTATGGTAACTATAGCTAAGGGCAAACCAGCACATTGCTCAACAACAGATTCCACAATTGGTAACAGATTTGGATAATTCAAAATATCTCTACCTACTTTCTCTAAGAACAAACTCAAAGCATCTTGTTTTGGAAGAGTATGCATTCTAACTTCTCAACATTCCAAATGGTGACACACATTCAACATTTGAGTTGTTACCACTAACTTACTTCCATTAGAAGCACTACAACATTTTTGACCTTTCGCTGCAAAAAAAATTGCAGTTATAGATAAAAAATATGCAGCCTTAGGTTAAGGTTGCACTTTTTCTAAGTGCAGCCTTAGCCAATGTATGGAAAAGTATAGCTGCACTTGTTTATGGGATTCAACAGCAAAATTAAAGTGTAGTTGTATGTTATATGACTGCAATCTTAAATCATATGGTAGCATATAAAATGTGCAGCTAAAAAGTATAAGATAGAGACACATATAACCTTTTAATATGTGATAGAAAGACATGCTCACAAATCATAAAGTGCCTCTAAATTAAATTGTAGAACTAATGCCTTAAAAACCAAATGCTTTAAAAACCATTTTCAAAGGTCTTTACAATGTTTAATTCCTCAACTAATTTTAGTCATCTCTCTCTTTCTCTTTTTTTCTCTCTAATTCCTCTCTATACATATTTGTTTGTCCATGCTCCAACCTAACAAAACCAGCTGACATTGCAGTTCCCAGCCTTCCTTACCTACAAAGATTAAGTTGCAAGATAAAATTCATTTGCAAGTAGTTCATAATGTCAAAATTGAGATTAGTAAGAGTAGAGCTTGAGCAAATTTTCTTTACATCATACTTACTTATGTCAAAATTGGTTACAGCACTTGTCCTCCAAAACTTAATTGCAGCAATATCATCAGCTTCAGTTGCTTCTTCTTGTGTGCCTATAATGTAGAATATAAGTTATATTATTGCATATCACAGTTAAGATTCTTTGGGAATTGACAGCTTAACTACATTAAATTTTATAAATAAAAATTGAAGGACAAAATTATAATCCAGCTGCCAAGTATATAATAACAAAGAGTTAGTTGGCTATTAAATGAAAGAACAAATTAATTTTCCAAGAAGAAGAAGTTCGAGGCATGGTACATGAGCATTAGAGAAATACCTAATAACATAGTTTCCTTTGTTAATAAATGGACAAGGAAGTGAAATTCCACGATCCGTAGTAAGAAACCAAAACTTGTCAGAAGACACAAGGACATTTATTGATGCTTGCATGAAAAGTGAACAAATGACATAAAGTAAAAGGAGAAGATAAGAAGAATTAACAATTTTCATAATCTTTGTATAGTCAGTGATATATCCTTCATTTTCTTGTAAAAGATAATAAGCAAGCAACCACTTTTCAGCTATAGATATAAACTAAGTGCTTAAAAGATGTTAGAAAGTATACAAGAGTTATGAAGGATTCGTACAATTGATGTTATGCAACAACAATTATTTCCCATAGAATTCAGCCAAGTTTTGCAACAATTTGGCCGAGCATGTAAAGAATGCAACCCTTTCCTACATCATCCAAATAAGCCATACAGGGAAAAGGGATTCTATCTTATGTCAGAAATTATGTAAGTCTCATATGTATGGTTGAGATCACCTATGTTACTAGCCAGGATCAAGTATACCAGTCTTTAATATAGGATGAATAAATGAACATATTCTAAAAGGAATACACAAAAAGAAAAGGCACCTCTTCCTGTTTCCATTGTGGGAGAAGCTCGTTCAATGCCCGAGGTTCAAAAACATCTCCAGATATGATGTGAGCACCTAGAATCACATAGACATAACATTTTTTGCTAAGCAATCACATAGAAATATTAAGCAATTTTTAGAAATGCTCAAATCTAAACTTGCACATTCTGGAGCATTACAGACTTCAAGAGAACCGGCATTGAACCAGTATACCATACAGTTCCAAGCTCAACTGTCATAATCAAATGCACTCTATAATTCAGTCATGCCATTGTGTTCTATTATAAGAAAATATTATTTTTCCCAAACCACATTCTGACATCAACTCACATAAGTCTTTTGGCCCCTCTTTAGTTTCCAAAAACATTTGGATGGAAATATGTTACACCCTAACAGTTATACTCAAGGGCACCCAATCCCAACAACCAAGCCATCATTTTCCAGGTTCATTTCTCAACTGCTGTGACCTAACCTTATTGCAGATGCTTAGTTTAAATTTTTTTCTTCTCTCACCCCTACCATTCTCTTGGGCCTATACTGATGATCCAATTGCAGACATTCAGACATTGTCTTATTTTCTTTTTTCAGATTTTCTTAGTGAAATTAAAGTGTTAGTGACAGCATTCATATTTCAACTTAATCAAAGCATGTCTTTGAATTACCTAGCTGAGCAGTATAAAGGCGATTGTAATGAAGATAAACACTATCATAGAGCTTATAACATAGTTTCTTTAAGTCAATTCCATCAAAGACTAAAACACGAAAGAAATCGAAGGAAAAAGCACTTAAACTTACCTATGTCAGATTCTCAAGCAAACAAAGTCATCTTACTCCTAGAATCAAAGAGACAAAATAGAAAACATTAATTGCAATCAAGTAGAAAATAAAAGAAAAAGAAAATTAATGAAAATGAAAATCCAATTTAAAAATATCTAACAAATCAATAAAAGAAATTAAGACCAACAACTAAGCAACCCTATATTGATATCTATATTTCCTAGGCAACCCTAATTTGCTATCAAAATCCTTACTTAGTGTTATAGGAAACCCTAATCTAAACTTTAACTACATAAATCATACTTAAAATAAAAAAAAAATGAGAGGAGAAATAGATTGAGTACCTGAATCAAAATTAGAAAATTGAATATGAGCACTTGCCTGAACACAATAAAAAACTCTATTCAACATTTGTTCAAAATTCTCAACTATCAAATTTCAAATAGATTTGAAGAAATAACGAACAAAAATAACATAAAATCAAAAGAATTGAGACAATTATTGAGGATTTCTTCAAATTTGCATCAATCGAGAATGTTCTTAGTAGCTAAAGAAAGAAAAAGAGAATTGATGGATCGAGAAAAAGAAATTTACCTATCTTAGCAAAATTGATAGTAGATCAAATAATTTGTACGGAGCAGAGCACCTAGGAATTGACATGGGCAGGCTCAAATATAGGAACAGGTCTAGGACTATGCATGCAACACAAATCCATTTGAGTTGGTTGGCATCATCAACTCTTCATTTGTTTGGCATTTTTTGGAATCATGAAAAGAGAAAGTAGGACGGCAGAGCTAGAGGGATTTTTCAAGAATAGGCTTTTGCTTGTTTTTTATCAAGCTGTTTCATGGGCCATTGGCTGCACTTATTTTGTGGGCTTTTCTCCTCTTAATTTTTTTTATGAGATTACTAGACCTGTCAAAATGGGCTAGGCTCATTTGGGCTAGCCCATTTTTATCACATATGGGGAGGGCTGGGTTGTCAAAATTGAGGCCCATATTACAACCGGGCCTAGATGGGCTAGCCCATTTTTATCACATATGGGGAGGGCTGGGTTATCAAAATTGAGGCCCATATTGCAACCGGGCCTAGATGGGCTAGCCCAGTTTCTTAACGACTGACCTGGGTTGGGATGGGCTAGCCTAATGGGCCAAAGGAAAAAAAATCCTAAATCCTATTCCTAATCTGCCTAAACTTACCCAGACCCACTAACCTGTTTAGCTGATTCGATGATTCCTTTTCCCCCAAGTCCAGACTAGCCAACTCCCAAGCTACTCATTATTCGTCGACCCCTGACTCAGCGTCACGTGACTCCTGTCCGGCATCCACCTCGCCCATCGTCTTCTCTTCCCATCCGGCACCGATTGATCGATTCCCCCGACTCCCCTAACCTAGATCCAGTCAGTCGGTTAGTCCTCCCAACAGCTCCCAAGCTGTCAACCAAGTCCCGTCATCCCTAAGGACCCCGACTCGATGTCCAGTCCAACATCTGCCCCGCCCATCGTCCTCTCTTCCCATCCGGCACCAGCACCCAGCACCCGATTGAGTAATTGACTAATTCACCCGACTCCCCATCTCCCTGGCTCCCCTAGATCTAGTCAATCCTCCCAATTCCCAAGCCAAGTCTCAAGCTCCCCAACTCGTCGTCCAGTCCGGCATTCGCCTATCGTCCTCCCATCAGGCACCAGCATCTCGGTAAACCTCTAACAAGTTTTGTGAATAATTTCGTATAAAAAATTAAAAATGTTAGAAGTGGTTTAACTGTTGTGAATTGTGATGTACTGATTGTCACGCCCCAGACCCAAGACATGATAGACGCCGCATACCTGTAAGATAGAATCCCACAGATATGCAAGGCTCTAAAACATATATCTTATGCCAATTACTAAAAGGGACTGATATACCTAAAGAATATAATGATTCATATAACTAATTCTGTCGATAAAAATTCCAAAGATTATAATTCAACAACATTCAGAATTTAATCTCCAAAATCCACAAAGTTTCTATGTCAAGATAAAAGTCTGAATACCAATTGAGATAATTTTATGTTCATAATATTTAAATAAAACATAGACAATCTAAATGCTACTAGATTAAACCTCACTCCTCGAAATCCTAGCGTGGTTGACCAAATCACAACCTGAAAAAATTGAAGGAAAAAGTGAGTCCAACTACTCAGCAAGTAACTAACATCCCTTTAGCTGAATTAAGTATGCATGAAACATTTAGGCCAAAATGTCATCAATCTAAATATCAAAACAAATATTGGGTAATCTTATTTAGAATCATATGCTTTAAAATTTTCTACTTTTAGATAATTGAACAAACATATTTCACGAATATCTAGATTTTGATGGTCTCTTGTAACATGCTACGACCACACTTAACCCCTGTGGCATATTCATAAATAAATCCACAATTAACCTCAGTGGCATGGGTCAGAAATATATCAAAAGCTACCATTCACTGCACTGAATAGATATCACAAATACCACTATTCTGTAACCAATGGTGCAGTTGGGAGATCGATCTCTAATCACATAATACATGTCGACACGGCCAACATTTAACCCCCATTGGCAGGGTCAGAGCATAGCCATAGTAGGAGACAAAACAGAAATATATATTTTAGATTACCCGAATTTCATAAAACAGTATATCAAATTTCCTAAGCATATCTCATACACTTCAAAAGCATATTCGTTTCAGACTAAATAGTTATGTTTATATTCACGAAAACATATATACATACATTATACAAAGTCATATACAAATTTTGAAATCAGAAATCACACTTTGCATAAGCCACGTTCTAAATCCAACATATAAAACTCATATACATAGACATTTTCATGCTCAATCCAATTTTAAAAAATCATAGGACAAAATATCTTATCTCATTTACAAATTCACATTGAGGCTAATTTTAGGGTGTGAAAACACTAAAGAGATATCAGTCACTTACCTTATCTTGTTATTTTCACTTTCAAGTAATAAATCTGAAAATCCTCGTAGTAGCCTAATATTTCAAGAAACACATACAAAAATCAGAACTGAATTTGCAAACAGATCCTACAAGGTGACTGTAGCGACTTCAATTACAATTTAAAAATATTTTCGATTAATAAGGTAATATATTATTATTATATATATATTTGAATTAAACAAAATTTCCAATAAGGTTGAGAATTAAACTTAAATCATAAAATCAATAAGGATTTTAATTTCAGATAGAGAAATAACACTAATTTCACACATAAAAATCATATTTATAGTTTTTCATAAATATTTGATATTTTAATAAAATCTACTAATTTAATAAATAAATTTATAAAATATAAAGATACATACTTTTTGACATAAAAATACAGTAAAAATCGCATATCTAACATTTAAGAAGTTTACAACAGGATTTATCACATATTAATTAAAATTGAATTTTAAAACAAATTTAAAAAGAATTTTCTATTTTCTGGAATTTTCAGAATCTGGATTCCAGAATTTGGCTTAGTTCAAGCTCTCATAACTTCTAACTTGAATTACTTTCAGTGATAAAATCAACACCAATATGAAGTATTCATATCATACTATAACATCAAAGTTTTTTTTGATTAAAAAGAATACAAAATTCTGAAGTTTCGAAAGCCAAATTTCTTGAAATCATCACGAAAATATCCAGATTTCTGGGTTTCCAGTATCAACGAACCTATTTTGATGCTTTAATTCTCTTAACACAGGAAGTCTCTAACCGAGCCATTGATGCCAAATTAAACATCTCATTTCATACTACAAAAGCCCTCAAAGAAATGACCAAAAATATTACCGAAATATGGAGTTCTAGTGACCCAAAGTTGGGTTGCCAAAACTGTTGAAATCAGGTTTCTAACTATCTTCAAAAATTCATATCTTCTTAACCACAAGGCCAAACAAGATGCTACAAAACTATTGAAAAGATCTTTTCAAGACCTTTCCATTGGCACCCATCATGCTGCTAGAAAGTCATCGAAAAAGTGTCGAATTTAAATAAAAAGATAAGAAAGTATAACTAATTTAGGGTTTTTGTACCCAAAACTATGAAAATAAAATCCTAACATACCTTAATCAGCAATCTCTTTCCCTTTCCTCTGTCTTTCTTCTTCCTTGGTATTAAGCCCTTCTGATTGCCTATTGATTGAGTCTGTTCAATATATTGGTGTAAGTTCCTGTCTGTTCTTTTAAATTGTGTAAAATGTCTAACCCCACTATTATAAATGTAGCAAGTGAACAGACTTTAACCCCCACTAACTTAATTGTGATAATAAAACTGACTTTAATTAAATTTTTTCATTTACTTACAAGCCCTTTCTTCTATTCTCTTATTATTAAGGCACCCAAGGTCATATCTGTAAATAAATAAAATGCCAAAACAATACCTACTTATTATCTATATAAAACTATATCTTAATGAATTTAAATGTTTTTATAATAAATATTTTGTGAGGGGTATTACAGTGATGTTGTTGTTAGCTTGTTGCTGGATATTTGTGAATTGTGATGTACTGATGTACTGATGTTGTTGGCTTGTCGCTAGACATTTGTGAATTGTGATGTATTGATGTTGTTGTTGGCTTGTTGCTGGACATTTGTGAATTATGATGTTGTTGTTGCTGGACATATGTGAATTGTGATGTTGGACATTTGTGAATTGTGAATTTGTGATGTTGTTTGCTGCTAGACATTTTTAATTGTGATGTTGTTGTTGCTGGACATTTCCATATTTTTTGTTTTGTTTTGTTTATGTTTTTGCTCAACGTTTCACTAACACTGAACCCATGCCTAATTGCCTATAATCTAACTTTTGAATTGGATTAATCAGTTTATGTAAATTTTTAATAATTTTTATTCTTATTTATGTTATTTGAAGGGTTTAGGAGATGGATGAATCAGTTGAAAACTTTATAAATGTGGATGATAATGTGAACATTTTGAATGATGATGAAATTCCTTCTCAGTCTCATATATATGAATCTGAACAATTGAACAAGAAGGCCAAAAAAGAAACTTCAAATGTTTGGAATTATTTCACTAAAATAGGCAAAAAGAAAGATGGAGTAGAAATGGTAACTTGTAACGGTTGTAAAACGAAGTATAGAGTTGGTCCTAAACTCGGTGGCTCTAATTATGGCACTTCACATTTGCGGCGTCACATTGACAGTTGTAAATTCATTTCCTATTTTAATCCACATCAAATGCTAATGGATTATGAAGGGAAAGTAAAAGCTAAAAAGTTTGATCCTAGGATTTCACATGACATGCTTGCTGAAGCCATAATTAAGCTTGATTTGCCTTATACTTTTGTTGAATATGATAAGATTAGAGCTTTGGCTAAGTATGTAAATCCAGATGTGGTGATGCCTTCTAGAAACACTGTTGTATCTGATGTCTAGAGAATTCATTTGAGAGAGAAAGATAAGCTTAAACAAGCCATGGCCAAGGTACCTAATAGAATTTGTTTGACTTCTGATGTATGGACGACATCTACTTCTGAGGGCTATATTTGCTTGATTGCTCACTTTGTCAATGAAAATTAGAAGTTATGTAGCAAATTACTCAACTTTTGTCGTATGCCTCCTCCATATACTGGAGTTGAATTAGTTGCTCCTGTATTTGATTGTTTGAAAGAATGGGGAATAGATAGAAAAGTTTTCTCTCTAACTTTAGATAATGACTCTACTAATGATAACATGTAAAGTATCTTGAAAGGCCATATTCATTTGCAAAGTAGCTTGATTTGTGATGGTGAATTTTTTCATGTGCATTGTTGTGCTCATATATTAAATCTGATTGTTCAAGAGGGCTTGAAAGTAGTCAATGAAGCATTATTTAAAATTAGAGAGAGTGTGAAATATGTAAAGGCATCGGATAAGAGGATGAAAAAATTTCAAGAATGTGTTCAGCATGTTGGTATTACTGCAGGTGTTAGGTTACGTTTAGATGTGTCAACAAGATGGAATTCAACATATTTGATGCTTGAAAGTGCTATCATATATCAAAAAGCTTTTGCTGGTTTCCAATTTGTTCATAGAACTTATAAATGCAATCCATCTGATGAGGAATGGGAGAGAGCAATGATAATTTGTGAATTCTTGGAGCCCTTTTACGAGACTACAAACTTGATATCTGGTTCATCTTATCCAACTTCCAACTTGTATTTCATGCAAGTTTGGAAAATTAAATCGATTTTAAATTAGAATTTGCATAATGAAGATACGGTTATCAAGGATATGTCTCAAAGGATGAAAATGAAATTTGATAAGTATTGGAAAGATTATAGTACAGTGCTTGCATTTGGAGTTATTCTTGACCCAAGGATGAAGCTTGATTTCTTAAAATTTTGTTATTCTAAGATTGATGCTTCTACTTGTTATGAAAGGCTAGAAAATGTGAAGACAAAGTTGTTCATGCTCTTTGAAGAATATGCAAGCAACACTCGTGCGTCAAGTTCATCTTCTCAGTCAATGAGTAATTTGCCAAGGCAAGTTAGAGGGGGAACTAAATCCAAGGGATTAAAGATTTTTAGTGTAAGTTTTTTGTCTTCCCTTTATCTTATTACATGAGAATTTATGTTACTTTATTTATATTTTGATAATTATTTTTTTGTCTATGTATTTAAAACTTATAGGAGTTCAAAATGTTTCAAAATGAAACAATTTCTATTGCTGGGAAGTCTAAGTTAGATGTTTATTTAGATGAGGCAAAGCTTGATTATGAAGTGTTTGAAGACTTGGATGTGCTTAATTATTGGAAGGATAATGCTAAGCGCTTTTTTGATCTTTCTATTATGGCACGAGATGTATTGAGCATTTCAATTACTACGGTATCATCTGAGTCTACTTTTAGTATTGGTGGGCATGTTCTCACCAAGTTTAGAAGTTCCCTTTGCCATGAAAATGTTCAAATGCTTGTTTGCACAAAAAATTGGTTGCATGGCTTTTCTTTAGCTGCCGATTGTATTGTTTATTTTATATATTTCAATGTCTTTAATCTTTATTTGTTAAATTAATAATTTTAGTTAAAATTGAAACTCATTTTTTTTTTATGACAATGAATATTAGATGATGATGATGAAGACCTGGGACATCATTACTGTCCAAACAAGACTCAAATATTTTGATTGAGGATGAAAATTGACCAAGACATCATTAGTTTGTGTAATTGTGTTAAATATTAAATTTTTATTTATATTTGATCTAATGTATTATGTATTTGCTTATTTATGTTTGCTTTTTATTTATATTGTTTGGTGCAATTTATTTGTTTGTAACATCTAACATGTTTTTATTATTCAATTTATAAATTAAATCATGGCATAATTTAATTAATAAAGTGTAAAAAAATTTAAAAAATAAAAAAAAAGCTGAAAAAATCCCAAGCCAGCCCTTAGACTAGCAAGGGTGGGCTGGGTTGGGAAATTTCCATCCCATTTAAAATATAGGCCGGCCTAGCCTTACCCTTATTTTTCCAGCCCACAAAGGCTGGGGCCGGGCTGGGTTGGCCCGGTCCATATTGTCTAGTCTAGAGATTACACTTCAAATAATGTAATTAAATAGAGTGCATTAAGAGTAATATGATGAATTAGTTACATAAGAAAAAATGCAATTAAAATTTTTCAGTAAAAGGGTGAAAATGTTGTAGTGAAGGTTCAAGGATTCCTTCTTCTTCAAGAGAAAGTTTGTTCCATAGATTATCTAAGATTAGCACATACTTGCCTTTCCGAGTCAACATTTTGTATAGCATCCCTGTCTTTATTGTTTCATCCTCATCTTCAAGAAGGTTTACTCCCATTGCACGTGATATGCCTTTTTGAATTTTGGAGATATTCATGTCTTTTGATACAGTGATCAATATCACAATGTTGAATTTTTTATTCTCTTTTAACAGTTGGTTGTTGATGATCTACACGATTGTTGTTTTACCCGCACCTCCCATTCCCCAAACTCCAATCTTTTGAATATCATCATCCATCAAGTAGTTCCAAATTTCTTTCATACAAATCTCTGCAACTTCCCCAAATAAAGTTGTTGTTAACAAAGCTTATCTAGTCCATGTAAGGTCATCGATTACCAAACCTTGATCAAACTTACCCTGCTCAAGAAGTTCTTGAACTTCATGTATCTTTTTTAAAACCTTTTCTGTGTGAAATCCATGTAAGATGATATTGCTTTCTGCAACTCTTTTTTCAAGGTTTTCTATCTCACCATTTATTCTTTCAACATTTCCAAACCATAGACGAACTTGATTCTTGAGTTTCTTCCTTAGATGCAGCTTTGCTCGCATTTCTGATTCAATGTCTTCCTTCAGGGCATTTAAATTCTCCAATTTTCCTTTTAGGTCATTCATGTTTTGGTCAAGGCTTCTATGGCTGTCCATGGCTGCACGTCCTCGGATAGCACCAAATGGTAAATAATATTATGTTCAAGAGATTTTATTTGCATAATAATTATAGCCACTTATAAACTACACATAATAAACTTATAAGGAGCATTTTTCTTTGGTACATATTTCATACATATCAAAGATCTGAATCAATATATACTGTTTTATAATTGTATAGACCTATATACAAGGCAGAAAATCACTCTAGAACTCAAAAGTACTATGTCCTAAAGTTTAATTGTCGGTAATTAGATATCATCAAAATGATGAACATCATACATGAAAACAACTTCTTAAATGAAAGGCAGATGACTGTTTCTTTCTATGTTCAAAGAATTAAACAACTTCTTATGGTAAGCAAATTACATGTTTTTGCTTAGGATTGTCAAGTGCTGTAAAATTTGTTTTTCTTTCCTTCAATCAGTGACTGAAAGAGGTTGACATCAGTCCAACTATCAACAAAAATTCCATTTATAAATTACAAACAGGAGATCCACACGAGGTGTAATTTGCTCTTAAAATTGTTATAGTTTGGATGCAATACCATTACTATTACCTTAAGTCCATATCTTAAAGCTAAAGTCAATATTTTGGTGAAAGAAGAAAGAAATAGAAGAATTCAAACAGAGAATAAAGACCAAGTCATGACAAGCATGAAACATATTCAAGTAAGCAAAAGCATACAAAGAAGAAATGGAATAGCGAAAGTAAATATTCCCTGTCTCGAGGCCCTAGATTGGTTGATACTTGTGCAAGACTTGGAATAGATGAAATTAGTGTAGAAAACACCTAGCAGATGACAAGAAGTAAACTTCTTGCTAAATATAGAACCTGCTACAATAAGTGTACATAGCAAAGAAATACTGAATCAACTGCCAGTAAAAGGAAACAGAACTATGCCTTTGCGTCTCCATTGATATTTGTTAATTCAAGCATTATACTTATATTGAAGAAGATCAAGAGGAACGTTGCACCATAAAAATGAGAAAATGAGCTGCTTATGAAGTGGTACAGCCTTGATTCATTCAACCAAAATATTCTCAACTAAACAAAATATCTTAACAAAGCTTCAAGATTTGATGAATAGAAACTGAACAAGACAAGCACTTAAGCTAATTTTACAAGTTATGCATTAAAAGACAGCATAATGTGTAACAAAAGTCAACCTAAACCATGCCTAGCTGAACTGTCTACCACTATGGTGCACTAGAGAGAGAAAGGAGCGTCTGCAAGGTTAGTTTCCAAGTCTTTCAAGCATTTGTAATCAAGTTCCAATCAAACAAAATGAATTAAGTCTTCAATGACAATCTCAAAGCTGACAATATTCAATCACGGAAAATGGGAGTGTG
Organism: Theobroma grandiflorum; assembly: GCA_036013995.1. Classification (NCBI taxonomy): domain Eukaryota; kingdom Viridiplantae; phylum Streptophyta; class Magnoliopsida; order Malvales; family Malvaceae; genus Theobroma; species Theobroma grandiflorum. The sequence continues at coordinate 30,769,104 of CP142133.1, forward strand.
AAGAAAAGGTGAACAAATTGAAATTTTAGTTCATCCAATTATGGTGATTGCACATTTGACACTTTGCATCATCTATCAAATTTCTAGTTACGTTACGTTATTTTTATTAGTCATGAAATAGTGGCCAATAAGAATTGTTTGATTGTTGATTTGGTGCCTCTTCATCCCTAGAGTGTTGTGGTTTGTAAAAATTCCATCTGGAAAGAATAATAGCTTTCCACCTAAGGCTTTCACATGCTAAAGAAGATGGTTATGCTTCTCATATCCACTTTGTAGTTACGGTTTATAAATATCAATTAGCTTGTCAATAGTAGATTGACCCAAAAATGTTACAGTTTGTTTTTTTTTTTTTTAAGTATTTATTTATTTATCTATTATGAGACATGTCATGATAAGTCTTTAGTCTGTTCAGCAAAAGACTTTTGGTGGCATGAAATATGACTGGTGTGGGTAAGAGAATTGAATAGTTACAAAAGATTTTGTGTCACACTCCAAAACCGAGACGTGACACAACCATGTTACTTCGAGACTAAACCCCAAAGTAATACAAAGCCTTTCTATCTAAAATTTATATAAAACACCCCCATTGAATTCATACTATCAATTATGTTCTAATATATTGCCATTGATAACTTTTACAATCCCAACAAAATCTCCATTACAATAAATTAAATAACTAAATCTTTAATAGGAATTTCAACAAAGCTAACAATATCTAGATATAAGGTAGGTTCTTAGCTCCCACAACTCTAAAGCTCTCAATCTCAAGTCATTTGAAAAATTTTTAAGTAAAGGAATGAGCAAACCATGGCTCAGCAAGTATAACCACACACACCCTATCGGATCAAGCATTGTTTTCAATATAAAATCATGGTTTCAAATAGTTAAACAAATCATTATATCCAAAATGAGGTATTTCGTAAGTTCATAAATCATTGATCATCAAATATCATTCTTAAAATGTCGTTTAAGCAAATCATTTGCTCAATCTTTGAAACTCATAAAGTTTCATCATCTTAGCTATGGTCACTATTATATCTTGTGACAAGGGTTGTATCGACTAATCATTTTCATCATCGTTATGAACTATTATATCTCATTAGCAGAGCCGAGTGCTAACTATTATATCTCATTAGCAAGGCCATAAAACTAGTTCTGGTGTCGATTATATCACTTCCTAGGAATTATTTCATAGCTCTTGAAACATTCTTTAAAGATTATCAAAGATTTCATTTCGTTCATAAATTGACCTTTGTAACATAAATCAACTAAAACATTCATGAAACATTGTTCATTATATGTATAACTCAAATCATTCATAAATCCATTTTCCATCGTATGAGTAAACCAAATCATTCATAAATCATTATTCATCATACTCTTAAGCCCAAAACAAAAAAATAATTATATACTTGACTCCATTTTCATATACTAAAAAAAATGAAATAAATCGTTCGATTCTTTCAAGAAATATACATATACGATAGTTTAGAAATAAGTAAAGTGTGTGAAGATATACTTACCTCCGTTCATTCTAACAAACTCACTTTCTCCCAAAATAATCAAAAGCATAATAATAATCATTTAATCATATTAGCAACAATCTAACTCTTTAAAATCTATTTACTACCTGAAACTACACAAAATAATCCAAACTCTCTTAAATCAAAAACTAGGACACTTGCATGTCATTCATTAAAATGATCATATCTTAAGCTATGAAACTCAAAATCAAGATTCGTTTAATGCGTTGGAAACTAGACTTAATAAGCTTTCTATACATATAAATCTCAACACTTAGTTCACTGTAGGAAAAGTTAAAAAAAATTTTAAACTTGCCCTTGGCTTTGCTGCTAGGCAATTTGCACTGTCTTTACAAAAGAAAAAAATCATATCTTTACATAGGAAACTTGGAATCCACTTCTGTTTAGTTCATAAAAAAATAGACTCGTGTAGCATTCCAACTATATAACTTAACTAGTGAAACTCCATAAATCATTTCATAATCAGACTCAAAGTGATGGGACAATACATGATACTTAATTCTACAAGTAGATTTTCCTTTTCAATTTCAATCCAATTTCTTCTAAAACAATCAAATATTTTTCTTCAACTTAAAAGAGGGTTTTACTCACCTTGTAATGACGAGTTCAGCAATGACGTAATTTTTATTCTCCAAACCTGCTCTTGAAAATCCCCAAATCTTACCATAGCGATAGATTTTTGTGAAATTCACTTTAAAGCATTTGTTTTCTCAACCAATTGAAAGGTGGTTGCTAAACTTAAGTGACCTATTTTTATTAACCCTAGTCTATAGTCTAATAAACTCTAGTATAAAACTATGGTTTAGGCCCAACTATTTTTATTTAGCTTAAAAGGCCTAATTGTCACAATCGGATACAATATAGATATATTAGCCCAAATGTCATTTGGGTTAGGGTATTACATTCTCCCCATCTCATATAAAGTTTTGTCCTCAAAACTTGATTTACCTTCAAGTTCAAATAAATATGGATATTGTTTTCTCATATGTTTTTTCATTTTTGAAGTTTCTTCCCGTGGTGTATGATTGCTCCATTGGAGTTTTATAAAAGTGGTGATTCAATACCTTAAGACTCATTCCTAGAATTTCAAATCATCCTACATAATGTGAGCTTAACTTTCCTTACTTTCCAAACCTCATAACACTTAGGTGACACCTTTAAGAAGGCGTAATTCCTTTGTTAAAACTTTATGTTCTTTCTCTTCTTTTCTTACCACTTCTTCGAAGATCTTGTGAGGCTTTAAGTCCTTCCTTAATCATTTTAATCTTCTCTATTACTATCTACAACTTCTCCGGTCCCAAAAGGTTTCATTCCCCTTATAACATATCAAAGTTACTCTTAGCAAAACACATTTCTACACCTCAAAATACTCAATCACAAATCAACTTCTTCAATGAGATCTTTCCATAACCATGACATTAGCCTTTATGCATAAATTCAAAATCTACGTTTCTACCATGAGAAGCAATATTCTCTGATAAAATATTTTTCCAATTAGTCTCAAGTTTACTTTAACTAGAAACTAATATACGAATTTCTCACTTTGACATTAATAAACTCATAGCACTCTAAAACAAAAATCTAATGAGCAAACTTCAAAAAGATTGCTTAAAATATCAATTCTCGTGATCAAGTTTAAGAACCTCTTTTTTTTTCTAAGAAAAAGAAACCAAAGTCATGCCAAATTAAGCAAATATCCCCTTTCCATCAAAATGTCACTTCATCTTAATTGCAAGACTGAAATCAACATTCACCCGGCACTCCACAAATACTAATACTAACAATTATATCAAGATTTCAAAAATATTATCTCATGTGACCTTTGATATTTCATAATTAAACTCTAATACACTACAATTTTAATCATGGTAAAAGATTCACTAATTATTTATCGAAAAACTTCAAAAATAAAAATTTGGCCTAATTTTCATATGATCTCTAAATTCAAAATCTCTCCACAGTAACCTTAGATATAAGGTATCTCCCTTTCCACAACTCATACAAAAATCACTTGTTCTTTATCAACTTATAGAGGCACATTATTGTTCTTTATTAAATTAATTTTTTATTCATGACAAAATCCTAAAACTATTATCTTATATCAACCAAACTAAGTACTTTGAATCCATAGAATCGCTAACATAAGCTCTAATACCAATTCATACCTTAAATAACATCAAATTCTTACGTATCCAAATATATAAAAATCAACTACTAGTTCTTAGTCTCCTTCATGCACAATATAATTCTTAACGAATTGAACAATACTAAGAATATTAAAGTCTATTCTACTTGTCCAGATTCTCTCTTTCCTGGATCTTAAATCTAAGCTTTGATACCATTATATGTCACACCTTGAAACTGAGACATGACATGGCCATATTACTTCAAGACTAAGCCTCAAAGTAATACGAAGCTTTTCTATATAAAATTCATATAAAATACCTTAATTGAATTCATACTAACAATTATGTTCTAACATACTGTCATAGACAACTATTACAATCCCAATAATGTCTACATTATAATAAATTGAACAACTAAAACTTAAATATTAGTTATACATAATAGGAGTTTCAATAAAGTTAACAATGTCTTAATACTCAGGTAGGCTTCTCAAATTGTTCTCTTAGCTCCCATAACTCTAAAGCTTTCAATCTCTAGTCATCTATAAAATTGTAAGTAAAGGAAGAGCAAACCATGGCTCAACAAGTATAACCACACACATCCTATTGGATCAAGAATCATTTTCAATATATCATATAGTTCATTCAAGAGCATTTCAATAAATCTTGCTTTCAAATAGTTAAATAAATCATTATATCCAAAATGAGGAATTTTGTAAGTTCATATATTATTGATCATCAAATATCATTCTTAAAATTACACACGAGCATTTAGCTCATTGGTTGGTGCATGATCCTCTACCTAGAGAGTAAGGTTCAAATCCCCCTTTTCCCAATTAAAAAAAATTATCATTCTTAAAATATTGTTTAAGCAAATCATTTGCTCAATCTTTGAAACTCATAAAGTTTCATCATTTTAGCTGTAACACCATTTTCAAAATATATATATATAACAATAAAAAAAGGGAGACCACATGGGCAGCTGCCCATGTGGTCAATTGAAATTTGAATAAGACTTGGAAGCTGAATTGTGAAGTGGGCGGCAATAATAGAAAGAAGAAAAAAGAGGATGTGACAAGGGCCACAAAATCAAAGAAAGAAGACAAAAGATGTGGTCAAATGAGACTTGAATGAAAGCTTTAAAAGAAGAAAAAGAAAGAGAAGTGGGTAGAGGCCGGATATGCACAAGAAATGGAGAAGAGGGCAAGTGAAATAAAAGATATGGATGAGATAAGATAAGGAGAGAAGAAAGAGAGTTGACAAATGGAAACAAAAAGGGTCTACTGTCAGTGAAAAAAAAAAGAAAAGCTAAAGAAGAATAAAGGAAGGAAGAAGCAAAGAAACTGTCGTGGGAGAGGAAAGCAGTTGAAAAAAAAATGAAAAATGAAAAAGAAAAAGAAAGTGGTCTGGAAAGAGTGAAGAATCCGAAATAAGGAAAAGAAAGAAAAGAAAAAGATAGTGGTTTTGCTGCCAATTTTTGAAAGGAAAGAGACACTTGGAGCTGTTGGATTTTTGGGAAGGAAAAGAGAAAAAGTTGAGCTGTTGTGGTGGTCAGCGATGAGGAAGAGAATAGAGGTGCTACCAACTGCCAACCGGCAGTAGTGAAGTGAGAGGGAGAGCCCTCGAGCAGTGAAGGAAAGAAAGAGGAAAAGGTAAAAAAAAAGATAAGATAATATATATTAAATATAAAAATATATATAATAATATTGAAATAATATATAATAAAAAGAGGTATATATATATATGTTAAGTGAAATTTTAATATTTAGGAAATAAATAAGGCGGTGCACTATGGTGGCAGGTCAAAGGAAATAACGAACGACCGGTAGAAAGGAAGAGTAAGATACACCTTCGAAATTAATAGCGACGTAACATCCCGCTATTTCAAGGTGAGTAGGGGGTGTCGACTTTAAAATTTTCGTAATAGTATTTATGTATGAATATTTTAATTTCGATGCAAAATTGTGAATAGCATGTGCTGTTAGAAATTTTAGGAAATGTGGATGCAAAATTATTTTTTAAATTGTCTTGACTATATATGTATGTATATTATACGTAAAGCATTTTGAAAATCAGGAAACAAGCCCTTCGTACCGTTTAGCATCAAAATCTTGTGCCTTATAATTTTTGTGTGATATGCATAGCAAATGCATTTGTTAACTAATTTGTTTTATGAAAGCTTTTGAGATCCGGTTTAAGTTCGATTTTTATATAAGTGCTTACACCAGGACAAATAATGTGGAAATCAAATTTATTGGTTTATAAGAATTTTGATTTTAAAGAATTTAAGAAAATAGTCTCGAGAAGCTTGTTATGATTTCAAAAAACGCTTTTGACAAATTGATTACGTCGAGAGTAGGCTGGATGTCACATAGGTTAAGTGTGATCCTCGTGCATGAGTGAGCTCTAGCTAGAGACATTTTCAGGTCACCGACGGGCTATTAGACATGATTGGGGCCATGGTCTATGATATATGTGGCAAGGCCACAGATGATTTACGCGATTGCGACCGCTTGATATCTCCGATGTCGGCCAACATCGTTGAGATTGCCATGGCATTATATGGGAATCCGGTGGAAGCGATGCTCCCGGATGTTATTACGTGAAAGTGGGTCCACGTGTTGATGTTATGTTTTCCTACTCGAGAGCATTGTGAATTTTTCAATGCGTACTTTTATGCTTGGTGAAGACTTAAGATTTTCTCTACAGCTCTCTTTATTTAAACAAGCTTTTAGTGTTTATTTATTGATCATGAAGTGATTTGTGTTGTTTATAATTTAATTTGTTTACATGCTACATATTTTGGGAGCATGCATGCTTTTATTTTATCATTTGTATTTTGACGATAAGTCAAATTTTCTATGATTTCACCCTAAATTATTACACCTGATTTCGGCATTGTTTTGTCAAAATTAAATGTTGCATGATGATTTTACCACATCATTTTTATAAAGCACGAACCTCCCTTTCAATTAAATTGAATTTCGATAATCTTTTGATTTATTATTCAAATGATCAGCTAATTGCTTGTTTCCCATCTACGCCTTACTTGCTGAGCCGATGATCACTGAGTCCGTGAGACTCACACCCCTCTTATTTCCCTTTTTACAGATAGGGATCAACCTAGCGCGTAATCATCGGTGTACTTAGTTTCCTGCGAATAGGTAAAGGCATCTCTTAGCCCGCTTTGAGTCTCTCCGCTGTCTAGAGTTCAGTCACATAGAATTTCTACATGTTATCAACGTTGTCAATTTCTAATTATGCATTGTTGAAAACTTTGTATTTTAAATATAATTGCTATTGCTGAAAATGAAATACCAATAGGGTATTATTGTTATTCATAATCATTTACATATGTGTTAGCATATTTGATAAAGGTCTCAGAAAAATTTATAAAGGCTTGTTCGAGACTTAGCAGGATTTTTCGAAGGTCTCAGACGCCGGTAGCGACCGAGGTTGGGTCGTTACAAAGTTGGTATCAGAGCTCTAGGTTTAGTCAAGTCCTAAGATATTCTAGTGTTAAACAGTAGAGTAGTGGAGTCGACGTAAAGTCTTGCCTATAGTTAATGACTATAGCACCGATTATAGACAGGAGGCTATGTAGACTCTTTATCTTAGAAAACCACCTTGTGTAATTATAAAAGAAAATTAAATAACGAGAATTGATTGCTAATATCCGAGTTTGAGATGCCACCCGAGACACGAATCGTTGTTGGAAAGATTTTAAAGCAAAAGCTACTAATAAACAGTTACTATAATGATGTATCCCTCCGACTAAGGATGAAGGAAAGTGGAGTATAATATGAGGCCATGATTGTCAATGGGAATAAAATTAGATTACTATGGATTGTATTTGAGGATACTATAAATGAATAGTGTGTTAATGGTAACAAGGGGCATACTTTGACCGGAACGAAAAGCGATAGTTGTGATTCACTCGAGATTTATAGCTATGAGTATTAAGAGAGGTGTAAACCAATACTCATGTGCACGAAAGCAAGTGTATTGTGTTAATTAAGTTACCCTGCTTATATATGAATAGTCCTGAACTTTTGAAATATTTTAAATGCGAATATGTGCTAAATAAGTGTATTGTAGCTTAAATGGAGCTGGTTTTGAATTCAATTAAGCGACAATGAGATCTTAAGGTTTGATGGAACTATGCTGGTTAATGAGAATCCCCTAACGTAGAATTTGAAAATTCAAAAAATGCAAGAGGTGCATATGACTTCCATGAATATAAATTTTAAGTGAGTAACTAATATCGAAATGAATAAGGATGTATACGATGGAAGTATAAAAGATAAATAACGAAGCTTATCTTTCAATCCTTCCTTTGCATTTTGCATTCTAAATATCTTTCCAAATAAAAACCTTTCCTCTATTATTAACTTTTGAAGATGTTTCCTGCAAAAGCATCCTATCAAGTCCTAATAGCTTGTTGTTATGCTACTTTATATTTGGAATAATGGTGAAGTAGTCTAGCTTCTTTGATTCTCGCTTAATGGATAACTTACCTTCATTGTCTTACACCTTTCTCACCTCAGCTGGGTCATGTGTAAACTCATCTATTCTATCACATTCAATGGTATTTTTGTGTATCTTCTCTTTTAATATAGTCCATTAACTTCTGATAAACATAGCTCTTTGCCTCTTGGAATGTTATTCCCTCTATGCAACAAGTTATTTCTTCTATTTCTGGTTAATAACATCCTTAACCGTACTAGTTGTGGGAAAAAAATAAAAAGAAAAGAGTTATAGGACAAAAAAAATGTAAAAAAAAAAACCTGATTAAATCCCATTGAAAAGATGTGAATTAAAGAAAACAACTTCCTGCTCTTTTTAATACCACAAGGGCTACTGAAGAAATTAGGTTGCTAGTCTGCTGAGAGTCCATGAAATAGCCGAAAAAGTCACCATGAGAGGTAGTAAACCTGGAAGAATTTTATTTAAGGCTGAAGGAAGTTGCAGATGTGATTTTCTTCACTTTTCTTTTGATAGACGGATTGAGTACCGCAAGCTATGCATTTTAGATCTAAACACAAAAACTATGGAAGCAATGAACAAACATAAAACGATGACCAAGATTTATTCAAGACAAATTTCAATGACTATTTATGCCTTTAAGCTTGGCAACCAGGTTAGTTAATCCTAAAATACTAGTTTATTAGATAAGCCTGGTCATTATAGATATATAAAAGTTGATTTGAATCCGAGCTTAAATACAATAATTAGTATAACCATAAAAGCTCTCAACAAACATCTAATTGAAACAGTTAACCAAATCAACTATCCTTATAGCCCATAATCTCCGAGAGAAATTAAACCTCTAATTTAAATAATATTTGTTATGTAGAATAACCTCCAAAAGTATTTTTAAATTCTCTCTTGTATTTTCAAATAAATAGTTTGCTTAAAATTCTAATTTATCATTCGATCACAAAATAAATAGAAAGGGCTAAGAGGCTTACCTTGTTATAATGACAATGGCTCTTAGATATGCAGTTAGCACAATTTGCTTAATCTCCCTATCTCTGATCACTAAAGCACCATCACACATGATCATAGGTCTTCTCTATAATTATATAGTGGCCACCTAACCTAAATTTAAGCATTGGTGACAATAGACATAAGCAGTGGGAAATGTAATTTTTCTTGGGTTAATTGTCATTCCATAATCCCACTAACACAGCTAGCATGGCCTTTTATTCATTTCCATTAATCTGGATCTAAGGATCAAACAACAAGAGACATTTAAGCTCTTCTTGAATCTGCTAGTATAAAGAATTATGAAAAGGAAATATAGTCTTAATATTGATTTTTACTGCTTTTCGGGGAGCTTGGAGAAAAAGCCATTGCAAAACTGTTTTGTCCTTAGATTGTTTATCTCTTTCACATTGCCAAAACTTTCTTTTTAAATAGCCTCTACAACCAAATTGATCATCAACACTAATCTTTTGAATTCCATTGCATTTAACTTATTTTCCTATCCATTTGTTTTACAGTTATGTGTCACTTCAGTCTTTTCATGGTATATATTTTGTAGGCAATTTTTAAAGAGATGGTACGATAATATGGTCAAGTTAATTGATATTAGAATATGAATTTTGGATAGGTACAAATTGATTTGACACGTGATGTTCAGGGATGGCATTAATTAACGATCGACTTTTATATGAAAATAAAACATCGGAGTAGGCTTTGTGTAATCCTCACAAAATGGTGAATGTGATCTGGTTAATTGTAAAAGGAGACGATCTTAAACTTGATTGTTAGTTATTTCAATTTTACAGATGGCCTATTGAGCTTATATGCCTAAGGCTATTTGGGGTTGAACATTTTGGAAATGTATGTGAAGATTTGGATAAGAGTTGATAGCTTATGCATGAAGTGTGCATTTGAAATCAGGTAAGAAAAAGTGTAAAAATCTACCTTGATTAGTATAAAGCCCATGATGTTCAATATATCTGAAATAAATAGAGCATGTCTTGATCCTTACGTATTCTGAAATGCTCAAACGGAAATGGTATGAAAGTGTGTAAACCAAAATAAAGTTGGTTCACAAGTTAGACTTGTAGTCAAGGGTTGGATAAATGTTCAAATATCAGAAGGTTTGATAAAATATCAAGGTAGAGGGATTGTGGATGGCTATGTAAACATGCATAATTGATGTTTTAAGAATGATTTGATGGAGGTGTGACTAGGATTAATGATATATTTAATTTCTCTTTATAAGAGGAAGAATAATATTAATTTAATTCAAGAAGTGTGGTACTTATAATTAAATGTAATATGACATTGTCGAGTTTTCTATAAAGATTGAAAATTGATATAATTTATAAGAACGAGATAACTTGAGAGAATAAATTTTGAAAGAGGCTCACTACTGCTTATACCGTACACCCAAGAACTACTAAAATGTATCATGATTTAAAGATGGTATATTGGTGGCCAGGGATGAAGGAGGATGTAGCAGAATATGTAGCCAAGTGCCTCACTTGTCAACAAGTTAAAGTTGAACACGGAAAACCCACAAGTTTGCTACAACCTTTGTCGATTCCAGAATGAAAATGGAAGCATGTGGCTATGGATTTTGTGACAGGATTGCCCCGTGTCAAGGGAAGATTTGATTTCATATGGGTGATAGTAGATCGATTGACCAAGTTGGCTCACTTTATTTCAGTAAAAAAAAACTATGGGTCGGCTAAGTATGCAAAAAAATATATGTTGATTGTATTGTACGATTGCATGGAGTTCCCGTGATCATAGTGTCTGATCGAGGGCCACAGTTTACTAATAAGTTTAGGAGAAGTTTACATGGAGCGTTAGACACTCGTTTAGGCTTCAGTATTGCATATCATCGTCAAATGGATGGTTAGTCAGAGCGTGTGATACAAACGCTCGAAGATATGCTAAGGTCAATTGTATTGGATTTGAGAACCACGTGGGATCAACAATTATCTTTAGTGGAATTCGCATATAATAACAGCTACCAAGCTAGTATCGGAATGGTTTCGTTTGAAGCATTGTACAGATGAAAGTGCAGGTCACCTACTAGATGGTTTGAAGTGGGAGAAAGAAAGTTATTGGGTCCTAATTTGGTTTAACAAGTAACGAATGCGGTGAGTTTGGCAAGGGATCATTTAAAGACAGCCCAAAGTAGACAAAAGTCCTATGACGATAATAGACATCGTTCTTTAGAGTTTCAAGTGGGGGAATTTGTATTTTTGAAAGTGTCTCCCTTGAAACGAAGCAAAAGATTTGGAAAGAAAGGAAAGCTGAGCCTAAGATATATCAGACCTTTTGAAGATCTAGAGCGAATTGGGTCCACAGCATATCAGCTAACTTTGCCGATGGAATTAGCTCGAGTAAATTTCACATTTCATGTGTCTATGTTAAAGAAGTACGTCAAGGACCCGACACATGTTATATGATATGATCTGATTCCATTGGATGAAGGATTGGCTTTTGAAGAACAACCAATGGCAATATTGGATTGCCAAGTAAAACAATTGCGTTTCAAGGAAATTGCCTCAATAAAGGTCTTGTGGCAAAATCGTTTGATGGAAAAGGCAACTTGGGAACCTAAAGAGGACATGAAGAAAGAATATTCACACCTCTTTCACGACTAATGTCAAGCCCGACCCTAAATTATCTTACATGACATTTATATATGTGGCATCATGCTTGCATATCTGAATAGCCCGGTAGAGTTGATAAAAAGCCAATATTTTACTTAGAAGTACAAATAAGTTGATTTATGTATCGAACTAATAAAATAGGGATTTTAAAGTGAAATAAGGAATTTCACAGTCCATGGATTATTCAAAATAGTAATTCGGAGTTCGAGGGCAAATTTGGAGTCAATCGGAGAAATTGACCGATTATGGACAAAACGGTCATTTTTCAATTTCAGGACAAAATGGGAATTTTTAATAAAGATTTTGATTTCAAATGATCAAGAATAATTATATGAAATATAATATGATTATTGGAGCATAAAATGAATATTAGCAGTGAAAAAGTGCAATTCTCGATATTTTTGAGACATAAGGGCAAAATAGTAATTTTACCACTAAAGGTCAAAACGAGAATTTTTAAAGAGGATTTTGGCCCCATCTGATTTAGATTGATTATTTAGACTTGTTAAAATATAATTTGAGATTGAAAAGTGGAACGAAAATGTAATTTCGGTACAATTTGGAGGATAGGGATAAAATAGTAATTTTACCATCGGAAGATCAAATTCAATTTTTTGAGAGAATTTAGATCAAATTTGATAAATTTGAGTGTGGTATGAGTTTTAGGAGTGAAAAATATGTCTTGTGGCAATTTTTCATTTTTTAGGGCAAAAATGTAATTTTTTACTTTTTCAGGGGCAAAAGTGTAATTTTACAAAATTACACTATAAAAAAATTTGGAATAGTCCAGAATCTTCTTGAAGGTTGGGGATAAGAGAGACAAGTGTGTGGTGAAGATTAGGAGACAAATTGATGGCTAGGATTTAAAAGAATTAATAATATATTAAAAATGAATAAAATAATATTTTTTTTATTTAAGGCTTTTAAAAAGCCAAAAATTCAGCCCTCATCTTCTTCAAACCGTGCCAACAAGAGAAAGAAGAAAATTTGAAACTTTACCAAAAGATTAAAGAGAAAACAAGGGAAAAACAAGTGATCAAGCTTGAAAAAGGTAAAAATCTTTAATTTTCTTAGTGATTTCCATTACCCAATCTTTATTTTTCATTTTCCATGCAAATTTGACATGTGGGTGTGATCACCCTATGCTGGCTGAACATGGAAGAGAGAGAATTGAGCTTGAATCTAGTTAGTTAATTAGCTAGGAAGTGTTTTCGGTTAGTTTAGTAATGTGTAGAAATGGAAAATAGTAAAAACAAACAAGGAAAAATTGATTTTTCTCTTAAAACCCACTTATGCTGAATTTTCCAGGAGAGAAATTGTTGCTCAAATTGATGATATTTCATGGTATTTAGATGAATTATGAGGAATTATGGAGTTGGAAAAATTAAGGGAATTTTTAGAGCAAAAATCAAAATTTTTACCCACTAGGGGTATTTTCGTAATTTCAATCCGAGACTGATAATTTGCATCACACTGAGGCACAATAAGTCAAATTGGATATAATTGAGGTATAGAAAGTGAAAAAAATCGATTCGGAATTAAAATGGAGATTTTAGCAATTTAGACGCGTGTAGGCGAGTCGGTCGGACAACGTGAATAAACGACTGTCTGGACCATTTTTACCCCATTTCATGCATCACATAGAGCCTGAAATTGATTATGGTTAATTGACACAATTTATTGAAATTGGTGTCACTCGTAACATCGACGTGGTGGGTTTCCCAAACGCGGGAAAGATTAAGGTGTAGTGGAAATTAAAATAGGAGTATCGTGCACTCTTGTGATGAGGTGAGTAAACTTATTATCGTCTTAATTATCTAGAGTAGATTTATTAAACTCTATGATTTTATGAAAAATGGTTTAAATGAAAAATTATTGTATTTATAGGAAAATGTGATTTTATAAAATAATTTTATAAAATTTCTAGAAATTAAATGATGATTTTGGAAAAAAGGAGTAATTGGAGACTGACTGGTTATATATTTGCAAATGGAATTGTTTAAATTGGATAGCTTATGATAAATGTGGGTATGACTGGCTGTTTTTATAATGTGTTGAATATATGAACTACTTTGATTTACTTTGAATGAGTTATGTGGGCCATGTCATACTATTGTAAATTTATTGACTGGTGTGATATATATATGTGTATACATATATATATATAGGGCATTGCAATGACGGGGGTTCCGTGAGCCGCCTATTGGACATAGTTCTCATTTATTGAGCTTACCTCGATTGGAGAGGCTCGTAGGATAACTCCTGAGGTAGGATTTGAGTGCACTTCACGTCTAACCACCACGTGAAAGTGAGACTCAGCCAACGCCAAGGAACGGCTGTGTTGTCAAAGCTAAAATATGTTTATGTATGTGTGTGACAATAAACAGCCTTGGCGGTCTCGGTCAGATGCCTCTGCAGGGGTATCCCCGAGAATGATTTTTGGCATAGGCCAAGTGGTAGGAGCTTGGAAGAGGGTAGGCAAAGAGCCTCCATTGAGGTTTCTTGGTACGCCTCTTGCCGAGTACTCTGATAAGCCAAGTGTTGAAAAGTGCATAAGCCATATTGAGAAATTGATTTAAATACAATTGTTTATATGGGTTGGGATGAATTTCCAAGTTGTAAAATGTGATTTGCGAAGGGATATTTTCATTGTCTCCTTTTACTCGGCTTTAGATACTTTAAATGGTATTTGTTTACTCATTGGAATTATAAAATCTCACCCTTTCTTCCTACACATTTTTCAGGCTCAGAATAGGCAATAGACTGTCAATTGCATCGAGAAGTAAATTTTGGAGTTGCATCCTAGAAAGCAAGGTTATAGACTTAAACCTTCTCAGTTATTTGAGAGCCCACGTGTCATTGTAATTTAAATTGCATACTCTAGTTTTCTATATTACGGTATGTATAAATTTATTTTGTTTTCATGTGCAGAAAATTAATTTTTGATGTTTCAAATATATATATTGTTTTATATTAAAATAGATTATTTTAATTAATATTTTTATTTTATTTTATTATTCAAAAAAAAGAAAAAAAAGAGAGAGGAGTGGAAAAACTGGTACAAAAGCCTTGCAAGGTCTCAAGAGGCATTTGGGGGTAGAATGTCTGTCGAGGCTTCACGGCGGTTGTCACAGGCTCGATGGGAGTTCCGGGTCGTGACAACTAAGGTATGCTTTACCAATTCACTTTATTTTAATTCGAGGACGAATTTGTTTTAAGTAGGGGAGATTGTAACACCCCTTTTCAAAATATATATATATATATAACAATAAAAAAAAGGGAGACCACATGGGCGGCCGCCCATGTGGTAATTGAAATTTGAATAAGACTTGGAAGCTGAATTGTGAAGTGGGCGGCAATAATAGAAAGAAGAAAAAATAGGATGTGACAAGGGCCACAAAATCAAAGAAAGAATACAAAAGATGTGGTCAAATGAGACTTGAATGAAAGCTTTAAAAGAAGAAAAAGAAAGAGAAATGGGTAGGGGCCGGATATGCACAAGAAATAGAGAAGAGGACAAGTGAAATAAAAGATATGGATGAGATAAGATAAGGAGAGAAGAAAGATAATTGACAAATGGAAACAAAAAAGGTCCGCTGTGAGTGAAAAAAAAAAAGAAAAGCTAAAGAAGAATAAAAGAAGGAGGAAGTAGAGAAACTACCGTGGGAAAGGAAGGCAGCTGAAAAAAAATGAAAAATGAAAAAGAAAAAGAAAGTGGTCTTGAAAGAGTGAAGAATTCAAAAGAAGGGAAAGAACCGAATGAGGAAAAGAAAGAAAAGAGAAAGATAGTGGTTTTGTTGCCAATTTTTGAAAGGAAAGAGACACTTGGAGCTGTTGGATTTTTGGGAAGGAAAAGAGAAAAAGCTGAGTTGTTGTGGTGGCCAGTGGTGAGGAAGAGAATGGAGGTGCTGCCAGCTGCCAACCGGCGGTAGTGAAGTGAGAGGGAGAGCCCTCGAGCAGTGAAGGAAAGAAAGAGGAAAAGGTAAAAAAGAAAAAGATAAGATAATATATATTAAATATAAAAATATATTTAATAATATATTTAATAAAATAATAATATTAAAATAATATATAATAAAATTAGAGATATATATATGTTAAGTGAAATTTTAATATTTAGGAAATAAATAAGGCGGTGCACTATGGTGGCAGGTCGAAGGAAATAGCGAACGACCGGTAGAAAGGAAGAGTAAGATACACCTTCGAAATTAATAGCGACGTAACATCCCGTTATTTCAAGGTGAGTAGGGGGTGTCGACTTTAAAATTTTCATAATAGTATTTATGTATGAATAATTTAATTTCAATGCAAAATTGTGAATAGCATGTGCTGGTAGAAATTTTAGGAAATGTGGATGCAAAATTATTTTTTAAATTGTCTTGACTATATATGTACGTATATTATACGTAAAGCATTTTGAAAATTGAGAAACAAGCCCTTCGCACCGTTTAGCATCAAAATCTTGTGCCTTATAATTTTTGTGTGATATGCATAGTAAATGCATTTGTTAACTAATTTATTTTATGAAAGCTTTTGAGATCCAGTTTAAGTCCGATTTTTATATAAGTGCTTACATCAGGACAAATAATGTGGAAAACAAATTTATTGGTTTATAAGAATTTTGATTTTAAAAAATTTAAGAAAATAGTCTCGAGAAGCTTGTTATGATTTCAAAAAATGCTTCTGACAAATTGATTGCGTCAAGAGTAGGCTGGATGTCACATCGGTTAAGTGTGACCCTCGTGCATGAGTGAGCTCAAGCTAGAGACATTTTCGAGTCACCGACGGGCTATTAGACATGGCTGAGGCCATGGTTTGTGATATATGTGGCAAGGCCACAGATGATTTACGCTGTTGCGACCGCTTGATATCTCCGATGTCGGCCAACATCATTGAGATTGCCATGGCATTATATGGGAATCCGGTGGAAGCGATGCTCCCGGATGTTATTATGTGAAAGTGGGTCCACGTGTTGATGTTATGTTTTCCTACTCGAGAGCATTGTGAATTTTTCGATGCGTACGTTTATGCTTGGTGAAGACTTAAGATTTTCTCTACAGCTCCCTTTATTTAAACAAGCTTTCAGTGCTTATTTATTGATCATGAAGTGATTTGCGTCGTTTATAATTTGATTTGTTTACAAGCTACATGTTTTGGGAGCATGCATGCTTTTATTTTATCATTTGTATTTTGATGATAAGTCAGATCTTTTGTGATTTCACCTTAAATTATTACACCTAATTTCGGCATTGTTTTGTCAAAATTAAATGTTGCATGATGATTTTACCACATCATTTTTATAAGGCACGAACCTCCCTTTCAATTAAATTGAATTTCGATAATCTTGTGATTTATTATTCAAATGACCAGCTAATTGCTTATTTCCCATCTACACCTTACTTGGTGAGCCGATGATCACTGAGTCCGTGAGACTCACACCCCTTTTATCTCCCCTTTTGCAGATAGGGATCGACCTAGCGCGTAATCATCGGTGTACTTAGTTTCCTGCGAATAGGTAAAGGCATCTCTTATCCCGCTTCGAGTCATTCCGCTGTCTAGAGTTCAGTCACATAGAATTTCTACATGTTATCAGCATTGTCAATTTCTAATTATGCATTGTTGAAAACTTTGTATTTTAAATATAATTGCTATTACTGAAAATGAAATACCAATAGGGTATTATTGTTATTCATAATCATTTACATACGTGTTAGCATATTTGATAAAGGTCTTGAAAAATTTATAAAGGCTTGTTTGAAACTTAACAGGATTTTTCAGAGGTCTCGAACGTCGGTAGCGATCGAGGTTGGGTCGTTACATTAGCTATGGTCATTATTATATCTTGTGACGAGGGCAATATTGACTAATCATTATCATGATCATTACTAACTATTATATCTCATTAGCAGGGCTGTGTGCTAAATATTATATCTCATTAGCAAAATTGTAGAACTAGTTCTAGTCTCAATTATCCCACTTCTTAGAGATTATTTCGTAGCTCTTAAAACATTCTTTAAAGATGATCAAATATTTCATTTCGTTCACATGTTGACCTTCGTCTTATAAATCAATCAAACATTGATAAAACATTGGTCATCATATGTATAACTCAAATCATATGTAAATTCGTTTTCCATCACATAAGTAAACCAAATCATTCATAAATCATTATTCATCATATTATTAAGCTCAAAATTGAAAATAATCATATGCTTGACCCTATTTTCATATATTGAAAATAATGAAATAAAACGTTTGATTCTTTAAAAAAATATACAAATATGATAGTTTCGAAATAAGCAAGGCAAGTGAAAATATCCTTACCTCCCTTTGTTCTAACAAACTCATTTCTTCCTAAAATAATCAAAAACCTAATAATAATTATTTAAACATATTAGCAACAATCTAACTCTATAAAATCCATTTATCACCAAAAACTACACAAAATTATCCAAACTCTCCTAAATCAGAAATCAAGACAGCTTGCGCACCATTCACTAAAATGACCATATCTTAAGTTATGAAACTTGAAATTGAGATTTGTTTAATGGAAAATAGACTTAATAAGCTTTTTATCCATATAAATCTCAATCCTTAGTTCATTGTAGGAAAAGTTAAGAAAATTTTTGAAATTTCCCCTAGCATTGTTGCTAGGCAAGTTGCATTGTCTTTACAAAAAAAAAAAACCATATTTTTACATAGGAAACTCGAATCCACTTCTGTTTGGTTCATTAGAAAATAGGCTCATGTCGCTTTCCAACCATATATAACTCAACTAGTGAAATGATAACTCTATTTCATAGAGCTATTTTGTCACATTTTGAGTATTAAGTTGGCTAAATTCTTGAGATTTAGGTTTGAAATTAGGTGTTTTTATTTGTTTTTCTTAGTTCAATTTCAATCATGTTGAATTGTTTTAATTTAAGTTGTTTTGTTTTAGTTTGATGTTAAATTGCTTTTAATTTAGTTCAATATTGATTTAGTTTTATGCTTTTGTAGGTATACAAATAAAAACGCTTTAATTGGTGAAGAAATGTGCATGAATGGCTAGTGCTTCTCTCATACATGTTTCAGTATTTTGAGCATAATTCTCATTATAGATGTTCAATTGATGTGATTGTTGAGTCATTGGAAAGATAAAGAGATAGGGTTATAACTTTCTTGCTTACCACTTTGCCCAGTTCAACTTAGATTGAGGTGAAAATCGCGACACAAGTTGATTGATCGAAGCAGAGCACACACTAGTCGCAGTTTAACTGTTTGAGAAGCCTCCAGGGTTTTGGTTTGCTGGGGCTTAGCTGATGCTCGTGTTCAAGTTTAACTGTTTGTAACATACAAATATATGAGAAGTGTTTTTATTTGCATGGTTTTCAGTAACCCCATCCTTCCTGGGCTTCGTAATTTTGCTTCTTTTCCTCCTTTTGCTTCCATTTCTGCTGCTGCTTCTCTCGCAGAAACAGATTACTCTTGGGAAGGCTTCCAGCTGCCACGGGATTTTTCCTTACCATGGTAGAGAATAGGTTCCATTGAACCACATGGACGAGCTGGACCTAGTTTGCACTTTTATATGTTAAAACAGCGTTGACAGGGGATTTCTTTATGCTGAAAGCCACTAGCATTTTGTTCTTCATAACACTTCTCTGGAGTTTTCACAACTGCTGAATTTGTTGAGATGAGCGATAGTGATGGTGGTGTAGCTGAGATGCTACGATATTTGATGCATAGCTTGGTACCAAGCTTCGACATTTTTACTGCACTTTTTCAGTCGCAATCACAGTGTTAAACTAGTCCTAAATAGTTATAGCTGATTATCTCACAGAACTCCTCTCTTGTCTCTTTCTTTCCCTTCGATATAAACTACACAAATAGAGGTATAATGTTTAAGTGAACCATCTTGTGGACAAATTCCTCAACCATCCATCAAGATTCAATTTCTTTTTATGAAAATTTGAAAGAAAGTTCATATTGAAATCACGGGAGTAAACAATTGGACTTGAACATGGTTCTATATTCCTTGTTGAGAGAAGAGCTAAGGAAGAAATTCCAATAGACATTGAAAGGGATTCATCTTATTAGATAAAACAAAACTGCAAATTCTCACAACTGTAATTGAAAAAACCACTCGCTTGACATAAAAAGATAGACAATTCAGGAGATGAAGTACATGCACAAATTTACAGCAATAAACAGAAAATAACATTAGGAACAGAGTAGACCATTAGCTGCTACTTCATGAGAATGATTGTGGACGAAATTAGGAAAGCGTGAATGCTTGAATAGGAATGTGGGACTTGGAAAATAAATTTTTTCTGCTTCTTTGCGTGAGTGCAGGTTGGAATTTCATCAATTTGATTGGGGTGTGAATCTACACATGCTGAAAGAAAAGGAAAAAGCCGCCAGTGACAATGCTTTGCTGTTGGTTTTGTTTGTCGTCCTTCAGGTTCGACAATGGGTTGAGTTGAAAGCGTGTTGCGGGTTGTGAAGACTTTGTGGATGACTCTGCTGCTGCGGTCTTGAGTGATTTGGAGTTCTCACAAGAACCAAGAATAGTTCATGATGGAATGAGGCTGACCAGTTTGAGACCGGACCAATAAAGCTCATTTTTGTGGATTGTACGGCCTATGGAAATATTAGATGGTTTGATTAGGATAGAATTTTCCGCTCAGATTTATTGGAGCTGTTCTGATAATGTTTGACTTCTTTTTGAAACAGGATAGGGGTAATCAGGTTAGCCTATCTTTGATCCCGATGAGCCGCCATTTTTTGTTTGCTGGATGTTGGCTCTTTATTAGAAATTTTAGGACTTAGCTGTGGATGCCATTGTCCACCCAATGGCTAATATTTTTGATAAATGTACAGCTTTATCTTTGCCCAGTCCAGTTTGAGTATGCCATGAGAGTCTTTAGCATAATAAGCAAGGGACTTGAATTGAGAGTCTTAAGCATAATAAGCAAGAGACTTGAATTGGCATCACGGTCCTGAGGCTAATAAATATTCCACCTTTCAAAAAAAAGTTATCTTCCCTTCTTCCTCTTTGACACCTTCCGAGACTTGAATTGGCATCAAGGTCCTGAGGCTAATAAATATTAAACCTTTCAAAAAAAAAAGTTATCTTCCCTTCTTCCTCTTTGACACCTTCCGCTCTTTCGCTCCAGCTTCCTCATAGTCTTTCTTGAGAGCAGCAAGGTCTTCACGGCTTTCTGAGAATTCACTTGCCTTATTCCTTCACTTACATACTGATGAATGAAGGCCTGTTTGGCATGCGGTGGTCAAACTTGTGCTCACGACTGTGTTGTTGCCAATCATGCAGACAGGCATGCAACACCTTAACAATATCACCCTCCAGTACCATTGTGGTTGGCTTAACTGATACCACACTTAGATCTCGTATGGCATTGCGAACAGGCTACATTTGTGATGCCAAACAAAGCACAGGATTCCGATTAAAAACCACATTGTAGTGAATTTGTTCTCAATCACAGAAGCAGGAAGGGAAGTGCAATTGCAATTAATTTCAATTGGCAATCGGACCTTAATTAAAACCGGTTGAAATCCTGGAGAAAAAGATGTATCACAATCATTGAGATAATAAACTAAATGGTTGACAGACAAGATAAATGCTTTTCCCTTGACAGAGTAAACGCAATAATGATATTCAGACTACTTAGAGTATATGATTATATATGAAACTGAAATGCACTAGATGTCTACTAACCAACAAACAATCAGATGTGGTTACTTGCTTTTGATGGTAGCACTAGGAGCATCTCGCGACTCTCACCATCAATTGAATAGACAATCAAGAGGGAGAGAGATGCTTGAAATCAATCAACATAACATAAGAAATATAAAAAGGAGAGATGCTTTGTTGAGTTACATACCATTCTTGCCAGGCAAATAAGGAGAGAGATATACAAATCAACGGAGGCTTCAGCTCAAAAACTTTGGCTTAAATAAAGACTTGGCATTGGTTGGCCATCATCAAGCAGGTGAAGAATACAGAGGGATCCTCTGTAATTTTGGACAATCTTCGATACGAATCACTTTAAGAGAATCACAAATCAATACTCTATTTGAACTGCAAATACTTTTCAGTTCTGGTAAAAACCACAATTCCAATTTCCTTAAGTTGAGAAGAGTAAATTGGCTGGTATTACTGTTATTACCACCCATTCCTTCTTCAACAAATTCGATTTCTGATGCTATTATTTCCTCCATTTGGTCACATCCCCAAACAATTAACACTTCCAAATTTGGGACGTTACTTAGCACCCAACTATACGTGAACAACTTTTTTATTTTTTCACATTCATATATATTAATTTCTTTAAGAAAAGAAAATATGCCATTTGGTGTTGGGATAAACCATGGAAAAAACTTCTCTTCTTCAGGAAAATCAACAATGTCGTAGTAAATACTCAATTGCTGAAGATCGGATGGGAACTTAACACCATCTCTACAGATTTTACAACTATGTAAGGCAATGTGTTTATCCCAGTTGTGTTCACTGTAGACCTTTGCATGACCCACACCAATGTGGTATCCAATAAGCTGTTGTCCTCGACTCTGCAAAGCTTGCAAAAAAGTATGATATTCATTCCAGTCATAAAACCTCCCTTCAAAGTACGCCAACTTCCTTAACTCACCTATCTCTTCTCCTCTAACGCATACTTGCCGTTCATAGATATCAACTATCACCAAGTCCCGCAAGCATGATAATTTTGATAATATTCCACTGGGGATTTTTTCCACATTCAGATGAAGATAATTGAGATTTACTAACCTTTCCATCCCATGCGGGAGATTCTTGATTGTTGTGTCTTCAAGATCCAACTTCTTTAAAGCTTCAAGTTTTGAGAAAGATGGCAACTCTTCTAAAAGAGGGCATTTTCTTACCAATAGTGCAGTGAGAGCTTCCAAATCAGATATAGAACTTGGCAAACTTCCAATAGAATTGCCCGAAAGGTCAAGAACTTTGAGTCCCTTCATTTGCTCAAAGAAACAATCTGGAATACTTATTATAGAGCAATAGGACAACAATAAAGTTGTGAGCATATGGCATTTTGGTGGTGACATTTGTGATGGAATTTTTAAGCAATAATTGTTCATCAATGAAACCATTTCTAAATGTTCTGTCCATTGTCGCTTATGTGGTATCTCTTTCAATTGCATGCCGGCTCTTACCAAGAATCGTTGTCTCGTGATGCGTAGTGCCATGTCTCTCACGAGGTCATGCAACTTCACACGTCTGATAGATCCACCATTTTCTAACAAGCAATTATTTTTGAGTTTATTCAATATGGTATACCCCTGATCAAACTCTGCTTGTTGGCTATCCATCTCTTCCACAAGTCCCTCGGCAATCCAAAGTTTTATTAGATTAAATACAGAGATATTATGATCTTCAGGATATAATGCACAACAGAGGAAGCACTGCTGGACTCTTTCATCATTTAAATGATCATAGCTAAATTGGAGTTGCTGAAGTACCATGTCATCTAACCCAGTCACACCTTTTACACATCTACTTAATTCATTTAGTGCATTCCTCCATTCATGAATGCTTCTTATGCCCTTCATACTGCTAGCTACTGTAACTATAGCTAACGGCAAACCAGCACATTGCTCGACGACAGATTCCACAATTGATAACAGATTTTCATATTTCAAAAGATCTCTACCTACTTTCTCCAAGAACAAACTCCATGCATCTTGCTTTGGAAGAGTAGGCATTCTAATTTCTCGACAACCCAAATAGCGACACACATCCAACATCCGAGTCGTTACCACTAACTTACTTCCGTTAGAAGGCTCGGGGATTCCTACTTCTTCAAGAGAAAGTTTGTCCCATAGATCATCAAAAATCAACACATACCTGCCCTTTCGGGTCAACATTTCATTTAATATTCCTGCCCTTATAGTTTCATCGACATCCTCATGAAGCTTTTTTCTCATTGCACGTAAGATGCCCTTTTGAATGTTGGAGATCTTCATCTCCTTTGATACAGTGATCCATATCACAATGTTAAACTTTTGAGTCTCTTTTAAAAGTTGGTTGTTGATGATCTTCATGATTGTTGTTTTACCCACCCCTCCCATTCCCCAAACACCTATCTTTTCAATATCATCATCCATCAAGCATGTCCAAATTTCTTCCATACAGTTCTCTGCAGCTTTCCCAACTAAATTCGTTGTTGACAAAGCTTGTCCAATCCACCCAAGGTCATCGATTACCAAACCTTGTTCAAACTTACCCTGTTGAAGAAGCTCCTCAACTTCTTGTATCTTTTTTAAAACATCTTCTGTACGAAATCCACGTGTGACAAAAATGCTTTCAGCAACTCTCTGTTCAAGGTTTTGTATCTCATCATTTATTCTTTCGACATTTCCCAACCATAGATGAACTTGTTTCTTGAGTTTCTTCCTTGGTTGCAGCTCTGCCCTCATTTTTGATTCAATGTCTTCTTTCAAGGCATTTAAATCCTCCAATTTTCTTTTTAGGTCCTTCATGTTCTGGTCAAGGCTTATATGGTTGTGCAAGTGTTTATCAATCTTATTCAAGACAAAATCCATGGCCGCACGTCCCTATTTAACATCAAATAGTACGTCATGATATATTCCAGTAGATTTTATCCACATAATCATAGCCACTTATAAATGAAGTAGACTCAATAAACTTGCAAGAAGCATTGTTTTCTTTGATACATACTTGTAACGAGCATATATTAATTAGACAAGTTGGGTATCAAAGTTGTGAATCAAAATAGATTGTTTTTATAACTGTATAGAACATAAACAAATGAAAACAACATTTTAAATGAAAGGTAGATGATTATTGCTTCGGTGTTCAAAGAATTAAACCGCCTGATGTGGATAGGTTAAGATACTTTTCTGTCTTTTCAATTCTCAAATAACTAGTGTGTTGGAACAGCATTTTGCTTTCCAGGTTCTATCTTTTTAAGGATTATGACATTTTAATATAATCCTCTTGACAAAATTAAATTAAGTAGAGAATTGGTGAAGCATTCAGAGGTAAACAGAAAGAAACATCAGCATAAATGCATGAAATATAACAAAAATAAATAAACTTTCTTGCTGTTAATGAGAATCAAATTAAATAAACAGATATGGGATGTTAGAAGTACCTGTCCTGAGCAGAGCGGAGAAGAAGGTAGCGAGCAAAAGTTCAAAAAGTGATAAACTAGAAAGTTTCGTCAACCAAATATTGTGTGCCTAAACAATGCAGAGAAAATATTACATTAAAAGAGCACATACTGCAATTATATAAGCAATTTTCTAGCATTTTATGAAAATAATAAAAAAAAAAAAGAAGAAGCAAAAAATGGGAAGTTAAAAAGTTTCTTCCCAAACTCACTGAGTTCAGAAAGGTAAATGCTTCTTGACCCTCCACTTTTGTTCATACTATTTGTTACTCCTGATGGGGGAAAAATTCATTGGTTTAATTTTCAACATTGTACTTAATGAATGAGGTTTCTTAATAGATCCAAGTTATTTGATCAACCTTAATATAACATTGAAAAATATGATGCAACATTAATTATATTATTATTTTTAATACTGAAAATTTTGTTTTCACTTATTGGTGTATTTCTTTTTTTTTTCCCCTGTAGATAAACATCACAATTGCTTGCATAATTACAGCATTAACAAAAGGAGGGAAAAAAAGGAAAAGCCAACTTTCAATAAGAAATAATTATTTTAAACTGTACTGCTACGAATTTTCAATTAAGGATTGCAATCTATATACAAGGAAGCTTGTGCAAACAACAAGCCTGTGATATATCCTTTTTAGTAAGATAATTAAAACAAGAGAACTTATGGAAACAACTATACATCCCAAAAAAAAAAAAAAAGACATTTAAGAAATAATTGTGGAAAAAATTAAGAGAGTAGAATGACAATGAAGATACCTGATATCTTCTTCAAATTACTTGAAGAAGAAGCCCAAATATCAATTAAAATGACCCACAAACCTCCTTGCCTCCCTGTTAACCAAAAACTTTATAAGCAGAAGAAACTGCTATATAACTAACAAGGAAACTCAGTAGTCTTAATAAAGTGAAAGCCTTCATGTGCAAAAAGTCTTCAGAATCAGCAGTGTTAACAAGAAAATTTACAAGGAAAAAGACTAAAAATTCGAAATATTTATATGAAACTTATGGTAAGATAAATTTATGATATAAGGTAAAAATTTTGATTAATTAATGTTACCAAAGATAAAAATATATCGCAAGCATAGACAGTTTACCTGATTCAGTGAATTGATACTTCTATCTCAGAATATCTTTGCTAAATTTGAAAAACAGGCACAGTCAAGCAAATAGTAGCAGCAAGCAGATAATCTTCTTGCAAAAAAAATCCTAATCCTCTGTGGGAAGAGAATTAATGAATTATGAAGCAAAAAAGAGTTCAAAGTGGGTAACTCAATGCAACGCCATCGCAGAAGTTGTGAGTCACTTTGCTTGAAGCATAATGCAAATATGAATTGCCCTTTCTTGTCTTCTGTTTCACAACAATGATAAGTCATGAAATTGGTTTCGGGGTCACTTCCCTTAAAGCTACTTTAAAATAAAGAATATATAAATAATATAAAGTTGAAAAAGTGAGAATGAAATAAAAGAAAACACCCGAGAAGAATCCAAAATAAATTTATACAATTAATCTACTTTGTCAAAGGAGACGTTAGGTGCAAATAGAGCAGAAGGAAAGATGAAGCAATTAAAGTCCATCCATTGTGTTTGTAGTGAAATTAAACATGAAAAAGTACATCCATTGTGTTTTTAGTTGATTCACCAAAATTATTCTCAGGATTCAAGAATCATTCAATTGGAATACTAACAAAATACCATAGAAATTCTAAATCTACATCTTCATCTACTCTATTCTTTGCAAGTAATCAAGTTTTCCTATGAATTGAGATAATTTATGATAGAAGTCTGCTGGAGTATGGGCGTAAAAGTATAGAGTGAAAGGCGTTACTGGATACTGATTTCAGTTTCAATGGGAGTGCTAAACAAGTGTTTTGTGCAATTGCTTTAAGAAAAGCAGAAAAATTATGAATTCTTAAGTCAGTGGATTCCATCCTTCGTCATTTTTTAATGTTTATTACTATAGCGGCTTAAGTGCTTCATGTGGGCTTCAGCATACTAGCTTCCTTATAATGTTAATTATTTCATAACATTGAGATTACAAGAGGAAAGAAGCTAAGGACATCACAGCAGAGAATAAGTAATGAATCCAAATTGTTGGTCAACGATTCAGTGTTTGAACGAACCGAAACAAAAAAGTTACTAATTATTTATGTTTATGTAATACTTTTTTACATAACACTTTGTTGGTATTTGTGCGTTGCATGTGATACCCAGTTTAGACTTTTCCTTTAACATGGACTTTCCACATGTGGGCCCCTCTTAATTTATGTTTAGTGTAGAAATTGAGGAACCACTAACAAGGAATATCTTGGTATTTTGCAAAACTATGGGCCGTAGATGGTATTGGAACGGAAATACTATCAAATTATGTAAAACCATCAGGTACATTCTTGAGTTTTGCAAAAGCTACAAAGATCGAGTCAAGGAGTGAAACAGAAAAGAAAAAATTCAGAAGCCTTGAAAATGATGCAAAAAGAGCTCATAATATGAAAACAGAATGCATTAGCTGCCTCAATTTTCGTGGGTTCAGCCAACAAAAGTGGCAAAGTTATGTAGTGATTGGAACTAAGGCTGCAAGTTTGTGGATTAACAGCTTTAAAATATAGATTAACTGCCTCAATTTTGTAGCAAAATGAAAACCGAAAATCAAAGTAACCCAGTCTTGAATCCTTTTCTTGTTGCTGATATAGAAAGATTTGACAATGCTCAAAACGAAATAGGTTGTAATCTAATGAATTCAGTCCATTTTATAAAGCAGACAGGAAACGAAGTGCCCTGTTGTTTGATGGAGCTTCAGTGTCATACTTCATATTAGCAGTTTTCCAATAAGTTAACCAGGTTGTTAGTTCCTTGAGTGAATTTTCCAGTTAACAAGCTATATCAGGTTACTAGACTTGAGAAATGGAATTCAAACTTTTAAGGTTCTAAATGTGATTAATTCAAAAAATATAGAGAAATATAAGGTACAAAATGGCAATGAAAATTATTTGATAAAGATACTGATGCAGTGTTATATAATATTTTTGGCCAATTGATACAAGAGTGTATTATTAGAGTATTATTATTTAAGAATTATAAGTATAATAGAATTTTTTTTATTTAATTTACTTATATTAGGATTTTAAGTTAGTCATACTCTATTTAGTAATAGAAGACCTATTTTATTTCAATTTTTGTAACTACTTTAATTATACTAGACAACCTGAAGTAGAGTGTTATTAGAATGTAGACTTATAATATTATAAATGAGACCCTCATGCTTTTAGTTTGACCAATTAAAATGGAATTTTGATTATTTTAAACCTTAGTGAGGTTTTTTGACTTTATTAAGATTGGTGTTCAAACCTTAATAAGGTTTTTTAACTTTGTCAAGATTAGTGTTCAGGTTAGTGCGTCACAAATAATGTTATATAATTGAAAAAAAAAAGGGCTATTGAACCTCCAAAAGTAGTAGGAGGAGATGGTCCATTCTCAATTAGGAGAAGAGATTAACAGCCAAAATTTGATGAATTTTGGCAATAAAATGGCAAATTGCAAGTTGAAAAATCAAAAAGAGACAAGCTGATCAGCTTAAATGAGAATACGTTCTTGTTATGTTCTGGCAAGTAATTGCTGTCATATCGAAGTTTATGAAATCAACCAATATGTTTGAAACAAATCAAGCAGTGAAATCCAATTGTGTGATCAATTTTCATTAATTCACCTAACTAATCAGAAGATTCAAGAATTGATTTCCTTAGATAACAAAATCAATGCTCTTCACTTAAACCAGTGTGCGGAGCGTCCCTTCATAGCCTTTCAAAAATTTTAAAAATTCTTATATATTATATAAATTTTTTAATGAGTCCCGAAATAAGTTTTTATTAAATTATTAATACAATATATGATATATTTTTTTTAATGGACTCCTAAAATATTTTTTTAAAATTCTTAATAAAAATAAAAAATAATAAAATGACCCTATAAATTCATTTAACTTTACCCTAACTTTTAAATTTTTTCCTTTTAAAATTCTTTACACTTCTTTCCATCTCTTTTTTTTTCCCTTTTTATTCTCTTTCATCTTTTCTTTGTGAATTTACAACAAAGTAAAGTCTTTTTTTATCTTTTTTTGTTTATATTATTATTATTTATATTTATTTATTTTTTTAATTATATTCTATTTGATCACATGTTTTAAATTTTTATAGATTTTCTTCTTCAAATTTCTATGAATCATCAACTATATTCTTCTTTCTTCTTTTTTGTTGTGTAGTTCTATCTTCTACTTGTCATGTTTTTTCTTTTTTTTCTTGTTATGTTTTCTCAATAATTTTAATCTTTAAAAATTAAAAAATTAATATGTAATTCTCAAATCTATGTTGTAGCATTGCAATATTGATTGTTGCTTAAAATTTCACTAATATATCATTTTTTTTATTAATCTTGATTATATAAGATATTTTTGTTATGTGATTTATGTTTTATATATAGTTGAAAGGAAATTATATTTGAATATTTAGTCTTGAAGTTTCCTGCACTTAGTTTAGATTCATGTTTTCTGCTTCTATTCTAACAGTCTTAACTCATAAATTGTTATCTGCTTTTCTCTTTACCTTCGTTTTGTAGCATCATGAGGACAATTTTAGACAAGGGAACCAAAGCTGTTCTGAAATATTTAAAGGACAAAATTCCAGAGCAATAGTGTGTGAACATCTCTGCATGATAAAGACAATATGTAACTCTGCCATTTATGTTTGTCTGAAAGCTTGCTATCAATGCACTGATGCTTTTGACTTTCTTAATTTGAAGGTGCGGAGAAGATAACATAATGAGGAGGTATTGCCATTGATATTCAACAATCATCTTTCAAAAATTTGTTTCATATCAACAGGACAAAATGAAAAATTGGAAAAAGAAAACAACATGCATGTTTTTTTTTTCCCATACCCTCCTTTTGCTTGGAGGGTTTTGGTTTGCTGGGGCTTAGCTGATGCTCGTGTTCCAGTTTAACTGTTTGTAACATACCAATATAAGAGAAGTGTTTTTATTCGCATGGTTTTCAGTAACCCTATCCGTCCTGGGTTTCGTAATTTTGCTTCTTTTCCTCCTTTTGCTTCCATTTCTGCTGCTGCTTCTCCCATGGAAACAGATTACTTCTTGGGAAGGCTTGCAGCTGCCACAGGGGATTTTTCCTTACCATGGTAGAGAATAGGTTCCATTGAACCACATCTACGAGCTAGACCTGCCTTGCACTTTTATATGTTAAAACAACGTTGACAGGGGGTTTCTTTACGCTGAAAGCCACTAGCATTTTGTTCTTCATAACACTTCTCTGGAGTTTTCGCAACTGATGAACTTGTTGAGATGAGCGATAGTGATGGTGGTTTAGCTGAGATGCTACGTTATTTGATATATAGCTTGGTACCAAGCCTTGACATTTTTTCTGCAGTTTTTCAGTCGCAATCATAGTGTTAAACTAGTCCTAAATAGTTATAAGTTGATTATCTCATAGAACTCCTCTCTGTCCTCTTTCTTTCTCTTTCGATATAAACTACACAAGCAGAGGTCGACTGTTTTAAGTGAACCATCTTGTGGTAAATTCCACAGCCATCCACTATGATTCAATTTCTTTTTATGAAAATATGCAAAGTTTAGTTTATATTGAAATAACCTGAGTAAAGAATTGGACATTGGACATGGTTTTAAATTCTTTGTGATGAGAAGAGTTAAGATACCAAATTCTAATAGATATTGAAAGAGATTCATCTCATTGTAAAACACAAAATTCCAAATTCTCACAACTGTACTTGAAAAAACCACTCACTTGGCATAGAAAGAGAGACAAATCAAGGGATGCATTACATGGACAAATTTACAACAATAAGCAGCTGATGAAGTGAAAATGAGATTAGGAACAGAGTAGACCATTAACTGCTGTTTCATGAAACATGTGTTTAGTAATCTTGCCTTCTTCCTCTTTCACACCTTCCGTTCCTGCTTCCTCATAGCCTTTCTTGAGAGCAGCAAGATCTTCACCTGCCTTCTTTCCTTTACTCGCATACTAATCAATGAAGTCTTGTTGGGCATACAATGGATCAAAGTTGTGGTTAATTTGGGACAAAGCCTAGGTCATGACTGTTGTTGCCAATCATGCATTCAGGCATGCTACACATCAACAATATCACCCCCCGGTACCATTGTGGCTGGCTGGTAAACGATGGCATCCTTAGATCTCGTATGGCAGTGTGGTCTAGCTGCGTCTGTGGTGCCAAACAAAGCACAGAATTCTGATTAAAAATCCAGATTGTAGTGTTTGTTCCATTCACAGAAGTGGGAAGGGAAGTGCTATTGCAAAAAAGAATTGGACCTTGAACATGATTTTAAATTCTTTGCTCGAAAAAGAGCTAAGAAGCAAAATTCTAATAGAAATTGAAAGAGATTCATCTCTTTTGACAAAATAAAACTCCAAATTCTCAGTACTTGAAAAAACCACTCACTTGAAATAGAAAGAGAGACAATTCAAGAGATGAAGTACATGAACAAATTTCCAACAATAAACAGAAAATAAGATGAGGAACAGAGCATACCATTAGCTGCTGCTTCATGATACATATGTTTAGTAATCTTCCCTTCTTCCTCTTTCACACCTTCTGCTCCAACTAACTCATTGTCCTTCTTGTAAGCAGCAAGATCTTCATGGTATCCTAAGAATTCACCTGCCTTCGTTCCTTCACTTGCATACTAATAAATGAAGGCTTGTGGCATACAGCAGACCATACTTTTGGAGAAAACCTAGGCCACGACTGTGTTGTTGACAATCATGCACACAAGCATGCTTCACCTTAACAATATCTTGTATTGGATTGTGATCAAGCTGCTTTTGTGATGCCAAATAAAGCACAAAATTCAGATTAAAAATCCGGATTGTAGTGAATATGTTCTCAATCATTGAGAGAACAAACTAAAGGCCTGACAGATAAGATAAATGCTTTTCCCTCGACAGAATAAACAAAATAATGATAATCGCTTATAATATATGATTATATTTGAAATTGGAATGCAATAGAGGTCTACTAACCAACAAACAATTAGATGTGGCTACTTGCTTTGATGGTAGCAATAGGAGCATCTCACGATTCTCACCACCAATCGAATAGGCTATCAAAGGAGAGATGCTTGAAATCAATCAACATAATATAAGAAATATGAAAAGGAAAGATGCTTTATTGAGTTACATACCACTCTTGTCAGGCAAATAAGCAGAGAGATATACAAATCAGCAGCTGTGCCTCATAAATATTGGCTTAAATCGAAACTTGGCATTGGGATGGTCCACTTCATCGAATCCCACTATTCCCCTGAAGATAAAAGGATTCGGTTAAGAGGAGGAGGCAGAGATGGTTGGCCATCATTAGGCAGACCTGCAGCTGGTTCAGGATCTGATTCAGAATCTGATTGGTGAGGATCTGATGATCCGTTGGTAGTTCAAAAATGGCTCTAGTGCAGACTTGGCATTGGGATGATCCCACTCCATCAATGTCAACTTCTCCTTTGGAGATATAAAGAATTTCTTAAGAAAGGGAGGAGGAGATGGTTGGCCATCATCAAGTAGGGGAAGATACAAAGGCATCCTCTGTAATTTTGGACAATCTTGGATATGCATCTCTTCAAGAGAATCACAAACCATCACTCTATTTGCATTACAAATACTTTTCAGTTCCGGTAAAAAATACAAGTCCAACATCCTTAATTTGGGAAGAGTAAATTGGATGGTATTACCTTTACTGCTACCCATTCCTTCTTCAATTTCTGATGCTATTATTTCCTCCATTTGCTCACATCTCCAAACACGCAACACTTCCAAATTTTGGACGTTACTTAACAGCCAACTATAAGTGAACAACTTTTTTATATTCTTACATCTATATATATCAATTTCTTTTAGAAAAGAAAATTTGCCATTTGGCGTTGGGATAAACCATGGGAAAAACACCTCTTCTTCAGGGAAATCAACAATGGCATAGCTAATTCTCAATTGCTGAAGATCTGATGGGAACTTGACACCATTTCTATAGATCTTACAATGAGATAATGCAATGTATTTATCCCATTGGCAGCTTCTAGAGACCTTTTTATCACCCACACCTATGCGGTATCGAATAAGCCCTTGTCCTCTACTTAGAAAAGCTTGCACAAAAGTATGATATTCATTCAAGTCATAAAACCGCCCTTCAAAGAACTCCAACCTCTTTAACTCACCTATCTCTTGTCCTTTGACAAACGCATAACTTACCCCCCAGTTTCGCAGCCTTGAGAATTTTGAGAATATTCCACTAGGGGCTTCTCTCACATCCAGATGAAGATAATTGAGATTTACCAACCTTTCCATCCCGTGCGGGAAATTCTTGATTGCTGTGTCTTTGAGATCCAACTTCTTTAAAGCTTCAAGTTTTGAGAAAGATGGCACCTTCTTTAAAAAAGGGCATCCTGTTACCAATAATACAGTGAGAGCTTCCAAATTTGAGATGGAACTTGGCAAAATTGTAAAATTATTCCCAGAAAGGTCAAGAACTTTGAGTCCCTTCATTTGCTCAAAGAAACAATCTGGAATACTCTCTATCCAGCAAAAAGGCAACAATAAAGTTTTGAGCATCTGGCATTTTGGTGGTGACATTTGTGATGGAATTTGCAAGCCATAATTACCCATCAATGAAACCTTTTCTAAATCTTTTGTCCATTTTTGCACATGCGGTATCTCTTTCAATTGCAGGCTGGCTTTTACCAGGAATCGTGATCTCATGATGCATAATGCCATGTCTCTCACGAGGTCATGCAACTTCACATGTCTGGTAAATTCACCATTTTCTAACAAGCAATTATTTTTGAGTTTATTCAGTATGGTATACCCCTCATCAAACTCTGCTTGTTGGCTATCCATTTCTTCCACAAGCCCTTCGGCAATCCAAAGTTCTATTAGATTAAATTCAGAGATATTATAATCTTCGGGATATAATGCACAACAGAGGAAGCAATGCTGGACTCTTTCATATTCTAAATGATCATAGCTAAATTGGAGTTGCTGAAGTACCTTTTCATCTAACCTAGTCACACCTCTTACACGTCTACTTAATTCATTTAGCGCATTCCTCCATTCATGAACATTTCTTATGCCCTTCATACTGCTAGCTACTGTAACTATAGCTAATGGCAACCCAGCACACTGTTCAACAATAGATTCCACAATTGGTAACAGATCTGGGTAATTGAGAACATCTCTACCTACTTTCTCCAAAAACAAACTCCATGCATCTTGTTTTGGAAGAGTAGGCATTCTAACTTCTCGACAACTTAAATGGCGACACACATCCAACATCCGAGTTGTTACCACTAACTTACTCCCGTTAGAAGGCTCAGGAATTCCTACTTCTTCGAGAGAAAGTTTGTCCCATAGATCATCTAAAATTAACACATACCTGCCCTTTCGAGTCAACATTTCATATAACATTCCTGCCCTTATTGTTTCATCCTCATTTTCAGGAAGGGTTACTCCCATTTTACTTGAGATGCCATTTTGAATTTTGGAGATGTTCATCTCTTTTGATACGGTGATCCATATCACAATATTGAACTTTTGAGTCTCTTTTACAAGTTGGTTGTTGATGATCTTCATAATTGTTGTTTTACCCAATCCTCCCATTCCCCAAACACCAATCTTTCCAATACCATCATCCATCATGCATGTCCAAATTTCTTCCATACAGTTCCCTGCAGCTTTCCCAACTAAAGTTGTTGTTGCCAAAGCTTGTCCAATCCACGTACGGTCATCGACTACCAAACCTTGATCAAACTTGCCCTGTTGAAGAAGCTCATCAACTTCTTGTTTCTTTTTTAAAACATTTTCTGTGTGAAATCCACGTAAGATAGCTCTGCTTT
Organism: Theobroma grandiflorum; assembly: GCA_036013995.1. NCBI lineage: Eukaryota > Viridiplantae > Streptophyta > Magnoliopsida > Malvales > Malvaceae > Theobroma > Theobroma grandiflorum. The sequence goes on from CP142133.1 coordinate 30,804,002, forward strand.
CCTCAACTTCTTGTTCAAGGTTTTGTATCTCACCATTTATTCTTTCAACATTTCCCAACCATAGATGAACTTGTTTCTTGAGTTTCTTCCTCGGTTGCAATTCTGCCCTCATTTCTGATTCAGTGTCTTCCTTCAAGGCATTTATATTCTTCAATTTTCTTCTTAGATCCTTCATGTTCTGGTCAAGGCTTCTATGGTTGTCACAGTGTTTAACAATCATGTTCATAGCAACATCCATGGTTGCACGTCCCTACATAACACCAAATGGTACATTATAATATATTGTGATAGATTTTATCCACATAATTATATCACTTATAAATAGAGTAGACTCAATAAACTTGTAAGCAGCATTGTTTTCTTTGATACATACTTGTAAGTAGCTTATATTAATTAGACAAGTTGGATATCCAAGATGTGAATCAAAATATATTGTTTTTTTTTTATATAGTTGCATGGGCTCCTAAAGAGGGAAGAAAATCACTCTAGAAGTCAAAAGCATGTCCTAAAGTGTAATTGTAGGCAATTATATATCATCAAAATGTTGAACATAAACACATGAAAACAACTTTTCAAATGAATGGCAGATGATTGTTGTTTCTATATTCAGAGAATTAAAGCGCCTGGTGTGGATATGTTGAGATACTCTTCTGTCTTTGCAATTTTCAATAGTATAACAAAACAACCAAACTTCATTGCTGTTGATGACAATCAAAAGGAACAGATATGGGATGTTGAAAGTACCTGTCCTGACTGTCTCTGATCCCAACCAGAGCAAAGAAGCAGTGAACACAGGTTCAAAAACTGATAATAAATGATTTATTTCCTTTTTTTTGCTTTAGATAACCATCACAAATTCTTAAATAATTACAGCATTAATAAAAGGAGGGAAAAAAAGCCAATTTTCAATAACTATAAACATCAAAGACCCAGAAATTAATATTTTTAATGAAGGATTAATATAATCTATATATATGTAAGCAAGCTTATGAAAACAACAAGCTTGTGATATATCTTTTTGATAAGATAAATAAAACAAGAAAACTTATGAAAAAAAATCCCAAAAAAGACATTTAGCAAATAATTATAGGAAAAAAAAAATTAAGACAGTAGAATAACATTCAAGATACCTGATATCTTGTTCAAGTTATTTGGAAAGAAGATGCCCAAATGTCAATTAAAACGATCCACAAACCTCCTTGTCTCCTTGTTAAGCACAAACTTTATAAGCAGAAGAAACTGACATAAAATTAACAAGGAAAATCAGTAGTATTGATAAAGTGAAAACCTTATGTGCAAAGGTCTCCAGAATTAGTAGTGTTGACAAGAAAATTTACAAGGAAAAAGAAGAAAAATCTAAAACATTTGAATGAAACTTATGGTAAGATGAATTTATGGTATAAGGTAAAATTCTGATTAACTAATGTTACCGAAGATAAAAATATAGCTTAAGCATAAACAGTTTACCTGATTCAGTGAATTGATACTTCTATTTCTGAATATCTTTACTAAAATTGGAAAAGAGGCACAGTCAAGCAAACGGTAGCAACAAGCAGATGATCTCCGTGCAAAAACAATCCTAATCCTCTATGAGAAGAGAAGTAATGAATTATGAAGCAAAAAAGAATTCAAAGTGGGCAACTCAATGGAAAGTGATCGCAGAAGTTGAGAGCGACTTTCCTTGAAGCTGTTTCACAGTAAGGCAAATATGAGTTGCCCTTTTTTGACTTCTGTTGACGCAAGTCATGACATTGGTTTCCGGGCCACTTCCCTTAAAGCTACTTTAAAATAAAGAAAATATAAATAATATAAAGATGAAAAAGTGATGTGAATACTGCTTGATTTTGGTCAAAATATTTGAGAAGTTCATGTATCAATGTATTTTGTTTAATTTAATTTTTATATTTAAAATTATAATATTTTAATTTATTAATTTTAAAAATTATTTTAATATAATTTTTATTTTTAATTACATTTAATTTCATCATTAAAAGAATAATATCAATAAATAAACAAATAAATGTCACACGCAAGGAAGAATCGAAGCAAATTTCAGTCTAGTGGTAAATTGCATATTTCTCATTCGTCGTTTAATTTTTTTCTGACAATTTGTCGGCATATGCAAGGCCAACTACTGATAGTTTTATATTAATATCTCTAATTGTTTTCTTTTTTACTGGTAACTACTCTGTACATGAAAACAATGTTAAAAAGATTGAAATTTTAGTTGATTTGATTATTGCGATAAATAAATAAATGTCACACTCCCATTAGATTAAAATAATTCTGTGTCCTTATCTTCCACCTAATAAATTTAAACTGATTCAATGGATTAAGATAAACTTTAAATTAAAAATGCTTTAGTGCTCAAATTAAAGAGCTGAGTCAATGAATTAAGAAAAGCAGATAAATTATGAAATTTTATGTCAGTGGATTTCATCCTTCGTCATTTTTTAATGTTTATTACTGATATTTTATGCAACATTTTTGTTGCCATTTGCGAGGTCCACTATTGCAGTTTTAGTGTTTTCATGATTCTTACAGTGATAATTATTTCATAACATTGGGATTAAAAGAAAAAAGAGGGGACACAACTTAGGTCTCTTGCTGCAAATGCCAAGAAGATGGCAAGTAATTACAAATTATTGTTAGGTGTAAATGACATATGAACAGCAGAGAATAAGTAATGAATCCAAATTGTTGGTCAACTATAATGTACCAATAACAAAACTTACTACTAGTTATGTTTATGTAATATTTTTTTTTATATGACACTAATTTGTTGGTATTTGCATGTTGCACATGATACCCATCATAGACTTGCTCTTTAACGTTGATTTTCAACATAGGCCCCTTTTAATTTAAAGATAATTTAGGCCCTACTTAATTAATTTTACTGTATCCATCTTTTTCATGGTCTAAAAAACATGTTTTGACTTTTTGTCAGTTTGATCAAGAATTTATAATTTGAATGCATATGTTTCTCTTCTTTGTTCATAATTTGCCTATTCATTTTCAAACCTCAATCAGAAGTAATTGACAAACTCAGTCAATAGCCTTCCATGCATATGTATCTTTGGGATTCTGGTCTTTTTTTCTTGTGAGGTTTTCACTTTGGGAGATTTTTTTTTTTTAGCCATTAAAAATAAGGCGTGTTTAAAAATAGCCAGCAAGATAATTTTAACTGTTTTTAGTCAAAAAAGTACATTTTCGGACAAAAATGCCCTTAATGAGACATCTTTGTTCTGGGCACTCTGAAACACCCGGACGGCGGAAAATTATGCAAAGAAATTAGCGAACATCTATTTTTTGTGCAAAACATCCTTTTTTTTTTTTGGAGAAGCTTGTGCAAAAGAAAATAATGTTGCATGAGATGGATTTTCTGAATGTTCGGACATGGCATTCAGATAAACCGAACGAGGAGGGGAGGTGGTCGTGATGAATCGGAAGCTTGGAGCACGATGTGAAACCGGAAATCCTGCTTAAGGAGGTGAATCGAAAGGAGAAAGACGTGAATGCAAAGCACGAAATGGTCGTGCTACAGCAATAGGGACAGGCCATTGGGTTTAGGGTTTGTGAAAGGGAAAATGTGACACGGCAGGGTGCAGAGTTGGTGACACGGCAGGGTGCAGATGCAGAGTTGGTGACACGCCAGGGTGCAGATGCAGAGTTGGTGACACGGCCAGGGTGCAGAGTTGGTGACACGGCAGGGTGCAGATGCAGAGTTGGTGACACGCCAGGGTGCAGATGCAGAGTTGGTGACATGCCAGGGTGCAGAGTTGGTGACACGCCAGGGTGCAAATGCAGAGTTGGTGACACGGCAGGGTGCAGATGCAGACTTGGTGACACGCCAGGGTGCAGATGCAGAGTTGGTGACATGCCAGGGTGCAGAGTTGGTGACACGCCAGGGTGCAGATGCAGAGTTGGTGACACACCAGGGTGCAGAGTTGGTGACACGCCAAGGTGCAGAGTTGGTGACATCCCCCCCTTGATATAGTAAACTTTAGAATTGTCACTAGCCTAATAATAAATAAATCTGTTTCTCTTGGCCTCCGACCTGTTTGCAATGTCCAACCCAGGCTATTTAAAATCCAGAGTCTCTGGATTTCAAATAGCCAAGGTTGGACAATTGCTTACAGGTCGGAGGTGAAGAGAAATAGATTCATTATTCGACTAGTGGACAACTCTAAAGTTGAATACATCAAGGGCGGGATGGAAACAACTGCAAAAAATGCTCGGAAGAACTGCCGATGAAGCATCGACAAAGTCTGCTTTAGAGGCAACGTACGGTCTGTCTATGAGAACTGAGGAGTTTTGGACTATATATGGTAGAGGAATATAAACCGACCTAAACCGACTTTACCAGTTTAAACGTTTCGGCTACCACTGCGGACCTGGTCGTGACACGCCAAGTGCATGCAGATATTGGTGGTGACACGTCATGGAGCTGAGTTGGTGACACGGCATATGCTGAGTTTGTGACACGCCATGGTGACACGGTTTTAAGTATGGTGACACGGCATTGCTTTAACATATGACAGGCCATGGTTTGCTTTGAAATATGTGACACGGCATTAATAGAAAGGCTGACACGGTGGATTGAAAAGCGGGCAGTTTCATGAATATCCCTTAATTTTAAATTTTATTTATTCATTTTTCACAGTAAACCGTTCATATTCCCTTTTCCTCATTCGTAAACGTCTGTGTGTGTGAACCAAGGGCTGTTCGATTCATTTCTCATTGCGAAAGGTCGAAGGGAGTTCAACTTCGCTGTTTAGAAGGTTAACGACACCACTGCAACAGGAAGAAGAATGTCGGATATCGGTGAAGAGGTACGTGAGACTGGAAAAAAAACCACAAAAAAAACCTTCATTGATTTCGGTTTTAGGGTTTATAGGGTTTAGGGTGATACATATGGTCGTCTTTTTTGCAAATGTTAAGTTTTAAACTGTTTGAGTCCTGGTTTGGTGCTGTGTTGACTGGACTTTGGGGTTTAGTGTGTGACAACATCTTCACCTGATATGCATGGCATGTCACAGCATTTCACCTGGTATGCATGGCGTGTGACAGGCGTGTGACAGAATTTCACTCCATATGCATGGCGTCGTGTGACAGCATTTCACCTCATATGCATGGCGTGTGACAGGCGTGTGACAGAATTTCACTCCATATGCATGGCGTCGTGTGACAACATTTCACCTCATATGCATGGCGTGTGACAGGCGTGTGACAGAATTTCACTCCATATGCATGGCGTCGTGTGACATCATTTCACCTCATATACATGACGTGTGACAGGCGTGTGACAGCATTTCACTCCATATGCATGGCGTCGTGTGACAGCATTTCACCTCATATGCATGGCGTGTGACAGGCGTGTGACAGCATTTCACCTCATATGCATGGCGTGTGACAGGCGTGTGATAGAATTTCACTCCATATGCATGGCGTCGTGTGACAGCATTTCACCTCATATGCATGGCGTGTGACAGGCGTGTGACAGAATTTCACTCCATATGCATGGCGTCGTGTGACAGCATTTCACCTCATATGCATGGCGTGTGACAGGCGTGTGACAGAATTTCACTCCATATGCATGGCGTCGTGTGACATCATTTCACCTCATATGCATGGCGTGTGACAAGCGTGTGACAGAATTTCACTCCATATGCATGGCGTCGTGTGACATCATTTCACCTCATATACATGGCGTGTGACAGCATTTCACCTCATATGCATGGCGTGTCAGAACAATTATTTATATAGTTAGTATACCTTTTGGGCACATTATTGGTTAACTGACTCGTGCACGTGTGCCATGTGATGCAGATGCATCGTAGAGAATATGAGGATCTTGACAATGTCCTCATTGTGCCGAGGGAGAAGTGGGCCTTCAATGTCTCAATAAACACCCACTGTAAGTGGTCCCAGCTCCATTACATGAACAAGACTCTCCAAGAGAAGGGGGAGTTGGATGCAGTGAAGCGTACATGCTTCGGAATGCTCCTGGATGTCTATCCGCAAGGCTACTTCAGCGCTGGTCTCCTTCATAACATAATGATTCGTCGAATCAATGAAAGGGAGGCAACGGAGGAGGAGCTCTGGTTTGCTATCGGCAAGAGCAAGGCGCGGATATCGAAGCAGGAGTTCTGCCTTATAATCGGGCTGAAGTTCGGTCCAATGCCCGATGTGTTCACACGTTCGTACGAGATGGTTGCGGACGGAATTCATGCGAGATACTGGAGCGGCCAGGATAGCATAAAGCTGCAGGCTTTGCTAGACACGTTCCGCGGATGAAACTTCCAGCGGGAAGGAGACGCGACCAAGATGGCACTCGTCTTGATCGCAAATAACATTTTATTTGGGCAAGACTACCGTAGACGGGTGACACCTTGGTTGATGTCATTGGTTGAGGACCTTGACGCTTGGAACGTATTTTCGTGGGGCCACTATGTTTGGAGGCTCACCTTGGACTACCTATTGAAAGGGTTCGAGGTGCCTACCTCAAGCGAAGCAAAGGAAAGCCGTTTACGGTACAACATCTACGGCTTTGTATGGGTGATACAGGTATTGTCACATTTACCACTTTTGTTTGGTTTCGAGAAAATAATTTATTGTTGCACTGTTTAATAATTTACGTTTGATAATGTTTACAATTGACTTGCAGTTCTGGGCATTGGAGGCAATTCCGGTCTTGCGGAAAATAGTAGCCCCCTCTGCTCCGAAGGATAACGTGTACCCGCGAATGTGCAGATGGCAATGTAATCAGAAGCCAAAAGACCTGCACAAGGCGATTGAGAAGTTCGAGTCATCTAAGCAAGTGAGTGAACAGCTACAAATTGATCGATCCTTCATATTTGTATAAGAAATTTACCTCAAATTTAAACGTTTGATAAATATTTTTCTTTTGTAGTTATGGGCCCTGGAGACGTTGGAGATCACCCCGGAGGAGGCCAACCGGGAGTATTTGGTGGACCTCGATGTGCCGTTATCGGAGGGCCACCAGTACGTGCCAATCGGGCAGACGGAGGATCGGGGTGATCACATTGGTGTCGCTGCCAGGTCGAAGAGGAGAAGTCTGAAGGAGAAAAGATCCACCGCTTCAAGTAAGCGGATGCGCACCGACTCTCCCAATGTTGATGAGCCGTTGGCCCCAGAGTTGATGGAATAAGGAGACGATCATGGTGCAGGAAGTGAACAGTCGGTATTTACGGTTCTAACATTTTTTTTACATCCATTTTGATATGTGATTATCTACTAACATTTATGTGCGTGCAGTTGGATCAACCTACGGCAGCTCCACAACCACCCACCGGTCCTCCTCAGTCACACATTCGTATTGAGCCGTCGGTAAGTTTGGTTATAACGATTTCTGTTCAAAGTTTCGACATATGTTGAGCTAGTAACAAAGTAACTTATGTCATTGCAGGTCACGGAGGCCACGTTCAGTCCGCAACCAGCAATGGCTCCGACTCCGATTCAACCGCATACTGCCCATGAGCCGCCGGTAAGGATATTAAAGTTGTTATATTGGTTTTTCACATGTTTCCTATATGATTTTATTTTAACACCACTAATATATATGTTATTGCAGTTGACCCAGTCGACAAGAGTCAATGACGGCATAGGCACAAAACGTCAGCTCCGACATATCATGCGGGAAATGTCGAAGCTGAAGGCATCAATTAAGTCCTTGACTTTTGCGGTTGAAACGCTAGAGGACCGCATCGTTTCACGGGTTCTAGCTGGGCTGAAATCACAAGTACGTTAATCTTTCTGCACTTGTATTTTGCTATTTTAGGTCAATTCGCTATCGAATTTTCACAGTTGTCTCGTTCTGTAGGCCGGTCCTTCATCCGACAATGCTGCTGCGGGTCACGATGATCCTGATGATGGGCAGCGTGAGGAGCATGGTGCCAGCCTTCAATCAGAAGATGCTGAAGGAGCGGAGGTTGGTGAGGCCGATCCTACTGAGCATACTTTCACGAGACAGGAGGGAGCCCTTCAGTTATTAGAGTCAGCCATAGAGCATCTTCCTCCATCCGAGGCGATCGTCGCGCTTCCAGCAGCAGGATCGGGCGAGCTTGCTCTGACCACTCCTGAAGCCACCAGCTCACCACTATCCTCTGATTACCATCATCTTGCAACAGCAATTGCCGACCCTACTGAGCGGGCACGGGTGATTATGGCGAGCAAATACCTTGCAAGCCCGTATGTCGACCCCGCATTGACTCATCGGGCGGTGAAGGACACGATGATGGAAGCATACGAAGCCTTCAAGAAGAACCAGTCCGCGAGGTCAGCTTCTAAATATCAATTCATTGTTGTTTTCTATAGAAACATTAATCCACCATCGCTTATCAAATTCATTTTGTGACATATGCAGGCGTAACGTCGGAATCTTAGGGGATCAAGGTCTTGACTTCTTCACATCATTAGAGGATCCCCAAGAAGAAATGACAAGTGAACACATCGACGCATGCCTCAGCGTTATCTGTAAACGGGCGACAGGCCCAAAATCGAAGCATTACACTGCCCGTGCATGCGTGGTTGACACGATATTCTTTGTAAGTTTTCTGCAAAAAATTTTATTTTTTTTGAAGTTTTTCAGTGCATTAAGTCTAAACCAATGCAAATTTTTTTTCCAAGACACCATCCGTATGCTACACTTGACATATAAAACCGAAGATGCCCTGTCAAGCATGCAAATTCTGACTGATTTACGGGGGTATGTGGAGGGTGAAAGGCCGACATACGGCAAGAAATGGGAAGAGGTCGATTTCATCCTCGCTCCTTGCAATGTTGATGGGCATTGGGTGGTGGCAAAGATCGATTTGGGTAAGTGGAAGATCAAGGTGATCGACTCCGCAACAACTTCGGCAGCGAAGGATAACGGAGTTCGTGCGGAGCAGATGAAGCCACTTATAACAATTTTTCCATTCATCTGTCACCAAGCCGGGTATTTCAATAAAACTCGTCGGAAGAGACGGGATTTGACGCCGATGCCATTGGACATTTCTTTGCCCAGCCCTTCAGTGCATCGGCAGGAGGATAGTCTCAGCTGCGGCATATTCATGGTAAGCTACATTGACGCAATTTTGCAATCGGAGCCGATAAGAGTTAAGCAGAAAATGATTGCAAAATTGCGTATCCAATACGCACACGAAATTTTTTCCAACAGCTGTGCGAGCGAACCATGAACATATCGGCAGTTAGTTGTATAATTTTTTTCCTGCACAATACAATTTAGAGATAAATTTTTTGTTGTATACACAATCATAGGAAATAGAATCATTTTTTTATTAATCACTTCATTATATTTTTGTACAGAATAAAATTTTTTTGTATAGACAATTTTATACAGGAATACATTATCTTTATGTAATTTTGTATCCAGTGTTGTATCCAGTGAACATATTTTTTTGTATCGCAATTTAGTAATAAGTCAGCATCTGACAACATTGACAATATGCACGTGGCGTGTCACCACCATGTCTGCATGCGTCTGGCGTGTCACCCCCAGTATGCATGCAGGTGGCGTGTCACCACCAATATACCCGAATGCAGGTGGCGTGTCACCACTATGTCTGCATGCGTCTGGCGTGTCACCCCTAGTATCTGCACTAGCTGCACTGGGCGTGTCACAACCATGTCTGCATGCTCCTGGCGTGTCACAGACAGTATGCATGCAGGTGGCGTGTCACCACCAATATACCCGAATATAGGTGGCGTGTCACCACTATGTCTGCATGCGTCTGGCGTGTCACCCCCAGTATCCGCACTAGCTGCACTGGGCGTGTCACAACCATGTCTGCATGCTCCTGGCGTGTCACCCCCAGTATGCATGCAGGTGGCGTGTCACCACCAATATACCCGAATGCAGGTGGCGTGTCACCACTATGTCTGTATGCGCCTGGCGTGTCACCCCCAGTATGCATGCATGTGGCGTGTCACCCCCAGTATGCATGCAGGTGGCGTGTCACAACCAATATCTGCATGCACTTGGCGTGTCAACAGCACGTGTGCATGCACGTCTGCATGCACTTTAATAATTAAAGTAAAAAATTATAATTTTTACAAACTTTACCCTAAATTTTTTTATTAAAAACTAACAAATATATGAAAAGTATGATTACTTTAATTATTAATGTGATGACATTAATATATTTAAATTAAAAAATTATTATATTGTTATTTATGTTTAAGTATGATTACTCTAATTATTAATATGATGACATTAATACTTTTATGAATGCGTGTGTGTATATATTATGTATTTTAAATATAAATATATTTACTTTTTATTTTATTTTAACATTGTAAAAATTATAACTCATAAAATTATTAATTACAGTGTATATATATGTTTATTTATATAAACATATAACATATAAATCTAAAGGTAAGTTATGAGATTAGAAAAGTTAATTGGGTAATTGGGTTCTCACGAAGAAAATTTTAATAATGTTTTTATTTAATCGGGTATTTAAACGGGTTAAGATAATTATAGGGTAGCGGGAATGTATTAGGGTTAGGGTTTAGGGTAGTAATTTTACCCTATCACAAACTCTAAACCAAAGTGGACAATTGATATAGTTTTGCAACGTCGTTTGTAAAATGAGTAAAATTCCCGGATGACATATTGAAGTGATTTGCTTGCAACCCTAAATAACATAATGAATGTATTGGCTTTACAATTGTCGAAATGTAGAGTAACATTGTTGATTTTTTATTTATATATGCTGTCCAAAGATTAGACAATTTACATTCCATACTATACCACCATGCATGGTGTGGCTAAAGTCAATTATTGACAACTTCTATGCCTAGGCAATGCTATTATTATACACTGGTTTATAGCAAATATCATTATTCAATGCAAATGTCAATGGCCAAGATCGAAACAGTTCGAATCAAACCCTAACAAAGCAACAGATAAATTGCAATTAGTTAGGCCCCGATAATATGTCATCCTCCACACCACACACTACGTTTTCAGACATTGTCATTCGGATTGGACAGCTGTCGTGTGTGTGACCAGTTTCTCTGCAAATTGAACATGTTTTCGGTCGGCGCACTCGTTGGGGTGCTAATTGACTTGGAGATGATGCCGGATTTGTAGATGGATTTGCAAATGGAGATGGGCAATTCTGTCTGTTGTGCCCGTACATCTTGCATTGCGAACATCTCCGTGCTCGACTGCCTTCACCAGCGGATGGAATCCTTCTCCTCCTAGGTCTTCCTGCTTGGCCTCGCCAAGGTGGTGGCAAGACGACAATTTGTTTCACATGCGGGGGGATGTCCCATTCACTAGGATGCCCTACTGAGCGAATGGACCCCACATAACCCTCTACCCAAACGGTTGTCTTGTAGTAGTCGGCGCAGAAATCAAAGGCTTCACGTTTGCATTTACTGAAAAATACAATGAACCCAATATTCAAGCAGAATATAATGCTATGTTCTGTCAAAATAAGGATCAAATAAGAAATAAAGAAAATATAATCTGACCTTATTGCTGCAATGGCATGGCTGCATGGCAGTAAATCTTTTTGGAACTCACAGCATGAACACGTCTTCGTGGACAGGTTAACAAGTCTGTCCATCTTCTCGTCTTTAACTTCAAACTACACTCGATTGATAGGCTTCACTACAAAGCGATGTGCATGATTGAAGCGTTTGCTCAATTGCCTAGCAACCCAAGGGCTGAGGGGTGTGGTCACCTTGACAGCCTCCTCGTACCGATCATGGAACCAACGCTGGAACATGTCTCGTATGAACTCGATCAAAATAGTGATTGGCATTTGTCTGGCATGCTTTAAGCAGGAGTTAACACATTCGGCAATGTTCGAGGTCATCATTTGGTATCGCCTTGTCGGTGAACATGCACGTGCCCATCTCTCAGGGCCTATTCTCAAAAGATCAGCATAGGCTCCCGCATGAATCTGCTTGAGCTGGTTCATATGTCTGTTGAATTCGAAAACCTTATAGCAATCTTGAGCAAGGGTGAAAATCATAGAAACGTCATCACGCTTGAACTTATTTTTTAAGTTTTTCTTCAAATGGTAACCGCATAAACCGTGGTGCGCTTCTGGGTATGCATTTTGGATTGCTTTCTTAATGCCAAGATGCTGATCAGAAATGAACATGGTGTTTTCAGGACAACCAACCGCATCACGTAGCTTGATGAGAAACCACGTCCATGAGTCTTCGTCCTCAACATGGCCGATGCCAAACGCAACTGGATATACACACTCGTTCGCGTCTTTGCATACAGCAACAAACAGAACACCCTTGAACCTACCTTTCAGATGTGTTGCATCAATTGCGACCGTAGGACGCATTACATCCATAAACCCCCGAATACAAGCCCCGTATGACCAGAAACAATATTTGAATCTTTCAGCCTCGTCAGTAGCCACTGCTGTGACTGTGCCAGGATTTTCTTGTTCCAACATATAAAAATATGAGGGTAGTAGTTGAAATGACTCCTCCAGGGGATCGAAAACAAGCGTCTCCGCATACTCCTTTGCTTGCCAAGCCTTACCATACAAGCATTCCAATCCCCACTGAACCCTCATCTCACCAATTATGTCCTTAGGTCTCAACGCTACTCCATTAGCCTGAAGCTTGGGTGCCATAAGTTCACCAATTATCTTGGCACTCGCAGATGCAAATCGCCCTTGCAAACCATCAACAGTACATGTGTGTACTTTGTGGAACTTCTGAACTTCCCAATACCCTCCTCCGTCAAGTAACTTCCTTGAACGGACACTGAACTTGCATGCCTTGTCTTTGCAACTAACCTCGTAACGACTTTTGCATGACCTTTTCACTCTTATCCCAAATTGCTCTTTTAGAGCCAACATGTTCAGAGCTCATTTCAACTCCGCCTTCGAGGAAAACATTCTTCCTTTGTATAAGCGATCATTGGGACATGTCGACTCCTCAGTGCTAATTGTTTGGAAGGCGAACCTTTCTGCACCTGCAATTCGCCACGTAGAAGATATCCCTTCATTTCGCCTTTCTTGATAACTATCATCGACCATTGCATCAACGGAACGATTCCCGTCCTCACCAGCGATGGGGTTATTGTATATGGGATCATCACACTGAACATTTCCTACATCAAAACCTTCAACAGGTTCTGTTTCACCTTCAACATTATTGCAAATTGGAATGTCACTGTCATAAAGGCAGTCATTGTCTGAAATGTCATGATCCCATTCGTCAAGCCCATCACTCGAACTGTCATCAAATCTATCTTCACTGCCAGCAAACAAATCCTCATTTCCCTCATAACATGCAGCATTATCCTCCAGCGTCGCAGTGTTAACATCCAACGTCGCAGTGTTGTACTCACGTGTCGTATTCTCATTTGAAATTGGAATTACACACTCTACCGTTTCACCCGATCGATGCATTCCTTTAGCAGCAGACCCTAATTGGTTTGATGCACATCCCGATCGGAATTGTTCACCCAACTCTTCTATCAATGTCCTCTGGTTATCGGGCCGTACAAACTCCTGAGGATACCCTAACTGCGGGTTACGGACCGAATGCTCTGGCATATGTGAAGCATTGTAAATCTGATTCTGATTGAGCTGATTACCATGTTTTTCAGCTTCTCCATGTGACATAACATTTGTTTCGGGTCTTTTAATGCTGACGTACACAACCGGAACATTCCTCTGTTCTAGTAGAATTAATGCAACATCCTCATCATCCTTGATAGTTGGCCGTGATAGCTCCCCGGGTGTACTGATCAATGCATGCAACTCAATGTCGTCAATTTCTGAGTTTACCCCAACAACATCTTCAACCAGCTTCATCAAGCCCGCAAATGACAAATCACTCCTAACCCCCCGCATCCGTGACTCACCACCCTTGTACATGCCATCCACCCACTGACCACCGTGTCTTATCACAAGTCGCAGAATTGGAACCCCACTGAAATTTTGAAAACAAAAATAATTATTTATTTTACTTAATTACATGGTGGTGACAGTCCAAGTGCATGCATGCATGCTGGTGACACGCCAATTGCAGGCAGACATGCTGGTGACACGACAAGTGCATGCATGCATGCTGGTGACACGCCAAGTGCACATAGACATGCTGGTGACACGACAAGTGCACTTAGACATGCTGGTGACACGCCAAGTGCACATAGACATGCTGGTGACATGACAAGTGCATTCAGACATGCTGGTCACACGCCAAATGCATGCAGACATGCTGGTGACACGACAAATGCATGCAGACATGCTGGTGACACGCCTTTATGTTTCTAATCCGTCTTCTGATTTACAAAAAAAGTTTCACAAATTTATGTGTTGCAGCAATGAACCCAAAAACATACCTTGATGTCATCTCCGCAATGGGGTTTATTTTTCGAGGACAATATGGCCAAATGGTGAGAGATAGACCACGGCACGAAGACGATGGTGCTCAACAGAGAGTTGATAGAGCTCACACAGTTCAGAGAGCTGAGAGAGCTGATGACGATGGTGCTGAACACAGAGTTGATACAGTTCAGAGAGCTGAGAGAGAAAGATGAGCGAGCACAAACAACTGAGCATTAATTTCTAATTTTTGGAAGATGGCGGGAGGCAGATATCGGCAGCTTAATTTGCTACAGTGTTTTTTAAAGGCATTTCCGTCTGCTCATGCTTCTTTTTGGGTAGAAACAGATAACTTTATTTTGGTGGTTACTTTTGAAATCACCTTATACGGATGGTTATTTCTCACAATTTCCTCTTTCACTTTTCCTCAATCACTGGAGGGGTATAACAAAAATTAATAGAATTAATATATGTGTTTTAGCCTACAAATATCTTGCGTTGGTTAATCACAAATCACAATTGATGACATTACTTGATAGATTTTGTTCCTTCAATGACCTACAGCTTTAAAAAAGAGTTCAAATTCTGGTTAATTAGAAGGATTCCTACAGCTTGGTTTTTTACCATGAAGATACGATCAAAATTTCAATTTAGACGATTGCAGCGGACAGAAGAAATAACAAAGAGCAATATCTGCGCATATTCCTACATGTATGCAAGACAAAAGTTAATAAGTTTAATTTTGTTTAATTTTGTTTCTGACCAAAGGAGATGAAGCTTCTCTTTCTTTACATCTTTTCTCTTTCTAAGTTTTGACCCTGCTGGAGATGATAATCCAATGATTGCTTGTTGGCATAAACATTTCCAAATGCTTTCTTCATATCTGTTACATTCCGGTTTTTGCTAATTTTGGCCCTACATCACCAGACTTACCAGCTTTTAAGAGATAAAAAATTTTCTAAGCAAATTAGGCATGAAGGCTTAGGATTGCCAAATATTGTAAAATTTGCTTTTCTTTCCTTCAATCAGTAACAGTCGAACTATCAACAAAATTCCATTTATAAATTACAAACAGGGCTTGTTTGTAGCCCTGGTTAAACTAAGTTATGAGGTAGAACTCTGTGTCCTCTTTCTTTCCCTTTCATTAATATTAAACTGCACAATCAGATCAATATTTAAGTAAACAGAAATTCCTTTTTTTATGATAAGAACCATCTTGTGGAAAAATTCCACAATCATCTTTAAGATTCAATTTCTTTATGAAAATATGAAAGTATAGTCTATCTTGAAATCATCTGAGTAAAGAATTGGACCTTGAACATGCATGGTTCTATATTCCTTGTTCAGAGGAGATAAGAAACAAAATTCTATTACACATTGAAAGGGATTCATCTCATTGGACAAAACAAAACTCCAAATTATCACAATTATACTTAAAAAAACCGCTTACTTGACATATAGAAAGAGCGACAATCCAAGAGATGAAGTACATGCACAAATTTAAAACAATAAACGGAAAATGAGATGAGCAGCAGAGTAGACCATTAGCTGCTGCTTCATGAAACATATGTTTAGTAATCTTCCCTTCTTCCTCTTTCACACCTTCCACACCAGCTTCCTCTTAGTCTTTCTTGAGAGCAGCAACATCTTCACGGGTATATGAGAATTCACTTGCTTTCATTCCTTCAATTGCATATGTTGGTGATTCCTCATTCACAGAAAGTTTATTGCAAACCCTATTGTTTAATTCTGAATCTGCATTTCCTTTTACCATTTGCTTTCCTCCCTTTGTTTGCCTTCCCAAGCCTTTCTTCCTCCTACTTTGCTTTGTCTCTGTGATGAGGCATTTTTTGAGCTTCGTAGGCTTTTTCCATTGGAACAGTGTTTTTTGTCCCTGATTTTTCTTGCTTTTATTTTAGCCTTTAGTTGGGCAAGAGCGGTGTAGTCATCGTCTGAGGATGGCTCCCTTTTGTTTGTTGTAAGGAGCTCCTTTTCGTTTGATGCAGGTTTTCTTTGTCTTTGGAGCTGGGTGGGTTGCTTTATGGGTTGTTGATTTTATGGCTTGTAGGGGTTTTAGGGTTGGTCTTTTGGTTTATTTTTGTGGTGGATCTCAGGCTTTGTGCTTGGGACGTGGCTAGGCCTTGGGTTGGTTTCAACAATTAGATTTGGGTAAGTGATGTAGCTTGTTCCTTATTGGGCGGATTGGGTTTGGGTGGACCAGTTTGAAATTGCAGAAGAGTGGGCTGACTTTTGTTGGTGGTTGGGCTTGAGGCTCTGGACTCAATTCTCATGCACACCAGATCCTTTGCTGTTTGGGTCATGTCAGGATCTTAACCCTTGCGTCTGTCTGTCGGTGGACAATAGCTGTTCTGTGACTTGCCGGGCACACTGCTGGAGTCCTGCTGCTCCGACCTGTCCCATCCTTTTGACCTCCAACTACTATTGTCTCCGGTGGTGGTGCGGTTGGTTTTGTTGACCGGAGTTCTAGCCATTTCACGGGGTTTTGGAAAGTCAATGATGTCTTCTGCTTTAATAAAGATTCTGTGCATGTTGCCGTTTGCTGTGAATAGGATCGAAGGGGGGATTGTGGTGTTTGCCTTGACTGCTATTAAGATACGTGCCCTATCGTACCTCTTTTGAAGGGTGGTGTCTTCGTCTGTCATGATAAAAGACCCCCACAATTTGCCAACCTCCCTGAATACGTCAGTCCAGAGATTAACCGGGGTTCCTTCAACTCTTAGCCACATTAACTTATCCAAGTTCTGTTGGGAATCTTTCCATGGGACCAAGTTTTGGAACCAGAGGTTTAGCCATGCTCTGTGCTCCAAAGTACGAGCTTTCATGTCCTCCAAAAAGTAGAAGGTAAGAAGGACGTTCATGCCACTTATGGGCTTAACGGTGCATTGATATCCTTCTTCGGCAAAGATTTCTTGAAGGATCTCATGATGAGCATAGCTTAGCAGAGTTCCTACAACACTCCGATTAAGCCACTCAAACTCCTCCTGACATAAGTCGATGTTGAAGCTGACATTTTGAGCTTGCGATGGTGTTTGTGGTTTGCTTTGTAGAACTTGGAGATAAGTCCTATCATCACGGGGTGAGCTTGGTCGTGGGCGATTATCTGATGGTGAAGGTTGCATGATTTTGTTTCTGGTCGAGTTTGGTTTTGGGGGGAGGGAAGAGCTGTGGCTTTGGGTTATTCTCCTTTGGTCCCAACCAAAGTCAGCTTTCTTCACTGTGAGATAGAAGCCATCAAGTCTCCGGCCGTTGCCTTGAGAGATTGCTCTTGTCATTTCCCAAGCTTCCTTGTATCGGACAAAAGCAAAGGTGGTGGATTTATTTGGGTTCTTTCTAAAGGAGATGAAGACATCTCTAACCCTGCCATAAGCTTCAAAGGTCTCACGTAGCCCTTGTCTTGTGATTCTCCTACTGAGGTTGGCTATGTATACCGAATATAGTGATGAGTGCCAATCGGCTTCGGTGGGCTTTTGTAGTTGTTTTCTTTATGCTTGAAGCAGGGCTGGTGGGTACCTGAGAGGTGGGGCGTTGTCGTTGAGATGGGGACGATTTTGTGGTGGGGCCGGTGGGATTTGGAGGTGGTGGGGACGATTTTGTGGTGGGGCCGTAGGATTTGGAGGTGGTTCAGTAGGCCATTGGTTGGTGGATGCAGGATACGTACTGTTCTGTGGTGGTGGATTCTGTTCGCTTCTTTTCTGTGGGCCATGTTTTTAGGATGTAGGCAACCTCTATTTCCATCTGTATGACCTCAACAATCTCTCATTTACTTGATTATAGATTCCATCCAATGGATTTCAAGCAATCTCTATGCTCCATATACTAGATCTAAGTGGTAATGTAGCTTCATTACCAGAGAATCCAGCATTCTCTAGCTTAACACACTTGAAGGAGCTTTATTTGAGGTCAGTGCAGTGAAAACAGTGAGATGCATGTTCAGATGCAAAAGTACAAAAGCATTGATTTGTTTATCATGGCAATTTCTGCAAAATGATCTATGTTTTTGCTTTTTTTGCAACATTTGCTAGTTATCTTACTTCTATGTTGACATGACAGACGAATGCAGCTACGAGAAGCGCCGTCAGAGATAATGAGCTTATGTCAACTGCAAATCCTAGACTTGGGCCAAAATTCCCTTCAATCAATCCCGGAGGTAAGAAATTCTTTTAGGCTGAGCCCCTTATTATGAGTTCTGCATACAAATAAGTTTTGTATGATTGTTAGCATCTGTTGCATGACTTTATTATTTGGCATAAACTGTCTTCACTAATGGTTCTTGTAGTAACATCCACTGCATAACTACTATAACTACTTGGTTTCTTTATTGATCACATGTGAATGTTCTTACAGTTTTGTGAAGTTGAATTTGTTTTCCAGTCATTTATTGAGTGATGAAATTGATTTGGTGTTCCTTTATCCTTAGAGTGCAGTGGTTTGTATAAATCCCATCTGGAAAGAATTATAGCTTTCAACCTAGGGCTTTCACATGCTAAAGAAGATAATTATGCTTCTCATGGTCATATCACTTTGTAGTTATGGCTTATAATTATCAATCAGTGTGTCAATACTGGATTGACCTAAACATGTTACAGTTTGTTATAAGACATATACCAGTTTTCATTGTGTTGTTGTCGCTAATTGTTGGCCTGCAGTGAATTGCTTTCTGTCTGTTGTTCTATCTTTTGACACATCAACTGTAATTTAGTCTTTGTCCCTTTTTGTTGATTCATTTGCAGGGACTTAACAGCCTTACATCTCTCACTGAACTGGACTTGTCTGACAAAAACATTTCAGCACTTCCTCCAGAGCTGGTCAGAATTAGAAAACCCTTGTACCATCTTTCTGATTTTGTTGGTTGTGTGTGGGTTTCTTTTACTGTTGTCTTTGTTCAGATTATGTTTCATTACACTGTTCTTAGATAATGGTTTTTTTCGCCAGGGTTTACTTGAACCAAGCCTCTAGGTTTTGAGACTTGATGGAAATCCTTTGAGAAGGTACGTTGCATTTTGAAAATTACCGCTGTATTTACTTTAAATTTATATTTTGTGGTTCATTGTATAAACTTTGTGGTTTCGTTATTGATGGAAAGAAATAATGCAGAAAAGAAAGTAACACTTTGTAACACTTCAATATATGGGAAGTTGGAAAAGTTGGAAAAGAAAACAACCTGCTTGTATTTTTTCCTCGTACACTCCTTTTGCTTGGAGGGTTGTGTGGTTTGCTGGGGTTAGCTGATGCTCATGGTCCAGTTTTCAACTCTTTGTAACACTTCAATATATGAGAAGTGTTTTTATTTGTATGTTTTTCAGTAACCCTGTCCTTCCTGGGTTTTGTATTTTTGCTTGTTTTCCTCCTTTTGCTTCCATTTCTGCTGCTGCTTCTCTCTTAGAAACAGATAACTTCTTGGGAAGGCATACTGCTGCCACAGGGGGATTTTTCCTTAAAATGGTAGAGAATAGGTTCCATTGAACCACAAATGCGAGCTTCACCTACCTTGCGCTTTTATATGTTAAAACAGCATTGGCAGGGGATTTCTTTATGCTGAAAGACAGTAGTAGTTTTTCTTCATAACACTTCTCTGGAGTTTCCACAGCTGGTGAATTTGTTACTGAGTTAGATCACACAAATTAGTTCCTGCAAAGCTGAGGTTTGTTGAGAAGAGCGATAGTGATGGTGCTTTAGGTGAGGTGCTACGTTATTTGATGCATGGCTTGGTACCAAGCCTTGACATTTTTACTGCACTTTTTCAGTCGCAATCACAGTGTTAAACTAGTCCTAAATAGTTATAAGCTGATCATCTTATAGAACTCCTCTCTGTCCTCTTTCTTTCCCTTCCGATATAAACTACAGAAGCAGAGGTAGAATGTTTAACTGAACCATCTTGTGGACAAATTCCACAACCATCCATTATGATTCAATTTCTTTTTATGAAAATGTGCAAAGTATAGTTTATATTGAAATCACCTGAGTAAAGAATTGGACCTTGACCATGGTTTTAGATTCTTTGCCCTGAGAAGAGCTAAGATACAATATTCTAATAGACATTGAAAGAGATTCATTTCATAATAAAACACAAAATTCCAAATTCTCGCAACTGTACTCGAGAAAACCACTCATTTCACATAGAAAAAGGGACAAATCAAGGGATGTATCACATGGACAAATTTACAGCAATAAACAGCTGATGAAGTAAAAATGAGATTTGGAACAGAGTAGACCATTAGCTGCTGTTTCATGGAACATATGCATAGTATTCTTGCATTCTTCCTCTTTCACACCTTCCGCTCCAGCTTCCTCATAGTCTTTCTTGAGAGCAACGAGATCTTCACGGGCTTATGAGAATGCACTTGCCTTCATTCCTTAACTTGCATACTGATCGATGAAGCCTTGTTTGGCATACACTCGATCAAAGTTGCGGTTAACTTGGGAGAAAGCCTACCTCATGACTGTGTTGTTGCCAATCATGCACTCAGGCATGCTACTCATTAACAATATCACCCCCAGGAACCACTGTGGCTGGCTGGTAAATGATGCCATCCTTAGATCTCGTATGGCATTGCGATCTAGCTGCATTTTTTATGCCAAACAAAGCACAGAATTTTGATTAAAAATCCAGCTTGTAGTGTTTGTTCCAATCACAGAAGCAGGAAGGGAAGCGCTATTGCAAAAACAAATTGGACCTCGAACATGATTTTAAATTCCTTGTTCAAAAAAGAGCCAAGAAGCAAAATTCTAATAGAAATTGAAAGAGATTCATCTCATTTGACAAAATAAAACTCCAAATTCTCACAACTGTACTTGAAAAAACTGCTCACTTGACATAGAAAGAGAGACAATTCAAGAGATGAAGTACATGAACAAATTTCCAACAATAAACAGAAAATAAGATGAGGAATAGATTATACCATTTGTTGTTGCTTCAAGAAAAATATGTTTAGTAATCTTCCCTTCTTCCTCTTTCACACCTTCTCCAACTTCCTCATCGCCTTTCTTGAAAGCAGCAACATCTTCACGGGATCCTAGGAATTCACCTGCCTTCGTTCCTTCACTTGCGTGCTAATAAATGAAGGATTGTGGCATACAGCAGAACAAACTTTGGGAGAAAACCTAGGCCACGACCGTGTTGTTGACAATCATCCACACAAGCATGATACACCTTAACAACATCTCGTATGGGATTGCGATCAGGCTGCATTTGTGATGCCAAACAAAGGACAAAATTCCGATTAAAAATTCAGATTGTAGTGAATTTGTTCTCAATCTTTGAGATAACAAACTAAAGGGCTGTTACTCAAGATAATTAAATGCCTTTTCCTCGACAAAGTAAATGAAATAACGATAACCAAACCGCTTATAATATATGATTATATTTGAAATTCTAATGCGATAGATGTCTACTAACCAACAAACAATCAGATAAAAGGATTCGGTTAAGCGAAGGAGGCAGAGATGGTTAGCCATCATTAGGTAGACTTGCATCTGATTCAGGATCTGAATTGTAATCTGATTCACGATCTGAGCCGTAATCAAATTCAAAATCTTGTTAGAAAGGATCTAATCAATCGTTGGATTTAAAAAATGGCTCCAGTACAGACTTGGCATTGGGATGATCCCACTCCATCGATCTCAACTTCTCCTTTGAAGATATAAAGATTTCCTTAAGAGAGGGAGGAGGAGATGGTTGGCCATCATCAAGTAGTGGAAGATACAGAGGAATCCTCTGTAATTTTGAACAATGATAGATTCTAATAGTTTCAATAGAATCACACACCATTACTCCATTGGCACCACAAATACTTTTCAGATCAGATAAAAACGTCAATTTCAATATCCTTAATTTGGGAAGAAAAAATTGGATGGTATTACTGTTACTACCACCCATTCTTTCTTCTTCAACGAATTCCATTTCTGATGCTATTATTTCCTCCATTTGGCGACATCCCCAAACAGTTAACACTTCCAAATTTGGGAGGTTACTTAGCACCCAACTACACGTGAACAACTTTTTTATTTTTCCACAATTAAATATATTAAATTCTTTAAGAAAAGAAAACATGCCATTTGGCGTTGGGATAAGCCATGGAAAAAACACCTCTTCTTCAAGGATATCAAAAGTAACTCGATCAATGTTCAATTGCTGAAGATCGGATGGGAACTTGACACCATTTCTACAGATCTCACAACGAGATAATTTAATGTATTTATCCCTGTAGACAGTGTTATCACGCAAACCCACACCCATGTGGTATCGAATAAGCCGTTGTCCTCGACTCTGCGAAGTTTGCACAAAAGTATTCAATTCATTCAAGTCATAAAACCACCCTTTAAAGTACTGCAACTTCCTTAACTCACCTATCTCTTCTCCTCTAACACATACATGATCGTCATCAAATATCACCAGGTCCCGCAAGCATGAAAATTTTGGAAATATTCCACGCGGGAGATCTTTGATTGCATGACCTGAAAGATCCAGCTTCTTTAAAGCTTCAAGTTTTGAGAAAGACGGCACCTCTAATAAATAACCGCATCTTCTTACCAATAACACAGAGAGAGCTTCCAAGTCAGAGATGGAACTTGGTAAAATTCTAAAATTATTCCCAGAAAGGTCAAGAACTTTGAGTCCCTTCATTTGCTCAAAGAAACAATCTGGAATACTCTCTATACGACAATCGGACAACAATAAAGTTGTGAGCATCTGGCATTTTGGTGGTGACATTTGTGATGCAATTCGCAAGTCATAATTACTCATCAATGAAACCTTTTCTAAATCTTCTGTCCATTCTTTCACATCTGGTATCTCTTTCAATTGCAGGTCGGCTCTTACCAGGAATCGTGATCTCGTGATGCGTAGTGCCATATCTCTCATGAGGTCATGCAACTTCACACATCCGGTAAATTCACCATCTTCTAACAAGCAATTATTTTTGAGCTTATTCAGAATGGTATACCCCTCATCAATCTCTGCTTGTTGGCTATCCATTTCTTCAATAAGCCCCTCATCAATCCAAAGTTCTATTAGTTTAGATACAGAGATATTATAATCTTCGGGATATAATGCACAACAGAGGAAGCAATGCTGGACTCTTTCATATTCTAAATGATCATAGCTAAATTGGAGTTGCTGAAGTACCTTTTCATCTAACCCAGTCACACCTCTTACACTTCTACTTAATTCATTTAGTGCATTCCTCCATTCATGAACATCTGTTATGCCCTTCATACTGCTAGCTACTGTAACTATAGCTAACGGCAAACCAGCACATTGTTCAACAGCAGATTCCACAATTGGTAACAGATCCGAATAATTGAGAACATCTCTACCAACTTTATCCAAAAACAAACTCCATGCATCTTGTTTTGGAAGAGTAGGCATTCTAATTTCTCGACAACCCAAATAGCGACACACATCCAACATCCGAGTTGTTACCACTAACTTACTCCCGTTAGAAGGCTCGGAGATTCCTACTTGTTCAAGAGAAAATTTGTCCCATAGATCATCTAAGATTAGCACATACTTGCCTTTTCGAGTCAACATTTCCTGTAGCATCCCTGCCTTTATTGTTTCATCCTCATCTTCAGGAAGGGTTACTCCCATTTTACGTGAGATGCCACTTTGGATTTTGGAGATGTTCATCTCCTTTGATACGGTGATCCATATAATAATGTTGAACTTTTCAGTCTTTTTTAATAGTTGGTTGTTGATGATCTTCATGATTGTTGTTTTACCCAATCCTCCCATTCCCCAAACACCAATCTTTCCAATATCATCATCCATTAAGCATGTCCAAATTTCTTCCATACAGTTCTCTGCAGCTTTCCCAACTAAATTTGTTGTTGACAAAGCTTGTCCAATCCACGTAAGGTCATCGACTACCACACCTTGATCAAACATACCCTGTTGAAGAAGATCCTCAACTTCCTGTTTCTTTTCTAAGACAGTTGTCTTGTGAAATCCACGTGAGACAGTATTGCTTTCCGCAACTTTTTGTTCAAGGTCTTGTATCTCACCATTTATCCTTTCAATGTTTGCCAACCATAGATGAAATTGTTTCCTGAGTTTCTTCCTTGGCTGCAGTTCTGCCCTCACTTTAGATTCAGTGTCTTCTTTCAAGGCATTTAAATCCTCCAATTTTCTTTTTAGGTCCTTCATGTTCTGGTCAAGGCTTCTATGGTTGTCCAAGTGTCTATCAATCTTATTCAGAACAAAATCCATGGCTGCACGTGCCTACGTAACACCAAATAGTAACATTATAATATATTTTGGTAGATTTTATCCACATAATCATATCACTTATAAATAAAGTAGACCCAATAAACTTGTAAGCAGCATTGTTTTTCTTTGTTACATACTTGTAAGTAGCTTTTATTAATTAGACAAATTGGATATCAAAGATGTTAATCAAATATATTGTTTTTTTTTTTACATAATTGCATAGGCATCTAAAGAGGGAAGAAAATCATTCTAGAAGCCAAAAGCATGTGATCCTAAAGTGTAATTGTAGGTAATTAGTTATCATCAAAATGATGAACATAAATACATGAAAACAACTTCTTAAATGAAAGGCAGATGATTGTTGTTTCTGTGTTCAAAGAATTAAACCGCCTGATGTGTTGGCACAGTATTTCACTTTCCAGGTTCAATCTTTTTAAAGATTATGACATTTTAATATTTTCCTCTTGATCCAATTAAATTAAGTGGAGAATTGCTGAAGCATTTGGATGTACATAGACAGAAATAATATATCAAAACATCAGCATAAATGCATGGAATATAGCAGAACAAACAAGCTTTCTTCTTGTTAATGAGAATCAAATTAAACGAACAGATATGGGATGTTAGAAGTACCTGTCCTCCCTGGCTCTGATATTTGAGAGATCCTACGCAGAGCGGAGAAGTGAAGTAGTGAACAAATTAAGGTTCAGAAACTGATAACCAGAAAGCTTCTTCAGCCAAATCTTGTGTGCCTAAACAATGTAGACAAAATATTACATGAAGAGCACATATATACTGGAACTAGGTATGCAATTTTGTTGCATTTTATGAAAATAAAAAAGAATCAAACAATGGGAAGTTCAAATGTTTCTTCCCTACCTCACTGATATAAAACAGGAATATGCTTCTTGACCCTAAATTTGTGTTAATACAATTTGTCATGCCTAATGTGGCAAAATTTTATTCATTTAATTTTAAACATTCTCCTTAATGAATAAGGTTTTTCAATGCAACCCCAAGATCAATCCTGGTTATTTTATCACCTTTTTCTTGAACCTCATTTGCTGAAACACTGAATAGATGTTGGTTGCCCTTATTTTGTCATTTGTCAACCTGAAAACCTCATCTAGAGAAACGTAGTCCCTTTGAACTTGATTGCTTACTGCCACTACACATGAGATTTTCACTTCCCTTCTAATACCGTACTTATTCTTTCATCCATAAGAACAGATATCCATGTTCAAGATTACTTGCAAAAGTATTCTCAAGATTCAAGAATCATTCAATTGCAATACTTGCAAAATACCATAGGGATTCTAAATCTACATCTACATCTGCCCAGGGTGGAGTATATCTACTCTATTCTTTGAAAGTAATCACGTTTTCCTCTAAATAGATATGCTAGAAGACAAAAAGTGTGTAAGTTGTTTTAATTACTGCTTTTATCCCTGATTATGATATTACAATCACTTTTGCCATAAACATTTCTAATTGCTTTCATCGTCTTATTTGCTACATACCAATTCTCGTTGATTTTGCTCTTCCATCACCAGGCTCATCGACTTATAAGAATTAAGGACATGTTGATTCACAAATACAGCATAGAGGGAAAAAATAACAATTCTGTGAGAATAATATAAGACATGAATATTGTGTAGTTTGGTGGACGTTATTTTCATGTTTAGTTGGTAAAAATAGATTTGAAATAACAAAAGAATAAGTGGTGAAAATATAAAAATATCTTTTATTATAATCTATGATTTTCAGTTTAAAATATTTATTTTTTTACAATTTATTTAAAATATTAATAATTTATCAATTAAAAATTTAATTTGATTATTTATTTTTATTTTTTCTCTATTTTTTATTTTTTCTCTATTAAACTATTAAAAAATATATTTTATTTAAAATATTAATAATTTAAAAGTAACACTTTCATATGATTATTTTATTTTATTTTGACAATATTAAGATATTAAAATTTTATTATTAAAATTTTTATATTTTTATTTTTATTTTATTTTGATTTTTTTCCTTTTCTTTCTTCTTGGTCGCCGAGCAGGATTTGGCTGTGGGACAACAAATCAACTCTTTCACGCAACCAGATCTAATCGTGGAGTGCTAGATCGACACTTCCCATAGCCAGATCTGACTATGGACTCTAGATCTGGTTTTGGTGGTATCAATTAGTTGCCACTGTCCTTTATTGTCCTCCCATGGTGGAGGAAATTTAGAGAAAGACGGAGAGAGGCAGATGAGTAGAGAGAGAGAAAATGAGAAAAATGAAGGTAGGTTTGTAATTGTCAAAATTAGTTAAGGGCATTTTGTCCAATAATTTTTTCTATGCTAGTTGAGCCTGAGTGGAATAGTCATTCCAAGGGAAGAAGTCAATAATGGCTATTTCGACTTTCCCTACAAAGACCATTTTCAGAAATTATTATTCCATAAAGCAAACAATGTCATAGAAGGGGAATAAAGAATACAGGGAGAATGGACACTCCCTTTCCCCTGACCAAACATGAAAGTTTTATAAACAAATTACAGTGAGTGATGGAAATTGAGATCAGCCCAACAAGCAACAAAATTCTATTGATATTAGCTCTTAATATTAATTGGTATTAGTTTCACTGCAATACCATTGATATTAGCTTAAGCCCATAGTTTAAAGCTAAAGTCAATATCTTGGTGACAAAAGAAAAGAATAGAAGAGCTCTATCAGAGAGAATAAGGAACAAGTGGTGACAAGCAGAAGCATACAAAGAAATGGAATAGCGGAAGTAGAAAAATTACCTGTCTAGGGGTCCTAGATTGGCTGATACTAGCGCAAGTCTTTGAATAGATAAAAACAGTGAAGAAAATGCCTACCAGTGCCAGAGGACAAGATATAAACTTCCTTGCTAACTATAGAACCTACTACAATAAGTGAATATAGCAAAGAAATACCGAATGATCAAGTACCGGCAAAAGGAAAGAAATAGTAGCTGTGCCTTATCGTGTTTATAGATAATCAATCAAGGAAAAAGGAAGTGGGAAGAAAAGGTCGAAGAGAAACAAAATAAAGTGCTAAGGAAGGTTCAAAAAAAAAACCAGAGAAATGAATATATGAGTGAATTGTTATGGTCCTGGTAGCACAGATGAACGCTACAATAAGTTTAACCTTACTATAAAGTCAATAAAATAAATTTTCAAAGAATAATAAAAACCTGTTTAACGGGTTAATAAGTAAACAATATATATAATTTTTAAATTTATTCATTTTAGGATAACAATGTAGATAATTTTTAAATTTATTTAGTTTATTTAAAAGTTATTTAACTTTTAATTTTATTTATTTTTACTTTGAACTATAAGAATATTATTCTTTTTAATATTAAAATTATATTTAATTAATTAATTTAATAAAAATTATTATTATCATTTGTTACGTTAACTCTCACACATTTACGTTAAGATTTTAAATTTGTTTATTCAATTTTTATAAGATTTTACGTTAATTCTTACAACTTTCGTCAAGCCTTTCCAATAGTAACTTTTAACTATAATTATCTTTATCTTTTTTATTCTTTATTTAAAATAAAAATTTGAATATCGTTACATACTTTTAACCTGCTAATATAAATATAAATGTTTATTTTTTA
This sequence comes from Theobroma grandiflorum, assembly GCA_036013995.1. Lineage (NCBI taxonomy): Eukaryota > Viridiplantae > Streptophyta > Magnoliopsida > Malvales > Malvaceae > Theobroma > Theobroma grandiflorum. Next base: position 30,832,210 of record CP142133.1, read on the forward strand.
TTAAAATTAGACTTTTTTACTTAATTAACTTATTTCGTTGACCTTCACACATTTACGTTAAGATTTAAAATTTAGTAATTCCACATTTATAAGTTTTTACATCAATTGTTACAGTTTTACGTCAAGATTTATTTATACCAATTTTGAACTATAATTATTTTTATTATTATTATTCTTTATTTAAAAATTAAAATTTATATATATCGTTAAACACTTTTAGCTCGAGAATATATATTTAAATATTTATTTTTCACTAAAATTAGATTTTTATTTTTTACTTAATTGACTTATTACGTTAACTCTCACACATTTACGTTAAGATTTAAAATTTAGTTATTCCACTATTATAAGTTTTTATGTCAACTGTTACAGTTTTACGTCAAGATTTATCTATGCCAATTTTAAACTATATTTATTTTTATCTTTATTACTGTTTATTTAAAAATTAAAATTTGTATATTGTTAAACACTTTTAATCTGAGAATATAAATATAAATGCTTGTTTTTCACTAAAATTAGATTTTTTTTACTTAATTGAATTGTTATGTTAACTTTCACACATTTACGTTAGGATTTAAAATTTAGTTATTTCAACTTTATAAGTTTTTACGTCAATTGTTACAGTTTTATTTCAAGGCTTATCTATGTCAATTTTGAACTATAATTATTTTTATTATTATTTTTTTATTTAAAAATTAAAATTTGTATATTATTGTTACAGTTTTATTTCAAGGCTTATCTATGTCAATTTTAAACTATAATTATTTTTATTATTATTATTTATTTAAAAATTGAAATTTGTATATTGTTAAACAATTTTAGTCCGAGAATATAAATTTAGATATTTGTTTTTCATTAAAATTAAATTTTTTTCTTTAATTGACTTGTTATGTTAACTTTTACATATTTACGTTAAGATTTTAAATTTAATTATTCTACCTTTGCGAGTTTTTATGTCAATTCTTATTGCTTTGCATTAAGGATTTTTAATCATAACTTTTAAAAACTTTATGTCTAGGTTTTTTAGTGACAATTTTAAATTACATGTGCTTTTATTTTTATTATTATATATTTTTAATTTTGACTTTCTGATATATTATAGTGATAATCTTATTTATAATATGAAATTTCAGCCATTAAACAAAAGAAATGCATATAAATAGTTTCTATTAATAAGGCATAAAAAGAGGCCATCAAAAGGAGGATTTTTTGTTTACCAATTGAATTGATTTGCCAGTTTCTTTATGGATTTTAAATCAATGATTGTAATTTAATCTCATAAATCAGATGATCTTTATCAAATTGACCTTACAGTAAGGTAAAAAATGATGACCTTACTGCAAATTGAAGCAAATTGCAGGCTAGTGGAAACTAACGAAGGTTAGATATAACTACCCTGTGGAAGGTATAGAAGAAAGAGGGCCACCCTGAAGAAATAAAGTCCAAGAGACTCCCTGTAAGCATACCGTGGCAATTAAGAAGGAAAACAACGTGAAAGAATTGAAAATTTAATTCATCCAATTATAGCAGTAAAGAAATAGTAATTGTCATACTCCTATTATTAGATAAAAAATTCTGTGTCCTCTTCCACCAAACCAGTATAACCATTAATCTACCGACTTCCACAAAATGCCTTTGTTTTGTTTTGTTTTTTTTTTTTGTTTTTTTTTTTGACATTCAGATTGCCATTGCCTCAGGTTAATCTCACAATGGCACTGTTGAAGAGAAACAATTACGGCGATTTGAACCTTTTTAGTTTGCTTCTAAATAAAGGCAATGAATTGTGCTCGAGTTGTTCAAATTAAAGAACTGAATCAATGGATTAACTATTGATTGTTTTATATTAATTTCTTTAGTGTTTTTTTATTGGTAACTACTCTGTCGAGGGAACCCCTATAAGCATGGCGTGGCAGTTAAGAAGGAAAACAATGGGAAAAGATTGAAAATTTAGTTCATCCCATAATAAAGAAACAATAAATGTCATACTCTCATTAGATTAAACAATTGTGTGTCCTTATCTTCCACCTATCAAATTTAAACTCATTCAATGGATTAACATAAAATTTAATTAAAAATGCTTTCGTGCACGAATTAAAGAGCTAAGTCAATATTGGATTAAGAAAAGCAAAAAAAAATGATGAATTCTAAGTCAATGGATTTCACAACTTGGGCAAAATCATATCAGCAGGCTTCAAAGCGACCGTTCATAACTTGAGACCTTTTCTCCCTCCACTTCTCCTTGACCCCCCAGCCCCCTTAGGGCATGCTTGATTCACGAATATATAATAGAGGTAAAAAAAAAATATAGTTATTATGTGGGAATAATATAGCACATGAATATTTTATAATTTGGTTCATGAATGAAATTGTCATTATAATATTATTTTAATGTTTGGTTAGTAAAAATAGGTTTAAAATAACAAAAGAACAACCAATGAAAAGACAAAAGTATCTCTTATTATAATATATGATTTTCAATTTAAAATATTTTTTGACAATTTATTTAAAATATTAATAATTTTCTAATTAAAAATTTGATGATTATTTATTTTTATTTTTTCTCTCTATTTTTTATATTTTAAAATTTTAAAATATTAAAAATATATATTTTATTTAAAATGTTAATAATTTATACGTAAAATTGTCATATGGTTATTTTATTTTATTTTTAAAATATTAAAAATTTATAATTAAAACTTTGAAACTTTAAAATTTTTATTTTATAATTGTATAGGCTCCTAAAGAGGGAAGAAAATCAATTTAGAAGTCAAAAGCATGTCTTAAAATCGTAATTTTAGGTAATTAAGGATCATCAAAATGATGAACATAAATACATGAAAACAGATGATTGTGAAATTGAGAGGAAAATGTGTAGCAAAACCGAATACGCTACTTGCGTCTAAGTTTTTAAGTATGAAATTGAGAAACAATAGTCAACGAAAAGAAACCAATACTTTTTAATTATAATTTAACTGTGAGGTAAGTTTTAAATCGATTCACCGAAAGTATTCTAAGGATTCAAGAATCATTCAATTGGAATACTTGCAAAATACATAGGGACCAAAAGTATATTGTATTGGAAGCATGATGAGGAAAATGTTGTTAAATTCTCTCTTTATTCAGGATTGAGGATGCGGTATAGACTTTCGAAATGTAATATTCGAAATGTAACTGCCATGGGGAGGGTTTAGAAGAAAGTCCAAGAGACCCCTCCAAGCATGGCGTGGCAATTAAGAAGGAAAACTTAGTGTTCAAAGATAAAAAATTTATATAATAAATGTCGTACTCCCTTTAGATTAAATAATTGTGTGTTATTATCTTCCACCAAACAAATTTAAACTGAGTAAATGGATTAACAAAATATAGATTAAACAATGATTTCGTGCTCGAATTAAAGAGGTGAGTCAGTGGATTAAGAAAAGCAGAAAAATGATGAATTCTAAGACAATGAAGTTCCTTTTTTAGATATTTTATTACTAACACCGTATGCAACATTGGGATTATTTCATATTGCGGCTTAAGTGTTTTCATGTTACTTATAGCATATTTAATTTTGCTATCCATCTTTTTCATGGTCTAAGAAACATGTATGCAAAATTAATGTTGTAAAACTTGCTTTTCTTTCCTTCAATCAGTGACTCAAGGAAATTGGGAACAGTCCTACTATCAACAAAATTCCATTTATAAATTACAAACAGATATAAACTAGTTTCGGTTTTTTTTTTTGAAAGGTAATTTTATTAACACTAAGCCACTGTGTTATCCAAAGTCTTTAACTGTTTATTAAAGACTTCAACTAGCACGAAACATCAAGTTTGTGCAAAAAAGAGAAGATACACTTGCAATCAGAAATTGGGAACAGTCCTACTATCAACAAAATTCCTTTTATAAATTACAAACTGCGCTATAAAGTAGTTTTGGTGTTTTTTTTTAAAGGTAATTTTATTAACACTAAGTCACCATGTCATCCAAAGCCTTTAATTGTTTGCTAAAGGCTTCAACTGGCATGAAACATCAAGCTTGTGCAAAAAGGAGAAGATACACTTGCAATCAGAAATTGCTTCGCATAAGGTTCGATTGCGATTTCCCTTCTTAAACTGAACCGGCGAAAAAATAATAAGGCTCTCTATTCTTATCCTAAAGACCTGTGCTGTTCAAAAAATTAGCAAAAAATTGTTGGTGTATTTTCAAAATTAAAAGTTAAGTCACATGATGGAGAGCTATCATTAGCTCAATAGTTATGTCATAAAAAGTGACACAATATGTCTATTGGAATATAGACAAGTTTTCATGTGAATAATTATGATTCTTGAAAACACCAATGGAAAGTCACCTGTGAAAAGTTACCATTGTAAAGTAACATGTGAAAAGCTACATGTGAATAGTTACAATTGTAAAGTAACATGTGAAAGATTACATGTAAATAGATATTGTTTCAAGGTATAAATCAAAGAGTGTGATTTATGGAATGAATAGTTATCTATTTATTAGATGTTTATTGAAATAATATCTTTTGCTCAAAAGTTGTGTTGGCAAAAAATGTAGAGATACTTTTTGGATGAAAGAGATCTTTATGAAAAAGTTGTGACCTTGGAACATAAAGATACTTATTAGACAAAAAGATGTCTTTATGTAAAGGTAGTGTCCTTGAAGAAGAGACACTTTGAAGCCTATATAAAGGGCTTGTTGTCATCCATTTTGACACAACAACAACACACCAAAATTTAGACACAACAAGTGTAGAGAGCAATAGAAAATGTTTGTGTTAGAAGAACAAAACACTAAAGTGTCCACCATCTACAAAAGATTTTGAATTCCTTATTATCTATTTGCTACAGAAAGTTGGTTTTAAGGCCAAACGACTTTGCAAACCCTCAAGTGTATCTAGCGGTCTAGTTTCGTAAAGTGCAATACGAAAGTTAGACGTTGGCTTCATTGTATCCTTGAGACTAGTCGCATCATTCCCCTTTGCATACCAAGTGGTGGGGGCGAATTAAGTTTTAAAGATAGACGCCTATTTAAAAGACTCACCTTGAAGTCGATTTTGCCTATTCTTGAATACTTCATAAACCTCATAAACCCCACTTAACACCAACAATTTTAAGACTTAAATTCGTGGTATTCAAGATGGCTTCACTAAAGGAGATGGCTACCAACGTTGTCAAGTTAGACCGCTTCGAACAATGAAGATTTACTCATTGGCAAAAGATGGACCGATTTGATGGTGATAAGGAAAGTTGGCAAAATGGTTCTACATCGGATCATAAGATAAGTATTCTTTCCTTACTTGATATGAATATGCATGATATTGTGTTTGATATGATAGAAAATGTATATTGGTTAGAAAGAAAGGTCTTGAAATATTCATGCATGAGCTTGAACGTATTCTAAATAGCTTTAAGCAATATGGTCTGAAAATGGATGAAGCTATTGTGGTCTCATCAATAATTGATAAACTTCCCCCTTCATGGAGAGACACCAAGAAAACTCTTAAATGTAAAAAAGAGGATATGTCTTTTGAGGACTTTGACAATCATCTTCGAATATAAAAAGATTATAGGAAACAAGAAGAAGTCAAGCAAGATGAAGATTCCAATGAAAAGAATCTTGTGACTTCGAAGGTCCATGTGATGGAACATAAACCATCAAACAAGCCAAGCAAAAGAAAACATTCCGTGGGCAAGTATGATAAAAGTCATAAGTTCAAAATGAACAAAAAAGGGGCCATGTTTTCATTGTAACAAACTTGATCACTTTAAGGCAGAATGTGGACTTTTGAGAAGCAAGACACAAGGTGTGAACCACCACAAGTTTGTGGCAATGGTTTCCGAGGTCAATGTTCTCCAAAATGATAGAGCGTGGTGGATTGACACTGGTGAAACGAATCATGTATGCAATGATAAAAGTTTTTTCAAAACTTTGGAAGAAGTTGATGAAGGAAATGTGTTATACATGGGAAATTCCTCCACAACACAAGTGAAAGGAAAAGGCACCATGGAACTAATGTTTACATCCGAAAAAACACTTGTACTAAATAATGTGTATTATGTACCGGAAGTTAGAAGGAATCTTGTGTCGGGTGGCTTGTTAAATAAGTGTGGCTTCAAATTAACATTTGAGGTGGATAAGTTCATCCTTACAAAAAGTGACAATATGTGGGAAGTGGATATTATTGTGAGAACATGTTCAAGCTTAACATTAATAAGAAAAATGATAGTTCTGCTTATATTGATGCCTTGCTTAATATTCATGATAATAAAGCGATGTTGTCTAATCTATGGCATAATAGATTAGGTCATGTTCATTATAGAAGAATGCATGATATGGCTAAGTTAGAATTGATACCTACCATTGATGAAAATAATGATATGTGCAAGACATGCATGGTCACTAAAATTACAAGGAATTTATTTCCTAAGGTAGAAAGAAACACTAAATTACTTGCATTAATACATTCTAATGTTTGTGACATGCATAGTACTCCTTCAATTAGTGGAAAGAAATACTTCGTAACATTCATTGATGACTTCTCTAGATATTGCTATGTTTACTTGTTGCATGCTAAAAATGAAGTTATAGAAAATTTTGGAATATATAAAAGAGAAGTTGAATTGCATTGTGAATTGTTTATTAAATGTTTACGAAGTGATAGAGGAGGTGAATATTATGATCCCAAATATTTTGAGTCCACGGGTATTATTCACGAGACTACCACTCCATACACACCGGAACAAAATGGTGTAGCGGAATGTAAGAATCGAGTTCTTACGAAAATGGTGAATGCTTTGCTTTCTAATTCGGGTTTGGGAAAAGGATTTTGGGGCGAAGCCTTATTAACAGCTTGCCATATATTAAATAGAATCCCAAACAAAAGGAGCAAAACTACTCCTTATGAACTATGGAAATGAAAAAAGCCAAACCTTAATTATTTAAGAGTTTGGGGTTGTCGAGCCATAGTAAGTGTGCTGGAGCTAAAGAAAAGGAAATTGGGTGAAAAAGGAATTGAATGCATATTTATAGGATATGCTGAACATAGTAAAGCATATCGTTTCATGGTGATAGAACCTAATGATTCATATTCCATCAATACGGTCATAGAATCAAGGGACGCTATCTTTGATGAAACAAGATTCAACTCAATTCCTAGACCCAAGGAACAAATAACAAAAAACAATAGTTCATCGAAAAACAATGAGAAAACTATTGAGCTTCGGAGAAGTAAAAGAGTTAGAAAAGAAAAGACATATGGATCAGATTTTCTCATGTACTTAGTTGAAGGTACAAGAGAAGAAATATGTGAATACCTACCTTACTACTTTAATGTAGAAAGTGAAGGTGATCCTTAAACTTATGAGGAGGCAATGAAGTCTCGAGATGCTTCTTTTTGGAGAGAAGCAATACAAGATGAGATGGACTCAATAATGGGAAACAAAACATGGAAATTGGTAGACCTTCTAACGGGTTCCAAGCCAATAGGTTATAAATGGATTTTCAAAAAAAAATGAAAATTGATGGAACCGTAGAAAAGTTTAAAGCAAGGCTAGTGGCACAAGGCTTTAAACAAAAGGAAGGTATTGATTATTTTGATACATATGCACCAGTAGCAAGAATAGCTACAATTAGAGTGCTTATAGCACTTGCATCTATTTATAAGATGGTAATTCACCAAATGGATGTTAAAACGGCATTCCTAAATGGTGAATTAGATGAAGAGGTGTATATGGAACAACCGGAAGGGTTTGTCATTTCGGGTCAAGAAAAGAAAGTGTGCAAGCTTGTAAAATCTTTGTACAGATTAAAACAAGCACTTAAACAATAGCATCAAAAGTTTGATGAGGTTGTGCTAGCTAATGGTTACAAGATAAATCAATCTGACAAGTGTGTCTATAGTGAGTTCCAAAATGGGAAATGTGTCATCATTTGCTTATATGTGGATGACATGTTAATCTTTGGAACGGATTTGGAACAAGTGGAAGACACAAAAAGGTTCTTGTCAAAGAATTTTAACATGAAAGATATGGGTATGACAGATGTTATTCTTGGAATAAGAATAATAAGAGACAATAATGGCCTAACATTGTCTCAATCTCATTACATCGAAAAGATCGTAATGAAGTATGGCAAGTCAGATTGTAAGCCAATGACAACGCCTTATGATTCTAATCAAAAGGCTCATACCCAATGAAGACAAGCCAATAGCACAACATGAATATGCAAGGGTCATTGGTTGCCTTATGTATGCAATGGTCTATACAAGACCAGATATTGCATTTGCGGTTGGGATGTTAAACCGATTTACAAGTAATCTGAATAAAAAGCATTGGTATACTGTCCATAGAGTTTTAAGGTACCTAAAGAGTACCAAGAATTATGACATTTGCTATTTCGGTTTTTCTTCGATTTTAGAAGGATATACGGATGCAAGCTGGAACTCAAATAGATCAGATTACACATCCACGACTGGATGGATTTTTACAATTGGTGGGGGTGCTGTTTCTTGGGGTTCTAAGAAACAATCTTGTCAAGCGATCTCCACCATGGCGGCTGAATTTATAGCCTTAGCATCTGCTACCTAAGAAGCGGAATGGTTGAGAGACTTATTCTATGAAATTCCATTGTGGCCAAAACCGATGGCACCAATCTTGATACATTGTGACAATGAAGCAACTGTATCAAAGGCTTATAATCAAGCCTACAATGGGAAGAATCGATATATTAGACTTCGACATAGCATTGTGAGGCAAAAGATTAGTGATGGTATAATCACTATAAGTTATGTGAGGTATGATGAAAATTTAGCGGATCCGTTTACGAAAGGTCTAAAAAGAGACCTTGTGTTAAAGACCTCAAGAGGGATGGAGCTCAAGCCTATCAACTAAATCTCCAATGGTGGGAGCTCACCCTGACGCTTACGGTTGACGTATAAGTCTTGGGTAATGACCATTCCAACACATGGAGGTCGCAAGCATAAAATTAAATATTCCATCCCAAGGTGTATAGTGCTTGGTTCCCGTAATGTGTTAAGTAAGGATGAGCGAAATGTTCTTAATAGACCCATAACATGTAAATGTTGAAGTACAATAATTACGAGGTACTTCCGATGGGGGCTACCTATATGAGTGAAAGTACGACCACTTCTAGGAGCTAAAGGCTTGACTCTGACAGCACTCATGAATGGATGCATAACACAAGGCCATAAACCGTGTTGGCAAAACTAGATACAATATGAGCAAGGAAGCTTGTGCGTGTTTAGTGGCCCGACTAGTCAAATGCAGAATCGGTGGTTCAATGCTTGGTCAACCACTTTATTCAGACTAGAACCAACCACACTCACTAGGTGAAGGTTCAAATCTGCGGGATACCTTCATTGATGCACAGGATTTTCCAAAGTTGTTGGTATTTGGAAATTTTGAAAATGGTGGGAGATTGTTGGTGTATTTTCAAAATTAAAGGTTAAGTCACATGATGGAGAGCTATCATTAGCTCAATAGTTATGTCATAAAAAGTGACACAATATGTCTATTAGAATATAGACAAGTTTTCATGTGAATAATTATGATTCTTGAAAATATATGTTGAAAAGACACCAACGAAAAGTCACATGTGAAAAGTTACCATTGTAAAGTAACATGTAAATAGTTACAATTGTAAAGTAACGTGTGAAAGATTACATGTGAATAGATATTGTTTCAAGGTATAAATCAAAGAGTGTGATCTATGGAATGAATAGTTATCTATTCATTATATATTTATTAAAACAATATCTTTTGTTCAAAAGTTGTGTTGGCAAAATATGTAGAGATACTTTTTGAATGAAAGAGATCTTTATGAAAAAGTTGTGACCTTGGAACATAAAGTTGTGACCTTGAAACATAAAGATACTTATTAGACAAAAAGATGTCTTTATGTAAAGGAAGTGTCCTTGAAGAAGAGACACTTTGAAGCCTATATAAAAGGCTTGTTGTCATCCATTTTGACATAACAACAACACACCAAAATTTAGACACAACAAGTGTAGAGAGCAAAAGAAAGTGTTTGTGTTAGAAGAACAAAACACTAAAGTTTCCACCATCTATAAAAGATTTCAAATTCCTTATTATCTACTTGCTGTAGAAAGTTGATTTTAAGGCCAAACGACTTTACAAACCCTCGGATGTATCTAGCGGTCTAGTTTCGTAAAGTGCAATACGAAAGTTAGACGTTGGCTTCATTGTATCCTTGAGACTAGTCGCATCATTCCCCTTTACATACCAAGTGGTGGGGGAGAATTAAGTCTTAAAGATAGACGCCTATTTAAAAGACTCGCCTTGAAGTCGATTTTGCCTATTCTTGAATACTTCATAAACCTCATAAACCCCACTTAACACCAATAAAACTCAAGGTTTCCATCAAGCATGTCTTATTCTAGCCCAAAATCCCAATAACAATGTGACTACTGTTAAACATTGACTGGATCAGCAGTACTAAATAAATTCTCCCAAGAAACACAAACAGAGACAAGGAATGAAGAAGTCCTAGACTGGGAAGAAGACAAAAACAGAGGACCAAAAACTCACCGTTTCAATAAAAGACCAAGGAAGCTAAAAAACGCAGCACTTTGTTTACGTTTCTTTTAAAAGTTAGTTAGCCTGTAATTACCAGTTAGTTAAGAATTCTTTCCTTAAGTTAATTCAACTCTGTACATATATATACTGACCTGTAATACTCTGACCTAGCATGGGGAATCAATGAGAATGACTAGAAAATTCTCTATGTCTGCGTCGTTTTCTTTCATTCGTCTTTTCTGACATGGTATCAAAGTAGGAAGACGTTTCCTGGGAAAAGGCTAAAGCTGCACATGACGCCTCATACCCCTCACTTGTTCCTCCATTTCTGGTGAAGTAATTTTTTTTCCATACTCAAATCCTTTTTATTTCTTATTTCATCTGTCATCGTTTCTCCCTTTACATCATTTCCCTTCAAATCTTTTTTGCCCTACCTTGAATCATGTCTAGATCAACAGACTCAAATCAGTCAAGATCCCAAAGATCTCAAACTTCATCTGAGGCATTACCAGTAGGAGACCCACAGTCTCTTTACTACCTGCACCACACTGACCATCCAGGTTCAGTAGCCATCAATCCTAAGCTCACCACAAACAACTATGTGGCATGGAGCAGATCATTTCTCTTAGCCCTTTCAATTAGAAACAAGCTAGGATTCATAAATGGTTCCATTCCCAAGCCTTAAGTCATAGATGATTTATATTCTTCATGGATCAGATGCAACAACTTCCTAATAGCATGGCTACTGGACTCCATCAGTCCTCCCATAGCTTCAACTATTTTCTATATGGACTCTGCCATGGAAATCTAGAGTGCCTTGAAGTAAAGTTATGCTCAACCAGACGACACAAGAATCTACAACCTGCAGTACACTCTTGGCAATATCAGTTAGGGGACTAGGTCAGTGGATAGCTACTTTGTTGAACTCAAAGGAATTTGGGAAGAATTAAGAAACTACAGACCCTTGCCACATTGTGAATGTGGCAAGTGTAACACAGAATGTTTCAAAAAGTACACAGACCAATATCAGAAAGATATGGTCGTCAGATTCTTAAATGAGCTGAATGACTCTTTCTCTGCAGTGAGGTCTCAGATAATACTCATGGATCCCATACCAACCCTTGACAAGGTTTATAGCCTGGTATTAAGGGAAGAAAGTCAAAGGAACATGCTGTTTCAAACTCAACCTGTGCTTGAATCTTCTGCTATGCACACTGTGACAGATGTGAAGAAGAATTTCAAGAAAGATTTGATTTGCAACCACTATGGTAAAAAGGAGCATAGTAAAGAGAAATGCTACAGGATCATTGGGTTTCCAGAGGACTTCAAATTCACAAAAGGGAGGAACAATGAAAGAAAAGTGAAGGGAACAGTGAACAATGTAACAACGGTGAGTGAGATGTCAAATGAGGAAACACACATGGATCAGGGAGAAGGCCTAGGTGGAACAAGCACCATGTCCCAGATGTCTAACTTGCAAAATCAAGTCAACAAGTTAATGGAAATTTTGAGTGAGAATGGCTTAACAAGCTCTGAAGGTAATAACACCTCCACAAATACACAGCAAACAAGACATTCCCTAGCCAATTCAGCTTTTGCAGGTATAATCTCTAGCCATCTTTGTTTCAACACTAGAAATAATATGCCATGTGAATTTGAAAATGTAAATTCTCTCATGATTAATCACAATTCTTGGATAATGGATTCTGGTGCAACAGACCACATTTCATACTCTTTAAAGAATTTTTCCTATGTTAAACTTGTCACAAATTGTTTTGTTCAGCTCCCAAACAATAGAAAAGCCGTGGTTACTCATGTAGGTAATGTTAAACTAACCCCATTGTTAACCCTTAAAAATGTGCTTTGTGTGCCAAGTTTTAAATTCAACCTTGTATCTACTGGTCAGCTCACTAGCACAAAATCAACATGTGTTCTATTCACTAACATTTATTGTATTGTCCAGGACATTCCTTCATGGACTGTGATTGGGGTTGCTAGAGCCACTACAGGATTATACTTGATGGAAGATAGGAAAGAACAGCAAGACTTGTCTAGTTACTGTTTTGATAAAGTTTTAAAATTTCCCTTTGTTTCATCAATTAGAAGCTGTAATACAGTGCATAGGTTTTTTGACTTATGGCATTTCAGACTTGGACATGCTCCAATTGAAAGAATCAATGTAATAAGTCAACATTTTCCAACTGTTAAGTGTTTAAATGATCTATTTTGTGAAATTTGCCCTTTGGCCAAGTAAAGGAAATTACCTTTTCCAAGCCATATTCAAAGCACTAAAAAGGCTTTTGAACTAATTCACATAGATATTTGGGGGCCTTATGAACACCCCATACTGCAAAATTAGAGAAATTTCCTCACAATAGTGGATGACTATTCTCATTTTACATGGATTTTCCTTATGAAAAATAAAACAGAAGTTTCTGCCATCATACCCTCATTCAATGCTTTTGTTTTAAGACAATATGATCTTACAATTAAGTGTATAAGAACTGACCACGGTTAGGAATTCAAACTCACAAATTTCTTTGTAAAAATAGGAATAATACATCAGTTATCTTGTGTAGAGGATCATCAGCAGAATGGAATAGTGGAAAGAAAACATCAGCATATATTAATGATGGCAAGAACCTTAATGTTCCAGTCAAAACTTCCAATCAAGTTTTGGGGGGATGCAGTCCTAACTGCAGTACATGTTATTAATAGAATACCTACTAGAGTCCTCAAAAACAAATCCCCATATGAATTGCTTCATAAAAGACCACCATCTTATACACATTTTAGAGTGTTTGGATGCTTGTGTTATGTCTCTACCTTAACCCGAAATAGAAAGAAGTTGGATGAAAGAGCTAGTAGATGCATATTTCTAGGTTATCCAAGCAACATAAAAGGGTATAGAGTCTATGACATCAATGCACAGAAGGTCTTTATTTCAAGAAATGTGATTTTTCATGAAGAGATTTTTCCTTTTCATACTTCACAGCATAATTCAACATATCAGGCATTTTATCAAACACTTAATGGACATGACAGATTTCTTGACCTTTTTGACTCAAGACCATCCAAATTCAATCACCAAGACCTACAAACAATCGAAACAGGTTCACTTGGACATGTACCATCAAACCATAAACTTGAAACATCAAATACAGATGATTTGAATCATTTTACCCCTGACACTGCTGGTGATCCTGCAACTAGCAGCACTGATGAATTTGAACCAGACCCTGTCATTGACATTGAACCACAAATACCAGTTAGAAAAAGCATCAGGCCAAAACAACTTCCTAAATACTTGGAGGCATATCAACTTGACTTACCATATCAAGCCAATACCATCACCTCACATCCAATTACCAAATACCTTTCCTGTCACCAACTGTCACCAGCACACAAATCATTTACTATCTCTTTATCAACTGTATTTGAACCAAATTCTTACTAGCAAGCAGTAACTCATTCTCACTGGAAAAAAGCCATGGACATTGAGTTGAAAGCATTGGAAGATATTGGAACATGGAGCATTGTGCCACTACCTTCAAACTGTCATGCAGTAGGGTGAAAATGGGTGTACAAAGTGAAGCTAAATGCTGATGGGAAAGTGGAAAGATATAAAGCACGACTGGTTGCAAAGGGTTATAACTAGATTGAAGGGTTTGACTACCAGGAAACATTCAGTCTGTAGCCAGACAAACGACAGTGAGGATGTTTTTGGCCTTAGCAGTAGCAAAGAATTGGCGTTTGTCACAACTTGACATAAATAATGCTTTCTTGAATGGTGAATTGGCAGAAGAGGTTTACATGGACATACTGCAGGGGTATATAATCAAGGGGGAGTATCCAACTGGTTCAAGGTTAGTCTGCAAGCTGCACAAGTCACTTTATGGACTCAAACAGGCTTCAAAAGCTTGGAATTCAAAACTCACTGCATCAATTATGAAGTATGGCTTTACACAGTCAAATTCAGACTATTCACTCTTTACCATGAAGACACACAGTTAAGATTTCATAGCACTCTTAGTATATGTTGATGACATATTAATTGCCAACTCTTCCATTCAAGCAGAAAATGATGTCAAAGGTTACCTGAGCTCAGAGTTCAAGCTTAAGGACCTTGGGAAGGTCAAATACTTCCTAGGACTAGAGATAGCTAGATCACCAGAAGGCATATCAATATGCCAAAGAAAGTATGCTCTAGATCTCTTGGAAGAACACAGGTTACTTGGAACAAAGCCTGCAAGTACACCAATTGATTACAACCACAAATTGGTTAAGAATGGTGATGAAGATAAACTTGTAGATGCTACCAATTATAGGCAGTTGATTGGAAAATTGCTATACCTGATGTTTAGTAGACCTGATATTACTTATACTGTACAGGTGCTTTCACAATTTATAGACAAACTTGGACATAAACATCTTGCAACAGCCCACAGAGTCCTAAAGTACATTAAAAAGACACCAGGTCAAGGAATCATAATGAAATCAGAAAGTAGTTTGAAGATATCTGGATACTCAGATAGCGATTGGGGAGGTTGTCCAGATACTAGAAAGTCAGTCACAGGATATTGCATCTTTGTTGGTGATTCACTGATAAGCTGGAAATCAAAGAAACAGTCTGTTGTGGCCACAAGTTCAGCTGAGGCCGAGTATAGATCTATGGTTGTAACTTGTTGTGAGATCATGTGGCTGAAATCATTGATGGCGGACTTTCACATAGATCATCTAGAAGCGGTGAATCTTTACACAGACAGCCAATCAGCAATGTACATCAGCAAAAACCTAGTGCTTCATGAAAGAACAAAACATATAGAGATGGACTGCCATTTTATCAGAGAAAAGGTAATGGCAGGATTAATTAATCCCTTGTACATCTCAACACAGTCACAACTAGCAGACATCTTCACCAAGGCACTCCAACCAAGACAATTCCACTTCTTGATGAGCAAGATGAATGTTCATAATATTCACAGTTCATCTTGAGGGGGAGTGTTAAACATTGACTGGATCAGCAGTACAAAATAAATTCTCCCAGGAAACACAAACAGAGACAAGGAATGAAGAAGTCCTAGATTGGGAAGAAGATAAAAACAGAGGACCAAAAACTCACCGTTTCAATAAAAGACCAAAAGAGCTCAAAAACGCAGCATTTTGTTTAAGTTTCTTTTAAAAGTTAGTTAGCTTGTACTTACCAGTTAGTTAAGAATTCTTTCTTTAAGTTAATTCAACTTTGTACATATATATACTGACTTGTAATACTCTGACCTAGCATGAGGAATCAATGAGAATGACTAGAAAATTTTCCATGTCTGCGTCGTTTTCTTTCATTCGTCTTTTCTGACAACTGCCTTTAAACAAAAAACGTAACAGCCCCTTAACCAAACAAACAAATCTCTGAAAAACAAAACTCTCGAAACAGAGAAGACTAGAATATTTAAGTAAACAGAAATTACTTTTTTTTAATGACACTGTGGACAAATTCCACAATAATCTTTAAGATTCAATTTTTCTGTGGAAATATGCAAATATAGTTTTATATTGAAATCACTTGAGTAAAGAATTGGATCTTGAACATGGTTTTAAGTTCCTTGTCCTGGGAAGAGCTAAGGAATAAAATTCTAATAGACATTGAAAGAGATTCATCTCATTGGAACACACAAAACTCCAAATTCTCACAAACGTAATTGAAAAAACCACTCACTTGACATAAAAAAAGAGACAATTCAGGCGATGAAGTACATGCACAAATTTACAACAATAAACAGAAAATAAGTTGATGAAAGGAGTAGACCATTAGCTGCTGCTTCATGAAACATATGTTTAGTAATCTTCCCCTTCTTCCTCTTTGACACATTCCGCTCCAACTTCCTCACAGTTAGTCTTGAGAGCGGCAAGATCTTCCCGGCTTCCTAAGAATTCCCAACCTTCGTTCCTTCACTTACATACTAATGAATGAAGCCTTGTTTGGCATACATCGGATCAAACTTGTGCTCAACTTGGGAGAAAACCTAGGCCACGACTGTGTTGTTGACAATCATGCACACAAGCATGCTACACCTTAACAATATCTCGTATAGGATTACAATCAAGCTGCATTTGCGATACCAAACAAAGCACAAAATTCTGATTAAAAATTCAGATTGTAGTGAATTTGTTCTCAATCACAGAAGCACAAAGGGAACTGCTATTGCAAATACCTTCAATTGGCAATCGAAAGATATATCATAATCATTGAGATAACAAACTAAAGGGCTAACAGACAAGACATATGTTTTTCCCTTGATGGACTAAACGAAATATTAATAATCTGCTCGCCTACAGTGTATGATTATATTTAAAATTAAATTGCAACACTCGATGTCTACTAACCCATCAACAAACGGATGTGGCTGCTTGCTTTTAATGGTCGCAATATGAGCATCTCACGATTCCCACCACTAATTGAATAAACGATCAAGGGAGAAAGATGCTCGAAATCAATTAACATAACATAAGATATATATAAAAAAAGGAGAGATGCTTTGTTGAGTTACATACCATTGTTGTCAGTCTTAAATAAGGAGAGAGATATACAAATCAGAGGCTCCAGCTTAAAAACTCTAGCTTAAATAGAGACTTGGCATTGGGATGGTCCCACTTCAGCGACTCCCAATATTCCTTTGAAGTTATAGCCAATCCTTTAAGAGAAGGAGGATAGAGATGGTTGGCCATCATCATGCAGGTGATGATACAGAGGGATCCTCTGTAATTTTGGACAATGTCTGATTTGAATCTCTTCAATAGAATCACAAACCATAACTCTATTTGCACTACAAATACTTTTCAGTTGTACTAAATACAACAATTTCAATATCCTTAATTTGGGAAGAGTAAATTGGATGGTATTACTGTTACTACCACCCATTCTTTCTTCTTCAACGAATTCCATTTCTGATGCTATTATTTCCTCCATTTTGGAACATCCCCAAACAGTTAACACTTCCAAATTTGAGAGGTTACTTAGCACCCAACTACTCGTGAACAACTTTTTTATTTTTCCACAGTCAGATATATTAATTTCTTTAAGAAAGCAAAGTACATCATTTTTCGTTGGGATAAACCATAGAAAAAACACCTCTTCTTTAGGTATATCAACAGCAGCTCTATCAATATTCAATTGCTGTAGATCGGATGGAAACTTGACACCATCACTACAGATCTTACAACGATATAATTTAATGTGTTTATCCCATTTGCTCTCACTAGAGACAGGGTAAGTTATATCACGCGGACCCATAACCATGTGGTATCGAATAAGCCGTTGTCCTCGACTCTGCGAAGTTTGCACAAAAGTATTAAATTCATTCAAGTCATTAAACCACCCTTTAAAGTACTGCAACTTCCTTAACTCACCTATCTCGTCTCCTTTAACACGTACTTGTTGTTGATCGTCATCAAATATCACGTGAAATGTATCCGGGACATAGTTGATTATTCTACCTATTGAAAGATCCAACTTCTTTAAAGCTTCAAGTTTTGAGAAAGAAGGCACCTTTACTAAATAATTGCATTTTCTTACCAATAACACAGTTAGAGCTTCCAAGTTAGAGATGAAACTTGGTAAAATTCTAAAATTATTCCCGGAAAGGTCAAGAACTTTGAGTCCCTTCATTTGCTCAAAGAAATAATATGGAATACTCTCTATACCACAATCGAACAACAACAAAGTTGTGAGCATTGGGCATTTTGGTGGTGACATTTGTGATAGAATTCGCAAGCCATCATTACTCATCAATAAAACCTTTTCTAAATCTTCTGTCCATTCTTGCATATGTGGTATCTTTTTCAATTGCAAGTCGGCTCTTACTAGGAATCGTGGTCCCATGATGCGTAACGCCATGTCTCTCACAAGATCATGCAACTTCACAAATCCGGTAAATTCACAATTTTCTAACAAGCAATTATTTTTGAGTTTATTCAATATGGTATACCCCTGATCAAGCTCTGCTTGTTCGCTATCCATTTCTTCCACAAGCCCCTCGGCAATCCAAAGTTCTATTAGTGTCCTTCTAGGGATACTATAATCTTCGGGATATAATGCACAATAGAGGAAGCAACGCTGGACTCTTTCATATTCTAAATGGTTATAGCTAAATTGGAGTTGCTGAAGTACCTTTTCATCTAACCCGGTCACACCTCTTACTCGTCTACTTAATTCATTTAGTGCATTCCTCCATTCATGAACATTTGTTATGCCCTTCATGCTGCTAGCTACTGTAACTATAGCTAACGGCAAACCAGCACATTGTTCAACAATAGATTTCACAATTGGGAATAAATCTGGATGATTAAGAACATCTCTACCTACTTTCTCCAAAAACAAACTCCATGCATCTTGTTTTAGAAGAGTAGGCATTCTAATTTCTCGACAACCCAAATAGCGACACACATCCAACATTCGAGTCGTTACCACTAACTTACTCCCGTTAGAAGGCTCCGGGATTCCTACTTCTTCAAGAGAAAGTTTGTCCCATAGATCATCTAAAATTAACACATACCTGCCCTTTCGAGTCAACATTTCATTTAATATTCCTGCCCTTATAGTTTCATCGACATCTTCATTAAGCTTTTCTCTCATTGCAAGTAAGATGCCTTTTTGAATGTTGGAGATGTTCATCTCCTTTGATACAGTGATCCATATAATAGTGTTGAACTTTTCAGTCTTTTTTAAAAGTTGATTGTTGATGATCTTCATAATTGTTGTTTTACCTAATCCTCCCATTCCCCAAACACCAATCTTTCCAATATCATCTTCCATCAAGCATGTCCAAATTTCTTCCATACAGTTCTCTGCAGCTTTCCCAACTAAATTTGTTGTTGACAAAGCTTGTCCAATCCACGCAAGGTCATCGACTACCAAGCCTTGATCAAACTTACCCTGTTGAAGAAGCTCCTCAACTTCTTGTATCTTTTTTAAAACATCTTCCATGCAAAATCTACGTGAGACGGAAATGCTTTCTGCAACTCTTTGTTCAAGGTTTTGTATCTCATCATTTATTCTTTCAACATTTCCGAACCATACATTAACTTGTGACTTCAATTTCTTCCTCAGATGCAGCTCTGCACTTTTTCTTGATTCAACGTCTTCCTTCAGGGCATTTAAACCAACCAATTTTCCTTTTAGGTCAATCATTTTCTGGTCAAGGCTTCTATGGTTGTCCCAGTATTTAACAACCATATTCGCAATAGTCTCCATGTCTTCAGTCCCTACATAACACCAAAATAGTATGTTATATATAATATATTTTGGTACATTTTATCCACATAATCATAGCCACTTACAAATGAAGTAGACTCAATAAACTTGTAAGCAATATTGTTTTCTTGGATACATACTTGTAAAGAGCTTTAATTAACTAGACAAGATGGATATTACAGATGTGAATCAAAATATTTTTCTATAATTGCATAGGCCCCTAAAAAGGGAAGAAAATCACTCTAGAAGTCAAAAGCATGTCCTAAAGTGTAATTGTAGGTAATTATATGTTATCAAAATGATGAACATAAATACATGAAAACAACTTTTTAAATGAAAGGCAGATGATTGTTGTTTCCATGTTCAAAGAAAATCAATCTTTTGTCTTTGCAATTTTCAATTAACTATTATGTTGGAACAATATTTCAATTTTCAGGTTCTATCTTTTTAAAGATTATGCCATGTTAATATTTTCCTCTTGACCTGATTAAATTAAGTGGAAAGTTGGTGAAGCATTGGGAGGTGGACAGAAATAATAAAACAAAACATCAGGCATAAATGCATGAAATATAACAAAACAAACTTTCTTGCTGTTAATGAGAATCAAGAGAAACAGATATGGGAAGTCAAAGTACCTGTCCTGACTGGCTCTGATATTTGAGAGATCCTGAGCAGAGTTGAGAAGAAAGTTGTGAACAAATTAAGGTTCAGAAACTGATTACCAGAAAGCTTCTTCAGCCAAATCTTGTGTGCCCAAACAATGCAGACAAAATGTTACATGAAAAGCACATATATACTGGAACCAGGTATGCAATTTTCTTGCATTTTATGAAAATAAAAAAGAATCAAACAATGGGAAGTTCAAATAAAAAAGAATCAAAAAAGGAATATGATTCTGGACCCTAAATTTGTCTTAATACTAAGTGGCAAATTTCATTCGTTTAATTTTAAACATTCTACTTAATGAATAAGGTTTTTTAATGCAACCCCAACATCAATCCTAGTTATTTTTTAATGCACTACTTGTTGTTTAGAGATCTTAAATAGACAAGAAAATAGCAGTGGCAAACGAAAGCCCTAAGAAGAAGTCAGTGAGAGAAATCAATTCGTGCTGGCAATGTGTCAGACTTAACTAAAAAAAGAAATATATGGCATTAATTAGAAGCATGAAAAGGAATCAAGTAAACAAATTAGTTGCAGTTTATGAGACTTAAAGCAACAAATAGAATATGAAGTTAAATAAATACCTGTCCTGACTAAACTTGCTTAGAGATGGTGACAGCAGAGAAATAGCAGCAACACTAAACAGAAGAACCCAAAATGAAAACCACCAAAGTTCCTTAATTAAGAAAAAAGCCACTGAAATGGTTTTCTTCTGTCTGCGCTGACTCAACTAAACTTAAGAAAGTCTCACTTCCAACAGAAAGAAAAACGGTGCAGGAAGGCTTAGAATACAGTGACAACTGAGAAATCTTAGTTCTGCTGCCATTGAGAAAATGCATAGAGCATAAAATCATACGTTAAGCATAGGCAAAAGAAATTCAAGAAAAGCTATAAAGGAACAAATTGTAGCAATTCAATATTTCTTTGGAAAAATATAAGAAATTAATGCAGCTTCGGAAGAAAAAAAAAAGAGAAAATATATACATACAAATTAAGCTTCATAAGAAAAACACGGCAAGATACCAAGATTTGGTGTTGATTTTAATTTTTAAATTTCACAAAGTTTTAATAGAAAATAAAAATCATGGAGAGTCAATTATGTACAAGAATTAAAAAAAAATGAAGAACTTAAGTAGATTGCTAATTGTTACCATAAATTCAAAATAGTTTTCAAATTATTATAATAATGTTAGAACTTATTTTTTATCAATATTTTAACTATAGAAACCATTTTTAAGAAGAACATTATAACAAAATCTTTCTTTTATTAACTACACATACCAAAAAAAAGGGGGGGAATGAGGAAATCCACTAACATGAGGAAGGAAAAGAAGAGAGAAGAAAGGAATCTGAGAAGGAAAAATTGAAAAGAAAAAAAAAAGTAGGAAAAGCAAATTAAAGCCTTATGTGTGATATCCAACATTATTGTTCAAATTTTTCCTTTGCTATTTGATGTGACATAATATTGGAATTTGATAGGTTCCCTTTGGAGACTTGGTTTCTCACCTAATTTTACAATGTTCAAAGTTGCTAAGGCTAGGTTCCATTAAAATACAAATGAAATGAAATCATCGACAGTGTTGAATTTCAATTGTTGTTAGGTAGAGATAACTTTGATGTATTAAAAAGTAGATTAACTACTTGAAAAAATAGATTAACTGCCTCAATTTTGTCCATTTTGGCAATAAACAAACAGAAAGAGACAAGTTTGCGTATGGCAGCTTAAAAGAATATGTTAATCAAATTTGCAGTGAATAAATATAGATTATAGTCAACGTCAATGACATGACAATATGTTCTTCTACAACTGGATTTGAACATCGAGCACCTAATAGACACTTTCTGCAGCTAGATTTGATCATGAAACACCAAATTCATGCTTCTTGCAGTCAAATTTGGTCATGGAGTGTCAGATTGACATTTCTTGTAGCCAGATTTGGTCGTGCAACGTTAGATCGACATTTTCGCGACCAAATCTGATCAAGGAGAGTCAAATCGTGCTTTTTGCAATTAGATTTGGCCATGGTGCCCCTGGTTGGCCAACACCACCCTTTGGCATCCTTTGAGGATAGAAGAAATTTAAAGAGAGGAGGGAGATAGATGAGTAGAAAGATAAAAGAAAAAGAGTTTGTTTTATATGTGTTGGTAATTTTTGAATTAGTTAAATGTATTTTTATCCATAATTTTTTTATGTTATTTCAATTTAGGCAAAATACCCATTTCGAAGAGTCAGTAATAAGTATTCTGATCTCTCTTGAGATGATCATTCAGTGAAGCAAATAATGTCATATTGTAGACATCTAAAATAAAAAAATAAAAAATAAATAAATAAATAAAAATCAAAAAATCAAAAAAGAGAGGGGACAAGATTGAGCTTACTCAGTCCTCTTCCCCGAAGCAATCATCATCCCTGCAATCACCGGATTTTGGCGGATTGCCCCAAATCCAGTGACTGACCCCCCAAGCAGCCAGCCCCCCCTTTCCATTGTCAGAGCTCCATTCCGAATTGTCCAAAATTTTGGACAATCCAAGTGCTAAAAGGGGAGAGGGGGCATTCGGGAGGGAGCATTTTGAAAACACAAAAAAAAAAAAACAGAGCAAAAACAAAAAAAAAAACCTAGTTCCTACCAGCCAATAGGATACCCAAATCAAGCAAAACAGCAACCAAAAATTCTTAGATCTAGCAGCCAAAAAACCTCAATAAAAAAAGAAATCATCAAACCAAAAATAAAAAGAGGGGGGTTGCGGGTCTAGGGTGTTTGGGTGAGGAAGTGAGGCTTTTGATTCGAGAAGAGGGCTGGTCGGTTAGAGGGGTTAAGGTCGATCGGGAAAGCTGGGTCTTTTCGGTGAAGGGCTAGGCTGATCGAAAATCTGTGAGAGGGAAGGAGATCGGAGGAGGCACCGGTGGAGAGAGAGAGAGATCTGTGGCGGGGAAAGGCTGATCTGGAGGCCGAACGGTTGTAGAGGAGCCTGATCGGTGAGAAAGGCAGATCTGTGAGAGAGCCTGAGCAGCGACGGAAGTCACCTGAGAAAGGGGGAAGGCGGGCTGATGGTTTGTTTTAGAGAAAAGGCAGAGTGATTTCAGGCTAGAGAGAGAGGGGAAGGCTGAAAGTGAGAGAAAAAAGAAAAAAAGAGGTTTTATACCCACCCAAAAAAAGCCAAACGACACCGTTTTGGAGATGGGGAGGAACTAAAGGGACAAGGACCAAACGACGCCGTTTCAAGGAGACGGGAGGACACTGAAGGGTCTGAAGCGAAACGACGCCGTTTTGAGGAGCATTAAAAGCACCAAAACGGTGCGTTTTGGACTGCTACATTGCGGGCCTGCTGAGCGGACTACCTACAGCAAATTTGGGCCCCCTACGGGCCGTCGAGCTGGGCCAATTCGAGCCCAGATAGGTATATTCCTTGGGCCCTTCTTTATTTTATTTATTTTATTTTATTTCTAATGTATTTTAATTTAGTTTAAATTTTATAGAAAACGAAAAATATATATATAAAATATGAGTAGCTATTTTAGTAATAAGCACATAAAAAAATAATAATAAAAATAAAAATAAGATAATAAATAATAATATAAATTTAGATAAGTAAAACTAATAAAAAATAATAAAAATAATAATAAAAATAAAAAATGATAAATAAAAATATAATTTTAATAGAAATGACAATACTAATAATATAAAATTTATATTTCAAGTCAAATAGCTAATGTAAATTTCAAGTTTAGCAAAAAATGAAAAATAAAAAAATTTAAACAAGAATATAATAAATAAATAATAATAAGTAAATATACATAAAAATATATATATATATGTAAATAATAATTTTGAGTATCCGATGATGGAATTCGATCTAAAAAGAGGTAAAAAGTTACTTCTTTCGGGTCAATTTTCTAGGTGAAGAATACGAGACGGATTTTCACCGAAGTGTTGGGATAAATCCGAACTCTATACCCCAGTATTCATTACTCAAATAAGTCATTATTGAAAATATACATGAAAAAATAAATTTTCATAATTTACATATAAAACTCAAATTAATATAATTAGTTAATTAGTTTAAATGAATATCACCGAATAAAGTTAATTTCACCAAAAAAAAAAAACTTTGATTGTTTATTCAAGAAATTATATAATTAGATAAATTACTAATCAATGGTGCTAATTAAAGAGTAAAGATTTAAGTAGAAGACGAAGAAAAAAATAATTAAAAAATAATAATAAAAGAAATAAGAATAAAAATAATAAAAAAGATAGAAAAAAATAATAATAAAATAAATTCAAAAACATAACAAATAATGTGATCTTAAACCATTAACCATATGATCGAATGAATTATAAATCACCTAAGTTAATAAACGCGTGCATATAGACATCATTATTCTTTCCTGTCATAGCATGCCACATTTATCTTATAAATGAGGCGAAAATTCCGATGATGAGATTTCTCCGAGGAGCTTGTAGAAATGAGTTCTTTCGGAGATATCTCTTGGTGAGGAAAACGTCGAGACTTCACCAAAGCGTTGGGATGGTCTTCGAATGATTTTCCAATAAAAGATTACCGACCTCATCATTTAAAATAAATAAATTATGACATCATTTTATATTTGCATCATGTGCATACGTAAAATCGAATAAAAGACCAATTCAATAAAACTTAGTTAATAAGCAAAGATTAAGGAAATATAACAATAAAATCAAAATCAGGCCATAAAAGAATGACTTAAGATTATATGGTACCGTTCGTAGAACGGGCGTCATGGAGGTGCTAATCCTTCTCCGTGTGTAACCGCACTTCCGAACCCATCTTTGAAAAGAAACATAGACCAGTTTTTGTTCTTTCGATGGACTTGAAATCAATTTAGGACTTCATCGATTAGAACCGAGTCAATAGGTGACCAATCGCACCTATAAGAAACGATTGGTGGTGACTCCCTAATTTCTTTTGTTTTCGCCCGCGTCTGGCGGACGGGTTCCCGGACCCGCATGTTGCGACACATATAAAGGAAATAAAAAATAGAAAAAAATGACAATTCCATCCCTTAATCAAACATGCCATAAGTTCATAGTTTAAAGCTAAAGTCAATATTTTGGTGAAAAAAAGAAAAGAACATATATAAGAACTCAATTAGAGAATAAAGAACAAGTCATGACAAGCACGAAACAGATTTAAGCAAGCAAAAGCATACATAGAAGCGGAATAGCGACAGTAAAAAATTACCTGTGTGGAGGCCCTAGCTTGGATGATACTTGTGGAAGACTTTGAATAGATGAAATCAGTGAACAAAACGCCAAGCAGATTATAGGAAGCAAACTTCGTTGCTAATTATTGACCCGGCTATAAGAGTGTATATATCAAAGAAATACTGAATGATTAAGTACCGGTAAAAGGAAAGAAGTAGAATTGTGCCTTAATTAGCGTCTTCATAGATATTCAATCAAAGAAAAAGGGGGTCGGAAGACAAGTCAATTTCGTGGAAGGTCCCACCAGGAAGAATCCAAGAAAATTGCAGTCTTGTGGTAAATTTCATAGAAAGTGCCACTTTAATTTCTGTTTGACAATTTGTTGGCATTTCCATCATTTGCATAAGTTATTAAATATTAGCAAATATCATAGTGAGTTGGGATTAGTTAAACCGTGTTTTTGAGTGATTTATCAACCAAATGAAACAAAAAGTAATATATGGGACCATCCAAGCCTGTTCAATTTATCTTCACGAAACATGTAATAAATTGGATTTGAGTATTTGATTTAATAATTATATATGTTTTTATATACAAATTAAAAAGATAAATTTGAATCTTACATAAAAACAAATAAAAATAATGAATCTACAATAAATTATCATCTGTCAGATTTCTAGTTACGTTATTCTTATTAGTACTGATTGTATCATGAAATACTAGCCAATAAATACAAACCTCCTTGCCTCCTTGTTAAGTACAAACTTTCTAAGCAAAAGAAACTAGCTCACGTATAATTACCAAGGAAACTCAGTGGTGCTGACAAGAAAATTTACAAGGACAAAGAAGGAAAAATTCGAAATATTTATATGAAACTTAAGGTAAGATGAATTTATAATATAAGGTAAAAATTCTGATTAATTAATGTTACCAATGATAAAAATATATGGTAAGCATAAACAGTTTACCTGATTCAGTGAATTGATACTTCTATCTCAGAATATTTTAGTAAATTTGGAAAATAGGCACAGCCAAGCAAATAGTAGCAACAAGCATTTTTTTTTTTATACTGGAATTTTTCTCAGGGCCCAGCTACCCTGTTAAATTTTATTAATTATAAGGTCAAAGGACAAAGAAGGGGGACATAAACCGTACCTCCAACATTACATGCCTAAAATGCAAAATCGTAAAAGCACCTAGAGTAAGGATAGCCATCCTAAGTGCATAACTTTTGATGCTACAGAAGGATGGATATTCCTTACTATTACATTGAGATACTAAGCAAATATGGATTTTACAACAGCAAATGTAAACGAGGAGTACTACTCCTTTACAGTTATCAAAAACGGACATAAGGTAAATTCAATCTGTCTAATTGGAGCATTCCATATAACTCACCTTGTGTTTCGTTGAACACACAAAGGTTTGAATGATTGTGTCCTTCATTTGACAGGAAATCTGCTGCTTGGTTGCCTTCTCGAAAGATGTGTGAAATGCGGTAGGAGAAGTTGCTCAAACATTGCCTTATGGACTCTGACAAATATCTTATGTCATGAGATCCTTTTTGGGACTTCTGGATTTGTTGAATCGCCACCAATGCGTCCATTTCGATCCACAGCTTTTTAACATGGCGTTCTTTGCACAATAGGAGTCCTCGAAGTAAAGCCTTAAATTCTGCTTGCAAAGAATTACAAGAACCAATATTCTCAGAAAAACCAAAAATAAGGTTACTTGTGTGATCTCGAAGCACTCCACCACTAGCTACTTGTTGACTGTTCCGTGAACTGCCATCCACATTCAACTTGAATTCACCTATGGAAGGCTTTTTCCAGAAAAAAATATGAAGCGTTGCTCGTTGCTTCAGGGGAAACTTGTGACCCCACATGGTTGCTATGTCTGTGTCTCTTTTCCATTGCCATTGTTGTAAAAGGGAACCATCATGAAGTTGTCTCAACAGCTTCATAATTCGCCATATAACTCGATCAGGATACAGACCAGATTGCCTATGCTTCACATCGTTTCTTTCTAACCATAGGAACCAGCAAATAAATATTGGGAGCAATATGCGGATATGACCTTTTTTGACATAGTCCCCAGAATAATTCCATGTCCATAAAATTTGAGAAACCTGCCTGGGATTCAAAACGTGGATTTGAAAGGGTTTAGCAAAGAAATCTCAAACCTGTTTTGCTACCGGACTCTCCCATAGGACATGTATTAAAGATTCCTTTGAGGAGCAATATAAACATCTCGAAGCTAATTGAAAACCTTTTTCCTTCATCCGTAGCTCAACTGGTATCCAGTTGTGTAAGACCCTCCATAAGAAAAAGGAAACTGATAGAGGGATGCTCCTGTGCCAAATGAGAGCTCCTAAGGCGTGTGGTGCTTGTCTCTGCCTAACTGTCTCCCAAGCGCTCCGAGTAGAGAAATCTCCATTTGATGTGAGTGTCCAATATGCAACATTATCTTGGGAAATTTTAAAGGGTACCTGCAATATCTCATCAACCAGTTCCATAGGGAGAACATAATTTAATTTACCTACATCCCAGTTATCACCATTATAGTAGCAACAAGCATACGATCTCCTTGAAAAAAAAAACGATCGTAATATATGAACTGTGAGAAGAGAATTACTGAATTATGAAGGAAAAAAGAGTTCAAAGTGGGCAACTCAATGCAAAGTCTTCGCAGAGGTTGAGAGTCACTTTCCTTGGAGCTGTTTCACAATAATGCAAATATGAATTGCTCTTTCTGTCCTCTGTTTCACAACAATGATAAGGCATGAAATTGGTTTCGGGGTCACTTCCCTTAAAGCTACTTTAAAATAAAGAATATATAAATAATACGAAGATGAAAAAGTGAGAATGAAATAAAAGAAAGCACCCGAGAAGAATCCAAAATAAATTTATACAATTAATCTACTTTGTCAAAAGAGACGTTAGGTGCAAATAGAGCAGAAGGAAAGATGAAGCAATTAAAGTTCATCCATTGTGTTTGTAGTGAAATTAAACATGAAAAAGTTCATCCATTGTGTTTCTAGTTGTTTCACCAAAATTATTCTCAAGATTCAAGAATAATTCAATTGGAATACTAACAAAATACCATAGAAATTCTAAATCTACATCTTCATCTACTCTATTCTTTGCAAGTAATCAAGTTTTTCTATGAATTGAGATAATTCATGATAGAAGTCTGCTGGAGTATGGGCGTAAAAGTATATAGTGAAAGGCGGTACTGGATACTGATTTCAGTTTCAATGGAAGTGCTAAACAAGTGTTTTATGCAATTGCATTGAGAAAAGCGGAAAAATTATGAATTCTTAAGTAAGTGGATTCCATCCTTCGTCATTTTTTAATGTTTATTACTATAAAATTGACATTACAAGAAGAAAGAAGGGACATCACAGTAGAGAATAAGTAATGAACCCAAATTGTTCGACAACGATTCAGTGTTTGAATGTACGAAAACAAAAAAGTTACTAATTATTTATGTTTATGTAATACTTTTTTACATAACACTTTGTTGGTATTTGTCTGTTGCATGTGATACCCATTATAGACTTTTGTCTCTAACATTGATTTTCAACATGTAGGCCGTGGATCTGAGGCTTTGTGCTTGGGATGTGGCTAGGCTTTGGGTTGGTTTCAACAATTAGATTTGGGTAAGTGATGTGGCTTGTTCCTTATTGGGCGGATTGGGTTTGGTGGACCAGTTTGAAATTGCAAAAGAGTGGGCTGACTTGTGTTGGTCGTTGGGCTTGAGGCTCTGGACTCAATTCTCATGCACACCTGATCCTTTGCTGTTTGGGTCATGTCAGGATCTTAACTCTTGCGTCTGTCTGTCGGTGGACAATAGCTGTTCTGTGACTTGCAGGGCACACTGCTGGAGTCCTGCTGCTCCGACCTGTCTCATCCTTTTGACCTCCAACTACTATTGTCTCCGGTGGTGGTGCGGTTGGTTTTGTTGGCCGGAGTTCTAGCCATTTCACGGGGTTTTGGAAAGTCAATGACGTCTTCTGCTTTAATAAAGATTCTGTGCATGTTGCCGTTTGCTGAATAGGATCGAAGGGGGGATTGTGGTGTTTGCCTTGACTGCTATTAAGATACGCGCCCTATCGTACCTCTTTTGAAGGGTGGTGTCTTCGTCTGTCATGATAAAAGACCCCCACAATTCGCCAACCTCCCTGAATACGTCAGTCCAGAGATTAACCGGGGTTCCTTCAACTCTTAGCCACATTAACTTATCCAAGTTCTGTTGGGAATCTTTCCATGGGACCAAGTTTTGGAACCAGAGGTTTAGCCATGCTCTGTGCTCCAAAGTACAAGCTTTCATGTCCTCCAAAAAGTAGAAGGTAAGAAGGACGTTCATGCCACTTATGGGCTTAACGGTGCATTGATATCCTTCTTCGGCAAAGATTTCTTGAAGGATCTCATGATGAACATAGCTTAGCAGAGTTCCTACAACACTCCGATTAAGCCACTCAAACTCCTCCTGACATAAGTCGATTTTGAAGCTGACATTTTGAGCTTGCGATGATGTTTGTGGTTTGCTTTGTAGAACTTGGAGATAAGTCCTATCATCACGGGGTGAGCTTGGTCGTGGGCGATTATCTGATGGTGGAGGTTGCATGATTTTGTTTCTGGTCGAGTTTGGTTTTGGGGGGAGGGAAGAGCTGTGGCTTTGGGTTGTTCTCCTTTGGTCCCAACCAAAGTCAGCTTTCTTCACTGTGAGATAGAAGCCATCAGTCTCCGGCCGTTGCCTTGAGAGATTGCTCTTGTCATTTCCCAAGCTTCCTTGTATTGAACAAAAGCAAAGGTGGTGGATTTATTTGGGTTCTGTCTAAAGGAGATGAAGACATCTCTAACCCTGCCATAAGCTTCAAAGGTCTCACGTAGCCCTTGTCTTGTGATTCTCCTACTGAGGTTGGCTATGTATACCGAATATAGTGATGAGTGCCAATCGGCTTCGGTGGGCTTTTGTAGTTGTTTTCTTTATGCTTGAAGCAGGGCTGGTGGGTACCTGAGAGGTGGGGCATTGTCGTTGAGATGGGGACGATTTTGTGGTGGGGCCGGTGGGATTTGGAGGTGGTGGGGATGATTTTGTGGTGGGGCCGTAGGATTTGGAGGTGGTTCAGTAGGCCATTGGTTGGTGGATTTAGGATGCGTACTGTTCTGTGGTGGTGGATTCTGTTCGCTTCTTTTCTGTGGGCCATGTTTTTAGGATGTAGGCAACCTCTATTTCCATCTGTATGACCTCAACAATCTCTCATTTACTTGATTATAGATTCCATCCGATGGATTTCAAGCAATCTCTATGCTCCATATACTAGATCTAAGTGCTAATGCAGCTTCATTACCAGAAAATCCAGCATTTTCTAGCTTAACACACTTGAAGGAGCTTTATTTGAGGTCAGTGCAGTGAAAACAGTGAAATGCATGTTCAGATGCAAAAGTACAAAAGCATTGATTTGTTTATCATGGCAATTTCTGCAAAATGATCTATGTTTTTGCTTTTTTTGCAACATTTGCTAGTTGTCTTACTTCTATGTTGACATGACAGACGAATGCAGCTACGAGAAGCCCCGTCAGAGATAATGAGCTTATGTCAACTGGAAATCCGAGACTTGGGCCAAAATTACCTTCAATCAAACCCGGAGGTAAGAAATTCTTTTAGGCTGAGCCCCTTATTATGAGTTCTGCATACAAATAAGTTTTGTATGATTGTTAGCATCTGTTGCATGACTTTATTATTTGGCATAAACTGTCTTCACTAATGGTTCTTGTAGTAACATCCACTGCATAACTACTATAACTACTTGGTTTCTTTATGGATCACATGTGAATGTTCTTACAGTTATGTGAAGTTGAATTTGTTTTCCAGTCATTTATTGAGTGATGAAATTGATTTGGTGTTCCTTTATCCTTAGAGTGCAGTGGTTTGTATAAATCCCATCTGGAAAGAATTATAGCTTTCAACCTAGGGCTTTCACATGCTAAAGAAGATAATTATGCTTCTCATGGTCATATTGCTTCGTAGTTATGGCTTATAATTATCAATCAGTGTGTCAATACTGGACTGACCTAAACATGTTACAGTTTGTTATAAGACATATACCAGTTTTCATTGTGTTGTTGTCACTAATTGTTGGCTTGCAGTGAATCGTTTTCTGTCTGTTGTTCTATCTTTTGACACATCAACTGTAATTTAGTCTTTATCCCTTTTTGTTGATTCATTTGCAGGGACTTAACAGCCTTACATCTCTCACTGAACTGGACTTGTCTGACAAAAACATTTCAGCACTTCCTCCAGAGCTGGTCAGAATTAGAAAACCCCTGTACCATCTTTCTGATTCTGTTGGTTGTGTCTGGGTTTCTTTTACTGTTGTCTTTGTTCAGATTATATTTCATTACACTGTTCTTAGATAATGGTTTTTTTCACCAGGGTTTATTTGAACCAAGCCTCTAGGTTTTGAGACTTGATGGAAATCCTTTGAGAAGGTATGTTGCATTTTGAAAATTACCGCTGTATTTTCTTTAAATTTATATTTTGTGGTTCATTGTATAAACTTTGTGGTTTCGTTATTGATAGAAAGAAATAATGCAGAAAAAAAAGTAACACTTTGTAACACTTCAATATATGAGAAGTTGGAAAAGAAAACAACCTGCTTGTATTTTTTCCTCGTACACTCCTTTTGCTTGGAGGGTTGTGTGGTTTGCTGGGGCTTAGCTGATGCTCATGGTCCAGTTTTCAACTCTTTGTAACACTTCAATAGATGAGAAGTGTTTTTATTTGTATGTTTTTCAGTAACCCTGTCCTTCCTGGGTTTTGTATTTTTGCTTGTTTTCCTCCTTTTGCTTCCATTTCTGCTGCTGCTTCTCTCTTAGAAACAGATAACTTCTTGGGAAGGCATACTGCTGCCACAGGGGGATTTTTCCTTAAAATGGTAGAGAATAGGTTCCATTGAACCACAAATGCGAGCTTCACCTACCTTGCACTTTTATATGTTAAAACAGCATTGGCAGGGGATTTCTTTATGCTGAAAGACAGTAGTAGTTTTTCTTCATAACACTTCTCTGGAGTTTCCACAGCTGGTGAATTTGTTACTGAGTTAGATCACACTAATTAGTTCCTGCAAAGCTGAGGTTTGTTGAGAAGAGCGATAGTGATGGTGCTTTAGGTGAGGTGCTACGGTATTTGATGCATGGCTTGGTACCAAGCCTTGACATTTTTACTGCACTTTTTCAGTCGCAATCAGTGTTAAACTAGCCCTAAATAGTTATAAGCTGATCATCTTATATAACTCCTCTCTGTCCTCTTTCTTTCCCTTCCGATATAAACTACACAAGCAGAGGTAGAATGTTTAACTGAACCATCTTGTGGACAAATTCCACAACCATCCATTATGATTCAATTTCTTTTTATGAAAATGTGCAAAGTATAGTTTATATTGAAATCACCTGAGTAAAGAATTGGACCTTGACCATGGTTTTAGATTCTTTGCCCTGAGAAGAGCTAAGATATAATATTCTAATAGACATTGAAAGAGATTTATCTCATAATAAACCACAAAATTCCAAATTCTCGCAACTGTACTCGAGAAAACCACTCATTTCACATAGAAAAAGGGACAAATCAAGGGATGTATCACATGGACAAATTAACAGCAATAAACAGCTGGTGAAGTAAAAATAAGATTAGGAACAGAGTAGACCATTAGCTGCTGTTTCATGAAACATATGCATAGTATTCTTGCATTCTTACTCTTTCACACCTTCCGCTCCAGCTTCCTCATAGTCTTTCTTGAGAGCAACGAGATCTTCACGGGCTTATGAGAATGCACTTGCCTTCATTCCTAAACTTGCATACTGATCGATGAAGCCTTGTTTGGCATACACTAGATCAAAGTAGCGGTTAACTTGGGAGAAAGCCTACGTCATGACTGTGTTGTTGCCAATCATGCACTCAGGCATGCTACTCATTAACAATATCACCCCCAGGAACCACTGTGGCTGGCTGGTAAATGATGCCATCCTTAGATCTCGTATGGCATTAAGATCTAGCTGCATTTTTTATGCCAAACAAAGCACAGAATTTTGATTAAAAATCCAGCTTGTAGTGTTTGTTCCAATCACAGAAGCAGGAAGGGAAGCGCTATTGCAAAAACAAATTGGACCTTGAACATGATTTTAAATTCCTTATTCAAAAAAGAGCCAAGAAGCAAAATTCTAATAGAAATTGAAAGAGATTCATCTCATTTGACAAAATAAAACTCCAAATTCTCATAACTGTACTTGAAAAAACCGCTCATTTGACATAGAAAGAGAGACAATTTAAGAGATGAAGTACATGAACAAAATTCCAACAATAAACAGAAAATAAGATGAGTAGATTATACCATTTGTTGTTGCTTCAAGAAAAATATGTTTAGTAATCTTCCCTTCTTCCTCTTTCACACCTTCTCCAACTTCCTCATCGCCTTTCTTGAAAGCAGCAACATCTTCACGGGATCCTAGGAATTCACCTGCCTTCGTTCCTTCACTTACGTGCTAATAAATGAAGGATTGTGGCATACAGCAGAACAAACTTTGGGAGAAAACCTAGGCCACGACCGTGTTGTTGACAATCATCCACACAAGCATGATACACCTTAACAACATCTCGTATGGGATTGCGATCAGGCTGCATTTGTGATGCCAAACAAAGCACAAAATTCCGATTAAAAATTCAGATTGTAGTGAATTTGTTCTCAATCTTTGAGATAACAAACTAAAGGGCTGTTACTCAAGATAATTAAATGCCTTTTCCTCGACAAAGTAAATGAAATAACGATAACCAAACTGCTTTTGATGTAGTGAATTTGTTCTCAATATTTGAAATTCTAATGCGATAGATGTCTACTAACCAACAAACAATCCGATGCGGCTACTTGCTTTTGATGGTAGCAATAGTAGCATCTCACGATTCTCACCACCAATTGAATAGACTATCAAGGGAAAGATGCTTGAAATCAATCAACATAATGTAAGAAATATAAAAAAGAGAGATGCTTTATTGAATTACATACCATTCTTGTCAGGCAAATAAGGAGAGAGATATACAAGTCAGAGCCTCCGGTACGTAATAAATGGCTCAAAGAGGGACTTGGCACTGGGATGATCCACTTCACCGAATCCCATTATTCCCCTGAAGATAAAAGGATTCGGTTAAGCGAAGGAGGCAAAGATGGTTAGCCATCATTAGGCAGACTTGCATCTGATTCAGGATCTGAATTGTAATCTGATTCACGATCTGAGCCGTAATCAAATTCAAAATCTTGTTAGAAAGGATCTAATCAATCGTTGGATTTCAAAAATGGCTCCAGTACAGACTTGGCATTGGGATGATCCCACTCCATCGATCTCAACTTCTCCTTTGAAGATATAAAGATTTCCTTAAGAGAGGGAGGAGGAGATGGTTGGCCATCATCAAGTAGTGGAAGATACAGAGGAATCCTCTGTAATTTTGAACAATCATAGATTCTAATAGTTTCAATAGAATCACACACCATTACTCCATTGGCACCACAAATACTTTTCAGATCAGATAAAAACGTCAATTTCAATATCGTTAATTTGGGAAGAGAAAATTGGATGGTATTACTGTTACTACCACCCATTCTTTCTTCTTCAACGAATTCCATTTCTGATGCTATTATTTCCTCCATTTGGCGACATGCCCAAACAGTTAACACTTCCAAATTTGGGAGGTTACTTAGCACCCAACTACACGTGAACAACTTTTTTATTTTTCCGCAATTAAATATATTAAATTCTTTAAGAAAAGAAAACATGCCATTTGGCGTTGGGATAAGCCATGGAAAAAACACCTCTTTTTCAAGGATATCAAAAGTAACTCGATCAATATTCAATTGCTGAAGATCGGATGGGAACTTGACACCATTTCTGCAGATCTCACAACGAGATAATTTAATGTATTTATCCCTGTAGACAGTGTTATCACGCAAACCCACACCCATGTGGTATCGAATAAGCCGTTGTCCTCGACTCTGCGAAGTTTGCACAAAAGTATTCAATTCATTCAAGTCATAAAACCACCCTTTAAAGTACTGCAACTTCCTTAACTCACCTATCTCTTCTCCTCTAACACATACATCATCGTCATCAAATATCACCAGGTCCCGCAAGCATGAAAATTTTGGAAATATTCCACGCGGGAGATCTTTGATTGCATGACCTGAAAGATCCAGCTTCTTTAAAGCTTCAAGTTTTGAGAAAGACGGCACCTCTAATAAATAACCGCATCTTCTTACCAATAACACAGTGAGAGCTTCCAAGTCAGAGATGGAACTTGGTAAAATTCTAAAATTATTCCCGGAAAGGTCAAGAACTTTGAGTCCCTTCATTTGCTCAAAGAAACAATCTGGAATACTCTTTATACCACAATCGGACAACAATAAAGTTGTGAGCATATGGCATTTTGGTGGTGACATTTGTGATGGAATTTGCAAGCCATAATTACTCATCAATGAAACCTTTTCTAAATCTTCTGTCCATTCTTGCACATGTGGTATCTCTTTCAATTGCAAGCCGGCTCTTACTAGGAATCGTGTTCCCGTAATGTGTAGCGCCATGTCTCTCACAAGATCATGCAACTTCACAACTCCTTCACAATTTTCTAACAAGCAATTATTTTTGAGTTTATTCAATATGGTATACCCCTGATCAAGCTCTGCTTGTTGGCTATCCATTTCTTCCACAAGCCCTTCCGCAATCCAAAGTTCTATTAGTGTCCTTTCAGGGATACTATAATCTTCGGGATATAATGCACAATAGAGGAAGCAATGCTGGACTCTTTCATATTTTAAATGGTCATAGCTAAATTGGAGTTGCTGAAGTACCTTTTCATCTAAGCCAGTCACACCTCTTACACGTCTACTTAATTCATTTAGTGCATTCCTCCATTCATGAACATTTGTTATGCCCTTCATACTGCTAGCTACTGTAACTATAGCTAACGGCAAACCAGCACATTGTTCAACAACAGATTCCACAATTGGTAACAGATCTGGATAATTGAGAACATCTCTACCCACTTTCTCCAAAAACAAACTCCATGCATCTTGTTTTGGAAGAGTAGGCATTCTAATTTCTCGACAACCCAAATAGCGACACACATCCAACATCCGAGTTGTTACCACTAACTTACTCTCGTTAGAAGGGTTGGGGATTCCTACTTCTTCGAGTGAAAGTTTGTCCCATAGATCATCTAAAATTAACACATACCTGCCCCTTCGAGTCAACATTTCATGTAACATTCCTGCCCTTATTGTTACATCTTCATTTTCAGAAAGAGTAACTTCCATTTTACGTGAAATGCCATTTTGAATTTTAGTGATGTTCATCTCCTTTGATACGGTGATCCATATCACAATGTTGAACTTTTGAGTCTCTTCTAAAAGTTGGTTGTTGATAAGCTTCATGATTGTTGTTTTACCCAATCCTCCCATTCCCCAAACACCAATCTTTCCAATATCATCATCCATCAAGCATGTCCAAATTTCTTCCATACAGTTCTCTGCAGCTTTCCCAACTAAATTTGTCGTTGACAAAGCTTGTCCAATCCTCGGAAGGTCATCGACTACCACACCTTGATCAAACTTACCCTGTTGAAGAAGATCCTCAACTTCTTGTTTCTTTTCTAAGACATTTGTCTTGTGAAATCCACGTGAGACAGTATTGCTTTCCGCAACTTTTTGTTCAAGGTCTTGTATCTCACCATTTACCCTTTCAATGTTTGCCAACCATAGATGAAATTGTTTCCTGAGTTTCTTCCTTGGCTGCAGTTCTGCCCTCACTTTAGATTCAGTGTCTTCTTTCAAGGCATTTAAATCCTCCAATTTTCTTTTTAGGTCCTTCATGTTCTGGTCAAGGCTTCTATGGTTGTCCAAGTGTTGATCAATCTTATTCAGAGCAAAATCCATGGCTGCACGTGCCTACGTAACACCAAATAGTAACATTATAATATATTTTGTTAGATTTTATCCACATAATCATGTCACTTATAAATAAAGTAGACTCAATAAACTTGTAAGCAGCATTGTTTTTCTTTGTTACATACTTGTAAGTAGCTTTTATTAATTAGACAAATTGGATATCAAAGATGTTAATCAAATATATTGTTTTTTTTTTTTACATAATTGCATAGGCAGCTAAAGAGGGAAGAAAATCATTCTAGAAGCCAAAAGCATGTGATCCTAAAGTGTAATTGTAGGTAATTAGTTATCATCAAAATGATGAACATAAATACATGAAAACAACTTCTTAAATGAAAGGCAGATGATTGTTGTTTCTGTGTTCAAAGAATTAAACCGCCTGATGTGTTGGCACAGTATTTCACTTTCCAGGTTCAATCTTTTTAAAGATTACGACATTTTAATGTTTTCCTCTTGATCCAATTAAATTAAGTGGAGAATTGTTGAAGCATTTGGATGTACATAGACAGAAATAATATATCAAAACATCAGCATAAATGCATGAAATATAGCAGAACAAACAAGCTTTCTTGTTAATGAGAATCAAATTAAACGAACAGATATGGGATGTTGGAAGTACCTGTCCTCCCTGGCTCTGATATTTGAGAGATCCTACGCAGAGCGGAGAAGTGAAGTAGTGAACAAATTAAGGTTCAGAAACTGATAACCAGAAAGCTTCTTCAGCCAAATCTTGTGTGCCTAAACAATGTAGACAAAATATTACATGAAGAGCACATATACACTGGAACTAGGTATGCAATTTTGTTGCATTTTATGAAAATAAAAAAGAATCAAACAATGGGAAGTTCAAATGTTTCTTCCCTACCTCACTGATATAAAACAGGAATATGCTTCTTGACCCTAAATTTGTGTTAATACAATTTGTCATGCCTAATGTGGCAAAATTTTATTCATTTAATTTTAAACATTCTCCTTAATGAATAAGGTTTTTCAATGCAACCCCAAGATCAATCCTGGTTATTTTATCACCTTTTTCTTGAACATCATTTGCTGAAACACTGAATAGATGTTGGTTGCCCTTATTTTGTCATTTGTCAACCTGAAAACCTCATCTAGAGAAACGTAGTCCCTTTGAACTTGATTGCTTACTGCCACTACACATGAGATTATCACTTCCCTTCTAATACCGTACTTATTCTTTCATCCATAAGAACAGATATCCATGTTCAAGATTACTTGCAAAAGTATTCTCAAGATTCAAGAATCATTCAATTGCAATACTTGCAAAATACTATAGGGATTCTAAATCTACATTTACATCTGCCCACGGTGGAGTATATCTACTCTATGCTTTGAAAGTAATCACGTTTTCCTCTAAATAGATATGCTAGAAGACAAAAAGTGTGTAAGTTGTTTTAATTACTGCTTTTATCCCTGATTATGATATTGCAATCACTTTTGGCATAAACATTTCTAATTGCTTTCATCGTCTTATTTGCTACATACCAATTCTCGTTGATTTTGCTCTTCTATCACCAGGCTCATCGACTTTTAAGAATTAAGGGCATGTTAATTCACAAATACAAAATACAAGGAAAAAAATAACTATTCTGTGAGAATAATATAAGACATGAATATTATGCAGTTTGGTGGACATTATTTTCATGTTTAGTTGGTAAAAATAGATTTGAAATAACAAAAGAATAAATGATGAAAATATAAAAATATCTTTTATTATAATCTCTGATTTTCAGTTTAAAATATTTATTTTTTTACAATTTATTTAAAATATTAATAATTTATCAATTAATAATTTAATTTAATTATTTATTTTTATTTTTTCGCTATTTTTTATTTTTTAAATATTAAAATATTCAAAAATATATTTTGTTTAAAATATTAATAATTTAAAAGTAACACTATCATGTGATTATTTTATTTTATTTTGACATTATTAAGATATTAAAAATTTATTATTAAAAATTTTTAAAATTTTTATTTTTATTTTATTTTGATTTTTTTTCCTTTTCTTTCTTCTTGGTCGCCGGGCAGGATTTGGCTGTAGAGCACCAGATTGACACGTGGTTTTGGTGGCATCAATTAGTTGCCACTATCCTTTATTGTCCTCTCATGGTGGAGGAAATTTAGAGAAAGAAGGGGAGAGGTAGATGAGTAGAGAGAGAGAGAAAATGAGAAAGATGAAGGTAGGTTTGTAATTGTCAAAATTAGTAAAGGGCATTTTGTCCAATAATTTTTTTATGCTATTTGAGTCTAAGTGGAATAGTCATTCTAAGGGAAGAAGTCAATAATGGCTATTTCGACTTTTCCTAAAAAGACCACTTTCAGAAATTATTATTCCGTAAAGCAAACAATGCCATAGAAGGGGAATAAAGAATACAGGGAGAGGGCTATTCCCTTTCCCCACTCCAAACATGAAAGTTTTATAAACAAATTACAGTGAGTGAAGGAAATTGAGATCAGCCCAACAAGCAACAAAATTCTACTTATAAATTACAAACAGGAGATCCACAGGAGGGATAATTAGCTCTTAATATTAATTGGTATTAGTTTCACTGCAATACCATTGATATTAGCTTAAGCCAATAGTTTAAAGCTAAAGTCAATATCTTGGTGACGAAAGAAAAGAATACAAGAACTCTATCAGAGAATAAGGAACAAGTAGTGACAAGCAGAAGCATACAAAGAAATGGAATGGCGGAAGTAAAAAAATTACCTGTCTAGGGGTCCTAAATTGGCTTATACTCGCGCAAGACTTTGAATAGATAAAAACAGTGAAGAAAATGCCTACCAGTACCAGAGGACAAGATATAAACTTCCTTTGCTAACTATAGAACCTGCTACAATAAGTGAATATAGCAAAGAAATACTGAATGATCAAGTACCGGCAAAAGGAAAGAAATAGTAGCTGTGCCTTATCGTGTTTATAGATAATCAATCAAGGAAAAAGGAAGTGGGAAGAAAAGGTCGAAGATAAACAAAATAAAGTGCTAAGGAAGGTTCAAAGTAAGACCAGAGAAATGAATATATGAGTGAATTGTTATGGTCCTGGTAGCACAGGTGAACGCTACAATAAGTCTAACCTTATTATAAAGTCAATAAAAAAAATTTCAAAAAATAATAAAAATCTATTTAACAGGTTAACAAGTAAACAATATATACAATTTTTAAATTTATTCATTTTAAGATAACAACATAGATAATTTTTAAATTTATTTAGTTTATTTTAAAGTTATTTAACTTTTAATTTTATTTATTTTTACTTTGAACTATTAGAATATTATTCTTTTTAATATTAAAATTATATTTAATTAATTAATTTAATAAAAATTATTATTATCATTTGTTACGTTAACTCTCACACATTTATGTTAAGATTTTAAATTTGTTTATTCAATTTTTATAAGATTTTATGTTAATTTGTACAACTTTACGTCAAAACTTTCCAATAGTAACTTTTAACTATAATTATCTTTATCTTTTTTATTCTTTATTTAAAATAAAAATTTGAATATCGTTACATACTTTTAACCTGCTAATATAAATATAAATGTTTATTTTTTATTAAAATTAGACTTTTTTACTTAATTAACTTATTACGTTAACACTCACACATTTACGTTAAGATTTAAAATTTACTAATTCCACATTTATAAGTTTTTACGTCAATTGTTACAGTTTTACGTCAAGATTTATTTATACCAATTTTGAACTATAATTATTTTTATTATTATTATTCTTTATTTAAAAATTAAAATTTATATATCGTTAAACACTTTCAGCTGAAAATATATATTTAAATATTTATTTTTCATTAAAATTAGATTTTTATTTTTTACTTAATGGACTTGTTACGTTAACTCTCACACATTTATGTTAAGATTTAAAATTTAGTTATTTCACTTTTATAAGTTTTTACGTCAACTATTACAGTTTTACGTCAAGATTTATTTATGCCAATTTTGAACTATATTTATTTTTATCTTTATTATTGTTTATTTAAAAATTAAAATTTATATATTGTTAAACACTTTTAATTTGAAAATATAAATATAAATGTTTATTTTTCACTAAAATTAGATTTTTTTTACTTAATTGACTTGTTTTGTTAACTTTCACACATTTATGTTAGGATTTAAAATTTAATTATTTCAACTTTATAAGTTTTTACGTCAATTGTTACAGTTTTATTTCAAGGCTTATCTATGTCAATTTTGAACTATAATTATTTTTTTTATTATTTTTTATTTAAAAATTAAAATTTGTATATTGTTGTAGACACCTAAAATAATAAAATAAGAAATAAATAAATTAAAAAAATAAAAAAATAAAAAAAATCAAAATAAAAAAAAGGCAGGGGGGACAAGACTGAGCTTGCTCAGTCCTCTTCCCCGGGGCCTTCAATGCCCCTGCAATCACCGGATTTTGGGGGATTGCCCCAAATCCGGTGACTGACCGACCCCCCAGGCAGCTAGCCATGATTTCACCTACGGGATTATCCAAAATATTAGACAATCTCGTTATTAAAACGAAGCAAAAAAACCAAAAATCAGGAGGCAGTTTTGAAGAACCAAAAAAACAAAAAAAACAAAAATTTTTCCTAGCAACTGAACCAAGGTAGACAACCAAAAAAACCAAAACAAAAACTCCTAGTTCTTCTATCAGCCGAAAAAATACCCAATCAAAAAAAAAAAACCTAAAATTCCCTAGCAACCGAAAGCCACAATCGACAAAAAAAAAATCAAACCAAAAAAAAGGCAAACTGGGGGGTTG
Source organism: Theobroma grandiflorum (assembly GCA_036013995.1). NCBI lineage: Eukaryota > Viridiplantae > Streptophyta > Magnoliopsida > Malvales > Malvaceae > Theobroma > Theobroma grandiflorum. The sequence continues at coordinate 30,874,633 of CP142133.1, forward strand.
TCGGTGAAGGTCCGTTTGAGTAGGGAGGTGATCGGGGAAGGGAGATCTGTGAGAGGGAAGCCGATCGGAGGTGACCGAAGAAGGGAGAGCTGTGAGAGGGAAACCCAGATCCGGTCGACGGCAAGGCAGATCGGAGGGAGAAGGGAGAGGTTGAGCGGCGACGGAGGTCACCGGAGAAAGAAGGAAAGCGGATCGATCGGTGTCTAGAGAGAAGTGAGAGAGTCTGAGGCTAGAAAGAGAGAGAGAGGAAGGGAAAAAATAAGAAAAAAAGAAAAAAAAGGAACTTTTTATACTAGGAAGAAAAGGGGCAAAAATGACGCCGTTTGGGAGACAGGAGGAAGTTGAAGAGCCTGAGGTTGAAGCGACGTCGTTTTGGGGAGCATCCAACACCAAAACGGTGCGTTTTGGACCTCCCCACTGCGGGCTTGCTAAGCGGACCATCCGGAGCAGCTTTGGGCCTCTTGTGGGTCGCGGATCTAGGCTGGCCCAAGCCCAAATAGGTATATTTCCTTGGGTTTTGTTTAAATCTATTTTTATTTATTTATGTATTTATTTTTCATTTCAATGTATTTTAATTTAGTTTAAATTTTATTACAAAAAATGAAAATATATGAAATTTTAGTAATAAGCACATAAAAAAATAGGATAATAAGATAATAATATAAACCTAAAATAATAAAAAAATAAAAAATAGAAAAAAAATAATAAAAGAATGTAATAAATAAATAATAATAAATAAATAAATAAATATAAAATGTGCATAATATAAAATGTGCATAAACATATATATATATATATAGATAATAATTATTTTGAGTATCCGATGATGGAATTCAACCTAAAAAGAGGTAGAGAGTTACCTCTTTCAAGTTGATTTTCTAAGTGAGGAATACGAAACGGATTTTCACCGAAGCGTCGGGATAAATCCGAACTCTATATTCCGATATTCATTATTCAAATAGTCATTATTGAAAATATACATTAAAAAATAATAATAATAAATTTTATAGTGTTACATTTAAGCTTAAATTAGTATAATTAGTTAATTAGTTTAAATAAATATTATCAAATAAAGTTAATTTAATCATAAAAAATTTTAATTGTTTATAAACTATATAATTAAGTAAATTACTTACCAATAATGTTAATTAAAGAATAAAGATTTAAACAAAAAACAAAAGGCCAAAAAAAAAGGTGAAAAAAATAAAAAATAAAAAGATAAAAAAATAATAAAAAATAAAAATAAAAAATAATAATAAGAAAAAATAAAAAAATAATTCAAAAACGTAACGAATGATAATAAATGCAAAGAATGTGATAAATTATCTTAAACTATTAACCACATAATTGGATGAATTACAAACTACTTAAGTCAATAAACGCATGCATGTAGGCATCATCATCTTATTCTATTATAGCATGCCACACTTATCTTAAAAATGAGACGGGAATTCTGATGATGGGATTTCTCCGAAGAGCTTGTAGAGACGAGTTCTTTCGGAGATATCTCTAGGTGAGGAGAACGTCGAGACTTCACCAAAGCGTTGGGATGGTCTTCGAATGATTTTCCAATAAAAGATTACCGACCCCATCATTTAAAATAAATAAATCATAACATCATTTTACACTTGCATCATGTGCATACGTAAAGCCGAATAAAAAATCAACTCAATAAAAATTGGTTAATAAGCGAAGATTAAGGAAACATAACCATAAAATCGAAATCAGGCCGTAACAGAATGACTTAAGATTAAATGTTACCGTTCGTAGAACGGGCGTCACGGAGGTGCTAATCCTTCTCCGTGCGTAACCGCATTCCTGAACCCATCTTTGAAAAAAAACGTAGACCAATTTTTGTTCTTTCGATGGACCTGAAATCGATTTAGGACTTCATCGATTAGAGAACCGAGTCAATATGTGACCAATCGCACTTATAAGAAACGATTGGTGACGACTCCTAATTTTCTTTTATTTTCGCCCCTGTCTGGCTGTCGGGTTCCCGGACCCGCACGTTGCGACAATTGTTAAACAATTTTAGTCCAAGAATATAATTTTAGATATTTGTTTTTTGTTAAAATTAAATGTTTTTCTTTAATTGACTTGTTATGTTAACTTTTGCATATTTACGTTAAGATTTTAAATTTAATTATTCTACCTTTGTGAGTTTTTATGTCAATTCTTATTACTTTGCATTAAGGATTTTTAATCATAACTTTTAAAAACTTTATGTCTAGGTTTTTTAATGACAATTTTGAATTACATGTGCTTTTATTTTTATTATTATATATTTTTAATTTTGACTTTCTGATATATTATAGTGATAATCTTATTTATAATATGAAATTTCAGCCATTAAACAAAAGAAATGCATATAAATAGTTTCTATTAATAAGGCATAAAAAGAGGCCATCAAAAGGAGGATTTTTTGTTTACCAGTTGAATTGATTTGCCAGTTTCTTTATGGATTTTAAATCAATGATTGTAATTTAATCTCATAAATCAGATGATCTTTATCAAATTGACCTTACATTAAGGTAAAAAATGATGACCTTACTGCAAATTGAAGCAAATTGCAGGCTAGTGGAAACTAACGAAGGTTAGATATAACTACCCTGTGGAAGGTATAGAAGAAAGAGGGCCACCCTGAAGAAATAAAGTCCAAGAGACTCCCTGTAAGCATACCGTGGCAATTAAGAAGGAAAACAACGTGAAAGAATTGAAAATTTAATTCATCCAATTATAGCAGTAAAGAAATAATAATTGTCATACTCCTATTATTAGATAAAAAATTCTGTGTCCTCTTCCACCAAACCAGTATAGCCATTAATCTACCGACTTCCACAAAATGCATTTGTTTTGTTTTGTTTTTTTTTTTTGTTTTTTTTTTTTTTTGACATTCAGATTGCCATTGCCTCAGGTTAATCTCACAATGGCACTGTTGAAGAGAAACAATTACGGCGATTTGAACCTTTTTAGTTTGCTTCTAAATAAAGGCAATGAATTGTGCTCGAGTTGTTCAAATTAAAGAACTGAATCAATGGATTAACTATTGATTGTTTTATATTAATTTCTTTAGTGTTTTTTTATTGGTAACTACTCTGTCGAGGGAACCCCTATAAGCATGGCGTGGCAGTTAAGAAGGAAAACAATGGGAAAAGATTGAAAATTTAGTTCAATCCCATAATAAAGAAACAATAAATGTCATACTCTCATTAGATTAAACAATTGTGTGTCCTTATCTTCCACCTATCAAATTTAAACTCATTCAATGGATTAACATAAAATTTAATTAAAAATGCTTTCGTGCACGAATTAAAGAGCTAAGTCAATATTGGATTAAGAAAAGCAAAAAAAAATGATGAATTCTAAGTCAATGGATTTCACAACTTGGGCAAAATCATATCAGCAGGCTTCAAAGCGACCGTTCATAACTTGAGACCTTTTCTCCCTCCACTTCTCCTTGACCCCCCAGCCCCCTTAGGGCATGCTTGATTCACGAATATATAATAGAGGTAAAAAAAAAATATAGTTATTATGTGGGAATAATATAGCACATGAATATTTTATAATTTGGTTCATGAATGAAATTGTCATTATAATATTATTTTAATGTTTGGTTAGTAAAAATAGGTTTAAAATAACAAAAGAACAACCAATGAAAAGACAAAAGTATCTCTTATTATAATATATGATTTTCAATTTAAAATTTTTTTGACAATTTATTTAAAATATTAATAATTTTCTAATTAAAATTTTGATGATTATTTATTTTTATTTTTTCTCTCTATTTTTTATATTTTAAAATTTTAAAATATTAAAAAAATATTTTTTAATTAAAATGTTAATAATTTATGAGTAAAATTATCATATGGTTATTTTATTTTATTTTTTAAATATTAAAAATTTATAATTAAAACTTTGAAACTTTAAAATTTTTATTTTATTATTGTATAGGCTCCTAAAGAGGGAAGAAAATCAAGTTAAAAGTCAAAAACATGTCTTAAAATTGTAATTGTAGGTAATTAAGGATCATCAAAATGATGAACATAAATACATGAAAACAGATGATTGTGAAATTGAGAGGAAAATTTGTAGCAAAAAGAAATACGCTGCTTGCGTCTAAGTTTTTAATTATGAAATTGAGAAACAATAGTCAACGAAAAGAAACCAATACCTTTTAATTATAATTTAACTGTGAGGTAAGTTTTAAGTCGATTCACTGAAAGTATTCTAAGGATTCAAGAATCATTCGATTGGAATACTTGCAAAATACATAGGGACCAAAAGTATATTTGTATTGGAAGCATGATGAGGAAAATGTTGTTAAATTCTCTGTTTATTCAGGATTGATGATGCGGTATAGACTTTCGAAATGCAACTGCCATGTGGAGGGTGGGTTTAGAAGAAAGTCCAAGAGACCACTCCAAGCATGGCGTGGCAATTAAGAAGGAAAACTTAATGTTCAAAGATTAAAACTTTAAATAATAAATGTCGTACTCCCATTAGATTAAATAATTGTGTGTCATTATCTTCCACTAAACAAATTTAAACTGAGTCAATGGATTAACAAAATTTAGATTAAAATATAGTTTCGTGCTCGAATTAAAGAGCTGAGTCGGTGGATTAAGAAAAGCAGAAAAACGATTACTTCTAAGACAATGAAGTTCATCCTTTGTCCTTTTTTTGAAAATTTTTTATTACTAATATTGTATGCAACATTGGGATTATTTCATTTTGCGGCCTAAGTGTTTTCATGTTACTTATAGCTTATTTAATTTTGCTATCCATCTTTTCATGGTCTAAGAAACATGTATGCAAAATTAATGTTGTAAAATTTGCTTTTCTTTCCTTCAATCAGTGACTGAAGGAAATTGGGAACAGTCCTACTATCAACAAAATTCCATATATAAATTACAAACAGGGCTATAAAGTAGTTTTGGTGTTTTTTTTTTAAAAGGTAATTTTATTAACACTAAGTCACCATGTCATCCAAACCCTTTAATTGTTTGCTAAAGACTTCAACTGGCAGATACATCAAGCTTGTGCAAAAAGGAGAAGATACACTTGCAATCAGAAATTGCTTCGCATAACGTTCGATTGCAATTTCCCTTCCTAAACTGAACCTGCAAAAAAATAGTAAGGCTCTCTATTCTTATCCTAAAGACCTGTGCTGTTCAAAAAATTAGCAAAAACTCAAGCTTTCATCAAGCACGTCTTACTCTAGCCCAAAATCCCAATAACAGCGTGACTGCCTTTAAACAAAAAACATAGCAGCCCCTTAACCAAACAAACATATCTCTGCGAAAAAAAAAAATCTCGAAACAGAGAAGACTAGAATATTTAAGTAAACAGAAATTCCTTTTTTTTAATGACACTGTAGACAAATTCCACAATAATCTTTAAGATTCAATTTTTTTATGGAAATATGCAAGCATAGTTTTATATTGAAGTCACGTGAGCAAAGAACTGGGTCTTGAACATGGTTTTAAATTCCTTGTCCTGGGAAGAGCTAAGGAACAAAATTCTAATAGACATTGAAAGAGATTCATCTCATTAGAACACACAAAACTCCAAATTCTCACAAATGTAATTGAAAAAAACCACTCACTTGACATAAAAGGAGGGACAATTCAGGCGATGAAGTACATGCACAAATTTACAACAATAAACAGAAAATAAGATGATGAAAGGAGTAGACCATTAGCTGCTGCTTCATGAAACATATGTTTAGTAATCTTCCCCTTCTTCCTCTTTGACACCTTCCGCTCCAACTTCCTCATAGTTATTCTTGAGAGCGGCAAGATCTTTCCGGCTTCCTAAGAATTCACCTGCCTTTGTTCCTTCACTTATATACTAATGAATGAGGCTTGTTTGGCATACATCGGATCAAACTTGTGCTCAATTTGGGAGAAAACCTAGGCCACGACTGTGTTGTTGACAATCATGCACAAAATTCTGATTAAAAATTCAGATTGTAGTGAATTTGTTCTCAATCACAGAAGCTCAATGGGAACTGCTACTGCAATTACCTTCAATTGGCAATCGAAAGATATATTATAATCATTGAGATAACAAACTAAAGGGCTAACAGACAAGATAGATGCTTTTCCCTTGATAGACTAAACGAAATATCAATAATCTGACACCCTGTAGTGTATGATTATATTTAAAATTGAAATGCACCACTCACTTAAACATGATTTTAAATTCCTTGTTCAAAAAAGAGCAAAGAAGCAAAATTCTAATAGAGATTGAAAGAGATTTATCTCATTTGCCAAAATAAAACTCCAAATTCTCACAACCGTACTTGAAAAAACCACTCACTTGACATAGAAAGAGAGACAATTCAAGAGATGAAGTACATGAACAAATTTACAACAATAAACAGAAAATAAGATGAGGAACAGAGTATACCATTAGCTGCTGCTTCATGAAACATATGTTTAGTAATCTTCCCTTCTACCTCTTTCACACCTTCTTCTCCAACTTCCTCATTGCCTTTCTTGAAAGCAGCGACATCTTCACGGGATCCTAAGAATTCACCTTCCTTCGTTCCTTCACTTGCATACTAATAAATGAAGGATTGTGGCATACAGCAGACCAAACTTTGGGAGAAAACCTAGGCCACAACTGTGTTGTTGACAACATCTCATATGGGATTGCGATCAAGCTGCATTTGTGATGCCAAACAAAGCAGAAACTTACGATTAAAAATCCAGATTGTATTGAATTTGTTCTCAATCATTGAGATAATAAACTAAAGGGCTGAGAGACAAGATAAATGCTTTTCCCTAGACAGAGTAAACGAAATAATGATAACAAAACCGCTTATAGTATGTGATTATATATGAAATTGAGATGCACTAGATGTCTACTAACCAACAAACAATCAGATGTGGCTACTTGCTTTTGATGGTAGCAATAGGAGCATCTCACGATTCTCACCACCATTTGAATAGACTATCAAGAGAGAGATGCTTGAAATCAATCAACATAATATAAGAAATATGAAAAGGAGAGATGCTTTATTGAGTTACATACCATTCTTTTCAGGCAAATAAGGAGAGAGATATACAAATCAGAGCCTGCAGTGTATAATAAATGGCTCAAATAGGGACTTGGCATTGGGATGGTCCACTTCACCGAATCCAACTATTCCCTTGAAGATAAAAGGATTCTGTTAAGAGGAGGCAGAGATGGTTGGCCATCATTAGGCAGACTTGCATCTGATTTAGGATCTGAGTCGGCATCTGATTCAAGATCTGAGTGGTAATTTGATTAAGAATATGATTCGTAATGATCTGACCATTTCCCCTGAAATCAGTTGAGTAAAGAATTGGATCTTGAACATGGTTTTAAATTCCTTGTCCTGGGAAGAGCTCAGGAACAAAATTCTAATAGACATTGAAAGAGATTCATCTCATTGGAACACACAAAACTCCAAATTCTCACAAATGTAATTGAAACAAACGACTCACTTGACATAAAAAGCGAGACAATTCAGGCGATGAAGTGCATGCACAAATTTACAACAATAAACAGAAAATAAGATGATGAAAGGAGTAGACCATTAGCTGCTGCTTCATGAAACATATGTTTAGTAATCTTCCCCTTCTTCCTCTTTGACACCTTCCGCTCCAACTTCCTCATAGTTATTCTTGAGAGCGGCAAGATCTCCCCGGCTTCCTAAGAATTCACCTGCCTTCGTTCCTTCACTTATATACTAATGAATGAAGGCTTGTTTGGCATACATCGGATCAAACTTGTGCTCAATTTGGGAGAGAACCTAGGCCACGACTGTGTTGTTGATAATCATGCACACAAGCATGCTACACCTTAACAATATCTCGTATGGGATTGCAATCAAGCTGCATTTGTGACGCCAAACAAAGCACAAAATTCTGATTAAAAATTCAGATTGTAGTGAATTTGTGCTCAATCACAGATGCACAAAGGGAACTGCTATTGCAATTACCTTCAATTGGCAATCGAAAGATATATCATAATCATTGAGATAACAAACTAAAGGGCTAACAGACAAGACAGATGCTTTCCCTTGATAGACTAAACGAAATATTAATAATCTGACCGCCTATAGTGTATGATTATATTTAAAATTGAAATGCACCCCTCGATGCCTACTAAACCATCAACAAACAGATGAGGCTGCTTGCTTTTGATGGTAGCTGCTTGCTTTTGATGGTAGCAATAGGAGCATCTCACAATTCCCACCACTAATTGAATAAACGATCAAGCGAGAGAGATGCTCGAAATCGATTAACATAACATAAGAAATATGAAAAAGGAGAGTTGCTTTGTTGAGTTACATACCATTGTTGTCAGTCTTAAATAAGGAGAGAGATATACAAATCAGAGGCTCCAACTTAAAAACTTTGGCTTAAGTAGAGACTTGGCATTGGGATGGTCCCACTTCAGCGACTCCCAATATTCCTTTGAAGTTATAGCCAATCGTTTAAGAGAAGGAGGAGGAGATGGTCCGCTATCATCATGCAGGTGAAGATACAGAGGGATCCTCTGTAATTTTGGACAGCAATGGATAAAAATCTCTTCAAGAGAATCACAAACCATAACTCTATTTGCACTACAAATACTTTCCAGTTGTCCTAAATACAACAATTTCAGTATCCTTAATTTAGGAACAGTAAATTGGATGGTATTACTGTTACTACCACCCATTCCTTCTTCTTCAGCGAATTCCATTTCTGATGATATTATTTCCTCCATTTGGTCACATCCCCAAACAGTTAACACTTCCAAATTCGGGACGTTCCTTAGCACCCAACTGCGCGTGAACAACTTTTTTATTTTTTCACATTCAAATATATAAATTTCTTTAAGACAAGAAAACATGCCGTTTGGCGCCGAGATAAACCATGGAAAAAACGCCTCCTTTTCAGGGAAATCAATAATGCCGTGATTAATACTCAATTGCTGCAGATCGGAAGGGAACTCAACACCATCTCTGCAGATTTTACAACCATCTAATTCAACGTGTTTATCCCATTTGTGTTGACTGTAGACTTTTTTATCACCCACACCAATGTGGTATCGAATAAGCCGTTGTGCTCGACTCTGCAAAGCTTGCACAAAAGTATTCAATTCATTCAAGTCATAGAACCTCCCTTTAAAGCACTCCAACTTCCTTAACTCACCTATCTCATCTCCTTTGACGCATGCTTGATGCGGTTTATGGTTATCAACTATCACCAAGTCTCGCAAGCATGATAATTTTGATAATATTCCACTGGGGACTTCTTCCACATCCAGATGAAGACAATTGAGATTTACCAACCTTCCCATTCCATGTGGGAGATTCTTGATTTTTGTGTCTTTAAGATCCAACTTCTTTAAAGCTTCAAGTTTTGAGAAAGATGGCAGCTTTTCTAAAGGAGGGCATCCTTGAACCAAGAATACAGTGAGAGCTTCCAAATTAGAGATGGAACTTGGCAAACTTCTAATAGAATTGCCCGAAAGGTCAAGAACCTTGAGTCCCTTCATTTGCTCAAAGAAGCAATCTGGAATACTCTCTATAGAGCAATAAGACAACAATAAAGTTGTGAGCATATGGCATTTTGGTGGTGATATTTGTGATGGAATTTGCAAGTGAGAATTAAACATCAATGAAACCTTTTCCAAATCTTCTGTCCATTCTCGCTCGTGAGGTATCTCTTTTAATTGCAAGCCCGCCCTTACCAGAAATTGTGGTCTCGTGATGCGTAGTGCCATGTCTCTCACGAGGTCATTCAACTTCACACATCCGATAGATTCACCATTTTCTAACAAGCAATTATTTTTGAGTTTATTCAGTATGGTATACCCCTGATCAAGCTCTGCTTGTTGGCTATCCATCTCTTCCACAAGCCCCTCAGCAATCCAAAGTTTTATTAGTTCAAATTCAGAGATATTCCAATCTTGGGGATATAGTGCACAATAAAGAAAGCAATGCTGGACTATTTCTTTTAAATGATCATAGCTAAACTGGAGTTGCCGCAATACCATGTCATCTAACCCAGTCACACCTTTTACACATCTACTTAATTCATTTAGTGCATTCCTCCATTCATGAACATTTCTTATGCCCTTCATACTGCTAGCTACTGTAACTACAGCTAACGGCAAACCAGCACATTGCTCAGCAACAGATTCCACGATTGGTAACAGATTTTCAAATTCCAAAACATCTCGACCTACTTTCTCCACGAACAAACTCCATGCATCTTGTTTTGGAAGAGTAGGCATTTTAACTTCTTGGCAACTCAAATAGTGACACACATCCCGCATCCGAGTTGTTACCACTAACTTACTCCCATTAGAAGGCTGAGGGATTCCTAATTCTTCAAGAGAAAGTGTGTCCCATAGATCATCCAAAATTAACACATAACCGCCTTTTCGAGTCAACAATTCGTATAGCATTCCTGCCCTTATTGTTTCATCCTCATCTTCAGGAAGGGTTACTCCCATTTTACGTGAAATGCCATTTTGAATTTTGGAGATGCTCGTCTCCCTTGATACGGTGATCCATATCACAATCTTAAACTTTTCAGTCTCTTTTAAAAGTTGGTTGTTGATAATCTTCATTATGGTTGTTTTCCCCACTCCTCCCATTCCCCAAACACCAATCTTTCCAATATCATCATCCATCAAATATGTCCAAATTTCTTTCAAACAGATCTCTGCAGCTTTTCCAACTAAAGTTGTTGTTGCCAAAGCTTGTCCAATCCATGTAAACTCATCAACCACCAAACCTTGATCAAACCTACCCTGTTGAAGAAGTTCCTCAACTTCTTGTATCATTTTTAAAACATTTTCCATGTGAAATCCACATAAGACAATAGGGGTTTTCTCAACTCTTTGTTCAAGGTTTTGTATTTCACCACTAATTCTTTCAACATTTTTCAACCATAAATGAACTTCTTTCTTGAGTTTCTTACTCGGAAGTAACTCTGGTCTCATTCTTGATTCAGTGTCTTCCTTTAGGGCATTTAAACCCTCCAGTTTTCTTTTTAGGGTAATCATGTTCTGGTCAAGGCTTCTATGGTTGTCCCAGTGTTTATCAACCTTATTTAGAACAAAATCCATGGCTGCAAGTACCTACATAACACCAAATGGTACATTATAATATATTTTGGTAGATGTTATCCACATAATCATACCACATTTAAAAATAAAGTAGACTCCATAAACTCGTTGATACATACTTGCAAGGAGCTTATATTAATTAGACAAGTTGGATATTAAAGATGTGAATCAAAATATATTTGAATCCTTCATAAAAATAAATAAAAACAATGAATCTACAATAAATTATCATCTGTCAAATTTCTAGTTACATTATTCTTATTAGTACTGATTGTATCATGAAATACTAGCCAATAAATACAAACCTCCTTGCCTCCTTGTTAAGCACAAACTTTCTACGCAGAAGAAACTAGCTCACATATAATTATCAAGGAAACTCAGTAGTGTTGACAAGAAAATTTACAAGGACAAAGAAGAAAAAATCCGAAATATTTATATGAAACTTAAGGTAAGATGAATTTGTTAAATAAGGTAAAAATTCTGATTAATTAATGTTACCAAAAATAAAAATATATGGTAAGCATAAACAGTTTACCTGATTCAGTGAATTGATACTTCAATCTCAGAATATTTTAGTAAATTTGGAAAATAGGCACAGCCAAGCGAATAGTAGCAACAAGAAGATGATCTCCTTCAAAAAAAAAAAATTGTAATCCTCTGTGAGAAGAGAATTAATGAATTATGAAGGAAAAAAGAGTTCAAAGTGGGCAACTCAATGCAAAGTCATCGCAGAGGTTGAGAGTCACTTTCCTTGGAGCTGTTTCATATGAATTGCCCTTTCTTGTCTTCTGTTTCACAACAATGATTCATGACATTGGTTTCGGGGTCACTTCTCTTAAAGCTACTTTAAAATAATATAGAGATGAAAAAGTGAGAGTGAATACTGCTTCATTTTTCTTAAAGACACAATAATCTAAGCTACTATAATTGCTTAGGAAAAAGAAAGCACCCTAGAAGAATCCTAGATATAATTTATGCAATTAAATTACTTTGTCAAAAGAAAAGTTAGGTGCAAATTGAGCAGAAAGGAAAGATGAAACAATTAAAGTTCATCCATTGTGTTAGTGACGAAATAAAATATTAAAAAGTTAGAGAAAGAGAGAGGCATAAGTGGATTATGGGGCAGTAATTGGATTATCTTTTTCTGAGAGAATCACTTTTCCTACTTCTCCATTATTGATCTCACTTCCTATCTTTCACACGTACTGACACTGGTATGAAGAAATTCACTCTAGAACTCAATAGCATGTTTAAAGTGTAATTTTAGGTAATTAGATATCATCAAAATGAACATAAATGCATGAAAACAAATTTATAAATGAGAGGCAGAAAATTCTTCTCTTTACGTTGAGATACTCTTCTATCTTGCAGTTTCAAATAGGGATGTAAATGGGTTATGGTTATATGAGTACCTACGAGTATCTAACCCGAAAACATAAGGTGGGTAAGACTTTAAAAACCCAACATGGATTTTCTTTTTTGAAAAGAAAACTTGACATAAATTTAGGTAAGTTTCAAGTATCATCTTTAGATACCATAAACCATAACGTGATTATATATAATATTACAAAATTTTGAGAGGTTGTGAGATTTGAACCTTCATCAATCTTATCTCAACACAATTTTCTTTTTTGAAAAAAAAAACTCGACATAGATTTAGGTAATTTTTGGGTATAACTTTAGGATACCCTAAACCAGAACTCAATTATATATAATGTTACAAAAATTTTAAATTTTGTGAGATTTGAACCTTTATCAACCTTATGTTAACACAATCTTTACTATCTCAAATTAATTTATATTAGTTTAATCTTTACTATCTCAAATTAATTTATATTAGTTTAACTATGGTGCAAACTTAAATATTTATATTAGTTTAATCTTTACCATCTCAAATTAATTTATATTCGTTTAACTATGATGCAAACTTAAATATTTATATCAGTTTAATCTTTACCATCTCAAATTAATTTATATTAGTTTAACTATGATGCAAACTTAAATATATAAAATTTTGTTTAATCTTTACCATCTCAAATTAATTATGATGCAAACTCTATGATGCAAACATAAATTTTTATATGAGTTTAATCCTTACCATCTCAAATTAATTTATATTAGTTTAACTATGATGCAAACTTAAATATGTAAAATTTTATTACTACTGGGGATTGAGGATGAGAAACACTCCAAGTTTTTGCCTATTTTACCAACTTAAACAGGTATTTAGTGGATCTGAATAATTAACAAATAGTTCTTTACTATTAGAATTCAGTTTTGATAGTGTTTTGCAATTTTATGTAGTAGGCATTGAGCTCATAGGAGGATGAGAAACACTCCAAGTCTTTGCCAATATTGCCAACTTAAACATGTATTTAATGGATTTGGATAATAAACAGGTAGTTCTTTACTACTAAGATTCGGTTTTGACAGTGTTTTGCAATTTTATGCAAGTTTTAATAAGATTTGGATATCTTAATAGCTAACAGTTTTGTGTTAGGTATCTCAAAAATAATAGATACTCTACTTGTTTACATCTCTAATTTCAAATAACTATAGTGTTGAAACAGTATTGCAGTTTCCAGGTTCTCTCTTTTCAAAGATTAATTCTGACATATCAATATTTTCCTCTTGATCAAATTAAATTAATTGAAGAATTGCTGAAGCTTTTGAGGTAGCGGTATAAGTCAGGGCCAAGCCTTAGGTAAGCCCATCCAAGCAAGGACTTTAAGCTCCAAATTTCAAAAAGCCTCATATTTTCATAATAATAATAATTTAAATAATTATATTAAAAATATATAAAAATTAAGATAATTAATAAAATATTTACTTATTCTCTCATGTTTAATAAATATTTATTTTCTCTTACTTCCACATCTCTAATAATTCTGAACTAATTATCTCATTTTCTATTAAAAATAAATAAAAGTAAAAAATAATTAATAAAATGACATATTCTCTCACTCTTTTAATTATGTGTCTAAAAAATCTCAATTTTTTATCACTTTCTAACTTTTGTTTTTTCATTTATATTATATACTCTTAAATTTTTCTTCCATCATTTCCTCTTTATTCCTTTTAACTTCATATTTCTTCCAAAAAATACGCAAAAAGTCTGTTATTTTATTATCTTTATAAAATTATAAACCTCATTTACAATTTGCAATAAGCATTTAACAATTAGGTACTATTGTTCTAATATTTGTAAACTTTTTTACTTTAATTTAGAGTTTATATTTATTATTATATTGTTGTTATTTTTATATGATAATTAATTTATTTGAATTAAAAATTTTGATTATTAATTTTATTTTAAGCATTTAAAAAAATAAAATAATTATAATAGTTAAATATTTTTTATACTTTATAATAAATATTTGAATATGTCAAATAAAAAATTGGAATCTAATTATTCAAAGCTTTAAAAAAAATTTAATCTCAATAAAAGAGTCTCATTTGAATATTTTGCTTTACGCATTTGAAGTTATTGAGCTGCCACTCGTATAAGTTCCCATCATGAAGCTGGTTTTAAGGAAAAAGATTAGAACAACCCAAACAGAGCAAAGACAATAGTAATTAGAAGCATAAAAGAATCATGTGCAAAATGAGATCATGAAAGAATTCAAATATTTAAAGGCAAGGCCAGATTTAGTAAGTGGGAGGTCAATAGCAATCTTTGTCAACAGAATGGGGACAAAGAAATAAGAGAAATGTCCCAAACAAATTAGAAAAAATCATCTGCATGAAATATAACAAAGCAAACAAACTTTCTTGCTGTTATTTAGTTACAAAATAAGCAGAATTGGGATGTTAAAAGTACCAGTCCTGACTAACTTGTTTTGAGATGGTGACTGCAGAGAAAAAGCAGCAGCACTAAGCAAAAGAACCGAAAACGAAAACCACCAAAGTTCCTTAATTAAGAAAAGAGCCACTGAAATGGTTCTTCTTCTGCCTGCGCTGACTCACCTAAACCTAAGAAAATCTCACCTGCAACAGAAAGAAAACCAGTGAAGGAAGGCTGAGAATACAGTGACAACTGAGAAATCTTCTTTGCAAATGATATAACCCTGCTACCATTGAGGAGATGCATAGAGCAATATAATCATACGATAAGCACACGTAAAAAAAATTCAAGGAGAGCTATAAAGGAACAAATTATAGGTTCAATTTCTTTGGAAAAATAGGAAAGTAATGCAGGTTTTGCCAGAACAGCCTTCCTTGCCAATAATGTAAGGATAGTATTTGCTTGAAGACAGAATGTGTGTGAGTTGTCTATACTTTATGATTTTAAATTTATGATAAAAATATAAAAAAAAATTTAGTTTATTTGAAATATTAATCATTTATAATTAAAACATTAATATTTTATTTTATTTTATTTTAAAATATTAAAATATTAAAAATTTATAATTTGATTTTTTAATTTGAAATAACAAATTTTTATAATTTATAATTTTATAATATATTAATTTTAAATTTTTTATTTTATTTTATTTATTTTATTTTATTGGAGATCAGGAAATATGTGATTGACACAATGGAGTGTTGATCTGATAAGCGACGGGATCTAGCCACTAGAGCACTTGATCGACACTCCTCATGACTAGATCGGGAAGTGGGAAAAGCTCATCTGACACTATCACGTCTAACCGTGGAGAAGTGTCCGATGGGCTTTTCCCACTCCCAGATCTGATCGTTGAGCTTCAGATCAACACTTACCATGACCAAATCTAGCCGTGGGCAATATATTGATGGAAAAAGAAAAGAATAGAAGAACTGAAACAGAGACTATGGAACAAGTCAGGAAAAGCATAGGAAACAGATTTAAGCAAGCAAAAGCATACCAAGAAACGGAATAGCCGTAGTAAAAAAATTACCAGTCTCGATTCGTTGGCTCGTTGCTAGCTGTAGAAACTGCTACTATAAGTGCATATAACAAAGAAATACTGAATGATCAAGTACCGGGAAAAGGAAAGAAGTACAATTGTGCCTTAAATTGCAGCCTTTTTAAGTGTCTTTATAGATATTCAATCAAAGAAAAAGGGTGTGGGAAGACAAGGTCACTTTCCTGGAAGGTCCCACCAGGAAGATAGAATCCAAGCAAATTGCAGTCTTGTGGTAAATGAATTGAACAAAGCAAAGTCATCGCAGAAGTTGACAGTAACTCTACTTGAGGCTCTTTCCTGACAAAGTAGGAGTGGAGTATGTGGGGCCTCTTGTCCTACTCTCCTCCATTGTTGACCTTATTGTCTTATCTTTCACAATAATGCAAGTCATGACATTGGTTTCGGGGGCCATTACAAAGTATAAATCAAGTAAAAGATGAAAAAGTTAGAGTGAATACTGCTTAATTTTTCTATAATTAAGCTACTATAATTGTTTGGGAAAAAGAAAGCACCCCAGAAGAATCTTAGATAAATTTGTACAATTAAATTAAATTCCAGTTCTTTGCTGATTTTGTCTTAGGATATATCACCAGACTCATTAGCTTTTAAGAAATAAAAAAAATTTTTGCAAGCAAATTATATATTAAGGCAACTCTCTCTCAAGGTTCGTGAACTTTTTTTGAGGGAGCCATGATACATAAACGATGATCAGAGGCTTCCAAGATGGTTGAAAAGCCAAGTGCTGGTTTTCTTGGTAGTTGGTATGTGCAGGGCGGCTCAATAAATTTAAAAGATTAAAATGAAATATTTAAAGGAGTTTTTTTTATTAAAATTAAAAAAATTATTAAAATTTTATTTTTTTAGTTTTTTAAGATGTATAATTTTTATATATTTTAAATGTTTAATACAAAATTATAATAAAAATTTTTAATTTAAATAAATTAATTACCACATAAAATAATATAATATAATATAATATAATAATATAAATTATAAATTAAAGTAAAAAAAATTATAAATATTAAAACAATAGTACTTAATTGTTGAATGCTTATTGTAAAGCGCAAATAAGACTCACGACTTTATAAAGATAATAACATAATAGATTTCTTGTGTATTTTTTGAGAAAAAATTAAAGTTACAAAAAAAAAAAGAACAAATCAGGAAAGAAAAATTTTAAAGTGGATATTATACATTGAAAAAGAAATAATTGATTTTATATATAGAAAAAAAATTATTAAAATTATTAAATATATTGATTAGAAAAAGAAGAAATAAGTGAAAATAAAATAATTATTAGAGATAATTAAATACATATGATTGTCAATTAATTGAAAATAATATAACATTCTAAAAATTAAAAAATTGATAAAAAATTAAAATTTATTAAAAAATATTAAAAAAATAAAAAATAGATAATTTTATTAATTATTTTTTATTTTTTATTTTTTTAATTTTTATATATTTATAATATAATTAATTATATTATAAAATTACAGGACCTATCCGAATTGGGAGGCTAAAGCCCTTGATTGGGTGGCTTCACCCAAGGGCCGGCCTTGGGTATGTGCAAGGTTTGTGAATTGATCAATGGATGAAAGACGTGTTAAGTTTTGGTTCACGATTTGTTTGGTCTGCTCGTTCTCCTGCTTGACCTTCCACTGGAAGGGAGGTCTCTGTTTTTGTGTTGTACTCCTGTTTTGCTTTGGAAGCGGCTTGTCTTGTGGCTCCCTTCAGTTGCTGGTGGTAGTGGTTCATGTCGACTCCTTGGAAGTTATGACAGTTTAAAGATGATCAGTGATTTCCAGGCCGGTCGAAATGAGCCGAAGAAATTAAAACAAAAGTGATGACATGCCGTGGAGGAAACTTTGGGTGTGTTGGGAGACGCCAGTTTCATGGCTGTTCGTGGGACGCATAGGGGCTGAATATCAGGTTGGGTTTGGTCGTTTGTATTTGTGTAGGCCGTGGGTAGGGTGAAGGTGATAAGCTTGCAAGGCAATTCTTCGTTTTGATTGCTGTAGGAAAAGTAAGAGGAATGATTGCTCTTGGAGGCTTCTAGGCGTGATCCCTGGAATGATTCATTGCTCGATTAGGGAGTTTGTCGGTCTAGGCCACATAGGCTACTCACCTTTTTTATCACTCTGGTTGAGTTTCACTAGTATTAGACTTCTGTTTAGGGGTTTTTGAGAATACACCTGCTTTCATTCCTTCACTTACATATTAATGAATGACGTTTTGTTTGGCATACACTGCATGAAACTTGTGGTCAATTTGGGAGGCCACAACTGTGTTGGTGGCAATCATGCACACAGGCATGCTACCCCTTAGCAAGATCACCCCCAGCTACCAATGTGGCTGGCTGGTAATTGATTCCATACTTCAAGCTTGAGCAGCATTTGTTCGCATTGCCAAATTTGATCACAAATAAAATCCAGATTGTGGGGAAGGGACTTGAATTTCTTTCAATTTTCAATGGCATTAGCAATGCCAAACTGGACCTGAAAGAAAAGATGTACCACAATCATGGAGATAACAAACCGAAGGGCTGACAGTCGAAATAGATGCTTCTCCTTCACAGACCCAACAAAAAATAATGAAAATCAGAATGCTTATAGTATATGATTATATTTGAAATCGAAATGCATTAGATATCTACTAACCAATCAACAAACAGATGTGGCTGCTTGCTTTTGATGGTTCCAAAGGAGCATCTCCCGATTCTCACGACTAATTGAGAAGACCATAAAACAAAAGGCTTGGAATCAATTAACATAATATAAGAAATATAAAAAGGAGAGAGACGCTTTGTTGAGTTACATACCATCGTTGTCAGGCAAGTAAGGAAAGTGATATAGGAATCCACTTCATCTCATTACACTTTCAAAAGAAATCAATGAACGGTCACCACCGTAACTAATCTGAGTAGTAATCTGATTCAGTATCTGACGCAGAACTCCAACTGTCCGGGTAGTAAATCAAAAATGGCTCCAACATAGACTTGGCATTGGGATGGTCCCACTCTCTCGATGTCCACCAGTCCTTCGAAGATATAAGGATTCTATTAAGAGGAGGAGGAGGAAATGGTTGGCCATCACCAAGCAGGGGAAGATACAGAGGCATCCTCTGTAATTTTGGACAAGCATCGATATCAATCTCTTCAAGAGAATCACAAACCATTACTCTATTTGCACTACAAATACTTTTCAGCTTCGGTAATCTCCACAATTCCAATGTCCTTAATTTGGGAAGAGTAAATTGAATGGTATTACTTTTACTGCTACCTGCTCCGTTTTCCTCGATGAATTCAGTTTCTGATAGTATTATTTCCTCCATTTGGTCACATTCCCGCACACTCAAATCTTTCAAATTTTGGACGTTCCTCAGCAGCCAACTACATGAGAACAGCATTTTAATATTTTTACAACGACTTATAGTAATTTCTTTAATAAAAGAAAACATGCCATTTGGCGTTGGGATAAACCACGGAAAAAATGCCACTTCTTCACAGAAACCAACAAATGTCATAGGCAACGCTCAATTGATGAAGATCAGATGGGAACATAACACCATCTTTACAGATTTTACAACCATCTTATTCAATGCTTTTATCCCAAATGGCTGAAGTGACTAATCTTCGATCACGCATGTTAATCCAGTATCGACTAGGCCATTGTCTGCGACGATGCAAAGCTTGCACATAAGTATTTAATACTTTCAAGTCAAAAAACCTCCCTCGAAAGAACTCCAACTTCCTTAACCCACTTTATCTCTTCTCCTTTGACAAATGCTTTACTTAGCATTAGGTGTTGCAGGCATGAGAATTTTGATCTCTTCTCCTTTGACAAATGCTTTACTTAGCATTAGGTGTTGCAGGCATGAGAATTTTGATAATATTCCACTGGGGACTTCTTTTACATCCAGATGAAGATAATTGAGATTTACCAATTTTTCCATTCCATGAGGGAGATTCTTGACTTCTGTGCCTTCCAGATCTAGCTTCTTTAAAGCTTGAAGTTTTGAGAAAGATCGCATGTTTTCTAAACATTGGCATCTATTAAGCAATAATGTAGTCAGAGCTTCCAAATTAGAAATGGAACGGGGCAAATTTTTAATAGGATTCTTAGAAAGGTCAAGAACCTTGAGTCCCTTCATTTGCACAAAGAAACAATAAGGGATACTCTCCTATTGCATGAAGACAACAATAAAGTTGTAAGCATCTCACATTTTGGTGGTGACAGTTGTGATGGAATCTGTAAATAATTATTTTTCATCAATAAAACCTTTTCTAAATTTTCTGTCCATTCTCGCACATGTGATATCTCTTTCAATTGCATGCTGGCTCTTACCAAAAATCATGGTCTCACACTTGTGATGCGTAATGCCATGTCTCTCACATGATCATGCAACTTCACGAAAATGGTAGATGTACCCTTTTCTAACCAGCAATTATTTTTGAGTTTATTCAGTATGGTATACGCCTGATCAAACTTCACTTGTTGGCTATCCATTTCTTCCACAAGCCCCTCAGCAATCCAAAGTTCTACTAGCTCCTTGTCGAAGATTTCCCAAGCTTCCAGATGCACAACAGAGGAAGCAATGTTGGACTCTTTCATCTTCTAAATGATCATAACTAAACTGAAGTTGCTGAAATACCTTTTCATCTAACCCAGTCACATTTTTTACACGTCCACTTAATTCATTTAGTTCATTCCTCCATTCATGAACATTAGTTATGTCCCTCATGCCGCTAGCTACTGTAACTATAGCTAATGGTAAACCAACACATTGCTTAATAACAGATTCCACAATTGGTAACAAAATTGGATAATTCAAAACATCTCTATTTGCTTTCTCCAAGAACAAACTTCATGCATCTTGTTTCGACAGAGTAGGCATTCTAACTTCTTGACAATCCAAATAACGACACACATCCAAAATCTGAGTTGTTACCAATAACTCACTTCCATTAGAGGGGTCGGGACTCCTACTTTTTCAAGAGACAATTTAACCCATAGATCATCTAAGATTAATACATATCTACCTTTTTCAGTCAACCTTTTGAATAGCTTCCCTGCCTTTATTGGTTCATCCTCAGGAAGGATTACTCCCATTGCACGTGAGATGCCTTCTTGAATTTTGGAAATGTTCATCTCCTTTGATACAGTGATCCATATCACAATGTTGAACTTTTCAATCTCTTTTAACAGCTGGTTGTTGATGATCTTCATGATGGTTGTTTTACCCACTCCTCCCATTCACCAAACTCCAATCTTTCCAACATCATCATCCATCAAGTATGTCCAAATTTCTTTCATACAAATCTCTACAACTTGCCCAATAAAGTTGTTGTTGCTAAGAACAGCATGATTACAGCATCAACGCAGCAAAATAACAAAAAAAAAATTAAAATAAAATAAAAACCATTCTTTTTACCTTTGGATCACTTTGATTATTTAATGCAAAGTTAAGCACTATATAAAATCAGAAAAAGTTTTACCTTTCCAAGTAATATCGTAATCAAATGGATTCCATTTAATAACAAAACGTAAACACTTTTTGTGTGAAAGAATCCTAGTCACTCAATCGCTTGACCTCCAATATTACACACACAATTGCAATGGATTCTTTTTGAAGAGAGGGTTTTATGCCACGAGCTTGTACTAGCAAGTGGACAACGATTTGTCCTCTTTTATTTCCAGCAAAGAATCAAAAGTGAAGTTTTCAAAAAAAAAAAAAACTTCTTAACGGTGGAGGCACTCAAGTGAAATACTTTTTTTTGTTTTTTTTTTCTCTCTTTATACAAAAGAGTGGTTATAATGTGATATTTATATCTAGGTTTAATTATTAAAATTTGTAAAATAAATCTTTGATATTATAACAATTATAATAATTAACCAATACCTAATTAAACTCTTTTAATTGGATCTTTTGTAATTAAAATCTAGAATTTGATGTAAGTCTAAATTAAATCATTACACTCTCAATTTAATCCAAATTGCAACCTTTGTATATGACCCATTAGGTTCTTAACATGTTGACAATGGAATTGAATTATAATATTATTAATTAATTAATTTAAATGAATCATATTCAATTTTAAATTAACTAATTCAATTCCATAGACCATGATTGGTATCTAACAGTGCATCATGGCCACCCAGTTGTTAGGAGAGTCAAATAATTTTTGGATAATTTTTCAGTGTATAGTTTTTTAGTGTAATTCATTCACTCATCATATATCTCGGAGATGATAAAAATTTAGTATAATGCTTACTCTCATTGACCTCCGTATTTGTTCTTGCAGTTAGATCATTAGCTCTATAAAAACTTATAAAACTCATTCTATAATCTTCTAATCACCTTAGCTTGTTTTTCTTAAGTAAAATACCTCAAAACAAAATTTGGACTATCGAAAGCCCATTGGGCACCTACATGAATTTGGCTAAAAATAAAATAAAGTAAAATAAAATAAAAACACTCATATAAAGAGGAAAAGCACCCATAAAAATATTAATTACCCACAATTAAAAATTAGTGTCTGCATTCACTCTTCCATTTCAAACATTTTCTAACAAGCAACTGTCAACAAGTTTTGTTAGGATAGCCTCACCCTGTCTAAGCCTTGGCCTTATCACTATACTAGTTTTTTCTCCCTTGTGGTTGAAAATGGTTGCTAAAGATTTGTCGCTCTGCTGTAGCAGTCAATAGTTCATATTAATTACATTCCCGTTTTTGACTCATAGCTTTTAAGAATTAAAAAGTTTCGTAAGCAAAATTATATATGAAGACTTAGGTTTGCCTAATATTGTAAAATTTGTTCCCTTTCCCTTCAATCAGTGACTCAAGAAAATTGAGATCAGTCCTACTATCAACAAAACTCCATTTATAAATTACAAACAGCTGATTACACTATCAACATAGTTAAAGTAAGATTCGAATTCCCTTTGAAATAAAAAATATGCTGATTTGGAGGCTAGCCAATTTGCTTCAAACAATTAAGTTACAACAATTTTAATATTTGATTTCAGAGTCAATTATAAGCTGATTATCTCATAAATAGGTTATGAGGTAGAACTCCTATCTATCCTCTTTCTTTCCCTTTCCATATAAACTGCACAAGCAGAACTGGAATGCTTAGGTGAACAGATTTTTTTTGTTTCACCAGAATAAAGAATTGGACCTTGAACATGGTTTTAAATTCCTTAATTCAAGAAAGAGCTAAGAAACAAAATTCTAATAGACAATGAAAAAGACTTATCTTATTGGAAAGAGCAAAACTCCAAATTATCACAACTATGCTTGAAAAAACCACTCAGTTGACATAGAAAGAGAGACAATTCAATAGATGAAGTACATGCACAAATTTACAACAAAATAAGATGAGGAACAGAGTGGAACATTAGCTGCTGCTTCATGAAACATATGTTTAGTAATCTTCCCTTCTCTTTCACACCTTCCGCTCCAGCTTCGTTATAGTCTTCCTCGACAGCAGCAACATCTTCACGGGTTCCTAAGAATTCACCTTTCTTCTTTCCTTCACTTACATACTAATGACCGAAGGCTTGTTTGGCGTACACTGGATCAAACTTGTGGTTAATTTGGGAGAAAGCCTAGGGCACGATTGCGTTGGTGCCAATCCTGCACACACGACATGCTACACCTTAGCAAGAAGCAGGAAGGGAACTGCTATTGCAATTACTTTCAAATGGCAATAAGACCTTAAAACCTGTTGAAATCCCGGAGGAAAAGATGTATCACAATGATTGAGATAACAAACTAAGGGGGCTGAAACACAACATATATGCTTTCCCCTTGACAGATTAAACGAAATAATGATTAGTATATGATTTATATTTGAAATTGAAATGCACTAGATGTCTACTAACCAACAAACAAGCAGATGTGACAGCTTACTTTCAAGTGAGACATATAAAAAATGACTGATGCTTTGTTGTGTCACGTACCATTTTTGTCAGGCAAATAAGGAGAGAGATATACAAATCAGTGGTCACTGAACTCAACAAATGGTTCAAATAGAGACTTGGCATTGGGATGGTCCCACTTCACTGATACCCACCGTTTCCCTGAAGATATAACGATTTGCTCAAAAGAAGGAGGAGGAGATGGTTGGCCATCATCGAGCAGGGACATAAGACAGCACTACTTTCCCCAATTCTTTGTTCAAGGTTTTGTATTTCACCATTTATTCTTTCAACATTTTCCAACCATAGATGAAATTCTTTTTTGAGTTTCTTACTCGGATGCAGCTCTAGCCTCATTCTTGATTCAGTGTCTTCCTTCAGGGAATTTAAACCCTCCAATTTTCCTTTTAGGTTAATCATGTTCTGGTGAAGGCTTCTATGATTGTCCCAGTGTTTAAAAACCTTATTCAGAATAAAATCCGTGGTCGCACGTCCCTATACGTAACACAAAATGATACGTTATAATATATCCCAGTAGATTTTATCCACATAATCATAGCCACTAGTAAATGAAGTAGACTCCATTAGTCAAGTTAGAGATCAAAGATGTGAATCAAATATACTGTTTCATAATTGTATAGGATAATAGTTTTTGAATTGGTTGGATGACCATAAGTTAATACTGGTGATCTTTGGGGCAGCGAGAGTTAATTTATGGGCTTTAAGAACTTCTCTTTTGCTCATGTTTTTGTTTTTGTGATTTGGTGTTTCACTGTGGATATTGCAAAGCTGTCTTAGGTAGAAGTTGATGGAGGGACCCTTGTCAGAAAGTAAGCACTCGAAGGGTCGATGGAAATGGAAGTGGGAGGCAGGGGAAGATTTGAGTAAGGGATGGGGAACTTGTGTGTGAGGGTTGGGGTTGATGGAATGGGTTCTTTGTGGAAGAGTTTGTTGGCTGGCGATGGTTGAATTTTTTATGAAATCGGTTGGTGGATGGGGGTTGCTGGTGTTCCTTCCTTTGACATTAGTAGCTGGCAGGGTTGATCATGAAAGCCTTTCATTCATTGTGAGTAGTAGGAGAATCGAGGAAGTAATGTGGTGAAGTATGTCTAAAGTTCTGAAGCTGTCAGTTAAGGGGAGGCAAAGAACGAGTGTTGAAGGGAGGAAAGGTAAATGGAAGTGGAAGCAGGAGACAAGGGATGGGGAACTTTTGGTTGGGTGAAGGGGGCTGCTGGCGCTTCTTCTATATTGAAGAATTTCCGATTGGAGCTGGCCGTGGTTCTTATGAATGCCCTCTTTTTATCCTAGCGGCCACAAAGGGACTTTCTGCTTAGCAGGGGATTTAAGGGATTGGGAGAGGAAGAAGGATGGTAGGGAAGAGAGGCGGTGATGGCCTGATGGGTGTTTCAACTCCTGACGATGCAGGTGGAGTGGTGAATAAGGCTGTTTAGCAGTTCCAGGAGGAGCATGATGGACGTTGTTGGCTGCATAAGAGGACAATCAATCTGCTGTGAAGTGAGCTTAGAGAACAACAGGTTGGGAAGTCCTGTAGCATAGCTTTTGGAGCTTTTGAAAGTCGTGTACCAAGGATGATTAGTAGAAGTGGCATTGGTTCGTCTGAGAAATAGTTCCACGGTAATAGTCCTTGACGTTGGCAGATTAAGGGAGCAAAGGAGGCACAGCTTGCAGCAGCCTGGGAAGAATGTTGTTTTCTTCTGTTCCGGCTGTTCTTGAGTGCTTTGATAAGATTTTTTGTGGATGGCAGAAATTGCAAGCAAAGTTCTTGAATAGTGGACTTTGATTGCCAGGACCTTCTGATTTGTTTGGTTCTTGATTGGATCCTACATTTGACGTTTTCTTTTGTTTAGAAAAGGTTACAGGAAGACGTGCTTGATGAAATCTTAAAATTTCTGTTATTCTTCTGTACAGCACATGTCTTAGGAAAAGGGTAGAGAGCTCTTTTGGTTTCATTAGCTCAAGTTAGGGACGGAAACTGGAAAGAACTCTATGAAGCAATTTCCCTTTGGTAATTGTATTTTTCTTGTTACACAAGCTACATGTCTTATGCCAGTACAAGTCTTTAACAAACAGTTAAAACATTTTAGATAGCATGGTGGCTTAGTGCTAATAAAATCACCTTTCAAAAAAAATAATTATATAAGTCCCTAAACAAGGAAGAAAATCATTCAGGCACTCTAAAACAAGTCTTGAAGTGTAATTGTAAGTAATTAGATACCAGAATTAAGAGCAATATAATGGAATTAGGTAAGTAATTTTGTTACATTTTATTGATATAAGAAGGATGCAAGAAATGGGAAGTTACAGAGTTTCTTGCCTAACTCAATGATTTCAAAAAGAAAAATACCATAGGGACCAAAAATATATTGTATTGGAAGCATGATAAAGAATATAATAGCAGCTTTGTTGCAGTACACGAAACTTAAAAATTAAGATGCAGAGACTGAAACCCACCTTTGACTTGTTGATATATACTACTCGTTGTTTAGACAAGAAAGAGCAGTAGCGATGAAAGCCCTCAGAAGGTCAGAATACAGTGAGTTCTTTGTTAATGATACCACTTGGCTTCCATTGAAAGGATCAAAGTAAAGAGCAATGAAACAAGTTATAAAAATTATGAATCCCAAGTCAGTGAATTCCATACTTGTATGCCACAATTTTTTGTCATTTACAATGGAAAAAAGATCAATGCAGGCTTATGCGACACTTTCTAGGTTCCTTATAGTGTTAATTATTTCAGAACGCTAGGATTAAAACAAGAAGGACATCTTTATTTTCTTCAATTCCTAAGCAATACATAGAGCTATGTCTGGATGTTCCTTGGGAATTTCAGCTTGTTGGGAAAAAAAATAGCAAACAATCACTCCCTTTGATATGTCTTCCCTTTCCACAGGACCGGCACCTACTCTTTGTACATTTGGCTCTAATTGAAAGCTAATTTTATGAGGAAAAAAGCTGATGTTGGATACGTAATGCCATATCTCTTACAAGATCATGCATTTTCACTCTTCCATTTCCAACATCTTCTAACAAGCAATTGTCAACAAGTTTTCTTAGGATAGCCTGGCCCCTGTCTAAGTTTGCTTGCATGTCACCCATATCATCCACTAATCGCCCTCCAATCCAGTTCCTTATCAGGTGCTCCTTATGGATTCCATAATCTTTAGGATATGCTGCACAACTAAGGAAACATTTCTGAATTTTTGGATCGTTCAAACGGTCATAGCTGAATCTCAATTTCTGAATCACCATGTTTTTAACATCTCCATTGACACTCTGGACATTCCTATTCAATTCATTGAATGCGTTCCTCCATATAGGAAGGCTATATTCACCTTTCATGCTACTAGCAACTGCAATTAATGCCAGTGGCAAACCAGCACAATGCTCAGCAACAGATCTTGCGACTGCCACTAAATCTGCAATATTCATTAGATCTTGACCAACTTTTTCCAAGAACAATCTCCACGCATCTGCTTCAGGAAGTGTTTCCATTTTTATTTCTTGACAATCCATGCGTCGACATACATCCAGTGATCGGGTTGTTAGCACTAATTTACTCCCATTACTTGCAGATGGCTCAGGAATTCCAACTTCCTCAAGAGAAAAATGCTCCCGTACATCATCTAAGATTAACACATACCTGCCCTTTTGACCCAATATTTCAGATAGTATCCCAGCTCTTACTGTTTCATCTTCATCTTCAGAAATAACAGCATCCATTGCTCGTGCAATCTTATTCTGTAGTGCAACAACACTACTTTCCGCTGACACTGTGACCCATACTACAATATTAAACCTGTCTGCAGTGTTTAGGAGTTCATTGTTGACAAGCTTCATGACACTTGTTTTCCCCACTCCTGGCATTCCATGAACTCCAATCTTTACAACCTCATTATTCATCAGGTATCCCAAAATTTCATCCTTCTTAAGTGTTATGGTTTCACCAACTAAACTTGGTGTTGGAAACACCTGTCCAGTCCATGAAGGATCATCAACAACTAAGCCATCAGAAAATCTGCCCTTTTCAAGAAGTTCTTCAACTTCTTCTATCTTCTTACAAACATTCTTTCCATGGAATCCGCGTGAAAGAAAGCTGCTAGCTTCAACTTCAGATTCTAGGTTCTGTATTTCGACATTTATCCTTCTAGCATTTTCCACCCACAGCTCAACTTCTTTCTTGACTTTCTTTCTCGGATGCAGCTCTGCTTTAATTCTTGATGTCGTGTCTTCCTTCTGACCATTTAGCTCATCCCTTTTTCTCTTCATATGTTTTAAATTCTGATCAAAGCGTCCAGGGAAATCCCAGGGCTTTCCAATTAGACTCCATATAGTATATGCAACTTCAAAAATTTTTCCCACTTTTTCAGTTAAGTCCCTGCATAACACCCAATACATGGCATTAGAATGCTTTGTCACGACAATGTAAACTTTAAAAGAAATCATGCATTAAACAGACAGTTTAAGAAGCCTATAATTGGTAAACAAGTTGTCTATTCCTCAGAATTCAGTACGATTTCTAATTCTGAGCTCCAGGCTTTTGTTGCTTTCAGCAACAAATTCTTCATTCTCTCATAAATCCAAGCCCAATGTTGCAAAAACCAGTAAAAGAAACAAAAACAAACTTTCTGACAAGTCCATAATAGTCAACATTCATAACCAAAATTTCCACATACATGAAACTTTTTAATGCTTTACTCATTTTGACACAATTTGGATAGAGATATAGAGGTATGTCTGGTCTCTTGAGAAAATATCTGGATACCTGCAAAAATTTGAAATTTACTCATAAATTTGCAGCTATAAGTATAACTAATTGTAATAACAAAACAGAATTCCAAAAGTAGAAACAGACCCTAAAGAGCTCCCTTAAGAACCCCTTTCGATAAAGTTCCAGCTACTTCAGTTCAAACTGCTTATTTTGTTGACTTTAGTTCCTCATCTAAAAAGTAAGCTCTAACAGATTAGTTGGGTTTTGCAGTTCTTAATCCTGCCTTGTCTAATTGCTTGATCTAAATATTCATGCATCATGAGCATAAAGCATCCAAATAATATTTGAAGCAAGTTAATAACCAAAATCAACAACTATCAATGTCAAGGCTCGTCAAGATCATAGTAAAGCTGAGAAAGTAATAGCAGAAAAGAGCAGAAAAATATTTCATGACATGCATGAAATCTCTCATGATTTAAGAGTCAAAAGAAAGAGTATTAGAAATTAAAGTTACCTTCTGTAAGGCAATGAAGAAAAAACCAAGAAGAAATCACCCTGCCAACTGTAGAATTATGCTAGACAAGGTGTATAGACTGCGGAGCAAATAAAAAGGGAAGAAGGAAGAAATACCAAGAAGAAAGAGGGAAGGAACCGGGGAAGGTTCACAGTCAGGAGAAGAGAAATGACCTATATGTGTTCGAGTCAATTTCATGGAAACTGTCATGAAGAAAACTTAAAGCAAATTGAAGGGTAGGGGTGGATTCCATTTGCCTTACTTGTTGTTTATGTTAAATTTTTTGGCACTTTCGGGGTCAAAAGTCAACTACTTTGTTCAACTTTTATTATCTGCCCATGTTTTCTCCCCACGGTTGTTGGGTGTTTCATGGGGGAAAGCCCAAGTGGCTTAGTTACACCGAGTGAAATTGGTTCCATCTGAACACCAATCTGCAGTACTAAAGGAAAGTTTAAGCTCTTGAAGGCCAGCCAATCTGCAGATTCCAACTCCCAAATTAAGTTCTACATTCATTAATATCTTTGGGTTGTCCACTGCTAAAGGATTTGTATCAGATTAAGGACATATGATCATAATATTCATGTTACTAACGAATCAGAAATTAACCAAGTTATAACTGAAACGGAGGAAAAGGAATAGCATAACTCAGACACAGAAGAGAAAGCAAATCATGACAATCATGAACCAGAATAAGCAAGCTTTCTTCCGCATTATGAGCACAAAAAGAAATCGGATACCAGAAGTAACAAGACCTTCCTTGTGCTCTTAGACCGGCTGATGCTTCTGCAAGACCTTGAACAGTAAAAAAAAAGAACCAACAGGTAACAAGAAGCAAACTCCCTTACTAACTATAGAACCCTGTTAAGAACAAGTGCATGGAGCAAATAAGCAGTGAATCAACTACTGGTAGAAGGATATGCGAATGGTTGTTAGCATCTTGATTGATATTCACTCGAGGAAAAAGAGGGTGGGATGAAGAAGATAAAGTGCAAAGAAAAACAAGAGAAATGACCAAAATTATGAGTCATCAGTCGGTGATGGAATTCAACAGCAAGGGCTTGCACGTTTGACACTTTCCAGCTTCCATAATCTGTCAAATTCCAGTTACGTTATTGTTTTTAAGTCCTGATTCAATCAAGAAATGCTAGCCATAAAAACTGTAAGGAATTTATTTTATCAGACATGGTTGAAAGTTTGCGTTCTAAAAGACAAGATGATATCAGAATTTACATATAGAATAAGGTCCAAACTCCTGGCAATGTCGTCCTCGCATTTGATTAAAAACATTTACAAAGAATCTGTTTTGACCACCAACTTCCAATCACAGCTCTCCTTTACAATTTGGCCGAGAAGTAGCAATATTGCAGAACTCTTGGTACTACACAGAAGTATGGGAAAATGCAGAGCATAACTATGCTAGAATTACATTAAAATAACTTTCAAAATTAACAAAGTACATTAAACAGCGACTACAAATTACAGTTTGCTATTTACAAATTTGAATTAGTTGGCGAATTTGTTTCATCTTGGGCGTCATCATCTAGTAACAGTCGAAACTTTAGAATCTTGTGAAGTTGGGCAACTGGTTTTACTTGCTTTCTTGGAGCTTGGTTTGGATCTATTATATATTTTCCTGAGAAGAGATTTGCTTCTGATGGACCTGTCTCTTCATGAACTACAGGGGAAGCTTCTGCAAGAATAATTGGCACAACAAATTCTTAATTTGTGCAGTAATAAACAGAAAAGCAAGTGAGAAAATCACAGAAGCAACTTCCCCAGCAATCTTGATATGCAATTGAAACAGGATATAAACAAAATAAAAAAGTATCAATATTAATAAACCAACCCTATGCCTTATCAGTAAACTAATCTAGGCTTGAGCAGGGAATGCTACATTGATAAAACTTAGGACAGGAAAGTACATGCCAATAATTTCATGTCCGTCCCTGCTCATAAGCTCCCTAGGCATAAAATTTTCAACAAAACTAAAAGCCAGAGACTCAACTTAACCTCAAAATTAGCATTTTCAATGCAGCAATTTCATAGAAAAATAAAAAACTTTTGGAATCTGTGCACCTAAGACGTACAAAACAGGCAGCAGGAAACAAAAAAAATCCTTATGAAAACAAAAATGGTAATCAGAAAATCAATTCCAGTGTTAAGATCTCACATAGTTAATTCTTCCATGCTTGTTTTGTTTACCATTATATTAAAACTAACAAAAGGAAACTTTAACTTCCAATTCTCCTATGCATAAGCATGTAAAATGATAACAACAGAGAGAGAGAGAGAGAGAGAGAGAGAGAGAGAGAGAGAATGAATGACAATTAACCACATCCCAGTCAAGCTAGCAAATTAGTTCATTATTTAAAATTTATTGGTCTAGCCCCCATTATAAAGGATTATGTTACGAAAAGTTGTTTACCATCTTCAGAGAAGACAAGGCAGGTCCCAATTGTTTCTTCATATTCTCCAATCTGGAAATCAGAAAAAGTACTAAGAAGATAAAAGTTGCATTAAGTAAAATGCAAAAAGTACTAACCAAGAAGACAAAAGTTTTCATTAAGTAAAAACTTTCTGATCCCAGCAATCATTAGGTGTTTATTAAAGTTCAAACCAGAGGGTAAAAATAAGAGAAATACCCGAAGCCTATTGGGGACATACAAACTACTGCAAGAAATTTGTAAAGGGGTGAGTTTGACAGATTTGCTTAAGAAATAAGACGAGGACAAAGTGCCTGGCAGCTAGAATCTTGAATGCGAATGCTTTGGATAAGAACCTATAAAGAATATCTTCCATTTTATGTGCAAATATCCGATTCAGTGGATGGTTTTCTGAATTCTTTACATCCTTCCCATGCACTACTTGAAATTTTCATAGACCAATAGAATTTCTAGATATAGAAACTTAAATAAAAAAAATAAAATCATAGTCCCTAGTTGTTGGGTAAAATGGTAATCCTGAAAGGAAATAAAACTTTCAAAACATTAATAACCCAGAACCTTTCTTGCTCAAGGTAAAGACTAGAGTTTTGTGAGCTAAGAACTCACCAGCTTCACTTTTTCATCTATGATTAATATTGGATTCGTCGTATCAAGACCCTGAAATTCATAATAACCTGATAATCACAATATCGTAAAATAAAAACAAAAATGAAATCCTATGCAAAACTGACAACAAAATACTAGTTCATCAAGCAAACAAAGATTTCCAGACAAGGAATACTTAATGGAGTTTGGAGAGTGAGAAGTAGGATATGGAAAGGGTAGAGTAAGAGTGTAAGAAGGTAGGCAAAATCTAAGGTGAAGGCACACTTCTAAACAGATCATCAAAAGCTACAGTAATGCATTGCTATCAAACTAATGAAAATTCAACTGCAGCAGAGCTGCAATCAAAGGACCAAAGCATAAACAGGCTAAACTCTATTTCATCCAACAACTAACACAAGGCACACATACACATAAATACACACAAGTGTGTATAAGTTCCTCCATAATTAAAGCAGCAACAGTAAGAACACTACTATTCTTTTAGGGTAGACATGATCTAAGATAAAGCTTCTTCTATCCCATACATCCCATATATCCCAAAAATCCCAAAATTTAAAAAACTTCAGAAATTAAATAACATGAGATTCAGAGACTACTGAGAGAGTGTAAGGTGCGTTTGGAGGAATGTCTATCTGCCCAGAAACAGCATCAAGATCAAGCAATACATACTCTAACTCTCCCTCTTCCTCTTCAAGGCCATCAGCCTTCTTATTTTCCTCCATTGCTATAACCCACCAAAAAAAAAACGAGTTTGAATTTGTGAGGGAATTTGGTTGCAGAAATAGCTGTAGGGCTGTGTTGGTCGATGAAGGTTAGGGTTTGTAAAGATGCAAAACGCTGCGTTTTATTATTTTACTCGCGCGCGCGCAATACCTGAGCCAAAAATGGCAGTAGTTAATGCTCTCCACGTGGCGATGTTTAAGAGCTCCACGTGTGATTCAAGTTTTCGGACAGATCAGCGTGGGAGAACGAACAAACTAGTGGAATCCACGACCAAAGACAAAAACAGAACAAACTTCAATAGATTTTCTGCTGCAAACGACAGAGTAATATGTAGATCCGCTAAACTTGTCATCATCTATCCAATCATCCTCCGACACGTAATCTGCAGGAAACTTCCGCGTACGTGTTAAAATGTTATTAATTCTATTCGCGTTGTTATCTTGGGACTGGCTTTACCAAATCAAATATTATTTTCTCCAAGTGAAAAAAATTAAAAAGAGGAAAAAGGAGCTCATCAGTTGTCACTGATCTTTTCCTTTATATGCCTTTTTCACATTTCCTTTAGCAGATCGAAGAACATCCAAACCTCCTCTCTCTCTCACTCTCTGAAAGTAAAAACTTTGAACGGTGATCGAGTGATCAGATCCATCTCATCTGATGATTAGTTTCCAATCAAAGCATCAATCGCGATTAAATTTCTCAATCCTCCTCCCTTCCGATGCTTTTTTTATAATTTGCTTTAATTGCTTAAGATTTCGTCTCAAAATTTGATTTTTTTTTTAAGATCAAAACCCTAAATCCTTTCCATTTCCATTGCAAAAAAAAAAAAGAAAATTCAATTCTTTATTTTAAATTATTCAATGGCTGATCGGAGTAGGTTGTTTTCGATAGAGGAATTACCGTCGCATTTAATTTTGGAAATCCTAACGTCAGGCAAACGGTTAAGTGCTGTTGACCTGGTGTCGCTGGAGTTGACTTCGAGAACATTCGGAGGGAGCCACGGGGTTTATCCGACGAAATTCAGGTCGTTGGTGGATTTGGCGGCGTTTCAGCTGTGCGCGACGAATGAGGTTTATAGTGGAATGAGCTGGAGTAGTCAAAGGGAGGTTTATGACAGGTGTGATGGGAATTGGAAGAGAGTTTTGAGGTTTTTGCAGTCAGTAGAACAGTCGTCGGATATGGTCCAAACCTCTGCAGGCAATGTAACTATTTTTTTTTCAATAACTTTAATTTGGGTGTGTTAACTTGATAAATGTTTCGAATTTAGTTCAGATGTAGATTCCGTTTGGTCTTCTATGGTTTGCTTTTTTGGCGCGTTTGGATATAAAAGGAAATACTAGTATGAAGGAATTTAAAGTTTTTGTGAATAATAAAATGCCTGGTTTTAGTTTCCTATGGAGTAATTTTGCACTTAACTGGTTATCAAATATGATTTTATAGGAATTTTTGAAGAAACAGGAAACAAACATCAAGTAGTAAGTAATAAAAGCAACATCCCAACGAAGTCTTAACTTATGCTTAAGTTGAAATTAGGCCAAATTCTACCCTGCTTTAAGAGTGGATTAATCAGCATTTAGTTGAGTTGCATTTTTACTTGCTTTAACAATTGGTTATTTGATAGTTCCTTATCATACGCTTTTTGCTAAAAAATTTGTTTCTGGTATGATATTATTTGATTTGCTTATCACGCTGAATTATGTTATTGTGTTATAGTTGTTAGTAGCATTTTGGTCAGGAACATTTGAGTTTTTCTTTTTGCATTAGAATAGCAGCAAAAGAGTATTCTTTGAGCTCACAACAAGAACCCAAAAGCAATTTAGATGAGTTTAAAATATTAGGCCTACTGGAGAAGTAAAAATGAAAAGTTGTTATTTAAAGTTATCTCTTTTTTCATGTCCATAGCATTGTTAAATCAACTATGCTTCTGCCTCCACCTCTTATAGATGCTATATTGCCATCAATAGAGTTCTGGTTACTCAACACTGATTCATCAGTTTGATTTACCAGATGCAGATAACAACTGGAAGGTATCACACATTGCTAATTAGCAGCTCATCAGTGTACTCTTGTGGTTCCAGCTTGTGTGGTGTCCTCGGTCATGGTCCTGAAACAACACAATGTGTAGCATTTACCGGGATTAACTTTCCTTCTCCAGCTAATGTGGTGCAGGTGTCAGCTTCTCACAATCATGCTGCATTTATATTGCAGTCTGGAGAGGTTTGTGACTCAGCTTATTTCAGTTTCCCTTGTTTGTTAGTTAACATAAGTCAGTTACA
The DNA here is from genome assembly GCA_036013995.1 of Theobroma grandiflorum. Lineage (NCBI taxonomy): Eukaryota > Viridiplantae > Streptophyta > Magnoliopsida > Malvales > Malvaceae > Theobroma > Theobroma grandiflorum. Next base: position 30,909,833 of record CP142133.1, read on the forward strand.
TTTTGTAAAGGAGTGGCGGATTATCTTTCCATAGCAGATGATGTCAATCTAGTTTCTTTGTAATTGCACATGCATGTTAGTGTTTGACATGGTTGTGAATGTTTGACCCAGCTGCCTTTAGGAAAAGTCTAATTTTATCTGACTGCAAATGCTGATAACATCAATGTCGTATTCCCCTGCTTAAACTTGGATTCAGACTAGGAATACATTACATTATGATTTGGGACGATCCCAAGGTTGAATTTTTTACCTCTGAGTAAATACATTCAGAGATAAATTTTTAGAGCTTTATCTAGTGAACATGTCTTTAAGGAAGTGTTATTTGTCTTATTAATGATCTTCAATTTTGTGTTTGCTATCAATTGCCAATTGAAAATACATAGGCAACACAACATGTAGCACGTTTGCATGTTTTTTCAATGCATAGTTAGGTTGTCTAGGCTCTTATCAATAATGCATTGATTGGTCAATTTGTGCTGTTTAAAGTGATATTTGACTTAAACTTGAGTACCATAGATTTCTGAAGTATAGGCTTAATCATTTTAGTTCTTATTTCTTAAATAGGGCCAGTCGTTTAGTTTTATTAAGTGCTGGATCAGCTCCTAATATCTTGATTCAAATGAAATTTGAAAATAAGTTTATGAAGATGTGGACCCTACAATTGATTTTCTTAGGGGTTTGAGGGCTAACAGTTTGTAACAGTAACAACCTCTTTATGGTGTTCCCATATTAAGTTCATGGCAGAAGCAAGCTGAACCTAGACTAGAAAGCAGAGTGTATAAATTTATGAGTCTGAGTTGGCTATATAATGAGTTTTGTTAAAGTATGGATACCCATCTATGAGCTTGCATTGCCGGCTCTGATGACTTATTAGTTGAACAGGCCTTTGGTTGAACTTGGTTTGCTTAGATGAGAAGCTCAAAATTGGCAGATTTGAGCCAAACTCCACCGCTTTGTTGAATGAGCTCTGGTGAGTTCTAATCTAGCTTGGCATGAACCAAGCTCATGTTGCTTCATTGTTGTGCAGCCCTATTATAAAGCATGTTTTCTCATCTATTAGATGCCTCAGTTGAACATGCTTTAAGTGATCCTTGCCTTTAATGTATATAAAGTTGTACTGTTTTGGCTAATTTTATATGTTATACACCCAGTTTCCCTCGTGGTCAAAAATTTGTGGATGTATGCCCATTTTATTTTGTCAACACTGAAATACATGTGATTAGTTTACCAAGTGGTTGTAATACTCATATTGTGTTACCAATTACTTTTGCAGGTTTTCACATGTGGAGACAATTCATCTTTTTGTTGTGGCCACAGAGATACAAGCCGCCCCATTTTTAGACCAAGGCTTGTCGAAGCAATGAAGGGAGTTCCTTGTAAACAGGTAGAGTGCATATCACCTTGTGTGTGTAACATGTGCTTGAGGGTGGTAGCAGCTTGTGCTATAGTTTGTAGAATAAGTGGATCTTTAACTTCTTTGTATTTTTGTGTTAATGTCTTAATTGTATTGGTTGTACCTTTTGTTGCTTCTATCATTGATGCTCCGATATCTTCTTATTTTCCCTGTATTTGAGGAGGAGATGTAGTTAAATTTTTTGGAATGATTGGCTTAGGTTTTTGTTCCCATCCAGTTGTTTTCTGCCATCACTATATATATTAGCTTTTTAGGTTGATGATTGTCGTGAAACCTAACAAGTATTAACAAGTTTTATGCATCACACTTGCATGTAGTTCAGGAGAAGTCAATTTGCAGTATTGTTGTGTAAACTGCTGTTTTAAGCTTGTTGGTGAGCAAGGTTTAAGCCCTCAAAAACCAAGTTGTTTGTCATAGATTAAGACTACATTTAATGTTTTCAGGTCTGAGCATAGATAATTTTTGCAATAATGCATCCTTAATATAATTATCATGACAAGAATTTAGTGGGAAGTTGCTGAATCTTCCTTGCATCATGGGTTTTGAAGATTTCAAGTCACCTAGCAGGTACTTGTTTTCTTCCAAAACTTTTCTTGTCTAATATTAGAAAGGCTCAACTTGTTTCAGGTAGCTGCTGGACTGAATTTTACTGTGTTCCTTACAAGACAAGGTCATCTGTATACATGTGGAACTAACACACATGGCCAGCTGGGTCATGGTGACACTCAAGACCGACCAACCCCCAAAATGGTTGAACAGCTTGAGGGAGTCAGTTCTGTAGTTCAGATTGCTGCTGGCCCAAGCTATGTTTTAGCCGTAACTGACAATGGAGCAGTTTACTCTTTTGGTTCTGGTTCTAATTTTTGTCTTGGCCATGGGGAGCAGCACAATGAGTTTCGACCACGTGCAATCCAGACATTTAAGAGAAAGGGAATTCATATTCTTCGTGTCTCTGCTGGTGATGAGCATGTTGTGGCACTTGATTCCAGTGGATATGTGAGTCTCTGAATTTAGTAGAACTTTGTCGTTGTTGATTATGTGTGTTTTTTTGTGGTTTCACAATGTTCTATGCTGGTTGTAGGTATATACCTGGGGCAAAGGTTACTGTGGTGCATTAGGCCATGGAGATGAGATTGATAAGACTCTTCCAGAACACTTGATCAGCCTTAAGAGTCAGCTTGCTGTGCAGGTTAGTTTCATCCATCATTGTAACATTTCCGATGGAGAAATATGTTTGAGTGCATCAGGATGTGCAATATATAAGTTCTCTGTGCAGAAAGCCCATATCAAACTCTTCCTCCTGCCTATTTCTCTTTTCGTTTTCCTTTTTCTTGTGGATGGCTTTATAGATGGGTTAGGGTTGCTATTCAGTCATTTAATTGTGACTTGGATCCACATTAAAATTGATAGAATTTTGGAAACTCTGAGCCTGCTCCTTACAACCTATGCAACTTTATTGTGACACATATCGGGCTGTATCACCTGCTTAGCTGGCTCAGCATTGTATTGTTTTTGGACCACACTATTCCCTTAATGAAATAAAGAATTGGACTGTAATGTGCTGATAATACTTAATTGTGATTGCATATCAATGCTTGCTGAGATGCCTATAAGCATATTGAAGTTGACATGGATGCTTGTCATCTCTAACCTCCACTGTTTCATCTTTGTCCATGAGAAGAATCCAGTTGATTATGTCTAATTGAATGAGATGCTTTGCTTGCATGATTGAATGACCATCGTTTCCATTTGCTGTAGGTTTGTGCAAGAAAGAGGAAAACATTTGTTCTGGTCGATGGTGGTTCTGTCTATGGCTTTGGGTGGATGGGATTTGGGAGCCTTGGGTTTCCAGACAGGAGCATATCTGATAAAGTTATGAGACCTCGAATCCTTGATAGCTTGAGAGGCCACCGTGTTGCTCAGATCAGCACAGGTCTGTACCACACTGTGGTGGTAACTCACAAAGGGAGGATGTTTGGTTTTGGGGACAATGAGCGAGCACAACTTGGCCATGACACATTGAGAGGTTGCCTTGAGCCAACCGAGATTTTTATTCAGGAAATGGAAGAAGAAACAACTCTTCTTTCAGAAAGCAGATGAAATGCAATAACTATCATCTGCCTTTTTGGAGGTTAGTGTTGTGTTCTTATTCAAGAGGTGAAAACACTGCTTTTCCCCCCCTCATAAAAGTTCTTGTAGAATTACATGAATTGTAACTGTGCATGCTGAACACTAACTGTTGTATTTAGAAAGTTGAATATGTAGCTCGTGATAGTTGCTTTCTTCCTGGCATTTTATCGATATTTCTTGTGAAGTATACTTACTCAAGTTCAGAAAGTTGCTTTGATCTTATTTCTCAAACCATCATAACCTATGGTTTGAATTCTTTTGCTACCAAAATTATGGTACATGGAGTTCTTAGGAAAATTTTCTCCTGATGCTTGCATTTCTGCGTTGAATCTGTCTGCATTCAAACATTCCTTGATGATTAATTTCTTATGTCACTAGAGCCAGAGAAGTTATATACCTGGAGTCTTATAGCTATTTTGCTACTAGAATAAAACTTTCCTCTGAACAAATTTAGGAATTTGGGAGTGAAAGCTTGGATTATGTCACACTTAAGGTCCTACATCTTAAATTCCATCTGTATACGAATTTGAAACTTATTTATGATTCTGCCATTTCATCTATTTAGAAAAACTCGAACTTTGTGGTCATATTATGTCCCAGAATAATCAATCTATACCATGCCACTGCAAGATTGTGCATGGACTTCATCACCAGCACTACGATAATGGAGAATTAATTTTTAAGAATCAAGGATCAAATAAGTTTTTATAATTAACAGTTAACTACTTGACATTAATTAAAATTGTCATTAATCATTTTATACTCACGTTGCATTATTGAAATAATCTTTTCTACATGTCTAGGGTCGCAAGTCAAATCCCCCATGTCTTAGTTGTTTAAAGACCTTAATTCTCTGCTCAAACTAAACTTTCCTGTCTATCCACCACAAATTTAGCCTGCATGACACAAACCAACCAAGACCAGGTCGGTTGATCCATGCGTCAAGTATTTCAGTTATCAACATCTCTCCCTCACTCTCCGCTACGCGCACGGCGCATACTCACAAATTTCCTGGAAACTTATGGAAGGCGACAGGGGTAGGTTTCCAGGTTTAATATAAACCAAGGGGCTTTCCACACCTGGTAACCACAAACTTGGCTTTGCATGGAAAACCAAACCCATACCAGGGAGGAGGAGGAGGTTTGGTTTTGGTCCTTGTGTATGTATTTCTGTTGCCCATCCTTTTCACATTACCATATCTACATTCTGCAAAATAAATATCCACCAGCTGGATTGATGAGACTGGATTTTGCATGATACCACCGCCTTTTATTGCATTAATCAAGACTATAAATTTTAATTTTAATTTTATTTTATTGTGACGTCGACATGTATTCCATTAAAATCTTTTTAGTTAGCTGATGTCAGTTAGAAATAATCTTAATAATAAAATAAAAGTTCATAGCCTTAATTTGGGTAGTATCCCTATTTTCTTCCCACCACTTTGCAGCCTCCTTTCAGTTTAGTCTTTTGCCAGCTTAGGGATATGCTGACAAGACTCAATAATGAGATATCAGGTGGATACTATCAATAGGGCGTTGTTTCTATCAGAACGTTTTTGATAATTAGGTGTGAATTTGACCTTTTTTTTTTTTTAAGACAGAAATGGAGGGGGAGGGGGGACAGATGGTAAATCACAATCTGTTGGTATGTAGTAGTTGGAACATGATTGTCATTTTCGTTTACATCCTACAAAATCTGACTGCAAGCTAACTTCAAATGCAGGTTATTTTCCAGGATCACACTATTCTAAAAGTATGCACCGACTTTTTCCATCTGTGAAGGGCCCTTAACTTTGCTCTTTATAGCCTTCTTTATAGACAGCCACTTGCACAAATCGATCTTTGAAAAGATGAATGGTATATGTAATAGCAGCACAATTTCGACCAATCTAAGTTTCAAGTAATGGTGGAATTATCATATTCAGTTGTTCTTCCAGGCTGCATCCAGGATTTCAGGTTTCCATGGTTCACAAATCCTTCAATGAGGAACCATAAGATTCTCCCTTTATGGTAGTATTAATCAGAGTATCTCAAACCTGAAAGGAGAGCCTGTTGCATTTCTGCCTTTAGATTGTGATCTGTTACCTACTTTCTGCTAGGACCACTGTGACACATACATGACTATACCAAAGCCTTCTGTCAGACTAATGAAATCCCATGGAAGGTATATTTTCATATGAATACAAATGATCTTGGGTCTCAAGTTTATGCAAAATCTTGTCCATCCAAGCCAATTCAATATAGGTTTACAGAAGCCATATCTTACCTCCAAAAAAGATGAAAGTAATAAGCTAGTACTAGTTAAAACAACCAAGAAACAATCAAATTGTGCCAAGTTTTGGTTCGTACCAAGATATCATACCAGTAAGATCATTAAAGGAAGACTACCCAGTACCCAACACATCTTCTCTTTTAAAGCCATGGTTAACAGGGTTGGATCTGAACTAACAGAATCAATAGGGTAGGTGTGGGAACAATCATCATTAAAAAGTTTCATTGTGGGGCTCCTGCGAGATCATTAAACTGAATACATGCCCTGGCCTACAATCTGCAAGCTCAAGCTGCTTCTTAAAGTATGGCCAATTTGATATATGCATGCAGCATATATGCACTTATTTAGAACAGCAGGCATGACCATGAGCTGTCCATCATGAAGAATTGAATGATTCCTCCACAAGTCTTTTTAAGATATTGAAACTGGGAAACAAATCCATTGTGGCCACATGTTGATTGTGATTCACTTTTTCCAACTACCTGATTTTTGCCAAGTTCATAAGGTCCTTGATCTACAAGAACTCCCTTTAAACACATGAGAAGAATCTTAAAACCAGAATCATGAAATAAAAAGGGAAGACCTTTTGCATTCTTTACTTTACTTCTTTGATAATCTTAAGTTGAAAGAAAGGATAACATAAGTTTAGAAAACAAGAGAAAAAAATATAAAGAACACTTGCAAATAATACAATCAGATAGCAAACTCCTCATCCCACATGACAAAATTAAATAAACAAACAAAAAAATGGTCCATATTCACACAACTTTCCTAAATTTTATTCTTCTTCTACCAGCCTCAGCAGCATTGTTAGCCTCAACAAAAGCCTAGCAGATGATAGCAAAATTTAAACAAAAGCTTCTCATCTTGTCAGGCCATGGTTTCCAAATGTTCCCTGAAAACTTTTAACATGTCAGAAAATGTGACAATTCCAACCAAGCTACAATCATCCTCTATAACCCAGACATAATTCACCCTGTGAGCAATAGCTTGGATCATTACTGCCACTAGTGAACTCTTGGGATGGCAAACAATTGCCTCAGCTCTTCTCACCATCCTGGCCGAATAACTCATTGACCTACTGTGCCTTCCTGACCGCGGCAATGGTGACACTGGAGCTGTCATGGACTCCTCGTCAGATGATGAAGATGCAGATGAGAATCCACCAGAAGACATAGACATTGTGAAATGTTCCAGCATTCCATTCAAGTTTCTCTCCTTCAACCTCGCTGTCACCACCCGGACAAGATCCTCTGGGGGACCCCCACAGTCAATGTAGGCCATTAGGTCCCCAGAGGACAAGGTCTTGAGGGCTGCTGCGAATGTCTCGTCGCAGCAGGCCAAGGTGAAGGGAGAAATCTCTCCGATCAAAGTTCCCTCACTGTCAACCACAGCCACAGAAGTTTGGTCCACCAGGGCACGAGAAATGGCTCCCGTGGCTGCCGAGGCAGGGGAATGGTACTCAATGGTGAGGATGTCGGGGTTGATGATGCCAAGACTGTCAATGGAGAACGCAGGGATTGGTGAAAAGAGGCCAATGGAGCTCAGAAGGAATCTGATCACGTCTTCTTGAGTTAACCAGCAAAATTCACGGCCTTTGTGTATAGTGACGGTTGGTGAAGGCTTCTGCTGCTGTTTTCTCTTGTTGCTGATCTTGGTTTTGATTGGTACCACTAGGTTTTGAGCTCCTTGAAGTATAAGATCAACTGCCTCTAACAAACTGAAAAAACAGAACTCAGATTAAAGTTAACTGGAGATTCACCAAAAATTTGTTCACATGTTTTTACTATTTGGAAAATTACTTGAAATTGAGCAATAAATGTGATTGATTTTGTTTTCAATGAAGAGAGACTTGAACTGGGACCATGAATTTACCGTCTGACAAAAACAAAACAAAATGTTTATCTTGATTCTTGACAACACCCAAGGATAAAAAAAAAACTGGGAAAATGTAAAACAACCCAGATAGCCAAAGCATTGAAAGAAGTGAAGGAAATTCCAGAAAAGAAAACAGATAACTTTGGATAACTCAAAAAAGAAACATTGAGCAAAAAGAAAAAAACTCAAAAATAAACCAAACATTTCCATTATCTGTACCTGCAAGATGGCTCCACATGCATAACAAGGTCAGGAATCTTTGGTAAGAGCACGGAAACAGGCTCCTTCAGAGCCACAGAAGGTGACACCAAATTTTCATCTTTGCAGAGATAGCAAATCACATCCACCATGCAAACTTTGCCTACACATCTACACTCATCATCATCATCATCAGAAAACCCAGCAGCTGATTCAAACCCTGAAGCAGTTTTAGCCTTATGGTTACAACTCCAGACACTTACAAAGTTTTCATCAGAGGTTTTCAAGACCTCAACTGCATCAGCAATGGTGGATGTTATAGACAGTGACCTCAGCGCTGGCTTGCCAAGACAGAGGTCAGATAACTCATGTGAAAATAACCTCACTGCCATGCAAGAGCTATGGAAATGGAGAACAAAAGATGGGGAAGAAAGCTTTTCTTCTCTGGTTTTCTTTTTTTTCTCTGTGTTCTTGAAGATAGATGCTAAGATTGGAGAGTGCTGGGGGGGTCATATATAAGAGAGGTGATGGAGTTGCTTGGAAAATGAAGGGAAGGGGGTACAATATAAGGTACCAATGGAGAGAAACAAATAGTGGGGTCCATGTAATTTTGTTTTCTAATGTGAAATGAAATGAATAATTCAGATTACAGATCAGTTGTCTAGTTGTGTTTTCACAGTGTTTCGAGTCATCAAGTGTCAGGAATTTAGTGCAGGGTAGGTTTTGCTTTATGGTAATTCTTTCCTCTCGCTCATCATTGAAGCTCTTGGCAATCCAAGGAGGCTTCATCTTCCTTCTTGGTTTTCCTGATCTTGCAATGTATCAACCATGCTTAAGTTATGAAAAGTTTTCCTAATTAAAGAAAGGAAGAGTAAGTTAAGTTCCTATTTCAGGCCAAAAATCAAATAATTTATGATCAAACTGAAACACACAAAGAATTGTGTAAAACATTGTCCTTTGCTTGATGGCTTTTTCCCAAAATTATTTAGAGATGCTTTAAGGTACTGTGGTGATGTAGTACTCAGCAGTAAAGCTTTGTTTTCAAGTCCATATAAGATAGAAAGTTTTGTTTGTTGTCAAAGAAATCTCAGAGAATCAGAAAAAAAGATCAAAAACAACTGTAATTGAAGATTATAAGATAGTTAAGCATGTGCTGGCATTGATTAATTACTCTTATTTCAGCCATGGACTCCTTTCAAAAGAAGGCCAATTCAACATGTGCCTAACATTTTTGCCAGGGTTGTCCTTGGGCATTATTGTTTTTCAAAAAGGAACAGGAGAAAGACTTCAAAGTCTAGCTATCAAGGACTGAGTGGGGACCAAGAAGGAAAAAAACCCACATTTTTACAGTAAAAAATTAAGTAAAATATAAATATATATATATATATATTTATACATATACAAATTTATTTATTGGAGTCCAACAGAATGCCAATTCCAACAGTAATGAATATACTGCAAATGAAAACTACATGTTGAACAGTGTCTACTCTGTCTCTTGGCAAATTAATCATCAATGGTTTTCCATGGTGAATTGACCCTTCAAATTGTAGAGTGGGTCCATTGATTTAAGCCTCTATCCTGATTTTGTCCATGTTGCATTTATTATTACTAATAAACCCACCAATGGATATAGATTGAAACTAAGTAATTCCATTAATATTTTTGTGGGTTCTTATTACAATAGCACCAAAAATATTTTTTTTAAATGTAATTTTCAAAGTTTCAAAAAGCAAATTTCCCTTTTTCCATTGAGAAACAAAAACAACAATGGAGTACGAAGATGAACAAAAGTACTCCCCAAGACTGATTTTTTTTCCTTTTCTCAAAGGTGTGGGCATGGAGGACCATTTCTTTTGTGAAGATTTGCAATAGGGTTATTGCTAAAACATAAGTACTTTCTATTTCCGACCGACTCTCTTTTTAAGATATTTTACCTTTCATTGAAAGAGAAGATAATATTAATCAGATCAAAGTTCGTTGATTTTTTGTTTGTTTTTATGATTTATTGATTAATATAATTCAATCTCGAGATCAAGGGTTTGGATTTATTATGGATATGGTTGCACGAGAGCGATCAGACATATAAAAATGTGATTAAAAAATTAACAAAGTGTATCCTAATTTTTTTTAGCCATTGGTTTCTTTTGCAAAATTTTCTTTTGGATGATATTTAGTATTTTTGACTAAGGAATTGATGGAACCTTTAGATGGAACCTCTAGGATAAATGAGTCCACTAATTTTGGGGCATGGGGGACCATAGACAAATCCTTTCACGATATGCTATTAATTAAATTCTAACTTTTGGCCTTTTTAGCTTTCACTTTTACTAGCTTAGGTTTCATACCAAATACCAAATAGAACTTTTCCTAATGATTAATAATATGTGGATTATAATCCACTTAGGTCTAATCTTATAACATTATCCCCATCTTCGAATTTTCTTCAATGAAATCAATGTCTATGTTGATTGTTTCATGATAAGATAGCGTTATTGTCACAATTTTGGTAGACACTTTTTTGCAAGATGATACCTACCAAAATTCTAACACAAAAATGTGAAGGATAGAGTGCCCATGTGGGTAAAATTAACCTTGGTTAAAGAAATATATCAAATTTTGATCTTTAATTTTCATCACAAGAAATGGTCGGAAATATCATCGATTGGTATTTTGATGAAAATTCATTGAAATATTTTCATAAATTACATCCGATGGACTCATCTCAATTGGAATAAAATCTGTTGATAATTGTCGTCTTACATATATTTCTATTAAATTTGACAATCTTCAATTTATTTCATTGGACAAAAATTTATATGACAAAAGAAACAGTCTTATTAATTAATTTGGCCTAAGTTGCCAGCCAAATTAAAAACTATTACATATTTAATATTTGAATATTAAACTTCATAGGATATCTGTGTGAATACAAGAAAATCTGACCTACCAATAGCTTAGTTATGTTCAGATCAAACAATAACAAAGGTCGTTCACATTAGCATCAATTTGTTTTTCTATCATATATATATAAGCTAGCTCAAAAATGGGTCAAAATGACTCAAAATTTCCATATTATTTGATTTCTAAAAAAATAATGTGGCCAAATTTTGAACATATTTAGTAAAAAAATTCATATGCGACTTCATATTTCTATATTCCAACAAAAATTCATTAGAGCATTTCGACGGATTGTTTTTGACAGATTCAGTGCCGTCGGAATAAAATTATTCTTTTTATAGTGTTTTTCAATTTCAAATTCGAATGTCATTATGTAATTGTCGTTAATCTATTATTGATATTTTTTTTCAACATTTTCTCAAGTATACATTTTAATCTCACATTACAAAAATTTTTACAAAAAGAATGTTTAAAACAAAAAGAATAAGAGGCTCGTCGTACCCAATTCATATTGCATTTTGAAATAATCAAACAAGTTTTTGTTTCTTGCTATTAATTTTAATGATGTGTACAAATTTTTAGTACAACTATTTTTTTAACTTTACTTGTGGCCAATTATATATACAATTTTTTTTTCATTTTTGTTGAAGGCTTGAAGCGCAGTCAAATATTGAACTCAAACAAAATTTGAAAACATGTTGAATTTTTATCACTTTTATTTAAAAAGCCTAAAAGACAAAGCTACCCCATGTGGAAAGCCCTATCCATCCAGAATTCTAGATCTCTCTCTGTCCCTTCGATTCCTTATAGCCGTCCATGAGCTAGTGGGGTCCTCCACGTGGACGTTGGAAAATAACGTTTTTGTCTATGTTACTCTAGGCCCACTACCCCTAATTGAGGACCCCTTTTTCTTGTACTTATAATTTGTACCAAAAAAGGCAAAAAATTTTAAAAAAGAACAAAGAAAAGAAAAAAAACATTTTGATTGCAAACACAAAGTAATATGTCCTTCCAAAATATAATGATGATTAATAATAATATTAAAAAAATACTTGATCACATGTAATCAATAATAATAATTATTCGATCAGAATTGTCATAACGTATAATCACAATAAAATTATTATTTTTGTTTTATATATATTAATGTGTAAATCATTTTAAATTTGAAGGTGATAAATGCTTTATTGTTTGTAGTTTCACTAAGGAAAATTTTTATATCATGTATGTTTTTTTTTAATGGAAGAAAGTACATAGATTTGTTCAAATTAAATTTTAAAAATTTATTATTCATGTGAAATAAGATATTACATTCAAAAATCAATTTCCACAAAAAGAATTACATGAGAAGATACGAAAAATGTCATTACATCAAAGTAATTCAGTCCTTACTCTTTAACATTTCTATATCATTTAAAATTAATTATAAAATTTAAATATAATTCATATAAGAATTCTCTAAGTTTTTTATGTGACGATATGATATATGATGTAGATATGAGTTTTAGGCATGTTTATGTCCATAGACTTTTTAAGGTTTTCATTTTGTATGATCTGTTTTGATCACATTCAACTTTTGTTAACCAAATTTGATTAAGTAAAAAAAAGGTACCCGTTAAGCACATGTTGTATAATATAATCAAATTTGATTAAGTAAAAAAAAAGAGTACCCGTTAAACACATGTTGAAAAGCTAGTACTATATATTAATCTAGGAATTCTTTGGAAACACCATATTTACTGGCTATTCAAGTTGACCACAGATTAATAAAAATAAAAAAAATTAAGTTTAGTAATGGGAAAAGAAAATTAAATTACTGGTCCATTTTATATACTTCTATTATATTTTTATGATTTCATGGTAGTAAGCTTTGGTAATTATATATGGTTAGGTATGTTGTCCAAATTAAAAATTCATACCAAATAATTAAATTACTAGTGTTAAGTTTGTTAAGTTTGTTAGGTTTATTTTATAAGATTACATGTTTTCCTACTGTAAATATTTGTTTATTTCACCCAACTCTATTGATTTGTTTTTTGTAGTATTATATTATTGTAAGGTGGGTAAGATCAAACAATTTGACTTGTAGTTTTCCCATTTTATTTAATTAATGACATATGGCCCATGGCAATCAATGGAAAAGTCTCATTGGAGGATGTAATTAATTAGATGAACTAGTTTAAATAATTTTTTTCCTTTTTTTGGGTACTTACCAAACATTGTTTCTTTCACATTATCAAGGGAAACTTGGATCCCTTCTTTGTTTAACTTACTTTGACATTTATCATACTTTTTTTAAAAAAAAATATTTACTGTCTTTTTTTCTTCTTGAAAAAAACCCAAGAAAGGATTAAGAAATTGCATTAAATTCATTCACAATATTAGTTATACCTATCATCATATTTACCCCCTTTTTTTTGCTTTGTACTTAATTAATAAATGTTGGTAAAGGGTATTATTACATGAGAGTATAGTTCTTGCTTATTGTGGAGAACAAAAGCAAATCTCTCAACATCATGGGATTAATTTGTTATCATGCTTCAATTATTATTGTAATCTTGGCATCCTAATCCTAGAGTTATGTCACCTTATTTCCCTTTTTTAATTATATCTTTGGAGTGCTTCAATTATTATTAATAATTTTATGTTTTGGGTGTGATTTAAATCTGATTTTGATTTTAAATGATTTTCCTTTACTCTATTATGATTTGTAATGTTTTTAAATGGTCTCTTAGTAGGATGCTAATAAAATTGTTTTTAATTTGCCAGATTTTAGCATAAATCCGACTTTATATCAGTTTTCTTATACATAATAAAATGAATCCATTTAATCGAGTAAAAAAAAAACCAAAAAAATTACCAAATCCCAAGCATAGCAAAAATTTTTTGCCTTGATTATTTGGTATGGTGTCACATTTTGGTTCAAGGTAAAAGGCTTTCTAGAAGAAGAAAAGCACCCTAACTTTATTTTGAAGAAAAAGTAAGAAACAATTTCACTATCAGAAAAGCAAAAGGTGAGATTATTTAATGATTATTGGAGGACCCAACCTTGTTTTATAACACAAATTGCGCCATTGAGTGTTGATTAACAGTGTAGTAATTATTTAATGATGTCCTTAATTTATTAGTGATGGATCATCATTTTGTTTTCTGAAAGCAAGCCTCATGACACACTTTTTCTCTTTTTAATTGTTACTTCTTTCCCTTTCTCATTACGTGGTACCATTAGTTTGAACTTTATTGCTTTCATAAAGAGGATGAAAGCAATCTAGCGAGATATATCATATAGCACTTCCACTTACATAAATAATATAAATATGAAATGGATAAGATCTAAACGGAGTTTTCTGTAACATTCATTTAAATCCGAATATTTAACTCAATAAACGGTATATAATTTCTTGTTTTAAGAGTCGAGTTCAAATTTTGTTTTTTCCTGTTCAAAAATTATTATTTGTGTTGATATTTCAATTACTTACCCTCAAAAATCAGAGTTCTAAATGTGGAAAAATGAAAAGTGGAAGCAAAGATTTCCCTTTATTTCTTTCCTTCTAGTAAGTTTGAGAAAGTGGAGAGTTGAAGCTGACTCCTTATTCTTAGAGGAGCCATGGTGACCTTCAAATTTAAGCAATGATTTACCCTTTGGGTTATATTGGGTGCATTTCTCATTTGCATGAAGACAAAGGAATCACCATGGAATACATGAAACTATTGAATTATCTAAATGGAAATGGTCAATTTATCCCAACTTTTTGTTCAACCACTTGCTGCCAAAGCCATTAGCTATATCTGAGAAGGTTTCACGTTTTGTCAATGCTGAGACATCATTTAATCTAATCTCTTCCCAACTCTTGATTTCTGATTAACCAACATGTTCTTCAACCATTTCTTTAATCTCCTTGATAAGGTCAAATGAGCAGGAGACCTTCAAAAGAGTCCATGACCTGAAAGCCACTGTCAATGCATCTGTGAACTGCCCTGCATCAAAGAGAACAGTGCTTGCTAGCCCATGCATTTACCTTTCAAGCTGCAACCATTTGCCCATGCATGATGCACCCTTTGCTCTTGTTGTTTTTTGGACAATCAAGGGAAAAAAGCCTTGTTGTCTGATAGCTTAAAGAAAAGAAGGAGAGAACGGAAAAAAGGCAGGGGGACCCAAAAGTCATGTCAGCATCTGAAGAGGAAATGAATCAATAGATTGGAGGTAGGATGCTCTCTGCCTCTCTTTCTCTTCATTGCTAATTGATGCTACATCTCAACCATCTCCTTATGCTTTGAGCCATATAGAAAGGTACATTGCTGAAAAGTTATCAGATTTTCATTACCAAGAATGACTGAGGGATGTTTGAATTGAACCTCATGGGGTATATAGCCTGCCAACAAAGTGACTTGAATCATGAGGAGGAATGGAAAAAGCTTTAAATTAATCCAAGAATCAATCATTAGACATTTATTTTTTGTCTCAATATGTTTAATTTTAAAAAGAAAAATTTGAATTTCACTCTTTTGAATACAATTGAATTCGATTCTTTGATTCTTCTCTCTTTAGTATTTTTTTTTTTTTTGGCTTCACCATTCTTTTAGTAAAATTAGTTAATGCATCTAATTCTGCACATTGCAAGGCCAATCCAATCCTTCCAATTCATGTTATATCTCACAGTGCAATTGGAAACAGAACTGAAGTTAGACCAAAACTACCTGTTGAGCAGCAGATCGGCAGTCAAAATTCTCTTCCACTATTACACCCTACAAGTATCAACCCGTATCTCACATCTTCCAAGACAAATATTTTTGACCAATAAACAAGTCAGTGCAAATAATTCTTAATCCCTTCACATTTCTTTTATCCTCTTGTTTTGTTGAAGATTGATAACGATTCCAATATTAAATTACCTACTGATAGCATATCACTTAAAGTATAAGTCCTTTCAAGAATATTCTCACATGCTTTGAACATTGATCAATCAGAAAAAGAGACAAAAAATAAACAAAAAAGTCTTAACAGAACAATGTCTAGCCATCATACAACCAGAAGCACGCACCCTGCAATTATTTACATGATGCATGTAATAGCCTCATCTTATTTAGATTTTAAAAGAAAAGAATAGAGAAATTATTCAAGACCTCAATCTCATTTTTAAATATAGTTAGAGCTGAAAAGCAAACAAACCCTTAACCAACTAATGTGCAGCGAAGAATCTTTCTTGGCATATGCTTTTGGGGGGGTACATCCAAACCCAAAAGGTTAGGTCCCTTAAGCATGCTTTTTGAGCTGAAAGGAACAGGTTGCAAGCTTGGTTTTCAGGGCCTGTAGTTCTTCCAAGAGTATGCTTTGCTTAATTATATGCAATTCAGGTTTTAAGAATGTAATCAGATTGAACCGAGCTGAGCTTTTAGCATGTTCATACTCAGTCCATTTCATTAATTTTAACTCTGCAAGTTTAAAAACCAGTTATAATATTCTCAAGACTGAGCTCATGGACTGAAATATATAATTGAATTCATGTTGTTGTCGAGCAACCTCAAACTGAACTATTAACTTGTTGACAATACATGTTCTATGTGTATATCTAGTAAATATTACATAAACAAGCTCACATTGGACTCAACTTGATTAAGAAAAGAAAGCTAAATTGAGCCAAAACTCACAACTTGCAAAGTCACTCAAACTTATTTGCAGCAATACTAACTTTGGAAGTCTATTCCTTCTCTTTCTGCAATATGCATGTGCCTGATTCTGATTCTGATTCATGTCTGGTTTTTCTCCTCTTTCTTTTCTTTTGGGTTTGGTTTTATTTTGCTTGGTTTAGTAAATGATGTATGGCCAATATCAACTGATATTTGTATATAGTAATCCCTTGCAATGTAGGACTACAGTGATTCATGTGAATGTGATGCTCCCTTTTGCAAGAAGCAGAAATAGTACAAAATTGTCCAACATACTTATAGAAATGAAAATTTCTATGGCTTATCATCACCAACCAAAGATTCCTTGTAAGATTTTTCTTCTTCTGATTAAGACAACGTCCCCATGTCAAATTATGTCCTCACAATTATAAAAGTAAACATCAAGGTTTTGTCGAAGAAGAAATTGATGGTCAGGCCAGCTCATCATTTTTTGTTTCCTTGCACAGAGAAGAGAAAGAAGAAAAAGTGCTTCAGAAAGAACAATGAAATGATGTTTTAGTTTCACTTTCAAAAATTAAAGGTCAGCAGACAGGTTTTGTCTAAAGCTTGCTTTTGTGTTTGAAAAAAATGGCTGTGTATCTGCTTTTTTTAGAGACGACTACACCACCCTAATTGTATTGACTCAATTAGATACAGAATCTGATAAAACAGATATAAACCCTTTCTCAATCAAGACTACTTGTACTTGATTTAGATCCCCACCCAATAACTTGAAATGGTAGCAATTTCAGTTTCTTTTAGTCATGTGGGCACATGTTTTGCAGATGTTATTCAATTAATTTTGCTATGGATTCATCCCAAAAAGTACATTATTTGGTGCTGAATCGTTCCCTTATTGCATGCTTACATGCATCTGACAAGGCACTATCACAAAAAGAGAAAACAAAAGCTATGCAATAATTAATCATTACTCTAATAGGTAAACTCAAAAGAATCATTGCAAATTGAATCAAAATCTCTATTAAAAATTCAATATTGAAGTAACTAAAGCTACTCACTTGGATTTTTGAAGCATCCCATTTGGTTTAATTTTTGAACTTAGAAAAAGAATCCAATTCTTTACTTTTTTCCTATATTTAAATTGAACTAGACTGAATTGATTCATACCAAAACAAAAATCTGACCACCTGTCTTGCCTATTCATTTGTTGAGCTTCTGAACTTTTTGCAGCAATTAAACTCACATTACACATCAGCTTGACTATAACTCATGTTCTGATTCCAATTTCTTAAAGCCCCAAAGTGATCAAATCCGAGAGCCAATGGCAAAGGAGAACGCATGGCAAAACATTCAACAAAGCAGAAAACAAACAACACCAGGCAAAAGTCATGCATGCCCACGCATGCCCATGTTCAGCCCCATCATAGAAAACGAAAACCAAATTGAATTACTTCACTATGAACTCATTCATGAACAAAAACCCAAATATCTTAATATCAAAAACACCCAAATGGGCATTGGGTTAAGAGAAATGAAAAGAAAAAGCCTAAAGTGACAATAGACAAGACAACAGACACGGCGCACATGAAGAGCCCAGAGGTGAATTAGCTGTCATGCTCCGTACGTTTCTCATGTGACAGATAAAGTACATACAATATTGAAATAACGATTCGACCACAGAGTAAACCATAAGAAAAACACATGGGAGGGAGATTTTGGGGAAGAAGGGTGTGAGTGAGAGTGAGAGGAAGGGTAGCTTATCGTCGATTTTTTTTTTTTTCGAAATTTAGCTTATCGCCGTATTTGATTGACCGTAAACATCAAACGGCAACAAATTGGAACTCAACGACGAAGATAGTTGTGTAAGGCGATTTCGGATCTTTGTTTGGAACTCTACGGTTGTTTTTGTTGAGAAAATTCAACATTCTACGCGGCTTGTGTGAACAAATGGATAGATACTCGTCCCCACTCCCCACTAGCCTTGTCCTGTTCATCTCTGAAAAGGAAACCCATCTTTTCTGGGTTGAAGCTTCAAACTCTTGCTTCTGCATAGGGGGACGAAAGCTACATTGATCATATGAGTTTTGTCAGGGCATTAATTTTAATACTGGTATTAGTATTTTTTATTTTTAAAAAATATTATTATGTATCAATCAATAAATTAATTTAAAATATTATTTATAATAATATTTATATATTTTAATATATTAGATAAAGTTATTATTTGTATAAATAGTCTTAAAAGAATATTTAAAGCAATGCTATTGTGTTTAAAAAAAATAAAGTTAAAAAAATATTACTTTTTAAAAAATGTAAAAATTTAAATATTTGATTCGATAATATATATATTATATTGATAATTAGATTGGAATCTCTCTTTTGTCTTTCTCATAATGTATAATAATTTTTTTTTCATTTTAAAAGTAATGGCTTTATGTATTCATTCAAACTTATTTTGACTTGAAACGTAGATTCATTAAATAAAATTTTTTTTTCATCTATTGATTTATGACTACAATAGGTATTCCGTCGATGAATAAGGGCATTTGATATGAATCGAGCATTTATCTATAATTTATAATCTATATATATATATTGAAAAATTTTATAATTAATGAAAACGAATATATTTGTTCATTATATTTATTAATTATTATTTTAAAATATTTTTATTATAAATATTAATAACATTTATTTGATTTGTAAATAATTGTATAATTACGTTAAATAATTTCCATTAAAAAATATTTTTCATTAATTCTAATATTATTAGAATAATTCATTGATCAATATTACAATATATTAATTATTTATAATTCAAACTTTACACTTTAAAAATTTTTATATTTATACATAATTATTATTTGAAAATAAATATTCTATTATAATGTAAATAACAACAAATACTATTTTTCGCAAAAGAAAAAGGGGATGTACTCGATTTAAAAAGAAATTCTTTATTTTTAGAAAAGTGAAAATATTGAGCCAACTTTAAAAATCCAATGGGTCAAGTCTACCGAGCCCTATCCATTAACTTGCGAGTGCAGGTTGAACTGAGTTAAGCCCAACAACGCTTTTCCAAATCCCGATGGTCTTGGACCGTGGGTACGAACATTTTACATCATGGGGACCCAATGGGCTTAAGACAAGTGTTCATGAGAAAGATAGAGAGCAATGGACAGAGGAAGAAACCTTAAAACAGATGATGTCATAATTGTCATGTCATCACGTAGGAGTCCAAGGAAAGAAAAGGTCTATCAAACTTTTCAGCTTGGCCTGAACAAAGGTGCCGTCTGGGGGAGGCTAATTCCAGTTCTGGATAATCATAAATTAAGAAAATATCTTAATCTTTTTTTTAATTGAAAAAAGAAGAATTCAAATCTTATTTTTTTTAAATAAAAAATTTATATATTAATTAATAAATTCAATATTCGAGGGCTTTATACATATTTATTAACATTATATTTTAAAATTATTTTTTATTTTGACTTAAATTTCACCTACACCTTTTAAAATTTTAATTTTTTTGTAAGAGTTATTTGTCTCGGACTAATAACTTCAATCTAACATATTTATTAAGTAGAGAAAAATAATTATTTATAAGTTCAAGACTTATTCTATCTTTTATTGATGTGAAATTCGTAACATTTTATCTTATTCAATTGTGTATAATCAAAAGATCTACCTTAGTTTAATCCTATCTCGATCGTGATATCTCTCATGAGTGAGTTAGATTAGTTCTTTATTCAATTGTGCATTGTGAGAGGATTCACCTAAGTCTAACCCTATCTCAATCATGCTATCTTTTATAAAAGGTCTCCAATTAGATAAGTTCTTTATTCAAATTGAGCAAAAAAAAAAAAAATTCTTTATTCAATTATGAAGTCTCAAGTTAGATAAAATTTTTATTCAATTGTGCATTTGCCAGAAGATTCACCTTGGTTTAATCTTATCTCAATTTGCAATATCTCTCATGAGAAGTTTCGAGTTAGATAAGTTTTTTATTCAATTGTGCTTTCAATAAAGGATTTGCCTTGATTTGACCTTATCTCGATCATGATATCTCTCATGAAATTTCTCGAGTTAGATAAGTTCTTTATTCAATTGTGCATTCACTAAAGGATCCACCTATATCTAATCTTATCTCAATCGTGGTATCTCTCATGATAAGTCTTGAGTTAGATAAGTTCTTTATTCAATTGTGAAGTTTAGAGTTAGATAAGTTCTCTTATTCAATTGTGCATTTGCTAGAGAATCTGCCCTGGTCTGACCTTATCTTGATCAAGGTATCTCTCATGAGAAGTCTCAGGTTAGATAAGTTCTCTATTCAATTGTATATTCACCAAAGGATCCACTTTGGACTGATCTTATCTCGATCGTAGTATCTCTCATGAGAAATCTTGAGCTAGATAAATTCTTTATTCAATTGTGCATTCGCTAGAGGATTAGCCTTGATTTGACTCTATTTCGATTGTGGTATTTCGAATGAAAAGTCTCAAGTTCGATAAGTTCTTTATTCAATTGTGCATTCACTAGAGAACCCACCTTGGTGTGATCCTATTTCAATCATGGTATCTATCATTGGAAGTCTCAAGTAAGATAAGTTATTTATTTATTCTTTTTGAAAAGCTGGATTTTATTCATATCATGGTATAAATCAACAAAGTTAGGGGAAAAGCAGCCTCCTACCCCCAAAAATTCTGCAAATAACATCAAAAAACAATCTGCTGATCACGGTAACCTCTAGATGTCCCAATCATGACCCAACAACATTATATAACACATCCCAACCAACATTAAAGTTAGCACAACCTTAGCCAGACACCAACAGAGGTAACCTAGGAACAAAAAATATACAAGGCCTCTATACATCAAGTAATCTTATCCATAAACATCCAAAAACTAGAAAGATAAACAAAAGATACAAAGACTCCCCTGTACACCTCCAAGATCTTTCAGAGTTACGATAGTGCACAAAAACCCTTCCAAACACTAGTAGCTTTAGGCTGCAACCAATGCCAACTACACACGTATGAGATCATTCTAGTGCCAAACCACATATATCATCCCACCAAACATCCTTTTTCCCTCAATCCCAGCACTTCAGACCTCAATAAACAAACAGTGCCATAATTTGCAGACTCTCACCTCAAACACAACATCAACCCAGACGCCAATCCAACAGAAACAAGGACATAATCACTACCTTTTACCTAAAAACACGCAAGGAGTCTGACTGTCTGTCAACTCCTTCTTTTGCTAATACATTTGCCCTCTGGTTTGCCTCCCTCTTGACATGTTGAATTTTCCAGTCATTAAGCTTTTCCTTTAACCTTTTAATATGAAGCAGACACGTCCTCAGTCTCCAAGGTGCCGTTTCAAGATATTGAACCCACTTCACTGCGTTATAAGAATCACTTTCAATGATAAGCTTAAAGTGATCCTTCCACCTTAATGCTACGAACACCACAAGTGTTTCCCTTACTACTAGTATCTCAGCATAGTTGGCGTCCCCTATTCCCTTTGATTTGGAAAAAGTAATTTTAGTCTCTCCCAGGTGATCTCGCAGAATACCACCTATCCCCGTAGGTCTAAGACTCCCTCTTGCTGCACCATCAACATTGAACTTCAACCAATTATATATTGGTTTCTCCCATTTCACTCATTTTCTGCTTTGGACCGTTTTCTGCTGATTGCATTTCATTGGAGGTTGACGATATGTGTCAATCACTGAAGGAAACTTCTTTGGCCATTTCGCATTTGCCTAAGTTGCCACTCTGATTTTTACCAGCTCAAAACATTAGTTTGCATTCCACTGTTTCCCTTCGAACACCATCTCGTTCTTGCACTTCCATATTGACCAAACAATTAAGAAAAAAACCATGTTCCAAATTCTCTTGTCAAGCTCTCCCACATTGCATCCATTCCATGCTAGCAGCTTCTTTTTAATCGTCCTTGGTGATACCTAGCTACAACCCCAGCTTTTACACCATTCTGACCAGACCCTCCATGACTCAATACATTCCACAAAAAGATGCACAAAAGTTTCTCTAACCCTATCACATAGAACGCATTGTGATGTCCCGTTATGTTGTAAACCCCTTTTCTCTAATTCGTCTTTAACCCCCACTTTACCTTGGACTAATTGCCACACAAAAGACTAAACTCTAAATGGTGCAAGACTAACCCAAACATATTTTCAAATCTCATCATAAACCTGGTTAGTGGTTAAAACATATTTACAAAAAGACTTTGTAGAATAATTACCGTTTGCCTCACTTTTCTAAACCAGCTTGTCTTTGAGCTCCTTACTTAATTGGAGATCCTGAAGCATACTCATAAGCTACTGCCACTGCTCACCTTCCCAGTCAAAAATCTGCCTTCTTAGTTCCACACTCTAAACCCATTTTTCCTCCTCCCATTTTCCAAACTCGTTAAGCTTTCCCACCTTGTTGACTGCCAATGCATGGATTCTTGGAAAGGCATGAGCCAAAGTAATTCCCTCGATCCATTCATCTCTTCAGAACAATAAGTTCTTCCCGTCTCCCACCAAGTATCCTAAATTAGCTTGAACTTGCAAAAATATTTATTATAAGGGGAAAAGGGACTGATAATTTTTTTTCATAAAGTCGAGCCTCTCCTATTTGCACTCGTATTTGGCAACAACTCTGTTGGATCGCTTCCAGTTTTTTCAACTAAGACTTCTCTCCAAAGGCTATCTCTATCATTTTCATATCTCCAAATCCACTTATTCATTAATGCTCAATTTTTAACTTCCAAGTCAACCATCCCTATACCTTTACACTCTTTAGCATTGCAAACTTTCTCTTATTTCACATAGTGGATTTTTCTCTTTTGTTCCGTATTTCCCCACAGAAAATTCTTTTGCATCGTTTCCAATTCATCTTTCACTTTCACTAGAATTTGGAAAAGTGACATAAAGAATATTGGTAGACTTGTCATAATTGACTTGAAGAGGGTGATCTTCTCCCTAAATGAAAGAGTTTTCGCCTTCCAACCTGCTAACTTCGTTTCAGCCCTCTTAAGAACAAGTTTCCAGAAATAAACAGAATTATGATTAACCCTTACTGGGAGCCCTAAGTAAGTCGCAAGAAGTTCCCCGACTTGACAGGAAATAGTTCTTGCCCAATCCAATAAAACCTCATTCTCAACACCAATCCCAAACAGCTGGTTTTTATGGAAGTTAATCTTGAGACCCGAAATAGCTTGAAAGCATTAAAAAATGCTTTTAAACCCTTTTAAGTTCTCCAAGTTTGACTCACAAAAAATCATTGTATTATCTGCATACTGTAAGTGAGAAATAAAAAAGTTATTATTCCCAATATTAACCCCTTTGCACAATCCTATACCTTTGGCTTTCCTAACCATACAACTCAACATCTCAGCCACCATATTAAAAGGGAAAGAAGATAAGGGGCACCCTTGTCTCAGCCCTTTCTCCATCTTAAATTGCCGTGTTGGAGATCCGTTGACCAATATCGAAATGCAACCGGTAGTAATACATTCCTTGATCCACCTTTTCCATCTTTCACCAAATCTCATTTTGCCATTACAAGATTAAGGAAATTCTAGTTGATACTATCATAGGCCTTTTCGAAATCAACTTTAAAGATCAATCCCCTCGTTTTACCCTTTTTCATCCAATCAACTACTTCGTTTACGATTAGAACACAATCCATCTACTGCCTACATTTAATAAAGGCAAACTGGTACTTTTCAATTACTTCTTCGATAGCCTTTCTGAGACGATTAGCAAGAGTTTTTGCCACTATTTTATGCATGCTACTGACTAGGCTAATCGGTTTATATTCTCCCAAATTATTAGGATTTTGGACCTTCAGAACAAGAGCAATGAATAAAGTGTTAACTCCTCTCCCCAATTGGCCATTTTCATAAAAATCCCTCAAAAAACGCATCACATCTTTTTTCATCACCTGCCACTGTTTTTTAAAAAAAATTAAAATTATACCCATCAGGCCTTGGGGCTTTATTACCATCACATCCCTGAATTGTCTCTCACACCCCCTCTTCTTCAAAGGGTTTCTCCAAATCCTTAGTTGATTTTTCAGTCAGGCTCTTGAACTCCTAGTCCATATCTTCCAGGTCAAGCATTGGTTTTTCTCGATACTGGTTCTCAAAGTGCTTTGTCACTTCTTCTTTAATACTACGCGGGTCCTCCTTTAATCCCCTTTCCCTATGGATTCTCTCAATATGATTGTCTCTTTTTCTAGCGAAAGCTATCGCGTGAAAGTACCTCATATTGCGATCCCCATCATTTACGCACAAAACCCTTGATTTTTGTATCCATTCTCTTTCCTCTTTACGATACAGTACCCATAGCTCTGTTTTTTTCTTTATCAATTCCTCTTGATTGTCAGTGTCAAAATCCCTTTCTTGCCACACCTCTAACAATGCCTTAATTTTCCCTTTAAGACATTGAATTTGGTGCTGGGTGTTACCCAAGACTTCAGACTTCCACTGTTTGATATTAGCTTTCATGTTCCTAAGTTTATGTCAAATCCCTACTATCTCTGTTTCAATCTGCTCATATTTTTCCCAACAATCCCTCACTAGAATTTGAAACCTCTTTTTGTCCATCAAGTAGTTGAAAATTTTGAACGGTTTAGGACCCTACTCAACTGATTTCGATTTTAACATAATTGGGTTGTGATTTGAAAGAGAGCTTAGAAGACATTCTTGAAGAAGCCACTGTTCCTTATCAAACCATTCAATATCGATAAGGAATCGATCTAAATTGCTGAAGACCAAACCATTTATATTGCCACTCTAAGTGAATTTACCACATGTTAATAGAATGTCCATAAGGGCTAACCCCTCTATAAAGTCTACAAAATCCCTCGCTGCTCTGCCAATCTCTGCTCTCCCTGTTCTTTCCTGCTCATTCCTTACTGTGTTGAAATCTCTCCCAAGGCACCAAAAGATGTCCCTTCCACTCATTTTCTCCACCAACTCACTACACAAGTTCCTCTTTGCCTGTTTCTCATTAGGAGCATACACGTTGACAAACCCAAATTCCTTTTCTATCCTGCTTACTTTCCCAATTACCATAATGAAGGTTCTACAAGCCACATATTCAGACAATATAAAAAATTCATCTCTGTATATACTTATTAAACCCCCTGACCTCCACACCAATTCAACTGCCTTGCCACTTATTTTGTCTTTTCTCCATAATTTGTCATACACCCCTCTAGTCCCAGTTTACAATTTCGTTTCTTAAAGGAATAACATATCAAGTCTGTTTCTCCGAACCAAGTTTCTCACTACCCTTTTCTTTTCAGCCTTGCCTAGGCCTCTCACATTCCATGAGATGGTAATCATAAAATTCATAATTGACTCACACTAACCTGCACTTCTAACCTTTAGCACATTCTTTCTTGCACCCTTTTTCACTCCTCTTCTTGTATCTGAGCAAAAATTTTTAATACTTCCTCTTTATTTTTCCTGAATTCCATACCCAACCTACAACTCACCTCCCATAGTCTCTGCTCCTCCCTTTCTCTTTCTCTATCTGACTCCGTTTGCCTCTCATTCGAACAAGAACCTATAACCAGTTCCACTACAAATTCAGGATCATTCTCTAACCGTTCTAACATCTCCCTCCTCACGCAACTCATCTCCACTTGAAAAATTATCCTTTTTGTCAAGATGTTGCTATCTTCTTGCAACCTCTTCCCCATTTGACCCGTGTGATGACTCGATTATGCTACGTAATTTTTTTTATCGCTGTCTAGCCCCTGCATCTTTCTTTTTCCTTATTTTATTTCCACCCATTTACGGATCAGCTCCCTATCTTTACTTCTCTTTTTACATATCTTTGATAACGTGTCTTCCGAATGACTACTTTACTTCCTTCCTTTCTCTACCTACTAAGATTTCTCTGATAACATGTCCCTTTCACTCGCCTCATAGTAGATGGCTGATTATTTATCTCGTTACTGTCACTCTTTACATTTTCCTCCCAATCGCTGTTCATTCCTCCACAATTATCCCCTAAGTTACGTCACAACTTTCTTCTTCCGCTCTTAATTTATCTTTTGTTTCTGAGACCCACTGTCTCGAAGACTCTAAAAGCTCCTTCTCGCTTTCTGAATCTCTCCACGTGGAACACTATTCTTTTGAGTTACCCTTTCTCCCATATTTCTTGAACCTAATATCTTGAGATGATTTTAATCTATCTAGGCCTTGTATTTTTGTACTCCCGTTAGCACTTGGTCTATTTGATTTATTCAGCCCACTATTATTTTCTTTCCCTTGACCTTGTTTAATTGATTTTATTACCACATTAGTAGATAGTCTCGGCCTATCTACTTCATCTAGATTGTCCATCATGTAGCCCACTCTAATTCCCCCCTCCTCTTACAGTTCGAATTTAAATCTCCATCTCTTGCTCTCGAGACTTTTTGACTTTCAGACCTTATTCCTCCTGTAGGCTATTCCCTATCCTATACTTTCTTTCCTAGCTGGCTACTACAACTCAACTTGTAGATTTGGTTAAGGGCCCCATTACCATAATCTTCCCTAGGTTGCTGTTCATAAATATTTTTCTCGAATTTTGAACCTTCTTCTTGACTCTCCTTCCATTGCTTTTCCTCTTCCATCCAACTTCCCAATTCTGATCCCCCATTATTTTCAACATCCATTAGAATCCTTGGGTCACTCTTTTCAATATCCACAATTGATGTTTTAACAAAATAAACTTTGCCATTGACTAACAACTAGGTAAATGCAGGAATATTTCTTAAAGAATTGACCTCCACTTAGATCATAGCTTGGTCAAGTCTCTATTTCTCCATAGTGCTTTTGTCTACCTTTAGAAATTTTCCCCAAGAATTCCTAATGGCTTTGAAGTTATCAACATGCTAGATGTGGAGTGGAATCTCCTTAACCTTGACCCACGCTCTGTAACTCCTCTCGTCCAATCCCACACAATATGGAAATACTGACGAAAACCATGGCTCAAACAGATCATGCACCGGTGAAGAAGTTCTTCCATTTTCTTTTTTTCCCCAAAAGTAACCAAAACAAATAAGCCATCCACAGGTCTCACTTGGGTAATAATTCCTTCTCGGAACAATGAATGCTCCACTTAGCTACAAGAGATCGCACTCCTCAACTCCCCAAGTGCACTCCTACCAAGCCATTCAAACTCATTTTCCACTATAGTTATTTCTAAACTCTTCCTTCTCCTTGATCCATTACTTTTCTCTTCTAGCATTATCCCCAGTACCTCCCTGTCATTCCTAGATAGCAGAGCTTCCTTAAAAGACTTACTGTTTGCCTCAATATTTAGAGCTCTTCCATCATCTTTCACTACTCCATCCTAATCCTCCTTCAGGCTACTTGGTTTTTTTGCCTCCAACACACGCAGCCGTTGCCCGTTTATCACTCTTCCATGACCCAGAAAAATCGCCCTTTCCCGCTCATTGACTTCTCTATACCTCATAAACACATGTTTGGAATCTGGATTTTTTGGGTTCCTTGGGAAGAAAATTTCCACCACCACCCCAAACTCTTCGAAAATCCTCTTAATCTGACTCCATGTGACATCTCATTGAATATTCCCCACAAAGGCTGAAAAATGTGATTTTCTCCATTTTTCCACCCCTCAAAGGTCCCTCTTACCTTTCCTTTCCAAGTTCTTCTTTGCCTCCTCTTGAGATTCATATATGATAATCTCCTTCTCGTTTCTCCAGCCTGTTATCCCGAAATCTTGCCTGAATCTCCCTTCCACTATCCTATGTTGTTGCTAGTTTTTTTTGCCCAACTCACGCTCACTCACGTTCTTTTTCTAGAATTCTCTCTTCCACCTAAACTCACTTTCTCTCTCCCTATCTTTTCCTTTCCCCAAGTCTCTCTCATCTTTTGCTTTTCTTGAATACCAGGTTCTCTCTACCATGCTCCAGTTTACAAGTGAGATGACTCTATAAGTTATTCATTTAATTGTGAAGTCTCAAGTTAGATAAATTCTTTATTCAATTGGGCATTTGTCAAATGATTTTCCTTGATTTGAACTTTTCTCGATTGTGGTATCTATTATAAGAAGTCTCGCGTTAGATAAGTTCTTTATTCAATTGTGTATTTGTTAGAAGATTCACCTTGGTTTAACCTCATCTCGATCATGGTATCTTTCATGAGAAGTCTTAAGTTAGTGATAACTCTATTATATAGAGTTATCATAAACTATTTTGGGGTATGAAATGTGCTAAGTCTTTGAGTTTTTAGTGCAAACCTTAGGAAATTTTTATGTTTTTTTAATGGTAATTAACTTAGATGTCATCAATTTCAATTTATACACTTTTAGCTTAATTTCTTGTCAAACTCCTTATCTCAGCCTCTGACCATTTAATCCTTGAATATTGAAAGTAATGCAAGAGAGTGGACCACAAATCCAAAGGATGATGCAAGTGAGTTTAAATGGCAACTGAACATGCTGAAAGTTTTAAAGTGTAAATTGAGCTGTGGAAGTCCGAACGAGGTGAAGCTTGAATCAATGGAAAGCCAAGACAATGAGCTTCAACTTTGGTGTTCAACACTTCCCCCAAATCTGAATGGATCATGATCAATTATGGAGTTGAAGATTGAGGACTGCAGTAGCTTACACAGAGCAAGCAAAAAGTTTTTGGCTGCAGCCAGAATGCAAGTTAGCTGCAGCGAGAAACAAGGTCAGAGTTCAGCTGCCAAGTCAGAAAGCTTCTGGCTGCAGCGAGAACCAATTCTCGCTGCAGCCCAAATGATGCTGTTAACAAAGCCCAAACAGAAAGTTTCTGGCTGCAGCCAAAACACGTCAGACAGAAATTTTTGACATGGGATTTTAGGTTAAGCTAAGATAGGAGGGGATATAAATAGATAATTTTGCACTGAAAAAAAAGAGGGATTTTGGAGAGGCTATTTTGGGCAAGCTGAGGCAAGAACAAAAAGGGAAAAGGGAAGAAGAATCAAAAGCTGGAAATCAATAAAAAGGCTGCTTCAAAACATTCTCTCTCTTTTCAGATTTGATTCTCTCTCTATCTCATCTTGTAAAACAATGCTTTTGCTTGCTGAAATGTGTACTCTCCTCCTTAGTATGTTGAGCTAAACTTTCTACACTAGGATTATGGTTGATTTTAATATGTAACTGGGATATTTGGTTGGTTTATTGCTTATTTTCAATGGAAAAACTGATGTTTACTCAAATTAGTACTTATTGCCCATTTATTTGCTTGATCACCATTTAAATGTGTTTAGGTATTTAGATGACACTTGAAAGAGTTAGTCTAAATTAGGCCTTGATTTGGGTAATGTGTGTTTAATACACTTAGAAAGAAATTTCAGTGTGTTGATTTGCAATTAGAGTAGACATACATTTAATTGCCATACATAGTCAATTTATAGAACCTTGGCTTAAAGAACTTAAGCTAGTTGTCTCCTATAGACATATAGTGATTCAATTAGACTAAGTAAGTGTGTAATATCTCGACGGAGAATTACACATACTTTAGGATTCTAGACTAACATCAATTTTCATTGAAATTAAGTAATTGAGCCAACCAAACTCCAAGTGAAATATTAAAGGATCCCATAATCCTAACTTATTATATCATAGTTCCCACCTCAATTTATTGATTGCATCATTTAGGATAGCATTAGATAATTAGGTTACATTTTAATTATTATTCAAAAATTGGTACTTGGATAAAACTAGTTTGTGTTAATTTTGGTACTCAGCAACAATTAATAGATCAACTCCTGGAGGAACGATACTCAACTCACTACTTTACTACTTGTTGCGATCGCGTTCATTTGCGCGTAATCTTTGCTTGTACTTTGCATTAAATTTTGAACATATCTCACATTGCTCAAGCCAAAGATAAAATTTTCATAAAAAGCAAACAACAGTTAGATAAGTTCTAATACCATTTATCACAAGTCCGTACTTTTAATTCAAAAAACAAACTTATTAAGTGAAAAAAAAAACTCTTATCTATAAGTTTAAAATCTATTTCATCTCTTAATGATATGCGATTCATGATATTATAATATTAATTTTTTTAATAAAATTAAGAAAATACCTTTAAGTACATATTTTTATAATTGAAAAATTAAACACCTTTCAGAACAAAATTATATATAAAATATTAATTGAAAAAAAATCTACAAAGTTTGATGAATTGGAAAGAAAAATTATAAATTGCTGTGTGAGAAAAATTAAAATTATAAAAAATATATTTAAGATTTTTTCTATATATCGGTGGTTAAATACTTATTATAAACTGTAGTTAATATTCTTCAATTAAAAATTAAATTGGAGATGGTGACTGCCACGATAAGGTGGGCATCCACCAAAGTTGGAAAAATTATAAAGAAACAAAAAAGATAAGGCTGCTCCATCATTCTCTTCACTGGTTTTTTCTTGTAACAATTAGACAAAAAAATTGTAAAAAACAGGGTGCCATCCCGTCCACAGGACACCGAAAACATTGGCTTGTTTCTGGGTGCAGATTAATACTGACCAATCTCAGGGTTTTACCAGTCTTCTGATAAGCGTCCCATGCGAAGCCATATCCAATTTGTTCATTATTTTGATATTTTAATTCATGGGAATGAAAAGGGAAGTCAAGAACAAAGTATAAACAGAATGGTTGGTGGGAACAAACTGTGAACTCGTCTATTCTAACTTATTCACATGTTATCCAATCAAAGATTTGACTTGTTTTGAAGGCCCATTGCTCTTTGGATATGTCATCTTAAGCAAAGTTAATTGCATTTGGGCAATTAAATGATGTAAGTCTTGAATAATTTCAGACTGAACTGGTAAATCTTCTGGTGATGTTGTTGTTCAACCTCCGGTAAAGAAGTCTAATCTATGGCTAATCAAATGAGATAATCAACAGGGAAAGGACAAACAACTCCCTCAGTGACGGCAACGAAGAATGGAAAAGTAGCATTTCCTCCAGGTTGGAGCGGCATTATTTTATCGTGTCAGAAAACTAAGAAAGGAAATTTTTCTGAAGATAAGAATACATTGGGGTCCGAGAATCCTTATCCATCACACTCAACATCCAGACCCCAATAAAGATATACTTCCTACCTTTAACCATTTTACTTTAATATCCCCGCAAGTATTTGAAATCATATAAATACTGGTTGAACCGTTCCTGGCCATCTCTATTTCCATTTCATCTGGCATATCTTTACAAAAAATCTAATCATCTTTTTATCAGATTTATGTGTCTGGTTTGAAAGAGTGAAAGGAAAATATGTTGGCAATTTTCCACAAGGCATGTGCTCATCCTCCTGAGGAGCTGAACAGTCCAGCTTCTCACAAATCTTCTAAGAAGCCTAAACTGCCTGAAGAAACCCTGAATGAGTTCCATTCTCATTACCCTCATAACACTTTTTCCATGAGCTTTGGCAACGCTGCTGTTCTAGCTTATGTTCGCCCTGAAAGTCCTTATTTAATTCATCAGAGGTATCTATTTTTCTACAGGGAAATGGTCTATGTGTGTCTATATATGGAAATTGCTGATATGATGATCGATTGTTTCTTTTGGGGTTACTTTTGCAGGTTGTTTTGTGGGTTTGATGACATATACTGCCTCTTCCTAGGGAGCTTGAACAATCTTTGTACGCTGAATAGGCAATATGGTCTGTCAAAGGGGAGCAATGAGGCCATGTTTGTGATTGAAGCTTATAGGACCCTGCGAGACAGGGGTCCGTACCCTGCTGATCAGGTTGTTAAGGACCTTGATGGAAGCTTTGCCTTTGTTATCTATGACAGCAAGGCTGGAACTGTTTTTGCTGCACTGGTAAGTCGATATTTCCGGTATTAGAATTGACTTGTACTAAGGCAAATGGGAATCAAATGAGATCTTTAGTTTATATTGGCTATGTTGCTCCGATTCTTCCTCTTTTTCCAAGTGGCTCGACCTTCCTAACATATGGAAAAACATAGAAAAAAAATTAACTGAAACACTCCTGGAGATCGAGTAACAGTGAAGTTGCATCTTCTGAGATTGCAGGGTTCTGATGGTGGGGTTAAGCTGTACTGGGGAATTGCAGCTGATGGCTCTGTGGTTATATCTGATGATTTGGAGGTCATCAAAGAGGGCTGTGCCAAATCCTTTGCTCCTTTCCCAACAGGTATTGGACAGGTTCCTTTTTCTGGTGGAATTGGTTCCTCAAACCTTGAGGCTTTAAGTTCAAAACCTGCATAGTATCACATCCAAGTAAATGATTCCTAGGAAACCTTTTTATGTTATGATATATTTAGACACGACCTGATATAACTCATCATTCAATTGTGGGGATTTGCAGGATTCATGTTCCACAGTGAGGGAGGGCTGATGAGCTTCGAGCATCCAATGAACAAAATCAGGGCAATGCCAAGGACAGACAGTGAAGGAGTGATCTGCGGTGCTAATTTCAAGGTGGATGTATACGCAAGGGTTAACAGCATTCCACGTGTGGGAAGTGAAACAAATTGGACTCACTGGGATTCACAGTAAGAACAAAAGATTGCTATGGTTTTCTTCTCCCAAGACCAAGAGGAGTCTGAGGACCAAAGCTGAAACAAAATTTCTCTAGGATCTCTTCTGTTTCTTTCTTCCCCTAGTTCTTGACCTTTCTAGTACTTTTCTTGTTTTTGTTTCTGTTGTTTCTTTGGGATTGTAAATAATATAAAACCAAATGAGTATCCTACTTTTCTTGAAAACTTTTCCAGTAATCTCACATTTCAAAGGGTGGTTCCCCAAAAATTCAAGAATGGAAAAGAGTTCTTGGGCAAAACATATTTCAATCTGTAAATGACTACCCAAAATCTACATCAATGTGTTTATAACTTTTAAGCCAATCTCCATAGCAATCAATTGGGCCTTAAATGCAAGTCCCCATTATAGATATAGCATGCTACTTTATTTAGATATTTGATAGATGGACCAAGCTAAAACTATAAAGCAAGACCACCCATTGAATCATTATTACAATTAAGATTATTTTATAAAAAGTTAAAATTTTCAATTATTAACATTGACATAACACTTGATTGTACTAATATATTATATTCATTTCGATGTGAAATTGAATATGACATATACGAATAATTAATTTTTATAATGTCTCAAATTATGTTAATAAAATATAAAAAAAATTTTAAGTTACAATAAAAATAAATTAATTATCAAATTTAGGTTAAAAATAATTTTTAAATAAAAATATTCGAAAATGTGTATTAGTAAAAAGAAAAATAAAGCAATAATAATAATTAAAAAGAAGAAGCAAAAAGAAAAAGAAAAAAACCACTTTGACTGACTTGACCATGGGCTTTACTCTTTCAGTCCCTCGTCAGTTATAACACGCGCTTCCTATCTCTTAATTCTATTTTCCAGCAATGCCCGACCCTGACCCGAAACTCGACCCGGAAAACCAAGAACGGGACAATGCCGATGATCTTGATGAAGAAGATGACGATGACGACGAATACGACAAAGAAGATGAAGAAGAAGGAGAAGACTACGACGACGTCGCGTTCGAACCCGCCACGCCTCGAGCGGTGAGGCTGAAAATGGACGCTCTAGTGCGACGTATGTTGACCGGTCCCGTTTTAATCCACGTACACGATGTGATCATCAAAGGGAACACGAAGACTAAAGGCTACATAATCGAAGCCGAAGCTTTAGAAGCTTTAAAGAAAGCCACCACGATGCAGGAGCTGTTGCAAGCATCGAACGCGGTTAATTCGAGGCTGAAATCGCTCGGACTGTTCAATTCCGTTAAGATCACGCTAGATTCGGGCCCGCCGGAGATCCCTGGAAGTGCCAATGTAGTTATTGAGGTTGAGGAAGCCAGGAATCGTTTATTGGGAGAGATTGGGGCTTATACGAAAACTGAGGTATATATGCTTTGTAAAAATTTAGGGTTTTATGAAGAAATTAATGCAATTAGTTTGATTTGGATGCAAATGCCATAAAGTAATTAAAATTTTTTCTTTTTTGGAAAATGTTTGGCATTGCTTTTTAATTGGGATAATAAAAAAGTCAAATTTAGACTAAATTAAGATTTAAGTAAGATTAAGCGCTTATACCTTTGTTATTAGATATACTAAGAAATTGTTTCTGAATTTCTGATTCAGTCCTCTTGTAAAAGTTCTCCTTTTATGATGCTCTTAAGTATTTTCATTAGCCTTTCCAGTTTGGGAGTTCTTAGCTAGTTTACATGTGCACAAGGTTGCGAATTCAAATGGAAATTGTTATGAAACATGGATATATTGCTGCTCTCACGTAATTTGTGTGAATTATGATTGTATGATGTTTTTGTAGGCTAAATCTTCCTCGGTGGAAGGATCAATCAATTACAGGAATTTGTTAGGGTATGGGGATCTCTGGGATGGTTCAATTGCTTATGGCTTTGACCACTCAGCAGAGGTAAGTGGTGGTGTGTATTTCCCCAGATTCAAAGCATTGGTAGCTCCTGTAACCGCTCGTGCATACATTTTGACCCAAGATTGGCTAAACTTTTACTCTTACAAAGAGCGATCTGTTGGACTTTCTCTTGGTTTATGTTCAAATAGATATCATAACTTGGAATACCATCTGGCATGGCAAACCTTAGCAGATGCATCTCAATTGTCATCATTGTCTATAAGAAGCGAGCTTGGACACAATTTACTTTCATCTTTGAAGTATAGGTTAAAGATTGACAGAAGAAATTCTCCTGTGAGGCCAACCCGAGGATATGCTTTTGTGGCTACCACTCAGATTGGGGGCCTTGCACCTGATAGTCATAGCTTACGGTTTCTACGCCAGGTTTGGAACTATGCATGTGCTTCATATTGCGGTTTTAGTTGTATTTGTATTGCCATACGTTTATCACTTTGTACTTGCCCTGCAGAAGCGTTTCTGTGTGTTAGGTTTTCATGACAAGTAGCAAAAATTGTGTTAAGGGATTGTCATCTATCCCTGTATCTGTATGTCTTATGTGTGTGCAGGGGTCTATAGTTTAATTTTGAATCCCAATGCAGTAGCCAGTAAGCATATTTGTGGATATGTGAATGTTCATAATGCAATTGACTGCCAGATGGAAGTTTAGGTAGGCTGGGGCTTTTGTTCTTAACATGCTAAACTTAATTTAGTTTTATGAGAGAAGAATAGAAATGATATTTTATTTCCCTTGATGTGAGGATGCTGGCTTTGGCCATTGTGATGCATTTGATCCTCACTGGCCTAAAAGTTTCTCATCCAGGGTTAGGTTAGCTAATTTCTGGATCTTAGACATCTGAATTCGTGTAGGAATATGAATAGTCTTGTATACAACTCTCTTTTGTGATCATACTTTGGTTTGAATTACCTTTTTCCATGTGGTCATTGTTGTTGTTATTTAATCTAGTTGCTAACTATTAATAAAATTCATTGGTTAGTCACCAATTATACTCTTTCACCCTCAACTCAGATGATTTATTATTCATTTGATTTTCTAACAGGAGTTTGATCTTCGATGTGCTATTCCTCTCGGATTTTACAATGCAGCATTTAATTTTGGGATTTCTACTGGTGTTATCTTTCCATGGGGGAATGGGTTCTTGAACAAGACTACATCCTTGCCAGAAAGATTCTTCTTAGGTGGCAATCTGTCTCCAGTTTGTGCCTTAGGAGGGCCAAAAGCGTTATGGGGATTTAAGACAAGGGGAGTGGGCCCCTGTAAGCCTACAAGGCAAATCAACGATGAGGATGCTGATGCCGTTGGGAGGGATTTTCTTGGAGGAAATCTTGCTGTTACTGCTCTGGCGGACCTTTCTTTTGATCTTCCACCTAGGTGGTTTAGGGAAAAGGGAATCCATGCACATGTCTTTGCATGTGCTGGAAATGTTGCTAAGTTAGCAGAGAATTACCGAAGTTTCTCTGTTCAGAAGTTCATAGAGTCATTCAGAAGTTCTGTTGGAGTTGGGATTGTTGTCCCTACAAGTCTATTTTGCATGGAGGTTAGTTTCTCTGTCCCTTTATTCAAAATTTTTAAACTAAGCAATGGAGAATGGTTAAATCTTACTGGTTTTGATCCTTTTCTGAGTTGATAAGTTTTCTTATCATGATTAGTTGAACTTGAATCTTTGATGTGGCATGAGAAGCAAGCAATTAACTTTATGCTTTGGTGAAAGTACGAGAAAAAAGAAAAGAAAACTAAGAGATATATAAAATTGGAATAAATGAAAAATAATTTATGATTCCACTAGTGTGCTCAGTAAGAGGAAGAGAATTGGATGAAAAGGAAAATGTGCCAAAAATTCAAATTTTATACATTTCTTTAAGCTTACTCTTTCTGGTTTTTGGTTGTTCATTTTGTTTTGTTGACATGCTTGGTATGTTCTGCTGACATGATTGGTTTTTCTACCAGCTTAATTACTGCTACATACTGAAGAAGTTTGATCATGACCATGCAAAGGCCGGCTTTTGGCTAACCTTCTCTCGTCCATCATAGAATGTTGAAATCTTTGTCAATGTTTGTCATTTAGTAACATTGGTATGACATAGAAGGCCCGTCAGTTCAAACAATGAGTTTTTGGATACCTTGGCAGTTCTGCTTCTTTGTTGGATATCTTAGTTTCAACAGTGTTGATATGGCCCTTGTCACCTCAAGAATAGGGGGGAAATAATTGTATTTCAGTTAATGGTGGGAGTATACATGGGATTCTTTCTTGTGGGTATCCAATAAAACCACGGGTTGTCTCATTTCCAGACAGGGTTTGCTTGAGAACCTGATTGTTTACTGATCACAGTGAAATTTTTTTGAGGAATACTCTTTTTCCTTCATTTGTCCGGATGGCTTATTAACCCTGATGATATCTGATGCTTGCATCCTGGGTAAAGATTTGACGTTCTTGTATTGAAAAAATAAAAAAATCAATAAAAGAATACCTTACTGCTATTGCTCTAAAATTATTCTGGAATTTTTGAATGCTTTTTGGAGCCCAAATATGTCATCATATTATATTCTAGTTTGATATATTCAAGTGTATCCGTGTTAATCTCCTGCAATAAATCATGGAAAGCCAGCCTAGATCATAAGCATCATCCTTAACTAATCATGGTATATGGACACTGATGACTTTTACATCATTCTGGCTTCAATTTCATCTCCAAATCTTCCCAACAAGATTTAATACCTTACCAGAATCACAGAATTTCTGCATTTAACATGATTGATTTTAGAAGAGAATGTGGATGCTACTACAATCACATATCATTTTGATTTAATTTTGTATAACTGATCCATTAGTGTAAACTGATTCTCACCGGTACAAAATGGAAACTTACAGAGAAAACAATTAACCAAAACCTGCTGTTTCACACTGGATACAAAATCGATTTTAGTAAATAATGATTGTTCTTGCTTGGCAGACAAGGGATCTTGATCAACATCATTCCCTCCACATATCGGCAAATTCATCAGGCTCCAATGGGTTAGATAGCTCGTGCATTTTCCTCCTTGTCTTCGCTTTGACTTTCTTCGCATACTTCCCGGCCTTCTGCCTCTTCTCCAATGCCCTGATCTGCAAATGTTGGGAAAGGAAGCACAAAGTGTCAATACTTATGAAAAGTATAAAGGAGGAACATGAATCTTGCCCTACTTTAACAGAATCCATCAAAATCTCATTAACCACAATAATTTGCACCACCAAAATCACGATTAAGGTGAAATCCTCTAACCTGGTTTGGTGATACATAGAAAGGATTCTCATATAGTGTTGGACCTCCGAAGCTGCCACCAAATATCTTGATCGGATTCAAACAAAATCTCGGACCAACCTGCACAGAACCAGTATCTAGAATTAAATAACAATCACGGGTACTAGATAATCACATTATGTAAATAAGAAAGCATATCACTGCATACCTCAACAAGGGTCATTTTATCAAGGCCCCCTCTAACCATTTTATCTGACTCATTATGAGGAACAGATATCTGCATTAAAAAACAGCAGTGTTAAAGAGTGAATTTAAAAGTTAATGCATTCATTAACAAATAATGAACATGCAAATATTTGGCATTAGAGAAACTTATTCTAATCATTTACATCACCGTTTTCTTTTGAAGGCTTCAAGAACAAAAATATCTATCATTCACAGCATACATCATACAATAGCAGGAATGCAGTCCCAACTCACAATTAAAAAAAAGCACTAGAGATTTTTCAAAGTGGAACTAAAATTAAAATAAATGAGGATATTCATTCAAGAGCAATACAATGTCAGGGAGGGCAAAGTAGAGAAAAAATGTACAGGCATTTTCCTAGGAAAACTATGACAGTCCAGCCCAGCTCCTGCACTTAAACCTAAACAATCTAAGCGAAAGTTAAAAGGATGGAAATCCAAGTAACTGAATTCAGCAGCCCATCTAGTTGAAAATACTACTACTGCAACAACAATTCCCATCCATTAGAGATGCCACCTCTAAGATTCTTATGGTTTGATTGGCAGCTATAAGGAGTTTAATACTAAAGCAGCATCTGTTGTGCCCAAAAAATACAGACAGAAAAGAAGCATAATGAAACTTTTACTTTCTGTTTCCATCTTCAAACATTCAGATACAGTGACCTAGTATTAAGAATTTAATCTATACTATCAGAAAATATAGCACACATTACAAAAGCACATCCTTCACAAACCTGGTAATTGCGGAACCATATGTGGTCATCAACAATGGAGAAAACAAAGACATGATCATGGTAAGGTTTAGATTTCCTGTGCTCCTTCGGAGTTCCAAATATCTGAAAGAAAAAATATATATTAAAAAGAAAGTGTCATAAATGGAATATTCTCATTTTCACCCCACAATATGTTTTAAGTAAAAAAGCCATAGAATCTCAACAATTTGTGCACAGATAAAAGGGGGGAAAACCTAAAATGCTGATATACCAAAACAATCTTCACATCATTTAACAAAGAAATTTCACAATTCAATAAGGTGAAACCATTCACACAGGACGAGCAGAAACAGAGGAACGGATAAGACAGTCCATGTAAAATTGTAGCCAATTGTGCATTTCAAGTACTATCTAAGAGACTTTGAATTTAGACTGCTACAGGTCAAAAGACTGGGAGAAAACTCAAAAAACTTGATTCAGCGAGTGAGGAAATACATGTTTTATCTATATGTGGGAAAGATAGACATCAAAGGAGCATTCCTTTTAAAGAAGAAAAGGCATTATCAAGATACCTGCATGATCATCTCCTTCAGAAGCTTCCAATGAGCATCTTTTTCAAAATTGCCCGAGAAAGTCAACAAAGGACGTGAACCTTTCAAATGATTTCCAGTGAGCTTCAGTTCTTCCATTGTGTGCACTGAAATGAACAAAATGAACTTCATTAAGCCACAAGAAACAAGAAAATAACTGCAGACCAACCAAACAACATTCAGAAACTTATGCATATAGAGTACTAGTCATAATAGTAATATTACCGGCTTTAACCAAAAATTTAACAGATGGACCACTGGGACACTTTGCCATCCATAGATAAAGATCCTGATGTTTCCTACACTGGCATAGACAACAAAAGTTGTATATAAACATATCGTAATTTGACCACAAAAATCTAAATTAAAGCAAGCTAAAGCCAGCGTATTTCAGCAG
This sequence comes from Theobroma grandiflorum, assembly GCA_036013995.1. Lineage (NCBI taxonomy): Eukaryota > Viridiplantae > Streptophyta > Magnoliopsida > Malvales > Malvaceae > Theobroma > Theobroma grandiflorum. Next base: position 30,949,900 of record CP142133.1, read on the forward strand.
AAAATTTAAGTGAGTACCATATCAAGAGTTAATTTTGACGCAATGTTTATAATTGTATACACTCTCAGTGTCAAACAGTGCAAGCTCATCAAACTTCATAGTTATAACTATCAAAACTGGCTACACTTTATTTTTGCAAAAAAATTAAAAAAAAAAAAAACCAACAAAGCTTAGATGTTTACCTCAAAAAACAGACAGGAAGAACAACCACTCAACTCAATAAGCTCATTCAGTGTAGCGCCTTTACTACTCTTCGACTCAACCTTGTTATCCTTCTTACAATGAGGCAAAAGTGAAACCATATTCAACATCAAATGCCTATACCTACAAAATAAAACATTAAACCCAAATCAAAAACAAACTCAACCCAACCCAACAATCAGGCAAAAGAAAACAAACATTTTTTTTTACCAACGAACCTGTAATTGATACGGCGTGAACATGTAACCATAACTTTTTCTTTGTTTCTAAAAACCTGGGAAGAAGAATCAGGATTAGACTCGGTTTGTTTTTCAACTTCTTCCTTGTCTTTCCAACCCAGAAGTGTTCTCTTTGGTCTCTCTGGAGCTCCTTCATCTTTCTTCGTTGGTTCAGCTGTCTGGGTTTCTCTTTGCTTTCGTTTCTTCCCCATTGTTTAACAAAGAGGGAGTCGAACGAGAAGAGTTTTTACTTGGGTTTTGGCTGCAGGAACAGACAGAGGAAAACTAGAAGCTTTTGGCTTTTGATAAACCCTAGTTGAAACCTGACCGGCTGACTCCATTTCCATAAATGGGTTGGGCTTGAAGTTAATAAATATTGGCTCCTTAAGAGCCCAAATCCAAGGGATTGAAGCTAGAGATGGACCTGATATGGGCCATGGCCTTCTTAACTTTAATGACATTTTTATTTTTATATATAAATTGAATTGCAGTTATTAAAGAAGACATAATATTTAAAAAAATTCTCTAAGTATTTGAAAAAAATTTAAATTAACGTTATTCTCTTATTATCGACAATCAAATTTTTATATTTTTATTTTCGATCAAATAAATTTTTATAACTAATGAACGTCACTTTTCATTTTATGTCACTTACTACTAACGTAACATACCAACATATCATATCGAGTGATGACATGATATGATGATGTGACGTAATGACATGATCAAGTTACATTCTGCTCTTCATCTTAATGTCATGTCAGTAATTTTTATTTTTATAATTTTATTGAGGAATTTAAAAAGTTTAACATAAAAAAACCTTTACCTAAAGTTTGCCCTAATTTGATTGTAGGCAATTTACAACAAGGTTAAGCAAAATATGGAAAGCCAAGTTTGTTTCTCTTTTATTTTTTTGTTCAACAGTGTCTTTAATTTGGCCATTTGGTCAACAGTGCTTGAGGAGAGGGAGCTAAATTGCAGGTTAATCAATGGACTAAGCATTTAATTAATGCAAAGATTAATTCAATAGTCCGTAATGTCAACACATATTAATTGCTCCACAATGCTTAATTTTGGGGTCTCCATTGTTAATGTAATAATATATTGATTAGTAAATTAGTTTGGCAAGAAGCTCTAGCATTCATGAATTCTGATTCTAATACTTTGAAAAATTAAGTAGCAAATCTGTTAATTATGGAAGACTATCCAATCTTGATTCTCCCCAGTCATGATTCATTAGCTTTAGACACTTGTGCGAAGCATGTCATTTAATTATAGCATTAAATCGTAATCAAATCTTTCCTTAATTCTGGGTTCACTTCTAAACTTTATATAAACCCTGTCAATTGCAACTAGAGAAAATCATTCCAAGGTTAAGGCGAGGGCGGGAAGAGCAAGATTGCAAAATGTTGAAGCAAGTGTCTTTAATTTTCATTGTTCTTTTTGCTTGCTACATGGGAGTTCACTCTCAAAGATTGAAGCATCTCACCAATCAACTTGAAGTGAAAGTGCCAGCAGGTGAGGTTTGGGAGCTATACAGGCACCTTGGAATCTCCAAGCTTGCTGCAGATCAGCTCAAAAATGTTATTCAAAGCATCAAGGTTTTGAAAGGTCATGGTGGGGTTGGCACTGTTCTCAAACTCACCTTTGTTCCAGGTATTAAAACCCTTTAAAACCAAATTTCTTGATCATCTTTTTAATGGTTTAAGTTTTTTTTATATATATATTTGGAGGAACAGGAATTTAATTCTACTCTTTTTGAGAGGGAGATCAGGCATCAACTAATAAACCAAATCATGAATTCTTTTGATGAATCAGGGAATTCAAGCTACACAGAGAAATTCACTGTAATTGATGACAAGAAGAGAGTGAAAGTGGCACGAGGCCTGCAAGGAGGATGTCTATCAATTGGTTGCTCAAAGCAAATCGTTCGCTTTGACATTATAGAGAAATCCAAGACATCAAGTATCATCAAATCCGACATTTCCTATGCTGTCAAGAAAGAGTTCGAAGCTAAGGATCCAAAGCCTAACATCCAACTCTTGGCAGCTGCTGCCCAAATTGCAAAAAAATTTCTTGAGAGTAAACATAATGCTTAAAAATTTCTTGACAGTAAACTATATATGATATCTAGCAGCTACACTCACTATATTGCTGTTGTTGGGGCAGGATTTTGATGAAATGGAAATCTTGAACTTAGCACATTATTAATTTCTCAGTCTCTAATATGTTTCCCTTCGTTATGATTGATCCAATTCTATGATCTTGAAAGCATGCTTGTTCTTATTCTATACAATTATCATGAATTCTTGAATTCTCTTTCCCTTTCGGCTTTGGAATTGTTGAGAAATAAAGGTAACTGAAGAGCAAAGATTGAAGCAAGAATTGGCTCTGGGGTTGGGGGTCCAAATTTGTATGTTTAGCTTGGCTGGGTTGTAGTTCCCTTGATTGTCTTTTGTTGAAATTTATGGATCAACTAGGGAAAATAGGCATGGGAGAGCTCTTTCCAACACTAACTTGTTCTAAAACCAATGCTTAGTTTCCAGTAAGATTCAGACTTGGTACATACAAGGATGGAGATGACTGAACTTGGTCACAAGTCCTGCTCAAAGACAACGTTGCTCTTCTCAATTTGCTTGTTGATACACTGCCTTAATTAGCTATAAAATGGAAAACCAATCAGCTAAATCATAACTCTGCTGTCATCGTTTTCTATTTTTGACATACCATAAAAGTCAAAAAGGTAAAATATATATAAGGAAACGGAATTTCTTCTTGGCCTTGATCAAATGAAGGAAAAAAGAGGAAATATTGAAAAGTAAGATTTGAAGCAATTCCAGCTGGAATGAGTTCAGTTCTGCCCAAGAATTTGATTGCTTCAAAATACTCTTATACGCGTTTGGGTGGTTCCAAAATTTATGATGTCTGTTGGTTGCTTGCATGCCTTTTGCCTTCTTTGACTTTTCGTGGCTCTTTTCATAATTATTTATGATATCTTGTTAGATGTTAACACCTCAACAAATTTCTTACCAATATTGGAATGGTGGGCAATAATAGAAGCTAATTAGAAAAGCTCCAACTTTTGGGACTTTTATATCTCAAATTGCTGACGATTCAGGAAATCCTTTTCCAATATTGAACATAGGTTTTTAGCCCATTTTTCACACTAATGCTAGGGAAATTTCCATCGACAAAGCATACAAACACCAAATCAATAAATTATTGACAAGATATTCCGTCAGCAATTCAATCAGTAAAATCTCTAATTAAGTTACATATATCGTCAAATATAATCAAAGGGAATATATTGCAAACCTCAAAGTCTTTATTCATTTATTTCTTCAATCATACAAGGTATAAGAGCATAAAATTTTCTAGTACAAGAAGATAGAAACAATGAGAATTCAACCCTCCCCATCAATCTGTTATATTAGACTGATGATCTTTAAGCATTGTGTTTACTCTCGAGGAACCTTTTAGCAATCTGTGCAGCAGCTGCTAAGAGTTGGATATTGGGCTTTGGGTCATCAGCTTCAAACTCTTTCTTGACAGCATACGCAATGTCAGATTTGATGATGCATGAGGCATTGGTTTTTGCTATGATATCAAACCGAACGATCTGAACAGAACAACCAATTGCTAGACATCCTCCTTCCAATCCCTTTGCCACTTTCACCCTCTTTTCGTCATTAACCGCAGTGAACCTTTCTGTATAGCTAGAATTGCCTGATTCAAACGAAGCCAAGATCAGCTCCAGGCATGGAATATTGACAGAAGAAACATTGACTTGAAAAGGGTTATAAATATATATAAATTGGTACCTGGAACAAAAGTGAGTTTGAGGATAGTTCCAACCCCGCCATCACCTTTCAAAACTTCAACACGTTGGATGACGTTTTTAAGCTCTTGGGCAGCAAGCATTGAGATCCCAAGGTGCCTGTAAAGCTCCCAAACCTCGCTTGCTGCCACCTTCACTTCAAGCTCATTGGTAAGATGCTTCAACTTTTGGGACTCAACTCCCATGTAGCAAGAGAGAAGAACAAAGAGAACGAAAGATACTTGCTTCAACATTTCTGCAAATATATCTTGGTTTTTGATGAATTTTGGCTTGCCTTTAAGGTGAGATTTACAGGGTTTTTATAGAGTGTAGAGATGAGCTAGGGATCATGCATTATATGTGGGATGACAATGGCAGAATTGAAGTCATATGGATAATAAATTAATAATGCATTGAGGGTCGCATGGGAAGAAGTCTTGGCCAGGAATCACGGCTGCTAGGAGGAGCCTTTTAACAACATAGTTTTGGAAGCCGATTTTGATTTGATGATGTTTAATGCGTCTTACTTGTTCTTTTTCAATATGTGACTTGAGCCAAAGTTGATGAATAATTCTTGCCAAATTAATTTTTGTGTCAACATTAATACCATTATTTGGGCAACATTTTAAATACATTTTTTGATTTAAAATTTCATGTAAATCTTATTTTTAGTAATAAATTACTCCCTTTGTTCTTTTTTTTGTCCATCTTTGACTTTTACGGATATTAAGATAAAAGCTTTGATTTTGACATATTTTATGTCAAAATTTGAAAATTTTTTATGACATAAACATTCAATACATTTTAATATGAAAAAGTTAAAAAAATCATGAAAAATAAATTTTTAATATAAAAAAGTAAGAGTATATATGTCTAAAAAAAAAAAAAACGACTTCATTTAGGGATGTTCTGAAAAGAAAAGATGGGTAAAGAAAACGAGACGAAGGGAGTATGACAAATTTAAAATAATTTTGTTGATATTAAAGGATCCATAAAAATTTAGGAAAAGATTATTAAGGTGCTTATATATATTTATATGAAGGAAAATTGTGGGCAAAAGGATATAGTTGCATAGCTTGATTTTGTCCTTGAAGAACAAAAGAAAGAGAAAAACGTTTACAGCAAGAACAGATGCTGTCACAAATACCTTGATTGATTACTTCCCGATAAATTAAGATTGACTTTGACTCAAACGAAAACCTTATACTCAAACCTATGTTGAAGACCAAGCCTAGACAATTATTTGATCATAAAAGCTATAATAATTCAAAGGCAGAGCTTGGTCTTAATAGAATAATTCATTTTGACAGAATATAATTATATATATTATTTTATTGGAGAAGATATATTTCTATTATTAATTAAGTCGTATACAATGGTAGGAAGAGTGGACAAAATCTATTTTTGTTGTTATTAAAGAGTTGGCATAGCGAATACCTTATCATATAGATTAGCTCATTTGGACTGTGGCAGTTGCACTCTGGCTTTTTTCAAGACATTTCTGTCATTTAAATCATTAGAGAACCTTGTTTCTACCACCATATCAATCCTGCTAGACCATGAAGGCAAGGGGTAAGGACCTCATGGAGGAGGGGGAGTGTATGGTGTGCCCCCCATCACAACTCCATCAAGGGAAGAATGAATGCAGGGACCTCCTCTTGGGAGGTTTATGACGGGTATGAGGTTGATGATCTTTTTCTTCCTATTAGGTTTCACAAACACAAATATATAAGCAGATACAAAACATATTAGTTCTAAGTTGTTGAAAATTCATGAATCAAGTTAACAACTAATAAATCTAACTAGAATTTAATTCCATATAAGGCAATCTCATGCACGATATAATCTAGTTTTGTCGAAGGATCACACCTTATCTAATACATAACTAGTTACTAACATCTTTCATGCTTAATTTGAATATTTTGGAGTTATACAAAATCACTTAAATTATATCCAAGGACAAAGATGTTAACAAAGAAAGAATAACCATAGAAGAAAAGAAAACAGCTGATGTGATGGATTCAGATGGAATTTTTGGAAAAACATTTTTATTTGGAACCTGCTCGAATGATTCCTGCTCTTCCAAAACTCAGAGAGAGAGAGAGAGAGAGAAAGATGGCTGATCGTTTCCTTCCAAATGAAATGCCAGAGTTTGTGGCAGAAACAACAACCACGGGAGGAACCACCAGAGACTCGCTCACCAACCTCCTATCTTTACCTTACGAAACATTCTCTGATAAGCTTAAAACCTCAGCTTTGGACCTCAAATAGACAGTACTCTCTTTTCAAAACTCTATATTGGGTTTATCAAATTTTCATTGTTTTTAGCTCATTGTTTTTAGCTTCGTTTAATGCATAAATCAATAGAATTATGCATATAGAGATTAACTTCGGCAACTTTATTGTATTTTCTGTTCTGGGTATGTTGAGATTTTTTAAAATTAACCAAGTTTTGCTTCTTGTTTTCTTTTTGCACTGCAAAACTCTGCTTTGGGTTGTTGAATTTTCATTTTGTGCTTCATTTCATGTATTCCCATCAAGTGAATTATGCATATCGACATTAAAGTTGGTGACTTGACTGTACTTTCTGTTCTGGGTATGTTGAGATTTTTTTAAATAACCAACTATTGCCATTAGAAATGATCAATTATATTTCATGAAGGGGGTGTTGAGATTCCCTGGATTCGTTAGACATGGATTTATGTGCTTAGTTTTGGACCGGATTTTTTATAGTTACTGAGAATAACGAACTTAGGCTGTTAGGTGGATTGCATAAACTTCATTGGAGTTTGTACATAAATCCATTCTAGTTTTAAATTCAAGTGATTAAGTTCTTGAATCCTTTTTGTTGTTGTTGTTAATGATGGTCGAGTGAATTTGTTGGAATCATTAATCTGATATCTGGTGAATAAGAAATTAACTCAGATAGTTTTCTGTTTACTATTCCAAATTGACAAACAATGTTGGAATGGTTGGCCAACTCTCAGTCTGAACATAGCTCACATTCCAAAGGAAACTCACGAATTATCTCAACTAGGATTATTATGGTGTACATAAGATTGCTTATACAGAATTCTTGAATTCTCTTCCCCTTTCCGATTTCGACTTGTTGCTAGCTAAGGTAACTAAAGAGTAAAGATTGAAGAATGTGATCTCACCAATTCCTTAATTGGAGCAAGAATTGGCTTTGGGGTTGGAGGTCCAAATTTATTCATTTAGCTTGGCATGGTCGTAGTTCCCTTGATTGTCTTCTGTTGAAATTTATGGATCAACTAGGAAAAATAGACATGGGAGAGCTCTTTCCAACAATAACTTGTCATAAAATCAATGCTCAATTTCCAGTAAGATTCAGACTTTACTTCAGTGCAAATGATAGATTTGGTACATACATGGTTTGATGGTTCAGTAAGATTCAGAATTTGATTGTTTCAAATACATGGTTGGGGTTCCCAAAATATATGATGTATGTTGGTTGCTTGCTTGCTTTGGGACTATCTCAAATTGCTGAGGATTCCATTAGGCAATCCTTTTCCAATGTTGATCATAGGTTTTATAGCTCATTTTTCACACTAATATTACGAAAATTTTCATTGGTAACGCATCAAAATTACCGAATAGGAAGTTTTCGATCGATGGTTGGATCGGCAAAGTCGCTAATTCTTACATATATCATCGAATATAGCCAAAGGGATATATATTGCAAAGTCTCAAAGTATTCCGGAATGTATTGCAAACCACAAAATTCTTATTCATTTTTTTCTTCGATTATATAAGGTATAAGGGCATAAATTTTCTAGTACAAGAAAGATAGAAACTTTGAGAATTCAACCCTCCCCATACTAACTTCAAAGGCTTAAAACGATATATTTAACTAAGGCCTTTTTTATTGAAATTAAGAAAAAGAATTTATTAAAATTTTATTCTTTTAGTTTTTTGAGATGCAAAATGTCTAATTAAATTTTTATAATCAAGTTCTTCTAATATGTTTTTTTTCAATTATCAACATTATTCTGAAAGTAATATATGCATTTGAAAAAAATCAAGTCTTTTTATATAATTAAGTATGTCGATTGGACTGTTATCCTCTATTTATATAATTTTTAAAAAAATTTTTAGCTCTGGCAATAAATCCAAACTATTAATATAAGAATAGTTGTTAGATGTTAAGGGATATTCAAAATTAGCGCAATATTCTTTCAAACTTTATCATATAAAGACTTCGACTTTTTATAGCTAAATAGAAAACAAAAAAAATAATTTCATATATATATATATATTAAATTGTTCAAATTTACTTTTTAGTGAAAAAATTGCTTATTCTAATATATATAAGAAGTAATCAATTCTAAATGATTCTTTTAGAGATCTTGTTATTTCATTATCATCATTCTCATCAAAAAAAAATTTTTTTACGAATGATACGTGTAGTATGAAATTTAGGTTCTATGTTCATTTTAGATGCAATTTCACTAGAAGAAATCATAGCAAATGCAAATCCATCTTCTTTATATTTTTCAAAAAAAAAAAAGATGTTTTAATTTTTGAGAATTATTAGTATAGTAAGAATTGAGAAGTGATAAAAAATTGAGATTTATTAGGCACATAATTAGAAAAGTGAGAGAATATGCCATTTTTTTTAATTATCTTTGATTTTTACCTATTTTTAACTAGAAATGAGATAATAGTTGAGAATTAACAGAGATGTGGAAGTGATAGAGACTACTTATTTATTAAATATTGTTATGAATATTTTTGTAAATATCCATTTATTTCATGTATATTTAGATTTTGATGTAAATTAGATTTGATGAATATTAGGATTGAATCTATCTAATCCTTTAGCATTATCTTTATCTTGTAAATTCTATTGAGATAAAAGATTATTTGCCTATAAATAGATCCCCACTTCATTTGTAAATATACTTGAATAAGATTTTCTTATTCCCTCTAAATACTTTCTCTTATATTTCTTTTATATTTGTTCTGTTTAAGATTTATTTCATAACAAATATGAGATATTAAATTAATAAGAACAGATATTACAATTGATCTTAGCTAAGGTATAGTTAATTATTAAATATTAAACTTATAAGAACAGATACTACAATTGATATGATACTACAATTCATCTTAGCTAAGGTATAGTTAACTTATAAGAACAGATACTACAATTGATATGATACTACAATTCATCTTAGACCCGAAGCCTTATATCCAATTGGCAGCAGATTTTGCACAAATTGCTTAAAGGTTGCTCGAGATTAAATCAGCACCGACCCATGGGTAAAGCCACCCAAACCAGGGACTTGAGCTCTAAATTTAAAGAGGCTCCATAATTTTATAATAATTATAATATAATTAATTATATTAAAAAATATAAAAATTAAGATAATTAATAAAATATTTACCTATTCTCTCATATTTAATAATTAACTATGTCTTAGCTAAGGTATAGTTAATTAATCTTAGCTAAGACATAGTTAATTATTAAATATGAGAGAATAGGTAAATATTTTATTAATTATCTAAATTTTTATATTTTTTAATATAATTAATTATATTATAATTATTATAAAATTATGGAGCCTCTTTAAATTTAGAGCTCAAGTCCCTGGTTTGGGTGGCTTTACCCATGGGTCGGTGCTGATTTAATCTCGAGCAACCTTTTAGCAATTTGTGCAAAATCTGCTGCCAATTGGATATAAGGCTTCGGGTCATCAGCTCCGAACTCTTTCTTGACAGAGTATTTAATGTCCGATTTGATGATGCATGAAGCAGTGGTTTTTGCTATGATATGAAACTGAACACTTTGACGACGACAACCGACTCCTAGACATCCTCCATGCAAACCCTCTACCACTTTTGTCCTTCTTTCGTCATGAATCTCAATGAACCGTTCTAAATAGGTAGAATTGCCTGATTCAAACGAAGCCAAGATCAGCTCCAGGCATGGAAACTTGATATAAAGAAACATTCAATTGAAAAGGCTTTAAGTGTATATAAAATGGTACCTTGAACAAAATTGTATTTGACCAAAGTTCCAACGCCACCATTACCACGAACGTCGACACTTTGGATGACGTGTTTAAGCTCTCGGGCAGCAAGCTCTACGATCACGAGGTTCCTGTAAAGCTTCCAAGCCTTTTCTGCTGGCACCTTCACTTCAAGCTTATGAGTAAGATGCTTCCACTCTATGGACTCAACCCCCATGTAGCAGGAGCAAAGAAGAAAGAAAACGAAAGAAACTTGCTTCAACATTTCTGCAAATATTGGTTTTAATTTGATGAATTTTGGCTTGCCTTCAAGGTGAGATTTACAGGGTTTTTATAGAGTGTAGAGGTGAGCAAGGGATCGTGCATTAAATGTGGGTTGATAATGGCAGAATTAATTGAATCACGGCTGCTAGAAGGAGAGTCTGCCTTTTAACAACAGAGTTTTGGAAACCGATTCTGATTTGATGATTTTTAATGCGGCTTGCTTGTTCACTTTCAATATATGACTTGAGCCCAAGTTGATGAATAATTCTTGCCAAACTAATTTTTCTGTCAAAATTAATACCGTTATTAGGGCAAAAATTTAGATTTTTTTATTTGTTTAAAATTTCACGTAAATCTTACCCTTAGTAATTACTCCCTCCACCCTTCTTTGTTTTTTTTGCCCATCCCCGACTTTTACGGAAATTAAAATAAAAAATTTGATTTTAATGTATTTTATATTAAAATCTGAAAATTTTTTATGATAAAAACATTCAATATATACTTTTTAATATGGAAAAGCAAAAACCATGAAAAATAAATTTATAATATAAAAAAGTAAGAGTATACATATCTACAAAAGAAAAAAATGACTTCATTTAGGGACATTTCGAAAAAAAAAAAAGAATGATAAAAAAAAGGAGACGGTGAGAGTGTGACAAATCGATGAATTTCGTATAATTGTGTTGATATTGAAGGTTTGATAAAAATTTAGGAACGTTGATTAAAGTAATATTTATGTAATAAATACATTTTTACTTATATATGAATATGAACAAAAATTATGGAAAAAAAGGATATAGTTGCATAGCTTGATTGTCCTTGAAGAACAAAAGAAAAAGCAAAACGTTTACAGCAAGAATATACGCTATCACAAATATCTTGATTGATTATTTTTAAGTTATCATTATTATTCGATACGTGATACGTATCGTACAATACGATACAATATTAATAACAAATAATATGTACTTAGGATACAAAGCATATCGCATTTAATTAAGTATTGAAACGTATTGTATGATACACAATACGTTTTTTACAATACGAAACATATCGTATGATGCTATGATCCACTTTATAAGTTTATATTTAATTAATTATTAAAAATTTTAATTTTTTATTTTTTTTGAGTTGAAATGTGAAAAATTATATTTTCTGAGTTTTAATTTTTAGATTTTAAACAAAAATACTTAAAAAATTGAATTTCCTTTTAATTTTAACATGATAAATTTTTTTAATTTTTAATTAATAAATTAATATGATAAAATTTATATTTTATTTAAAAATCTATATTATTAAAGAATATGTTGAAAGTTTAATTTAAAAAAATGGTTATCTTTTCAATTTATGCCTTACAATCTTCATTTTTGTTAAAAAATTTAATTTTTCTCTTTATTTTACATATATAAATGTTAATTATTATTAGTTTTAAAATTTTTTTATCATATCCCCTCCAAAAAAAAATTATCATATCTTATGATATGATATGATACTCTATACTTGATGCTAAAAAATAAAATTTCAACACACGATACATATCTTGATTTAACAACTATAATTACTTCCCAATAAAGATTTTCATTGATTTTGGCTAAATGAAAACTTTACATCAAAGCTATATTGAAGAGAAAGCCTAAACATTTATTTGGTCATAAAAGTTATAACACTCATTGGTAGAGCTTGGTCTTAATAGAATAATTCCTTTAACAAATATGATTAAATATATGATTTTATTGGAGAAGATATACAGTAAAACCTCTATAAATTAATTCTTTATAAATTAATAATTTTGATTAAATAATATTTTTAACTGGTTTTGACTTGACATTAACGTTGTAAATTAATAAGATAATACATTTTAAAAAAAACATATAAATCTCAATTGATATATAAATTAATAATCTTCTTATACATCAAAATTATATATATGACTCAATTAGGAGACTTTTGTAAAATATGATTCTAATATTACTTGTTTCTTCTTGATATTAATGTATCCTTATACCTCATCTTTAACTTTTCTTAGTGCATTAAGAAACTCTAATATGGTGTTCTCGTATTGTAAAAGAAAATTATATAATGTGATTGTTGCTTTGAGTGCATCTTTACTTAACATAGGTTCCAATACATAACTATCGTCTTTAACTTCATTTTCTTTGTCATTTTCTGTAATGTTCTCAATAATTTGCTCGTCATGAATAATGATAACTCAAAATTCGGTAATTAAGTAATATTTGTATAATCATAATATACAATAAATGAATTAAATTTAATATTTTGGAAAAAAATAAAGAATATCTTGATAAATTAATTTTTTATTAATCAATGTATAAATTGATAAAGTATTAATTTATTAATTAAAAATTACCTCATTTAATAAATAAATTTTCATAGTCCTAAGACTGTTAATTTATAGAGGTTTTATTATACTACTACTACTACTACTAAGTCATATAACATGGTAGGAAGAGTGGACAAAATCTGTTTTTGTTGTTATTAAAGAATTAGCAAAGCTAATACCTTATCCTATAAATTAGCTCATTTGAATTGTGGCAAATGCACTCTATACCTAGGCGTGCATGTTGGCAAGGGGTAAGTGTCACGGGCTTGGAACTTGAGCTTAGATCTATGTGGGGTTTGGACTTGTGTATAGAAAAAATAAGCAAGCATACCCCTAAATATTTGTGAATAATGTTGCGAAAGCAAAAATAACTAAATTTGAGAAAAGATTTTGAGAAAAAATAATTATCTTATTATTAAGAGAAAAACGAATACTTAAGATTCTAAGCAAACAACCCTAAACACGCAAGTATTTGGCTCATTGGTTAGTGCATGATTCTTCTACCTAAAGAGTAAGGTTTAAATCCCCTTTCCTCCAATTATAAAAAAAAAAAAAAAAAGAAAAAACCCTAAATTGCTAGAATAATTGAATATGACTACTTTGACAATTTGACTCTATTACTTTTTCTTAATGCCTAAGGTAGTTATTTACAATGTGATAGCACCCTTTCCTAACCAAACTCTACTTCTAGTTGTTTAATACAGTTAAAGTAGGTAACAAGAGATTTAAATAAAAAAAATTATATTCCTAAGTAGAACACTACTAGCCTAAAGTCCTAATGCAAGTAAAATAAATAAAAAAGAATTCTAACCCTATTAAAACTACCCTATGCAAGCAGCCCTACTTGAAGTCAGGCTCTTCTTGCAAACTTCCTATGTAGTCGGGCATCTAGAAACCCCCAATCAATAGTGGTCAGATGCTAGTTGTCAATGGGCCCTCAAGTGATGTCACCCTAAGCTCAATTTGTGCCCTTGGGCATTATGTAACGCAAGTGTGTGCTACTGGTTCAACCCTTCATTAAGCTGGCTAGTCATGGGATTATGAACCATGACATTCTCCCTCACTTAATTCAGGCAATGCCCTCGTTGCCTTATGGTCTCTCTCCATAACAAGTCTTCAACAAATTCTTCGCGATTGATGTGGGCTAGATTGAGGCAATCGCCTATTGGCTGACTTTGAAACAACTTTATTGAACTAGACTAGTTATGGGATTATGGACCATGACATTCTCCCCCACTCTATTCAAGCAACGCCCTCGTTGCCTTATAGTCTCTCTCCACCACAAGTCTTCAACAAGTTCCCCACGATTGGTGTGGGCTAGATTAAGGCAGCCCCATGTTAGCTAAGTTTGAAACACCTTCAAGTTCAAATGTGTTTTGGCATCTGGATGTTTGGCTCGTGGTTGGCCTATGACATGCAAGTACACGGCTCTCTTGTGCACGGTGTCTCTTTTTGCAACACACATAGGATACAACGAGTTTGAGCTTAACGCCTTGGTCGTCAATCCAATGCCAAAGCTCTATTTTGCAAAGCTCTATTGTGTGACTTCTTATAGTATGTTTTGTTCGCTGAATAGATAAGAATTGAATAGAATAGCTATTATGTTAGAATATAATAAAGTGAGAATAGAATAGAATAGAATAATTATTACATAGTTTGGTATGACAAATGGAATAGGGTAAAAATAATTATTATGACTTATTACAGTATTTGGTTGGTAACAATAACTTTAGAATCAGAAAAGAATAAAAAATAAAAAGACAAAAATACCTTTTATTATATATATGATTATTTTATTTTATTTTATTTTATTTTATTTTTAATCTAATAATTAATATTATAAAATACTAATATTTTATTTATAATTTAAATGTTATTATGACTATTCATTTTTATTTTATTTTATTTTTAAATATTAATATTTTATAATTGATTTAAAATATTAGTAATTGGTAATTTAAATATTAATATTTTATAATTGATTTAAAATATTAGTAATTGGTAATTTAAATATTAATATTTTATTTATAATTTAAATATTATTATGATTAAAATATTAATACTTTTAATTAATTTTTAAAAGTTGCTTTGTGAAGCGCTTCGACACATTCAAAGTTGCTTCACAGCTCGTGGTTGATAATCATATCAAGGTGAGATACATGATTATCTAATGTTTGCAAAATGTCCCTAGACTCGTAACGTTTTGCAATACATGTGTGTATAGTTTCTATATGTGCAACGTTCACACTATCTTGAATGAAGAAGTTCAAACGTGATGTGGTTTAATCACCAATTGATGTTTTTTCTTTTTCAAAACTCTTTCTTATTTTTTCAAATTTTACGACTTCAATTTTGAATAAATTTCTTCTTCTTTGTGGTCCTCAGAGTTGTTAAACCTTACCCAAAATCAATTTTCCCTTAAACTTAGGGCTTCCTTAAATTTCCTTATTTCCTTAGGGTTTGTCTACCCTAACTCTCACCTTGGATTTTTCATTGGCTCTAATACCACACTTCCCTAAGAAAAGTGGGGTATCTTGCCTAATCTAACTTAGATACCACCTATTACGGATTTGAAACTTTAGTCTAGATTCATGTGACGTTTAGACTTGTGTATAAAAAGACTAAGCAAGCCTATCTCTAAATATTTGCAAATAATGCCGCAAAAACAAAAATAACTAAACTCAAAGAAAAAACTTTAAAAAAAATAATTATATTATTCTCAAGAGAAAAACAAATAATTCTAATGAAATAACCCTAAATTGCTAGGATACTTGAATATGACTACTTTGTCAATTTTACTTTATTACCTTTCTCTAATGCTAAATATTTATAATGTGATAGCAACCTTTCCTAATCAAACTCTACTTATACAATTAGAGTAGATAACAAGAGATTTAAATAAAATAAATGTTTTATCCCTAAGTAGAACCCCACTAGCATAAAGTCCTAATACAAGTAAAATCAATAAAAGAGAATTTTATCCCTATTAAAACTACCCTATGCTAGCAATCCTACTCAATCTTGAGCTCTTCATGCAAACTCCGTAAATAATCAGGCATATGAAAACTCCAATCGATGGTGGCTCGATGTTGATTGTTGATGGCCCCTAAGTAATGTCGCCTTAGGTCCAATTAGTGCCATTAGGCACTGTGTAGCACAATTGTGTGTTGTTGATTCGAATGGAACCAATCACGAGATCACATATAGTGACATAAAGACCTCATAAGGTATGCCCCCATCCCACCCCTAGCAAGGAAAGAAAGAATGTAGAGGCATCTCTTTGGGAGGTTTATGATGGTTACATGGAATGAGGTTAATGATATTTTTCTTCTTCGTTATGTTTTATAAGCACAAATAAATAAGTAGACACAAATCATATTAATTCTAGGTCCTTGAAATTTCATGAATCAAGTTCACAATTAATAAATCTAACTAGAATTCAATTCTATATAATGTAATTTCAGGCACAATATAATCTAGTTTTGTCAATGAATAACACTTTATTTAAAGGCTGTTTGGCTTAACTTTTTTCTAATTAAAAATTATTATGAAGCTTTTATGAAAAATAATAATTTTTAAAATTAAGTTAAAACTGTTCGGTAAATTTCTTTTTATAAGTTTTTTTTTATAAGTTATAATTTTGGTTAAAATTATCGTAGAGGGTATTTTTTTTAAAAGGGTAATATTGTAATTATTTTTAACAGATGAAAATATTTTTGAAACAAAAATGAAAAATCTCTTGTATTTTAAAAAAAACAAGAGAAAGCTCCTCACAAGAGCTTTTCCTAAAAGTTTTTTTTAAATTATTTTTTAAAAAAAATTTTAAGAATTTTCAAAACTTATGTTTGATCTGACTTTTGCTTTTAAGAGATAGATAAACTGAAAAAAAATCAAACCAAACAAGCACTTATGTAGTATTTGATACGTTACAATGTAATGTGATTATAGGTAATTTGATTGCAAGTAATATGATTGTAAGAAAAATAACATTACAGTGTTTGGTACGCAAGTAAAATCATAATTAAAATACAGAGAATATAACATTACAGCGTTTGATTTATAAATATTTTATTAAGAATATAATATTAATTTTAAAAATTACTTTTATTTATTAAAATACAAGTTTAACACACTTGTATTCTTTATTGTTAATTTTTATATAATATTATCTTTTAAAGATATTTTTAATGTCATATATTTTATTTTTATTTTTTATTATAATTTTATATATTTTATTTTTATTTTTTAATATAATTTTTTATATTATATATTTTATTTTAATTTCTTTTACTTATATTATATAATTTTTAATTTTTAATTTTTAATTTTTTTATTTTTTTTAATTATAATATTATAAAATATTTTTAATAAAATTAAAATTAATAATATTACAAAATACAATATAATATAATTACATTAATTTTAAATTACAATCATATTATATTTATTACCTACAATATAATTACATTATAATCTTATATTACAATAACCTATTATAAAACAAACATCCTAATATCATTTAATTGAACATATTAAAAGAAATATACTCTCAATTTGCTTGTATCAAACGCTACCTTAGTGGATAACTATTTACTAACATTTGGAACAACTTTTTTATTTGGAACCTTCTCTTCCAAAACTCAGAGAGAGAGGAAGATGGCTGATCGTTACTTTCCAAATGAAATGCCAGAATTTGTGGCAGAAACAACAGTCACGGGAGGAACCACCAGAGACTCACTCACCTACCTCCTATCGTTACCTTACAAAGCATTCTCTGATAAGCTCAAAACCTCAGCTTTGGACCTCAAAGAAACAGTACTCTCTTTTCAAAACTCTTTATTGGTTTTATCAAATCTTTATTGTATTTAGCTTCGTTTCATGCAGAAATCAATAGAATTATGCATATAGAGATTAACTTTGGTAACTTTACTGTATTTTCTGTTGTGGGTATGTTGAGATTTTTTTAATTAACCAAATTTTGCTTATTTTTTCTTTTTTCACTGTAAAACTCTGTTTTGGGTTGTTGAATTTTTATTTTTTGCTTCATTTCATGTATTCCCATCAAGTGAATTATGCATATAGACGTTAAAGTTGGTGACTTTACTGTGCTTTCTGTTCTGGGTATGTTGGGATTTTTTTAAATAACCAACTATTGCCTCAAGAAATTAAAAAAAAAATGAATTTTGGGTTTTTTTTCTTAGTTTAGAAATGGTTTGGTTTTGCTTGTTTCAGGTGGTGAGGGAGACATGGGGGTTGAGTGGAAAGCGAGTGCAAGATTATACTTTGTATACGGGTGCTCTTGGGACAGCTTATTTGGTCTTTAACGCTTACCAAGTTGCCAAGAATGAGAATGATCTTAAATTATGCTCTGATATTGTTAAGGCTTGTGATTCTGCTTCTAAAGATTCTGGGTAATCTTTCTTTCTTTATCTGAACAGTACACAATCATAGGAATTGCCTCTTTGTGAGAACTAGTTGAATTGATTTTTTGATTCAGTTTCTGATTACCTGCCATTAGAATTGATCAATTATATTTCATGAAGGGGGGGTGTTGAGATTACCTGGATTTGTTAGACCTGGTGAAATGATCAATTATATTTCATCATGAACTTAGGTTGTTAGGAAATGGTGGGTGGACTGCATAAACTTCATTGGAGTTTGTACACGAATGCATTTTAGTTTTAAATTCAAGTGATTTAGTTCTTTGATATGTGAAATAGCCAACATAGATGGAAGTTTATCACAAAGTTTAGTTCTTGAATCCTTTTTGTTGTTGTTAATGATGGTTGAGTGCTCAAACAATCGAATTTGTCGGAATCATTAATCTGATATCTGGTGAATAAGAAATTAACTCAGTAGTTTTCTGTTTACTACTCCAAATTGACAAACCATGTTGGAATGGTTGACCAACTCTCAGTCTGAACATAGCTTACATTCTGAAGGAAACTCATGAATTATCTCAACTAGGATTATTATGGTGTACATAAGATTGCTTAAATTGGTTTTGCTTATGCTCTTGATTACAGTTTCTGTTGTAGCTTACTGCCATTGGAAGTGAATATTCATACTTGACCAGACCTGATATGTGATGCATTGATGCAGTCGTGTTACTTTTATTTGTGGACGGGCTGGTGTTTGTGCCCTTGGTGCTGTCATAGCAAAGCATTCTGGTGATAAGAGGTTACAAGATCGCTATTTAACAAAATTCAAAGAGGTGGTTCATTGCTTTTCTACTTTTAACTTTTAAATTGATACCCTTTCCTTTTTGGTCTTGCCTTTAAATTCTGATATTAGTTTGGCTCTGAGAGCAGATCAGATTTCCCAGTGACTTGCCAAATGAATTATTATATGGGAGAGCGGGGTTCTTGTGGGCCTGCTCATTCTTAAACAAGCATATTGGTAAAGACACTATATCTACTATCCGTATGGTAAGACCTGTTTTCTCTCCTCTCTGCCAGAATTTTCTTAGTTAAGAGAATTCAATCAATTGTACTTATTTGTGTTTGACGTTGGAAATTTGTGCAGAGAGCAGTTGTAGATGAAATTATTAAGTCTGGTAAACGGTTGGCAGGCAAGGGAAGATGCCCACTGATGTATGAATGGCATGGAAAGAAGTACTGGGGGGCTGCCCATGGACTGGCAGGAATTATGCACGTTTTGATGGACATGGAATTGAAACCAGATGAGGTGGAGGATGTCAAGGGTACTCTTCGCTACATGATTAAAAGTCGTTACCCCACTGGCAATTACCCATCAAGTGAGGGAAGTGAATCTGACCGTCTTATACATTGGTGCCACGGTGCTCCTGGGGTCACACTTACCCTTGTAAAAGCAGCTGAGGTACTCCTCATTAGCCTACTTTTTCCCCTTGCAATTTGTTTGGACAAAGATTATGATAGTTTACAGAAATAAAGAATTTCCTCTATCTTCTAAGCAGCTACATGATTTGCATGTTGTTTTCTTTTATTATTAGTCATTGCCAAGTAGAGAGTGGCCGGCAAATATGCAATCTCTTGTACTTCAATAGAACTAAACTTTTGTTGTGGCCTTCTGGATTCACATAGCCATGCATCTTGATGGGTACTTGATGCATAATTTGGAAATGATCTCCAGGAGGAGCAATTAGCCCTACCCCTCCTCCTAAAAAAATCTTATATGGTTGAAAGTGCAAAAATGATTTGCAGTAAGTCTAAGGTTCTGTTTCTCTTGCAACTGCTTCAAAATTTTATTCAACAACACTAAATTAGTTCTGTAGCCCTGCTATTAAACTTTAGCTTGAGGGATAAGAAATCAGTCATTTTGGCCTTAGTCTCCAACTTAACCAATTAAAGGGAGAAAAAAAGAGAACTCGTGATTTTTTTTGTACAATATTAACAGGTTTTTGGAGACAAGGAATTTCTGCAAGCAGCTGTGGATGCAGGAGAGGTAGTATGGAAGCGTGGTCTGCTGAAGCGAGTTGGAATCTGTCACGGTATAAGTGGGAATGCCTATGTGTTCCTTTCACTCTATCGACTCACTGGCAAAGTGGAGTACTTATATAGGGCCAAAGCATTTGCTTCCTTCCTGTCTGATAGAGCACAAAAACTTATATCAGAACGAAAGATGCATGGAGGTGATCGTCCCTATTCACTTTTTGAAGGTATTGGAGGAATGGCATATCTCTTTCTGGACATGGGCGAATCATCTGAGGCCAGGTTCCCTGCTTATGAAATTTAAGTTGCTTTCAATGTATTTTTTTCCATGCGGTTCTAGTATGAGAATACTTCCACGTCCTGGAACGTCTCACACTTTTGTAAATATATATGAAACGAAATTCGACTTTGACCCAGACTTTACTATTTTAATCTACTTCAGCAAATGTCGTTTTAGTACTTTTGTTTCCTTCCAGTTGTAGAGACTATGTCTAACCTCCACTGGCTTGGAACTGCTTACCTTTGAGAAGGGTAACCTTGTCTTAATTTGCATAATCTACGAAATATAAAGTACCGGTCGTTGTTGAAGCGAGTCCCTGTTGGCTTGAACCTCTGTTACATCAATGGACATCTTGAATCAAATCCTTTTCAGCACTGATTTGTCTCACTAATAATACCATGTCCATAGGTTCCACCATGTAATTCTTGGATTCCTTTTAGTATACATATAACTTTATAAACAAGAAGACAAACTCGAAACTAGATGACACAAGGATGAAGTCCTGTCCGAAGCCTTGTCCTGTTTCAAAGCAAATTCAATCCTGAGAAAACTGTACAGGTTTTTGTTGTTTTCGGGCCATCACTCGATGTAATTTTCTGCTACATCCGTGATTGCAAGTTGAGCATGAAACATACGATTGGCTGAAATTAAAAAGGACTGCCACTTACCCCACTATCCTAGAGTTCCCATCAATTTTTCTTTATCAATAGCAATTTTACTCAAAGAAAATGCTTGCTTGCCATCTTTCTTCATTCACTAAGTATGTCGGTTTCAGTTGCTTGCCCCAGGCAGGTTTTCTTATCTCATTATAAATGAAAGGGCCAATGTCGCATGAACTCCTCTAGCAATATCCTTTTCTGTTTCCTGAATGATTAAAATATCAGAAATGTTTCAAAGTTCTTTGAATTATTTGTTCTTTTGGATCTTCATATTGAGATTGCCAAAGTAAACTTGAGCTTTGCAACCGGAGTGAGTAATTTTATTGTCAACAGTAACTCACAAAGTCACCTACATCTACAAAAGAAGAATGTTTACAACAGCACACCATCCAAATCCAGAATCTAGACTCATCCATGGGCCGGATTTTCGCCAATATCAAAGCTCTCCCGCAAGCAAAGATTTAGAGGCAAGCACCTCAAGGCTCTAAATTAGGCCAAGCCAACAAGTTTCTCACTGTGCTCCCATATTTTGCGTGCTTTCTCCGGATCACTCGCTTCAGGAGATAACTGGTTCTCAAATGAAGCCGAATCCTTGTTCCAGCTCCAGTAAACACCAGATTTTGTCAAGCTAGGATCGCTCACAACCTACATTAGAAGCAATAAAATTGTTTTAATGCACACCAGATAAAACAAAAGTCGTGCAATACACAAGATCACTATTGAGTGTTCACTATCTTGGTCTTTGTTTATATACCTGAGCAAGTCTTTTCCCAGCTTCCTCTTCAGAGACAAAGCCCTTGGTAATGTACTTCTGGAATGGAGGGAAGAGAAGTCTGAACAAGGGAATGTGTTCCCTGAACAAGCCTGTGGTAGCAATGCAACCTGGATAAAGGGAGGCAAATGTGATGCCAGTTTCCTCATGGAAGCGGCTATGGAATTCTTGCATGGTGAGCATATTGCAGACTTTGCTGTCCTTGTAGGCCTTGGCACCATCAAAATCTCCACCATCAATCATGGAAGAGCTGTTCAGCCCATTTAGTCCCCCCACAAGTCCCCTTAGATCCCCAAGGTTGGCCTTTGGAGGTACATTTCCAGCCAAGGTATTCGTGTTTCCTGATTCATTGTACATAAACAACACCAAATTAGTGCATCAATATCGGTATCTTTTATAAATTGCTCATTTTGAATGCATTGGTAGTAAAGTACCTGTAATAGAACCAACAATAATGAGACGCCTCGATGGATAATCAGATTGCTTCAGGTCATCAAGCAATAACCGGGCAAGAAGGAAGTGACCAAGATGGTTAGTTCCCACACTAAGCTCAAATCCTTCAGCAGTGAATGAGGGTTCCTTAGCAGTTGGCTGGTAAACAGCAGCATTGCAAACAAGAACATCAAGAGCCCTGCCTGATTGCTTGTAACTGTCCACAAATTGGCGGACACTGTCAAGCGAGGCAAGATCTAAGTGCATAATTGTGTAGTTTTCTTTAGACATGCCAGCAGATTTTGCAGCTCTCTCAGCCTTGAGAAAGTCCCTGCAGGCCATGATAACATGCCATTTCCCAGTTTCAGCCAGGGCCTTAGCCGCGGCTAAACCCAATCCAGAGGAGGCACCAGTGATGATAACACTACCCTTTCTTAGAGTCTTCTTCCCATCCATTGCAGATCTGCTGATTGCTGGAGTAGCAGTAGCTGTGGTCTGGGCCCTCACTGCTCCAGTTCTTTGGTTGAATTCCCTCTACAATGGAAAAACAAAAGCTTCAATTACAGGCAAAAGACAGCAATATTTTTCAATTTAAAGAACAATAACAGCAAAACAAGTAGAGCAATGCAAAGATATCCACAGTATAACCCTTGTCACAGAATCACAACCTCTGAAATCGTAATTTCCATCTGATGTAACTGAAGCATGTAACTTGAATGTTAAATCTTACATAATTTAACTAAAAAAACATGAAAAACCAAAACAAGAAAAGAGAAATGGTGGTTCTGTAAACTACCTTGCATCTTAATGCAGAAGAGCTGAAGTCAGCTTTGACATGGTCTGAGAGTGAAACTCCAAACAGACTTGAATCCTTGAAAGATGCACTAGACTTTCCCTGCAAATATGAATTAACATCCAAAAGATGTCAAACTCCCACATTTCAAAAAGCAAAAACAAGAACCGTTTCATCGGTACAAAACTGAAAAAAAAAAAAAACAACCTCTTTGGGAACAGAGAAAGCAGCTGGAACCAAAGCAGCAGCCTGTAGAGCCATTACCAACTTTGAAACAGAGCTACTCAACCACTTTGAACTGGGTTCTTTAGGACCCTTCAATAAACTCTGCTATGGGCTGACCAAAGTAAAGGTGAGCTTAGTACTGTAAAGAAGTTGTGTGGAACAGACTTTTAATTGTGCATATATAAGAAGTAACTCTTTCAGTGACAAAAGAGCAAAGTTTTTGGATATGACAGGAAGAAAGGATAAGATAATTAGCAGCGGCTAATATATCTGCCACATCAATTCAATGTAGCCAATGAGGCTTTGAGTTTTAGATTTCCTGTGATATTTTAACAATAATTTTTTCCCTTAGCATTGGGATGCTTTGGTCCTGACGGACCTGACCCCCACCAAAGGTGTTCCCACTGCCTCTAAAGGAGTTATGGGCTGGCTCTTCAGAGGACTGAAAAGGACAGGGACTGGTCTCTGGTGGGGGTACAGTGGAATGGATAGGGTGCTGCTGAATTGGAGTTGGGGTTTCGGCTGCAAGGGGGTTGTGACACATTGGGGTCATTTGCCCATATGAAGTCATGGGTATGGTTCAAGCCCAATTGCCAATCAAACTTTTTATAAAAGGAAAAATAAACTAGAAGAGA
The DNA here is from genome assembly GCA_036013995.1 of Theobroma grandiflorum. NCBI lineage: Eukaryota > Viridiplantae > Streptophyta > Magnoliopsida > Malvales > Malvaceae > Theobroma > Theobroma grandiflorum. Next base: position 30,973,942 of record CP142133.1, read on the forward strand.
AAGAACAAAGATATCTATGGCTTCTTAGAAGACCACACGTTTCATCTTGTCATCATCTTCCAACCCTTTGGAGTTTCTTTTGCTGGAGCCTACCCCTTTAGAGTTAGGCAAACTTATAGGTTTTGGGGATAAAATCTTAGGGACCTATAGCATATAGTTTAAAGTATGAAAAAGATAGCTTTGAAGTAACAAATTGGCTTTCACAATAACTAGCAAAAGCAAGCCTGTAAAAGATTAATAAATGATAACTAATAATTTAGAATGCTATGTAACACTAGCATGTGACCTTACCAAATCCAATTCAAGCATGGTCGGTGGCTGCTAACTTGAGGCTTTCATCAGCTTAAATGCCTAAATCGCCAATTGCCTGCTCCTATTTTATTCCATCTTTCTTCTAGACCTTACACTTCTGGCTTTTTCTTTATTTCCTTATCAGTATTGCAAGTCCCAAACACATTATATCAATGGAACAATCATTAACATTACCCAGAACCCATAATTGAGCAGCTGCTTCACTGATTTGTACCCAAAATGCTGCCACTGTTAAGCTTAGTGAAACAATAATAAGAACAAAAGAGAAAGAGCTTGAATGTTTGTAGAAGAACAAAAGAAGGGACTGATGAGAATGAATAGTAAAAGAATTTCATTTTTCAATTCAATAAGCTTTCGCCATGCTCTTAACTCTACAATTCCCGACATCAGAAATACATCGGTTTCTAAATTCAAGGTGTAGTTTTTTTTTTTTTTTCATCTAAACAAATCTATATTTTCCTCTGATGCTCGGCCGGAGTGACTTCTCATTCCCCCACATCCGATGAGCACAGGCACAAAGAAAGAAATGGAAACTCGCTAATATTACAAATCTCAACCAATATCTCTCTGTACACAATTTAACCCAAAGGGGGGGAAATGGGGCTGTACTGACATATTATCAAACTCATTTCCCCCCCAACCCTTTTGAGGTTCCTGTCACCATTGTTTTTTGGCACCTCAAATCCGAACCGGCAATCCAAAATTTTGGAAAGTTCTAATCTCTCCTCGAAGGCCAGCAGTCACAATCACCATACCCCAGGCCGACATGCTTGGGTTCATCCCGGAGGAATAATCCACACTGCTCCTGGGGCTCCTGGTCCTAGTAGCCAGAAGAAGTTTTTCCTCTGGCCATGTAGCCGAGATTCTGTCAAAGAAGTAGCTATTGGTTGCACTAGAAATGGTTCCATGAAGAGGGCTATTGGTGCAACCGGATGCTGATAATGAACCCTCGTTTCCACTGTATTCCTCAACAGGTGTAGGAGGATGATTGGCTGTTGAAACTTCATCAATATTGTCATCAAAACCACTCTGATCATTTAATTGCGTATCTCTTAGACCCCATGTGTCACCCATGCCTGGCCAAGGGATGGCCACTGATACATCTTTACAGTGAAAATGTTCATAAGAGCGTGTCACAGTAACTCCTTTATTTCTATTAGGCCGGGATTCTGCTTCGTGTTTCCACACGTAAACATAAGAGTCCTCACTAGCAGAGACGACATATTTTCCATTTGCTGTAACAGAAGCCGAGATCTGGCTGTTTGTGTTCCGAAATCCTGTCACAGAATCAACACCAACTTCTGTGGAATCAGCACAATTCCAGAATTTCATGTGGATATATACTACACGACAACTCTGCAACTTTTTCAAGAGCAACCAGGATAAGTAGCAACATGTGACATTCATTTCAACCTCACATAACTAAAATTGTTAACCATGAAAGCCAAACACAAAGCTCTTTTTAATTTCCAAAGTCATTTAGGGGATCATAATTAAAACCAGAAAAGACAAAATTCATTCACAAATAAGGCTGGGTAGAAGTACTTTTATTTTTGCCTTGGTAGTTCATCTCCTCAAGCCCTGTCAAAAGGAAAATTTGCTTCTAGAAACACTTTTCTTTGCTTCTCTAGGAAGGTCTCAAGCAAGGTATGTTTACTTTATTTTTATTGCTGAATTCTTAAGTTCTCATATTGCCTTTCAGAAGGGCAAATTACAGGTCATGTCACTTACAGCTTGCACAATCCAAAGTGCATTTCACAAGAGCACTTGTAGTAACTTCTATAAGGGAAAAACAACAGCACTTATTCAAACATCATGCTGGGATATGAACATAGACGAAGGACTAAATTAAGCTTTGGACCAAAATACTTTGTACACCAATACACTTCCTATCTGACCTTAAAGTCAGAAGAAACCATGATCATGCTAAACACTGAAGGCATCATTAATGATGCTAATAGGAAGATTTGCAGCAGAGGATCCAAGTAGGATTAAAGGCTTTAGATTGCCTACCTAAGAATATTTAGGCAAACATGTGCATAGCCAAACACAACCACATAAATGCAGAATGATCAAACATCAAATTTAGATGCAACAGTGACATAAAGTGATAAGATTAAGAGAAAAACGCTTTTGTCAGATTCAAAGGTAAGCATAGGCAGAAACTACAAATGAAGTATCATATGTTTATACTTTTCTTACCTTTAAACTTGTGAATTAGATCGGCATCATCAACAACCCGAATTCGCGAATCTGCAGATGTGATGAGTACTTCTGATGAACTTCCAGGTGAAAACTGCTTTAAGAAAGTAATCATGTAAAAAGAATAAAGTTGACGCACGGCATCAAGAAAATATACAACAGATTTTAAGTAAGGAATCTCTGATTCAACTAGAGAAAGGATTTATGCCTTCCTTCCATATTTAGACATCAAGCAGCAGGACCACTGGATTACCTGGAAACCTGTAATTTTCTTTTGATGAGATTTCTTCTTTTTATTCTGCAAATTGATCTGACTTTTTGGTTGTAATTTGTTCTCTGAAAAAGATGCACAAATGTACATGTTTAAGAAAACTTCAGTAGTCAATGAACTGTACAATGAAGTGTGTGCATGCAGAAACAAGAGAAAGAATTCATAAACTTGTACCAGAAGTATTATATAAACGACAGCTCCCTTTATACGAGCCTACCAGTGCACCCTTCAAAACAAATAGAAATTCCATGAGCTACAGACTTATTCATTGTATATTATATAGAATGAACTTGTATTGACCATCACCCAACCTGCCCATCAGGTGTATAACAAGCAGCAGTGACCATTTCATGCAGATCATTCCAATCAACGACTTGATGATCAGGAATGCTCCATATGCGAACTTTAGCATCTAGGGATCCACTAATGAAGTATCTATCATCAACTGGATTAAACTGGATGCAAGTTACTGTGTCAAGGCAGATCCACAGGAATAAAGCACAATTAGCCATATATAAACCAATTTAAATTGACAACAAAAGATAAATAATATTTTTTTTTATGATGGATCTTTGGATTACTGATTTCATCGAATCTACACCAAGCATACTTAACCTAACCGCACTAAGTGCACACTTCCAAGCCAGAAAGTTATACTTAAGGTAGAGCTACACAGTCTTTTAAGTTTTTTTACTAGTACACAGCATGGTATTATAACTATGAAGACAGAAGGAGAATTTCTAATTATTCATCACTTCTATAGAGAAGGGTAACTATTAAAAAAAAGAAAAAAAATGAGAGTACATTTTAGTACTGTTCTTGAACAGTGCCATTAAGAGAGTCAACTCCAAAGTTAAGCAACAAAAGACATGAAACTTACAATTTACTTACCATAATCACTGTGTGAAAATATTCTCAAACAAATCTTTTTATTCAAGTCCCAAAGCCTCACTGTTTTGTCCATTGATGATGAGAGCAATTGCTGAAAAGAACAAATAGAAAAATCTTACTGGAATATCCTGCAGCAACATATTGGTTCATGATTCTAAAATAGGCTAAACTGGTGAAGCCGGAACCAAAAATTCATAAAGAAAAAAGGTTCAACTAACAACAACCTCTCAAAAAGCATCCTAGAAATATAAACGGAATACATAGAGGCTTGCCCAATTGAGTACATCACATCTGTATCCTTTAAAATTTGAAGAACTTTTAAGGCATCTAATTACAGTATGCCATTAACATTCAGAAGTGGTTTATAAAACTTGTGGTGGTAGACCACAACATTTCTGATCTTTCAACTCAATATTAATAACGTGCAAACTCAAAAGTGATCGTTTGACTCAAAGAGTCCACAAGGTATATAAGGGTATCATCAGAAACCTTGAACAGAATCACTGACAAGGAACAAGGCGTCAACAGAAACATCAAAGACAATAACCAAAATCAGAGAGAAGGGGTGAAGACAATCCATAAAAAAGTTCAAGCCTCTTTCCAGATAATTAGTTCTTTGAACAAATAGAAAACTGATCAAAGCTAACCGTCCGAAAGTGAACTTTTCACTACTAATCATGTTGCCACATAGCAAAATAAACACATATTGAATTTTTTACTTCATTATCCTTTATGTGCCATAAAACTGATTAAATTTGAATATACTTTAATTTTTGTGTAGGGCTTTGCAGAATTGCTTTAATTCTTTGCTGTCATGTGACATCTAAATGCATGCAGGTCGTTTCACAGCCAGTCTCAACATCTAAAAAGGCAATGCCAAATAGAAAAACCAGCAAGTAATATCACTTATAGTTACCGGGAATCAACCTAGGGTCTTAGCATCAGCCAGGTTAACATGTTTTAAAATTTTACCATGAAGATCCACCAATTTCTCTTTGTTGTTTGCCTACCAATTTAAAAAAAATTTTACTTCATTTTTATATTCCATAGATCCTTTGCAGTTCAAGAGGAGAAATATATAATTTTGTCAAGTAAAGCATGGAGACAAGTATTGTGTTGTCCCTTCATTTCTTCATAGAATAACAAGCACTCAAGCAGGACAGCAATAGTTTTTAGGTTTTGATGAAATTCACATTAGCTTCAATCAGATATGCCTTTCACAAATAACATTTGATAAAGTGCATAGCACACAGGTGCCCAAGTTCCCCATTCTCTTCCTAGTGAAACATAGCTCGGATTCCTCCAAACTCAAGGTACAAGGGAAACCAAAAGATGGACTTCTCAGATCAAATAAAATTTCTTCAGTCCCATCACCAAATTTACTTCTTACTTAAATCGATTATAAGGGTTCTAAAGTAAAAAAGAAACACTTAACAAAGGTCTTCCAACTAACATTACTAGTTAAAATTTTGAAAATCAAACTAATTACTCTATATTGGTACATATTTCTCAAAACACCTAAGAGGATTAAAGAATGATGACTAACCTGAGATTTGGACCATGAGAGGTCGAGCACATCATTCAAATGTCCTTGAAAAGAACAAACAGGTTTATCTGAAAGCGCAAAAACAGTCTCTGGCACCACAATATGATCCAGGCTCAATGACTTTCGGCTTATAGATGACCTTCCTCTTCTCTTCTTCTCAGGATGGTGATCTGCACTTGGGGACAACAGAGTTGGTTCAGGAGATCCATTAGCCACAAGCAAAAAATTCAAATTCCCATCCTCAGGCTTTTCCATCAACAACTCCCCCTTCCTCTCTGACTCCACTACCTTCCATACAAGAATTACACAATCCTCACCTGCACTAGCGAGGTATTTTCCATCCAAACTAAACTTAATACTCCAAATAGACCCATTATGGGCTTGTATCTCTTGACTCTTGTAAAGAGCAGTGAGTTCTTTACATGACTTTCCATACTGCTTTACCCTCACTCTCTCCGGCCCATGAAAGGAAACATCCTGGCTATCATCTGTGGCAGAACTCGATCTCCTCCCACCCTTCTCTGATGACGTATCTCTCTCATCACTACTTCTTCTTTCCTTCTGACCCTTCACACTGCTCGCAACGCTCTTTATACTCTTAAACCAACTCCCTTTCTTCTTCAACTTTGAAACGCCAACACCACCGCCATTCACATTCAAATCAGCATTATCCTTATTACCCTCTTCCACATTCTGTCTCCTCATCAACTCTTGAACAATCGGAGAATGCCCAACACACATCTCGAACTCCTCCATAGTCAACTGCCTCCCAGTCCCAACTTCCTTCAACTTGTTCCACATCCCATCTTCTCTAATCTCATTCACCACAAACTCTTTCCCATTATCAAGATTCTTAATAGTACACACTTGTTCACTGTAATCCAACTCATCCTCCACGACAACCTCTCCACCACCAAATGATTTAAAACCAAGTTCCCCATTCAAACTCTTACCACTCCGCCCCGTGGGCGGCTTATTACATATAGATCCATTACTTTCAGAGCTTCTTAAGTTAGCAGCCGCGGCATTAATATGATCACATTCACTATTGTTATTATTATTATTATTATTTACAAAACATAGACCGACGGAACGAATCGAAGAAGACGAATTCGAACAAACAGATAAACAAGGAGAAGAAGAAACAGCAACATCATTGCAATCACCATTTCGGCTTGCATCACCGTCTGATTTTGATCGGACAATTCCAGCAGAACTACTTCCCCTTTCCCCACCACGATCTTGCTCCTCCAACTCTTTTTTTACCAACCGATCCGACGAAACCGATCTTCTTCCAAACCCTCCTCCTCCTCCTCCTCCTCCACCACAACCACCACCCATATCTCGTCCCGTACCCAACTCCGTTTCTGACCCAGGTCTTGTCCGGGAAAGACCTGGGTCACGGCTAAGCCCCATTTCTCGGAGCAACCGTGTTCTTCTTTCGGAAACGGAGGCGGGTTCGGAGATCCAGATGTCGAACTTGGAAACGGCCATGGGAAATTTAGGGACGGGAAATGGGTGGTGGGCATTGTTGGAGCGGGTAATTGGGTCGGAGTCGGAGTCAGAAGAAGGAGAAGTTGAGTTAGAGCAAGAACAAGAATTAGAAGAAGCAATGCGATCAAGGGATTCGTAAAAGTACTCCTCCTCTTCCTCTTCTTCGTCTACTTCTACCACTTCTTCTTCTTGAGTCGAATCGTCGTCGTCTTGGTTGTTGTTGCTACCAATGGGGTTTTTGCTCATGCTTTCTTTATGAGCACTCCCATTTCAATTTGCACATGACCATCAAAAAGAAACCACAAAAACAAAGTCTGCGTTTGGGATTGGATCAAAGGAAAGAAAGGGGCAACGCTGTTCGGAGGGACGCCAAAGCAGACACAGTCAGATCCAATGGGAAGAAAAGGAAGTGGAGAAAAGGGGCGTTATGGGTTTGGGGAGTGGAGGGGAAGAGAGAGAGAGAGAGAGGGGTTTGGTGATGTCTTTGTGTGGGAGAAGTGAAGGGAGATTGATTTGATTTTGTTGGTTTTCGGTTTTTGGGGTTTGTGGCATTGAACTGTGAAATGTGAATGGTGAAAGGCGGAGGATCTATCTATGGCAAATATATATTATATTATATTATGAATATATAAACAATAGGCAAAATTAAAAGTAATAAATAAATAGCTTAAACAAAACTATTTTCTTCCTTTCTATTTCTTTTTTTTTCTCTTTTGTTTTATCATTAAAAATAAATATTTATATTAAAAAATAAGTCATTTTCTTTTGTAGGAAGTTCAATTTTATTATTATTTTGTGATGTTATTATTCATAATATTTTATATTTCATCAAATTTGACTAACCTCCATCACTATTTATTTACTCACATTAAAAAAATTAAACTTAAATGACAAAATAAGCCGACATAATTGAATAATTTTATTAAAATGATTTATTGTACTAATCAAAAAGAAAAGTATTTATGGTTGAAAGATTCTACATTCAAATATTAAGCAAAAAACAAAATCGAAGAATTTTCTTATTCAAATAAATGACAAATAGCTCACAATTTCATTCTTTTTATTCAATTCAAATTTCATCGATTTATTTGGAATAAAAAATTGATAACTTAAGCGGCACGATGAAAATCAAAGAATTTTATTATTTTTGTTATATTCAACAAAACGATGTTGTTTTCTACATTATTTTATTCATTATGCATCTATTTATGACCATTGACTAATTTTAACTAGATTTTTCTTTTATCAAAATTATTTACTTGTAACGTAGAATTTATTGTTAATTTAAGTTACATGATGAGAAGTAATTCTTAATTCATAAATTAGGTATTTTTTAGTTTAAGATTCGAACTTAAGATTTTTAAGTTGAAGTTTTTAGTTTTAACCCTTATTTTTATTAGATTTTAGAAAAAATAATATTAACAAATGTATAAGGGCTTGACTTATCCTTAAGTAGATTTTGAGACAAAGGTAACACCCATGAGGTTAAGCTTTAGTTACCCTCCATCATCAACATAACACAGTAACAGCTAGGGAGATGCATTTGCATGGTTGGAAACTGTACAAGTGGAAGAGTTGGGCCTAAAGCTTCTGCCATTTTAAGCCCAAGAAATGGCATTTGCCAGAAAGAGAACAGCTAAATGTATGCAACTACCAACTGTTTGTCTTCAACCCCCCACACATGCTGTCCAGCCCATTAGTGTTAAGTGAAGGTGACATCCCACAGCTTCAATTCAACTACTTTTGGGGACCATTTTATTAATATTTCTCCCTTCCACACCTTTCCCACTCTCTCTCTCTCTCTCTCTCTCTCTCATTCTAGTTTTATCTCCTTTGTTCTCCATATTTTGGGTTTCAAAATTTTCTCCCTTTTTTGCTTCAATGGGTAAAGCCAAGATGAAGATGATGATGCTTTTTCAACATGTAGGTGGATTTTTTCTGATAGATTCATGTGGTACAAACATTAAGAAGCATGAAGGGTCATTATCTATGCTTTGATAAACCACCACACCCCCCCCCCCCCCCCCCCCAAAAAAAAAAAAGATAAATATGCTAATGAATTCTTGACTTCTCCCACCTTAGAATTCTCAAGGAATGTAAGTATTTCTCAATGGAAAGAATGGGGAGATGGAACCCAACTATGTGTGAGAGGGCACTTTCAACTACTTCAATTAACATAGCGGGATAATATACAATCTCTTTTGGCCTTTTCACTATGAGAGAATGGCAAATGATAGAGAGGAGAAGAGGTTGCTATATTCTGACTCTGGCTGTTTAGGTCATAAATTCTTGTAGGATCCTTAAAAGGGGAGGGGATGTGTACTAGTCATAGAAGCCTAAAAGCCTTAGGTTGGGGATTATATTGTCAACACATTGTAGAAAAAAGAGCAAAAAAAGCAGTTCAAGTCAAAGGCAGAAAGAGTTTCCATTTCTTGATTCTAATCATCACATGTAATACCTTTAATCACGTGCTGCTTGCAAGTGCCCTCTGGTTTTCCACTCTACCCATGGCCTGGTTGTAGACTTGTTTGCTGTAAATAGATTTTCCCCCCATCCTCTATTAACAAGGCAATGACTTGATCGATACATATTCCATCTATACAAACATAAAATTTTAATAAGTATCGAATTCATATTCGATTGTCATTCTTGATTCTTTCAAATTCGAATAACAAAAGATTTAATGATTTGTGTACATTTAACAATTTTTTGTCCCAACCCTTTTTTTCTTTTCTCTTTTCCATGGAAAATGGGGTGACTTTTGAAAACCAAATGAACAAGTTACAAAACGAAATTGAAGATAGTTCAATTGACAAAATAATGGAGGGGCTTCACTTGTATGACCTTGAAAGATGAACCCCCTCCCCTAACATCCAAACATGCTTAGGAATATAATAATTTGGTTTCTAGCTACCTAGCTGTCCAAAATCAATTATTTAGTCTAAAACAAGAAAGCCCTTTTCCTTCATAGTCGCCAGCAAAAAAGGGGCCTTCACTTCTTGTACAGCCAAAAGGGGATTACAAGTTACAACTTATTCTTGCACATGACGTATGAGGAGCGCGTGCAAGAATTTTATAATTAACCCAAAAAGGAGAGAGAGAGAGAGAGAGAGAGGAAGAAACCAAGAAGCTAAGCAAGGAAAAGAGTCGGTGGATTTAGGCTCAAATCCACCTCATATTGAGACCAAATCAAGCTAAATATTTCTCCCCAAAAATATTGTCTGAGATTGACAAGGAAACCATGGGGCTGGTTTTTGTATTGTTCTCGTTGTTTTTATAATTAAGAATGATGTAATTGCATATGCAACAACAGCGTGAAGTCACACGCAATGTTAAATGAGTTTACGATATATAGATCGAATTATCGATCGTTTTAGTTTTTTATAACAAATTATTATAATAAATACATATTAAAAGTTTTTGATTGAATTATTTGTTTTTTTGTATCTCGTTCTAAATTTGTTATTATGTAAAATTATAAAAACAAAGTAGGTTACACATTGAGAGGAAACAAGTAGGAAAGGATTCATATCTCTCATAAAATTGGCTTAACTCTTTAAAGATATGAGAAAAGAGGTGAAGGAAGCATGGAATGGTGGGGAAAACTGTAAGGGAAAGTGGATGCCAAATGCCAAAGTAAGTAGTGCCCTCTCAAAGTATTCAAATGATATTGGGAATGGATGGTCCAATCCAAAGCCAAGTGGAAGGTGACATAGATTGCAGCCAAGGCCAAAAAAAAGGGAACTTAGGACCAAGTCAACCAAAGTCATATCATTGACTTTGATTATATTAATGTATAACCCTTTTGTAACGAAACTGTCAGTGTCTCAGACAACACTTGACACCTAAAGCTACAAACCCAATGTAGGGTTGGTCTTGTCATAATATATTGAAAATTGCATGAGTGAAATCAAAGGCACAAAAAAAAAAAGAAAAAGACCCATAGACGAAGGAGCAAGCAAAAGCAAAAAACACAACCCCAGAAAAGAAAAAGTGATGAACCCTCCCCAATTGCTGCCTCCATTAACTTGTCTTCTGCTCTTCTCAACCTTTTTTAAGTTTTTGAGCAAATCAAAGATCCTTCTGAGTTTTCAAATCTTATCTTTAAAAGCTTTGTTCTTAAGAATGGTCATCTCAGAATCAGCACCTTCTCAGTGTTTAGGGTGGTGCAAGTTTAGCCCTCTAGGCCTTTGTAAAAGTCTGCTGCTAGCAGTCCCTCAGGTCATTCTTTCACCTTGGTAGGATACAAGTAAGCACTGATTAGGCCAACAAATGAGTTCGAGGTTTTCCCCATTACCCCACAATGAATTTCCCAACTCTAGTAGAGGCCACTAGCAACAACAAAAGAATGCCTTTGTCATAGGGATTTGACAAGAGAGAGAGCATCATCCATTGAAATCAAATCAAAGAGATGGTCCATGTCACCTTCTTCTATCTCTGCCCTCTAACGGGCCATCCCCACCTCCCCCTGGCTTGTTTCTTTGCATAAGAAATAAATACATAAAGACAGATTTGAAGAAGTGAAAAAAGGGTTCTTTTGCACGGAGGAAGATCTAGCAATTTATATTTTTATGTTTTAAATGTGTCAAACACGATTAGATATAAAATACATTAAAGTTAAACATAAATACGACACGAATAATATTTGTATCTTAAATTTGAAACACCTACATGTATATGTTCAATAAACATGTAACACGATACAATATAATTAATTCATTTATTAAATAAGTCAATATATGATATGATATGATTAATAACACATTTAACACAAATACATAAAAATATTTATAATTAAAAATAATTTTATTATTTAAATTTAAAATCAATAATTATCCTCATAATTACATTATTAAAATTGAAAAAAATTTATTAAAATAATTATTTAAAATTATTTAAGTAAAGCTAAAATAATTTTTAATTATTAATTTTTAACAAGTTGATAAATATGTCGCGTATACGCGTTTAAGCATAATTAATTAAACGTGTTACTCATATCTGACACATTAAGACACAAAATTTTTAATATCTTAAATGTGTCAGATATGATTAAATACAAAACACATTAAGATTAAATCCAAACCTATTTAATCCTTTGTCGTGTCTAAAACTACCAAGTTTATGGAGCATGCCTAATGCATAGAATTACATCAAATCAAATAAGAGGAAATTGGCAAAAGGAAAATGATAACAATGGTGAAGTAGAAAAGAACTTTAATTTTTTTTTTCTCTTTCAAGGAAGTAATATGTATTGCTACTTTATTACTATAAAATTATGCAGAATTTTAAAAATTTTGATTTTTGTGTAAATTTAGAAAATTTCTCCTCACTTTCCTCTCCTTGTTCTAGTCTATTTTATTATTTTTTATTTTTTTATTTTAAAAAAGATTTTCTAACATCACAAATTCGTTGTGAAGATTTAAAGGTAATAGATATTGACATGATATTTTACCTAAGACATTTCCCTAAAGCATTGGCCTTGTTCTATTGGCAAAATAGTTATACTTTTCTAACATGTGGTTTTTTTTTTATAAATATTCAATGCTTGATTATTTGCCGTGGTGTCAATTTTTAGAATTACTTTTACGTATCACAATGTAAGTTTAATACACTTGCATGCAAGAGGTATCTACGGGTTAAGTCGCATTTATCAAATCTTTCTATTCAAGCTATCAAGTTTGAGTTCAATTGATTCATCAATTTAATTATTATTTTATTATTAAAATAATAAAAAAATATTCATATATTAATATTTTAATATACATTTAAAGATTAAAATAAATAAAAATATATTATTTATTAAAAAATAATTTAATTTGAGTCAAATTTAGATTTTAAAATTTATATCCAAACTAAATCCAACTTCAGGTTTGAAGAGTAGTGAAAAGAGTTCAAAGGATAATTTTATCCCAAAAAAAGTATTTTTATTTACCCTCAACATCGGAAACTCACCTTCCCACCTTCCTTACAAAAATGGCATTCTCAAAATTTGTGGTAATGACGTAATATGATACTTATGGTAAAATTACATTTTCAAGAATATAACATACAAAACATGAGAATGTCCTTCTCGTCAATTAAATTTCCCAAAGTTTAATTCATTGAATCGAGATTCTAATTTTGAGTTTTGATGATTTATTTATCTCTATGCTAGTGAAAAATGGGGTATATGTCTTTATCCATTACATTTTTTTCTAAGTTTCATCCATTTCTTTTCTTCCTTCATCAACACTATCACAAACCTAAAGCATCATAAGAAATTAAATTTGTAGTTCATAATTCTAGTATTCTTTTCTATCATAATTACCAATTAATTTGACAAATCTATCATCATTCACTGTTTTCTTTTATCTCTTTGAGTGTTGGAATAGATTCTGCCCATGTTTTTTGATTGAGTTACATCCCCCCTTGCTTTATAACAAGCCTCCCAAAACCCAATTCTTTTAATTCTTGACAAATAATATTAGATCTCTAAGAATGTGATATATAGAAGGAACATTAAGACTTCTATTAGCTGAAATATTCTTATATAATTAAAAATAAATATATTTTAAGATCGCCCACATGATTTTATACATTATCATTGCATTATAGTCAAGAAAACCTTATAATAATTAAAATTTTTAATGTCTTAAAATATAATCAACTTAATTATATGGTTCACCTAATGCTGACTGTATAAATGAGACAAATTAAGCTAACAAAATCATGTTTTTATTGGAAAATTTGAAGAATTAATGGGGTCTATGGAAGAATGTGTCAGCTTTCATTGTGGGAAAAAAAGTACAAATCCTTCTTGGATACCTTTCTATTGATGGTTGGATTTCTATTTAATTATATAATGCTATGATTAACATTCATGTTATTTCCTATTTCTATATATTGTAATAGGTATTGAACCCATCTTCACCTTTGGAAATTGTGTTATTATATTCATAAAATAGTTTATACCCAAGATCTCATTTCATTTGTCAACTTTGACCTTCTGTGGTATAACATATTAACTCTTAAATAAAATAGCTTATAAGTTAAAATCTATAGCCCAAATCATATTCCCCAGATTCATATACCAAACCAAACTTTTAACCATATAGAACCAACAATCCTTGCTCATGCAATATGAACAAATTAATTTAGTAAATGGATGTTGGGTTTTTTATTTTGTTGAACTTGATAATCGTCCGTGTTGGCACGTAAATATATATGTATGTATATATATATATATATATGTATTTATTTTACTCTAATTATCTTATCACTTGAATCAAAATCATAATTGGTGATTAATTATATCTTAATCATGTCTTTTTTCTTATTACTATAGTGCATATATGCATAGGAGTGACTGCATACGAACTTGATTGGGTGTTTTTCCGTCAAAAATTCGTTTTTTCAACGAAAATTTTTTCTGTCAGAATAATCAGGAAGTGGTTGACATTTTCTTGCTAAAATGGAAGAGGCAAGCATGCTCTTTTTGTCTGGTTAAGTCGGGTTTCCACCATGATCAATCAAAGAACATAACACCATGAGATTTAAACAAAGCTTTAAAACATAACAAAATATACAGACATAGCACGTGTCTTGATTCCCAACAGCCTGTTTAAGCTTGAAAAAGGATTCCTTCTCCCTAAAATAGACATAGACAAAAGCTAGGGATTTCAAAATGTAACAGTGATATAACATGCTTTGCATCCTTAAAAATAAAAAAAGAAAATTATTAAATTTCCCATAATCTCACGCCTCGTTTGGTGTCCTTCAATCATAATGTTGCAATCATGATCCCATTTTAATTAAGCTAGTGGACTTTAGTTTAATCCATTTTACCATTAAGTGTTGGTCATACATAATTGGCTATCAGATGAAACTTACCTGGACACTTCCACTAATCATGCAAAATTAAAGTTAATTACAAGTAGTATAAACGAACGACTATACGTATTGGTTAAAAGAAAGACATAAAATTTTATCGTCGATGTGAGATGGGGTATCAAAATCCATGCAAATGATTTGCTTGGTATTTCCTTTTAAGGGAGGGAGCAATGTGGGGCATGACCAAGAATTTGCTTAGCATTTTCTCATGAAAAGAATGTTTATAACATGGCTGTACGTAGCAAAAGGAGGTCCAGCACATGGCTTGATTAGGAGATAGTCAAGTCATGGCGGCCAAGATAAACACACCTTTGAGCATTATAGAGAAACCCTTTTAATTGCTATGTACTTTTGGCGCTCAAATAAAGGGTTAAATATCATATCTAATTTAGAGTTGGAGATGAGCAGTGCAATCGAATTATCCTACTTGTTGGGGTTAGGAAAAGTATTATATACCTTCTTGCATACCCTTTTTTATCTTATTTTCCATTTTTCTTTAGTAAAAGGATAAGGGTAGAGAGGGTTAACACCTCATGGCAGCTTCAATACTTTAATGGTCCTTAATCATTGAGAAATTATTAAAACAAGATGGGTTTAGTTAGGCCTTTAAGATTGAGTTTCATGGTAAAATATGGTGATTAATTCAAGTTTTACATTCTATTTATAAACTCTTATTTTTTTTTAGAGTTAGTAATACGAATGTTCATAAGATTCGGTGTTTTATCAAATAATCGAATTTGAATTGAAATTCTGAAAAAATAAGAGATACTTTACCTAGTAACCTCTTATATGCATTTAAACATTTAACTCAATAATTCAATTCTTAATTTTTTTTTTTTTACACTGGCGACGAAATAACCTTTTCTCACTGTTTCTTAATTAATAGCTCATCTTTTATCTTCTTTTGTTTGAATCAATTGTCCCTCGAGTCTGCCTTCATAATTCATTGGACAGGGTAGATTCAGCAGACAGAGTAGAGAGTTGGGTCCATTAAACTCATTGTCCTTGTTGGGCCTAGCTAGTACTACTCTCTCATTCACTTCCCTTCCATAATTCTTTTTGATGGCAAGCAAGCGTTACCACAATCTTAAATACACAATGAAAATACCATGCCTTTGTCTTCCAAAGGTAATAACTCTCAGTGCTTGACTTGAATACCATAAAGATTTTGGTCACATACCTTCTTAGCTCTTATATTAAGAGCTTTTTTCTTCAATTTTTTTATTACATATCTATGAACTGTCACATTTTATGAATTTGAATTTTCATTTTACTTGTCAATTATAAAATATATGTTTGTCAATTACTTAATTTTTTTTTTAAGTTAGGATAAGATGTACTGTATTTTATGGGGTTCAGTCAAGGTAACCAATGCTACAATAATTAAAAAGGGCAGGTCTACTTAATTGTAAGGTAGTCTTCTGCAATAAAGACAGTCCATTAAAACCGGTTGAAAGCTAGGAGGTTGTGGGACATTTCTAACTCAAATATATGATTTTCCAAACCTGTTTTTGAAGCCTGCATGTGCACTGTACAATGTAAAGTTAATTGCAAAGATAAAGAAGAGGAAACAACCGACCAAACCTTAGTAAAGAAGTTGGGCATTTTGACATTTTTAGATGAATCATTGGGTTGGTTTTTCCTTGCTAATCAAAGCCTCAGGTCCTTCTGTCTGGCAACAGTGAAAAAGCACCTAAAAAGAGTTCCTAGACTTGCAGATTGCCTTGATGTTCCTAACTGTTTCTTGTGTGACAGAGGGCAAAGTGTGATGATCTTGATTGTGCCAAATTATACCTTGGGGAATCCTATAGTTTGAGGGCCTTGAGATTAGATGTATCCAATTAACTCAGTAATTAATGAGTACTGAGAGAGACAGAGAAATGACTGTCATTCCATTAAGTATAGCTTCTCACCCACAAAAGGTGTGAATTTTGAAGGGAATTTCCAGTGATTGGTACATGAATATCCGAAATCAATTTTGCCAAGAATGTCCATGGAACATCTTCTTTAGATATATTCTAATTCCTGATAAATCCTGGTATAGTGAATCTGGTTTTTAAGGAAGCTGGATTCTGATAATCATAAGAGAAGGTGACTGACCTTAGTGAGGTGGAATTTGTTTTCCATTGAGTGTGACAGAAACATATTACATCATTTTCTTTGCTGCAAATTAAGAATCTTTTGGAATGAGAATATATCAGTTTTTTTTTTCTTTTTAGTGCAATATGCTCTTTCCATCTTCAAAAATGGATTCCAGAACAGTTTACTTTATATGCATGTCTTATTTATTAACTCACCACTCTTTGTTGTAGTGGAGTGAAGGGCTATTTTTGAACCCCCCACATGGTTAAATAACTCTGTGCTCTCCAAATATAGTGGCCTGTGGAAATAAATAGTCTGTTAGATTTCTATTAATAACTTTGCTGAGGAGAGTCTAAACAGTTTGAACAAGACTGAAACAGTGCACTCTGTTCCCTAAAGTAAACATATTCTCATTGCAGATGATTTCATGAAAGGTAAAAAGGGCAGATAAAGTAAGTTGTTCCACAAACAATTTATCAGTCGAACTAACTCAAAATCTAGTTAGAAAGATAGTACTGCAGCTGAATGGCTCATTCCTTTGCATTATGAACCCCCCCTCCCCTCCCTCCCTCCCTACCCCCAATGACCTTTTAACAAGTCTACACTTTCTGTTATCATTTGAGGGACACTGTCTGTAACTTTGACAAACTATAAAACCATCAATTTTGCATCTCTAGTACAATGATGACCAATTACTGGACAATTCTGGTAGGCCTGATGCATGTTCAAATCTGCAAAGATGGTCAGAATGTAATTGGGAAAAAAATTTTCAGTGTGTTCAATCTCATCATGTACCTAATGTCAGCTCTGAGGTCTGAGAACAGTACCCAAAGGTCTTTCGGAACAGGCTCTGCTGTCTACTTAAAATCATGAAGCTTGTTCTCTGGCTGGCAACTACGTTTCTTTACTGGTAATTTGATTATGGTGAAACATATAGAAACATGTTCCGCGAGGTCAGCACATCGGCGAGTGACTGCATGCCATGACCGGAGTTAGGTGTGTGCTGGACTCGTTTTGGTGCTCTTCATTTAGGAGCAATTCAAGCATCACAAGGTCACTCGTGCTAGGAACAAAGTCAACATCCCTGGGCCTTTGGTATAATGAAGTTTTTGTACCTTCCATTGACTTGAAACAAACTACTAACATAATCATACTTTTTCTTCATCTCTTGTACCTAGCAACAATTTGCGTCACTCCTTAAGAACATGGCGTAGGTGAGATGTTGTAGCATACATATTCCAGAAATAAAACACCTAGCATACAGACGTTTCAAGGGCTGCCTGTGCTTTCGAATTAGAATCATGAAGCTTTGTCTGCTCTTTCTTTCCCATCTCACTATCAGATTGCACCACTCTCCCATCACCATGTATGGTTGTGGGCATGACTTTTGCTTATAAGTAACAAACAGGCGGGCATGGTGTGGGTCATATATGGGTTGGGTTATAATAACTTATTTGCCCATATGTGACCCATTTAGGTTGTATTTTTTATGCTATGTATTGGTGACTGATTGATGGGATCTAATAATATTTGTTTGTATGGTTTTCTAAGTGAATTTTGGAGTAAATAATTAGGGTATGATCACAGCTGCAAATTTGCAATTTCAATACCATAAAAGCAGTGAAAATTAGGTACAAAGGTCTCATACTTTTTCTCCCAATAAAGAGACATGGTGCTGCCATCTCTACCATCTTTTAGTTTTCTTCTATTTTTCTTATTTCATCAAGCATAATGTTAGTTAAAGAACAATGGTTTCAAACCTCTTGATTTGCAGTACCTCTTATCTAATTATGCAACTTGATTATTATCATCTTTAACCTCATTCAAGTTAATGTTTGTGGTGATGACTTTGTTTTAGGTTTTATGTTTATGGTGTCAGATGTTTGTAGTTATATATTATGTTCTGTTGTTGGTTCATTGGTAACATGTTCATCATGTGATGATATGATTTATGATTTGAATCTGTTTTTTAAGTGTCTTTCTATCAATAAAACTTTGATGGGTTTTCGTCTGTACAGTTTGTTTTGTTCACATATTTGATTCTAGTCGAGATACAAGATGTAATTTCTTTTCCCATGCAGGCAACTCCACCAAATTAACTGATAAAAGAAATACATGGTGAACGACAATCCCGATGCGATTTGCTATCTTATCTAAGAGTTAAGTCAACATTGCGACATTGTTGTATGACAAAATCGATTGTGGGAATGACAAACAGCAATTCTTCCAGAGATTGGTGATAGCTTATAGATTTTGTATTGGAATTACATGAAGATCATGTCGGATTGGAACACAAACAACAATCTTTTGTTATTGATACGTGTACAAAGAAACTTCAAAAAATTTTACAATATCTTGGAATGGGGAAAAAAGAAAGAAAAAAATTTATGAATCTGGCACAAAATACAACCTATCACCTACCATATGGAACCCTTAGCACATGAAATGCAACTCAGAAAAAGAACAGACAATGGAGTAAGCAAATTGATGGCATAGAGTCCATGTAGTCACATCTACTGCAATATGATAAATCCCATTTTCAACCATGATTTATTTGTAGGTTCCCATACCCACACCGGTCTCCCCACCATAAGCCTGGAAGCTGTTCTCCCTAGCACTGGAGTAGCAAATATAGTAGAACTTATTGACTATGGCAGTTAAGAAAATGAAAGCTGCCCCTGCACCAAAAACTCCCTTCCTCACAGTTTCACAAGAGGGAGGCTGCTCGCTGAATATGGTCCGGTATTTGGTGTGGTAGGCATTTCTCACTGAACCCGCCAACAAGCATATCTCCGCAATCAGGAAAAACAACCTGTCACAGGCAATCCCAAGAATATCAGTTGATACAATCAGATCTACAAAATAAATATAAATGTGGCTGCAGTCATTGAGATTTGAAACCAACAATCAGTAGTTCCTTTGGGTGAATTGTTTGTCACATACCAGCAGAATATGAAAAGGACAACTGCCCAAGCCCTCGAACCACTGGGGTTTAAAGCCTTTCCACAGCAGAAGCATCGGCTTGCAACCATTATGAGGGCTTGGCTAGCCATAAGGAACAAAAATGCACCAACACCATAGCCTGTTGCTATGTCTGAGTCATAGACACAATAGTTATAATTAACTTCACTGTCCTGGACAATCTTGGCCTGCACAAAGATACACCATAAGTTAGCTGCATTTTATATAGGACAGGTGAATTCAAAACCTCCTTGTTGAACAGGAGATGATGCCTTTAGGTTAGCAATCACTTTGCCTCTAAACAAAATTAACAATTCTTTTCAATAAACACAAAAAATATTACAACCCCATCCAGCCTGATGCCAAGTTGGATGGTCAAATGAACCCAGAAAACCTGTACCCATTGCTTACTGTCAAGGGGTTTGGTAACAAATGGAGCTTGTAGTAGTTGGAAGAAATAGATAATATCAGGCATCAAAGTAATTGCTTTCCAGTTGTTCTTGGTTTTGAAAGTAGTTTAATATTTTAATTGCCCCACTTGATTTATGAAAACTCATGTATCTATCTGATTTTAATAATTGAACGTGTCACCATGTTTGAAGATCACCAATTAAACTTAATATTATACTATCATATAAGGTCCGAAAAACAATGATTTTACATTTAATGTCATCTCTAACTAATGTAGACTAATTCAACCATCTTGATGCTTGGTTCTTAATAATAATTAAGTCACCACCATAAATCAGGTGCTACTTCCTCTGCTCAGAAAATATTGCTCCAAAGTCAAATCAGATTTGCCTCTAAATCTACCAAAGACAGGTTCTTTCATTAGATCCACAACCCCCAACACCCCATACCATTGCTCAGTTTGAAAAAACACAAAGATCCACCATTTTCACTGAAATTTAGCTAAGATCTAGTAAGTTTTTACACAATTGAGAATTGTAACTGATAAAATAATATTTTCCCTCCTGTTTCTTTGCTGAAAGGAGAATAATATAAAGGAAATCAATAAAAAAAAAAGGTTCAAGCTTGAATGCTATGTTGTCAAACTACCCTTATTGCCCAAGAACAAGATCAAGTCATTTCCTTTCTTTCTTAGCCAAAAGATGGAAAGGAAGTTTCTTTAAGCAACAAAAGCAGCAGATTTACATGTGCAGCTAGCAATCACAATAAGCAACATAACAATTAAACATTTATCAATGTACTAAAAACTAGAAAAATCAGTTCTTTTCTTTCTTAGCCAAAAACCAGGAAAAAGAGAGAGGAAAAGTATCTTTCTTTCTCTACATTGAGAGAAGCCACAATTTCATACACACAGCTAACAACCCCAGAAATCTAAATCAACGATTACCACTGTTTTTCTATATTTATCTTCATTTTTAGCAAGAATAAACCCAGGAATTGTATAAACTTATGTCAACCACAAAATGCATCAAGAAAGTGAAGGGGAAAGTAAAACTCACAGTGCTTCTTCTTTGCTCAGCTGCAACAGCTAAACCAAAAGCAATGAGATCAAGAACAAAGACAGCAATCAAAAGTAACTTGGAAGCCATGGATATATGGAGCTAGCTTCAATAACCCAACAAGATCTAGCTCCCTTTTCCCTTCTCTGTTCTCTGGCTTCTTTCTTTCCTTCTTTCTCTTTGCCTTGCTCTTTCTCTCTCAAACTCTCCCTCTCTAAATATACAAAATCACTATCAGTATTGTAGAAGCAATGAAATGATTAAAATGAACATAAAAATTATGGGAAAAAAACCAATTTTTTAAAATGTAATTTTCAACAGAAAATGACATCTCACCATAGCTTGAAAATGGGGTTTTCACCAGCTTTACAAACACCATTAGAATACAACATGTTGAACCGGTTCAATTATTAAAAAATTGGATACAAGTACAACCGATTAAAGCACAACGTACAAGTAACTTAAAGCAAGGGTTTTATTTTTTGGAGGGAGAAGTTGGTTAAAAGGGTAATTTGGGTATCTTGAGAAGTGAATGTACAAGAGTTTAAAGCACAAGGTACTTTGGTCATTGCAGGGAGATGCCTTGCTGCGAAAGTGAAGTTAGTTGGAAGGCTCCTTTAGGTAGAAAGGGAATAAATACCCGCCATAATTAACTACCTTTTGGAATCCTCAAAAGGAAGATTGGAGTACAACCTTTTGTAGCGTAAGGTACCAACATCTAGAGCTTGTATTGCACACTTTAAAAGGAAAAAAGATTGGGAAGGGTGATTTGTTATGTTTCATGAAAAGGAATTTGTACCCACTAAAGTAAAGTATTATTGCAATGTAATTTTTAATTTTTAACATTTTGTTCTTTCAATTTTATCGAGAATTCCTTGTTTCATTATCACGATAAATCATACATAATAAAATTAAAAATTTTTAATAAATAATAATATTTAAATATTATTATATCAACACGAATAGACCGAATCTCATTAAAATTCTTTAAATGGATTTGAACGAAATTAATATTAAAATAAATGACTTTTTGAGAAATTCTCATGTTGCATTATTTTTTTTAACACCTATTACATGGCATTTTGCAAAAATACAACCTATAGCTACCAAATTGCAACCATAAAATATTGAATTTTGTATTTTATAAAATATAAAAAAATTATAATACATGTATTTAAAATGGTCTACATTAATGTCTAAGATTTTGAGGTGAACAGTCTGTCGGTGAAGGGAACTTGATGCTTTTACTACGCAAAGGCGACAAAATCACAAACCTTTCGTTTGCCGGACACGTGAACGAATCTGATTTCTTACCTCATACGGCGACGTATTAAAGAGTGCGTATTACCGACGAAATTAAATAACAAAGGGGAAACAACAAAAACAACGAAAAGGGGTATTTTGTCATAGAGTACAGTCTGGCCACAGATCATTCCTTCCAGCCAATAAGATTTTGCCACGTAGTGGAATGTAATGTCTTGACTGCTGTAAAGGAAAGGGTCAAGATCTTCTGCCATGATGATTCGATGAACATTTAATATTACATGATTGATTTGATTTTTGGGTAATAAAGTCTCATAATTATCTTATCATAATTTTAGTTTTTTCAGAAATTACTTTCCATTTTAGGTTCGATTTGTAAAGGAAAAATTGCTGCTCATCATGAATCTCTTGCAATTAAGTTACATTATAAAAATATTAAATGTCCCTAATTAATAGCCTGTCACATTATTTTTCAAGAATTAATAAGTGATTAATCGATTTGTTTTCAATACCTTGTGATTCAAAAAAAAAAAAAAACAAAAGAAAGAAATAGGGAAGAAGAAGATACAATTAAGAAATATTAATTTCTAGAAGATTGTATGAGAAACATAAGCTATATTTCATGGTAACTACATGACCCTAATGTGGAAAATAGTGAATATTCAGATTCTTAATTTTTTAGTTATGGTAAGCTTGGGATTATTTGTTGTGTATAATTGAGGTTATAAATGAGTACATGCTCACCTATATATATACATTTCATATTTATTTGTGTCAGTAAAGGAGTGATACAAATATATATACTAGCATAACCATAGTAGGGTAAAACAGTCTACACATTCTTTATTTTTTAATTCTATTTGCAAATTCTTTGTTTGATTTGCAAAAATTGTTCTTTTTTTGTTGGCAATGTGGGTGGATGCCATAAAAGCTGTGTTTGCATGTACTGCAGGGGGGAGGTGGAGAAAAGCAGCTAAATGGTATTGACAAACAGCAGCTTTTAAGTGATCTTTGTTTGGTTATTGATTCTATTTGCAAACCATGTCTTTTTCTTAACTTCTTATGTGTCTGTGTTAACTTTATAGCAGGAATCCCAGTACTTAATTGTAAGACAATTTGTATCAGCATGGTGAAATATATAGTTAGAGAGTACCATTCAAGCTTGTCTCTGATGTAAGGGATAAGATAGGTTTTGTAAGCTGTTCATGTCAATAAATTTCAAAAGCTTTATGTACAATAATAACAGTACAAATGGTGAATTTCGTTGGCTTCACCAAGGATATCCAGTTTAGTTTTGGTGTTAGACATGTGACTTGCTCCTTATTCTGCAGCAAGAGCCTGATCAAGCAAGTACAATGTCATATAACTATCCAGAAGAATAGGAGGAAGTCTATCACAAGACAGTCAAGGGCTGATATTGCCCAATTCCTCCAAGGTGGGCTGCTTCAAAGAGCCTTGGAAAGGGTATGTTTCTCTCATTAACCTGTTCTTTAATATGTATTGCACCATGTACATTTTGTCAATTTCTTTAGATTCCCTTGAAGTGTTCTGCTTAGTTGATGGCTCTATGTCGCTTTTAGGCTTCATAAACATTCAATAGTATATTTCTCTGAAGTGCACATGATTTTTGAGAATACTTTTTGTTCTGTGATAACTTACTTCCCTTGTGATCTTCAGGTTATACAGCTCTACAAAGATCAGTGCCTGTTGTGTGCCTATGATCAGATTGAACAATTTTGCGGATGCATCATCTCCAACATTTCCCATATTACCAAGCAAACGTACATAACCTTGAACTTGATGGTGTTACTTCTAAATTTCCTAAAGTTTTTCAACTGCTGTGCATATAAATCATGTTTATTCTTGTTTAAGTATCTTGCAATTTTTCAAAAGTGTTCCAATTTATTATTGCAGCTCCTGGCACAAATTGCCAATAGATGCTATTGAAGCTGTGTCAAGTCTAGTTTTTGCTGCCTCTAGGTGTGGTGAACTGCCTGAGCTACATCTATTACGAAGCCTGTTCAAGGAACGATATGGTTGCGAATTTGAGCTGGCGAATGTGGAACTACGACCGGGAAATCTAGTGAATTTTCAGATTAAGCAGAATCTATGTGTTACTTCAATACCAGATAACATGAAGCAGAAGTTAATTAATGAAATAGCTAAAGAGTGTGATCTTCCTCTTGTGTTTCAGGATCCTGATGTATGTTCACGGTAGAAAATTCTGATGTGAATTTGCATTTCTTGTTTTTATGTTATTAATCTGGTTTACGGACTGATACTCAGGTTTTTCATTGGGTTGCAGCTTCAGGTTTATGAGAAATGCTACTCTCAGCAGAAAGCTGAAGTGCTGGATATTGAAATCCAAGATATTTCCAGTGACATCAATGAGCATTGGATACAACTTTCTGAGTATGAGAAGTCAAGGAACGATATGTCATGTTGTAAAACTTTGGCAGCCATTCCAAGCCAATCTTGCATTGACTCAAATGGCTACTATAGCTCTACTCATATTACAAAAAAAGCAGCTTTAGTTGACAAGCTTGAAGTTTCATCAACCAGGACTTCTTTAGATAGTTCTACACCTCAAATTTATGAAACATCTATTGTGTATCTTGATGACTTGGAACTGAAGAAAACTGGCATCTGTGAGAATTATGTGACAAAAAGTTTGACTGTCATGCGTTCAACCAGGAGATCTGTGACTCCTGAAAGTAAATATCACAATTCTTTCATGGAGGATCCCTTAAGAAGGAAAAACTGTAAGGTTTTGGCAAATGGTCGTCTTTCTTTAGATGGTTCACTCGATAAATGGAAAGCACAAGAAGGGAATTCCTCTGGCTCAAGCCATGTGCATCCGAATCTCCCAGAGTATGAAAATGTAGTGGCTAGACTTAAGGATCTCAAGGCAGCGTATAGATGACAAAAAGGCTTCTCATTTGTTTCAAATTTAGAGGACAAGTGATGCCTACCCGTTTCGAAGAGGAGTTACTCATCTGTTCAGGAAATGTCATTGTAGGTTGTAGCACATACAGCTTGTTGGATGCTTCAATGGAAGTTCTAATAAGTCGAAGATACAGCCTTTTATCTGTGCTTTTTGAAATCAGTGGATTGACTAGTTAGCCATGGGTAACACCTTTTAGAGTCCACCCACTAAGAAAGATTACAGGTCTTCATATGGATCATAAAATCAAAGATTTGAAGAAAAATTACAAATGATTCAAAAATGACTCAGATGTGTATACAAGTGCAGATTACAAAGGCATACCAAACAAAAAGAATGTGTTTAAACCCTTACAACATGATATATCAAACAAAGATAAATTACATTATGAGTCTTTTTTTTTTCTCTTTTTAATATCATGAATCCTTGAATGGCAACAACACCAAAGGCCTTATTGATATGTTCCACCTGCAGCTCTTGAAAAACCTGGAACCTGAAGCAGAGGCATTATGGAATGACAAGCACACACAAAGCTGCTAGCAAGAATTAACTAGGTCTATGAAATCAGTAAGTAGGAGAGTTTCGGTTTTTTCGTCCAAAGAAAAGGAGCTTTCTAAAACCTTTGGCTGCCTTAGGAGAGGTTTCATCATTGTTCCATTTCTTCCTGGAGTGCACTGGTTCTGTGTTCATTCCATCATTTGGCGGCGGAGTTGAGATCTCTATTTCAGAAATCCTAGGTGACAGAAACTTTTCATTCATTCCATCATTCCCTTCTATATTTACCGTAGCAAACTTAACAGTCTTTACAGGTGGTGGTGGCAAGGGATGAACTGTCATCTCAGGAATATCTTCAGCAAAATCTTCTGGTGCTCTTTTGTCTTCAGAAACAACAGTAGATGCCTTAGTCAATTCCTTGTCACCTTTTACATGATCTAATTGCACTGGCTTATCTTCAGTAAGCATATTCCCATTGGAGCTTC
Organism: Theobroma grandiflorum; assembly: GCA_036013995.1. Lineage (NCBI taxonomy): Eukaryota > Viridiplantae > Streptophyta > Magnoliopsida > Malvales > Malvaceae > Theobroma > Theobroma grandiflorum. The sequence goes on from CP142133.1 coordinate 31,000,226, forward strand.
TGTCCTCTGATGTGTTTCTTTGAGAAATTTCCTTTTCTTCAGTTTTTTCTATTGAAATACTCTGCAACTCCTGAATGTCTTTGAAATCATTAACAATGTCAGTAGGTTGAGTTTCTTTGGGTGCTGCTGGCTCTGTTGGCAATGCTACTGTGACGTCTTTGGGGTCCTTTCCTTGTGCAACAGAGTCACTGGAAAGTACTTTGTTTAGGCCACTTTTCTTATCTGAAGCTCTGACTTTGTTTGAGCTGGATTTCTTATCTTCAACACAAGCAATCTTCTGAGATGCTGTTGTTGAAGAACCATTTTCCTTCAAGGTTGACTTTTTGGGCTGGCTGGCTTTTGATTCAGCTGATGAGGCCTTTGAAGTATTCCTTGCAGTTGCAAGGCGTTCTATAGTGGAACTTCTAAGGACTGGCTTTGGTGACTTCTTAGTGTCCTGAGTCAAAGGTTGACTCTTCATGGAAATCGTTGAAGTTTTATTTTCTGTGGAGCTCCTCCTGGAAGTAACTGGATTAGCACCACTAGCAACACTCCTCTCAGCAATCCTCTTCTGGCGCTGAATCCGTAACTCCTCTATTTTCTTTCGATTCTCCTCTTCCTATGTGAAAATAGAAGGGCAAGGACCAGAAATCAGAAGCAGATGTCATTATGCAACATCTTACACTATATATGAACCGCATTACCACTTTCTAATGCACAAGACAATTGGAAATATATATGTGCTAAGGCATCATAAGCATTATATGGTATCAAACACAATTGGAAAATGGAAATGCATACACTCTCTTGTTGTTTTGGATGGTTCCAAGAAAGAAAATGAAAGTTAAATAAAGCAATGCAGCAAAACTCTTAGCAACATTTGAGTATTGCAGTCTATTTTCCCGCTTTCTGTCAGGGAACCAACTAGAACCTAAAGGTCGATAAATACCTGATCAAATTTAGTTTTCCGTACTGTGGTTCCGCTTCCAGCTGGAGGTTTCCTGGTCTTTGCTGCTATGTCTGATTTGCTCCTGACAAGAGATCCATTTGGAACTCTAGAACGGACTTCTTTATTTGAAAGTTTCCGCTCTGAACTTCCACGGTTTTTACCATTAGCACCCTTGTCATCAGCACCAGTTGTTTCAACATCAGAGTGTCTTCCATTCGCTTCAGCAGATAATACGTTCATTTCATAGTCGATTTCTGGAGTCCAAGAAGTCATGGCATTTTCCTCAGCTGAATCACGCCCAAGCATCATGTAAAGGTCATCTGGCTCGTAGGAAACAGAAGCAGCCTTCTGTACATTTTCTGAATTGCCATTTTCATAATGAGTAGCTTCAATTTCTGGAACCATGCCTATACCTATCCTTAACTGAGAATCAGATTGATCATCTCCCACTGATGGACCTTGAATCATGAAAGAGTCATCAACGAAAACATCATTCTTGTTTATCTCAGTGTTGAAACGGTCACGAGCTAATGAAGAAGCATGATCCCCATCAAACATTTTGAGGCCCATGATCTCATCCTGATTTGCTGATTTATCCAGTTGGTTGTTGATAAACCATTCTCCTTCTTTGCGACTTTTGATCATAGTAGACTCTGTGGCATAATCAGAGATATAAGCTCGTGAATTAATCCCAGAATCATTTCCTTGCAGAATTAACAACTCCTCATTTGTGCTCTCTCTTCTCTTAAAAGCCAGGCCACCAAATTCATTAGTTCCAAAGTTTCCACCTCGAGTTTCACCTTCATGACCCCTACCCATCTGTGTGGCCAGAAAGGGATCACTTGACATTGATTTTTGCTTTGCTACTCGCTCAGAGTTCAGGGTAAATGCTGATGATCTTCCATCCTCAGAGCCCTTGCTTGCAAAATATTCCTCTTGCAACCTTATTGGTTGTGGATCTACTTCTGAGGAATCCAAATCCTTGTCCTGCAACAGAAGGTTCTGGAAAGCATCCCAGGGGTTGTTTCTTTCTTCTCCCTTAGAATTTTTTGCATTAGAAGCCTTAGCTTCCTGTCCTTCTTCATCATATGAAAGAGCGCTTCGATGCTTGCTTCCATCGTGTTTCTTATGATGACGTGAAGTAGATTTATGATGTCTCCCCAGTGATCCAACAGCCTCCTCTACTTGCTGTTTGAGAGAATCTCCATCAATGAACTCATCCTCATCAGAAGTCTCTTCAGAATCACTGCCCTTTTCCCCATTCCTCTTGGAAGAAATGTAATTAATGTTACGGATAACAACCTTTCTTGAGGATTTCTTTCCATGCTTTTTCTTATGCACCTGCTCTTCTGGTTCACTCTCAGAGCTGGAATCACTAGGCTCAGTGGATTCATCTTGCTTTGAAGTTTCATCTCCCTTACCACGTGAAGATTTCTTCTTGCTTCTAGAAGATGATTTATGATTTCTACGATCATCTGGTTCCCAAGCACGACCAAGACTAGAATCCTCTACATTTGGAGGCCAATGCATATTCCCCGGATAATATGGAGAGGCAGCATGCATACCGGGAAAAAGGTAGCCTTGATATGGAGGCATTTGTTGAAATACAGGACCCTGAAAATTATGCATGTACTGAGGAAGATGGGGTGGCCATGGCATTTGTACTTGGGCTTTACCATCTGCAGATGGCAAGCTACCATCTGTAGATGATGTTGAAAGATGTCAAAGCATGAAGTAGTAGTTCAATGGAGTGAACTAGCCTACATAAGCAATTGTAGGAAGTCATAGCTTATCATAGATCATCATTTGAGGCAGAAGTGGCATACCTGGGTTAATATCTCCACTCCCGGCATCAGAGGCATCGGCAGAACCATTTTGCTTCCCACTTGAGAAATTCATCATAAGATTTTGATTAGGATCATTTTCTTCCCCAGCAAGTATGATTCCTGATGTTCCAAGGTAAGACAAGTCTGGTCTTGGACATGCTTGCATTGCTGCTAATTCTGCCATCCAAAGCCTATCTTCATTCTTTCTCTTGCATAAGTCCATGAAATTTATGCAAGCTTCCCTGACAAAAAATAAATGGACTTTAAAATTTCAAATGGTGGAACGAAAGTTCCAACACAATTGTCAATGGCTATGTGACAAATGAAAGCAAGTAATCAGCAAACATATGCAAATTAAAAGAAAAATTAAAAGTCAAATAAACTTGAAGATACAGGGTCCTTCATTTTGGATTTATAATATCTTACAAACACACATAAATTTTCCAGTAATTGTCTATCCAAGTGTTGGACATGGATGAACAAGGCTGCCATCAACTTTAGCTTCAACTTCAAATGTCTGATGCTGCTACCTTTTGGAATAAGTGTCTTTTTCAATGAGAAAAAGATACACCAGTAAGCTCCAATTCTGTCTTGTGTTCATAATAGCCAACACATTCACTCGAGTTTTATCACTAGAAAAGCAGTACTAACTCCTAATGATGAAAATCATCTCCATTTCCACAGTGGCCTTCTATACCTTAAACGTGAAGCACCAAAAGCATCTGCAAAAGATATGAGATCTTCTATATTATCAGGTTCATATCCAGCAACCAAAGCACGAGCATAAGCCATCGCTTGTTCTTTACAGAGTACTTTCTTCCTAGTTTCCAGAACTCGTTGAAGACGAGCCCTGCACGTCAACCCCATTGAGCAATTAATAACATTTTAATAGAAATGTACAGTAAAATGAAGGTAATATGGCTAATTGCAGGACAAGGTGTTTACTTGGAATTTTCTTCCTGCGCAGCATCAGCAGTTCCATTGAATTCACCTTTTGACTAAATGCAGCATCATAGTAGAAGTCTGGAATTAAGATGTGAGCTATCAAGGAAACAAAACGAAACAAAGTTTGGTAGAAGGCAGAACATACCTTAAATGAAGAAATTGACTTTTGGAAATTTCCTGAAATAACTGACTCATTTCCTGTCAATTCCAAATTGGATGAAATCACACAATTTTCTGCATTAGCATTTAGTCCTGGGCTTAAAGGACATACTGTAATGTAATCTAAAGATCTGCAGTGAAGATTCCCCTTTTCAATTGAAGGGCCAGCTGCTATTATTCCCACACATAGAACTCAATCATTACAAATTGATGAATTTCATCAACTAATATGTGAAATTGCACGAAAAAAAAAGGTTCAATGCTGCAGCTTGATAACAGACACAAACATCATAAACTTAAGGTCCAAACATACCATCTGCCTCTGTTGCCCCAGCAGCATTTGCTTCATTTGAGTGAATTGAATTATCAATCTGTTCAATTTCTCTCTCTACTGTCACAAATCTCTCAAGAACCTCTGGTGTGCTAACAAACCTCACAAACCTGTTAAAACATAAAAGCATTAACTGAGTTAATAATGCAAAGAACGAAAACAAGATCCCCCAACCCCCGAAAGATGGAAATTAACTGAGATATTACCATATCTGTAAATACTGATTAACTGAAATGCAGTCATTCAAGAGTTCAGTCAACAGATTATACCAAATTCAAAAAATGATTCTGTAGAGTTATCAAACATTTTCGAATTGACCAATCATCCAAGTTTTCTAATTGAGTGCTTCGGAATCCAATCTGTTACAACCTCACTACAGAATAATGGCCCTAAACCCAATAATCCAATGCCCTGGCTAAGTCAAAAACACTCAACAACAATTGCCAAATATGGAAATTCCACATAAAGGCTCAACAACTATTGTTGCTAAATCTTTCCACATTTCCAAACGAAGCTTCTAGAACAGCTTGTCCAGCTGTAACAAAAAATCACTCAACAATTCAGTTCCTGAATTTACCTTTGCAGGGTTCCTTTTGTGAACCAGGAAGGAGTCAAGCCTACTGGACGAAGAGTTATAGAGTACCCTCCTTTTGAAATCTGATCTTTAGCGCTTCTGAGGTGTAAAATGAACGGTTCTAACAATCCTGATGCCAACTTCTCATTCTCTTTCCCAGCAAAAATAATCAGATCACACCTTCAATTTCAGACACAAAACGAGAACCAACTTTCTCAGATGAATGACCAAATAAAAAAGAAAACCAAGATCACATATTTTATACTTCATGCAAAATCAAAGAACCAAATTAACTTACCTGGTTCTAGTCGGAGTGAGTTGGAACAAAGCATAATCAAGACGTGTCCTGAAGTCCATAGTTAAGCCTTAAGACAGATACCAGCAGTTCCTGCGAGAGAGAGAGAGAGAAACCGACAGACAGACAGAGAAGCAAACTCTAAATCTTCATAGGTTGAGTTCATCCATTGTTGGAAGTAGTTATTTTTCTTTCCTTTTTCAGTTGCTTACTAATCTTACAGAACCTGGGTCATTTGTTTTCTGCTGTGCTGACAGACTAAACATAGGAAAAGGTTAAGAAACTCATGGGGCTTTAAGATAATGTAGTGCTATACTGTTGGGAAGTTTTTTCATTGGATATTGTGCTGCTTATTTTTGCAGGGTTTTTTTGTGCTTTTGTTTTTTGTTTTAGCTTGGAAGAATGTTGCATATTATGGAAACTAAGGAAAAAGCAAATAAAAAACTCGCCAGTTGCCAGCAAAGAGTGGATGAAACTAGCTTTAGCACATGGGAAAGTTTCCAGGATCACAAGGAGCGGAGGGAAACAAGATTTTGATGATATTTTTATGGAACATGGGTCCCACTGACCGACAGTTGCATCCATCAGATTTTTCATTTTCTTGTTCAAATTTTCATGAAGTTAATTCATTTCAGGTTGTATTTCGTACAGGTTTGTTAGTTGAGAGGTTGTTTCTTTACTTTCTCTCTTTCATATTTGCTTTGCTGTCAGTTTCACTCAGGTCTGCAGAAAGAAAGAGTGAGGTGGTGGGCAAAGAATAATCACTCTCGCTAGTCCTCGTTCCAGGATTGCCAACCACAAAAATTACAGCAGCTTTCATCCCTGTCAAGCAAGTACTGCAAGGCACTCACTTCCATACCATACACATACTCCTTCATGTTCACTCAGGTGGATGGATTTCTCTTGGAACTGAATCATGCACCAATTAGCATGAATCTAACATATTTGTAAATGAACCTAATCTGGGTTTATAATTGTTACCCCAAATTATGAAATTATGCCAGGATGTGGGGGCCTTCTGCAATCAAAATTACCTCCAAATTAGCAAGGACCCCAAAGTTTGATTGTTTGTTCAAATGTCGCTTTCATTTAATATATGCCATTAATTGTATAATTATAAAAGATTTCTACCCAACTTCAATTAGGAGGGTCCAGATGATTGTTACTCATCAACAACCTTCCCACTCACTTCCCACATTGTACTTTGTAGTTAGTTCTGGTGCAACCAAAGTTTCCATACAGGATGAGGCAATTATTTATTCAAGTTCCATTATTCCTGGGCCATTGTATAGAACTGTTTACACAAGTTGTCAAATGGTACCTAACAAGATATATCAATTTTGCTTTTTTCTCACCTTTGGCATCATATCAATGTTTATCAGTTAACAATTATAAGGTATTTGGAACTTTGGGTTTTTGCTATTTTGGTTCTTAGGATCCAAATTCCAAACCATATAATCAAAATTCATGGTTTTTAATTTATTATTGATTCAAAAAAGTATTGAAAAGAATCTATATGAACGTGAAGAGTAATGCGGACTGATTATTGTTGGTTTTCTTTTTCTTATCTTGAAATAGAGGCAAAGGTGCAAAAGACATGAATATGCTGGTGCAAGAGGCCAGGGAAATTTGGATTCATGAGGCTCAGAAAAACAAGCAAAGAAAAAGCTGCCCTCATATACTTTACCATTGTGATAATAAGGTTAGTATGAGCAAATGTTTGCCTCAGTCATGTGGGGTTGATGGGAAGCTTAGCATAAAACAACCATTTATCTTTCCTTAGCTGGATATATTATGACATTTTGTCCATGATGATGACCAAGTACCTATCTGAGTAGGACACTGTATTTGGTCTATTTGACCCATATATTTTCCTCCCTTTAATTAATTTTCATTGAGACTTTGAGATGAAATTGCAACCACCACCAACATTACCAAGCAAGTAAAGCCTCTCCTCCCCAACACAAGCAGCCAAAAGAGTCATACATGATCTCATAATAAATGCAATTTCTAGTTAACATCTCAATTACTTGATAGAACTTGTTTTCCTTCCTAACTTAACAAAATAGATCATAGTTTGGCTTTTTATCCTCAATACCTTTAACTTAATCATAATGAATTAGTTGAAAAACTTTAATTTGAAAGGTATAATTAAGCTTTCGATAAACTCACATGATAAGTTATTTTCACGTTCAAGCGTCACATCTTCAAATATAAACACGAAAATCGTCATCGCATATATATATATAATATACTTTAAAACTATTTTATTGTAATTAACTCTTTAATCATATGAAGTATGAAGTTGAGAACATGCTGCTAGCTGGTAGGTCAATACTCATATATAGTTGACAATTCCAAATTAAACTAAGGTGGCATCATTCTTTTGTCAAACCTTGATCTATCTTTCTATACATGTGAACAGTGAGTCTGCACTTACAAGATATATACACTAAATTTGGTTCACTTTTTAATGCAAAAATAAGTAGTGGTTCATCATTTTTTAGTAATTTAGATATGAAAGTCAAATTAAGCAATTTATTCATTTTATAAATACAATTTTTCATACCCATAAAGTACTGAGAATTCCTTATCTAAGATTAAAAAATTTCGATTTTCACTAATTAAGTAATAAGAATGTGATACTAATAATTTATAATTTATATTAAAAAATATTATTCTTCTCATTGTCTTTATCTTAACACTTCTGTTTCTCGATGCGACTATACTTGATTTACTTATAAATTGATAAATTTTATTTTTAAATTTATTTAATATCTAAGACAAAAGTATCCAGACAAATAACACTAAGTTTTTTAAAATTCTATTTGGGAAAAGAGTGATGCTTTGCCTTTGCACTAAATCCAAGTGGTAAGTCCAGCCCAGTTTTGACTTCAATGGTCCAATCACATGGGCTATGGGGCCAGCTGGAGTAGATATTTTATGACAAGAGCCTTTTATTTTGATAGAGACCCATCAGTACTTTGAGGCCCAAAAATATCCTCAATTTTAATAAATTTATTACAAATCTTTGATCTCGAAATTTTATTTTTTAAAAAAAGATGTAAATTTACACTAATTTTATATCAAATTTTATTTATCAATTTGTTTATTATATGTTATATTGACTGTAAATAGAGTTTGCGATGTACGTTGATTAAGTATTATTTAATTATGTCGGTCATTTCTGCTTACGTAATTGAGATGAATAACAATGTATAAAATGAATAAAAATTAAATTATTTATCAAAGCTACGATAAACAACGGTTGACGAAAAAACTAATTAAATGATTAATCAAAATTGGTTTGATAAGACATCATCATAGTACGAAATTAAATTAAATTATTAAAATTCAACGCGTAATTAAGGGCAGTATTCTGACTCTGGTAGGTGGTTTTCCATGGTCATGACAATGGCTTTGAAAATGATATAAATGCCTTGGGGACAACATGTTTGGAGCTGTCTGCTTCTATATTCCTTGAAGAAGCTTTCAATCTCGCACGTGGTGGAATGTTTGTTTGCTCTTCTTGCTTCTTCCAATGTTGAATGTCGAGGAAATAGCTTTGGGCCTATTTGATTGGCCGTAGGTTTTGGTACTTGGTTCTCTCATGCCTTCTTAGTTACTTCCTTGGAGAAATTAGAGTTAGAATGGTTGAATTCTTCATTAAATTTGCTCCTTCAGCTGACATGATATCATAAAATAATATTATTTTTACTGTAGGTTAAAAAGTAATAATATTCTATGAATGATTGAACGTAATTTTTCCAACATCCAAGGAAAAAAATTTATGGTAAATTTTTATAAGTAAATATGTCAAAGAAAGAGAAATTCAAACTTTCTCTTTAAGTAAAAAATCATATACTAACTAATAAGCTAAATATTAAAATACAAAATTTATTCTTTAATTTGATTCGAGATATAACCGTTATAGGTTGTTATCAAGTGTAGATATGCGCAGGAGGGGTTGTGCTGTTCCTTTATTCCACCTATGGTAGTTTAACAATTTTAATATTTACTTAATCATTTCTAATGAAGAACTTCACAAAATTTTAACTAATAAATTCAATCCAAATCGACTACAAGAATATTCATTAATAAAAGGATTAAATTACAGTGTGGTTAATGAATCTACTAAGATTTTGTCTATGCAAAATAATAAAAACTTTGTTAAGACGAGTGTAATATTTAAACAATTTTTGCTCCCAATTAACAAGGAATTCCTAGCTTGGCGGCTCACAACATGGTAAAAACCATAAATATTACTTAATTAATGAGAATCATTTGACTCCAAAAATTAAATATAAAAGTATACTTTGCCTTTGGAATATAAAATAGGACTAACAAATGGCCGTCTTTCACGAGTATTGTGTTTATGCATGATCCATGTGTGGTGTACAAGATACTCCATTGATAAATAAAATTAGGAGATGACAAAGAAAGGAAAATTATAATTTTCCCAAGAGAAAAAAGATTTGAACTTAACCCTTTGAATAAGGGTTAGATAAGAGAGAGGAAACGAGAGAGAAATTAACTGTTATAAATATTCAAACTACATATTCTGTTGTTAAAAGTATATTCTTTTAAATGAAAATATTTAAATATTACATATAAGTAAATTTCGACATACTTATTTACATGGAATTTACAATTTAAATAAACAACCAAAAAAAAAAAGTTTTGCAGTCAAATGAAGGCCAAGCCTTGAAATGGTTGAGCCCTATCGAATTCCATTCCTCCCCCAATTCTTTTCCTTCCATTTTCCGCCCCTTTTACTAATTCTTCAGCTGGTCGGTGCATGTCAAAAGCACACCCCAACCCATATCTTGGAACAGTATACTTTGTGAGAAGCTACCACATAATTTGCCAGTAAGAAATTCCTTTCCTCTAATGGCCGTGAAGAAAGACTAATTAATTAACAAAGGTTTTCTTTCAAGGTGCTTTTTGTTTTTCTGATCAAACAGTCAAAGCAGACAAGCACTATCCTATTTACTTTTCCTGCCTTTCCTTTGTCCCTGTTGTTGTTTCCTTTTAAAATATGGTAAAGAAAGTAGAATCATGTCGTCAAAACTTCCCTTGGGTATATGTCTAAAGCACCTATCATGAACATCAAAGGGAGAGGAGGTATTCAATGTAACTTGTTTGAAGGGTCCATGAAATTTTCCCAGATTTTCCGAGGGGGCGCATTGGATTTGGTCAAGGATTGTGTTTCCTTTCCATGCCCCTCTTGTCAAAATCAAATACATGTCGTCTCTTGTTGTTCAAGCTTTCAATTCAACTATAGAAGTAAAAAAGCTTTGTAAACGAAGATTCTAAATCCACACTAGGGGAAAAACAGTTTAGGCCAAATCATTCAATCAAAGACTTCCTATATATATAGCCTTAGAACCCCAGCATTCTTGAGGTACAAGCCATCAAAAAAGAAAACAAAAGAAAAGCAAAGCAAAGCAGAAGAAGAAGAAAAAAGGGTTGATAGTGAAAAATATAATTAGGGTTTTTCCTTCTTTGAGAGACCATGCAGATGCAACGCTACTCATCAGCCGCCCTGGTGAACTTCCAGCGCAACTTTCTTGCTCGCCAAACAGCAACGAGTAAGATGGCGAATGGGGTTATGACAAATCAAGAATGTGATGTTTTCCTTAACCATAGAGGCATTGACACCAAGAGGACTATAGCTACCTTACTCTACGATCACCTCTCGCGGCTAAACCTAAAACCTTTCTTAGACAACAAGAACATGAAACCCGGTGATAAGTTGTTCGTCAACATTGATAACGCGATAAGGAATTGTAAGGTTGGCGTGACTGTGTTCTCACCCAACTACTGCAAGTCCTACTTCTGCCTCCATGAATTGGCTCTTATCATGGAGTCCAAGAAGAAGGTCATCCCAATCTTCTGTGACATTAAACCTTCGCAACTTCGTGTTGCGAACGATGGAAGTGTCCCTGCCAAGGATCTCCAGAGGTTCAAATTGGCTGTTGAGGAGGCCCAAAGCACCGTAGGGCTCACGTTCGACTCTTTAAAAGGGTAAGATGAATCATTCTTTCATTAGCTATATATTCAACTTCACTTGCTTTCATATATATAAACTTGTGGAAAGTCTTCTTGTTTCCTAACTTTTCCTTTTTCCCTCAATGCTATGCAGGAATTTATCTGATGTGGTGACCAGTGCTTCAGACTTTGTCATAGAAAGCTTGATTGAGATGGAGAATGAGGAACAGATGGTTAAGAGCTCGAGGACTTCCCCAATAACCCTTTGAGACTCAAAGTTAATTATGCTGCTGCCATCAAATTGTCGACTTCTTTTCTTATGCATTACATTCAATTCCTGTTAATAAGCCTAGTGATTCTTTCCTTTGTTAATCTTTTATTTGTACACTTTGTAACTGAAAAAAAAAAAGGGTAACATAAATACTTTTAAATCTTTGGTTCATTGTATAATTATACTCATAATAAGATTTCAAGTAAATGAATTTATATATTCTTATGTTCAATATTCAAAGATTGGTTTCATGACCATTCTAAGTCAAGTACATTAAGTGGTTTCAAATTCTTGTTTCTTTGGTTTTGGCTTTTATATATGATTTGGCATTTGTCTTTCTCACTAACAGATGAGAGAAATAGAAATTGACAGGGTTTACGCTTTGGAAATTAATTACTCTAAAGCCAGCTTTTACTGAAGCTTGATTCAACTGGTCTAGGCTAAGACTACCATCAGTTCTATCCGGACTTATTACTTAATGCCTCTAACTTGATTTAGTACAATTAATTAAACATGTCACATCACATACCCCTTCACTCTTATTGGATTGTTTTGCTAATCAGATGGCTACTCATTTTTTTAATTTCTTGGCTTGGTGCAAAGGACCAGAGTTGCTTGAATGCATTCTACGTGAGTGCTTTCTTTATTATATTTTAGTCCTAATTTATTCTAATTTTTGTAATCCATATCTAAAATACACTTATCTTAATTGATTTTACTCTTGATATATTTACATTTACCATTTCTATATATAAAGGTCTTTTATTAGCTCATCTTAATTATTCATCAAGTCAAATTTACGTGTAATGAAAGATATAATGAGACGGATGAAAGGAATGAGTAAAATGAAATGTATTAGGTAATTCGATTTATTGTAATTCTCGTTTTCTATCATTGAGACAAAAGCTCAATCTAGTTTTAAATTATAATTAAAGATAAGATTAAATTATTGAAGAACTCTGTTACAATTTTGTACAAGAGAGAAACGATATTTAGATGTAATTTAATTTAAAGAAAAAAAATCATAAAATGGCTTCATAGTCTATAAATTCTTAGCAAACTTTTTTACTCCAATAAGGCAAAATTGATCCAATTCGGAATCCTAAACCCCTCACTGCATGTGCCATGCACAATCTTGAATTAAAATGTAATAAAGTCTCAACTATATAAGGAAAACTTTTGTTTGGGCTAAAAAAAATTTGATATATAAATTGTTAATTTATTCATTTTATGGTAATTTTTTTTTTTTAGAAAACACTATCGACAATCAGAGTAATTAATTTAATTTCACACACAAATACTTATTTTATACATGTTCACTTTTTAGAAAAGATATAAATATTCATCGATGAAAAATATAACAAAATGCACATATTTGATGTGAATTATCAAATCTGGAAGGCAAATTGCAACTTTAAGTTATTAAGTCAAGAACATGTCTACTTGGATCTCACGCATTTACAAGAAAAAGTTATACTATGCATTGTGTTTGTTATTATAAACTAATAATATGAACTGACAATTACCGTCCAAATGTAATAATTATCTACTCACTGTAAATACTTGAGGGAAGAAAAACCCATCAAGTTGACCAGCCCCATTAAAGTTATAAAACGTGCAATTTGCGCCTTTTACAATGTCAGGACCTCAGCCTCATGGCCCTGTCCATCCCTAGCCGCCTTTGGAGAAGTAATACACAAGAATTAATAAAGAAAATAAAGCAATTTGGGCATACGGGAAAGGAAGAAAAAGGCTAAACTTGAGTCAACTATGGCGTGTTTATCAAGCTAACAATTCTTATCAGATGCTTAACAACACTACTCACACGGGAAAACTTGGTAGCTTGACCTTTCAAGTCTCTTTTACACTCTAGTCAAATCTTTTTAGTAGCAGTACAAAATTGTTAAGTCATTACATGTAACTTCTTGCCAAAGGAAATAAAACAGCAAAAAGGGTTGCTCTTTGTTCATGTTCTACATGAACCTGAAGCAAAACCTGAGACGGATAATGAACCTTTGTTACTAGTATCAGTAGAGGAAGGAAGAGGTGGAGTGAGGAAGAGAAGCAGAGGAATTGATCGAAGGTATTTCTCTCAGAATCCGATGAACCGCGTACCCCATTGCTTCAATCATCTCTGCTGCATACCTTATCATCATTGGCCTCAAAAACAAAGCCCACAACCCTGCTACTGCCATCGCTACTGCTGCTCCCAAGCTCATCATTGCTAACTATAATTCTTTTTAAGCATTTCTACTACTGGTCATTGCTTGGTCAAGGACTTACATTCTTGATGATTTGAGGTTTTTGGCAAGAGCGCAGCAAGGGCTGTTGGGTTTAGAAATGTATGTGTAACTATCAGGTAGCAATTACCTACCATTCTTAACTACTAGTCAGGAAAGGAAATTGGTGGGTGGGGGGCGGAGGTGGGAGGTCTGGCTGGTGAGGGAATTGGATTTATTTAGATTCCTGAAAATGATTTTCTGGGCCTTGATTTAGAGAGCTTGGAAACATGTAAATTCAGTCTGGGACAGCATATGAGTAGTTGCAAATTGTAATCCACCTTAAGACCTCCCAAATAGCAAATATTACCATTAACAACTGAAATGCAGTTGCTGGACCTTGGCTTGATCATGACAGTGTTAGTTAGGCTCATGGAACCCCACCTAAATTTTGCATTTATTTGTAGCCTTGGCAGACCTGAAATTTGTTGGGTCGATCAGCTGCCAAAATTTATGAAGGTTTTTTGGAAAAGTTTTCTGTCGCATATATAATAGAGTTGTAGGAAAAGGTTGCAAAATTGTTAGGTCTTCATAGCCAAATCAAAAATGAATTCTAAATTGATTGTTGAGCCAATGACATAGCTGATTCATTCTGCTTTTACTCAAAATAATTAATAACAAGATGCCAAGAAATGTTAGATTTATATTCTCTGCTAACTTCCTTCCATTCTTATAAATTATCATTATGTAATTAGAACTTAATCTTTGAGCTATACATGGAAATCTGTGCATCTCTAATTATGAGAAATTGTTCCATGTCAGAAATTGACCTTCTAAGACTGAGATAAATAAGATGGAATCAGTCACCTTATTACTCTGAGGCAAAGCAGCAACTTAGCTATGGAACTTGATTCATTTGACCTCTGGCTGCAAATCCTGCAGTTGGTCAAATCAGAAACATACCTGTCTCAGTATTTTCCCTTAATATATCCAACAATAGTCCCCATGCCTCCAATTGGAAAACCCAAATTTTGTAATGTAAAAGGAGAAAGAAAGATGGTGTTGGAGAGGAGGTCATTTCCTGAAATTATTCAACATTTGGAGCATTCCTAACATCATTATTCCAAAAGGGTATGGTTTTCTTTGTCTGGCTTATCACAAAAAAAAGTGGTATATGGTTTCTGACAGGAATGGCCTAATGGACCATATTGTTTCCAGAATCCGTGCTTCATCAGCTGTTGTTTTCCATTAAAACTGAAGCACGATCAAGTGGACCTCTTTCACATACACAAAATATATTCTTAAAAAAATGGAACAGAAATTCAAAGTTTGATTAGAGGAAAGCAAAAAGGAAGAAGAGTGGGGTGAGGGGGGAGAGTTAAAACTTTTGAATCTGTACATTCATGAACATGTGAATCTTGATATGTTGTTCTCACTCTAAAAGTTACAATGGTGTTTTTGCATGTAGTGATATGAATAGATGTGAATGAAAAGGTTTACAATTTGATTAATCAAATAATCACATGTAAAAGTAAACTGCTTTACTTGCAAGTCTACAGAAAAATTATTTTTTATGAAGTGCTCCTGTTACTATATTTTATCATATAATCAACCCATCCGACATGCATTGATGTGATGCTGCTTTTCTGACAGTTTCCAGTGAATGTGTCAAATGATATACAGATCTTGAAGGGTCAAATAAGTCACAGTAATACTGGTAATTGAAGATGAAATTAAGCTCATCATGTAAGAACTAATTAATTATGTAAGAACTAATTAATTGGGGGGTTAAGGTGTCACGGGTTAGAATTTAAATTCAATTTTATACGATTTTAAATTTTAAAAATCGAGTTTAAGTATGTATATACATTATGAATTCATGTTCTCAATTCAAAAGGTATATATGATAGATGGGAGAAAATCTATATTTATATATCTCATATTTATCTCATCTCTTATTGATGTGAAATTTGTAACATTACAATTTTCGTATTTTTCTTATACAACCACATTGTTTTGGTTGTGACAGCATTAGGAATTTGGGCCAAAACAAGTGCGTCTATCAATTAACAGCCCACTCCCATCTCCTTTATATTTTTTTTTTCTTAAGTCAAAATACGCACCAAGTCCATATACTTATGTATTTTATTCAATTTAATATTTTATATTCAAAATCGAAGTGATTTAGTCTATTCATTTTAAGAATTACTTTAATTTAGTCCTTCTTTTTAACGACATCTAGTGTTTTTGTTAAAAGGAATAACGTTAGCGTTGATGCCAGTGTTGACATGGCATATTTTGATGACGTGGCACCACATGATGACAGAGGCATGTTGTGTGGCACTGACCTGATGACATGGTAGTGCCACGTGGCAATAATACGATGACATAGTAATGTTGACGTGGCATTGACATGCTGATGTGTCAGTGTCACAGGGCAAATAAAAACTTTTTAAATTTTATGCCACGTCATAAGAGTTAAATTGAACACAATTGAAATGTTGAGAGATTAAATTGAAAAAAATAACATTTAAGTAGATGATAGATATACTTTTTAATAAGCTAAATGTTTAAATATAAAAGATTTATGGTGTTAAAAACATATAAAAATATTTCTTACTTGATTATTTGATTTTAGAATATGTATATTAATTTATCTTTTTTACAAAAATTAAGTTTAAATTCTCTTTCTATAAAAAATTTGGAAAAAATTTCGCATTTAAATTCAAATTTAGATGAATAATTTGTATTATGTTGAAATACAATAATATAAAATGATTAAATAAATTCTTTTTTCTTTCTATTTATAATAAGATAAAAATTTGAAATTTATCTGTTATAATTTTTAACTTAAGCTGAATTCAAATCAACAAAATAAGTTCATTTATTTACAACTTTCACAATTTACAAATACTCATTCTTTTGAAATTATTCAAACCTTTTATAATTTACCTTTTATTTAAATTTATTCAAAGTTTTTCATAAAATAATTTTATTTAAATTCAAATACCATAATTAATTTCTGTTAAATTTAAATTTAAATTATTAATTTGAATCTACAAAATAAAATTATACAAATATTTACAGTTATATTTAACTCTATCAATCATAAATCAGTCTTTTATCCAAAAAATTTCAATTTAAAAAATATAACTTAAAATATTAAATAAAATAAAAATATAAAAAATAAATAAATAATTTAAAAGGGAGTGGCAGCTCAAATTCTATGATTATAATAAAAGATTTGTCATAGCTAAATTAAGTAAGTTAGAATGAAGAATTAATTTTATAATTATTGCTAACTCCATATCCCCCTTTTTAATTTTATTTTATAAGTAATGGCATCAGTGCTGACATCAAAATTGAATAACGTTAGGAGGAAGGATTAAATTGACGTAATTTTTATAATTAAGAAATTAAATTATTTTAATTTTAAGTACAGATTTAATTGAACAAAATGCATGTGTAAAGAGATTTGATAGGTTTTTTAACTGTTTTTGTTAACACGAAAACGATGTCGTTTGACTAAGTCTTGTCCATCATTTTTTGCCCCTTGTTTCCCTCGCAAAAGCCGCCTGGCCTGACCCTCATTTTCTCTCCTACCCTTCACCTCACTTTAGCCAGCTCTCTGTCGTTCATAACTTCTCGCCGCCGACAGTGGTACTGTTCTTGCTGTCGGTGGTTCTTTCTGGCTTCCGCCCTTTCATCCTTTTCTATTTCTCTTCTTGTTTCACTGTTTCTTTTGTTCTATTTCTCTTTCACTTTCATTTTTGTTTTCGTGTGCCGCCGTCGCCGGTGGCGCTAGTTTTGTCGCCGGTGATGTTTTTCCTCCCTCTTTTCTTTTCCAAAAATTCTTTTCCTAAAACCGGTCAGAAAACCCACAACGGGTCCAACGGAACCCTTAATACCCTCAAACCGGTTTTCGTGTAAAACCCCTCGAACCGGTTTTCGAGCGAAACTCTCGAACCGGTTTTCGAGAGAAACCCTCGAACCGGATTAGGAACTTTTAGCAAACCCCTTTCTCTCAACCCCCTCTCCCTTCCTCGGTCCCCGGCGCCGTTGCCTTCGTCGGCCTAGGCCTTTCCGACGGCGGCTTTCTTTCCTTTCCTTTTCCTCTTTTCTTCTCTTCTCCCTTCCTTCTGCCGCCAATTTCCTCACTTTCTAAAAAAGCCTAGCCACCGTTCTTCTTCTAGGGGTACAACTCTCTCTCTCCCCAAGAAAAAACATATTTTTTTTCTTTTTCTCTCTCTAATAATCCATTAAATCAGTTCATTTTAATTCAATAATTCTCATTTAATTTTTAGTTTTGTTTGTAATTCTTTATGCATTCATGTTTCTTTCTTCTGCAATAAATTATCTGAGAAAAAAAATAATCTTTTTGCTGAATTGATTTTTAATGTGTTTTTTTTTATTTGGGTGTTTTTAATTCTTCCAAAAGGTGTTAGATTTAGTTTGAACGGGTGGTATATCATCACAAATGGCTCAATTCCTGCATTCATGCAGTTGTTTGATCAAATTATATAATTAGTCTGTAAGATTTTGATCATCCGCGAGGCAATTTCGCCCATGAAAGTGGAATTGCTCTTGTTAATCAGCTTAAACAAGCATGTAAATAACGTTAGGACATACATAAACATCAAATATTTATGCACCATCATGTACTTTATCATGCAGGTGCAACCTTCAAAGCATGAAGGAGCAAAACTAGGATGACAACAACATAAGGATGATGAAATCTAGTGGTATCATCACATTTCTGTTGCTCTGGCTTCTGTTCTAGTAATTACGATATTTTTGCTTTTCGGAGAACGTTTAGAACCCTCTTTTCTGTTCTTGAACCCATCTCTGTTGCTTCCTTGGCTTCTGTTGGAGAGAAAATCTTCACACCATTTAGCAGAAAGCTTCGGTGTCCTCTTCAGGGTTTGACGATCAACATAGTAAAGTCCAAATGTTGCACTGTATCCTCCTGTCCATTCCAAGTTATCCATCAAGCTCCATACAAAGTATCCGCGTACATCAGCACCATTCCTATCAAAATAAGAACCCAGTCTTAGGTAAACAAAGCCGCTATTTTTTGTGTTTGAGACATAAATAAAGAGTGAAGATCATGTTGTCTTTTATTGTCTTCCAACGTGTTATAAAAGCAAGAAACAAGTTCCAGCAGCTACTGACAACTTGAGTTGTCAGTAGCATATTCAAGTAAACAAGACCCAAGGTGAGGAAAGGGACAAATTCACTTACCTTATTGCTCTCGCCAAAGCAGCAAGGTAGCTTCTATGGAACTTGATTCGGTTGACATCATGCAGCAAATCTGGCACTTGTTCAGTCTGTGGTGGAGAATATCCTGTAAGAGTGTTAAGTTTGTCACCGTAAGTTTTCTAATTACAGAACAGAATCCAAATGATGATCAAGAAGCAGTTGTCAAGTTACAGAACAGAAACCCTTTAATTTCCTTAAGGCAACATTTGACCTGTAACATTACTTTTACTAGTTTAAATGCTATCTATCAGTTTTTCCATGATTGGTATGCCTACTACTGTCAAGGCTGTACTCAGTTGCATGGATTTGGAGCTTTAAAAATGGATTCACAGACTTCAATTCCCATAAATAAAAATGTAGCTCTGCAGCTTACCATTCTCTGTTACATATATGGGCATGTTATTGTATCTTTTCGAAACATAATCAACAATCTTCTCCATGCCTCTTGGAACAACATAAAATCTTTCAACACCGGTCTGCCAGAAAACAGCAAAGTGATATTGTAATTAATTGAGAGAAGGGGAAGGGGGACTGGAACACTTAATTAAACCTGGAAAGTTCAAAGTTTATTGCAGGAGAAATAAGTAATGAATGAGAATGAAACAAGAGCAAGAGAAGGAATTACTGGTTCTCCGATTAGAATGCCATCTCTTTCTCCAGTCGTGTATGCAAAACCTCTGATGAAATGGTCTCCACCTAAGACGCAATGAGAATAGATGCAGTCCTTGGCATATAATGTTGAATAATGATTAATGCCAATAAAATCAATAGTGCCTTTCACATACTCGGTTTCTTCTGGGGAAAACCTTGGCAGTTCACTCCCATGGTATTGGCGCATTTCAGGAGGGTAATCTCCAAACACTAAAGGATCTATTGCCCTGCTTAGTGATTACTAATTCATGTTAATCTTGAAGAGCATATCTTTACTGCAATGTTGCTGATTAGAGGTAACAACCATGTTCAACTTAAAACACTTCTAGAATAGATAGCATCTTTTCTCTGGGAAAAAAAATTGAAAGAAAAAAATAAAGCAAGCATTTTTCATGATATATAAAATAGTTAAGAAAATTTATGGTGTCATGGGTTCACATTTTCAACTCAGAAAACATAATTTTTAGGTAGAGGAAGGTTCATGTTGATATACTTATGAGTCAATCCATCTTTTACTGATGTGAGATCCGTAACATTTTATATCAATCAATTGTGCAACATCCTCATTGCGCTAGCTCTTCATAGAGGAAAGGGGACCCTTACAAGAGTTCTACATTGGTAATGATTTGAGTCTATTTTGATATCACTTGTAATAGATTCTCATTTTTAATCTAAAAGACATGTATATTAAGTAGAATAAGATTTGTGTATATGTATCCAATATCTACCTCATCTCTTACTAATGCGAGATCCATAACATATAAAACTATGTTGCAATTAATATCAACTTTAGGTCCTGATTTCTCAGTCTCCACATTGTGATCACTGATTTCTCTTTTTGGATACACAACTGACTTGTTTCTGACTGACCTAACGGCCGATATATATTTACTGTTGCAAGGCAAAGTTGAATAGACCTCATTTGAGAATTCAATAACAGTTAAAGCCTACAGTGAGGGAAAGAGATGGGGTTGTCACAAATTTTAATCTTTTTCTTTTACTTATCTTCATCTGTATGTGAGTCTTGTACTCTCATAATGATTCTATTTGCAGATTAATGGCTTGCAAGATTTTGTTATCTGCTGTGGTTCACTAATTACATAAAGCAAATGTGTAGTACAAGTCAAGAGGACTTGGTTTGCTTTGGTTCACACAGATTGTGTGTATCCTATTCCTTCAGCCTCACCAGCCATTAAATTTCTTCTAATTTAGAAGGCTTGATGGTGATGCTGAAGGGTGAAAAGAAGGCTATGTTGCACGTCAAATGGTCATACCAAATGAATGCTCATCTAGCTTATAAACTTTTGTCGAGTCTATCATCAAACAAGACCCATACCAATCTTAAAGTCTTGTCATTAATATTGCTGCTTGAATGTATAGAAAAGGAAGCAAAAACAACTTTGTGCTTTGATTTAGATCACTCACCAGCCAACTGTAAAAGCCAGAGCTCTTTTCACAGCTTGAAGATCTGCTTCTCCATCTCTTAAAGGTTCATACATATGTGAATGTGCAATTAATCCTACAGAACCACCTTGTTCTGACTGCACCAGCATCAAATTTGGGGTAAGAGAAATATCCTCAAGGAAACTTCAAGCTAGAAAATAAGTTCAGAATCTCATTCTGTAACCTGAAACTGTTCTCGGTATAGCTTAACAGCCTTGGCATGTGACAGTAACATGTTGTGCAGAACGATAAGAGGCTCTATGTCAGAATTGCCAACAGAACAATTTCCAAAAGGAGCAGAACAACGAGCCGGTGGATAAAGTCCCCTGATATAGGCCATCTCTGCAAACTGGTTTGCCTCATTGATAGTTACCCAATACTTAACTCTATCACCAAAGTTCTTGAAACAAGTTTCAGCAAACAGAACAAAATCCTTCCTACAAAAGCACTGGAATCAGGCAACTTAATAACATGACTGCTTTTTGGCCCAAAAATATAGAATTGCTTTGAATGAGAGGAGAAATTACTGCATCAGAGGACTGAGCCAAGACCCATATCTGTCCTCCAGTTCTTGTGGGTGATCATGATGGTATATTGTCACAAATGGTTCAATTCCTGCTTTCATGCATTTGTTTAATCAATTACATCATTGACAAGAAACAATTTTTCTCCAGAACTTTTTGCTTCCCCAAGTTTCTGAAACCCTTACCCCTGATCAAGAGGTTGTCTATGATATTGTTATAAAACTTGATTCCACTTGGATTGACTTCACCAAACCTTCCTCCTGTTCCACAAATGAAGGATTTTAAAATTGTGATAATCTAAACAAAACCAAGTAGAGATTCTGGTTACTGAAGTGTCATACTGGGTAGAATTCTGGCCCATGAAATTGAAAACCGATATGAATTTACCCCAAGAGAATGAGCAATCTCAATATCTTCCTGGTATGATACATAAACAAAGCAACAGTCAATACTTTTTTCTTCTTGTTCTAAAGATTGAAAGTAAGAAAGATGAACTGTCATGCTAAAAACATACCAAAAACAGATGATAATCATCATCTGCAACATCTCCATTCTCATTATTCTTAATGTTTCCTGAAAAAGTTAATTGATCAAGTAGTTAAGCTTTACACATATGAGAATACAAGTTTGACTATGGGATATGTACATATATCAGCCTTTCCTGTTTACCTGGGACATGACTGAAAACATCCCAGTTGCTGAGGCCTTTCCCATCATCAAGGTATCCTCCTTCAACCTATCACATGAAAACCAGAAGTGAAAACCAAAGATGTAAACAAACTATAACAGCAAAGCAAGAAAGAAAAGAAAGAAAGAGCAATAGCAGATGCCTGATATGAAGATATAGCTGTGCCAAAGAGAAAATTGTCTGGGAATTGAGATCTTTGAACATCTTGGCTCTCAATGTCTAAATCTTTAGCATCAGAACTTGCAGAAAGAAGCAGATGCACAACAAAGAAAAACAACCATGGGAGCTGAATTATGGTACTAACAGGCATCTTACTCATACAACACAACACCAAGATTGTAGCAAAGTTGGGGATGATAATAAAAATCAATAACATGATTCCTTCCAAATATTGATACACAAGTGGGCCCTGCATGTACCTAGTTGTTAATAATTAAATCCTAGGAGACAATTGGAAGTTGGAAGAAAGGGACTTAATTCATTACTAAATATATTCTATACCACTAATTATTCTTGTTCCTGCATTGACCATTAAATTTCTTGAAATTCATTTCCAAAATTAATTTTTTTAGATACAATGACACTGACTCATGTATAAACCAAATGGTTCAATATTTTTCAATCCAATTAAAAATTTTAAAGAAAATTCAAATTTAATAGCACTTATACTTTTCTTATAAAAACATATCTAAATTAAAATATTAAATTTCCTTCCTCCAATTTAAGTACAATTAAAGAGTATGAAAAGGATAGAGCTTCCTCTTTAGGGAACACCCAAACACATAAAATAAATTATAGGCATAATGCTAAAAAAAAAAATCTTAAACTATTTAAGAAAATTCAAATGAGTCTTCATTCTTTTATTTGTGCTTAGTTAAGCTTTTATATTTTTATTTTGAATCAAATAAGTCTTTATAACTAAAGATTGACTAATTACTATTGATCAAAATGCTACTTATAATTTTAATCGCACGATGTTGATATGGAGGGTGAAAAATATTGTATGGTCATGTTTTCATGCTAAATTAGCATACCATGTTATTATCAATTTTGAGTTGTCGACATGCCACATTATCATCAATTATAATATATTAACATACCATATCAATACCATATAGTATAAAATGATAAATGACATTTTGACCAAATCAATCACTAGTTATAAAAGTTTATTTGACTCAAAATAAAAATATAAGAGTTTATTTAACTCCAAATAAAAAATATATAAACTTAATTAAATGTAATAAAAGTATAAAACTTATTTTAATTTTTTCAAATAATTTAAAGATTTTTTTTAAATATTATGCCTAAATTATATAAACCCATTGGCGGGTAGGAATAATTGAATTGCCAAATCTGTCAAACAAATGCTGCTTATGGGCCAATGAACTTCACGGCCCTACAAAAATTCAATTAGAATAGTGGGTAGCAATGAAGTTTTTCCTTTTTTTGGGCCGAAGATATGTGTTAGAGAAGATTTTCTTTCTCTCTAAATATCAATTTAATACGATTTAACAATGTATTAAAAAATAATGAAGAAAATTACAATTCACAATTATTAAAGTATAATCTTTTTTTATAAAGGATCGATGATATAATTATATTATTAGTACAAGAATTAGCTTGTGATCCATGTGATGCATCGGCTTAATTTCATCTATTTAAATAAGTCTGCAGATACATAGATTAGTGCTTTATGCAAATTATATATTTAAGTATTTAATTATAACATACCTAATACATATACCTAAATTGACATGTCATAAATAAAAATTTTACAAATTTCCAAAAGGTATATGGTAAACGTGATTGAATAATAAAAAAGCATGATAAAATATTAAAAATAAAAGTTTGCATCAAGTAAAGAAATTGTTCCAATTTTGCACCATTAAAATTTCTTGACAAAAGATAAAGCATATTGTTTGTAACTTTTATTTATTAAATTATTATCCTAAAATATCATCGATAGAGTCTTTAAACTCCATCAATGAAATTAAAAGATTACTATTAAAAAATTTAATATGATAAATTAAAAAAACATGTGATAATATTTTAATTTTCATGAACGGAATTTGGAACTCTGGCCATATAATAGAATAATTGTAACGATCAATTCCTACGATTGTTATCAACGCATAGATCGTATAGACATGCCTACACAACCCGACTAACCTTATAAACATTTTGTTTTATCTGTATATTCCTTTCGTTATATCCTCCTTACTACTCTAATTAATTTCATTAAATATCAATATATAATATATTTATGCACCAGTATCATGCATCCAAATAATGATAACTAAATTCTCCACCACACATCAAATTCCAAAATAAAATTTATCGGGTGCTTACACATCCCCTTTAAATAATACAACTCTGAAGTTAGTGTCATATCATCCAGGGACCTAGACCTAAAATAGTTTAGATTGGGGATGTCAACAGGTAGGGTACCCGTTAATTTCGAAGTATCCGAACCCTAACCTATTAAAAATTAAATATTCTAATCCTATTAACTATCCGAATAGTTTAAAAATTACTACCCTAACCCTAATCCTAATACATTCCCACTACCCTATAATTAGCCTAACTCATTTAAATACCCGATTAAATAAAAAAATTATTAAAATCTTCTTCATGGGTACCTAATTATCCAATTAACTTTTCTAATCTCATAACTTTCATTCAGATTTATATGTTATAAGTTTATATAAACAAATATATATATACTGCAATTAATAATTTTATGAGTTATAATTTTTACAATATTAATACAAAATAAAAAGTAAATATATTTATATTTAAAGTACATATATATATACACATACACATACATAAAAGTATTAATGTCATCATATTAATAATTAGAGTAATCATACTTAAACATAATTAGCAATCTAATAATTTTTTAAACATAATATTCAATGATATAACATTCAAATTATTTAAACATAATTAACAATCTAATAATTTTTTAATTTAAATATATTAATGTCATCATATTAATAATTAGAGTAACCATATATTTCATATATTTGTTAATTTTTAACAAAAAAAATTACTTGTAAAGTTGATAAAAATTATAAAATTTTAATTTAATTATTAAAATAATAATAAAATATTTATAAATAGTAATCGAGTTCGAATAACGGGTACCCGAACCCTACCTTATTAAAATTCAGATAGTGAAATCACTACCCTAACGCTACCCGAACCCGTTTATGGAGTACTCTAACCCGGTGTAATCAGGTCGGATACTCGTAAATACCCTATAATAGGGTACCCATTGACATCCTTAGTTTAGATACATCACTTCAAATAATTTTTTTAAAAAAATGACTTGATGACCGGATAGAGAAGTAACTTACAGAAAGCTAGGGGATGCCATTACCTAATACCTACACAGCTACGAAAGGAATCATCGCCAGTGATGCCCTCAACTATTTATTTATTTGTACATTAAATAACATGAATGAGTCTCACTGACTTAATGATTATCGGCTCCGTGAGTAGAAGGGAAAGGGAAAGAAATATAAAAGTGAAATATTTATAAATCCAAGAATAAGTTGTGAAAATATAATCTATTAACCGAGAGATTTTTATACCTTCCAAGTCTAAAAAAAAAATAATTCATAAGTAAACACATATGAAGATTTGTTTTCAATATTACACGTACACCGTCTTATTCACCCATCACTAATAAATTAATATTATTTTATTTTATTTTTCATGTCACTTTTTTCACTTCCACATATCTTCTAACATTACCAACATCCACAATTCACCTTTAATTGATCAAAATATTTTCATTAAATTAACATCTAGGGGTGGGATGTTACAATAATAATCCTTTATTTATTATCTAATTAATTCTAAACCTGCCCACTAAATGAACCTTGAAAATAAAAAATATAATTTTATTAATATTTAACTAAAAATATATTTTGCTTTCACTGCTTATAAAATGACTTGATGATAATCAACTACCTATGGCATTAAACCCAAAATAATATACTACCTAATTTCTTCAACCTGCTTGAATAGAGACAAACTAAAAAATGTATTGCCTAACTAAAAGGTTGGCTGATTGTAGCCTTTGATGGTTAATTAATTACTAGTATTTCATAGGCCATGAACAAACCGCTACTTTTAGATGGTTAATTTGTATATAAGTTTTAGCAGAAGCATAATATAAAAGGAAAACATCAGTTGTGCAAGTTAAGGGAAGGTAGGAAACCAGAATTTGAACCAACAACAAGAAGCCGTGAACACTTCTAACACTCAGCCATCTTCACTTATGCATGCTGTTCGTCTCTTTCTTTCTTTCTAGGTTTTTCTTTTTTTTTTTTCTTCTTTTTCATATACATGCACGTAGTAACTCTCCTTGTGGTTTTGATGGAGCTTATCTAGATTGATAACAATGGAGCGGGAGATGGACATTGAAGCTCAAAGTAAGGCTGAAGATCACTTGGAAGCCACTGCCATCTTTGAGAATACAAATCAACCTGTTATATTAGAGGTATGGGTTTTGTAGTAGTGTTTGTGTTGAGTAAATTGGATGATATTGAGCTTTTTATATGCATGGTTTTGATGGTTCTTCAGTCTCTTCTCGCCAAGCTATGGAGAAAAAGTTGTTTGCTATACAATTTTGTAAGCATTGTAATGTGCTGTTGCTTTAATTTACAGTTTGTTGATGTTGTCTACACAATCAAGCTTCGAAAACAAGGTAATTTCTTTCGCAAGAATTCGGGGTCAGAAGAGAAAGTAATCTTAAAGGGGATCACCGGAACGGTTCACCCTGGGGAGATGTTAGCCATGCTAGGTCCATCAGGCAGTGGCAAATCGACTCTATTGACTGCATTAGGAGGCCGCCTGGGAGGGCGGCTCAATGGAACCATAACTTACAATGGCAAGCCTTTGTCAAATGCAACGAAGCGAAATACCGGTTTTGTTACTCAAGATGATGTTCTCTACCCTCACTTGACAGTGTCCGAAACCCTTGTATTCACTGCCCTTCTTCGGTTACCTAATAGTTTTAGTAAAGAAGAGAAGATCATGCATGCTGAAGCTGTGATCACTCAACTAGGGCTAACTAAGTGCAAACACAGCATCATTGGAGGTCCATTCCTGAGAGGAGTTTCGGGAGGGGAGAGGAAAAGGGTTAGTATAGGGCAAGAGATGCTTATAAACCCGAGCTTGTTGTTCTTGGATGAGCCTACATCGGGTCTGGATTCGACTACAGCTCAAAGGATTGTGTCAACATTGTTGGAGCTTGCCAAAGGTGGAAGAACAGTTGTGCTGACGATACACCAGCCATCGAGTAGGCTGTTTTACATGTTTCATAAGGTTTTGCTACTATCAGAAGGTAACCCTCTGTATTTTGGACAAGGATCGGCTGCCATGGATTATTTTTCCAGCATCGGATATGCCCCATCAGTTGCCATGAACCCTTCAGATTTCCTCCTGGATCTTGCAAATGGTATGTGTTGAATCTCAATTATTGCACGTTGATCTCATTTAACAAGTGTTTAAGCCTATGTGTTTACTCCACTTCTTCATTTTTTATGAAGTATTTGTGCTTGACATATATTCGACCGACATAGATAGCAAGGTTCGATTCTTCAAATATAAGAAAAAACTCTTTTAAAAAAATTAAAGGTACTTTGTCGTACATTTAGGCGTATCTGACACTCACCCCAAGTCCAAAAAATATAGGTTTGAGCTAATGTTTGTGTAGGGAAATTTTGCATGCGTCTTTGGTAAATCCTGTACAAATTGCATTGAAATTTATTGGACTTTAGTACCGAGATGGTGTGTGGTATAGATAATGATAATAAATTTTAAGGCTTTCATTGAGTCAATCGCTCTATTTAATGGAATGGCTTGGGGGTTGGGACTTGGGCTTGGGTGCATTTCTTAATGGGGAAACATGTAGAAAACATAGTTTCCAACGCAGGGTTTAATGTCTGAGGAATTCATCCAGGTGAAAAACAATCTTGGAATGCCTGGGAAACCTAATGAATGTATTGGGAATTATTCCCAACGGAAGAAAAAAGGAAGCATTAAAATTTCTCTGTATTCATTTATGTTTCTGTTTCTTTTCCTTATTAAAGTCTCTCTTAAGTGTCTAACACTTCAAGCAATATCTTTGCAGAGTCTTAAATATAGCAGGTCTGCTTATTCTTTTAACATGCCACCGATATGTTCATTAATTCATATATCAGATTATTTTCCAGCTTCATGTTTCCCTGCATGGTTTCTAACTCTGCCTTCCATTAATATTGACTCTGCTACTTTTTCTGATATATAATCACTACAGCTTTTCTGATCTAATCCCAATGCCTGTTTATCTTAGTTACCTATCTGATTTAATATTCACTCTGTCCTAAGTTGCTTCAGTCCATGCAAGATTTTGTATCTTTGAAACTAATGTATCTATTCATACAGAGTAAATTATCATAAATAGGAAATGATAGAATGATGATACATAGAAATAATATCCCAAGTAATATGAGTCAAATTGGTAGAAACATCATCTCCTTTGATTAGATTGATATCATTGCACGATATATGAACATAATTTTGTTAAATTACAAATATATATGGCCCCTGCATTCATTCTGCAAAGGGAATGTAGAATGTAGCAGTGGATGTGACTGTGGCACTGCAGTTACTCAAATATATACAAGCAGACAAGCACTCAAATTCTTTGTGTTAAATTTCTATGCATGAGCATTACTTAATAAGGTTATTAATTTAAGCACAGATCAGAAAATCGAATCCTGTTATGCTGCTTTTGCAATATTCAATGCAGGTGTTTCATCGAATGAATCACGAGAGGGACAAACTGTGGTGAAGAAAGCATTAATTTCTGCCTACAAGAGCAACATTGCTGAGAAATTAAAGGATGAGCTTCAAGAAGTCAGGCATCATCCTCCTCATCAATTGGAAAACAAGAAGTTTGTGAGGTGGGCTACAACTTGGTGGCAACAGTTCACTGTATTGCTACAAAGAGGAGTAAAGGAAAGGAAGCATGAGTCATACTCTGGCCTCAACATAGCTCAGGTCCTGGTGGTAGCTGTCCTTATGGGATTAATGTGGTGGCAATCTGATATTGTGCACTTGCAAGACCAGGTAAATTGACATCTTCCAAGAACTTTCATTCCATTAATTCAGCTTGCTTTTCTTTAAATGATTGTGCAAACTATACAATTCACATTGAAATTAGAATGTTGTTAACAGGAATGGACTGACAGTAATTAGCTTTTAGCTCAACATCAGCATTGGATGGTTTAATTTTTGGTACGACTTATGATATAGAATGGTTAATTTGGAAACATGCAGATTGGACTCCTCTTCTTTTCTTCTGGATTTTGGGGCTTCTTCCCTCTATTTCAAGCAATTTTCACCTTCCCTCAGGAACGTATGATGCTCGAAAAAGAACGGTCTTCAGGCATGTACAGGCTTTCCTCATACTTCATGTCAAGAACCATTGCTGATCTCCCCATGGAACTTATACTTCCCACTGCTTTTGTTACAATAACATATTGGATGGCAGGACTTAAACCCACAGCAGGAAATTTCCTGCACACCTTATTTGCCTTTCTTTTTTGTGTCCTTGTCTCTCAAAGCCTAGGGCTAGCCCTTGGTGCCTTGGTAATGGACCTTAAATCAGCAACCACACTTGGCACAGTGGTCATGCTCGCTTCCTTACTTGCTGCTGGGTTCTATATTCAACATGTCCCTCCTTTCATATCATGGATCAAATACATTTCTGTTAGCCATCACACATACAAACTCGTCTTGGGGTGTCAATACAAGCCAAATGAAACTTACCCTTGTGATGATCCTGGAAAAGTTTGCTTGGTTGGAGATTTTCCAACGATAAAAAGTATAGGCCTCGATGGCCAACTTCTCTCTGCTGTTGCCTTAGCCATAATGCTTGTGGTATACCGGATGATTGCTTATTTGGCCCTCATGAAAATTGGGGTGACCAAAAAATTAAAGGAGTAGCTTAACATATTACATTATGCATAAACCAAGTATATGAATCAAATTAGAGATGCCATTTCCTTCATTTTTGTTTTTCATTTTATTGGCTTGGATACTGTATGGATGACAAGTAAAGCTAGAGTAAAATTTTATACCATTCCATTGTTTTAACAACTTAAAGAATTTCAATTATATGCTCTATGCTTATTTTATCCTAATTAAATTACTTGATCCCCCATCTAGTTTTGGTGGTTAAGGCCTAAACTGTCTTGTCATTGCATCAACCTCACTCCTTGAACCTCAACTGATAATAGGCAATGTCATTTATGGCATAATAAATTGATCCCTAATGCCAAGAGCTTGCTCTAGTAAGACCGTAGTTAGATTGGACACCATAATCTTTTTGTTTATGGTGGAGATCATTCCAGCTCTGGCTGAATTAGCTGTTTCCCATGACATCCACTGAACTTGAATCTCTTAGTTCACAATTCTCGAATTGTTGGCCTCCTGGTGAACAAATTTGGCAAATGCCTTAGCTAAACCCTGAAACAAGGCCATGTTATTGTGTCTTGATTGTGGCGATACAGGCAGGCCTGAGTCATTGTTTGTCTTTTTGAATTTTTTGTTGTGCCATATGTTTTGGCCACAACCACAAGTATATGAGATTACAGAAAGGACAGCATGCGACAGGGTTTTGTATGGAATTTTGGTTCATGGTTCCCTCAAATTTGTGTTTTTGGGTCAACGTCACACATCATTATCCTAATTGCTGTAAGTTGGTTGTCAATTGGCATGTCAAAAGCTTTAGCATGAATCATGTCTACATTGACTCCCTATCCTTATTATCGAATTTCATTCTTATCAAAAACAAATTCCAAAACTTCTGGCCAGTTCTGCCTAGTTGCATATTGGTGACATACTTGATCACATTGTTTCCCCCATCCTTCCAACTTTTCCAATTTGTTATCCCATCCTTCCAACTTTTCCAATTTGTTATCAGAGTCTTAGCTAACTGATGTGGAATAAAAGTAATTTCTTTCTATAGTCAACCCAGAAACTGATCAGAAATGACTCAATGATGAACATTGACTATTAAACTATTGATTTTTAGATTAGGCAAAGATTTCTTTTAACCAATATATTAAAACCTTTATGCTTATTGGGTAGCTGCCTAACCTTCCATATTCCAGAAATGGGACAGCAAGAAAGGTCTGAAACACAATAAAATACATCATCACACCATTGAAAAACCAACAAGCAAACCATGATGTAATGTGTTCTTAGCTGCCATCTTGTTTTTGGCTTGGGCAGGCTTCAAGGCTTGAAGCTAGCTAGCATTCATATTTATGATTTATGGGTACTCAGTTGAATTTTCAGTCTGAGTATCTTGGAATGATTTTGGGATTTGTCAAAAGCTTGGCATAAGAAAGAGAAAAAAATGATGAAAGAAGATTGGCTACAGATTGTGACTGAAATCAGAGTTTGTCTGATACATACTGATATCATCTTTTGCTGTCAGCAATGTATCAAGTGTGGAAGGTTCATGGAAGAAACCTCCAAAGGGAACATGTACAATACATGTGGGAGCCCAAACATTATGGTTTTCCTGACTAAATTTTACTCAGGATTTTTTTATCCCATGGTTGATTGGTTTTGGGCTGCTGGGCGGCTAGACATTTCTCCCTTGTGTCTTGGCTTTTAGCCAAAATTTACAGTGCAATTTCCATAGAATCTTATAGAAAAAGGTACAAATTTTATTTACTTCCATTGGAAATCACTATGTTTTGTTGGTCAATCTGAATATTTAAATAAAATACTAGCGTGTCACGCTCTCGTATTTTCTTTTATTTAAATCGAAAGAAAATTAGATTTTTTTTTTAATTTTTCGACTTATAAGATAAGCATAAGAGTGGGGTTTTCCTCATTTATATATTGCTCATTAAAGATTATGAAATAAAGTAAATTGAAAAAATATTAGTATATTTGACTATGTATCATACACATTTAGCATATGCACACTAACATTGATGTACTAATTAATGTTCCAAGCAGCTTCGCATGGCATTATAATTAAAACCCAAAATTCAATCAATCATGATGAAGGTTTCAAAACTTACTAGGTTCTCTGGTCTTGGGCAGACAATTGAAGTCTAAGATTATGGCTTAAAAGCACATGTTGCAGGCTCATGCAGCTGACATTTAGGCCAAAGTGAAGTCAAAATGGTAGAGATGCAGATTCATATGAAACACTAACCTTACTGTAGAATTTGCCAACACTAACCGCCTTGTTTTAATAAAAGAATAATATTTTTCATATTACTATATAACCTTTAGAAGAATCTTGTATTTGACTTAGAAACAGTAAATAATAATTATTTTTTTGACCAAAAACCATGAATTTTCCGAAACAAGAGAATTCAATTCGGTTAATTAAGTTAAACGATAAGAGATAATCTTATAACGGTTCAATTTTAATCCGATAATTTTTTTCAATTCAATTTTCGGAAGAGTTCTATTTATTTCATTTTTTCGAGTTTTTATTACCTTGTATGCTTAAAATCGAAATCTAAATTATTTTTTTCCTGGCTCCCTAATCTAAAAAGGATAAAATTTGAACCACATCAGCAATTAGAATATTAGCAAGAAAAAATCACATGTGGGCTGCTCTTCTCTTTAAAATCAGTGGACAGGTTGTCGGTAGTGGACTTAAAACATTGAAAATTGAAGGCAAAAAACATTGAAAAATCCTGTCTATTGCATTTTTCACATGCATAAAATCTGTTGTATTTTTACTTTTCTTTATTCAAACTGACAATTAAATTCAACGATTCAACAATTGCATTTGTTGGCTTTATTTTTCTTAGCCATTGATTTTCTCTATATAATTTTCTTCATTCAAATTGTTTTTTGTCAAAGCGAGCTACAACTATTTCTTCTTATCCCTACTTTTCCAAATTAAGAAGTGAAAAACGGCAGAAAGCCCACTTCTAATTTTTCTAAACTGAGTTGAATCTGCAACTATGGCGGCCATGACTGGACCCATATTAGTAAGCTGTTCATATAGTTTCAAAGAAGCAGTTAGTCCCACGCTTGGACTCTTACTAAATTAAGGTTTTAAGCTAGTAGCCATCAAATTTTCTTATTATTGATTTTGATTTTCAGATTGAATATAAAAAAAACTTAATAAAATTTGCACGGGAGGATTGACTCGACATATATAATATCTTTTACATCACACGTTAAAAAGATTTAAATGAAATGGATATTTCATATCATTAATATTACGACGTAATGTCACGGTTTCATGTTTTCAATTCAAAAAACATATATAGTAAATAGAGGAAAGTCTTTATTTATAAGCTCAAGATTTTTTTTTATAATCTCTTATTAATGTGGAATTCGTAACATTAGACTTCACTTAATTATGCAATGTCTTCCGTTCTTTCACTCATAAAAGAGGAGAAACCAAATTGATCTTGCATCTACCTCAATCCTCGTATTTCGCATAAGAAGTCTTACGTTGATGAAAAATTGATTAATTTTTAGTGACTTTATTTATATGTTTAAGACTTATCCCGTCTTATATTGAAACTTAATACACCTCTTCCAACATGTCAAAATCATTGAAAAAATAAAAAGGTAGCTCATTGTTGTTTTCTAAACTCACTAATCAAAGTACCATTTGTTAAACTCTGTTTGGCTAAGAGCAAAGAAAGAAACCCCTTTTTTCTTTCTTTCTTTCAATTTACAGCTCAAAAAACAAAAACACAAGAAACAAAGCCCCCATATCATGCCAAACCCCAAAAAGGGCCTTCTTTTTCTTGTCATCAAGAATTATGCACAGACAGAAGGGACTTGAATTCAAAAGCAGCCCTTTTGATTTTTAAGTTTGTGCCTTTTAAGAAAGGCATCTGTCATTCTACGTGTGTAGAGAAGAATTGAAGAAAGAAAACCCAATTTGATGGCTGGTGCCCAAGAATCTCCAAACTCCATGACCATAACAGCTGCAATCGTTTACCAAAGAAAATTAATCCAGCTCTCATGCTCACAAACACAATATTTATCTGCACGTGGCGTAAAACAAGTCCAAACCCTTTTTTATGTTGAAATTTACCCTATAATCCTATTAAATTCAAAATAAATTTTATTTAAAATACACTAATATCAAGTGGTGGATGAAATGGAATGCTAGTAGGAGCCCGCTCTTCAAAAGTTTTAAAATTTCATAATATACTTTTAATCTTTCTTAAAATTTTATCGTTTTGTTTCTATTAATTTTTTTTAATTGATGAGATGTCTCAAATAATTAATCAATAATTAATTTTAATAAATTTAAAAACTACAATAAAATTTATTACAATCGTAATTTTATTATCCCAAGATCCCACAATCGATCCACTTTTTATTCAATTTTTTCCAAATATGAAATCATGACTCTAATAATATTAATATGCTATTATCGAAATACGTCGACAATAAAACTTTTAAACTAAATAACATAACTTTATTATTTGACAATAAACACTTTGGATTTGGAATTGTCGTTGGCTTTGTCAAAATCCATTGCTCTCGTTAAAACCACATGTCACTTCTTATGTGTATGTGAACTAAACCCCACCTTACGTGCCCCTTTGACCCACCAAACACTTCAAAATTCTATGCCATATCTCTTTCCTCACTTTTTTTTTCTTCTCCTAAGCTAGAAGCCTTCCACGTACACAAAATTTTAATAGAGACAAGAAGGAAAAAAGAACGAAAAAGGAAAGAGAAGGGAAAGAGAACTCGATTTTGAATATTCGTGGCAATTCGAGTTCACCAGTTGTGTCTTTATCAATAATTATGTCAATTTTAAATCTTTATTATTTGATTGTATAAATTTGGAGTTAGATGAATTAAAGTCGTAATGAAAGCGAGTTTTTATAACGTAATTGTTACTGTACTTACGAACTTGAACTTAAGTGGTCTATCCATGACGAGGATTAAGTTTAAGTAAAATAAAATGGAAGTTTGAATTGATTGATGTTGAAGTTGACTCAAACTTATGTGATTTATTTATAATCAAAACAAAATTTGAATAAAATTAAGTAAAAGTTTGAATTGACTATTATTGCAGAATCAACAAACGAGTTTAGGTATTCGAAATGAAATGCCAAATGATCTCATTCGTATTTCATCAATTTTGATATAAAATTAAAAAAAAATCAATCAATTTCATAAATTATGAATATCTGATTCGTTAATTAAAAAAAAAAGAAAATCGATTTGTTTTTCAAAAACAAAAAAAAAGACTTTGACCTACATTAGAATAACAAATAAAAATTTTTTTTTGAATGATCTAAACCCCATGTAATGCTTTAAAACTTGTAAGCTAGTCCATAGAAGTTCTTGAGTGAAAGAAACCCCTAATCCAACCAAACCATACATAAAAACGAGAAAACCCCTCAAAGAAAAGAAATCTACTAAACGTGTCACTCAATAAGACCGTCCACCTTTTATTCTTCCTCCTTTTTCCCCCTCAATCATACCCAATTCCAGCCTAACTCTCACACACGTGTGCGCACGTGTCCAACATCAACCCACGTGGCCCTTTCCTTTGCAAATAGTGTGAAAAACGTTAAACTTCTCAGTAACAAAGGGCGAGAGAGAGAGGGGTCCCAAATCCCATTTTATTTTTTTTATTACTTTTTTTTGGTGGGGTTCACGGAAATTTTGTTACCACCAATTGGGTATATTGGGGTTCTAGAAAAACGCGTGAAAAATCGACACGTGTCTAAAAAATTGATGACTCACTTTCGTAAATTTTAGTGACGGTTCATGCACCCTCTTGGTCGGATAAGGTCGGCCGCACGATGTAGAGCACGTGTCATTCTTTTAACGGTGATAAACATTGAGTGGGTCCTTTTAGCTTACAGTAAGACAAGGACGACCGTACTTATCTCTCGCTGGCCCTTTAACACTGTCTATCCATTCCGCACCATTTCTATTTAAATACCTCCCACTCCCTTCAACTCATAAAAAAAAAAAGAAGAAGAAGAAGAAGAATAAAATCTTTATACTATTCCTTCTTCTTCCTGGGCTAGCTCTTAGCTGTCTTATTGAATTGGAAGAATTGATCATGGGGGTGCCAGAGACAGACCCATTGGCTCAATTGAGCTTGCCACCAGGGTTTCGGTTCTACCCAACTGATGAAGAGCTTCTGGTGCAGTATCTGTGCAGGAAAGTTGCTGGGCATCATTTTTCTCTACAAATCATTGGAGAAATCGATTTGTACAAGTTTGATCCTTGGGTTTTACCAAGTGAGTTCATCAATTCCGACAAAAGGGTCAACTTTTTAGCTTTTGTATTTTCCGTGTTTAAAGATTTTATTTGCTGATCAATGTCAATTGCTTGATACAGGCAAGGCTATATTTGGTGAGAAAGAATGGTACTTTTTCAGTCCTAGAGACAGGAAGTATCCCAACGGATCACGACCCAATAGAGTCGCTGGTTCAGGGTACTGGAAGGCCACCGGGACTGACAAAATTATCACAACCGAAGGTCGTAAAGTTGGTATCAAGAAAGCTCTGGTTTTCTACATTGGGAAAGCACCCAAAGGGACTAAAACGAATTGGATTATGCATGAGTATCGACTCATTGACGCTTCCCGTAAAAATGGAAGCACCAAGGTAAGATATTTGTTTCTCTTCCCTCAGCTACCTTTTAGAACTACTAGTTTGTCTGAATTTACTATTGAGAATTCTTGGTTGATTGGTTTGTTTTACATATTTGTTGCAGTTGGATGATTGGGTTTTATGTCGAATATACAAGAAGAATTCGAGTGCTCAAAAACCATTGTCGAGCGTTGCAAGCAAAGAGCATAGCAACAATGGCTCCTCTTCTTCTTCTTCTTCCCAACTCGATGACATGCTCGAGTCATTTCCCGAGTTAGAAGGTCGTTTCTTTGCTTTGCCACGTATGAACTCGTTGAAAACGCTTCAAAACGATGAGAAAACGGGGTTCCACAATCTGGGTAGTGGGAATTTAGATTGGGCGAGTCTTGCAGGTCTTAACTCGGCGCCCGAGTTGGTACCCAGCCGCCAAACCCAGACTCAGAGTCAGGAGATTCCCAGTTATGGAAATAATGACGTCTATGTCCCAGCAATGCAGCCTACACTATGCCAGATGGACACATCAACAAATAAGATTGGTAACTCGGTGGACGAAGAGGTACAAAGCGGACTCAGAACTCAGCGAGCTGATAACTCGGGGTTTTTTCAACAAACATCGAGTGTCTTGACTCAGAACTTCTGTAACTCGATTGATCCGTATGGGTTCCGGTACCCGACTCACCCGGGTGGGTTTGGGTTTAGACAATAAGCAGTACCAAAAAAAAAAAAGGAAAAGGGAAGAGAAATAGCTAGGGACAGGAGAGGAATTTCAGAAATTTGTGTAAATATTTGGAATTCTTTTGGACCAACCTTAAAGAAAGAGAAGATTGGGGAGCTTTCTAGAGTTGTGGAAATAGCAAAAATTAAAAATGGGCAAAATTAGAAATTTTGCTCTTATTTTTTCTTCTTTTCAAGCAGCTGGCATAGATGGTAGATATCCATTGTACACAATTCAAAATCTTTTGTTCAAGTTATTTTCCAAAATTTATTTTAGCAAGTGATTTTCTAGCACAATGTTCATAAGGTATAATCACAGTACCATATTGTCGGTATCAAAAAAAATTTAATAAACATCGTTGGTAATTTCATAATCTGTTTTGTTTTTTCATTTCATTGATATTATTTGTTGATTCCTTTTAAATTTTGTAAAAAATTGATCATTACAATTTTAAAAGGCTTTTCATTAAACAAAAACATAGTAGCTAACATCTTTTTTGCAGTGATTAATAATAGAGAGGGGATTACTTTTTGTTTATATGATTTAAGACATATATATGAAATAAATTCATGTGCCCAGAGACTAATATAAATTAGGGTTTATATGATTCACAATCAACAGTAGCAAATCAAATCCCAAATTATATGTCTGTCATAGGGTAGAGTTTTATTAAAATATATAGGCAAATCAGCTAGCTTCATTTAATATTCATCCAAGTTAGCCCCTGCCCCAGTTATGAGTGCCAGCAATCCAAAGCCCCAGTTTCCCAAGATTTTAAACATGGTTGAATTCTGAACCACTCATATGGCAAGCCAAGAGAAAGTTAATGTGAACACAGTTTTGACCAATCTCAGCAACAACCCATTTAATAATGCAACTTTTACTTTTTGTGGTAATTCTATTTTACATAATTTAAAAAATTAATTATTTAAAAAAATTAAAATAAATCTTTATTATTTTATTAAATTTAATTAAGACCTTATATATTTAATTTTGATCAAATAGACCTTTACAGCTAATTATCAACTAATTATTATTAATCAAAAATATCACTTATCATTTTATACTCACCTAACACTAACACAACATTGACATGAAATATAAAAAATATCATGTGATCATACTATCAAGTTATATCAACATATCACATCATGAACTACTATAAGATATCAACTTGGCATATTAGTATCAAGTAACATAAAACGACAAATAATATTTTGACTAATAATAATTAATCATAAAAATTTATTTGACTAAAAATAAAAATATAAAAACTTGATTAGATTCAATAAAAATATAAAAACTTATTTAAATTTTCATGAATAGTTCATAATTTCTATTAAATATTATGTCTTTTTTTTAAAGCAAAACCAACTCTTGCTACCTTAGTGTTTGATGAGTTATTTTTAGTAACTCCGTGCAATCACACATACTATATATAAATTTGATTCAACTTTATATTAGTTAATTCATTTTACGATTTTTTTTCATCAATATAATTTTCTATATATATATATATAAATTATTTGATTGTAATTGAAATTTTCATCTTAAATTGTAACTTTATGGACAAATATCTCATTGATTCATTCAATACCAAGCAACCTTAAAGCAATAAAGAGAAAATGAAATGTGTGAAATTCAAAGAATACCAAAGCAACTTTGCTAAACAAAAGGTACCGAACATTTGGTTCATCATGATTTATACATCTAGAGAGTAAAATTTGAAATTTTTTTTTAATTAAAAAATAAAAAACCATGCTAAGCAAAGGGGGGAAACAGCACACAAACTCTGAAAATTACCAAAACAAAAGGGTCCGAACTCCAAACTCCATAGACGACAAAGAAAAGTGAGGACAAGAGACCGGAAGAGACAGAGGAAGAAGGGGAGTCTTCATACTTATCCATCTTTAAACCAACGGCTGTGAAGCCACCCATGTGTCGAACAAACATAGGTTGGGACAAGTGAAGTGATAAGTACTAGGTTGAGAGCAATCAGACAAAACTTTTGGGATCATTCCAGGATGCTCCCAACCCCACCATGGCTGCATAGCTGTTCAAGATATGTATTGACTCTTTGTTGTTGTTCTTACCACTTTAAATTTCTTTCTCACATCCTCTTACTTGCACGGACATTTGGTCAATATGGCCGCAAGATTATATCTTTGTCGTCCTTTTTACAAAGTTTGTGAGATTAACGTTCTACTTGGCGCAAGTTCTTTTGTACTCAATCATGGAATTGGAAAAGTTTAGGGCGTTACAAGTGTCTAATTTTCCATTAACATTATTTAAGGTTCATGTTACCTAGTATTTTTAAGAATGTTTATTGAGTGCTCATGGTTAATTAATTGTTATTCGTTAAAATATCATTTATCATTTAATATTATTTGATGTTGACATGACGTTAACGTAACGCTATCGTGAAAAGTGAAAATATCACATATTCATGTATAATGTAGTGTCATCATCCATTATGATATATTAATATCACGTATCATAGAATGATAAATGATATTTTGACTACTAACAATTAGTCAACCATTTATCATAAATATTTATTTGGTTCAAAAAAAGTATAAACGTTTAATTAAATGTAATAAGAAAAATAAAATTTTATTTAAATTTTTTTGAATAATTTAAAGATTTTTTTAAATACTATGTCAAATTTTAATCAATCCAATACATTATCGTAATTTTGAAATACAGAAAATTTGATAAATTATAATAAGAGGAAATTGTGAAAAATGATATTTCTTGATAAAGACATTTTAAAAATAGTCATCAAACTAAGTTTAACTGTTTTTAACCATATTTAGTCATAACTTGACAAAAACACCCTTTAAATTATTTTATATAAATTAAACCATTCATCACAATTTTTCTCCATTTGTGTTTTGGATTTCTCTCTTACCATCCCACTCTCTCACCATCCCACTCTCTCAAATTTTATCGATTTGTTTTTTTGGCATTCGTCTACTATGCTTTCGATTTCTCTCTTCGGCATTCATTTGCTATGCTTCCAATTTCTCCCTCTCGTGTTTTTAGATTTTTTTTCTTGTGCTTTCAAGACACTAAGGAATGGTTTTGACGTGCTTGGGTGGATGAGTATTTGAGAAATTCGATTTTTAGGTATTTTGGATAAAACTAAAACAATAGAAATAATCACAAATGTATGAAATAGCTTTTCATTAAATCAATTCGGGACCTAGACACCAATAAACTCAAAATTTTGAAATTTATAAACTTAGGTTTTCAAATGAATTTTTTTTAATCAAAGTAGGTGTTTTAGATAAAAAAAATTTGTATTTTTATTTATAAAAACATATTAGAAACACTTTAATCAATGTCAAATTATCAAAAAAAATAAAAAAAATAAAAAAAGTTGACAGAATTTGAAGTTTTTGTTCATAAGTAACAACAACATTTTAAGGATTAAAATGTAACAAAATGTTTTTGAATATGTCGTGTAATAATAATTTTTTTCAATATGGAGTGTAACAACAAATTTTTTTTCAACATTGTGTATAACAACCTTTTTGAACCATGGCGTGTAACATATTTTTGTACATGACGTATAACAACAATATTTTTTTTAATATGGCATGTAACAACATAACCATGACGTGTGACAGTAATATTTTTTTTAACATGGTGTGTAACAACGTTTTTGAACCATAACGTGTAACATGTTTTTATATACGACGTGTAACAATAATATTTTTTTTAATATGGTGTGTAACAACCTAACCATGGCGTGTAACAACAATATTTTTTTTCAACATGATGTAAAATAACCTAGCCATGACTTGTCATATGTTTTTGCACATGACGTGTAACAACCTAACCATAGCTTATCACATGCTTTTCACATGTTTTTATACATGACGTGTAACAACCTAACCATGGTTTGTCACATGTTTTTGTACATAGTGTGTAACATCCTAATCATGGCTTGTCACATGTTTTTGTACATGACGTGTAACATCTTAACAATGACTTGTCACATATT
Source organism: Theobroma grandiflorum (assembly GCA_036013995.1). Lineage (NCBI taxonomy): Eukaryota > Viridiplantae > Streptophyta > Magnoliopsida > Malvales > Malvaceae > Theobroma > Theobroma grandiflorum. Next base: position 31,041,693 of record CP142133.1, read on the forward strand.
TTTGTATATGACGTGTAACATGTTTTTATATATAGTGTGTAATATCATAGCGTGTAGTTTCATTAAAGATAATTTTGTCCAATTTAACTAAAAAAAGTTAAAATTATAAAGAGGACTATTTTTAAAAACATTTTATCTTTAAGGATTTTTTTTAAAATGCCCCTTATAATAAATTAATTAAATGCTTTTAAGTTTTAATGCAATTGAAAATCTTGCTAAGCTAGGGATAGTAGATTTGAATTTTCTAATCTAGAATTAATATATTATTAAGTGGATGGAAGTGTATCCAAGTTGCTTAACCTTTTCCTAAACGTTTTATGTATGAACACATCACAAAAAGGGACAGGGGCATCAAGTCAAATTCAAATATTATAGAATCAATTACAACTAAAAATGGGAAATTGGCTTTGCCAACAAATTCATGTAATGGGGACTGTATAAAGTCAACTTCAAAGAGCTGTACGGCAATTAGACCTTCTTTTTGCCCTTTGATTATTTCAACCAAGCAACTTCATGGTTGGCCTCAGAGACCATTTGAGATTTGCAAGCAACCAATAAAAATAAATAAAAATAAAAATCTCTTTTTTTTTTGTAAGGTGACGTTTGGCACGGGGGATGATTCTCTTAAAATCATTGGTAATTTATTCACCGTGATTAGATCATCGTAAAATATTATGTGGTAACAATCTTAGATCATTGAAAGTGTTTTGAATCATTAATTTATAAATTAATTAAAATCGTATCCAAAAAGTAAAAAAGTTTTATCGTCGAAAGAAAGTGAATTTCAAAATTATTTTACGAAAATACGATTTAATAATGGTTTGCATGAAAACGTGTCATTTATGTCCAAGGATCTAGTCTTTGTAAGCAATTAGAAAGCAATTAAGTAATATTGACCTTTACCAGAACAAGTCAATAACTTTAATTAATTAGATGCTTTACGAAATTATCGGTTCATACCTTATAATATTCTATAGAACAATGAATTCTTATTTTAAAATTATTCACTTAGTAAAAATACATTTTAAATAATCTTATTGTTAATAATAAAGTTATTTTGGTTATTTTATACTTGATAATCTTTCTTGTCTATATATTATATTAAACATGGTAATCTAAAATTACTAGTAATCAAATCACCTTAATGATCTCATCATGTGATCATTAGATCACCTCGTGTAATCTAAAAAATTGATACAAACTCCTAACTTCAAAGATTTATTGTCACTTTTCGTGCAAGAAAAATTAAAACAAAAAGAAAAGAATAAAAAAAGAGAAATAAAGTCAAAGAAAACCCCCCACTTATACTTTTACAAAATGCAAGTACAAAAGAGATAGCCACTTAATGAGCAATGCTCACCCTTTTCGTAATGCACATGCAAATCAATCATTCGTCGGAATTAAATGGAATTGGAGTGCTGCTAAGATAGCATTTTTGGACTTTTTTTAATTCATAATTAAGATTTCTCGTAATGATTCGAGACTAAGCATCATTTGATCTAATAACTTTTCGGATTTAAAATCAGATGTTCCTAAAAACTTTAAGTTTAAGTTGTTGATAATAATTGATTTAGAATTTTTTATATATATATATTGACAATCTCAGTCAATGATGAATTTAAGACTTTACATAAAAAATGATTAAAAAGTAATCATACTGTATATAAATATCAAATTACATATATAATAATAAAAATAATAAAAACTGATGAGTGGCAATCGTCACCTCTCGTCACCACCTTCTCTTTATCAATAATCATATTCATATTTGATAGAAGATAAAATATCACATTTATACTCAAATTCCTCTCTATCTTTATAGCTCGAACTGGTGTGTGAGTGACTTTTCTTTCTTTTTCTTTGATTATCTAAAACTTATGGCGTGGTCCATATTGGGATTAAGGGCATTTCTTTTTCCCTTTGCCCACTAAATAGGGTGGGGGTGGCACTTTATTTAAAAAGTTGTGTTAATATCTTTGACTTTCAGCAAAGCAAACAAGAAATAGTGAAATACCATTTCATTGCACATCAATCACTTTTTATGTGAACCACTTCTTTTCAATAAGATTACATTCTTTCTGAGAGGATTGGGGGGGAATTAATTGGACTTTTGAGCATAGCTTTTGAAGAAATAGGGATTAATTGTTCCTTTCTCCCCTTCACTCCCTATTTGTCTCCCCCCTCCCTCTTGAATGGAAAATTATGAAAGAAAGAGAAGAAGATAGAACCCTATAGGGTTTTCAATCACTTTCAATATACATTATGTGAAATGAACAAATTATGTTAGGCGTGACCATTGCTTACATTCATTCACGTGAACAACAATTGAGAATGGAAAAGGCATTTAAAATACGGAAGATAAAGACATTTCCCATGGCATATCTTATCTCATCTCATCTTCAGATTCCATCTTTCCCACACTACTTTCCCTTGTTCTTCATGAGAATCATGATATCTTCGTCTGTTAAAACCACATTTTAATCTATTAAAGGTTAACGTTATACTCGAGCCAAAATTTTCAGACTGAAATCAGTCCAATCAAGCACAAAGTCACGATTCCAAACTTTTCATCTTTTCTCTTAATTATTAATATGGATGGTTCTCGATCAATAATTATTTATTAATGAACTATAATTTATATTTCCTGAAATTCTTTAGGTCTCAAAATTGATTTTTTGCTTCTGTTCGACGACTATTACGAATTTTTAAATTTAATTTTTCATATTTTCACATTGATATTAGAGTTTTCTTTGAGTTTTTGACCAGAGGGCAAAAAGGAGATGAGTTGTATCTTGACTCACATATGCACTTGCGTCACAAAAAGGAAATCAAACAATTGTGCCGGCAATGAAAGGGAATTAAAGAGCATCCCTAATTTCTCAAGCTTTCCAGCTGCATTTTGTGCTAAAGATTGTTGACTTCAAATTTTCTTGTGTGTTTTCGTATGGTCGGCTTTTATTGATGTGGCCACCTCATTTTAATGAAAAAGTTTCATGATTATCGGATTTATTTCATCTTTTCTCACGTGCGTTTCATTTTCCGACTTCTTTGAGTCAATTTTTGTCTAATAAATATTTAGATCTTATTCAAATATATATATTGTATATTTGTACATAAACACATTCCCATGCATATGTATAAATATGTTTTTCATAATTAAATTCGTAAAACAATGAATTTTAAACTCGAGATCTCATTTGAAGTGGCGAGGGCATGCTACCATTAAAATTATTACGAATTGAAAGTGCAGATAAGGATTTGAAAATAAGAATATATTAAGATTATATATAGATTGATATTGAGGATGTTATACGGAATTTCACATTAAATATGTCTATTATTAAAAATTTAATTTTCTGGGAAATGATCTTCTAAACATCATTTACAAAAGATTGTGATATAATCTGGGAATTTGATGACAATATGTATGTAACTCTTAAAAATTTTGGAGGGCTTTGTCCATAGGGTATGATATGGGTTTGGGGCTATGTCGTATCTTATGGGACTAGGTCCACTAAGTAGAAACCAGACGCCAACCCAAGCCTAGCCTTTTGGAATCTTTTTGATGGGCTTGTGTTGTTTATTCCCAACCTATATTATCATTTTCAAGCACCATTTCTTTTTCTTTTCAAGGTAGTTTTGTCTTGCTTTTAGTAATTTATAACTTATTTAATTAAGGGTATTATAGGTTTGTGGAAATGAATTTTGTATATGTGACAAACAAAAGAAACAATTATATATACATACGTATGCACTTACGTACATATTTTCAAATAATTGGACCACAAGAAGAATTATTGATTCATAATTTGACTTACAAAAATTTCAAAACATGAAATTACTTAAGTTTTAATCGAAAACTATGTATTTCTACTTCATTTAATCTTAAAACCCATTAAAGGCACATTCATGCATAAAGTAGCAATGGGGGATATGGATAAAAGGGAAAAGATATTGTAAATGTGGCTGCTAGATATATATAAGATAAATTACTTTTGAGATTTTTATTTTGTGGTGGCTTCTAGTTGCTTGAATTGAAGCCTTGAATGCTTTTAATTTTTGCCAACTGCTTTGGTCCATGACAAGGACCCAAAAGAAATTGTCGTGATTATCAAAAATGGCAAGTGATTTGTATTTGCAAATGTATTTCCAAAGCCAGCTTGAATCCAAGCACAAGAGAAAGCAACTAGTAAATTGCAGAAACTGTCCAACCTTCTTTATCAGGCAGAGCAAAACCTGGCCCCTAGATGCTGCCTTGTTTGCCTTTGTTCAGCTCTATACTTCTTAAGTCACGCCTTACACATTTTGTTCCGTAGCTTTCCCTTATGAAAATGAAATCCAATTTTTATGACTTGGAAGGGTGAGATGATGTATACCATCACTGTCGGCTCTCTAATTTGTCACCTTAGAACCTCTCCAATGGCTGAATCAAATCCGAAAATTGCTTTCCAAAGAGACTCGATATGAACAGCTTAGATCATTTGAATGAGAACAAGGCCTGTCTTTTCTTTGGAAATTAATGTAGTATGTAATGTTAGAATTCATATATCAAGATAAGAAATTCAGGGTAGACCATGCATTGGTAAAGTTTGAACCACATATCTGCTGGAATTGGCAGCCACAAACACAAGTCAAGCAAGAAAAGGGACCAAGATGCTGTATATAAGCTCCTTCTAAATGCACCTGATTTCTTTGCAAATTAAGTGCATAAGAAAACTTAAGAGAATGGGCAAATTAAGTGTGTTGTATTTATCTAATTCCATATCCCTTATAAACGGATACAAATTATTTTATTCATCACACAAGAAAAAGAATTAATTTTTCCAAAATTTTGAGTTTAATTTGATTTAACGTTATCTTATCCTCGCGATTTTATTCGAGGTTCGAATTTCTTTTTCTTCCTTCGATTTTGTCATCGCACACAAAATACCAATCAAGCTATATGTAAATAATCTTAAAACCCTAAGAACTCAAAGATTTTTGTTTGAATTCACTCAGAGGTACAAGGTGCAAACTTTTCTTTCCATTTTCTTTAGGTTTTCGGTCAGTTTCAACCTGTATAGTCAATGCTGAATATAGACTTTGATTTGCATGAAAGTGAGGTTTGAACTATAAAGCCCCTAATTCCTCCCTACCCATGCTAGTTAAGAGTTTGCAGGCTTTCAGCTTCTGCAGCCAAAGGAACAAAATTGAGAAAAGTGCATTCTCATCAAACCATTGATAAGATCGAATTTCGTCTCCATGATTTGTCGTGTTTAAGATTCAATCATCCAATCAACGAAGATCATGAAACAGGACATTATCCAACAAATTTGGATTCACAACACCTTTTTGACATCTAGTCTAGCGTGTGAGCATCATTTTGCGGCTTTAGGTCCTCAGAACAACGTGGGCAAATTGAAATCTTCTATGCCTATGTGCCTTTCGCCATTAGAATCTCCATCGAGAGTATATGCGATCACTGATTCTATCATGTTTTATCTCTTTGACCCTTTTTTGCTTTCATTGCAATCAAAATTATGCACTATATAAACACACATACATATATATAGCTTGCATGTGTGTCACAAGCAATCAAAGAAGAACAAATCCACGTTGCATTGCTCCATGACTTCTCCATTCATCATCATTTGGATTTTTATGAAAAGGGTCTTGAAATTTGGTCATTTGAAGTCATCCAATGCTTAGTGTATATTGCTATTGTTTATCAGATTCATGGAATCTTGTCTAGAAATCAAAACAGCCCTAGCGATATTTTCTCCAAGTTTCCATCTTGCAAACGCAAGTTCTTGATGCTTCATTTCAATATTACGCGACAACGATAGAGATTAATTAAAGCTCTGGATGTCAAGCACCCATAAATTCAGGGTTAGGATTTTCCTTCACAGTTTCAAACAAAAAACCTTGACACATGAAATTTCGGTTGCAGGATTTGGTTTACAATACCGAACAAATGATTTGTATGATTTAATTTAATTTTTTGGTGTAGGCTTATGGATCATAAATAATCTCTTGCCAACTAACAGTTTATGTAGAGTCCATCACATGTGATAGGGTCATGCAATTGTGACTTTGCCGAATTCTGTTGGGAAGAGGAGGAAATTTGGCCTTTCTTGTGGCGTAATGCTAGGTGATGGTGTCTTTATGAACTTTGTTTGGCACCAAATCCCCTCCCATGGGAAAGGATGACACAAGGGTAAATTGAAAAAAAAGGCTATGCCAAAGACATTGAACGAAAAGTTTTTATCCAAAATTAGAAAGATAATGTGTTAAAATACATAGCAAGTAATGGACTTTTTTGTCAAAGGTATATAATTTGGTTCTAAAGCAAAGGGAGCTATCAAGGAAAGCAAAGGATGATAACTAGATACAAGAACATGGAAAATTGAAGGAAAAAATTTTCCCAATACCGTAACTTCAACAAAACCCTATGTTAATGTCAAAACATAATCCTTTTGTGCTAAAGTCACATTAGAATTTAATACGTCTATTATATTTATATGTAACTAATGAAAAACACGTAAAATTTTATTTGTAATTACTTCATTAGTCACATATGCCACACTTTTCTTTTGCCTTTCTAAATCATAAAAAATCTTTAAATAAGTTAAATTCATTAAAACCAGATTCATGCATTGTATTAAACAATTTGAATCTAGACTGTTGAGATAAGGAATTGAGTTTAAGACGTATGAGTTTGTGCTATATCATGCTTTCTTGGTTAATCACTTTGACTCAATAACCTGCAAAAGTATTTGAAAAACAGGATATGGTTTGTTTAGAAGATGTAAGAATAGGATTAAGGCTGCCTGGTTTTGCATTGATACAGCATTGATATAGCAAAAACTAGAGCATACAAAAGTGATCACAGGTAGGTTTGTGAACAAGGACATAAGCACATGGAGATATCAATCTTTTTTTACACATAAAGGGGATGTTAGGTTTACCATCAAGAGGGAACAAGAAGATGACTGATAACATAATTTGGTAACATATCATCTGTGGCCATTAACTTAAGGCTTATGCAACTCACATGGGAGACTACACCAAGCATGTTAACCACCCATGTTCTGAATAAAAGCTTCGATTTTCTTTAAGCCATAGTGAGATAAGAACGACTTTGATCACTGTCTACATAGAATTGCCATAAAATTACTTTACCCCTCTTATCCATTTTAGTGAAGGAAAAAACCAACCAACTTCGTATACTTTTGTTAGCCATAACTAAAAGTTTAATAAGACCCATTAATTCAATTGAAGTTGAAAGATGAGAATTGCAAGCATATCCAATTATTTAATCCTTATTACCCTTTTGAGTCAGTTCTTGATCGTAAACCCTAAACCTTGATATCGAAATAAATAAATAATCAAAATCATATTATTTGGAGTTAATCATAATGCCTCCATCACCTTTAGAAAAAAATAAAGTTACATAACCATGGAGCTCTAGACAGAGTGGGAAAAATCAATATCTGATTCAATTAAGATTTGAAAGAGATCACGGGGGCATGCAATTGTGATGTAGGATCATCAAATGTAGATATATAGTGATAGTGGGGTCCACAAAATCAGACAAAATATTAGAAAATAAAATTATTTAGGGGTGCATTGAGATCTTATATGTCACTTCTAGGAATTTTGAGGGATCATGGCGTCCTTCTTTACATGCTTCTTTGAATTTTCGGTAGTGGCTTTTGGGAATATATGGACAACAAAAGTGTGGTAGCTACAAAAGAAATTGATTCCAAATATGGCAAACCCTTTATACCATTCCTTGCATTGCAATACCTTTGCAAACAATAGGCTTTCCCCTACTTAGTTGAGTGGTTGAATTCTTGCAGTAACTCTTGTTTTTAACATATGAGCATTTTTTTAGATCTTGACACGATAAGAAGTAATTTTTTTTGTTTTATAAATATTACTTTTTATTTAACAATAATTAGATTCGAATCTCAAATTTTAATCATTACAATATCCCTTCCTTCTCGTTTGAGTAATGTTTTTACCTCGGTTGACTATCTTTCATTTCATTAATAATGTTCTTTGGAGTTCAAGCAATTAAACTTAAAAAAGTTTGACCAAAAAAATTAAAATTGAAATATTAATTAAGAGACATAGGGAGTGCCAAAAAGCTTTCAAGGAATCCTAAGCAAACATATTAAACATTTGAAACAGTTTACTTCTTGGGTACCTTAGAACTTTTTTGAAAACAATGATTTTTGTGAGCAATGTCAAGACATGAACTCAATGGAGCTGTCATGGTCTCAATGTACAATGGTCCCTTCTTTAAAACCCTTTTTCCTTTTTCTTTTTTTATTTTCTTCTCAAAAGGAAAGAAAAAGGAGGGGGGACCCATTATTGATTCAGTTTATTCCACATGAAAGTCTAATCTCCTGGTTGTGAATTTTCTTTAAAGATTAGGTGAAGCATGGGTGCCATTAGAATGATTTCCCTCCTCTTCCCCAAGTGCATAGCTGAGGGGTTGAGTTGAGATGCTTTGAGATCGTGATCGTGTGATTGTGGGGTTTCTCTCCTGACGATGATAAGAAATGGACTACAAAGAAGTGACACTTGATGGGACCCTTTGGTTCATCATGAAACCAACATTATGACCCCAGTTAGCCATAGTTCGAACCTCTCCTTTCAAGATTTTGCCATGCACAAGGGTTTGGGCCATTGAAAAAATATTGATAAGCTCTTTGATTCTCCCCTAGTTTTCGCTAGCTACCTAGGTTTTTATGTAGTGGTCAAAGGCACTCGAGCCTTCCCATCACTGTTTCAGAAATGGAGGAGCCTCAACCATGTTGCTTAGCTCCCCTTCCATTTTTTCCCTAGAGGAAAGAAATGAGAAAGGATACTGTTGCCTTAATAATTAGGGCCATGGAGCAATGTCTAGGTGTCACCATTCTTTACAGCTTTTAACTTAATTCATGGTTCTCACTTTCCTTGTAAAAGTTTTCAATTTTAATTCATATTAAATTTTTGTTGGACGTCAAAAACTGAACAAAAAGTCAAGATAGACATAAATTTCTTTAAAATTTTGAATCAGAATTATGGAAATGACAATTACTAATAAACATCAATTATATTCAAATTATATACAACATTGATATGATCGTTTATAATCATACGTTAAAACAAATTAATAAATAAATTTTTTATGAGATTCATAAATCAATGTACGCGTCTAATTTGATTAGATAGATTAATGTTTGCAGATTAAGCAGTGTGAAAAAATAAATCTAACGTCAAAGTTGATTAATCGCAATCAATGTATACGTGGAAAATGTGGTCGCATTACGACAAAAGAAGAAATGAGATCAAGTGCTGAAGAATAGAGGTATAGCTGAAAGAGGACAGCCAAAGAGAGAGGTAGAGAGAGAGAAGGGGAAGCCATGGCCATGACCGTCCTGTTTATGGGGTTTAGTGGTGCAAAGCCTTAGTCACCAAAATGGCTGGCTCTGGTGGTGGGATTTGCATAGCAAAAGCATGACATCGGAAGCGTAAATTGAGCTTGTTCCCACCCCACACTTATCCGTCCAATATTATCTTTTTGTTGCCTTGTGTGGGGTGTGGTCCCCACCCCCACTCCAAGCCCCACGTGTCAACCTCTACCACATCTGGGAATTACACGTGTCGGTCGATCAACGGGCCGAACTCCGCCTCCCTCCCTACTCTCCCAGTTCACGTCATCATCATCCCCCCTTCCCTTTCACATGTTTCTACTCGCTAACTACTGCATGTCTTTTGTCAACCTGTGCATGGATTCAGCTAAACTAAACATAGGTTCGGATGAGACATAGGAAATGACTAAAATACCCTTTCAACCATCGGTCGTGTCGTGCTCGGGTTGGGCGGGTGAAAGAGTAACAAATGCCAACTTTGGTGTATTAAATCCTCGCCCAGCCCTTTGGTAGTCTTTTGGTTCAATTTGCCCATTTAAAAAGAAGGGTCATGCCAGGCAGACATTTGTGAGCATCCTCTCAAAATCCTATGATGTTCTTCTTCCCTGGTAAACTTTCAGGATTCAAGGTCAAAAATTCTCAAGTTCAACACTGAATTCAACATATTCAAAGGTGTAGAGATGGAGAGCACCGACTCATCGACAGGCTCGCAGCAGCCAAACCTCCCTCCAGGGTTCAGGTTCCACCCCACGGATGAGGAACTAGTGGTACACTACCTCAAGAAAAAGGCTAGCTCAGCTCCTCTGCCCGTTGCAATTATTGCAGAAGTTGACTTGTACAAGTTTGATCCATGGGAATTACCAGGTAAAAATGTTTCGCCCACATGATCTTTTTGCCTGCAAAAAATTTATTCGTAAAGGGTAAACAGGAAAAGAGGAAAAAGAAAGTGAAAAGTGCATATACATGGATTAAGCGTCACATATGTATAGGACTATGAACAATAATCTTTTGGATTTTGTTTTGGGTTTTCAGCCAAGGCCACGTTTGGCGAGCAAGAATGGTACTTCTTTAGTCCTAGAGACAGGAAGTACCCCAACGGAGCCAGGCCTAACCGGGCGGCTACTTCGGGTTATTGGAAGGCTACCGGAACCGATAAGCCGGTTTTGACCTCGGGCGGGACTCAGAAGGTTGGTGTGAAGAAGGCACTGGTTTTCTATGGAGGGAAGCCCCCTAAAGGGATCAAAACCAATTGGATCATGCATGAATATAGGCTTGCAGAAAATAAGGCTAACAACAAACCCCCCGGATGTGACTTGGGCAACAAGAAAAACTCACTAAGGGTAACCATAACTCGTCAGTTTCTATTCCAAGTTTTTGGTTATATCAGGAATTGATTGTGTGAATACTTATTTGTTTACTAATGAGAAGGTTTTTTCATTTTTTTTGGGTGCTTTTTGGTTTACAGCTTGATGATTGGGTGCTATGTCGAATCTACAAGAAAAACAACACGCATAGACCTATGGATCCTGATAAAGATGACTCCATGGATGAAATGCTTGGGCGAATACCACCTTCAATATCAATCGGTTGCCAACATAATGCAAAATTTCAACTTACAACAAAGGGAACAAGTTTTGGCACATTGCTAGAAAACCAAGAGCACAGCCTGTTTGAAGGTATGATGGCGGGGAGTGGTGGGATTAACAGTGGTTCTATATCTCAGTTGGGGTGTTCAAGCTCAAAGCCTGACCTGTCTATGGTTAATCCTCTCAAAAGGACTGTCTCATCACTTTTCTGGACCGATGAGGACACGGCCGGCCCTTCAACAAGCAAGAGATTTCATGGGGATAGCAATGATGGAAGCATGGAGAAAACAGATGGGAATGGTTCCATTGCAACTCTGCTTAGCCAACTGCCACAAACCCCTCCATTGCAGCAACAGACAATGCTGGGGTCAATGGGAGATGGGATTTTTCGGCCTCCATATCAACTTTCAGGGCTTAACTGGTACTCTTAATTCAATACCAGGTAGTGGGTATTCCATAGACACACCATCTATACCTTTTAAAAAAAAATTCAAAATTTTCAAGTAGCTTGGAAGCTGTCAGTGTCATGTTACAAACTTTTTGATACAGTCGCCAATACAGTCATGAAGCGTTTGGATTGGAATTAAGGTTGAGATTTTGGTTGTTAGAGAAAGGAGATTAGAAAGACTTCAGTACTAGATGAACCGGCTTCGACGTTTCTTTGAGTGTAACAGGTAGCTGCCAAATTTCATCTCTTGAGGCCATAGATATAGGTAAAATTTAATATAATATCTATATATATATATATATATTGTATACATATAGTTTGTTATTTACGTAGAGAGATGCAAAGAAGCAAAAAGAAAAAGGGGGAAATGAGGGGAGGTTGCCACTTGATGTAGAAAGAAAAAAAAGAAAAATAAAACTGATGGATGATAAAATATTTTGCTTTAGGACACAACATTGAAATCTTGTATAGAAATCCTTGTTGTTGTAGAACTTTTTATTGTTGATGATGCACATTTTAAGAATATATTGGTTATGGTTTGTCTACATCAAAGTTATGTTTCATCTTTGGATCATCTACTCACAATTAATATTGTGCCATGCTTTCTTTTTTCATCACTCAATCGTGCTTTGCATTTAAAGACATAATGCCTTTTTATAGTCACTCCATAAACCCTAGAGGGTAATAAAAAGCTTTTAAATTTCCCATTTTTTTTTCTGCCTTTTTTCTTCTCCTTTCCAGCTAGTGTGTTTTTCTTGTATGCAATCAAGAGCAGGCAATGTGATGGTATATAGTTGAACCAGAAAGTGGCCACTAGGTTAATTAGTGTACTTCCCTGATGCTACATTTATAAAGGATCCAAAGGGGGGAAAGGATGGGAAAATAGAATCATCAAATTCACAGCTTCCCCACTTCTTAAAAGAGGATCCATGAACAATTTTTCTCATAGTTTTAAATTTTCTTTTCTAGTGAGAAATATAATTCAGGGGGTACAGAAAATAGTCCTAGGAGATCATCTTGAGTTTCAATATATAATATAATATTATATAGTAATAGAAGAATCATCATTAACATTAATAGGTATGAATTCCCAATAATTGGTTGATAAGAGCTCAAGTATATGGGGCCATATTGCTATTAATAATGTCTTTTATTATTCCCATCATTATGACAATACATATCAATCAACTAATTTATATATATATATTAATGTCTTTGTAGCTAGTATTTTTAATTATTATATTTTTATATAAAAAAATTCTCCAAAAGTCAGCCACAGTTTCTAAATTTGTACATTGCTATATTGATATAATTTTATATACATAAGATTTCCTTTCATAATATTATATACAGATATATGCTCTGCCCATCACCTGATTTTATTGCTAAGCTTAAAGCCTTCCTGTCAATTGTTGGGGTGTGCAAAACAAATATCAATCCTCTTAATTATCTCTTTTCAGTTTTCGAAGCTGTGGTTCTTTTCCCTTTGACAAAGATGGTTGATCTCCTCGACAGTGAAAGTTAACAACTTGGAAAATGTTTGAATTGAGAAAGAAGTGATGCTTTAAACAAGGTTGAACAGGACATATAATAACTTAGGCCTTAAGTTTTGAGAAGCTAAGGTTGAGAGCACCCCTGAAAAACACCAAGTTTCAAAGCATTAACCAATTGCTAAGAGTTACATCTCTCCCCCCACGACTAGATGCTTCAACAGTTTCCCCAAATTATTTCCTTATCGTTTGTTCCTCCATATATGTCCATCTGCACGTATTTATCAGAATAAGTTAAACACAGAATTCGAACAAGTGGGTTAAAGTTTGAACATGTTGAAGTCATAAGGTTATATATATATATATATATATATATATGAAAGAACGGATATTCGAATTTTATTTTTTTTAGAGAAAGAAATCATATATCAATCAATGAACCAAATGCTCATATATATGTTGAAGTGTCGATCATGAGTTTAAATTCGAAAGTTTTTGTAGAATCGAAAACCGATCTTGAATTAATTCAAAATTTGTTTTTCTCATTGATTTTATCTCGAAAGGAAAAGGAAAAATTGGGTCTAAGATATTAGAGTGTGGATGTCATTTTCTAGCATTGGGTTGATAAGACATAGAAAAGTATATTCCTTGACCTAGAGGTCACACAAATTGACAACAAGAGGCTACCTCACAAAATTAATGGCCTTTTCTCTTTGAGACTATGGGGCCATTTCACTATCATCAAAAGGAATCATTATCCTAAAACCACACAAAATTAAAAGCCCTTTAATTACATTCCTTTCCAAGGAAAGCGTACAAAACAACTTTATAAAATTTCCTATCAATTACAGATTAATTTTGGAATAGGTTTTGAAAACCGATGAAATGCGCTTATCTTTTTAATTTTTTTAATCACACTATGAAAGCCTTTAAAACTCTCCACAAAAACGAGTTTTTATTCTACTGTAATAATCATAGCTTTTCATGTGCTTCAAGAAACTCATTATTCGGATTTGTGTCCCACACATTCGTAGATATTTTATACATAAAATAATACATATAGATGTATGTTATGTACACAAATATGGGATGCACGAACATGTTTACATACAACCAAGTAATAAAAATTGAATTCATGTGAATTTGACTCTGATAATAAAGAGATTTGATTTAATAGAAAGTAAGAATGTGTGAATCTGTGTCAGATTAGATCATGAACGTTAATAATGGCACTACCCAAGACCTTTATATATCTAAAGAAAAGTTAATTTTTCCCATTGTCTTTCTATCAATGAACCGACCAAAAAGAATAGTGATTTCACTGATGAGGCTATGCCCTGCAGCCAACCAAAATTCCTTACAAATCTTAGGCCCATAATCCATTAGTGAACTGGGAAAAAAAAAAAAGAGAAGGTGGTTAAGTAGCATGAACAGCCTAATCAGGGCAGTGACCCACAAATTAACACTTGATTTTCCTGAGCTGTTCCAGGAACACGAAAGCACCCAGGACCATGGACAATCTGTACCATAATTCTAAGCCCAGGCTGCTCACGGCCCATTTTTTTTTTTCTGGAATCAGTGACCAATTAGCTAGCTAATATTGAAGATTAAGCAGAACACATAATCAATTTGATAATCCCAAAGGTCCTCACCTTCCCATTGCCTGTTAATTACCTGTCACAAGCAAAGATCTACCTGTACAATTTACAAAAGCAAAGAATATGTAATTGAGGGTGAGGGCAATATACCAAAATTTTGCACCTTGATCTTCCTGAAGATTATCAAAATAATCCATCAGTCAATCATTAAAAACTTGCAAACAAAAAATGCATTTCACTTGCAATTTTTTTTCCACAATCTTTCGATTATTCAATCACAATTAAAAATTATATAAAGATTCACCATAAACATAAGTTTCATATAATATTTTCATGAATTTTATACAATTCGTGATTGTAATTAGTTAATTGTAATGTAATGGTTATAAGAAATATTTTCTTTTATATCATACTTATCATGTGAAGTGTCATGGGTGCGTTTCGTAACTGTCTTTAAGTTTATTAATATTTAACCGATGAATAAATTAAGTAAAAATACGAAGATAAATGACATTAACAAACTTATAAAGTCATGAAATAAAAAAAGGAATAAAACAGGTGGGCATGATCAGTATGTTGAAATCACCAAGATTTCTCTAGTGTTGCCTTGAGGGATATGCACTTGTGCTTAAAAAGAAAAAGGAAATTAAAAGAGTATTTCCTTGTTCTAGAGGGATTGCACAGCTGCAATCAAGCTGGCAAATGGGTTTTGCTTTTGTGCTTTGATGGAATTGTGGGCAAGTCCAACAAGGACCCAGCACACACCAACCCTCTCATTATACAAATAAATCATCCAAATGAAAAGCTTAAAGTAATTCCAAAAACTGTTCCAAGAATACCAAAACCAGGGTAGACAGATCAAACATGTGGGGTGGATCTTTAATGCCCTTCATGAAAACAGCTCAAAGGTAATTACCATTAACTCCATAGAATATGATAGATTTATGTTCCTATAGAGGGCTAATTATCAAGGAGCAATGAGTTGGCCTAGGTTAGGTTCAATGCTTGATTGGATGCCTTCAGTCATTTTCTTGTGTAAAGGCAAAGCACTAGAAATTGAAGATAAACAATTTTGACTCTTAGGAAACAAATATTATCTTAAAAGTTTTGAATTTTATATCCAGATTTAAAATATAACGAGATGAGATTTAATAGGTTAGAGAAAATTACATTTGAAGAATTCAAATTTTTATATATCAAAAAAAAAAAAGGAAAACATAATAGTAAATAAAATCTTTACAAGGTTACCAATTACATCAGAAATTTTGGCAGTGGAAGACAAAATTCAACAGTGGGGTTGGATTAGTGGTGCACTGAACTCAGAGAGGGGAAAAGGCCTAGGCCTCAGCGTGTATGTACTTTTCCAGGTGAATTGATGGTATCGAATATGCATTTGTGGCTCAAAATTCACATGTAAAAGAATCCGTATAAGCATTATCAAACCGAGTACCCATGGAGGAAGCTATGGCAATGATTAAAGATTAGTAGTCAAAATGGTGTGGCCATGGCCACCAAGACTCGAAATTAAGCTACTCTACTTAATTACCAAGTCCCAAAATTTGGTCAAAGTCTCCCAACCCCATTTCTAAAATCGAATTGGAGACAGCCTTCCAAGAAATACCAAGTCAAAAACGAGAAAATTCCCAGCTATATAAGCTTAACAAATCAAAATGAACTAGGCATGACCAATTCATTTCACCAACTATATACTCAAACCACCAACTCCACAATATGCAATTGACTACCCCTGAGAAACAAACTGCAGAAGGTTTAGATATTCCGGCGAAGCACTGTACGGCGGGAGACACGACGGAGGAGAATCAGGGTCGTCGGAAGAGTTACATGTCATCGTCATCATCATCTCCTAGACCCCAGCCGAGGTGTAC
The DNA here is from genome assembly GCA_036013995.1 of Theobroma grandiflorum. NCBI lineage: Eukaryota > Viridiplantae > Streptophyta > Magnoliopsida > Malvales > Malvaceae > Theobroma > Theobroma grandiflorum. Next base: position 31,058,105 of record CP142133.1, read on the forward strand.
ATGTTCAAACCATCCAGGTTCAGTACCTTGTAGCAGGCATGGTTACATGGTGCCTAGGCAGAACATAAGGAGATACAGTGGTAACAAGGAGATATTGAGGAGGGCATTAACACCACCAAATCGTAAGATGACACTTAGGTGGTGGAACTTCAGGCCAACGCCAAGCCGGCTTTCTAACATGTCTATGGCATGAGGTTCAGAAGCTTTTCTTTCTTTTATACCAGTTCTGACAGCAGGAAAATTTTCTTATTTTTGGAAGAATATTGGAAGAATATAGAGAGTATGTAAATGATTTAATTGGAGGGTTAAACTTTTGGGTGATACTGTATATCTTATAATGGAATTTTGTGCCTTTTTTATTGGTATTTTGGATTGTTTATTACTCTTACATGTTCATAGATATAATCTGTTCATTTCTCTCTGGAAACTTTATAATCTGCTGATAAAACCAATCCCAAGATTCACTGCGATAGAAGTCTGTGAGTCAACAGCAGCAACAGTAAAGCGTATATCTCATCTAAAATCTAAATCTGCTCTGTTTTTCTTGCTATGAAGAAAATGTTTCATCTCATCTGGTTTGAAATTTCTGTTGAAATCTGCATGTTCCCATCCAGCTGTTAATTAGCTTCAGAATTAAGATGACCCTTTGGGTATATGACAGCAAAAAGCAGGGAGGCTAAATGAACTCCTGATTCTTTAAGAATCTGATGTAGAAGATTTTGGTTTTAGCAATTCCTTTTCCTTCTGAGGTTTTTATATCATGTTATTGCATCACCATATAAGCAGCAAATTTCTCTGAAATGAAAATGGAAAGGGGGCCAAGGATGGTAAAGAACTATTTGCATAATCTGAACCACAAATTGTGCCTGGAAAAGCTGATATACAAAGCATATCAGCAACATCAGCAGAAATACAGTATATTGAAACGAAATATAAACCCAAGTAATGCAAAGATACCATAGACCAACCAGCATCTGGAATGAAAGCAAAGGTTAGCTTCTTCCCCATCCTATATGATTCCAAAGTGATCATTGCAAAAGTTTATACAACTTTCACCCCAAAAGGGAAGAAGAATTTAGCCCAAAAGAATGAACAAATGAGAGCACCAGAAGATTTGAGTATACCATTATTGCATGAACATAAGCATCCAACAAGTTCAGTCCTTGCCTTCTTGTTTAGAATTTGGATTCAATATTTTAGTTTATTTCAGTTTGATTGCTCTGTCCCGCTGGTTACCATCTAGTAAACTGTTATGCACTAGGTAAAATATGATCCTACACTAATTTTTTTTTCCATTTAATCCTTCTAGCTATATTTTGAAGCTTGGGTTTGGAGATACCTTTATCATGATGGGCTGTGCCTAACCAAATTAGGCAGAAGGGAGTATCTCACAGTTTTTTTCACATATCCAGTATTCACAAGCACATGGTCTGGATGCAAAGCATCCTTTTAGATTTAAATTCATTGCAAAGGTGAGTTCACTTGAATGGCTGTTGATTCTCTGACTAAAATAAAGCTAAATTTTAGTTTCTTTTCCTTTCTTTTCTTTGCTTCCCCCACCCCACTCCTTTATGGCATCAATGGGGCTAGGAACAGAGTAAAAGATTCCATATTCAGTATCAGTTGCTCACTAGCTCTTGATAAAAAATGTATGGGAACTAAAATTTTCATTCTTTATTAGTAATATGGTCAAAGGATCCACATATCCAACACCAAAAAGAAAACAATAAAGGAAAACTAGGCAGATAAAGGTAACAGAAAGAGGGAAACCTTCAAAAGCATCATCACTGATACTGTCTAAGAATTACAATTCATCACTGTGTTTGATTGACTTCTCACAAACAAAATATCGACATATCATAAGCACAATCATGGTGCGTTATACAAATTCGAGAATCAAGCTTAAACATAATCACTACAATGAAGCAGCATCTTTGTGACTTTCATCACTACTGGTTATCAGGACTTCCTGGCATTGTCAAGCCTGTCTCAAAATGAAATCGCAATCGAGCAGCATCCAGCCTATTTTAAGCAAAGCCATCAGATACAACGTGCTTTCCTTGCGTTCAAACAACATGATTAAAATATAACCAAAGACACTCCAAATTTCCTCTTTAATTCAAATTCTAAGAATGCTAAAAGTACCATAATGAGACTATTCTGGTTTAGCAAGGCCAACTTTACACATGGCATATATCGTTAATGTCAGTACAAAAACAGCCTAAGGGCGATTCAGTATAACTATGAGCCTATTCTAACTAAACAAAAACATGCAGTGCAGACAGACAAAATGCAACACCATATAGAAGGTCTGCAGCTGCACAAGAAAGACAACTTTATGCGTTAGTGGCACACATATCCAAATGGTTCCTTATGGGCCTGCAAGAATTCAGCAATATGTTATTCAAAAGATAAAGAGACATAGCATTGCAGAAATTGTGCATTCAGAAACAAACATAGCATCTTGGTTTCCTACTCACATGAGAAAATAAGTACAACAGAACCTTACTACATGAAACAAACAAGGGGATTATAATATTTGATCTTCAAAGAATAGACATGCCTGAATTTGTTGATATGAGCATGCTTACATGTACAATTGTTCATGTGTGAGATAAAGAAGCATCACGACTTTAGCTGACAAAGGCAAACTGATCCAAATGTATTTTTGATCTTTAAGATGTGCTATGGATTATAATTATTGAAAATCCGAGGCAGCTTTTCCTGATCTATGGAATTTCTGTTTTTAATTAATAGTTTTCTTTTACCTCCTATAAACCACTAAGACATCCTACTTTATTAATGCATATTCACCCAGGGTATGTGACACAACAATAGAGGAAATTTATTTGAGAATATGTGTTACTGTTCTTTAGGCAATTGGTAAGAGACAAGAAAATCCACCAGCATAACAACCATGCAACATCTAATAGATCAACTGACTTCAATATATGTAACACCAGGAACATATCAAGCAGAGATGCTACAAGAACACAAAGTTATACAGCCTACTCAAAAGGATTAACATGAAAATATCAGAAATTGTTCTCTATAACCTATTAATAAGATGCTAGAAAAAGCAGATCCACTGAATAGAGTTTTCCTTGTTTTTAGAGGCTTTCACTCATGCTTGATCTCCATGATTAATGCCATTAACAATCTCCTTAAAGTATCAATGGATTATCTCTTGTATCAAACCTTTAGCCCATTAAGCTAATAGAATCGCAGTTATGCACAAAAATTATATATGCAAGCTTGAATTGACATTCATAGAAAGCCAAACTGAAATAAATCTCAAGCCAATACGTATTAATTACAAGACAGTCATGAAAATAACAGGTGGTGCACTTACCTAACCTATGTCATTTCACTTTTTCCCTCATTAGATGCATCAGAATCACTTGAATCATTAACGTGATTTGCATCATTCAGACTGCCAGTATCTATCCCTTTGTCTAGTATTGCCAAGCTCTCCACATAACTACCAACGAATAAAAACCCTGCCTCTGCCTCAATTCCTAGATTCTCCATTTGTTGGCAGTTCAAATCCAGTGAAGCCAGCTCTCCACCGTCCACTTCCAATAAAACTTCCCTATTCTTCCTAAACCCCAATACCCTTGGTAGTAACTCTCCACTTTGGTCAGTCAAATGTAACACCTTAGTCCATGACTCATTTACACCATACTCCTTCATGACCCACATGTCAAGCTGTTCACCATCTTCCCAATCTCTCTTAAGCACTGCAATGGAAGATTCCTCATATTTCATAATGGACAAATCCATAGGACACAAATCAACTAAACTCTCTGGCAACCTTATCACATTAAATTTCTCAGTGCTTATATCAAAACCCAAAACCATATTCCTGAATCCACCATCCTTTCCTCTCTGATATCCCAGCCAATGCACAGCCCCATTCACAAAGGCCGAGAAGTCATGCCCTTCAATACCATACTTGGGAGAAATAGCAGTAACCCTCTTCCAAGAATTTCCATCAAGTGAAAACAAATAAACTTCAGTCAAAGTTTCAGCTTCCTCGCCAACTGACATGCTCACAACGTTAAGTAGCTTGTAATCATTGGTTCTTGAATCAAACCCAAATCCTAATGTTGAATTATAAGCCCTCCTACTCAAGCAGTTGACACTGGGCTTGGGCAAAGTAATGTACTTTTGAATGGAAGGATTCCATAGAATTAATTCAACAGAATCTAGAGGAAAAAGCCCATCTTGAAGACAAATTAACCCATTACATGAACCAACCAATCTAAACCAAGGCGAATTACCCTTGAAAGGGAAGTGAAGCTGCTTGTACTCATCAAAGTCATCATTGTCAAAATGTAAAAAGTAACTTTCTTTGTCATTCTTGAAGAGCCAGACAAGGAGGAGGTGATCGTTGGGTTTCGAAAGTGCTGTTTGTAAATGGCTCGAAATGAAAGATGGGCTCTTGATGAGGCTGTTCCAGGCTTTGCAAACTGATCTGCATTTCACCAGGGACTTGACAGGGAGTCTTCTAAGGATTTCCAGGATGACTTCTTGTGGCAAATAGTCAGACATCTTGTTTTTCCTCAGTTGCTTTTTGATGTAATGAAATGTATATCTGGAGAAGGGAAGGGGGAAGAGTGGAACTGCAGAAGTGGCTAAAAAAGCTAGACCTTTTGGTAGAGAAGAAAGAAGAGCATCGGGACTGACTACAATGAAGCTTGCTTTTCTCTTCCTAAGAGCTATTATTGGCCCATTGAAGTTGTTGTTGCTTTCTCACTCATACCATAATATTTTAAGAATTTATTTTTCTTCTCACCTAAAACTTTTACTCTTCTCCGTGAGATAAGATTTACTAGAAAGCAGGAAAAACCCCAATACAAACCACATATCCTGACGGTCAAATATTCGACACAGTGCATTTTCTGGCCTTTGATGAAAGGAATGTTTCTGTGGAAGAAAAGAAAGGAAGAAACAACAAATGAAAGCATTGGTTTTTCTTTCCTGTGCTAAACCAAGGATAAACACACGATACAGAACCATAAATGATAAAAGATTAACCAAAACCCAACAGTGCAGATGACCAAAGTAACTTTTGGATAAAAAGGGTGGCGTGGTCGGCGCAACAACGCCACATCACACATATTTCATTGATTTTTTACTAAAGCTTTTGACTCAAACCACCGCCCAAGATGACTTAACAAAAAGTTGTGGTGTGCTTTCAGAAACTCGGAGCAAAGAATGTAAGCCCGTGTGTTGCCAGGGAGACTTGAAACTCTGCCTTTCTTCTTCAAGATTTTGATGACAAGCAGTTGTTTAGGTGCAAATTTAGTAGAGTTGTCTTAAGTTTCATATGAATTTGGCCAGTTTTCTTCTGTTAGTTCATAATTTTGTATCAAAAATCAATCCCACAATTCAGGGTCGCTGTCTTCTTCCAATTCAGTCAAGCATATTTCATCTAAAATCAAATGTGGTCATCTCAAATTCTTCATCCAATTGATCCAGCTGGTTGTTTCTTGCTATAAAGCAAAAATGATTTATCTGGTTTGGGTGTTTTCTTATGAACTGTTGCATGTGCTCATCCATGAGATTGAGATTAGGATAGCTTTAATCAAAACCATCATAATAACCTGCTTGACTTCAGTAGTCAAGCCACGAGACAGATATGACTTGAACATCTGGAATATCCCTCACTCCTCTTCAATTCAAACTTCAAACGTTACACAGTTAAGATATCTGCATAAAACAATTGTCTTTTACGGCAAAGACTTTTGACTTTAATATATTTACATTGTATAGACACCATTACTAAGGCTATGTTACTTAAAAATACGATTGCCTTGGTTTTCTTATAAACTGCTCTTCATTGGACTTGTATTTGATAGATCAAAAACTTTAGCATTGGAAGGACAGACAACAGAGATAACAAAGAACAGAGAATCTGAGGAAAGAATGAGTAATAAAGCAATCTCGGAAGTTTGCAAATGACGAAGAATGCAAAAGACAACAGCAAAGGGAACCAAGTGCAAATTGAAGGCCTGTCAGGCTCAACAGTCGTAGCAAGCAAACAAAGAAAACGTATAACCTCAGCTTACAAGGATTGAAGAGTAGTCCAAGCCCAAAATGCTGTAGCTACTCTAGGTATTATAACATGCCAAACATGCAAAATCATAGATTAAACAAAATTTGACTCATGTTTCCAGGGAAGTGCATAAGTTTAAGGCAACAGATGAACCATAAAAGAATCCTCTAAGTGCATTTAGCCATGTATGCCTCCCATCCTTGAAGGCGGTATTCACGAGCTACCTCTGCAGGGTTTGCTGCCTTAATGATTCCACGACCCACAATTATTATGTCACTACCCCTATCAAAGATGACCTGGAACAACATCATTTATCTCAGTTATTGAAGCTGAAATAAATAAGGAAAATGCCACTGAAAAGGAAAAAAATCCCTTGCATACCTGTTCAACATCCTACAACTAATTTATTTGGTTAATGATCCTACACTGATAGTTGGACCATGCACACACATACATACATAACAGACACACAAATATATAATGCTTTTTAAGGGAAAAAATAAATGAACTAGTGATGATGGAATAAAATACTTACAGAATATGGAGTGTTATACTGCTGGCCTAGGGCATCACCACCCTTAACCATTTGAACTCCGGGAGTTGCCTGAATGAATGCTGGATTAACTGGTGCCCCAGCCCATGATGCTGGATTGACTGAGATGAAACCAATGACAAAATCAGAATGCTCGTCAGCAATTTTTACTGCAGCAGCTGTGTAGTCTCCCTTGGCAAGGTTACCGGCAGAGCTCATCTCAGCAAGTAGCAAAAGGCCCCTACCACGAGGCAAACCCTAAAGCAGCTCACCAAAATTAAAATTATGAGAAAGATTAGCTTAACTCCTTATTGTAAATCTTGCTAAAACTTATACTAAGCAATTATAACGAACCTTCAATTTGAGACCATCCACAATTCCAGGACCAGATATTATGTGTGCATTAACAATATCAGCCCAATCCAATATATGGAAGATACCTCTGCAAAAGAACATGACCAGAAGCCCTTAGACAAGAGCAAGGGCACCCAACAAAGGAACACTTTGTACTGCAAAAACTGAGTATTACCCTTCATACTGCATTGTGACTGTGTTACCAATGTCTGCAAACTTACGGTCTTCAAAGATCAAAAAGTTATGTCTTTCTGCAATCTTCAGTGGAAATGTGGAATACAGCACTGTTAATTCAACTTAGCAATAACTTCTCCACTAACTATCAGTTCACAAGATCCTACATAATCAAATGGAGGTCAATAACTGTGTTTTACAAAAGCAACACCCTTTTCAATTGGACAAATATCCACACAAGTTTAACTAGTAATCCGAAGATAGAAAGCAAGGGTAAAATCCTTAGTGAATTGTAACATAGTTATATTGACACTGGATATAAAAATGATTTCCCAAGCATGACCATAGCTTGGAAAATGTATGCATAAGACATTTAACATAAGCATTTGAGATATACCGCACGTAGTTTAGAACCAAAATCTGGAGTGAAATCAGGCAATATATCAACATGGGTCTTCAATAGACAGATTTCTGGTCCAACCTACACAAAAGTTCAAATATTGAGAAAGAGAATTTCAAATAAGTAATCAGCCAAGCAGAAAGAATTTTCATATTACAAACATTCAATAAAAACATAAGGACCAAACAGCCTTTCCTCTTGACAGAAATCCTTTTAAAATCCAGGTCTAAATTTAAACATTAACACAATTTAACCTTGTTCCCAACCCCAAAATATTAAGCTTAACTCTTAAGCACAACTCATATCACATGAAAATAACATGAACAGAAAAGAATTGATATACAAAGACATGGCCAAGTAATATAAATGGGTTCCAAAACAGTTCCCAGCCAACCCCAAAGACCCATTTGAAATGGCTAAACATGAGTCAAAAAAACCGAATCATGTATTGGATTAGACCACCTAGACATGGTTGAATTTTTTTTTGATATCATGTAGTTGTCTGATGAGGATGAGGACATATATATCTCCAAATGCTGTAACTGTGCCTAAGTTTCACAGCATATGTACCACAATATTCTTCCTTGAGGCCATCAACGCATCCTAAGTGAGTAAGACTCTTTGTCAAAGAAAAAAACAATAGAAACAGTAAGACTCCAAAAGAAAGATCTAACACAAAATTCAACACTTCCACCCGTGTTGTCGACTTGAAGCCCTTGTTCCCCTACATTTTTAAGTGCTTAAACTTAGGGCCTGTACATTTTGCTGTCCCAACTCCTAAATGTTAATCTCCATCCAAACAAAGAAAAGAAAAAGAATAAAATTCCGAAAGATTTCCTTAGAAAGGTATCATGCCAGGCTGCCCGTCCAAAAGTTTAAACAAAAAAATTCAGGAAAATTCAATCACCACTGCTTTTTCCCGGAAAGAGGAAAATAAATAAAGATTCTAAAGCAAATCACGCTAAACATACTACTTTAACCAATAAAAAATAAACAGATAACCTATTTCTCATCATTTTCCTTAGAAAATTTTCCACTTTCCCAAGAAAAAGTGATCTAAAAAAGAAAGAAGTCTCATTTCCCATCACCATCCGTAGAAAAATTCCAACTTTACCAAGAAAACAAATAAACTCAAAACAGAAAACCAATTTTCCATCACTTTCCCTAGAAAATTTCCGCAACATTGCTAACAAATTGAAACCAACGCACAAAGAAAGTCATCCCAAGCTACCTTCTCAGCAATATCAAGCAACTCAGCAGCAGTCCCAACATCCGCAGCCAAGCAAAGATTACTCTCTTTCTTAACCATAACCTCAAAGAGCTTTTTCCCAGTTGGATTCTTAGCTAACTTAGCTCTTTCTTCAAACGCCAAACTCTTAATCCTCACTTTCTCCACCTTAGGCACAGCCACTTTCTTATTCTCCTCCAAAAACCTCATAACCAACCCTTCCATCTCTTCCTCTAATTTCCCTTTCGCTCTCAAAACCTTGACCATCTCCGTCAAAGTAAACAGCGCATGAAGTTTAATCCCATTTTCTTCTAACGTCTCCCTCCCGCCTTGTTCCCTATCAATAACCACGACGGCGTCGGTCACATTGATTCCCAAAGCTCGTAGCGGCGTCGCTGTTTCAAGAACGGATGCTCCGGATGTTACAAGGTCTTCTACAATCAAACAAACCTGACCCTTTTCATAAACGCCTTCGATGGACTTGGCAGTGCCATAATCTTTGACTTCTTTGCGGCGCATGAGCATGGGGATGGAGGTGTCGAGAGAAATGGAGGTGGCTATAGGGAGAGCGGTGTAAGGAACGCCGCAGATGAGGTTAACGGGTGTTTGCGGAGGGAGAGCGGAGATAAGAGAGTGGGAGATTTGGCGGAGGAGGGAAGGGTAGGAGACGATTAGGCGCAAGTCTATGTAGATAGGGGAAGAGATACCGGATTTTAGCTTGAAGTTGCCGAATTTGACAGCGGAGATTTCGTGGAGTTGAAGGATTAGGGACTCTGTTGTTGACATTTTTGCGGCGGTGCTGCTACTACTCGTGATGCTGGTGGCGGAGGAGGTAAAGTGGGGAGAGGAGAATGAATTTGTGTTTTATAGAAAGCAGAGCTATAAAAAGGTTTACACTTGAGAATTATTACATGTTTGGATGGCAGAAGGGAACAACCATTCTCCGATTCCCCATCTTCCTTGTATAGTCCGAGAGTAAAAAGGAGGTTCCATTCTTTATAATTTAATTTAACGTGATTATAAGTAATATGATTATAAATAATATGGCTGTAAAAATATAAAATTATAATATTTAATATATAAATAAGATATTAATTAAAATATAAAAAAATAATATTATAATATTTGATTTATAAGTATTTTATTAAAAATATAATATTAATTTTTAAAATTATTTTTTATTAAAATGTAAGTTTAATATATTTATATTTTTTATTATTAAATTTTGTATAATAGTATCTCTTTAATATATTTTTAATATCATATATTTTATTTTTATTTTTATTATAATTTTATATATTTTTATTTTCATTTTTTAATATAATTTTCTATATTATTTATTTTATTTCAATTTCTTTTTTCTTTAAAAGATAATATAAAATTTATTAACAATTATCATGACTATTAAAAATAATAAAAAGACATCTTTCAAAATCTATATATAAAAAATAAATTATAACATTAGAAAATATTTTTAACAAAGTAACAAATTTGAAGAATAAAAATGTCTTAAAAAATAGTGGGATTTTTTTTTTTAGCCATTAAAAATAAGGTGTGTTTCAAAATAACCTTCCAGATAACTTTAACTGTTTTTAGCCATTAAAGTACATTTTCGGACAAAAATACCCTTAATGAGACATCTTTGTTGTGGACACTCTGAAACACCCGGACGACAGAAAATTATGCAAAGAAATTAGCGAACATCTATTTTTTACGCAAAACATCTTTTTTTTTTTTGGAGAAGCTTGTGCAAAAGAAAATAATGTTGCATGAGATGGTTTTTCTGAATGTTCGGACATGGCATTTAGATAAACCGAACAAGGAGGGGGAGGTGGTCGTGATGAATCGAAAGCTTGGAGCACGATGTGAAACCGGAAATCCTGCTTAAGGAGGTGAATCGAAAGGAGAAAGACGTGAATGTAAAGCACGAAATGGTCGTGCTACAGCAATCGCGACAGGCTATTGGGTTTAGGGTTTGTGAAAGGGAAAATGTGACACGGGAGGGTGCAGAGTTGGTGACACGCCATGGAGGGAAGCAATGACACGACATAGAGTGAAGCAGTGACACGACATGGAGGGAAGCAGTGACACGACAGGGTGCAGAGTTTGTGACACGCCATTGAGGGAAGCAGTGACACGACATGGAGTGAAGTAGTGACACGATATGGAGGGAAGCAGTGACACGACAAGGTGCAGAGTTTGTGACACGCCATAGAGGGAAGCAGTGACACGACATAGAGGGAAGTAGTGACACGGCAGGGTGCAGAGTTGGTGACACGGCAGGGAGGGAAACAGTGACACGGCAGGGTGCAGAGTTGGTTACACGGCAGGGTGCAGAGTTGGTGACACGCCATGGAGGGAAGCAGTGACTCGGCATGGTGCCGAGTTTATGACAAGGCATGGTGTAGAGTGTGTGACACGGTATTGGTTTAACATCTGACATGCCATGGTTGTTTACAGAAATCCCGCTTACGCATGTCGTTGTTAACATCCCCCCCTTGATATAGTAAACTTTAGAATTGTCACTAGCCTAATAATAAATAAATCTGTTTCTCTTGGCTCTGGATTTCAAATAGCTAGGGTTGGACAATTGCTTATAGGTCGGAGGTGAAGAGAAATAGATTAATTATTCGACTAGTGGACAATTCTAAAGTTGAATACATTAAGGGCGAGATGGTAACAACTGCAAAAAATGCTCGGAAGAACTGCCGATGAAGCATCGACAAAGTCTGCTTTAGAGGCAACGTACGGTCTGTCTATGAGAACTGATGAGTTTTGGACTATATATAGTAGAGAAATATAAACCGACTTTACCAATTTAAACGTTTCGGCTACCACTGCGGACTTGGTCGTGACACGCCAAGTGCATGCAGATATTGGTGGTGACACGCCACTTGCATGCATACTGGTGGTGACACGGCATAGAGCTGAGTTTGTGACACGACATGGAGGGAAGCAGTGACACGACAATGAGTGAAGCAGTGACACGACATGGAGTGAAGCAATGACACGGCATGGTTTTGAGTGTGTGACACGGCATTGCTTTAACATCTGACAGGCCATAGTTTGCTTTGAAATATGTGACACGGCATTAATAGAAAGGCTGACACGGCGGATTGAAAAGCGGACAGTTTCATGAATATTAATTTTAAATTTTATTTATTCATTTTTCACAGTAAACAGTTCATTTTCCCTTTTCCTCATTCGTAAACGTCTGTGTGTGTGAACCAAAGGCTGTTCAATTCATTTCTCATTGCGAAAGGTCGAAGGGAGTTCAACTTCGCTATTTAGAAGGTTAACGACACCACTGCAACAGGAAGAAGAATGTCGGATATCGGTGAAGAGGTACGTGAGACTGAAAAAAAAATCACAAAAAAAACCTTCATTCATTTCGGTAATTTTTTTTAAGGGTTTAGGGTGATACATATGGTCGTGTTTTTTGCAAATGTTAAGTTTTAAACTGTTTGAGTCCTGGTTTGATGATTTTGTGTGTTAAAGTGGTGCTGTGTTGATTGGACTTTGGGGTTTAGTGTGTGACAACATCTTCACCTGATATGCATGGCGTGTCACAGCATTTCACCTGGTATGCATGGCATGTGACAGGCGTGTGACAGAATTTCACCCCATATGCATGGCGTCGTGTGACATCATTTCACCTCATATGCATGGCGTGTCACAGCATTTCACCTCATATGCATGGCGTGTGACAGGCGTGTACAGGCGTGTGACAGAATTTCACCCCATATGCATGGCGTCGTGTGATAGCATTTCACCTCATATGCATGGCGTGTGACAGCATTTCACTTCATATGCATGACGTGTCACAGCATTTCACCTCATATGCATGGCGTGTGATAGGCGTGTGATAGAATTTCACCCCATATGCATGGCGTCGTGTGACATCATTTCACCTCATATGCATGGCGTGTCACAGCATTTCACTTCATATGCATGGCGTGTGACATGCGTGTGACAAGCGTGTGATAGAATTTCACCCCATATGCATGGCGTCGTGTGACATCATTTCACCTCATATGCATGGCGTGTGACAGCATTTCACCTCATATGCATGGCGTGTCAGAACAATTATTTATATAGTTAGTATACCTTTTGGGCACATTATTGGTTAACTGACTCCTGCACGTGTGCCATGTGATGCAGATGCATCGTAGAGAATATGAGGATCTTGACAATGTCCTCATTGTGCCGAGGGAGAAGTGGGCCTTCAATGTCTCAATAAACACCCACTGTAAGTGGTCCCAGCTCCATTACATCAACAAGACTCTCCAAGAGAAGGGGGAGTTGGATGCAGTGAAGCGTACATGCTTCGGAATGCTCTTTGATGTCTATCCACAAGGCTACTTCAGCGCTGGTCTCCTTCATAACATAATGATTCGTCGAATCAATGAAAGGGAGGCAACGGAGGAGGAGCTCTGGTTTGCTATCGGCAAGAGCAAGGTGCGGATATCGAAGTAGGAGTTCTGCCTTATAACCGGGCTGAAGTTCGGTCCAATGCCCGATGTGTTCACACGTTCGTACGAGATGGTTGCGGACGGAATTCATGCGAGATACTGGAGCGGTCAGGATAGCATAAAGCTGCAGGCTTTGCTTGACACGTTCCACAGAGGAAACTTTCAACGGGAAGGAGACGCGACCAAGATGGCACTCGTCTTGATCGCAAATAACATTTTATTTGGGCAAGACTATCGTAGACGGGTGACACCTTGGTTGCTGTCATTGGTTAAGGACCTTGACGCTTGGAACGCATTTTCGTGGGGCCACTATGTTTGGAGGCTCACCTTGGGCTACCTATTGAAAGGGTTCGAAGTGCCTACCTCAAGCGAAGCAAAGGAAAGCCGTTTGCGGTACAACATCTACGGCTTCGTATGGGTGATACAGGTATTATCACATTTACCGCTTTTGTTTGGTTTCAAGAAAATAATTTATTGTTCCACTGTTTAATAATTTACGTTTGATAATGTTTACAATTGACTTGCAGTTCTGGGCATTGGATGCAATTTCGGTCTTACGAAAAATAGTAGTCCCCTTTACTCCGAAGGAAAACGTGTACCCGCGAATGTACAGATGGCAATGCAATCAGAAGTCAAAAGACCTGCACAAGGCGGTTGAGAAGTTCGAGTCATCTAAGCAAGTGAGTGAACAGCTACAAATTGATCGATCCTTCATATTTGTATAAGAAATTTGCCTCAAATTTAAACGTTTGATAAATATTTTTTTTTTGTAGTTATGGGCCCTGGAGACGTTGGAGATCACCCCGGAGGAGGCCAATCGGGAGTATTTGGTGTGCCGTTATCGGAGGGCCACCAGTACCTGCCAATCGGGCAGACGGAGGATCGGGGTGATCACATTGGTCTCGCTGCCAGGTCGAAGAGGAGAAGCTTGAAGGAGAAAAGATCCACCGCTTCAACTAAGCAGATGCGCACCGACTCTCCCAGTGTTGATGAGCCGTTGGCCCCAGAGTTGATGAAACAAGGAGATGACCATGGTGCAGGAAGTGAACAACCGGTATTTACGGTTCTAACATTTTTTTCCATCCATTTTGATATGTGATTATCTACTAACATTTATGTGCTTGCAGTTGGATCAACCTACGGCAGCTCCACAACCACCCACCGGTCCTCCTCAGACACACATTCGTATTGAGCCGTCGGTAAGCTTGGTTATAACGATTTATGTTCAAAGTTTCCACATACGTTGATCTAGTAACAAAGTAACTTATGTCATTGCAGTTCACGGAGGCGACGTCCAGTTCGCAACCAGCGATGGCTCCGACTCCAATTCAACCGCATACTGCCAATGAGCAGCCGGTAAGGATATTAAAGTTGTTATATTGGTTTTCCACACGTTTCCTATATCATTATTGAATAACACCACTAATATATATGTTATTGCAGTTGACCCAGTCAACAAGAGTCAATGACGACATAGGCACAAAACGTCAGCTTCGACGGATCATGCGGGAAATGTCGAAGCTGAAGGCACCAATTAAGTCCTTGACTTTTACGGTTGAAACGCTAGAGGACCGCATCGTTTCACGGGTTCTAGATGGGCTGAAATCACAAGTACGTTAATCTTTCTGCACTTGTATTTTGCTATTTTAGGTCAATTCGCTATCGAATTTTCACAGTTGTCTCGTTCTGTAGGCTGGTCCTTCATCCGACAATGCTGCTACGGGTCACAATGATCTTGATGATGGGCAGCATGAGGAGCATGGTGTCAGCCTTCAATCAGAAAATGCTGAAAGAGCGGAGGTTGGTGAGGCCGATCCGATTGTGGATACTTTCGCCGGACAAGAGGGAGCCCTTCAGTTATTTGAGTCAGCCGTAGAGCATCTTCCTCCGTCCGAGGCAATCATCGCGCTTCCAGCAGCAGGATCGGACGAGCTTGCTCAGACCACTCCTGAAGCCACCAGGTCACCACTATCCTCTGATTACCATCATCTTGCAGCAGCAATTGCCGACCCTACTGAGCGGGCACGGGTGATTATGGCGAGCAAATACCTTGCAAGCCCGTATGTCGACCCCTCATTGACCCATCGGGCGGTGAAGGACACGATGATAGAAGCATACGAAGCCTTCAAGAAGAACCAGTCCGCGAGGTCAGCTTCTAAATATCAATTCATTGTTGTTTTCTATAGAAACATTAATCCACAATCGCTTATCAAATTCATTTTGTGACATATGCAGGCGTAACGTCGGAATCTTAGGGGATCAAGGTGTTGACTTCTTCACATCATTAAAGGATCCCCGAGAAGAAATGACAAGTGAACATATCGACGCATGCCTCAGCGTTATCTGTAAACGGGCGACAGGCCCAAAATCGAAGCATTACACTGCCCGTGCATGCGTGGTTGACACGATATTCTTTGTAAGTTTTTTGCAAAAAATTTTATTTTTTTCGAAGCTTTTCAGTGCATTAAGTCTAAACCAATGCAAATTTTTTTTTTCCAGGACACCATCCATATGCTACACTTGACATATCAAACCGAAGATGCCCGATCAAGCATGCAAATTTTGGATGATTTACGGGGGTATGTGGAAGGTGAAAGGCCAACATACGGTAAGAAATGGGAAGAGGTCGATTTCATCCTCACTTTTTGCAATGTAGGTGGGCATTGGGTGGTGGCAAAGATCGATTTGGGTAAGTGGAAGATCAAGGTGATCGATTCCGCAACAACTTCGGCAGCGAAGGATAACGGAGTTCGTGCGGAGCAGATGAAGCCACTTACAACAATTTTTCCATTCATCTGTCATCAAGTCGAGTATTTCAATAAAACCCGTCGGAGGAGACGGGATTTGACGCCGATGCCATTGGAAATTTCTTTGCCCAGCCCTTCAGCGCATCAGCAGGAGGATAGTCTCAGCTGTGGTATGTTCATGGTAAGCTACATTGACGAAATGTTGCAATCGGAGCCGATAAGAGTTAAGCAGAATATTATTGCAAAATTGCGTATCCAATACGCACACGAAATTTTTTCCAACAGCTGTGCGAGTGAACCATGAACATATCAGCAGTTAGTTGTATAATTTTTTTTTCTACAGAATACAATTTAGAGATAAATTTTTTGTTGTATACACAATCATAGGAAATAGAATCATTTTTTTATTACTCACTTCATTATATTTTTATACAGAATAAAATTTTTTTGTATAGACAATTAATTTTATACAGGAATACATTATCTTTGTTAAGTAATTTTGTATCCTTATATTATATTTTTTTGTATCGCAATTTAGTAATAAGTCAGTGTCTGACAACATTGACAATATGCAGGTGGCGTGTCACCACCATGTCTGCATGCGTCTGGCGTGTCACAGCCAGTATGCATGCAGGTGGCGTGTCACCACCAATATACCTGAATGCAGGTGGCGTGTCACCACTATGTCTGCATGCGCCTGGCGTGTCACCCCCAGAATCTGCACTAGGCGTGTCACAACCATGTCTGCATGCTCCTGGCATGTCACCCTCAGTATGCATGCAGGTGGCGTGTCACAACCAATATCTGCATGCCCTTGGCGTGTCAACAGCACGTCTGCATGCACTTGGGGTGTCACTAACATATCTGCATGCACTTGGCGTGTCATCAGCAAGTCTATGTGCACTAGGCGTGTCGCAAAAATATCTGCATAGAGTCGACGTGTCACCAACAATGTCAACGGGTACCCTATTATAAGGTACCCGTGGGTAATCCAACTCGTTTATACAGGATTAGGGTACTTATAAACGGGTTCGGGTAGGGTTAGGGTAGTGATTTCTAAATCCAAATTTTAATAGGGTAGGGTTAGGATACCACCCCTTGGGTACCCGTTACCTGAACTCGATAACTATTTATAAATATTTTATTATTATTTTAATAATTAAAGTAAAAAATTATAATTTTTACAAACTTTATCAAAAATTTTTTTGTTAAAAACTAACAAATATATGAAAAGTATGATTACTTTAATTATTAATGTGATGACATTAATATATTTAAATTAAAAAATTATTATATTGTTATTTATGTTTAAGTATGATTACTCTAATTATTAATATGATGACATTAATACTTTTATGAATGCGTGTGTGTATATATTATGTATTTTAAATATAAATATATTTACTTTTTATTTTGTTTTAACATTGTAAAAATTATAACTCATAAAATTATTAATTACAGTGTATATATATGTTTATTTATATAAACATATAACATATAAATCTAAAGGTAAGTTATGAGATTAGAAAAGTTAATTGGGTAATTGGGTTCTCATGAAGAAAATTTTAATAATTTTTTTATTTAATCGGGTATTTAAACGGATTAAGATAATTATAGGGTAGCGGGAATGTATTAGGGTTAGGGTTTAGGGTAGTAATTTTACCCTATCACAAACTCTAAACCAAAGTGGACAATTGATATAGTTTTGCAACGTCGTTTGTAAAATGAGTAAAATTCCCTTATGTATATTGAAGCGATTTGCTTACAACCCTAAATAACGTAATGAATGTATTGGCTTTACAATTGTCGAAATGTAGAGTAACATTGTTGATTTTTTATTTATATATGCTGTCCAAAGATTAGACAATTTACATTCCATACTATACCACCATGCATGGTGTGGCTAAAGTCAATTATTGACAACTTCTATGCCTAGGCAATGCTATTATTATACACTGGTTTATAGCAAATATCATTATTCAATGCAAATGTCAATGGCCAAGATCGAAACAGTTCGAATCAAACCCTAACAAAGTAACAGATAAATTGCAATTAGTTAAGCCCCGATAATATGTCTTCCTCCACACCACACACTACGTTTTCAGACATTGTCCTTCGGATTGGACAGCTATTGTGTGTGTGACCAGTTTCTCTGCAAATTGAACATGCTTTCGATCGGCGCACTCGTTGGGGTGCTAATTGACTTGGAGATGGTGCCGGATTTGTAGATGGATTTGCAAATGGAGATGGGCAATTCTGTCTGTTGTGCCCGTACATCTTGCATTGCGAACATCTCCGTGCTCGACTGCCTTCACCAGCAGATGGAATCCTTCTCCTCCTAGGTCTTCCTGCTTGGCCTCGCCAAGGTGGTGGCAAGACGACAATTTGTTTCACATGCGGGGGGATGTCCCATTCACTAGGATGCCCTACTGGGCGAATGGACCCCGCATAACCCTCTACCCAAACGGTTGTCTTGTAGTAGTCGGTGCAGAAATCAAAGGCTTCACGTTTGCATTTACTGAAAAATACAATGAACCCAATATTCAAGCAGAATATAATGCTATGTTATGTCAAATTAAGGATTAAATAAGAAATAAAGAAAATATAATCTGACCTTATTGCTGCAATGGCATGGCTGCATGGCAGTAAATCTTTTTGGAACTCACAGCATGAACACGTCTTTGTGAACAGGTTAACAAGTCCATCCATCTTCTCGTCTTTAACTTCAAACTCCACTCGATTGATAGGCTTCACTACAAAGCGATGTGCATCATTGAAGCGTTTGCTCAATTGCCTAGCAACCCAAGGGCTGAGGGGTGTGGTCACCTTGACAGCCTCCTCGTACCAATCATGGAACCAACGCTGGAACATGTCTCGTATGAACTCGATCAAAACAGTGATTGGCATTTGTCTGGCATGCTTTAAGCAGGAGTTAACACATTCAGCAATGTTCGAGGTCATCATTTGGTATCGCCTTGTCGGTGAACATGCACGTGCCCATCTCTCAGGGCCTATTCTCAAAAGATCAGCATAGGCTCCCCCATGAATCTGCTTGAGCTGGTTCATATGTCTGTTGAATTCGGAAACCTTATAGCAATCTCGAGCAAGGGTGAAAATCATAGAAACGTCATCACGCTTGAACTTATTTTTTAAGTTTTTCTTCAAATGGTAACCGCATAAACCGTGGTACGCTTCTGGGTATGCATTTTGGATTGCTTTCTTAATGTCGAGATGCTGATCAGAAATGAACATGGTGTTTTCAGGACAACCAACCGTATCACGTAGCTTGATGAGAAACCACGTCCATGAGTCTTCGTCCTCAACATGGCCGATGCCAAACGCAACTGGATATACACACTCGTTCGCGTCTTTGCATACAGCAACAAACAGAACACCCTTGAACCTGACTTTCAGATATGTTGCATCAATTGCAACCGTAGGACGCATTACATCCCTAAACCCCTGAATACAAGCCCCGTATGATCAGAAACAATATTTGAATCTTTCAGCCTCGTCAGTAGCCACTGCTGTGACTGTGCCAAGATTTTCTTGTTCCAACATATAAAAATATGAGGGTAGTAGTTGAAATGACTCCTCCGGGGGACCGAAAACAAGCGTCTCCGCATACTCCTTTGCTTGCCAAGCCTTACCATACAAGCATTCCAATCCCCACTGAACCCTCATCTCACCAATTATGTCCTTAGGTCTCAACGCTACTCCATTAGCCCGAAGCTTGGGTGCCATAAGTTCACCAATTATCTTGGCACTCGCAGATGCAAATCGCCCTTGCAAACCATCAACAGTACATGTGTGTACTTTGTGGAACTTCTGAACTTCCCAATACCCTCCTCCGTTAAGTAACTTCCTTGAACGGACACTGAACTTGCATGCCTTGTCTTTGCAACTAACCTCGTAACGACTTTTGCATGACCTTTTCACTCTTATCCCAAATTGCTCTTTTAGAGCCAACATGTTCAGAGCTCGTTTCAACTCCGCCTTCGAGGAAAACATTCTTCCTTTGTATAAGCGATCATTGAGACATGTCGACTTCTCAGTGCTAATTGTTTGGAAGGCGAACCTTTCTGCACCTGCAATTCGCCACGTAGAAGATATCCCTTCATTTCGCCTTTCTTGATAACTATCATCGACTATTGTATCAACGGAACGATTCCCGTCCTCACCAGTGATGGGGTTATTGTATATGGGATCATCACACTGAACATTTCCTACATCAAAACCTTCAACAGGTTCCGTTTCTCCTTCAACATTATTGCAAATTAGAATGTCACTGTCATAAAGGCAGTCATTGTCTGAAATGTCATGATCCCATTCATCAAGCCCATCACTCGAACTGTCATCAAATCTATCTTCACTGCCAGCAAACAAATCCTCATTTCCCTCATAACATGCAGCATTATCCTCCAGCGTCGCAGTGTTAACATCCAACATCACAGTGTTGTACTCACGTGTCGTATTTTCATTTGAAATTGGAATTACACACTCTACCGTTTCACCCGATCGATGCATTCTTTTAGCAGCAGACCCTAATTGGTTTGATGCACATCCCGATCGGAATTGTGCACCCAACTCTTCTATCAATGTCCTCTGGTTACCGGGCTGTACAAATTCCTGAGGATACCCCAACTGCGAGTTACGAACCGAATGCTCTGGCATATGTGAAGCATTGTAAATCTGATTCTGATTGAGCTAATTACCATGTTTTTCAGCTTCTTCATGTGACATAACATTTGTTTCGGGTCTTTTAATGCTGACGTACACAGCCAGAACATTCCTCTGTTCTAGCAGAATTAATGCAACATCCTCATCATCCTTGATAATTGGCCGTGATAGCTCCCCGGGTGTACTGATCAATGCATGCAACTCAATGTCGTCAATTTCTAAGTTTACCCCAACAACATCTTCAACCAGCTTCATCAAGCCCACAAACAACAAATCACTCCTAACCCCCCGCATTCGTGACTCACCACCCTTGTACATGCCATCCACCCACTGACCACCGTGTCTTATCACAAGTCGTAGAATTGGAACCCCACTGAAATTTTGAAAATAAAAATAATTATTTATTTTACTTAATTACATGGTGGTGACAGTCCAAGTGCATGCATGCATGCTGGTGACACGCCAATTGCAGGCAGACATGCTGGTGACACGACAAGTGCATGCATGCATGCTGGTGACACGATAAGTGCATGCATGCATGCTGGTGACACGCTAAGTGCACATAGACATGCTGGTGACACGACAAGTGCATGCAGACATGCTGGTGACACGCTAAGTGCACATAGACATGCTGGTGACACGACAAGTGCATGCAGACATGCTGGTGACACGCCAAGTGCACATAGACGTGCTGGTGACACGACAAGTGCATGCAGACATGCTGGTGACACGCCTTTATGTTTCTAATCCGTCTTCTGATTTACAAAAAAAGTTTCACAAATTTATGTGTTGCAGCAATGAACCCAAAAACATATCTTGATGTCATCTTCGCAATGGGGTTTATTTTTTGAGGACAATATGGCCAAATGGCGAGAGATAGACCACGGCACGAAGACGATGGTGCTCAATAGAGAGTTGACAGAGCTCACACAGTTCAGAGAGCTGAGAGAGCTGATGACGATGGTGCTGAACACAGAATTGATACAGTTCAGAGAGTTGAGAGAGAAAGATGAGCGAGCACAAACAACTGAGCATTAATTTCTAATTTTTGGAAGATAGCGGGAGGCAGATATCGACAGCTTAATTTGCTACAGTGTTTTTTAAGGGCATTTCCATCTGCTCATGCTTCTTTTTGGGTAGAAACAGATAACTTTATTTTGGTGGTTACTTTTGAAATCACCTTATACGGACGGTTATTTCTCACAATTTCCTCTCAAAAATATTGTAAAGTGCAATGCAATTTGATTGCATTGGTTTTGAATGGCTGTAATGTGATTACATTATTATCTTATATTGTAGTAATTTGTTACAAAATAAATATTGTAATATAATTTAATTAAGCACGTTACAAAGAATGTGATCTCATTTTTCTTACACCAAAATAAACGTTACTTAATAATTATTTTTTGAAATTATTATTAGGAGAGAAAGGAGAATAGCTATTACTTATTCTCTTTAGTGTCGAACAAAAAACCATTTCTTGAAATTATTATTTAAAGAAAAAGAATAACAGCTATTGCTCACTTTTCTTGATTATTGGTTATTTCCAAAAATAAGGAATAGATTAATATTATGTTTAGTTTTGTAAAATAGAATAAAATAAAATAAAACGGGTTTTCTATAAAAATAAAATAAAGAATGAATAAAATAAAATTTTAATTTTTTAAAAAATTTTGATTTTATTTTTTTATAAGAAAAGTGTAAGTTTTAATTATAAATTATAAAAATTAATTATTTTAAATTTAAAAATCAAATTAAAATATTAATATAAGTTACAAAAAATTAAAATTTGGAATTTAAAAATTAAATTAAAACTTATAAATTTGCAATATTTTAAAATAAAGAATAAAATAAAATAACGATATTTATAAATTAGAATAAAATACCTTGACTCTCTAAGTTTTTATTGAAATTATATAAAAATTTATTAGTTTTCAAAATAGACACTCCGCTCCAAGAGCACAAACATCGTTAACAAAAATTATGAAAAAACTAAAAGATTTTTTTTTAATAAATTTAAAAAGTTATTATTATTTTTTTAAAAAAAGCATCTATCGATGCTCTTTTAGGAAGCTCGATTGAAGCTCCTCAAAGGAGCTCCGATGCTCTTGATGGAAAGCTTTTTTTAATTAACAAAAAATAATAAAATTATATAGTAATAATTATAAAAATTAATTAATGATAAAATTATCTTTTTATTTTTGCCACATCAGCAAGTTAATAGAAATGTTAACGGTTGACTAATTGTTGGATCTATGTGTTCAATGAAAAATATATTTTTGAGGTAGAGTGTCTATTTTAAAAACTAATAGATTTTCATATAATTTTAATCAAAATTAAGAGGATCAAGGTATTTTACTTTATAAATTATGTTGGCTAAGAGTTTGAGTAACGTAGTTGACTGGTCACAATCAAGATAGTATGTACTGCCATACGGTGAGTCATCATCAATTGTGGTGACTAATTTATGTTTACATGCGAAGTGTAATATATGGGTAACGAAAAACTACAATGTGGTAGAGATAAGGACTAAAATGTTCAGTTTTGAAAGAATAGGAGCCAGACGTTTCTCATGGATTCTCTGAGTGTTTCCCATGGGTTCTCGAGTTTAAGGAAAAATGGAGGTTTGATGCTAAAGACTTCTCACTATCGATATAAGGTGATATTGTGCAAATTGTAAAGGGAAAACAAAACTAAAAACAAAATTGCTTCATTAATTTATCAAAAAAGAGAATAGAGGATGGTGAAAACCTCGTGTACAAAGGAAAAATAAAAGAAAAAAAAAATAAAAAAATTAGTATAGTTAATATAAAATGCAATTTATTATAAATTGAAAGAAAGAAAATAAAAAGGTTTAAGTATTTGTTATAAGAAAAAGTTTAAGTTTTAATTATAAATTATAAAAATTAATTGTTTTAAATTTAAAAATTAAATTAAAATGTTAATATAAATGATAAGAAATTAATATTTGAAATTTAAAAATTAAATTAAAATTTATAAATTTTTAATATTTTAAAATAAAGAATAAAATAAAATAATGATATTTATAAATTATATTGCTTGATAGTTTGAGTAATGCAGTTGACCGGTTGTATGTCCTGCTATCTGGTGAGTCGTCCTCCATTGCAGTGACCAAGTTATGTCTAGACTGTGCTAATGCAAGAGAAGGTCCAAGGTAGCATGAGTCTGGCCACATATTACAGAAGTAGGCTGCAGCCATGACTGTGTGAAAGGGAAGGATACTTGTTAATGACATGCTGCTGCTGCTGCTCTACCCTTTTATTCTCTCTTTTGACTTCATGTATAAAGAAAAGTTTTAGAGATGGAGAACGAACTGCACCACTAAACTGATTGGATAATGTCTTATTGTCTTCAACACATGCATTAACAGTTCTTTTTCTCAAAACAAATTGCTTTGATTCTTGAGGATTGCATGAGAAGTTTACATTAATCTGAATAGAGGACAGATTGAAGGTTTGGTTTAGTCTTTACAACATTGGAGATCAACAATCTTTTATTATATAATTAGTGAACTCCGGGGTAAAGGCACAAAATTCAGTATATAATCACAGGATTCATTTACATAGTCTATGTGAACAAACCATGCTACTATGGATTGGAACCAAATAAAACAAGAGAATGAAGTTTCCAGAACCTGTTGCACTTGTCAAAAGCAAATGTCCAGGCAACAGTAACAACACAAGCTGCTACAACTGCAATAAAGGAAAAGGCAGCAAGTGAAAACCAGTTTTGTTTTCATTAATTTCATCTGTTTTTGAGAGTATATGTGCCAAAGAGAGATTTAAGAGTAGAGGGAAAGAGAGATTACAATCCACTCCAGAACAGGGACGGCTTAATAAGTTTAAAAGCATAAAACAAAATATTTAAATGAAGTTTTTTTTATTAATATTTTTAAAAAATTATTAAAATTTTATTTTTTTAATTTTTTTAAATGTAAAATTTTTAATTAAACTTTTATCTTATATTTTAAACTATTATAATTATTTTATATTTTCTAAATAGTTAATATAAAATAAACAATCAAAATTTTTAATTTAAACAAATCAACTATCACATGAAATAAAAATAATATAACAATATAATATAAATTATAAATTAAAGTAAAAAAATCTGTAAAGATTAGAACAATAGTACCTAATTGTTAAATGCTTATTACAAACCGAAAATAGGGCTCACAGTTTTATGAAGATAATAAAAAAACAGACTTTCTTGTATATTCTTTGGAGAAAAATTAAAGTTAAAAAAAATAAATGAGAAAGGAAGATTTCAAAAGTAGATATTATACATTGAAAAAAAATTAATTTTATATATAGGAAAAAAATAACTATTGAAAATCATTAAATGCATTGATTGAAAATAAGAAAAATAAAAAAAATAGCTGTTAAAAATAAATAAATACATAAGACTATTGGTTTATTGAAAATAAAAAAATATAGTTGAGAATTAATAGTACTCTAGAAAAAAGAAGTAATGAAAAATTAAAATTATTAAACACATAATTAAAAAAATAAAAAATAATTTTAATAATTATTTTTTATTTTTATATATTTTTAATATAATTAATTATATTATAATTATTATAAAATTATAAAAAAATTTTAAAATTGAGGCCCCTTAAATTGGGGCCTAAAGCCATTGCTTGGTGGCTTCGACCAAGGGCCGGCAGTGCTCCCGAATCCATTACCTTTGGAGTTAGTTTTCCCGGAGGATTTTGGAGATTAAAGGAATGGAAGTAGAGGGAAAGAGAATGACTTTGTGCTTTATATAAAGCAGAGTTATAAAGTTATTAGGATTTAAACTCTATATAAAAGTTAGTTAAGTCGATTGGAAGAGTTCCTTAGAAGAAACGTCAAAGCAACATCATACACCAAATCCTCTTTCTTCCGAAGAAAAGTAAAAGGCACATTTACCACTTTCCTTCCCTGTTTCCTCCCAATCCGAAAAGCAATACAGGAGGGTAAGAGGGTGTTACAGAATCTACCCAGAAAGGATTTCAGAACAAGGGATAAGAGGGTGTTACAGAATCTACCCAGAAAAGATGTCAAAACAAGGGATCGTTCCATGCTATTTCCCTGAAGAAATCTTGCTCCAAATCTTCTGTAATCTACCCAGCAAATCCCTGGGCAAGTGCATGTGTGTATGCAAAGCCTGGAACTGCCTCATCAAAAACCCGTCTTTTATTTCCACCCACCTCAACAACCAGTTAGAAAAATCTTCCAGAAACAATAACCACAACTTGTTCCTTCTTGTAACTAGATTCTTTGGAGGTGGAGGATTCAAATCAGAATACTTTTTGCACTTCGATGACCAAGAATTCAGTGAGTACACTCAGCTGCAATACGGCCCACTTTATTATCATGATGTTGTTGGTTCTTGCAATGGATTGCTTTGTTTGGTGAATTTGTCATCTAGTAACATTGGCAAGTTCATGTTATGCAACCCCATTATTAGAAAGTGTGTTAGACTCCCAAAACCACGTCTTGGTAAATGGCCATGTCAAGCTACTTTTGGGTTTGGATTTGATTCGAGAAGGAACGACTATAAAGTTTTGAAAATCACCAAGAATTCTGTGACAAGCAATATTGAGGCTGAGCTTTACTCACTTAAAAAAAATCTATGGGAAATATTAGCTCCACCAAAATATGATCTTTATTCCGTTGATTACATGTTTTTTGTCAATGGAGTTGTTCATTGGATCGGTTTTGAGAGAGTGGATGATGATGGGCAGAGTAGGATTAAGTGTTTGCTTTTGGGGTTTGATATGAGTAATGAGGTATTTAAAGAGATTATGCTGCCCGAGAGTTTGAGTAATGTGCCTCACAGTCACCACTCAAGGTTGTCACGGTTGTATGTCGTTCCATATGCTGAATTGTCATCAATTGCAGTAATTGAGGACTGTTTTGATGGGGAACGTACTATATGGGTAATGAAAAAGTATGGTGTGATAGAGACATGGACTAAGATCTTCAGTTTTGGAAGAATAGAAACCGGGCATGTCCCAGGGTTGTTTAGTCCTATCCCAAGAGTTTTGGCGTTTAGGAAAAATGGGGGTTCCATGCTGACGACTTGTAGCAACTGGCAGGCGTTTTCTCACGACCTGGAGAGCGATGAAATTGAGAACCTGGAAATTCAGGGAGGGGTTTTTCATGTTTTTAGTTATGTGGAGAGCCTAGTATTACTTGACCAAGTAATTGATGCTAGGAGTGAGAGCAATGCTAGTGATGAAGCAACTGACGATTCAAGTGATGACCAAGTAACTGATGCTTGGAGTGAGAGTAATGCTAGTGATGAAGCAACTGACTATTCAAGTCATGACCCAGATATTGATGCTTGGAGTGAGAGTAATGCCAGTGATGAAACAACTGACGATTCAAGTGATGACCAAGCAATTGATACTTGGAGTGAGAGTAATGCTACTGATGAAACAACTGACGAATCAAGTGATGATGAAGAAGATTATACAAGGAGCGTACATTGAGGCCATCTGAGTTTGATAAATAACAAACAAGTTTCAGAGATGGAGAAAACTCTTCATGATGTTATTTGATAAACCTCACTATATTTTATATCATTCTTGAATTAGTTTAAACATAATGATGGTCATTAGATGCTCAACTTGAGGCTACCTGAAGACCTTTTTGACACCCCCTAATTGTCCACTGCGATCCCCAAGTCTGATGGCAGGAAAACCTCACCTCAATTTACACTTTGTAAGGAACTGCACCATTAAACTGCTTAGATAATGTCTTATTGTCTTTAATACATGCATTATCAGTTCTTTTTCTCAAAACAAAGTAGCCTTTGAAGTTAGTTGGAAGGATTGTATGGGAAGCTTATATGAATCTGAACAGAGGATAGATTGAAGGTTTTGGTTAGTCTTTCAACACGGGATATCAACTGTCTCATATTATATGATAAGTAAACTCCAAGGTAAAAAGGCACAAGATTCATTTACATAGTATATGTGAACAAACTCTGCTACCATGGATTGAAACCAAATAAAACAACAGGGTGAAGTTGTTTCCAGGACTTGTCTAAAGCAAATGTCAAGGCAACAGTAACAACACAAGCCGCTACAACTTCATAAAGGAAAAACCAGCAAGTAAAAACCAGTTGTTTTGATTAATTCCACCTGTTTTTGAGAGTAGATGTGCCAAAGAGAGAGTAAGAGTAGAGGGAGAGAGCGATTGTAATCTACTCCGGAATCCATTGCCTTTGGAGTTAGTTTTCCCTGGAGGATTTTGGCCATCTATGGTTGGGAAAATTGCCATCTGCGGAGCTACATGAGGATTTTGCAGTGTAGGCAAGTGAGGATCTGCTGTCATGAAACCAAAGTACTAAGTTATTGGCTGAACATGCTCATAGCTTTAAATGCTAGGCTTGATTGTAACTTATGCCAACATTTATGGTCAAATCATTTATTCATAACAGATAAAAAAGAAGACTACCTTTCATAACAATATGTATTTAAGTGTTTGTGTTTTATATGGGTAAATTTAAAAATGATACAATTAATTAATCAGGATTTTAAAAAATTTTAAATATGTATATGAATATATTCATTAAACGTGTAACACAATATGATTAACGCGCTTTCTAAGTAATGTCGGATTAAATTTTATATGACAAAACACGATTATAATTTATAACTTAAGATTAACACAATTGATATGAATAACATGATCAAAACAATTAAATTAAAATGTATACATTTTAAATATTTGTTATTCAAATTTACAATAAAAAATTATAAAAATTATAATATAGGACACGATTATAATTTATAATTTATTTACACAATTAACACCATTAATACGAATAACATGATTAAAACAATTAAATTCAAATATATACATTTAAAATTTTTATAATTCATTATAATATTTAATATTAATAATGTTATAAATACATGTGTTAATGTACACTATGTTGCCCAATTAGGTCAAGGTGTTAATGTACATTATGTTGCCCAATTAGGTCAAGCAGCACAAACGAAGTCAAACAGTCCAACAGTCTTGTAGTATAATCTGATTTAAACTTTTATAATTAATTATATAATTAAGATTGGGATTCAATTTGAATGTTGTAATCTGATTTAAATTTTAAAATTTGATTATACAATTAAGATTGGCATTCAATTTGAATATATTATCCATTTAGATTAAATCTCTTAACATTATCTTTATTTTTTTAATACTATTTATCTAATATTTTTTTGAAATTATATTTCTCAACAAATAAATCTTAATTATAAAAATATTTATATATGTCATATTAATTGATCTTTATAGTAAGCTAACTTGCCATCTTTGTTTGGGTGAATTGCCATCTGCGTTGCTACATGAGGATTTGGTAGTGTAGGCAAGGGAGGATGTGCTATCATGAGACCAAAGTACTAAGTTATTGGCAAAATATGCTCATAGCTTTAATTGCTTTCAAAATCATCAAATTCTATTCAATAAAATTTATATAACATTTTTCATCAAATCAATTATTAATAACCAACATAGAAGAAGCTTAATTTTGGTATTAAAACTGGTAATTCGTATTCATATTTCAATATGTTAACTATATAATGTAAATATAAAATAATTATTATTATATGGTTAAAAACGAATATAATATTATTAATTAATCGTGTTAAGATTTTAAATAATTTTAAACATGTAAATATAAAAATTTAATAAATATATAATATGAGATGATATGATTAATAATTTTTTTAAATATATCGTATTAAATTTTATGTTTATAACTTATTTATATGAAAAACAATATTGATACGATTAAATTTTTTAAATTAAAATATAATTTTATTATTTAAATTTATAATAAATTTTGATCACCATAAAAATATTAAAATAACTAAGTCTTGATATGTACAAAATTGGCCACGTACTGAATTTGTGAACACCGCATGGAGGCGATGAGACGTAGGTCTATGAAATAGCAGAAGAGACGCCGGAATTTAGGTTGAGTCGTTGGAAGAGTTCCCTACAACTACAAGAAACCTCAAGCAAAAGCCAGCAATAAGAGGGTGTTACAGAACCTGCCCGGAAAAGATGTCAGAACAAGCGATGATTCCACTCTATTTACCTGAAGACATCTTCCTCCAAATCTTCCGTAGTCTACCCGTCAAATCCCTGGGCAAGTGCATGTGTGTATGCAAAGCCTGGAACTGTCTCATCAAGAATCCGTCTTTTATTTCCACCCACCTGAACAACCAGTTAGAAAAATCTTCCAGAAACAATAGCGACAACTTGTTTCTTGTTATGAGTAGCGACCCTGGAAATGAATTCAAAGTGCGATACTTTTTGCAGTTTGATGACCAAGAATTCAGTAAGTACACTCAACTGCAACACGACCCATTTACTGACAAACATTATATAGTTGGTTGTTGCAATGGATTGCTTTGTTCGGTAGACTTTAAACTTGGTTTCCTTGGCAACTTCACGATATGCAACCCCATTATTAGGAAGTGTGTTAGACTCCCACAGCCTCAACCATGTTTTGCTGGCTTGCCACGTAATTTTACTTTTGGGTTTGGATTTGATTCGAGAAGAAACGATTATAAACTTTTGAAGATCACCAAGAAAGAAGGGTTAGCCGATGTTCAACTTTACTCACTTAAAAAGAATTTCTGGGAAATATTAGACCCACCAAAATATGATTTTTATTCTAATGATTTCATGGTTTTTGTCAATGGAGTTGTTCATTTGCTTGTTGTCCAGAGAGTGAACGATCATGAGCGTAGTAGGCGTAAGCTTTTGCTTTTGGGGTTTGATATGGCTGATGAAGTTTTCAAAGAGATTATGTTGCCTGAGAGTTTGAGTAATGCAGTTAACCGGCCACGGTCACGGTTGTATGTGCTGTCACATGGTGAATCGTCATCAATTGCAGTAACGGAGTTCTGTGTACCTGGGAATTGTAGTATATGGATAATGAAAAAGTACGGTGTGGTAGAGACATGGACTAAGATGTTCAGTTTTGAAAAAATTGAAAACAGATGCTTCCCACGGATTCTTGGGTTTAGGAAAAATGGGGGTTTGTTATTGAGGACTTCTGATGCTTCACAACAGTTGAAGATCAGCAATGAAATTGAGAATCTGGAAATTCAAGGAAGATTTAGTTATATTTTTAGTTATGTGGAGAGCCTAGTATTACTTGACCAGGTAATTGATGCTAGGGGTGAGAATGGTGCAAAGAATGTGAGTAAAGCTAGCAATTCAATTAAGGGAGCAACTAACGATTTTACTAAAAGTGCGGCTGGTGAGGAAGCAACTGATGATTTAAGTGATCACTGAAGATTGTACAAGGAACACAGCCCAAAACAGGCAAGTAAATGTAGCTCGTATTTGAACAATAGAATATTGCTATATTTTGCTCATTATATGCTGGTTGTACATGTGAACATTTAATCTCAACTTTTCACTAAACCTAATTCTGGAATTCCTGCCTGTACTTGTATTTGAGCTGCTCAATTGCTCTGTAGTGTATTGTTAGGGTCAGTGCTGAAAGCATGATTGACTCTGGGGATTGGGAGAAATCTGTAACCCTTTTAAGCATTTGCTTTTATAGTTTGCTTCCATGGTTTTATTAGCCAAATTGGGTTTGATTCAAGGATTGATGATCTCAAAGTTTTGTAAGTTGTGCACCTACATTTAATTTAATCCTTTCATTTCTGCACTTGTGTGATATTTGCTTCAGATTTGTTTTTTGTTACTTTATATTCACCCACATTAACTTAGTTACTCCAAATGTATAATATTTATGCAAAAGACATTGGGTATTCATAGTCTTATCAATCTATTGCCTCTTGATGAGATTTTCTTTTAAGGTTAATGATGGGATTAAACTGTACTAATGCAGGAGAATGTCCAAGGTAGCATGAATTTGGCGACATATTACAGAAGTAGGCTGCAGCCATGACTGTGTGAAAGCGAAGGATACTAGTTAATGACATGCTGTTGCTCTACCCTTATAGTCCCTCTTTTGGCATCATGTGTAAAGAAAAGTTTCAAAGATAGAGAATGAACTGCACCATTAAACTGCTGGGATAATGTCTTATTGTTTTTATTACATGCAGCAACAGTTCTTTTTCTCAGAACAAATTGCTT
Organism: Theobroma grandiflorum; assembly: GCA_036013995.1. Classification (NCBI taxonomy): domain Eukaryota; kingdom Viridiplantae; phylum Streptophyta; class Magnoliopsida; order Malvales; family Malvaceae; genus Theobroma; species Theobroma grandiflorum. The sequence continues at coordinate 31,089,891 of CP142133.1, forward strand.
TGATTCTTGATGTAAGTAGCCTTTGAACTTAGTTGGAAGGATTGCATAGAAAGTTTATATTAATCTGAATAGAGGACAGATTGATGGTTTTGGTTAGTTTTTCCAATATTAGAGATCAGCTGTCTTATACTATATGATAAGTAAATCCCAAGGAAAAGGCACAAAACTCAGTATATAATCTCAAGCTTCATTTACATAGTCTATGTCAACTGACTATGCTACCATGGACTGAAAGCAAATAAAACCACAGGGTGAAGTTTCCTGGACTTGTTGCACTTGTCAAAAGCAAATGTCAAGGCAACAGTAACAACACAAGCCGCTACAACTGCAATAAAGGAAAAAGCAGCAAGTGAAAACCAGTTGTTTCGATTAATTTCATCGGTTTTTTAAGGGTATACGTGCCAAAGAGATATTTAAGAGCATAGAGAGAGAGAGAGAGAGAGAGAGAGAGAGAGAGAGAGAGATTACAATCCACTCCAGAATCCATTGCCTTTGGAGTTGGTTTTCCCTGGAGGATTTTGGCCATCTTTGGTTGGATAAACTGCCATCTGCGGAGCTGCATAAGAATTTGGTGGTGTAGGCAAGGGAGGATCTGCTATCATGAGACCAAAGTACTAAGTTACTGGCTGAACATGCTCATAGCTTTTATTGCTATCAACATCATCAAAGTCTATCGATTAAAACTTATACCAACATTTATCATCAAATCAATTATTAACAACAGATATAGAAGAAGCCTACCTTTGGTATAGTTTTGATCGTATTGAGTCATGCTGCAATGAAGCCCTTGGCAAAGTTGGAAAGAAGAAAGTGGGGAGAGTAGCTAGCTAGATAACTATAAGATGGAACAATGGTGAGAGGTTAATATAAAGAGATGAGAAAGTGGAGTAGTTATAACTTACCAAGGTATTTGGTAGATAAGGTAAGACCTCTTGGTGTTTTTTACTAAAAAATATTTCTAAAATTTAGAAAAGAAATACAGACAAAAAAAATTGTGACGAAAGAGTAAATCTTAACCTCATGAAAGCTATTTAAAACTTAAAACCAACTACTGTAAAATAATTGGATTTATGTTGGTGGCAGTAATTAGCATAATTTTGCAAAGGTTTTTCTTTGTTTTCCTTATTATCAAGGCCAAAGTTAAGAGAAAATAGTCTCATTCTCCACTCATTCTACCCCAAATTCTTCACTGATCCATGTAGCAGGCTAAGCTCTTGTCTACGGAGAACTGATGGGTTTTCTTAGCGCAACCCATAAGAGAATTTGCATTATCGGCAAGCAGTTAAAAGAAACCTAGTGGATGTGACAACGAAACCTTAAAGAGTTGGGATGATTGCTAAGCCGAAATTTTAGAATGTGAAATTTAAATTGCAGTAAACATTGAATCTTCATTTCATTTTGTTTGTTTAAGAAGGGTGTGTGACTGTGTCTTACTTCATTTTGAGGAGGCAACTTATGATTCAAGTGATGCACTCTCAGAACATGTAGCAAGGAAGACATGACAGAACAAGCAAGTTCTTGTTTATGGTGTACTGCCTGGTTCTGCATGTGGACGCTAAATCTTAAACATTACTCAATCCCTTTGACAACCCAATCTTGTGATAAACCTTATCACCCATATGAAACCCCATAACCAAATTCTGATGCCTACCACTTCTTCTCTTATAAGCAATAAAATGGACAACTCCATTAACAAAAGCCATGGAGTCACCATCCACAAAACCATACTGTTCCTCACTTGTCAGCGATTTAGTATACAGTGAAACCAAATTCTCAACCTTTATTAACAATTAAGTTACTTGCTTTTTTAACTTAATACAACTACTCCAATAAAGTTTTTGGCTGTTCTTGGTATTATTTGTTCCATGCAAAAGAAATTTAGTGTTAGGGTGTTAAAGCTAAAGGGATTCAGTGTTCACACTATATATCCAACAGAATGTCTAGTGTAGCACAAGTTTTGACAGCATATGAAAGTAGGTTGTAGCTATGATTGTAGAAGAAGACAGGTGATGTGGAGCAATATTGCAAACAGCTATGATATTGCCTAATTTGTTTTCCAAGAGTCATCCCCCCATCCATCCAGTCCATTCCTGTTCTTATGTTGTGAATGGGATGCATCAGAGTTCCATAGGCAAGGCTTGTTTTCCAGGAGGAAGATTTCAAACCACAAGCGCATGCTATGGCAAATGCTTCCTGATGATGACAGTTCCTCCAGTTATAGATTCTTGGTCAAAAGCTTGGAACATTGCTGCGACAGAGTAAGTCCAACAAGCAATAAAAGTGGACCAGTACTTACATGTGGTGGCTAATTTCATTGGTTTTTCACAGCGACCATTCAGAAACTCTTGTAATGGAAACCTGTTTGGGTTTATCAAAATAAACAACTACAATGCGACAAATAGTTTGCATGAAAATTTCTATTTTCTATAGAAATTTTCTGGTACCACATCATGATAATTCCACAGTGTTCACAATATACGCTTGTAATTTCCCATTTTGCGCGATATGTTCGATGATGAGCCTGTCGAGCCTCATTTCACCACTGCCTCTGGCAAGTGATTAAACACCCTCAAAATGGGGTTCTACTCTCATGTGTCAATCCCTGGTATCCTCCTCTATTTCCATCTTAACTTATCTCATTACTTGCTCCTGCAAAAGCAAAACAGGGAAAAATGTAAAGAAAATAGAATATCAAAGGGACATCATATTCTAGGCAACTCTTGCTTGCCCACACATTAATCAGTCAGTTATCGTACCTCAGATGGACCAACGGGTGGCAAACTTGAATTAGCTTCTGCTGGTGCCTCTGCGATCCTTGCTTCCGATTTTTCATTTGAATAACTAGCAAAGGTAAAATAAAATTAATAAAATCAACACCAAAAATAGGACCTAAGTAAAACCTTTAACCATATGACATAAAAGTGATATCAGTATGAATGTCAGACTGACAGATAGAATAAGGGATGGGTTAAGGGGCGGACTTAAGAAATTTTTTTCAGTAGTGTTATAATTAAAATAATTATAATAATAATTAAAAAATAAAATACATTAAAATTTATAAATTAGAAATTTTAATATTAAATTAAAGAAAATATAAATTCAACATATTCATTTAATATTTAAAAGTAAAAATATATAAGATAACAACAATTGATCATGACCATTTTTCATATTTTGAAAATGACGCATGATATCACCAGTAAATATATTATCAAATACATCTTTTTTAATATATGTTACGATACAATCATTTATCCAAAATTACTATTCATTAGCATAAATTAAGATATTAAAATTAAATAAAATATGATTTTACATAACAAATTATCAGATTCAGCATCTAACAATATGAAAATTTTCTATCCATTAATCAAAACTAAATATAAGCATTTACAAATTACATAAAGCTAAATACAAAAATCAAATAATTAACAATATATCTACAAAATAAATAAAAAAATCATAATTTCAATATATTATTTGACATGCAATATTATTTTTCATTAACTAGATTATGACTATGAACTCAAATTATCAAATTAATCAAAAAATATTTAGATATGAAATATTTAAAAACTTAATTTTAATTAAAAATTACTTACAATTGAAATCTAAATAAATTGCTTTAAGAGAGTAAAAAATACCGTTAAGTACCGAAAAAGAGAAAGAATTAAATTTCTAAATAAAAAGGGTAGTTTAAGTTTTGACTTTTCTAAGAAAATCTTAAATTATAAAAGGAAATTTTTTTACCATTTCATGTAGTATTTAACTATTAAAATATAAATTATTTTTCATAAATCACTTTTATTTGAAGTTATTGACCCCACTTCTTATAAAATTATTAAAAAAAAATTCATTTGTATATTAATTACCCTAAACTATAAATAAATATTATAAACATTAAATTTTTTAGAAAGTGAGTGCTGTCATGTGACATCATGGGACATGGGTCCACCCATGGATGGGTTAATACTCCAACAAACCTACCCACACCCACTCGCTGCAATAATTGGTTGTATTGTGGTCCTCAGTTATAACTACACCAATTGCAGTGTTTAATAACTGAAGACAGCTTGTATATATGCACTGATGCAGGTTTAACATTTCCAGATAAAATATTCTTAGAGAAAAGGGTGATGACTACAGACAGATGTGCACTCTGACAGAAGAGGTATCAGGTCCGCAGTATAACACTCTCACAGTCACACTAGCATATGTCACTTGCATATCTAGAATCTAAAAAATCTAAGCTTATATGAATGTCTTCCATGATATCAACTTTGAGATCATATGTCTCAGAATCATATTAGTAAATGCAGCCAATTAGCTATGATTTTTCTCAATTGGCTAGTTTCTAGGTAGAAAGAGTGTTTCTCAGTGCTATTGCCTAATATCTGATAGTTCAATATTTTAGAGACTTACGTTGAGAGAATTGTCACCCAAATAAGTTCTACACAGTCCACCCAAAGAAGCCTTTGTTCGACTGGTATAACACCATAAGTGATAAGATGAGCAAACGGCCAAAGCTTCCATCCAGCCTACACAACAACCATGCACAAGGACAATGTTAGATTTTGTCCTTCTTTAAAATAATTTCTCCAGTTTTCTTGTCATCACAGAAGAATGAACCAACACCACAATGCTCAAATACAGAGTGAATAAACGGCAAGGAGAGGAGATTCTCTTACAGTCAGCATAGGCCAGAATGTTGCCTTCAATTCATTAAAAATACTGATTGGAGATTCAAGACGCAAAAATCCCAAAACTGTGAAGTAAATGCTATTCCAAACTGCTGCCCATGCAGTTTGGTCAAAAACTACTTTTGCAGGAACCACCCACCAATCTTGGGAAGGAAAAAGCTCCTGAGAAAAAGAGTACGTTGATTCAATAGATCACATAAAAATCTCTACTCTGAACCTGATTTGCTGGATACATAGTGCAGAATGATCACCTCACAGAATTGGTAATAGTAATGAGACAGGGAACCATGTAGAGTAAAACCAACAAGGCCAGATCTGAACATTCGCGTACGATCAAACTCAAACAGAGGTTTCCCTTCAAAGCACTGAAAGTTGCAGAATACATGCAAGATAGAGTTTAAGATACAATTTATGACCAAAAAAAAAAAAGATTTATAGTATTTCTTTCACAACATAAACTTACCTGTGCAATCCAATCCCCTAGGGAATAGACAACTCCACTAATAACCATTTTTGCTAAAACAGGGTTTGTCTTCAAAACTTCCTCATAAGCACTCCAGTTATGTTGAGGTGCATATCTTAGTATCTCATAAATCGTCCATCCCTAAGAGAAAGCCAACAAATGATTTCTCATAGGTTGCAGATCAAATTCATTTCTCATAAGCATATCAAAGAGATTAAGATCTACTTTATTCTGAAATGTTCAGGCCATCATATGGTTGTTGAAGTTTCCAAACAGTGCTTATTTGTTAAATAAAAGATACTAGTCATCAGAACTTTAATTAATAAGTTAAATAAGTTAAATCCCACATTTCTATGAAAATTAGAAATAAAAATTCCCTACAAGAAATTATTCACCAGTTGGAGAGAGCTAAACAAATTGTTTTTCACCACCTCAGAAATCTTGAATTCTCAGGCCACCACATCTATAAGCAATAAATTTGCAGATCTTCTCTAATCAACTCAACCATATTGCTTCTGCCCTATTTTCATCCCCATTAACCCCCAACTTCCATCAAAATGAGGTTCTAAGTGGTGAATTGCTGGAAATTTATATTGAACACATCTAATATTTGTCCAACAAGTTCTTCTAGCTTCAGACTCTGTTCATATGAAACGGCTTGCTCTAGCTGTTCTCTGTTTACATTATTCTAAACCTTATGCTTTTTGCTACAACACAAGATTATTCCAGTTGTTGCTTCAAGAAATCTCTCCCTTTTACCTATCATAGAGCAATCTCAGCACAATACATAACAATAAAGCCCTCAATGAACAAGATACCACAAACTAGGAAGATATAGTATCAAAGCTATTCAGGTAATGCCTGAACAGCTTAGCACACATCTAGATCAATCAGGAGATTTCCAATATGACATCTTGTAGCTACAGAGAAACAAAAAAATCCTGAAAGTCAAAATACAGGAAATAAACTGTCTAATTGTATAAGAAAAAGAAGAAATTGAACTGCTTTAATGCCAAGATTCATACGGAACAAATAAGGAGATCTTTAACATATTCATCTCAGAAAAAATCTCAAAAAAGGAGGAAAGAAACATTCCGAAGTCAAGCAAAAAAAAGACACCTTTTGCATTCTTCAGCAACTAAAAAAAGCAAAAGGAAGAAAACGAAAGGAGGAGGGCTTTGAAAACAAGAAAATGGCAGAAATTTCATAAAATTCATCTATAATTAAGAAGAATAAATAAAACCAATCTGATAATCCTTCTCACCAATTCCAATTCATATGATTTTGCATCCAATCATCACTTTCCCAAACTAAATCTCACAATTTTACGACAAAACACAACCACTTCAAAAGAAAATTGCAGTTGTAATTATATACACAACCTTACCTGCCAATAATTATGATCAATGGTAAGCAACTTGGTAAGCGCAAAAGTACCAGCAGCAAGGACAATAGTAGCATTAATAGTTCTATCTATAAGCTTCTCCATATCCTCCTCACCTCCTTCTCCACCTCCAAATCCACTCCCTGAAGCTGAACCTAAAGCAGAAAATCCTTCAAAAGATAACCTTCCTTCATTGCCAAACCCACCTACTTGACTCGCTAACTCTCCTCCTGCTCCTTCACTCTCCACCTGACTCACCGCGACTCCTTCTTGCATGTCAGTAACATCCTCACTTTGCACTGGTATCACATCAAGCTCCTCAGCTAATGAGTTCACCACCACCGAGTTGGCCTTCCTGTCGCTGTTCTTTCTCCATTTGTTTCTCGAGAAAGTAAGGCTCTCGGGGAGCTTTGAGCTGGTTAATGAGGAAGCTGAGGCCTGCCTAGAAATGGGTTTTCCAGGCTTTGATAAATAAAGGAGGCTTTGTGGAGTTATCGTCGTCTGAAGGGACGCCATGGCTGAGTTTCTAGGAGGATCAGAGTTGAGTCCAGTTGAGTCGACCCAGATATGACTCGGTGCCAAACAAAGACTTAACTGCCACTTGTTGTTTTTTTTTTTAGATTCCCCAATTGTGGACATGTGGGAAGCAGCAGTGGTTTATATGAGGGGTGAGTTTGGGTGGAGTGATTCCATGTGGTAAGGCTTATGGTCCTATCCAATTGATTTTGTTAATTTTTCTTGATGGACGGTGGTGATGATAACCATGAGTGCGTTTTTGGTTTTTTTTTTTAGATTAATTTTTTATAGAATTAGCAAAAGTTGACCCCATCTAAAGACTCCTTTTCCCTAAACTTGATTTAATTTAAAATTTAATAAATTTTGACATAATTTAATTTGATTTAAAAGTTAATATCTTAAATCTTATTTTTATATCTTAAATTAAACTTATGTCAAATTTTAGATAAGATTTATATTTGAGACAAGTGTATAGTATTTATACCCTATCACTTATTTAAATATAGTCTCTTCATTAATAAATAAATGTGAAAGATTGAAATCCTCAAAAATAAATATTCATAATTTTAAAATATTTTTGTAATTTACATATTTAATAAAATTATTTTATGATTATTGGATAGTTTATAAATTATCATACACATGTTACATCAAATATAAATCTTGTAAAATTATTTAAATCCACTACAACTAAATATGAAGAATCTTGATATAATATTTTAAAAAACTTTTGAGTAATTAAAACATTTTAAATAATTTTATTTTTTATTAAATTTAATCAAATTTTTATATTTTTATTTTAAATCAAACAGACACTTATAACTAATTGTTAATTAATTACCATTAATTAAAATAATATTTGTAATTTTTATATCCATGATGTTAATATAACATATTGATTTCTCATTATGGATGATGACATAATAATGTAATAATGTGATATTCTCATTTTCCATCATTTCATTATAATATATCGACATATCACGTGAATATCATACGTTATAAAACGATAAGTGTTATTTTAACTAACAATAATTAATCAAACATTATTTATAAGATTTTATTTAATTCAAAATAAAAATATAAAAATTTAATTAAATAAAATAAGAAAATAAAAACTTATTTAAGTTCCTTGTGATCTTGATTATGAGAGTGTATGTTACTACTCTGGGGTGTTCTTGAGAGGATAACCTTTTGTGTGTCTGTGTGCTTGAGTAGATTCAAGATGAGAATTATGGTCCACACAAGAAAAGTTAGCTCAAGGTTTGAGACAATAATAATTGTATAATCATAATTGACAAATTAAAAAATAAATTTATATTAATACCATGTTTTTCACATTTTTATTAAACTTATTGTACTATACTTGAATTAAAATATATAATACACTCGGCATAATTTGTGAACATTTCACAATTGCTTTTATAATCCAAAAAGGATACCTTTCTCTCCCTTGAGTGATTGATTGGCCTTTTTTTTTTTTATTGAATGAATATTTTTAGTATTAAAATGAAGTTGAACCAAAATATTTAAGGAAAATTTCAACTCATTTTCACAAAACTATAAATCATATATATATATAAATTCAAGCTATCATTTACTATTTTTAATTAAAAATACTATTTGGTTTTCAATATTAAACTATAATATATAAATGTAAGTTTTTACTTTTTTTTAATTACAAAAAAATATGATTGAATTCGAAGTTTTAAACGAAAAATACATACAGTTAAGACTAGTGCTAAACCGATTACTCATATGCAAAAAAGTCAACTCAATTATCTAAACTAACTTTATAGTTCAAAAAAGAATATGAATGGATGTATCCTATAATCCAAGATTAAGAAACTTAATCAGAAGTTTTTTTTTTTTGGTTATAATTTTTTTTTTGGTTATTTCTGATTTTTTCTTGATTTGGGTTTTTTTTTTTTTTTTTATAATAAGGACCTTCACATAATCAAAGAATTTCTGGGTCCCATAAGAGGGTTCCTATTGGCCAAAAAGAACGGCCAGAAATCCAGATCATCACTGTGGGTGGGCCTATTTTAATCTAAAGCTGCCAACTCAAGCCCATAGGTAATCCACACAATTTAGGTCAATGGGTCCCATACAAAGCCGCACATGAGGATAACAACATCTCAAAGATCTCTCTTCATTGGTGATTCTTGATAATCACCAGAATCCCAAAGCTTCTTCCTGCAAATTTTGAAAACCACTCAAAAATCCCAAGGCCCTCATTAAATTTTTTTATTTAGATATTTGTTTGTACATGGAATGACAATGTGAGCAACTTTTGGAGCTTTCCTCTGAAATTTTTGTGGCCAATAACTTGACACAAGCGTATGGGTTTGCCCCTCCTTGTGAGGTTGGGATTGTTCTTGCTTGTGAACAAGGAATCATGGAGTAAAAGTCAAGGAATTTAGTGGGAACCTATATTTTTCGGCCATTGGACTATTTTTTAATGAAATAAGATAATTTTTAGATTTGTTTTTTAAATTCAAGGCTTACATGTGTAAGGAATGATTATTTTTCAATGCTTTGTGTATATACAATTTTTTTAAAAATAGCATACTTTTAATTTGTAGAAACAAGAATCTTCGAATTTTATTGTGAAAATAACGATAGATGTACATTTGCATATATACATATATAGAATCATGTATGCATATAAAAAAAACTATCTTAATCAAGGATAAAAAGTTTTTATGAGAATGAAATTTTCTTCCTTATAAAACAATTCCTTCATTTGGACAAATATACAACCCTAATTCCTGGTCAGTGATACACCATTTCCACTGCAAACTTATGGAATGGGCCAAGGTTTGGACATACTTGGGCCTTGGCATTAAAAAGCATGTCAAACTCCTGCTTTCAACCCAAACTTTACCAAGAACCTTCTGTTTTTTTCGTAGGGATTAAAACATTTAATTTTACCTTATAATTGCAAAAGATAAGTTTAGAAGTATGCTTTCTTGTGAAAGATATGGTGCTGTTTGCATTAAGAAGATCACGCAAATAAGAACCAGGATGATGTTGGGGTTATGGGTAATGTTTCCTGTATATATATTTTTTGGATGACTGAAATTGCAAAGACAAACCTTGGACAGAAAGGCTGTGGAACAACGAATTTAAACAAGCAAATACAAAGAAGAAGTCTATGGATCTCAAGTTGGTGTTGACAATCCGTTTCAGAGCAAGTTTATGAATCTATGGGTTCGGAAGGTGAAAAGCGTGCAAGCCCATTTCAGATGAAGAGGCATTGGAAGGTGAAAAACGTGGAAGCCCATTTCAGATGAAGAGGCATTGGCCTTCCAACTTTCGAGTCAACCTTGAGACTTGCTGTGAAGGAATGTGCCTACGCTACCTCTTACGATTGCTTCGGTAGTTGGTGCATTGAAAGGAGATGACCCGTCGTATTAGGAAAAATGCACTGAATGAGTTGAAAGGGCGAACAGGGAAAGTGGAGGGAGTGGAACCTGAAGTAATATAGCGTTTAGCATTTAGTTTTGATTGCTTAAAAGATAAGAAAGTGAAGCATTGCTTCTTAGGTTGTGCATTATATCCTTAAGATTTTGAAATTTGATGCAAAAGAGGAGGAATGGACAGCGGATATTGAGAAAAAGTGTCGCTTATGAGCAATTCCACATCAGAAATTCCCATGGCTCTGTCACCTCCAAGATGTCAACTGCTTCACAACCTTGTTACTACAACTTTAACCTATGGACAGGATCCCAGATTCTTTCTTTGCAAACATGTCTTGTCTGAGTGTTGTTGGATATCCAGTGATTACCTAATCCCATCTCTGAATTAAAGAATCTCACTTCACTGTTGATTTTTTATTGTGAAAGATAAAGGCATTTGCCTTCTCTTTCAAAGCTTCAGGGATTGCAGAAGTTGGACCCTTGACCAAAGGCATGGAAATGTTGGGAAATCCGAGGTACCTAGATCTTTATGTATTATTAGCAGAAAACTGCTAACATTTTTCCCTCAAAAGAATCTTTACTCAGAATTACTCGAATTTAAACAAGTTGTTTCTGCATTAGTTGCTGCTTGCCAACCTCCAAAACCTGAAAACGCTTTAGGTGATTCATTGCCATTTTCTTCCAACTGTAGAAACATTAAAAGATGATGATGAGGGATAAGGAACTGACAAAATCAAATTCAATCTTCCCAAATGGAGAAAGTTGGAATTATGGTCATCACCAGAATTGAAAAGAATTTGGAGTAAAAGTGGAGAACTGGTTCGTGATTCTCTCCAATGTATCTATTGGTGCATATGAGATTTAGATGAAATTCAAGGAACTAGTAAAATTGATTTCAAAATGAGCTTTTTAATAGATATTTTCTTTAAAACTTATTTCACCCTCATTATTCGATATACAAAAGGAGAATTATGTGAATAGGCTTAAGAGATACAATGAAACTAATGTCTAACTTTGTTTTTACACTTTATAAGAGTAGATCACTAGATACATCTAAGGGTTTGTCGAGTTGTTCGATCTTAAAGCTTACTTTTTGCAACAAGTAAATTATAAAAAATTTAAATTATTTTGATAGATGATGAAAACTCAAGTATTTATGTTTATAACACTTCCATTGCTCTTAATTTTTTTACTCTTGTTTTATTTGTTTTTGGTGTGTCAAAATTGTTGGTAGCAAATATTTTATATAAGCTTGCAAGTGTTTCTTTTTCAAAGATACAACTCTTTCATCAAGGTACTTCTTTATCTTAAAGATACCTTTGCATTTTGCAAAACACAATTATTGAATATATGTATTGTTTTAATAATTACCTTATGAAAAGACAATTATTTATTCCATAAGACATAATTTTTGAGTTACAATATGAAAAGATAACTTTTCAATTGTGATGTTTTTCAATTATTTCATAATTTTTGGATTTAGAAATATTTTTCTAATATGTTACTTTACTAAGAAACATAACTATTCACATAAAAAATTTATCTACAATCCAATAGTTACACTGTGTTACTTTTTGTAACATAACTATTGGCCTAAGATAGTTTTCTTTTACATGACAAAACCTTGTATTTTGAAAATACACCAACAATCCTCCAGCATTTTCAAAATTTTCAAATGCTAACAATTTTGAGAATCTTGTGCATAAATGAACATATCTCGTAATTTTGAACCTTCACTGAATAAGTGTGGTTGGTTCTAGTTTGAATTGAGGGATTAACCAAGCATTGAATCATCGATTCTTCATTTAGCTAGTCAGGCTACTAAACACATGCAAACTCTTTTGCTCACTTAGTATCTAATTTTGCCAACACTTTTTTTATGGTCTTGTATTTTGCATCCATTCATGAGTGTTATCAGAGTCAAGCTTTTAGCTTTTAGAAATGGCCACACCTCCACTCATATAGGTAGCTCCTATTCGAAATACTCCGTAATTATAGTGCTTCAACATATACATATTATAAGTCTATTAAGAACTTTTGTTCAACCTTACCTTACACATTACGGGAATCAAACACTATACACCTCGGGATGGAAAATATAAGCTAGTAGTTGCAATCACCATGTGGTAGAATGGTTAATACCTAAGACTTGGAAGTCGACCGTAAGCATCGAGGTGATTTTTCACCATTAAAGATTTAGTTGATAGCTTGAGATAGATCCCTCTTGAGGTCTTTATTACCAAGTCTTATTTTAGACCTTCAGTAAACAGATTCGTTAAATTTTCATAAGACCTCACTTAACTTATAATGACCATACCATCACTAATTCTTTATCTTACGATCCTCTATCGAAGTCAAATATATCGACTCTTTCTATTGTATGCTTGAATATATGCCTTTGATACCATTACTTCATTCTCACAATGGATCAAGATTGATGCCATTGGTTTAGGCCACAACGAAATTTCATAGAGTAAATCTCTCAACCATTTCGCTTCTTGGGTGATGGATGCCAAAGCTATAAATTCAGTCATCATGGTAGAGTTCGATTGATAAAGTTGCTTCTTAAAATCTTAAAAAATAATGCCTTCACCAATTGTAAAAATCCAACCAGTTATAGAGGCATGATTCATCCTATTTGAGTTCCAACTAACATTTGTAAACCTTTATAAAACCAAAAAAAACCTGAATAACAAATTTCATAGTTCATTATACTCTTCAAGTACCTTAGAACTTGATAAACAACATAGCAATGTTCTTTACTTGGAGTATTTATAAATCTGCTTAGCATCTCAACCATAAAAGCAATGTTCGGCCTTGTACACACATATCATAAATTAGACATTTAATCACCCTTCTATATTCATTTTGTACTGTTGGTTTGTCTTTGTTAGATACTAGCCTTAAATTAGAAACATAAGGTGTAGACAGTGGCACACAATCTGACTTACCATACTTCATTATAATTTTTTCAATGTAATGAGATTGAGATAATATTAAGCCATTATTATCTCTCATTATTCTTATACCAAGAATAAATTCCTCCACACTAATATATTTCATGCCAAAATATTTTAAAAAGAACCTTTTTGTATCCTCCACTTGTTCCAAATTGGTACTAAAGATTAACATGTCATTCACATATAGGCAAATGATGGCACTTTTACCTCTATGGAATTTACTATAGACATATATGTCAAATTGATTGATCTTGTAACCATTAGCTAGTACAATCTCATTAAACTTTTGATGTCATTGTTTAGTGCTTGTTCTAATCCATACAAAAACTTTACAAGCTTACACACATTCCTTTCTTTCTCAATTAATACCATTGTATCTTAATATATAATCAGAAGAGGAAATTGTGAGAAATATCCTTTCTTGATAAAGACATTTTAAAAATAACCATCAGAATAAGTTTAACTGTTTTTAGCCACATTTAGCCATGACTTGATAAAAACACCCTTTAAACTATTTTAAATAAATTAAACTATTCATCATAATTTCTCTCAATTTGTGTTTCAGATTTCTTTCTCTCACCATCCTACTCTTTCAAATTTTATCGATTTCTCTCTTCGACATTCGTCTGTTATACTTCCGATTTCTCTCTTCGGCATTCGTCTGCTATACTTTCGATTTCTCTCTCTCGCGTTTTCAGATTTCTTTTTCTTGGGCTTTCAAGACACCAATCAATCGTTTTGACGTATTTGGGTGGGTGAGTATTTGAAAATTTTGATTTTTAGGTATTTTGGATAAAATGAAAATGGTAAAAATAATTACAAATGTATGAAATAGCTTTTAATTGAATCAATTTGGGACCTAGACACCAATAAATTCAAAATTTTGAAATTTATAAAGTTAGGTTTTCAAAATTTTTTTTTTTAATTTTTAGTCAAAGTAGGTGTTTTAGATAAAAAAATTATATTTTGATTTATGAAAACATGTTGGAAACATTTTAAGCAGTGCCAAATTGTCAAAAAAAATAAAAAAATGAAAAGAATTGAGAGGATTTCAGTATATCTGTTTAACTATGGTGTAGAACATGTTTTTATACATGGCTTGTAATAACAATATTTTTTTCAACATGGCGTGTCACAACCTAACCATGGCTTGTTACAGGTTTTTGTATATGGCGTGTCATAACCTAACCATGGCTTGTCACAAATTTTTGTACATAACGTGTCACAAGTTTTTGTACATAGTGTGTCACAATCTAATCATGGCTTGTCACAGGTTTTTGTACATGGAGTGTCACAGATTTTTGTACATGGCATGTCACAACCTAACCATGGCTTGTCACAGGTTTTTGTACATGGGGTGTTACAAGTTTTTGTACATCGCGTGTCACAACCTAACCATGACTTGTCACAGATTTTTGTACATGACGTGTTACAACCTAACTATGGCTTGTCATAGATTTTTGTATATGACGTGTCACAGATTTTTGTACATGGCGTGTCACAACCTAACCATGGCGTGTCACAACCTAACCATGGCTTGTTACAAGTTTTTATACATGGTGTGTCACAACCTAATCATGGCTTATCATAGGTTTTTGTACATGACGTGTCACAGGTTTTTGTACATGACGTGTTACAACTTAACCATGGCTTGTCACGGATTTTTGTACATGGCGTGTCATATATTTTTGTACATGACGTGTCACATCATAACGTGTAATTTCATTAAAGGCATTTTTGTCCAACTTGGCTAAAAATTGTTAAAATTATAAAGAGGGCTATTTTTTAAAACGTCTTATCTTTAAAGGTTATTTTTTAAAATGCCCCTAATCAAAATGTCAAATTAATACATCAAGGTATATATTTATGCAAGCATCATTATACCTTTATTATACAATAAAAATGTCATTTCAAAGATATTGAATATCTATTGTGTACCATTATGCCTTCGATGATAAAATAAAAATGCACCATATAGGGCTTAGATGAAATTCAAGGAACTGGAAAAATTGACTTTAAGGCGAGTCTTTTAATGGACGTTAACTTTAAATCTTACTTTGCTCCCACCACTCGGTATGCAAAAAGGGAATTATGCAAATAGCCTTAGGGATTTAATGAAGCAATATCTAACTTTGTCTTTACAATTTATGAGAATAGATCGTTAAATACACTTAAAAGTTTACAAAATTGTTTGGTTTTAGAACCTATTTTTACAGCAAGTAGATTATAAGAAATTTGAATTCATTTGATAAATGATGAGACTCGAGTGTTTATGTTTATAACACTTCTATTACTCTTGATTTTTCTACTCTTATTTTACTTGTTTCTGATGTGTCAAAATAATTGACAGCAAGTCTTTTATATAAGTTTGCAAGCGTCTCTTTTTCAAGAGCATAACCCTTTCATCAAGACACATTTTTATCTTAAAAGATACCTTTACATTTTGTAAGACACAATTTTTGGATAAAAATATTGTTTCAATAATCATTTTATAAAAGTACAACCATTTATTCCATAAGATATAATTTTTGAATTACAATATAAAAAAATAACTTTTCATATCTAAATTTTTTAGCTATGGTGTTTTTCAATTATCTTTAATAGTTGGATTCAAAGGTGTTTTTGCAATATGGCACTTTATCAAGAGATATAGTTATTCTTATGAAAAACCAATTTACAATTCAATAGTTACACTATGTCACTATTTGGGATATAATTTTTGCATTAAAGATAACTTTTTATTATATAATATAACTTTTTATTTTAAAAATACACGAACAGTATCGATGTCATATTGTTTGATAACTCTGTTGTGTAATATTGTTTGATCAATGCTTTGTTCAATCTATAATGTATTTAAAAGGAAGCTTCAAAGTGGTTTCAGTTAGAAGGGTATCCACGTCGAGACTTAAAGAAGGAGTTTTAACTCTTGGAGATTTAACTGGGATAGTGATGAGTTGGGAGTCAGAGGGGTTTTATCTTGGGTTTGCTGGGTTTTCCATCTTTTGACTGGTGGATTCTTGGCCCGTGTGCAACGCATGGGTCATAAATCTAGTACATTAGATATCAAACATTGCTTCCTCTCCTAGTTATGTCGCCAAGGCATAATTCCATTTTCCCTCTATAGTCATGATGATTGAAAGTTGCTTGGGGATAACTGCTGGAAAGCACAATCCATTTTCCACAATCGACTTAATCTTGATACTTGGGGAGCTAATTCTACTTGAGGTCTATACTTTTCAAGACATAATGCATGTAAATATTCTATTTTTCCTTGAGAATTACAAATTTCAACATATACCTGGATGCAGATGGGATAAATATAATATTTGTTGATCTAATTCCAGCATAAAGGGATTGGATCAACGAGCAGAGAAGCTACAAAATCTTTCAGGAGAATTCCAGAGAAAGTGTAGCCATCTCCATCCTTGTACGCGACATCTATTACGCGTGCAAGATTGATAATACGCATGAGGAGTGGCATTGGGACACTGGTTGGATGGAGACATTCTTCGTTTACATCCTTCCATGCCTCAGAAATTTGTCTGTAAAATTCATCTACTGCTTCTTGTCTCGTGGTGTCATGTTGCTTCATGTAACACTCCACGCTTGAAGCTACATGCCCTCTCTCTTGCTCAAACTGCATAAGAAGAAGAAGAAGCATTCAAAGTTGAAATACACGAGGGAAGAGAAGAAAGGAAGATTGAAGCCAAGGGACAGTGGAAAAATTATAGACCTCATGGGACACTATGTCGTCAGTGAGTCTGCAAATTATTGAAGAAGCTGTAACCATTTTGGGGTTGCTAAGATTCCAATCAAAAGCATCCTTGGTTACAATATCCCCCATTCCAACAAAAGATGTGGTTGATAGAAGTGAGTAGCCTGAGGTGACTAATGCAACTTCCATGTACTCTTCCATTGTTGGAACATATTTGGAGTGAAACCATTTGGCTTCAATCAGATAAGCTCTAGCTAGATCTTTCACCTGATGAAAACCAATAAAATCATCCTCCAATTAAAATAGGTTTTTTTTGTCTGAAAAAAAGTAGTACTAAAGCAACAATCTCTTTTGGATTGTAAAAGCTTAGCTGAGGCTCACCACTTCTTTAGCATAGTGCATCCGATACAATTTTCCTTCATCAATCATATATTCTTCAATTTCGTTGTAAACATCTAGGAGTGCCTCATAGAACACTTTCATATACTCTGGCAGATACTTTATTGCGCTGATATCCCATCAGAAAACAAAGTAGCCAACAATCAGAACTAATTTAGACCTTTAAGTAGGAAGAAACTACAGTAAAGAAGGGAGTTCAGATATCGTACGTCTCAATTGCTACAGTAAGGAGCTCGAGTTCTTTGATTGTACCATGCACATCGTAGATGTCATCAAGAATGGAAGCCATGGCAATTGCTTTGGTCAATATTTTTCTACCAAGGAAGTATTCTGGCTCAAAGTACACTCCTAAGATCCAGAAGTAACCTTCAGTTATTCTGTCTCTAGCAAACGGTAGCTTCCTTGGTACATCTAAATCTTTCCACCACCTAAACCAATTCATTCTGATAGATTCAATAAATTGATTCCTGCAAGCATATTTTATCTTGATGCACTAAGTTTCAGAGGTTACCTTGCAATGTCACAGAGTTCCTTACGGTGCTCTTGTTGTAAAATGTTGAAATCTAACTTTGCAAACCTTAATAGAACTTCATTGTGTAGAGGATCTTCTTGGTAGGAACGTATGTATCGATTGGCCTCAAGCCTAGGTAAGTTCTTATGGAGAGATTGCCTTAATGCATGACTTATCTGTTTTGAAAGAGAGGAGGCTGAGGTTGCAGCCATGGACTGAAGGTGAGTGGTAGTGAAAGCAAGTGCTTCTTCTAATAAATCCTCCCCATGGACCCTTAAATGTGGGGCTTCATACAGGCTTCACATCCCTCGAACATCATACGTAAGGGATTCTTTGAAGTTTCCTTGATCATCCTTAAACTTTTCAAACATGTCTGCTTCAAAATTCCAACAAAAATAATGAGCTGATGGTTGTTTAGTTGAGTCATGGTCAAAGCAGACTAGGTATCAGAGAACTAAGGGAACGTACCACATGAAATTCTATATCCATGTTGTCTAAGTAACCGAAATCGTAGAGAACTGCTATAAAGGTTATCACTGTCATCCTGATCACAGCAGTTGGAATGGATAGTTTGCACTTGTCGCAAGATATCATCAATCTCCTTTTCCAAATGGTAAGACACACCCAAGCGTTGAACTGAATCGATCAAGTCAAGTTTTGTTGCAGGCTTTTCAGACATTGCCATTAGCAATATCTGCCTCACTTCCTCCTTCAGCTTTTGGTGCTCCATTCTGTATATTTCCTAGACAAAAACATTATATAGTCTCAGCCCCACTCAAAACTTTAGCCCAAAAAGGCCAGAAGGATGCAGATATGTAAACACGAATAAACAAAAACAGTTGTTCTTTTCTTTTGTCCTACAGTCTACATGTAATACCTAGTAGCTTCTTCTCATATATATACTTAAGTCTTGTCGGGTAATGCAGGATTTTGCTTGCTAAAATTTCCTTTAACTTCACAGAATAAAAGCATTTTAGCTTGCTGCAAGATGCTAACGTAAAGTATATGCAACAAAATACAACTTAATTACCTCAACATTGGAGACACATGAAAGGAAATAATCACCCCAAACATCAGGATGAAAATTAGCTGACCGACGATTGTTTTCGGTCTTGGATCATTGTGTAGGAGCAAGAGCAGCAGCTGAAACCTGAAGAGACATCCTGGTTTTTCCTAGAACTATAGCTTTTCTCCTACCAGTTTACTAGTTTAGCTAGCCTGGCTATTTTGGGGTGAAGGAGTTTCATAGACTAGAGGAATTTATAGACCTTTTGCAGGCTGGTGGCATTGTCACATTAATCACACGGAAAATTTATAATTTTTTTTTTATATTTTTGAAAATAGAATGAAAATAAATATTTCAATGTCTCAGCTCACATGACAATGTCCAGAATGAAAGGAACGAAAACAACTTATCCTCAGAGGCTAACAACAAAAGTTCATGGATGAGTTTTGCCCAAAAATTAATCAAACATATATGCCAAAAGTAGAAATTAGTACCACAAACGTTAAATTCATCAGCAACTATATATGCCAAAAGTAGAAATGTGTAATAATTCTGATCAGAATTACTAAAGAAACAAGAAAAATCATCATGCAAAAGCAATAAGATTTTACTTTATAAATCCAATAAAATCAGATTTTTTCTATCAATTTTTTTTTTCATTTTAAAAATTGTTAGGCAAGGAAAGAAACATGATACATTTCAGTATTGGTCATTTATACTCTAGTTAAATATTTATCTGATTTCATTCATGGAGGAGTTGCAGTAATAAGTGAAGAAGCATCATCCCGAATGTACTTCTGATTCATATTTGTCTGACAGGCAATGTGAATGGTGGTCAGCAGCAAGAGTTTTGAAACCTGGAAGACAAAGACATCTCTGGAATGTATGGTTCAGAAACCTTACCGTTATGGACCATGATGGCATTATTACCACAATAAAAACCCACATGGGATAATATATAGGCTACTTGTTCTTCATTTTTCTTGTCAATCGGGCCTCAAAGAGGACATTGAATATGAAACGAATGTGGCTCATCCTTGGAAGGGAGCTTATTTTGTGGTAGAAACTGAACGTGTGAATATTGATAATGGATCAAATGAGGGGCTCAAATCTATGATTTGATCTTTTCTTTTTGTTATTTTTTTTCTCAATTTAGATGGTTGGTTCAACAACATGGTCGATAAGATTTTGTGTAGGAGTAACCTGATGATATATCTCGAGTTTTTTGTTGAAGAGATTATCATGCATTTATTAGATATATAAACAATCAAATATTGTGTTAAAATTTGTAGGTCAAATGCCCTTTAAGCATTCGTTAGTATTCGTCTCTTTACCCTTTGAATTAACATCAAACATTAACTATCTAATATGGAAATGATTTTTTTTTTTTGAAATATGAAATATAGAAATTTGATTGAACGTAATTAAATAATAAATACTTATTTAATGTAAAAAGGAAAACACTAAAAGAAAAGATGATATGTTTAACATATGTCATGTTAGGCAATTAAGACTCATGCTAGCTAAGGTTAACAAAGCCTCAATGAATTGATTTGAACAATACCAAAAGCAAAAAAAAAAAAAAAAAAAGAATGGATTGGAAAAGTGGTTTTAATTTACATCAACATTGAGAAAGAAAAGAGATCAATTCCTTCAATAAGAAGTACAGCCAGAACTGCTCCAGAAATGATCTTTACAGATTAAGAGCATAACCCTGCAGCTTCAATATTGCACCTGATACATCCATTTCAGAAGAATCTGGGGATAACCCTCTTTCAAGAAGTTCATTAGCTCTCCTTTGGTAAAACTAGGCGGTCTTGACCTTCAACTAGCTTTGCAGATCGAATGACATCCCCAGTTCTTATCTGTGGTAGAACTTCTCTTCCAGCAGTGGTATATCTATCAGTTGAAATTATATCATATGAGAAATGTTTGATCAACAAGTAATCTATACAAATTCAGGCGTATTCCTGAAGGTTAAGATGAAATTACCCGAAAACTGAAAATTGACCTTCGTCAAAGGATATGCCTCCTAAACCAGCCTACAACACAAAGCAAATCATCAGCATACAGCTATAACCATATAAATAGTAAGATATATCTTGGACAGGAGAAGTAAAAAGAATAGTAACATTGAAGTAAAACTTACATTTCTTCTGTCATATAGGTAGAAGAAAAACTGATATGGCGATGAGTACTCCTCAGAGTCTTCATTGTGTGCCATAGCAACAGCTCCATAGACTGACAGTGGAAGAACTGGCAATTCCCCATCCTTCCATGGGAATTAAAAGGATAAGAATAAACACTAATGGAAAATGGTTATTAGCTGCAGTTTCTGGATATATGTAGAAATCACGTATGGACTCATACCTGCACGTTTAAGGTTGTTTTGTACAAAGGCTCAAATTGTCCTGATGGCAGTATTTCTAAGGGAACACTGTAACCTTTCTTATCAAGACTGTTGTCTGAGATAATACCTTGATTAATACAGCTGAGTTTTGTCCCATCATATGCACCATCAATCACCTGAAGAATTGTAATTCATTCTGTCAGGAGAGCATTTGCAGTCCAATCATTTCAAATGTTTCTTCTTCACAAATATTGCAGGATGTTAACCAATTTGCATACAGGAAACTTGCATGATATAAATCAGGAAGTCAATGAATAGAATAAACAGATTCATCCACTATAGATTTCAGCTTTGTTACATTTATCAATAACAAATAGCTATTTCTCAACTACTGAAAGCTTTGCTCCAACTACTAACTAAGGTTGATTAGGTTTAATCAAGCGTTAGCTTATATGAGAGTATAGTCATGTTGTCATCCATAAATGGTATATGAACATATACATATAAACCTTGAATCTTTTCTTTTGTTCACAAACCATTTCCATCACTACAAAGTATCATAAAAAATTTAATAGGGGATTCCATTGAAACTTAAATGATAAAGCATAAAAAATCAATAGCAACAGTGAGAAGTTTAACTACCTTACCAGTTTTGCAAAATTCCCAGTGGTTAGTGGTGCTGAATATCCATCCAAAACAACCTGAATTAATAGTTGATAATACGTTAATGTTAAATTCGAAAAAGTTCCATTCAACAACCAACACCCAATTGGCTAGCTGTCTAACCCTTTTGACCCAAAAAAAGAAAAAAAAAATGGCATAGTTAGCAGATTTAGAACAATTGCAATGGTCACTGCTTGTTTTGCCTGGGCAGTACTAATTGTCATTCCATCATGTTAGGCCACGACCAACGAGGTAGGAGGACAGCTTCTCATGATATGTATAAAGGAGAATTTACTTAGGATATAGAATAAAAGAGAATTAATTTAGGATATGGGTCATACATGTAAGAGAATCGTACGCATACAGTCCACACAAGCAGACGGGCACATGATAACCCGCATGAAGGGGGTCTAATAGCTACTAAGAAGAGTAGTAGTCAAGTAAAGTATTCTAAAGCAATTAGAATACACTCCAAGAAAGTTTAGGATTAGAATATTTTCTTATTTAATTTATTTGCGTTATAAGTAGGTTTGAGATGGATTATCTTTATAAATAATCCCTTTATATTTCATTAAAAAATTGAAAAGAGTTTTTCCGACTCCATTCTTTGAGACATTTTATTTTTCAATGTATTATAGTCTTTAAGGTGATAAAAGCAAAAGGAGGAATTAACATGCTGACATTTTTGTAAAACAGTTAGAATCATGAATGACCAACTAAGGCAATAGATTGACCACCCATTGAAGAGAAAAACAGAGAGAAAGAGAGAGAGAGAGAGGTGAAAGAGAGAATCGAACGTTAATTAAAAATTTGCAATTTAAGTTAAAAGCAACATTAATTAATTTCAAAGCTCTTCATCTAAAATTAATAAATGCACATGGATCCCCAGCCATATGCGGCAAATAGTATTAATAGCAAGCAAGAAATTAATCACTATTCTGCTAAATGTCTGGTTCGCACACCTGAATTGTGGCAGCCTTTCTTGGTTCACCACCGGCTTCTGGAGTAAATGATGAACCATCTCTTTTCTCAATATTAAGTTCAACAACTGCTCTCCCTGTTAGCCTAGAGATCATAAACAACACCATTTCAAGTTAAAAGTACAGACACTACCAGTTTAAAGCCTACTTATCACATATGCAGTCTTGCCCGTTAGATGAGACTTAAATGAATGAATATCACCATAAAGCAATGAAATACATGCAGCATATAACTATAAAGATACAGCAGTACTAACAATTGCAGTTCAAAATAATAGAGTTGTTCCTGTAAGAATGTCTTGTTGCCGTGGCTAATTAAGAAGTTTTAAAAGAATTAATTTGACCAACTTAATATCCAAGGGGAAAAAAGTAGTCTCCAAGATATCCCATGAAAAAGAAACTGAAACAAACCCATCAGATTGCAGGACATGCTTGTTGTTTTCATCAAGTATCTGTGGCCCTCCACATTACTACAAATATATAACAGGTACTTATACATTTACCATGAAGCAATCACTTGCACAGAACAACTTTGAATATGCAGAGTTGTGTGATGTGTGACATGAAAGAAAATGGGGAAACTATGGCATGCTTCAAATGTATAAACTAAAAGTAGTTTTTTGTTCGCACAAGTGACAACTCCTATATAATCGTTGTAAGCCTGAATTACTCGGTTTAACAATCTTTTGCAACATGAACATAGTAATAAGATTATAAGAAGGGTATGGCCAAATCATGGACTTCTTCTGTAAAAACAGGAAAACATGCTTCACAAATAATAGATGTTTCTCCAAAGTACCAAAAAATTTATCTTTGCTTTGGTTTGTTACCTTTTGGTCCACTGTCATCCAAAATTTCATAACCAGGACAAGATAAAATGCTTTAAACAATCAGGATATAAAAATTAAAAGTAACAACCCTCACTAAAATATTCAGATCCTAACTTCAGCTGTTAGAGAAGACTGACCTTGGATATTTCAAGTATTGCTCAGGCAACAGAAATGACAACCCTGGGGCCTATTCCACAATAATAAGTAGAGATGTTAATATGCTCGTACTGTTTTAGCAACATAAAACTTCACACGCTGCCAACAAAATGGCTGCAGATAAAATTAGCAGCTATAATTTAGGGAAAGAAAGCCAATCAATATGTTGATTTTACAAATATCTTATAGCTCTTAATGCATCTAAAAATACCCACAATGTATAACTGGGGACTAAGAGGTACCTGTAACAACTCCAATTCAGCAACAGTATCTAGTGAAGATGCAAGGCCAACAGATACTTTATCTGGATCCTGATCCTTGATACTTTTCAGGAGTGCTTGCAATCCGCCCTAGTAAACCAAGGAATACTACAATCAGTCCATGAGGTCTCTGCAAATAATCATGAATCCATTCATCAGGGAAAACTCATTCCTATCAAAGCTAAATTTACATAACTGAGATGCTGGACTCATATAGTGGTCAGAATCTAGGCATGATGAAAAGCAAACCAAGGATAGAAGAGCCCTTCCATTTTCTAATACTCTGACACTATTTTCTGGCCATAATCCATGTATTTTCTGACCCTATCGCTTTACAAGCATGGTCTGAGTGAACTTTTAACTCAAAAATGAGAAATGAATTACAATCAAATGAGTCAAGGCCAACTTCAACAGACTTAACAGTGTATTTGAGATTCTCATCCTGTTCTTGTTTTTCTTCCTTTAGTGAACCAAAAATTAGCTTTGTAGTTAATTTTTATGGAACGTGATCTCATCACAATAAAAGAAGATAGAAAACTATGGACGTTAGAGACTCTCCACAGTACCTTCCCATACCTTCCCATCAATAAGAGATGTGTAAAGTGTTGAACCCTTCTCCCTTAGATCTGCAGGTATACTGCCCAAAATTGAATCCTTTCCATCAACTGCTATCTGAAATTAAGCAGGGAGATTAAAATCAAAAGGAGAGGGAAAAACATAGATACACTTGAACAAGCATGCATGAAAAAACTGTTTATGATCTTGCATATGGGAGGACAACAGAGAATGCAGGGCATGAAAATAAAAGATGAATTAAAATGGTGGGAGATAAAGTGAGATCTGCAAGGTGAAAGAAAAAAAAAGGAAAAAAAGGACAAATTTACAAGAGAAGATGTTATCCAAAATATAGATAGAAAACAGAACATAGAAACAAATGAATTGCAACATGGGGAACAGCAATCTGCTCTGCAATAGAAAGGTATGATCTGTATGGATGATCCTGCCTAAAAGTTACTCAGCAAAATCATTGTGGAAACAAAAACAAGAAGAATAGTAAAATCCCCATAAAATGCAAGGAGACCTCTCAGATTAAAATGCAATTATAAACAGCAGAAATCCCATCACATATTGATTCAATTTATTGAATTACACCAGGCTTCATATTTTGTGGACTCCAGTGGTATGAGTTCTTTATCTTCTTTAAATTTTTTACAAAAGGAAATACTTGATACCTTTAGAGCTTTCTTCACATTACCCTCCATGCTTCCATAAGGCTTTCTTTGTGGAATCCTTAGCAGGTATGAAATATCTTCCAAAGAAGCCTAAAAGAAAAAGAGAGACGGTCAAAAAGGCCGATTAGTATCTAATTGTACAAAATGTGCGAACTCAACTATCAATTTACAACCTGTATAGCCTTCATGTTTGTGTTTGCTGGTATAGCCCTTCTTAAAGCAAGCTCCCCAGTCCTTGGAATCTTTGTTTCGGGAGAGTAAAGCACAGCATTTGCGGGCAAAACGGACCAGAAGTCCCAACCACCTAAAGGCAGTGGAGATGAAATTTGGGCTAAAATAAGTATCACAGCTACCAGACTCTCAAGTTTCTTTCCATTCATAAATGTTGACAAGTTCAAACTTGTAGGAATATTGCGCCAGGGTGACTGATCCTGCATCAGTAGAGCCCTTTTAGAAGGTAGGACGAACCTTGAAAACAGGAACTGGATTGGCAAAGAAGCACATAAAGGTTGAACAGTTGAGAACTATCAAAGAGAAGAAAATGTGAAACTGATAAGATAATTGAACAAATTTGTCAAGTATGCAAGCAAGTTAGGTTCTTCATTAATACTTCAATGTTCGAACTCCAGCCAAACTCCAAAGCCTTAATTCAAGTTATGGATGACATAGATCATGTAACATTCCAGTCACAGGCACATAAAGATCTTTGTAACTGCAGACAGCAGTAATGAGATTTTCGGAAGAGAATTGAGAAGAAAGCAAGAAACCAGTCAATAAACACTATTGAAAACCAGAAACAACATCAAACCCCACAAATTATATAAAGGTAAATCCCACAAGAATTCAAGGTCAAAAACGAAACCAAAAAAGAAAAGAAAAAACGCCAACGTTGATAAAGTCTTCAGAAGCATTGCACTGAACTTTAAGTTGAACTGGTCTTGCATTCTCTTGACGACGAGCTCGGCTGAATCGAAAAGCGAAATCGGTAGAGAGGAAATGCTGCTTTGGAGTTGGAGGAGTGAAGGAAAGAGTAATGGAAGAGGATAAAGGAAACGCCATTGCCAAAGAAAAGGAAAAGTTGGTTGGCAGTTACACCAAGGAAGAATGGAGAGGTTTTGGCGCGCCTCATCTAGAAAATGATTACGTGGAAGATTTTGATTGGATGGTAGCTGGCCTTGTTGGATGATGATATGGCAACTCAGGCCTCTAGTTAAGGACGTGATTGGGTTTAAGTCTACACTGCATGACTCAAAGATCGGTCTTAAGCCAGGCCCAACCCACGGATTGCTATCCAAACGAGGGATTAATGGATTATTGCCTTAACCCTGCAACCAAACAGTCATAACATCAAAAATACGTAAAAATAAATCCAACGGCTGAACCAAAGGCCCGGCCGAAGTGCTTAACAAGGAAGCGGAAACACTAGATCCTTGGCAAATTGAATCCATCGAGAGAGTTGGAGAGTAAAAGCGAAACCAACACTCCAAATCTCACTGAAACGAACTTTCTTCTTC
The DNA here is from genome assembly GCA_036013995.1 of Theobroma grandiflorum. Taxonomy (NCBI): domain Eukaryota; kingdom Viridiplantae; phylum Streptophyta; class Magnoliopsida; order Malvales; family Malvaceae; genus Theobroma; species Theobroma grandiflorum. Next base: position 31,116,955 of record CP142133.1, read on the forward strand.
ACGTTTCTACATTTGATCTATGGATTTTGTAAGGTTTGTATAGATCGAAAAGAAGAGAATGGCTAATTATTTAGCACAGTTTCAGACGATCAAGAGCGCTTGTGATCATCTCGTGATTGCTGGTAAATCTTCTTTATTTGAATTAAACTCTTTACTTTGGGTTTGGGTTTAGTTTCTTTATTCTTTTTTGGGATTTTTATGTTGTTGGGTGGGTTGGATCGGGCCTGTGTTTACTTTACTGTTAGATCTTTTATGTGTATGTTGTAATGCTTGATGTTAATTGTTGCTGATTTGAGGTTTTTAGTTGATTTTGTGAATTGGGTAGTTGAATTTTTGAAGTGAGGGATTGGTTTTCCAATGTGGAGAGTTAAGTTGAAATGGGTAATTGTTGGTGATCATTTGGTAAGTGTAGTTGGTTTGGGCTTTTTAGTTGATTTTATGAAGTGGGTTCTTGATTATGTTGACTGAGGGATTGGTTAGACTTGTGGAGAGTTACTTGAAATGTGTATCAGCTTCGTTAGCGTGTATAAATGTTTGTGTTCGTCTGGTAAATTTTGTTGCTTTAAATTTTTTACTTGATCCTTTTGACGAATGGATTGATTAGAAGTGTGGAATAAAGAAAAAAGAAAAGAAGAAAAAGATGAAGATATGATTTATGAATTATCTAATATATGATTCCTGGATTTGCCACTGTTCAAGTAGTTTGTATGTAATAATAATTGGCAAATGAATGTTGGCACGAGCTGGCAAAAAACCTGTACGATCTTTCCTTGCTACAGATTTCTATCTAACTATTTTGCTTTGAACTGCTTTACAGTTGAAGATGTCAGTGACTTGTGGCCTACTGTCAAGAATAGTTTTGAAGAACGGCTGCCATTCAAAAGAGCTTGCTTAAATAACAAGACCCGTAATCCTGTGTTTGTGGAGAATTTGCCAGCTGAATTCATATTAACCACCGATGCAAGACTGCGTAGCCGATTTCCTCAGGAGCAATATTTATTTTGGTTTCGAGAGCCATATGCAACTCTAGTTCTTGTTACATGTGAGGTACACACAATCTCATTTGTGATCTGTATTCAATATTTGTGTATCAAATGAAAATTCTTTTGGACAGATTACAAACAGAAATTACCAAAAAATCTGCGTTATTTTTGTTATCGAAGAATATGAATAAGTTGAAAAAGACTAACAAATTTTCAGATTCATAAACTTACAGCCCACACTTTGAGAAAAGACAGTTCTTCAACTTTTCTTATAACCCAAATCTTCATTCTTCACTGAGCCTATAGAGGAGCACCTAGTTGTCTGGGCAATCCTTTTCTTTCCATTGTTGAAACAGTGAAATATGATCTCTTTCCACTTAATGTTCATTTTATCATGTTCCAATTTATTTATTAATAACCTTCTGTTTGATAGTTGTTATTGTTGGCAAGCTATTCTTTGGTTTGCATTTAAAATGCATGTAATTCTAGTGCAGGATAGCACCAGTTGTCTCTTCCATGTCAGAATCTTTATGTTGTTCTCTTGGGTCTGAATGAATAAACTAAAAAATCCTTGCTTCGACTTGTTTTTCATGAGTGAGCTTGGAGTATTGCTTTTCAGCCCTTAGGAAAGACATGAAAAGCAGTGGGTCATGAAAAGTATCAGAATTAGAAATCAAAAGGAAAAGGAAATTGAAATATAATTTTAGCTTCTAAATTTATACTTAGACTTTTCTTGGTAGCTTCTGGTTCTATTTTATCTTGTTTGTGTTTTATTAGCATTTGGCTTAATCTTTAATCTTTCTCTTCATGTTCATTTTCCATTTTTATATATTTGCTTATTGTTTTACTGACTTGATTTTCCCAGGATCTGGATGAGTTCAAGACCATTCTTAAGCCACGCCTGAAATTAATTGTCCAAAATGATGAGCGTGAATGGTTTATTGTATTTGTGTCTAGAGCTCATCCAAGCAATGATCAGGCCACCAAAATGGCCAACAAAGTGTATGTTAAACTTGAAGCTGATTTCAGCTCCAAGAAGAGGGAAAGGTAAGCTTGCAGCTCTCTGCAGCTTGTATATATTCTAATTGATGGCATGAGTGTTAGGTAGGAGTCAGGTCTTGGGCTTAATTCTTAAGTTTAGCATTGATGTAATGTTGTATGGGTAGGAGTTGGGTCTTGGGTTTAATTCTTAAGTATAACTACAGAAAATGTCATGAAGTTGCTGTGATTGTTTCCCTTCTTCTTAGGAGTGTTATTTTTATATTCTGGCATTACCTAAAGGTTTGTTTCCCTGGTACATAGAAATATTTTTTGTCATTGGCTAACAACTTGATGCTGGAATGTTGTGCCCATGTTGCAAATTTTAGGAGAAAAAAGATATGGTGGAACTTCAAAAGTGGCACGCACAAGAAACTGGCGTTTGACTTTACCTTTGTCATTTTCTGATATTCTAAAACTGTGCTTTCACTTAGGTGCTGCAAGTTTGACATACATGGTCCTGAAGTGAATTTTTGGGAAGACTTAGAGTTAAGGATTATGGAGTCTATCAGAAATACATTGGATAGACGTGTACAGTTCTATGAGGATGAGATACGCAAGCTTAGTGAACAGCGATTCATGCCAATTTGGAACTTCTGTAATTTTTTCATTTTGAAGGTTTGGTCCTCTTTCAAAAATTTAGGGAATATGGGTATCGCTGATATTTATGGGGGATAAACTTTGTGATTTTCTGTTCTTTTGTTATCCATTGTTATCCTTTTCTGGCTTTCTATCTCTGACGATTGTAAAAAGAAACAGAGCACTTACCTAAGAGGCCCGAACTTAAAAATTGATTTTGTCCTTTGAGAGATATAATCCTAATTAATTATTACATTATTTTTAAGCTTATTTTTGAAGTCTCTGACTATTAAACATTTCATTTTCCTTTTCCTTAGGAAAGCTTGGCTTTTATGTTTGAGATGGCTCATCTTCATGACGATGCCTTACGTGAATACGATGAACTAGAATTGTGCTACTTGGAAACAGGTGTGAAATATATATTTATGCCTATATGTTAAGTGTCTATGTTATTGTGTTTTTTCTTTGCTAGTGTACATTATTTTATGACTATATATTCAAACTGCAGTATGATTTGACAAATAGCCTATGTCTCCATTTCTCTTTTATGTTGGCAGCCCAAAAATATTAACAGTGACACATTGTGAATGTGATATGTCAGTATACCTCTTTTTTTATTTTCCAGTTGACTGAGTGATGGGATATGTTTGGGCATTTATTGTGATGCCAAATTTATGATTGGGCAATTATTAAGATTTCATCTTGAAATGCTCTTTTTTCTTGTAAATTTCAGTAATTGCTTTTGGCCAGGGCACTTCTTGATCTTATTTAATAATATATAATTGCAGTTAATATGGGTGGGAAGCTTAGGGAGTTTGGAGGACTAGACCACGGTGATGATCAGGCAGCACTGCTCAACCCTGGAAACAAACCCTTGACACATATTGTTCAAGATGACTCATTCAGGGAATTTGAATTCAGACAGTATCTCTTTGCTTGTCAATCAAAGGTGTGCAGTACTAACTCTTATGACTTTAAATTTGTTATACCTATACATGACACAGTCTAACTTTTTGAGTAATCACCATTAAGTGAGTTTATTTCTATTGGCAATTTTTAGAACTTTATCAAAACGCTCTTCTTATGGGTTATTTGAATGCTATGGTTAATTGATCAACAGCTGTTGACTATGTTACCTTCCAGTTAGTTCAAATGGTTAAAGCAATTTCCAATGATTTATTATTGGCCTTTCTTAAAATCTTCTATGGATGTTTCTTTAATCTCATTGGTTTATTAGTTTCTAATCCATAGTTGGCATGTCTGTTTTTGTGCTTATACTTTGTGTCACTGATTTTCGTTAACTTGCAGCTCTTATTCAAGCTGAATCGTCCTTTTGAGGTTGCTTCAAGGGGTTATCCATTTATAATTAGTTTTTCAAAAGCCTTGGCAATACATGAGGTATTTGATATTGTTTGTTTCTGTCAGCAACAATTCTGGTCATTGTTTCATTTTTTCCTTTTCTTTTTTTGTTTTAATCCTCTCCTCTTGGAATTCTTGTAGAACATATTACCCTTCTGTATGCGGGAAGTTTGGGTAATTACTGCATGCTTAGCTTTAGTCAATGCAACCAATTCTCAATATGATGAGGGTCAAGTAGCCCCTGAGATAGAAAAGGAGTTCTATCGCCTTCAAGGTGATCTTTACTCCCTATGTCGGATTAAGGTAAATTTCTAGTCCTTATTATCATATATGATAAAGGGATGGCAAGTTGTCATATTTTAACAACCACTGGAAAATATTGATGATTGTGGCAGTTCTTGAGGCTTGCTTATCTAATTGGATATGGAGCAGACATAGAAAGGAGTCCTGTTAACAGGTATGCATTCAATTTTTGTAGATCCAATCGCTTTTGACCTTCCACAAATTTGGTTACTTGTTCCAAAATTTGAAAAAAAAATAGAAGGCTATTCCATGTGGTTGAGGCTGATTTTCTCACTATGCCAAAAAGTTACCTTCATGTTGTTTTGTGGAGTTTCGTTGTATATGTTATGGATGCATCATTCTTTTCTTTTGAGCAGTGCTTCTCTGAGCATGCTGCCTTGGCCCAAGCCTGCAGTTTGGCCTTCAGTTCCAGATGATGCTTCCCCGGAGGTGCTTATGAAAGAAAAGGCAAGTTATTATTCCACATTTGTAATTTTAACTCAAAACCAGCAAAAAGGCACATCTTACACACACAGACACATACACACTAAACCTTGTTAGTGCAAATTAATTTCTGTGTTCTCTCTCCCTCCAACTTATGTAGGACTTCTAGTTGTTCTTTTTATTTTTCATCTTTTATTTCAACATTCAAAGCATTATAATTTGAAGTGTATAAGTTGCTGATAAGGAAATGGATGTATAGATTGAAGGATCAATAATAGAACATTTTTTTGGGTACAATAATAGAACATTTTAACAGAATAGAGATTTAAAATAGAAAAAAATGGTGTGACTGCAATAATGGCCTCTCCTTATTCAGTGGTTCCTTTCTAAGTAGAAACTTTTCTAAGAGAAGAAACTAGATCAGGTTAGCAACTTTATTGTCTTTTCATGTCTGCATCCTTTAGATCTACATAAAAATGTTGTTTCTTGGTGGTTTTACCTTTTCTTGCTAGAACTTTGATGAAAGTGGCCTTTTTTTTTTGAAGTACATAATAACGTTTTACTTCTTCCAAATATAGGTTCTTTAATGGCAATGATAGTTTCAGATGCCAAGTTCATATTTTCTAAGCTGAAGGTGCTATGTCATCCTACCACTGGAATAGTGGCCTTTTTTTTTCTCTAGATTTTGAGAAAGCATTATTGCCAATGCTTGTTTTCATAGTCTTAGGCTTTATGCATTCCATGGTTTCTATAGTCCGTTAACTTCTTCACTTTTAATCCGTGTAATTTACATTTTTGGTTCAGATGATTCTGCAAGAAACTCCTAGAGTCAAGCACTTTGGCATTCAGAGGAAACCCTTGCCCCTGGAACCTACTGTTTTAATACGTGAGGCAAACCGGCGAAGGGCGGCCCTTTCTGCTGGAAACACGTCAGAGCTGTTTGATGGTCGACCTGCCTTTGCCGATGGGTAAGGAAATCTCAAGAATCAAGGCAAATGTTGCCTTAGTAATTTTTTGAAGATGACTTACTCTTGGCTTGAAGTTTTTCATGTCAAGAAATTGTTTCGACTTTTTGTTTGCCTTTTTCTTTTCATATTTGCCATTTTGTTTTTGTAATTAAAAAGTTTTTATGTCAAGTAAATGTATGCATGCTGACAGATCAGGCTCAGATGTATCATTAAAGACATCCCCGTCAAATAAAGTACAAGCAATATCGATGTCACGTACTCACTCATCTCCTGGATTTGAGGGCTCCATTGATCGACCTATGAGACTTGCTGAAATATTTGTTGCTGCTGAACATGCTCTGAAGCAAACAATTTCAAATCCTGATCTGCAGAAAACTTTGTCATCCATAAAGGAGTTTGAGGTATCAAACTGAGGCTACACATACTTGCGTTGTTCATGTTTCCACCTTTAAAAGCCTTTTTTTGTTGGGGTGAGGGGGTGGGGAGAGGACACTGTACTTTCCTAAAAATTCTCTTCTTCTGTCCCTGGTATTTGATCTAGGTTTACTGGACAATCTCTATGTCCACTAGGATGATTTGGAATCTTTCAAAATATTAACACATTTATATCAAAATTACATTCTCCTTGGGGTTATCACTGGGAAATCCCAACAATCTAGTTTAGACTCTTAGTTATTCTATAATCCAGGATTTATTTGACCGATGCAGGCACTGATATTCAGTATTTAATCTATCTTCTCTTTTCTCATTAATTCCTTTTCATGTCATGGCAGCAAAAATATATGGAGCTCACTAAAGGTGCTGCTGACAATTACCATCATTCTTGGTGGAAAAGACATGGAGTTGTCCTTGATGGTGAAATTGCAGCTGTCTGCTTTAAGCATGGGAACTTTGACCTAGCTGCAAAGTCATATGAGAAGGTTTGCGCCCTTTATGCAGGTGAAGGATGGCAAGATCTATTGGCTGAAGTCCTGCCCAATTTAGCTGAATGTCAGAAGATACTCAATGACCAAGCTGGCTACCTATCTTCTTGTGTACGATTGCTTTCACTAGATAAAGGTTTATTTTCGATGAACGAACGCCAAGCTTTTCAGTCAGAAGTTGTTAGTCTTGCACATAGTGAACTGAAGCATCCTGTTCCTCTTGATGTATCATCATTAATTACTTTTTCCGGGAATCCTGGGCCTCCTTTGGAATTATGTGATGGGGATCCTGGTACCTTATCTGTAACTGTTTGGAGTGGCTTTCCTGATGATATAACTCTTGATTCTCTTACCCTCACTTTGATGGCTACATATAACGCTGATGAAGGTGGGAAGGTATGGTTTTTAAGACAAGATGATGCCATTATGTTTGTACGCTATGTCATATCATGATATGACTCGGTTATTTGATTCATATTTCAGTTAAGGAGCCCTACTGCCACTGTGCTAAAGCCTGGTAGGAATACAATCACCTTTCCTTTACCACCACAGAAACCTGGTTCCTACGTCTTGGGGGTTCTTACTGGACACATTGGACACTTGACTTTTCGATCTCATAGTTTTTCCAAGGGAGGTCCAGCAGATAGTGATGATTTCATGAGCTATGAGAAACCGACCCGGCCTATACTGAAGGTACTCTCTCTCTTTTGGTTTGGAAGTACTGTCTCTCAAGTTAATAGGGATTATAATGTTCATAATCATCAGTGAAATTCATGACTATGGGATCAAGAAGCTCGTTTATTCTTTTGTTTTATTTCTTCAATCTTCTGATCAAAGTTTCTCTTTACTTAGGTTTCCAAACCGAGACCTCTAGTTGATCTTTCTGCTGCCATATCATCTGCCTTACTGATTAATGAAGCTCAGTGGATTGGAATTATAGCACAACCTATAAACTACTCCTTAAAAGGTGCTGTCTTGCATATCGATACTGGTCCTGGTCTGAAGATTGAAGAGTCACATTCCATTGAGATAGAGAGCCACAGAAATGCCCCTCAGAGTTCTGCTGATATGGCAAACTCTGGTGATGCTAGGAAAGATAGTTCTGTGGCTGCTAATAAGGACTTTGAGCAGCTAAGTCTCCACAATGGTAAAATAGAGTTGCCAGATTGGGCCAGTGATGTGACCTCAATTCTATGGATTCCAATTCGTGCTATTGACGACAAGCTTGCAAGAGGGTCATCTTCAGGTGAGGAAAAAAAGTCCAAATTTGTGATGGTTTTAATTGTGAGTACATGTTTGTTTGTGTGCAAAAATGTATCTTTGTGCACTTGTTTGCTGCATCTGATGGCTAGGACATTTATGATTTGTTGAATGCTGTGGCAGGGGCCCCCCAGAGACAGAGCATTGTGGATGGAATGAGGACAATAGCTCTGAAACTTGAATTTGGAACATCAAACAACCAGATCTATGACAGGTATTGCCTTTCCTCACATTTTATTTTTAACGTCTACAGTTTTCAATGTGAATTCCATCTCTCTCTCTCTCTCTCTCTCTCTCTCTCACACACACACACTTGCACGATACACTCACCTGCACCTTGGGAGCCCTCAAGACTGACTTTCTTATTTTGTTTCTCTGGTTTTTTACGGACTAGTTTTTGTATTTGATTTCTGAACTTCATTACGTGATCTACTCTCTGATACGCAGAACCATTGCTTTGCATTTCACTGACCCTTTCCATGTGAGCACACGTGTTTCGGATAAATGCAATGATGGTACATTGCTTTTGCAGGTCAGTATGTCCTAGGCTGTCAGCCACATTCATGTATGTATGCTTTTGTGGTACATTTTAATGAAGCGGTCGTGTATAAATAAAAGGACTTCAGCTTCTTGTCTCTCAGTTTTCTTGCATATTGAAGATAGAAACAGGCTAGCAAGAAGTCCATCCAACTGCCCCTTTTCTCTATGTGCATAGTTATGCCAGTGTGGGTGAGGCATACCTCATAATCTGGTTTTAAACTTTAAATTGAGATTGATGAAGTCCTTAGACTACCTCCTAGTATAAAGCCAACTTGCTTTAATGGTTGGTATCGTGTACAACCTGCAGAATATGTAAATGAAGGTGTTGCTAGTTTAGTAACAAGATTCCTAGACTCTATGAAGAATGAAGTGTAATTCAAAACTCCAGACTCTCTGTGACAATTTGTAGTAGCAAGATTTTGCTGCTATTGAATATAGAATTGCCCAAACCTGGTCCAAAGTCCTGTTTGAGCATTCTTCAGTTTAACCTGAGTTGAAATTATCATCCTTGCAACACAGTCCATTGTGACTTATGCTATTATCTTTTGTTTCTTTTTTCTTCATTAATGTCTCTCATGTAGTGACACTGGATAATGATGAGTCGTAGGGTCATGAAATTATCTAAATGACTAAATCTCAAGGAATTTAGCATATGCTGAATTAATATTTAAAGATGCTATCATAAAAGGAATGCCATAGGATTTGGGTTTCAGTGACTTGAATTTGAAGAGAGGAAGTAAGAGCGATGAGGTAAAGCTGCCAAACCACTAATCCTATTATTTTTGTCTGGTCTACTTTTGATGCATAACTTCAGTCGTCAATGTACAAGCTTGAGCTTGTTGTATAGCATCTGACAATATGATAAGTTTCTATTTTTTCAGTAGCACTGCTTGATCAGTGTGTGTACCACTTCATATGTCATTAACTGACAGTGCATGTTGGACTAAGAATTAACCATATCTAGGGAAATATATTTATCTATTGCATGAGTAAGAGAGGTTGCTTGAATCTTACGTTCATGGTGTATGCCGAGATCAACATTTCTGAATCATATTTGTGTTACAAATTTCCTATGGCTCTTCATATTTTGTATGAAGCTCACGTTGGCTCATGTTACTTCCAGGTAACACTGCACTCCCAAGTGAAGGCCACATTGACTGTTTATGATGCTTGGCTTGATCTTCAAGATGGATTTGTTCATGCTGGACAAGGAGATGGAAGACCTATTTCTGGCTTTTTTCCACTTGTCATATCTTCAACTTCAAGAGCAGGACTCTTATTCAGTGTATGCTTGGGGAAGAAATTTGCTGAAGGTATGGACTTCTTTGTTTGGATAATATGAGGGCATAGGCTTCTGCTTTTGTAATTCTTGACTGTTTATTCACATTAAAATGTCAAACACTAGTGGTTGTGCCTTATTCTTATAAGTTTATCATTAACAAGACCTATATATGATAGCCTCTCATCTGCTTACTCCTCTCACTTTGGCTTACATTGATGACAAGTAATCTACCCCTTGCTTCACAGATGAAAATAAGGCTCAACAAGACAGCATATTAAACATCAGATATGGAATTGCTGGTGATAGGACCATTGGGGCACACCCCCCTGTGGCTGTGAAATCAAATGAAACTGAGGGTACTGCTCAGGATTTGATCTTCAGGAGTGCTCTAGTTTTGCAGCAGCCTGTGCTTGACCCATGCCTGGCTGTTGGGTTCCTGCCCCTTCCTTCTGATGGTCTTCGAGTTGGGCAACTTGTTACCATGAAATGGAGGGTTGAAAGGTTGATAGACATTGAGGAGAAGAGAGTTCCTCAAAACAATGTAAGTTACAATAATCCTACTCTTGGCCAAAATTGAGCTACAAGTTTTTAGGAATAAGCATGCATCCATGTCCCTTCATCTTTTGAGTTAAAATTTGGTAAATTAATTGCAGCAAAAGACCTTTATTTGTATTATCATATACTTTCTTTCTGGTTCCCATCACCTAGGCTGGGATAAGGAAAGCATAGGGATGCTTTATATTTCTCATAAATCTGTAGAGAAGCTATTAGTGAATACTGTGCAACTCTCCTGCAATTTTGCGTGCTCAGCTACTATCTATCTCGTTTGACAGGTTGAGATGTTATATGAAGTCAATGCAAATTGTGAGACTTGGATGATTGCTGGGAGGAAGAGGGGGCATGTATCTGTCTCCACAAAGCAAGGTTTGCAAACTGATTCCCTATTCACTTCATAATGATAATTCCCAATGGCTTTGTAGCTAAGCAGAAAACATTCATATATCATTTCTGCTGTATGTAATTACCATTTTTTTTATTCCGATACAGGTTCAAGGATAGTGATTTCCATATTATGCGTGCCACTTGTTGCTGGTTACATCCATCCCCCTCAACTCGGGCTACCAGATATTGATGAGGCGAATGTAAGCTGCAGTCCTGCCGGACCTCACCTGGTTTACGTCTTGCCTCCTGCTCTCAGTTCATCCTTCTGCATTCCAGCGTGATCGTCTCTGGCTTCTCCTCATACCAGTCATCTCTGGTCATAATTCTCCACTCTTGATAAGTAAATTCCATTCAATGAAACTTTTAACAGTCAGAGATAAAATTTCAGGCATCCAATTTTGATTTTGCTTGATATTTGTAAATTTGCGAAATTTTTCCCCCTTGCATTGTTGGGAAAAATCAAGAAAACTTCATTGATTTAGATTAGAATAGATGGTTCTTTCAATGCCTTCAATATCAGTTGTGCAATGTTCTTGGCTCATGTACATAAGAACTTGGGATAAGGTTAATCACAACTTCACCTTCACATGGTGGTCAAATGATTCCAGTTTAATTTTGCTTGCCCATTTAATTATTATTTTATTATCAAAACAATAAAATACTGATTTATATTATCAGGTTATGTATTTAAATATAATTTAAAATTAATATTAAATAAAAATATATCATTTATTAATATAATAACCTATCCGGGTTGAGTTCAAGTCAAAAACATTATGTCCAAACTTTATCCAAAATTAATCAAACTCGTGTGTCTAGACAAGTAATTTGATTCATTGTCAAAGTATCATATGACTATGTGATATTAATTTTGAAACTCACAATTTATTCAAGAATCAAAAGATAAGAGTTTATTTAAGTTCGAGATTTATTTAGTATTTTAACTAAAACATTTACCTTCCCAAAATCATTGAACTCGAGACAAAACATTGAGGTATCTAGTAAGAAGGAAGGGCGTATATTAATGAACTTGTAGTTTGAGAATATTTGGAAGACACATGGGGGTGTGAGACAACTAAATGTATGCGAACAGGACAATGAACAATTAATGCAAGATGGGGTTTTTATAGATTGATGGTGAAACTTGAACAAAAACAGTGTGACTAAGCACTAACCCAACACATGCTGCAATTAATATGTTTCTGATTATTCTGGTGATGCAATCAAAAAGAATCCCATCTTCACTCCCCTTTTCTTTTAATTTATGATTTGTTTCCCTTTACTTTGATGTTAAGAATTTGCAAGATCTAGTTATTATAATAAAATATTGATCATTCTTAATTGATTGTACGATAATTTTTAAGTTTTTCTTGATGTTTATTTTAAAATTTATCAATCCGTATAAGATGACAGGTAAACAAATTCCATTTCTTCAAAGACAAGATAATGCATTTGAAACAAACCCAAAAGGTTAGTGATGATGCATTTTACACTAAAATTTTTATTAAAAATTAAACTGATTAATATCCAAATTCAACAATTTTGTGTAAGAACAGTAGTAAGTACTCATTTTCCTTCACAATCTTTTGTACTGAGGGGGGAAGAAACAAACAAATTTTCCACTAAAATGATTGAGCAAAATGAGACAATATTCATGTGAGTGCATTTAGGGAAATGGGGTACATGGTTTCATGAAGGTTGTGAGATCACAAGGAGCAAGTGTTCACCAATAGGTGGAGACTAGAGAACAAATTGATAAAAACAAAGCACCTAAATAACCCCCTTTTTTTTTTTTTCTACTAATTTGGAAAAGAGATATTTTGGATCCAAAACCTAACTAAATGCCACTAAGAATAGCATGTTTCATTATCAAGGATTTTAAAAGATAGAGATCTGACAACCCCCCACCCTACAGCAATCCCATCAGCTCACAACCTCCACAAAGTCCCATCCCACCCAATAAAGCATCCCTATCTTCTCCAATTTTTACCTCCATTCCTCCATTCATTTGGTAGGCGGCCAAGCTCACATGGGAGCAAGGGAAGTGCAAAAGAAACAACCTCATCATTACCAGTCACTGTGTTTCAGGATCCAAATCAAAACCCTTTTCTTTGCTAACAACTTGTGCCACTTTTCTCCATTGAAAATTGTAAAGAAGCATCTTAGTATCATGAGAGAATTTTAGAGATTTACTATGCAATTTATAAAAAAAAAAAAAGTATATCTATATGTACTAGATAATTCCCTTTCAATATTTGATCAAAACAATATATTATATTGATTCGTATAATTTTTTATTAATATCGTAACATATACATACCATAAAATATAAATAACTACAAAAAAAAATTGTAGCAAAACTTATTTCATTATTCACACAAAACTTTGCTTTAAAGTACAAAATAAGAAAAATGGTTATCAATTTTCAAATTGATAACCATATTATAGAATACATAAGACTAAGTATATTTTCAACAAAAATATCTGGTTTGGCTTCGTCACACCAGACTCTAAAAAAAAAAAACCTTAATCTCAACATTTATGTATAATTTTCATTTTTAATTAAACTTGTTCGAACATTATCATCTTCGACATCATCTAAGTAATAATTTTTTTTTTATGTATAATTTCACTTCTTCGATTTTTTCTTAATTTGTGAACCAAAATTTTTTTTTACCACATCAGCATCTCCAATCCAACCGGACTTCGCCCGGGCCGACGATATGCTGACTAGGCTTCTTAAACGATACCATGTGGCTGCTGACCATGAAGGCAGTTACACGTTCGGAAACCCTAATATCCTCCATCTTTAATTCTTGCAACCGCCGCACGTACTCCGGCACGTGGAGGAGGTCCCACACGACCCCCACCCCGCCTGGTTTCAAGACCCTCACCATCTCCCCCAGCGCCCTCATCCTCTCCGCCGCAGCCTCCACCGTACGGTGGCCGTATTCTTTTCCCACCGTGTGCACGAACACGGCCGATACCACCACATCGAAATAGTTATCCCCGAACGGGAGACTCCTCACATCACCTTCCCTGCACGTCACGTACTCCCCCACGCCTGTTTCAAATTCCCCAATCAGCTTAATATAATTAATACTACGTAATTTATTATGAATTTATTATTTTACCAAAAGTTGGTAGCAAGCAGAGCACTACAATTAATGGGGGAACCAAACAAAGGTAACCGCGAAGGAAAAGAACAGTCACAAACCTTCCACGTTGGCAGTCCGCAGCGTGGACAACGTAGTCCGTTTTGACCGATCCAACCCAACAACCCGACCCGAACTACCAGTCTTTTTCAGCTGCGTCGCCACCGCATTGAGCAGAATCCCTCTGCCACACCCAATATCGAGCGCCAGCTTCACCGTCGACCAATCGTTAACCGACCCCACCATCCGCTGCGCCATGTCGTAATGTAACGGCCCAGCGGAGTAAAAGAAGTTCGCCGCCGCGAAAAACAAGCAAACTGCCGAAATAGCCGTGACGGCGCCACTGAACCCGGTGGAGAAGCGGGCAGCACCTGGACTGGAAAGAAATGTGTGGAAGAAGTGGAAGACGGAGTCGAAGTAGAAGAGGAAGAGGACGGAAAGTAACGAGAAGAAAACAGCGTGGCACAAAAGAAAAACAAGAGTTTGCCACTGGTCCATGCCGTAAATGGCATAGATCTGAGTCCAATCTCGGCTGCTATTGCTTTTTCCCATGGCGTGATTTCCACTTTGTATCTCTTTCTCCTCTTGATCTCTGCAAAAACTGAAAAGAAAAAAAAACAAAAAAGATTCAGTAAAGTAACTCACTATAACAAATAAATTTCGCTTTCCTTTCATATACTTACCAAGAAAAGAAGAAACAGCTTGAAATTTGAATGCTTGGAATGATCTTCAACACTTTTACTACTTTCTTCGAGTTTTTCCTTGTTGGGTTTTCGTTGAATTATCTTATCAACCAAATTAGCTAATGTTTTCGAAGCAAAATCCTTTGGGTGATCCCAGAAATGATCACTCAAAACAGAGAAAAAGAAAGTAGCAGAAAATCGTCTCGAGAGAAAAGATCAGAGAAAAAGAAAAGGTCATATCATATGATCCATACAGAAGGGAACAAAAAAGACAAATGGATCATGATTTATAGCAATATGAATCAGCAAATGTCAGTCGTACTGGCATTCGAGGATCAAATGAGAATGATCTCATTTGCAATGAACAATTTTCTTTTTTTTTTTTAATTTTTTCACGCGCTTTCGAGTTCGTCCTTTGGGTTTTTTGTGAGGCTGATTTGAATTTTATAGGGACAAGAGAGAAGGAAAATTTTCTTTTTTTTTTTTTAAGCTTAAAATCTAATGGAAAATTTTCTCAGTGAGTGGAAAATGTACGGAATTCTCCTCAAAGAGAAAGAGAAAGAAAATTAGAGAGTGACTGAGAGAGTGGGATTCTGGATTAGTTTACTATTATTTTATTCCTCCACGTAAGTAACAAAGGGCAAAATGGGAATTAAGAAATTTAAGACGGCACCGTATGACTTGTTAAGTTGGAACATTGACTTTTTCTTTCATTTTATTTTCTTTCCAAGTTTGAAATCTAATGGCGCTGCCGCCATAATTATTTTAATTAATTAGGGAGATGAATATTTTTATATTAAAAAAATTAGTTTAATTTAATAATAATTATTATATATATCTTAATATCACATTTTTTAAATTTTATAAACAAATTTATCGATAGATATTATTTGACATAATCAAACATAGAATACGTCGTATTCAAATTTAGTTTTAAATATCAAGTTAGAGTTATTTTTTTATATAAATCGAATTTGATTGCTCACATAAAATTATTCAGTTAAGGTCAAATACAAACTATCTAAGCATCATATAAAATTAAACCTAATATATTTGTCTTCATGACTCTAAAAGATAAGAATCCTATAAAATATTAAATTTATATTCTAGTAACCATCTTGAGTTTAAAAATTAAATTTAATAAAAATTTTAAAAGTTGGGTTTTGTTTAATTTTCTTTTTTACTTTTTCTTATTTGGTACATGTTAAATTAATGTTTTATTTAAATACATATATATTAATGCACAATATTTTCGATCATATACTATGTAAAATAAATAAAGTATTTTGAACTTTGAAGTGTATATCAAACAATTTCTTCATAATTTTTTTATTCTTTTAATATATACATAAATAAATTTGAAATGTAATTTTCTTTTTTGAAAATGGGAAAACAAAGAAAGAAGAAAGGTTCCCCCCATTGCCTACTAATTAGACTCCGCAAATTATGGAGTGGGATGATCCTGACCGTACAACATGGACATCTTGGGATTTATGTAAATTGATTTTTTTTTTTTATTTTTTTTTTCTTTGACCAAAGCAATCCGCTGTCTCCCATTCAACATTTCATGTTTCCTAATTTGCCCCTTGCAAGTTGTCATGATAATTTTTTCGAAGTGACTAAAACACCCTTTCGCTTTGATTATAATATGCCCCATAAAAAACGAAAAAAAAAAAAAAAAAAGAGCTTGCTTTGATGCTCTCTTTTGTAACACGCTTGTACACCAAAAGACAAGCATGTTCCTGTTACAAAGTTGGATTACGAGTTGCATGCATTTTGTTTTATATATATATTTTTTCATGGAAGAGTCTTTTGAATTTAGATTTTATTAAAGTAGAATATTTTTATAATTTTTTATTAAACATATAAGTATTGTGTGAAAAATCGAATCTATCATCTGTATTTCATTTTGATCGAAAATATTAAAGATACAAAACATTCAATGATGAATTCAGATTTTTACATAAAGAATAACAAAAAAATAATTATATAAAAATTGAATAATAGTTTATATATATATATAATAATAAAAAAATTAAAAACTAGAGATCTTTATCACAACCTTCAATTCGTCTCTGAAGACAGACAGCCTTGTGCGTTTCTCAACATCATTTTTAACGGACAATCGTGCTTTACGGATTGAAAACAGTTCCATCATTGTCCCAGTAAGCAATGGCATGAGTAGGCACGATGATTATATTTGAAGTAAATCCGATATAAGTTTGAATCATAACCCTTCGGAGAAGGGTGTTTTGGTCATATAAGTGCAAGGCCAAAAAAGTAAAAACAACTCATTGAGCAGTGAGGAGAATTAAATAGAATGGGTCCAATGCCACTGAGAAAGCAGAGGAGGAGGAGGAGGATAACGCGGAGAATGACAGGAGAAAGTGAGGGGACGAGGAAGGCACGGAAGATTTGTATTTGCTTTTGACGTTGTTTGCCAATTTGCAGAACGGGGTCCGTGTCGGTACTTACATGGGAACAAGCAAAGCAAAGCAAAGCACCACCGACTTCCAAATTCTTCAACGGACTTTCAAAACCCTATGGCCCCTTAAAGCACAAAACAAATAGGTCTAAAACAAGCCTCTATTTTAATAAAAACTCCCATGCTTTTGCTTCATTTGGTCATCCTATCTAGCACCTAGACAATGTCTTGCCTCTTGTTTTCATAGTTACTTAAATTAGTTTTCTTCATCTTATTACACATAAATTTTGACTAATTAGGCAGTGTTTTGACTTAATAGGTGATGAATTCATGATTTTGCATGAATGGTGGCTTATCATTATTCTAAAACAGGTTGCTTGGGTTAAATAAGGGCGGTGAAATTATATATTTCAAATTTTATAAATATAATAATATTAAAAATTAAAAAATAAAATATGACTATCGTCATTTTTTCATCACCACCTTTGATACGTCTCTATTTTTAATTCAAGGGAAAAAAATATCAACTTGATTTTATAATCGATTGATATATTCAAGAAATTCTTTTTAATCGAAAGAAGGGTTCAGATTTTATTCTATGATTAATTGGTAAATTCATATAACATGAATAATATATGCCGTGTTTTGACATAATACAAAATATTGATACATTTATGACCCAAAAGAAACTGTTGAAACATTTTGGTTGACGATGTTATTCATGTGGGGATCTTGTTTTAATTAATGTGGAAAAGATAGTCTTTGGTTGATAATTTTTTGTTTCCTCCGCTTACTTGACTTTGAAATATGGACTCATTTTCTTTAAATGCTATTCACATAACTTCTTGATACAGATGGACCAAAATATAATGGAAAAGGAAATTAATTAATGACCCATTGCTCTAAATCAGAAATTAATTATGTCTTTACCAAAAATGTTTTGCAATACTAATTAAGAGCTGCTTTTGATGGATACAAATGTGATCTTAGGGGCCACTTTTAATAGATTTTGAGAGTTGCCCTTGATTAAAGACCTAAGGAAATTAGACATTATATTAGGGGAGTATGCTAAGACATTAGGCATTATGTTTATATATTGAGGATAAAAACAACTATATTACATTGTTGTAGGTTATGAAATACCTAAAATGTCTGCAAGTAAATAATAAGAAATATTTTTTAAGAAAATCAAATAGATATAGTTCTAATGACAAGTTATCATGATGTGTGATCATCTAATTGGTGTATTGATGGACTTCACGATAAATGTAAGAAAATGAACAATCCCGATTTTAAGTAAAGAGTTCTTTGATTCTTCTCAAAAGATGAGCATTCGAATTTAATGGAGATATAAGACTAGATAATTTCTATAAAGCTAACAAGGAATTAGATTCGACTTGAATCTTCCTAGAGCCTTTATTCCAGCACAAAAGAAGTCCCTGATAAAGAGCCCATACTTCAACTGTAAGGGAAAATGAAATTCCAATTTTGTGTGTAAATCCCACAATCCAATTGCCATTGCCGTCCCTTATTAAGCCACCTGCTGCTGCCATGCCAAGATGACCTTTGGTGCTACCATCAACATTCAATTTCACATAAGATTGCTTAGGTGTCTCCCAAGCAACCAAGAATTCCTCTTTCAGCATAAACTGATCTCTAAATAAGTTGTCCCATGCCTACTTCGATTTTGTCCATATCTGTTGCCAAGAATTATTTGGCCAGATAACTTCCTATAAATTATATAATATGTAATCTTTATTAACCCTACTAGAAGGCAGCTGCAATTGCAATAATTATCATAATAATGGCATGGCACATGACCAACATAATGAACTAAAGGATCAATGACAGTCATGGATGAGTGTTGTTTTAGTGAATAAAATTTCAAATTCAAATGGACTGGAGGATGTACCCCTAATCAAGTAATGGTTTAGGCAATAATTATCTGAATTGGATAGTCTAGGAGGGACTAGGACCAAATTATTCAATTAATTCATGCATCATAAGCTTCTGGCAACCTTTTATTGGTGGGGAAAGAGAGGGTATGAAGTCAGGGCAGAAGCTATTTTGTTCTTTACAGTGAATGAAATTTAAGATTAAAAAAAAAAGTCGATTTTTTTTTCTTTAAAAAAGGTTATAATTTTGCTTATTTGCAAAGCTTTGTTTTGGACAAATGATTATTGGAAGGAGAGCATAGCACACCTTTAGTATAAATATATATATAAAGAAATGGTTAATTATATTTGATATATAATCACCAGAGATGTATACAGCTAAAAACCTTCTGTCACCCATATACTCCAACAGGTTTGCATTAATCTTCTTGTCACTCACACATAAGCAAAATTATTGCAAATCATTGAAGGACAAGGTTCCAAGTTTGGGTCTAGTTTGATTTATATGTGCTGTCAAGATCAAGGATTTCAACAGTTGCAATAACTAGATGTGCTAACCCCTTTTTTATAAATTCATGTTCGTGATGATACAGTTATCAAAGACTAGAGATTCGAGTATTTTCATTACTTTTTGATACACTTATCGATATTTAATTAATGATACATGTATATCAATCACAATCAATTACTATTTTTTGTAAATATAAGAAAAATAATTATATATGTATTGAAAGGTAATAGACATGGTTTTAATCTCGAAGATAGGTCAATTCAGTTCGCATAGAGTCGTTTTCCCTTAGAAAATACATCAAATCATCTATCATAACAAACATACTAAAAGAGAGGGAAAAAAATTCAAAGCAATAGAAAAATCAAATCTAATTTTAGTTTTGATGTTCTCCTCCCAATTTAAAGACAAGACTACATATGATGTAGATGTCAAAATTGAAAGGCAATGGCATTGAACATGGGGGAGTTGTCGGCAGACATTGCTCTCCATTGATCAAATCTAAAGATTATAGATTGTATTTATCTGGACAGGATTGTGTAATGTATTTTTTTTTATAATATTTATTTTCATGACAGTTTGAATTAGCTCACTAGACATTATCACTTCTTTAAAAAAAATAATAATAAGGATTCTGCGTAGGACAAAATTCGTCCTAATTTATCGTATTTTATCGTAAATTAATGAGCAATAGTTACTGAATAAGCCAGTTTAGATTTTAAAATCCTATTGCAATTCCATCGTAAAGTCTATCACAATTAATTTACATCGTAAATATTAAAAATAGTCTGATTTTTTAATATAATCATCATATACGTCTCAAATTCAATCATCGAAACTAATTATTTACAACAAAATTATTCATTGTAAGGTTTGTTCAAAACTCTTACTATGTTTTTTAGTAATTTATTAAAAGATAAGAACATTAAAAAAATTATATTATTATATATGCTTTTTTTTTTTGAAAAATCGAGAGCATCATAAAGTGTTATTATATATTATAGAAGAATTAAACAAACTTTAGCATAATTATTTATCATTGTCCATTGACTCAAAACCATTCAATGGTACAAACCCATTGTTTTTATGTTCATGGATTTACATATAAATAGTTTTTTTTTTTTTCAATCTAGATGAAGAGGTCATGGTGTTTTTCCCCTCCATCCATTGGCCAATGGATTAGAAAGGATGACAAGGCTCTTAGTCAGTGTGATTCATACCAAGTGAAAAGCCTTTAATAAATTTGGAATACCATGTGTTTGTGGTCCCAAAGACTAAGAGTTACCTAACACATTGTACCATAATTTATTTCAAGAATCAAACCTAACATTGACTTGGTTATATAAGTTTTATTTGACAATGTGGAAACCTTCCTACTTCAAAGTCTTGAACATGGAATTCGGCAGAATAACATTCAAAGAAATATTAAAATTTAATGTGGAGAAAAGCCTAACACCATTTTTTTGTTGATTTTGTTGATTTTCCAGGTTTCAGCCCACATCTAGACAGGGGGATTTGTAGAGAGCAATGGGCAGGTTCTTTTGGGTCCTTGTCACATCTTAATGAGCAATTTTGTTTATATAAAATAATTCTTTTAGATTATAGTATGAAGGGGATTGATTTTCCAAGATAAATGATCATGCTCAATCAAGTAGACCAGGCCCATATCTAAGGTGAGCTTGACAAATTACTTGGTTTGAGTTTAAGATTTAAGAATTTGTGATGAATTTTTTGTTTGTTTCATATGGGAAAAGGATAATTTGCGAATGGACTTTTGCTTTGAAACTTTAGACATCAAGATTATTAATAGGTGGATAAAGATTTTTACCTAACTTTCATTGCATTGACTCTTTTCATCTATAAAGCAAAAGAATTCATTTTAATTCGAATTTATCTCAACCTCTGATATCTCTCAGAGGGAATCCCACATCAATGAAGAATTTAGTAAACTCTGATACTACTTGTCACAACCTTATATTTTTAACTTAAAAATATACTTATTATTTGAGTAAAATCCTTACATATAAGTTTAAAACTCATACCATCTCTTACTGCAATCTAGCATATAAAGATTTTGAGTTCAAATTTTCAATTATAAGATTCCCAAAGCAATCGGAACACCTCAACATGATGTTTATAGTGTTTCAATTAATTACTACTTGTAAATCAAAAGAATCTCAAAGAAACTTTAAAAATGCATTGATTCAGACTCGAGATATGCAAGTAGGAATGAGGTGACAAACTTTTGTCATCCTTTAGCTATTGTATGGTTACTTAACAGGACAAGATACCTTCCCAGTTCCCACTTGATCGTTATATATAGAAACTTGGCAGCATAAACCCCCGTACTTTCTTCCCTTCTTTTCTCTTTGTGTGCACAGCTTTTAAGGGAAATGATTAAGGAACCTAGAATTCCATGAACAATTGGCATATCTTGTTGCCGTTGACAGAATTTCACATTAGATCATTAATCATATGACCTTAATCCATTTACAAATTTTTTATTATCCAATGATGATACTTTTTCTGAAGAAGGATAAGTTAGAAGAATGACTAACATAATTCTGGTCTGCTTTTTGTACGATGAATACATCCTGGTTCATGTTTTACAGTACTTAAGCTGTCGAAGTTCACATGTGAATACGTTCATCTGGTATATCTAACACGAACGTATGGGCCTTTTTGGTGTGCTTTCATGGACTCGAGGTTTGGCTTATCTTCCCAACAACATGTGGTTTGAATGCTAGGCCTAACAATGTGGAGCATTGAGACAATCTGGGCACAGGAGGCTGAAAAGCTCTTCTGCCTATCCCCCACCTCATGTATTCACAATCTAAATGAGGTGTGATGGTCTTGTTTGTGGTTTATATTTGGGTTCTTCTGTACATTAGACAAGCCTGGGGACAATGTCTGTTTGAAGTTTGAACTTGTAGAGAAGCCCCTGCTTGAAAAATACCAGTATAACCAGAATGTTTAACAAAGAAGAAGATTAAAAACATACTCCTTTCCAATTCTTAGTGTAACATATCTATTTCCAGGAACATCCAAAATCATGTATCAGCTTGTTAGGTAGCATACAATAGAAACATCAAGTAGTTTATGCTTTGCATCTGAAAGCATCCCCAATATGATAGGGTTATATTAATGAAAGCAAAATTTTCATTAGAAAATCATTGTAAGGGGGATATTGCTAATAAAAATTGAGCAATGCTACAACTGATAGATGGGCACTGAAGGGTGACATCAATGATCAAACCTTGGAAATTTCATATCCTTGAAATGGAGAATATATTCCACCAAATACTTCTCGGTTATGGTATAAAGCACTGTCAAAATCAATGGTTTGCATTACTGCCATCAGCATCCTTCTCAGCATTTGCAAGCCCTAAAATAGTTTAATGAAGACATTAGGAAGAAATATAGGCAAGAATAATTCCAATTTCGTGTTGAAAGTTGACATAAACTTGAGTCCTAGAGAATTTACAGTCAAATGAGAGGAAAACATCAGAAAACTGTTTGTTACGGGGCAAAAGTTTCTTTGATGCAGAATGACTTGAAAGGCTAATTTCTTTGATGAGCTTACCCTCACAAAATCACCATAATGCTTCAGCATTACTGTATTGGCGAGAAGCAGAAAGTCTCATAGATTAGAAGAGTCCCAGCTTGCATATACAGCACCGATGATTTTATCATGCAGCGTCAGTCCAGAGCAAGCAATAATCCCTCGGTCAAGACCTTCCAAGTACAGTCCCCTACTGAAGTCCAGGGGACGCCCTCCTGCATCAGTTACGACCCCACCAGCCTCTTCTATAATGACAACACCAGCAGCATGATCCCATATTTTCTCTTTGTACCCAGATCTTGCAAACTTTATAAAAATCTCAGCATCGCCACGAGCTATTGCTGCATATTTGACCATGCTATGGACACGCATAGGTTTCTTTCTGCCATTAGAATGGATGAAGAGATATATGAGAATCAAATAAAGATGGCTTCATTAAAACTATATAACTTCAAATCAAGTCTTCCTAACCAACATTCTAGTTTAATCCTCTCATATATTAACATTTTCTAACCTTCAGAAACTGAGTGAAGGAGGAAATTCAATTTCTTCATTTCACTCACCAAGTGCAGGAAACAGATTGAAACTTAGAAGCAAACATCAAAATAACATACTTGAGACCCATGCTGTTAGCAAGTCCTGCGGTAAATGAGTGGTTTGAATTTGCCTTCTCCACAGGTTCACAAAAAGTTGCCAGAGATGGATCATCAACAGGAGAAACCTGTATCAATCTAGCAGAATTTGGCCATTCAAATTTTGTATCCCCGTGGATCAATGGTTGCATCCATGCCTGACCACTTCCTCTCCTTGCATACATCACACATCCTTTTTCCCAAATATCAGAAGGTGGAAGAGACTTTGGCATAGTTTGGTGGCACTGATGATTATAATTTAACAATTCCCTTTTCATAGGGTAATTAGGGCACCCAAGAACTCCAAGAACTAGCTTCCCCTCCTCAATCAAGGCTAGTGCTACAGCATACTGATCACCACGTACAAATCCTAATGTCCCGTCAACAGGGTCAAGCACCCAATGTCTTCCAGTTGGGCCTCCAGTTGAGTTGCATCGGCTGATAGCCTCAAGGATTTTTGAAGTCCCAAGAGCATCCTTAGGACACTGAAGACCATACTTTGGCGCTTCAGCTAAGCATTCATTAACAGTGTTCACTACAGCTGCAAGTAAGTCTGCTGCATCAGACTTGGAAAGTGTTTGGACATCTTCCTCAGCAACAATGGACACATTCTGACCCTCCAAGAATTCTGAAAGCAGCCAACTTACAGTGGCTTGGACACTCCAGTCTGTTAACATAGAAACAATCAAAAGAATTGCTGAACTGATCATAGTTGCACAAACACCCTCAAAGCCATTAACAAAATATGATAAATGTATTCATTGAGTAAAACAACAAACTCTGCGCTTTCAGAAACCATATTATGGTATTAGACATTTATGCTAGAAAAGCTTCTATAATCATCTCATACTATAATGCTTCATCATTTGAAACTAACACAAATACAACTGGTGCAAATAGACTCGAAGAATATGATGATCAGTTAAGAAGTACAAAGGGCAAGCCTATTTCCTGTAAACTACATTGCATTTTTACACTTCACCTTAGGAAGAATAAACAAATGCAAGACCCTTCTTACACAAAATTCTTTCTCCCTGCTAAGACACAACCAAGTAGAGGGACTAAGCTTGATCCATGAAAGAAAAGGGAAATAGAAAGTTGAGGGGAAAGCCAAACAGTTTGTAAGACACCTCGTTTCCTATTTTTAATGACTCAATCAGTCAAACCTCAGACAGTTCTTACTTGTTAAAGCAATCAATTGCAATTATGTGCAAATACTGATGCTTGCAATTCTGTTTCTATTAGCATACTACTGGCATAATTTGCTTCAACTTCAATCCTCAGCTGAACTTTCATGAAACTTTCAGAGTAACCTTTCAACTGCCAAAGGTCCACCCTCCCTCCCCAACCTTTTCATTTACTTAGACAATGCAACCTAACCTTTAGGCCATGCAAATTAATATAGACTTTTCCGAAACAGAACAAAAGTCCTATTTTCCAATTACATGATCCCCAACTACTTATACTTTTCATAGGACCATCAATGTACCATGCACTTGACAATGATATTTGTGGAGTTCATTTTCATCTTTGAACAATGCCACCGAATTCAATACAGACTGCACTTGAATTATAAGCCATAACCTGATATCTCATCAAAACAGATCAGAACAATGAGACGCAGAAATTAAAACTGAACAACAAACTACAAACTCACTGCCACCTCCCGCATTTCCTAAGTTTTCCCATCATAACAAGAACCAATCCGTCAGTAAGGAAAAGTTCTTACTAAAATGCATCCTAACTTTAACAACACAACGGAAGCACCATAATGCCATTAGCCAAACAACACAATGAATATTGTCAATCATTCAAACTATAATTAAATTTCTTATACCAACCAAGAAACAAGCAAGGGCCTAAATAAACACCAATCAAATACCACATTACAAATTCATACCCCAAAAACAAAACCAACCCATTAAAAAGAACATCATTCAAAGCACACCCACCAAAGAAAAAATTGAAAAAAACAAAAACAAAAACAACGAGACCCAATTCAACGAACCAAATACCTAAATACCTGCAATAGTAACAGGAGAATCATCATCCTTAGCCAAAACCTGTTCAGCAGACGAAGAAACCAACCTTTGTTGCACTTTCTGACACAACGAACAAGCCATATGCACAATTCTAACAGCCAAATCCAACTCTTTACCATACTTGTCCCCCTCCTCCATCACTGAAACAAACCCCTTTTTTTTAACAGAAGAAAAAATCCCACCAAAACAGCAACCAGATGAAAAGGAAAAACCTCGGGATTTCTGCAAGAGAATATTAACTACATTCGTTGTTGTTGGTCGTTTCAGTTGTTTACGTGTGTTTTAGTGCAAAGACGGCAATGGCTTTGGGTTTGGATTTGGCTTTGGCTTGGGTTTCCTTCGGCTTTGGCTGTTCTGGCTTGTGTGTGTGTGTACATGTGTACTGAAATAGCTTTATTTCACGTGGGGTTGTTTGGTTTGAAATGTCAAAAAGCGGAAAACTTTTGCGTCCAAAGTTAAGGCTGTTAAGCCACCCTGATTGTGCCACGTCATAATTGTAGTAATGAGGACCGTTGGATACCAACAAAAGCTATATTGGGAATAATAATAATTTCTCTCAACAAAAGCTATATTAGGAATAATAATAATTTCTCTTTTGCTTTTTGGGAAGTTTCTTTGTTCAAGCAATAGGGACATTGGTAGAGGGGCCCCATGAATTTGATGTTATTTAATTTCAGGGGGCCCCCATAAATGTTATAAATTTGAGGAATAGACCCAAACCTAATAAAATCTTAGTAATTTCATCCATTTTCACCTAGTGATTGTTGATTTATCTTGGTTCATTTCTTTTTTTTTTATTCAAGTTATTGGGTTTTAGTCTATACTATTACATACTTCTTGAAACTTGAAATTGAGAACTTTTCAAGAACATCAACATAATATTATCTTGCATTTAAAAATCGAATCTTAAATCATATAGTTTTCAATAAAAAATCAACAAGAATAGAAGAATTAGTAGTGTAGAGGATCAAAATAGTTGGTGTTGTAATGGTAAGTATATCATTGTACATTTAAAAACCAAATCTTAAAATTGTATAATTTTTGATAAAAAAATCAATAAAAATAGAAGAATTAGTAGCGTAAAGGATCAAAATAAATGATGTTATAATGAAAAGTACGCTATGTATATATAAAAATCGAATCTTAAACTGTATAATGTTCAATAAAAAAAAACAAACATAGAAGAATTAGTAGTGTAAAAGATCAAAAGAGTTCTTATATTGTAAGAAATTTTATACTATCCCTTACACTATTTCATGGTACATAAAAGAAAGTTTATAGCAAACAAAATCAAATATACATCTTCCAAAACAAGAGATTCCATTGTTTTTTTTTTCTTTATATATAAATATATGACAATATGCTTCAAAAGCTTTAATATTCTAAAGGAATTTGGATTTTTTCCCAAGAATATTCCAATATGTTATTAGTTTTTAAATTATTGAAAATTATGTAGTGTGGAATGTGGACAGAAACCTTTCAAGGTGTCACTAGGAGCACTATCCTGTGAGAAAAAATGGGCTTCCCAATAAATAGTGGTAGGGCATGAGGGTAGGCTATTTCCAATATCAAGGCCCTGTGAAGTATTTCCTTTGTAACTAATTTGTTAAGCTTCAAGAAGGATGGTGATGGTCTGTGAACTGTTCTTGCCAAGCAAGGGAAAAGAATTGATTATTTTTGTTCATTTATTTTCTTTTTCTTTTCTAGTATAGAAGTGCAATTTCTTTGAGACGATTATGTCTTGAATATCGAGGTTATGGGACATTTTTTTTATTTTATATATTTGAAAATTTTTATAAATAAATTGCGAATACTTTCATCATCTTATAAGATATAAATATTGTTATATTCGAAATTAAAGTCTTTTATCAAAAAATAATTGAGTTAATTATTGACCTCACTACCCTATATGTAGCTAGGTGAGTCCAGTTTTAGAAGCACCATCAAGAAGAATTTATAGTAAAATTCCAATTAGGATTAATAATTTGTCTGGGCAAAATAAGGGTTCTTTACATGGTCTATGTTTTGTCAATGTAAAATAATTAAAATTAGCATTATATATATATAAAATTTGATATATATAAATTCATAATTTTATATGATTATTTTTTAAATATTTTAATCTTAAATCGATCATCGTTTGCACCCTTTTACATGTTGAATTTTTTTATCGATATTAATGCAATTTTAAGTAATTTTCAAATTTAAAAGAAAAACAACCCTTGGCATTTGTTATAAACATAGCATTCAATTGATGTTACAGTCCCATCATCACAAAGCTTGAAGGAGGTACAATTGCTTTGCTCCAAAAAAATTTAAGTATAGGGTAACAGGGAAATCATGTCAAAATGGTCCCCTTTACAATATGGTGCCGACAAGGTACAAAAGTGTCCCATTATATATCCCACATCTCCGCATATTCTTAATGTATGAAAAAAAGTTACATATTATTTATTGTCATTAATGTGTGAAAAAGTTATTTATTTGACTCTCGATTTTTTTTTTTAAAAAAATTACATATTATTCATTGTCATCCGATTGATCCCACCACACAATATGTTGTGATGTCCATGTGCATGAACATATATGGAGAAAAGCTGTGTTTTTCTTTCTTCTTTATTTGGAAAAAAATAAAGACATAAAAGAAAATTATACTTATGGTATATATGCCTTGTTAAGGTGTTTTTATTAATCAAATATGTTTGTTAAGGTATAAAAATAAAGACGTTTTAACATCTAAAATTACATATTATTCATTATCATTAACGTATGAAAAAATTATTTCGTTTGATTCTTGATTTTTGTAATGAAATTTACATATTGTTCATTGTCATCCGGATTGATCTCATCACACAATATGTAGTTACACCTATGTGTATTTTGATACTTATGGTCATATGCCTTGCTAGTGTATTTTTAGTAATTTACTGTTTATATAATTGATGGCTGCTTTATATTGACTGTTTTTCTCTTATTTCTGTCTTGTTTTGGGAACCCCAACCCCCATAGAAAAAAGATTTAAGGCTCTGCTACTACTACTTGTTCATGAAGAAGAAGATTGTGATGCACTTGGACTTCTTGTATTGTATCACAATTAAAATGTTGTTTAATTTGGTAAACACTATCAATCCCTTTCTAGCCCATTTATTTGAAACCTTCTCTCAATTTTCCCACCTTTCTGATAGTACCTTTGATTTAATGTAGTGGTTTGATAATGACAGTTTCTATTTAAATTTATAATCGTGATTAACATAAATCGAAAGAGTTAAATTTGAATATCTTAATAACCAAGATTTTACTTATCTCTCTCTCATTGAACTTCCTTGAATGTTTGACGTATCGAGGGTAATTATATAAGCGTATAATATATTCATTATAGGACTGGTGTGTTTACAAAAACTAATCTTTAAATTGTAGATAATGAAATGTATTTAAAAGATAAAGTTACAGGTGAATTAAATAATACTGGTCCAATTTCACTAAAAAATGTACTCATGATTAAAAAACGATGTACAGTGTCGAACTCCGGACAGCAATGATACCCTATTCTCTTTGAGATTTCATATTCCATGCCATCGTGACACATTAGTAACATTTGACTTTAATCGAAAGAATATAGTACAAACGTTTCGATTGATTGCTGTATTCCTTGTAAATACTGTGTCAGTCGTTATCTTGCGTATCAATAGTAAAATTTTTAAATTCTTAAATATTTTTAATTAATCGCGTAAAATTAAAAAATTTTACCTACTTTCTTCTAGATATTTTTCCTAACCTTCATTAAAGCCCGGTAGATATTTCAGTTCAGGTTTTTACTGTTGTGCAGCAGCTTTCCTGCAACTCAATTACAAACCCCAACTGCCTCGCCCAAGTGTAAGCCATCCACATTATTGCCATGATAGCTGGACAGGTTCCCCTCTAAAAGAGCGTGGAAACAAAACATCGAACTCTTTCTTCCTGATGCCGCACACGTGTCATGCAGCGTACGGCCGTTACCACTACAAACAGTTCGACCTTTAACGTAATCTTTGTGGTCTATAAATCCCACTTCCTATGTCCGAGCAGGCTTATTCGTGCACTTTTATATTTATTGTCCTTTGAATGTAAATCTCTCAAATGGTCTGCTTCTGCTTCCTGGTAGACCAAAGGCGGAAGCTGACGAGCACCAAGCCGGTAGCAGGGATGTGCACGCGGTGTGGCTCGGGAGCTAGCGTTGGGGACATGAAAACGATCACCCGGTTTTGTTACGTTCCGTTTTATTGGAAATCTTGGAGGGCTATCATTTGCACGTTCTGTGGAGCTATTCTTAAATCTTACAGATGAAGTTCAAAAACCCTGTTCTGTCTTGGCTTTTCCTTCAGTTCTTGAAGAGAGTTGAGGGATAGAGAAAGTTTGGGGTTCTTTCACTATGGAATTGTAAGCTTGTAACCTGATTTTGTTCATCTTTTTAAGGTAGTGTAGGTATTGAATTTAGTTGTAGCTAGTTAGCTATTGTTGTAGTTGTCAAAGGGAAAAGTCGGAAACTATTACTACTTAGTCCATACTGTTCTTCCTCCATGTTTCGGATGGGCTTTTGAGTGACATCTAATGGTTTGAAGACCCTATGGAAAGTGTTGGTTTTTCCATGACTAAGCAAAAAAATTTCTTAATGTAAACAGTGTAATGTTTATTGTTTTACTCCTCATGGCTAATAAGCTTTTGAGAAGGAAGGGATGGGGTTATAGCAATTGCTAAAGAAGATGTAAAAGAGGCATATGGCGTGTAGAATAAAGCTCTAGTGGCTAGCTAGGGGGCCTTTATGACAAGGGCAACCCCAAACTCTACTTTTCAACAAAATACAACTCTATTATGAAACTGCCCACCGCAATCCCTTTTCTTGGTATCGGGCCTCCTGCTTCATAATCATAGCTGAACATCAATTCAATCCTAAGCCTCTAGAGCTCTATGACAAAAGAGAGAAATAAGCTAAGATAGGTAAAAAAAAGGGAAGATTGAAGCTTTTTTCCATGAGTTCATGGTGCTGACTAAGAAAGATAGCACTAATTAAAACTACTTTTCTTGTGAAGTCGACATTGTCTTGAGCCAAAAGCAGTAGGGGAAATTAGCTTAATTTTCTTTCTTCTAAAAAGTAGTTAATTGTTACAACGTTAACATGGTTCTTAACAGTACAAGACGTGCCCTATCTCAGGCCAAAAGACCAATGCCTAATTAGAAACAGAGAAACTTGGAGTAACTAAACATTGGGCCATTTCTCGACACTGCATCCGCATGGGTGTGTTTCCTTCTCTGATTGCAGATGCATCCTCTTAATTGCTTCAATTACTTGACAAGTTTCCTTCTGCCATTAATTAATTACTTGGGACAATGAATCCCTGACGACAAGAAACCTCAAAATTTTAGGTTTGCATTTAACATATATATATATATATATATCAAGGTATAATTATGGGAAATGAAAATTTTAAGTTTCATCCTTAATATTTTTGAGTCAGATAGTGAAGTGTCTTATTGATAATGTTACGGTCTACATCAATCTTATAAAGTATTGTTTGTTTTGATGCAATATCTTATAATTTATCTCACAAAAGATAATATGAAATATTAAATGTTCAATATCATATTAATATACAATTGATGTGAAATTTATACCTTATCTCTAAAATTATGACACCTTTCTTTGATTTCTTTTTAAATTTTTTTTTGATATGAAATTTATGATTCTTATATGATGTGAGATTTATATGGTTTCCGGTTGAGACTGTGACACTTAACCTCTTTATTGAGTAGTTTGTGTGACCTGAGAGTGCACGAATTTCCTTCACCATCAAAGACTTTCCTCCATGGATATTTTAAGGTAAAGTGGAAGTTTAGTAGTGGTAGTAACAATGGTTAACATTTTTCCTAGAAGTACATATGCAGGTCGCCAGCATCATAGACAGTTTGAGGAAGATGGTGACTTGTCGTCCTTAGCAATGCCTGAGAGACAAGTGACGTCATCCACGTGGCGTCTTTGCTTGACAGTTCATTCTCCAGAGCAGGAGCCATTTTCTTTATTTCTTTG
This sequence comes from Theobroma grandiflorum, assembly GCA_036013995.1. NCBI lineage: Eukaryota > Viridiplantae > Streptophyta > Magnoliopsida > Malvales > Malvaceae > Theobroma > Theobroma grandiflorum. The sequence goes on from CP142133.1 coordinate 31,148,518, forward strand.
CGGGTGCTGATTGTAATAAATTTCTCATCCTTCCTGCTACCGCCTACCACACCTCAAAGTCGTACTTACTCCTCTTGTCGATATGAACCCTTTGTCTAGTTTCAAGGGAAAAAAAAAACTAAAAATAAAAAAAATCAATTATTGTTTTTTTCTAAATATTTTTGTTGATATTTTTGGTTTACATTTTTATAACAAAAATGAATAAAAAGAAAAAATAATAGATTAATAAAAAAATATAAAAAACTAAAAAACCAATAATAAAAACATAACAATCTTATTGCAAGTTTTTATCAATGCAACTTACCTATCGTTGTATTTGTATTTAGAGGCATAAATGAGCCGAGCTACTTGCCCGAACCCATAAGTCTAGTTCGTCCTAAAAATATTATTATATATATTATTCTTAAAAAAATATGTTATTATACTAAAAAATAATTATCTTTATTTAATTTTAATTTTAAAATATACTTAAAAATATTAATAAAATATTTTTAATATTAAACATAATTAAAATGGGTAATCTTGAATTTGACTTCCAAATTAAATTTTAAAAATATCAATCGTGTCCCCAATCGTAGTACCTAATGACCCTCTACTTGTATTTCTAGGTGTTCAATTTGCTTGATTTGATTCACATCCTTGGTAAGAAAAGGGCACATTAATCCTTTTATGTATCATTGGAGAAGAAAAGGAAAAGAAAAAGAAAATAAAATAAGAAATTTCATAATATAGAATATTGAATTGGAAAATTTTTTTGTTTTTCTTGTGATGTGATAGAGTACAAAGTAATATATAAAAAATTGTACAAAATAACACAATATATTTGAATTTAAAATAAACTGAAATAACTCCTATGATTGAGGAGCTAAGTATGATTAGGAGGATTTGAATTATCCTTTCTTTGCTGAGTCATCTTCCTTACACATAACAACTTACCTAACAAGGTACTTGGATTTAGAGGTATTCATGAGACGAATTACTTCTTGATCCAGACCCAGAAGTATAGTTCGTCCCACATATAATTTAAATAGATAATATCGAACTCAACTCGAGATTTAAATATTATAAATATTAATTGTGTACTTATACTTTTAGGTATTCAGTTTGCTTGATTTGATTCACATCCTTGGTGAGAAAAAGGACACATTAATCCTTTTGCGTATCATTGAAGAAGAAAAGGAAAAAGGAAAAAAGAAAACGAAATAAGGAATTTCATATCATAATGTTGAGAGATGGAGTAGAGAGGGGGCCAAAGATTTATGACATGATCCGAAAATGAATAACATCCAAAAGGGAAAGAGAAGCATATGGCACTAACATGGCAACAACCTATGTTGGTTGACTTGGAAAATGACACTTCAACATATAAAAGAGTTTTGTTTGTTCAATGTATCATCTTTCCATCCATCTTCAACCTTCAACCTTTTTTTTTTATTATATATATATATATATATATATATATATATATATATATCCCCTCCCCTAAGCCCATATCCACACGCAGCTCGCCTTCTGTCACGGTCCCAACGTGATTGACGGTGTACCTCTCTCTAATTAGAAACCTTTTCCATCCCACTTGGATATTTATTTATCCATTTTGCTTCTTAATTTTCTACATAAATATTTGTCTTATGCTATGCACGAGGAGGGTATTAATATTATCTTTAATTACATAATATAACTGAAGTTTGATTTTCGAATTGTAATACTCTCTTTTTTATAAATATATATAAATTCATAATGAATAACAAGCATCAATCGAGTGTTAATTGATATTAATTTCCATTATTTCGTGAAATCAATTTATGAGTAGTGTTACAGTGACTAATCACCACATTTAAAAAAAAAATGGAAAAGTTTGTTAACGGTTGCTTATTGGATTGGGTTTGCCTTTATGGTGGAGCTTAAGATAAATAAGACCTTACTTACTATATATAGTTATAGTTAGGTTTTTCATTATCATTTAATTATATAGTGTCATCTCGTAAATATATAAAGATAAAAATTTAAAATCTTTTCAACATAATTTCTTTTAAGAATTATTGATTTTTAAATTTATTAATTAAAAAAGTAATAACACTCAGTTCATTGATAATAATTAATCTATTTACGGGTCAATAAGAGAAATTCAAGAGATTGTAAAAAAAAAAAATTATGTCGTTGAAGTCAAACCTCTTAGGTCAATGTTATATTTTAGCTGATTTCATGGATATAAGAGGGTTAATTTGTACTCTATATATTTTTAGTAAGCTTATTATGTAATCAAGCATATATATTAAGTTAATTTATCTTATCTTATCCTAAATTGTATTATAAAATACATCATCGTTAACTTAGACTTTAATCTAATTATCTTTTACGTGTCTCTTTAATGGTACAAAAAAAAATAGAGAAATATATATATTAATTAAATACTGGTAAAGAGGATTAATGGTTAAGTTCAAGATTAAGCTTAAACAAAGAGTTAATAGATAACAAAGCATGGAACCTATATTTTTTCAGAAAGCATAGAGAGTAGGAAATGGATGAAGTGTCACAACCGCAACCACAGTTATATCGAACCACAGCCATAGATATGCACCTCATTGAGGTGTTTTTCAGTCTCTTTACAAAAGGAGAGGAGCATGAAATTAATTATTTTTTTTTTAATTTTAGTGCAAAATCAAGAATTGATATTAACTTAATTTAGTACAATCATTAGAACTCTTTATCAACTAACTAAATAACTAATCGATATATTAATTCTTAATATCTCTTTAGGTGGGCAATTTATCCTCAAAATTTTCAACCCATCTTGCATTTAACTTTTAATATACAATTCCTTTAAAATTAAAAATTTTATTAAATGGTAAAAAATCATAACTCGCGACAAACATATTTAAAAAATTTAAGTTCTATTTATAAAAAGTAATAAAATATTGATTATTTAAGCATAAACTCAAAACGTATTAAATAATGTATCATTTATCAGACCAAAATGATGGCAAGAGGTGACAGTAGTCATCCTTTTTTTTTTATTATAGATATACAATTTGAAATATATAAATTAATGATTTTGTATAATTATCTTTTAATTATTTTTACTATAAAATCTTAAATTCGTTATTGTATTTACATATATAAATAAATTTTTTAATATTTTTTTAATAATATAAAAAAGTGTTTTCTTAGTATCTTTGATGAGATATGGTTTGATAAATGTCAAAATAAGCATCATTGTCATGTGGAATACACTAAAATTCCGTTATATCAAGTTTGGACGTAAATCTTCAAGATTGCACTTTCCCACTAGCTAATTACATCTCTTACGTAAAACAAAGTCCAAAATTTCTGCTGTGAAAAAAAAATTATTTTCCCATTTTGCTAGTAAAAAATTTGACTTTGTGATTAAATAAATGATTTCGACTTATGTCACGGATTCATGTTCAATATTATAAATAAAGATTTTTATATTTAATAAAGTAAAGTTTTTTTATTAAAAGCGTGTGTCCTTGATGCTTAAGCTCGTGGAAAAGTTACAACGACGAAATAATTGAAAATTTTGGCAAATGAATTATTTTATTGGAAAAAAACAAATTTTGTTACCAAATCTTGGAATTAAGAAAAAAATAAATAATTTAAAAGGGAAACAGATAAGGACGTTAGTGATCGTGGCCATGTGCGCCAATTCGGCGGATTTTAGTAAAGGTTTAAACATAAACGGACCCTTTGGACGTCAACTTTAACGGTCGTTTTGTCCAGATTCTTTGCACTAGGTTTGGTTAACGGCGTTAAGGTTTTGTTGGATTGCACTTTTTTTTTCTTTTAATTTTTCTCATTTCAAAAATTTGTTATATTCGATTATGTGAAGCGTTAAATAGAAAGTAAAAAATAGCATTCCTAATTTTTTCGTAAAAAAATAATAGGCTTATAACACTTTCTTTCAAAGAAATAAAGTTAATTAAAATTCATGAGAAAATGACTTGTAAAATAATATTAAGGTTGCTTTTGATTTATTTCTCTTTTTGAAGGAATTAAAAATTTGAATTTTGTTTTTTTTATCGGGTTAAGGTTATAAAAAAATTTGATTAAATGAAGATGATACTTGTAGAACTTATAAAGAAAGAAATTTCTTGATCGGTTTAATTTTTTTAGATTATTTTGATTATGTGATGGTTAGAATGATTTTGATTTTGGATATTCGATTTTGACTCGAAAAGAAATTGATCTAACAAGAAAAATAACTCCACAAATTAGGATCTTTATGAGAAATTAATTAAATGAAATAGAACAGAAAGTTGAAGATTACGATAAAAAATTAAAAGAAAAACAAATTAAAAAATTTTAGTTAAAAAAATTTCAAGTGTTATAATCTATTTAAAAAATTAAATTTACGTCACATATTTTAATTTGAAGATGTGAATATATGTTTTTATAAGTAATTTGTTAAAATTTAAATTCTTATGTATATATTTAAATTAATAATTAATTATTTTTAATTATTAAGTTTCCAAAATTATTTTTTTTAAAAAATATAAATGGTTTTGGGTTTTTTTTTTCTCTTAATAACATGTAATCAATAGTAATGTATTTCCCCGTCCTTAACGCCGTTAGAAAGACAAGGAATTAAGTTGAACGCCCCAAACGGTCCCTACAAGGTCACTTGTCGGAAGACCGTTAATTTTTTCCGCCGTCAACTCTGTCTTCTCCAAAGCCGCATAAAAGTGGGTCCCTTTCGATCGTTTGGTCCCAGCACATCAACCATTCCCTTCCAACCAATTTAATTATTAAATTTTTTCTTTAATTTTCCCATTTTATTGAGATCCCAAAAATGTTTTTTATGTTAAAAAACATACAAAAAGCTTGACTTGCAGGACTTTCATGGAGCTTTCTGTTATTAAATTCGGAAGCTTATGGAAAAGCTACTAAGAGCTCACAAAATTCAAAGCTTTTTTCAATGTACTGAGAGAACAAAGAGAGATAAACAGCTGGTTTTTTGTGGGAGGTGATACGTTCCCAGGCTGCTTCAGATACATTGACCATATAGAAAAAGAAATTTTTTTTTCTACTAAACTGGTGGGGTCCTCTTAGTTTTCTCTGTAAATGACAGCCTAATTAACAGCCTGGAAAAGTTGGGTTTATATGCAGAAGCAGCTGCTACACTTTTTGAAAAAAAAGGGCTCTTTTTTTTCTCGGTGACAATCATGTTATCTCAACTTGGCTTTGTCTTTGAACCCCAAAAGAGTTGAACTCAAAACCCGTTTCAGGGAATAGCTGGTTGTTTCCCATATTGGCTGCATTTGGGAGGTAAGGGTATTGATAAAGTTTTGATCTTTGACGTAAAGTTTATGTAATTTTTGCATTTTGTTGTAATGTTTTAGATTGTAGATGGGTAAGCATTGGGGTGAATTAGATCTGAGTTTTGGAAATATATGAACTTTGGGGGGTTGAGTTACGGGGATTTTGAAGGAGTTCCTTGAGGTTTATATACATGTTTTTGGAGTTTTATGGGATTTTGGGGTTTCTGTAGATCTTAGTTTACAGGGCTTAAGGCATTGTTTTGATGCTTTTTTGTTAATGTTTTGTGAAGTTGGGATTATTGCTAGGCATTTTTGAGTTATTGAAAAAGTGGAAGATGAAAGTAGGGAATTTTGTGGCGTTGGTTTTAGCTGTTGTTTTGTTTGAGTTTTTGGGTTGTGGAACACAGGCGTCATTCACTCCTGCTGACAACTACTTGATTGTTTGTGGTTCTTCACAAAATGTCACATTCCAAGGTAGAACTTTTGTTCCTGATTCGGGCCATTCCTCTCTTTCTTTGAAGAGTGGAAGTTCTTTTGTTACTAGTTCTAATTCTAGTGCTCCATTTTCAATATATCAATCGGCTCGAATTTTTTCTGGCATTGCTTCTTACAAGTTTAATATCAAGCAAGAAGGTCGGCATTGGGTCCGGCTCTATTTTTATCCTCTTCCAAAATCAGGCCAGAACTTGACCTCCGCTCCAATAACAGTTGTCACTGATGGTTTTGTGCTCTTGAATAACTTCACTTTCAAGAACTATAAAGATTCTTTTTTGTTCAAGGAGTATGCAATCAATGTGACTTCTGATACCTTGACCCTTACCTTCATTCCTTTAAACAATTCAGTTTCATTTGTTAATGCAATCGAAGTTGTCTCCATCCCAGATGCAATCCTTCCTGACCAGGCATTGGCTCTGAATCCTTCTACTCCTTTTAGTGGTCTTTCAGAATTTGCCATGGAAACTGTTTATAGGTTAAACATGGGTGGGCCGTTAATCACTGCTCAGAATGATACCCTTGGAAGAACGTGGGAGAATGATGTGAAATATCTCCATGTAAACAGTTCTGCTCTGAATGTTTCGGTCAATCCCTCTTCTATCAAATATACGACTTCGGTTACAACAGAGACAGCACCAAATTGGGTCTATGCCACTGCTGAAGCCATGGGAGATGCAAATGTACCCAGTATGAACTTCAATGTAACTTGGGTCTTCCGTGTTGATCCAAACTTCAGGTATTTTGTTCGGGTACATTTTTGTGATATCTTGAGTCAGTCTCTCAACAATTTGGTTTTCAATCTGTACATAAATGATGATATCGCTGTTGCAAGTCTTGACCTCTCAATGTTGACTGGAGACCTAAACGTACCTTATTATAAGGACTTTATCTCCAATTCTTCAGCAGAGTCCAAAACTTTGACTGTTAGTATTGGTCCAGATACAGTTGCAGACATCACTAATGCAACAATGAATGGATTGGAGATTATGAAAATCAGCAATGATGCTGGAAGCCTGGATGGGCTTTCTTCTGTGAAGAATCTCCTTCCTAAATCCTCCTCAAAGAAGAACAACATAGGGATAATAATTGGCTGTGTCATTGGAGCCATAGCTGCAGTGGCGTTAACTGGATTCTGCTATTGTTGCCTGGCATCACGCAAGTCAAAAACTACTCATCAAGGACATCCATGGTTGCCTTTACCGTTATATGGAAACTCTCAGACAATGACCAAAATGTCCACAACATCACAGAAGAGTGGAACAGCAAGCTGCATTTCGTTGGCATCTACCAATCTCGGCCGGTTCTTCTCCTTCCAAGAAATCCTTGATGCTACCAACAAATTTGATGAGAGCCTACTTCTTGGAGTTGGTGGTTTTGGAAGGGTCTACAAGGGAACACTTGAGGATGGAACTAAAGTTGCTGTTAAAAGAGGTAACCCCAGATCTGAACAAGGTCTTGCGGAGTTCCGCACTGAAATTGAAATGTTATCGAAACTTCGCCACCGCCACCTTGTCTCTCTTATTGGGTACTGTGATGAAAGATCAGAAATGGTTCTTGTTTATGAATATATGGCTAATGGACCCCTTAGAAGTCATCTTTATGGAACAAATCTCCCACCTCTATCATGGAAGCAACGACTAGAGATATGCATTGGGGCTGCTAGAGGACTTCATTATCTCCACACCGGTGCAGCCCAAAGCATTATTCACCGAGATGTGAAGACAACAAATATTCTATTGGATGAGAATTTTGTAGCCAAAGTGGCAGATTTTGGTCTCTCAAAAACTGGTCCAGCTTTAGATCAGACACATGTGAGTACTGCTGTTAAGGGTAGCTTTGGTTACCTTGATCCTGAATATTTCAGAAGGCAGCAACTCACAGAGAAGTCAGATGTATATTCATTTGGGGTGGTTCTGATGGAAGTTCTCTGCACTAGGCCAGCTTTAAATCCTGTTCTCCCAAGAGAACAAGTTAATATTGCAGAATGGGCAATGAGCTGGCAGAAGAAAGGTATGTTGGATCAAATCATGGATTCTAATCTGGTGGGGAAAGTGAATCCAGCTTCTCTAAAGAAATATGGAGAGACAGCCGAGAAGTGCCTGGCTGAGCACGGCATTGACAGGCCATCAATGGGAGACGTTTTATGGAACCTTGAATATGCTCTTCAGCTGGAGGAGACTTCATCAGCACTAATGGAACCTGATGATAACAGCACCAACCATATTCCAGCCATTCAGTTGACACCACTTGAGCCATTTGATAACAGTGTGAGCATGATTGACGGGGGGAACTCTGGCACTGATGATGATGCTGAAGATGCTGCTACAAGTGCTGTATTTTCACAACTAGTAAATCCTCGTGGACGATAGATGACAAGTGGTCCTGCCCCTGCTGTGATCTTAACCCACTGGACATCATTCTGAAGATTCAGTTCTCCTTCCCTGATACTTGGAAACATCCCAAGAGATTGAATGAAGGTTTTTCTTCTTATCACATTATTCTGTTTTTTTTTTCCTCAAAATTTTCATTCATAGTATATTTAGTTTGTAATATAGGTGAGTGATGGCTACCAATCAGTCCATCAGAAAGATTGCACGTACCGTACTATAAAATTCCATTATTGTTGATTTAATTCATCTGGGTTCCAGATGCCCCATGTTATTATTACACAGTTACCAGACAAGGAATATGTTATTTGTCTTCTGTTCACTGGATGTGTTCATTCTATCAAGGCATCACTTACTATTTTCAGCTGCTGAACTGACTAGCAATCTTGGAATTCCATTACCTTTCATTTTGATTTCAAGTTATGGTTAGCTCCTGGATTATTTCTTCCTCTGACAAGCTCTGGAATACATTGGCATCTTCCTTACTAGTTGAGTACATGTAGGAAAATGAAAAGCTATGCTCATATTTGGTTATTAACCATAAAGAAGGAATAATGCTAATTATTTCCCAAAATAAACAATTGAATGAATTTTTTTTGATAAGCCGCATATTTGGCAACAAAATAATTACCTTTTAACGATGTAAAGCCATTATAAAAAGCATCGATACAAACCCAGAAATTTGATTACCAAAAAAATAAAAATAAATTACTGAATGATTTTGTTGATGTTTCTCATCTTGAAATATTCGTCTGTAATTATTTTAATTTTTTCGGTTTTAATTATAAAATAGTTCGGGTTAAGTAGCTTAAAATCAAATTAATTGACTAAAGTTGATTAATCCATTAAATCAATTAATGGTAAAATCAACTGATTCGGTTAATATTTATACAAACATTTGGTTAAGGAATGGAATTTTATTACTAATTTAACCGAATTAATTGATTGCTTACTTCTACTGCCTCTTCAAATAATTGCTTTTAAATGAGTATGAATTTTCAGTTTACTTCTTTGTCTCCTATGAGATAAAGAGAAATTATATTGTAAAGTTAACTTGTTTGATGAACTGCAAACCTTGATTTACCAAGGCAAAGAAACAAAATAAACAGAAAGACACTTAAAATTTTATCATTTCAAAGAGGAAAACACAATCAACATATATATTCTTAGACTGCATGCCAATCTTTCATTTATTTCTTAAGAACAGGAAGTAATTTATTCTGTGAGTATCGGAAAGTCCAATATTATCTCCTACAAACTATCCCACTTCCACTAGAGGCTCCACTGGTGCAGTCTAGGGTGCCAAAGTCCATCAGCAATGAATCTGTTTGGTCTAGAACTCCGGCTGGGGAGAATATACAGGACCTGCATTCTGCAGAGAGAAGTGATGAGGTCCTGTAATTCTCTTCCCCTCCCACTACTGGCATGGCCACTCCTGGCTTTGCAGGGTTGACGAAGTCTGGCTGGTAAGTCCTACCAAGCACTCCTTCAACTTTTGAAGATAAGCCATAGAATTTGAATTGCACCTCCAAGTGAGCAAAAGAATTATTAGAGGGTATTTGGTAGTTATGGATCGTATCATCTTCCTTGGTTACTGGCACCACATGGACCAAAATCTCAGCAATGTATGGTAGAGTCACTAAGACACTATTCTTTTCAGATGTTCTCTCTACTGTAAGGTCACTTTCTGGGGATTGCCATGAAGATAGATGGCCATCTGGTATGACAATATCCTTCCCATTGTAAGAGAACTTCAGATGGTCAAATTCCTCATCCCAAGTAGCTGTACGTTTGGCCTCAAGAGAGAAGGTTTGAGTACCAAAGAGGACACCAAGTGATTGGATCCAAGTATAGTCCCTGGTTCTGCCTGCTGGCCTCAGGCCAATGAACCTGGCATTGATTTGGGGGTTGAGATCTGATACCAAGCTGAAATGTTCATTGCTCTTCCCATGGAAGTAGAACACAATGCCATCTCCACCAATGAATCTCGGGTCCAAGCATGCTGCTCCAGGGGCGTTGCAGTTGGGTTTCCGATCTATAATCACGAAATAAACTCTTGTTAGAACTTATAAATCCACATTAAATATAAGTTTATCATGAAAAATTAATGGTTTGTAGTTCTTACTTTTGCATTCAGCCTGGCAAATGGGGGAATCACAATTAAAATAACAAACTTTGGCTTCGGGGTTTGATGGCCTTGTTGAAGGGCATTGAGCTGGGCATCTCATAGTCCTGCGAAAGCATCTACTCCGGGGTGAAAAGCAGGTCGTCGTCTCTGGACGATTCTGTGCATCAATCTTCACCAGGGCTGATATCAAGAGCAACAGAATGATCAAGTAGGAATTGTTGCAAAAGGCCTTCCATCTTCTGTTTCAATGGCCTAAGCTACAAAAAAAGAAGGCCTTAGACCCAACTGCAGAGGCACATTCTTGTGATCTGTTATACTTCTCTTTATAGAAATTGACAAGTTGGAATTATTTTGTATTCTTCTACCATTATAAGTAACCCTGTTATCTTATTCTAGAATTTAGCTCAATTTTGAAGCAGGAACATGGTCTAGCCAGGACTGTTGACAGGATTAATTGCTAAAATCTTGGTCACTGCTTTGGGACTCGTAATTATGATCTAAAATTTGGCAGTTGACAATCTCCTATTTTGCTTTCAGATGGCTTCGTTTTTTGTTAAAGTGATAGCAAAAGGCTTTTGCTCAGGCTAAGCACCTTTGGCATGGCGTTAATGCCTTTCTTAAAGTTCATTGCAGGGCTTTTCAGCAAGTTAAAACCCTGTATGGGCAAATTTCAAACATGAAAAAATAACACAAAAAATGAAAAATCAGTAGGATATTGTTCACATATTGACACCAAATGACTACAACTGAGCCTTCCCTACATAGTCAATGCAGAGGAAACCAATAGTTCACCTCTGGAAGGAGTAAACAGAACAATTCAGGCCTGTAACTCCCCAGAATTTGAGAGTGACAAGTCTGAATCATCCCCAAAATTCTGTATAAAAGATAAGGGTTCCCTGGGCTCCCCATTCACTGCCCATTTCTCTCAATATCAACAAACGCTATTAACATGACCTGCTCCTAAAAGAAACATCTACAGGATTTACCATCAAGACTTAGAAAAAAAAAAAAAACCAGGACTCCATCCTAGTCTCTGTACGTACAAAACATTGCAAAAATAACAGCTCCCACAAGTGAAAAAAGCCACATTTATCCAGCAAGAGTCTATCCAAACCTAGACCTCCTGTTATCTTTTGCATCACCATCAGATACACACAAACCAGAAACATAATCACTGGAAAAGGCAGTCTCACAAGTGTCCAGTTCAAACCGCTTAACCATCACAGATATGAGGTCCATCAAAATCATACACAAAAAGCACATACCAGGCATCAATCCAGCACTTTGATGAGGTCTTCAGTGCTCTGAACCCCTGCTTTTGCGAGTCAATCAGGGCTCTAAACGTGTGCTTGACCTCCCAGCTTATGACATCCTTCTTAAGCCTCTCGATGTGGAAAATCCATTTCCTCAGCCTCCATGGATCTTCAGGTGACAGATTCACCCACTTGACGGCGTTACTTGAATCGCTTTCAATAATCAAGAAATGGGTTGAACACCATTTTGAAGCAATGAATAAAATGAAAGCCTCCCTTGCGGCTCTTATGACATCACCTTTTATGACATCAGTAGATAGTTTCAAGTAGGAATAGTGAAGTAAAATCACCAGAAATCCTTGCATGAACAGGAGCCAGACCGAAAATGGTGGAAGCGTTGACCATCTCTTACAATAAGATGCCTGCCTGTAACCTTGGAGGTAAACTTCAAAAACGAGTGACAATCAACACATGTTTGAAGGTTCTTTATGATTGTAAGAGTGGTTCCCAGGTCAGTACTGATTAGTCCCCAAGCAACAGCCAATCTTTCACTATGAACCTTTAGAGCCTCCTCCTTTTCTTCATTTTCCAGGTCATGAATCACCGTATCTATTTCAGCAATATACCCAGCTTCCTTAAGTTTAATATTAAGCTGATCCAACTTTTTATAGATGTCAGCAGACTGATTATGTGATCTATCTCCAGCAACAAAAACATGTATATAGCCATTGATCTCAATCTGGCTCCAACCAGGTTCTTTAACCAATCCTCTATTCCTCAACATGCTTCTTGTTATAGCTGCGTCCTTCCACTTACCTCCAGATGTATATAAATTAGCCATCAAAACATAATTACTGGTGTTTCGAGGATTTAAATCTAACAACTTCCTGGCTATATATTCTCCAAGATCAACATTGCGGTATTTCCTGCACGCACTAAGCAATGGAGCCCAAATTTGAGCTTGTACTTGGACGGGAATTTCTTTGATGGTTTTCAGGGCCAAGTCAAAGTGACCAGCTCTACCAAGAAGATCGACCAAGCAAGTATAATGCTCTATACTAGGTTCTATTCCATAAACCCTTTTCATGTCTTTGAAATACTTCAATCCATCCTCCACCAACCCTGAATGACTGCAAGCCAATAATATGCTGGTGAAAACAACATGATCTAAGCTGAAAGATTCAGTTATTTGCATCTGATGAAAAAGGTTCAGAGCCTCATTTCCCATGCCATGAATTGCATAACCATTTATCATGGAACTCCAAACAGCTAAGTCTTTATGTAAGACTTCCGCAAATACTTCTTCTGCCTTCTCCACAATCCCACATTTGCAGTACATGTGAATCAATGAGGTCTGGACCTGCCGATTTGATGCCAACCCATTTATTTTCACAGAATGTTCTATCTCCTTCCCCAAACTTGGTGACCCCAAATCAGCACAGGCAGAGAGTATGGTGGCAAAGGTTGCTTCACTTGGTTTGAGCCCGGTTCTCAGTAACCTCTTGAATAAATCCAATGCTTCAGCAGGGTAACCAAACTGAGTATACGCTGCAATCATGGATGTCCACAAGAAAATACATTTCTCATCTACCGTTTCAAATACTCTTCGAGCAGAGACAATGTCACTGCATTTTGCATACATGTTAAGAACCAAGTTATCCATCAGATCTTCACCATCATAACCACATTTCAGAACTAATGAGTGAATTGATGATGCTAATGGCAAATTCCCTGCTTGTACACAACCTGAAATGATCTTAATGAACAGCACCATATCCTGACTAACACCTCCCACTTTTCTCATTCTACTAAAGAGATTGAATGCTTCCCCAACATTTCCAACATTTACATAGCCACCAATTATAGTAGTCCATGAAAGGATCGATCTTTCATCCATAGTATCAAAAACAGAACGAGCTCCATTGATAAAACCAAATTTAACATACATATTCATCAGTGAATTCGCTAAAGGAATCTCACATTGCAGCAATCCGAGTTTAAATATGCAACAGTGCATCGATAAAACTAGTTGAAGATTGACGCAAGCAGCCACGACACTAATAAAAGTGGAAGCACTTAGTTCAAAACCAAGAACCCACATTTCTTTCAACAGCTTTATTGCTTCCGTTACACGGAAACCACGACAATAAGCAGAAATCATAGTGTTCCAAGAAATAACATTTCTTGAAAGCATTTCGTCGAACACATTGCGAGCAGAGATTAAACGTGAGCATTTAGAGTACATGCTGAGAATAGATGCTTGTACGAAGATGTCGTGTACGAAACCAAGTTTAAGCACGTGGGCGTGGAGCTTCGTGCCATCACGAAGAGAAGTGAGGGCTGCGCATGCCTTGAAGAGTAATGGGAAAGTAAAGCTGTTTCCATGACCATTAGAGTTGTGTAACATTGAAGAGTAGATTTTGAGGGTGTCCGCGAAGTGACCATTGTTTATTGAGTTTCTGATCCTTAGGTTGACGAGATAAATATTGACTACGTGAGACGAGAGAACTTTGACTGCCATGTTCTCTTCAAATCAATTTGAGCATGGAAGTAAGCCTTTTGTAAGCAAGTTTCCCTCCAAATCCGAGTAGGTGTCTTTTCTTAAGGCAAGTTGATTAGCCCTTGTCTCCATCCTTTATCCTAATTAAACTTATAATAACCCTTTGCAACACTGTCACCGGAAGACCAATTTTCCGTCACCGGAAAAACATGGAGGATTCCGGTCGAGGATGTTGCAGATGTTGCTGCAGTTTCATTTTTTACTCTTAATAGAACCTAACTTAAACTTCACGTTAAAGCTAAACAACCTAACAGAGACAAAGGGATTAAGTATGATATACTTGGAACGTGACAGTTTATGATTTCCCAAACAAAAGTTTTGTCATAGGTAACGTTTGGATGCAAGGGTTTTATCAGGGTCACCAAAAAGAAGGCTAAAAGAGCCTGGTCAAGGGATAGTTAACACGACGGTGGCTTGGCGGGTGGTTTCGGAGAATGGAACTGAGGTTTTCAGGGTGGATTTGGCGAACGGAAGTGAAGCATAAGACCATGTTTTGGTATACAAAGAAGCATAAGATTAGATGGTACACCAAAGATGGGAAATCTGTGAAGTTTTTAAAGTTGCTTAAGAAGAAAAAACTTGATGTGAAAAGATTCTTGGTACCTTTGCTTGGCTGTTGAGAGTTTAATATTGTAGTTTACCAGGCCGTCTTGATCAATGTTAACTTTAACATGTTTAAAGCCCTGATGGGAATAATGAATCTGCAGGAAAATTCTTACTATCTGCTTTCTTTTTTAGCTTCCCCATTTCATTTGTTTCATTAAGAAATGCTGCTGCTGCAGAAACTATTCGCTGCTTTGGATGAATTAGGCAGGGCAAGACTAGGATTTAGTAATAACTCTTGTTATTAAAGATACCATAACAAATTCAGAAGTGCTCCATGTGAGGACCATGTCTATGCTTTGAGAGGCTTATTATGACTGTGCCAAGTAGGCTATGTGCAGAGTCTATTTTCAAGTTATTGAGTCTTCAATTTACCCATGATAAAAAAAAAATGGTAGCAAATGTTGTCAAATTTCTGGTTTGTTCAGAAAGAGATGTCAAGATCTGAGATATAAAGTATATAATTATAATAACTATTTACAGGGAATTTTTCATGTATCATATAGTCTGAATGTGCTGAATTTAATTAATGAAAACATAATTGTCCAAATCTCACTGCAAACCAATCATCAAGCTAAAAGTAGTCATGCTGCAGCTAATTAAATACCAAACTCTTTGCTCATATCTACAAAATTATATATGATTGATTCTACCTTTGGCAAATGGTTTCCGTTGAAATTTTTAAGATAAGTATTCAATTTGAAATCAATTGATGATAAGTGAAGAGACTATTATTATATTTAAGCTTTTAAGATACTCTTAACTAATGTGAGATTGAGATTTTTATTTTTATCATCACTACTTCAATAATCCCCTCACATGTAACAACAACGGACTTAAGGCATCGAAAGGATTCATAAGAAAACCAACCACATAGGGCAACTTGCTCTAACATCATGTTAAATTTTTTAAAATAAATATTCAATTTAAAATTGATTGAGGATAATTGCAGAGACCATTATTATAAAAGTTTTCAAGATATCCTAATTTAATTGATATGGGATTTAGATTTCTTTTATCATCATCTTAATAGTTTCACCGGTATTAAGGTGAATTCCCTTTGTAGTTTTATTAGCAAATACTATGCTCCACCATACTTTAAAAAAATTAGTTTATTATGTGAAGGTAATTGTTCCACAACATTTCCATTCTTGATCATAATGAGGATGGCAATGGTATATTGTACTAATTATATTTGTTCAGTTGTTGGGAGGTACTTTATGATGATGATTTTTTATATATATTTTAAGTTTTAATTTCTATTTCTTTTTGGAGACAAATTTGGTTGCAATTGACTTTGCAAAGGGTTGAATTGAAGATAATATGTTGGGAGTTCAATGGCTTTTCTTTAGCATGCAGAGTTCAATCTTGTTCGATCTATCTACTGTCTCGAACTAGAAATTCAAGAACACTTCTTGCTTCAATAAGAATCATAATTAATGATAAATTAATCCTAACCAACAAACAACAATCAATTGCCTTTGGAGTTAACCAGGCATTCAACCAGATGTTCCAGCTGAGCACCTGGCTCCCAGGCAACCACATAACATAATGACATAAAATGAACAACTAGGTATACTAACACATACATAAATCAGTAGGTTTAAAGGATGACAACGTATGTTTATTTGGCAGAAGCTTTAGCTTCTATTATTCACTGTTTGGATCAACGGATTAGTATTCTACCTTTCATTTCTTGCAAATGATTCCATCTCTGGCAGAGGCACCAAGGGTCTTGTAGCATCTTTGGTAGGGGCCGGTATGGGGAGAAGAAAAAGAGAAGAGAAAAGACAAGAAAGAAGAAAGAAAGAGAAAAAAAGAAGAAAAAAGGGAGGGGTTGGTCAACAAAAGAGAAGAAAAAGGAAGAAAAAGAAAAAAGAAAAAGAAAGGAAAGAAGAAGAAGAAAAAAGTGAGAAGAAGAATAAAGAGAAAAAGAAAGGAGAGGAAAAAAAAGAAGAAGTAGCAAATCGGGCAGAAGAGAGAAAAGAAAGAAAAAGATAAAGAGGAAAGAAATGAGGAAGAAAAAAAAGGAAGAAGGAGATCCGTGGACTAGAAGAGAAAGAGAAAGAAGAAAAAAGAAGAAAGAAAAGAAAGAAGGAAAATGAAGAAAGAGACTCGCAGACCAGAAGAGAAAGAGAAGGAAGAAAAAAGAGGAAAGAAAGGAAAAAAAGAAGAAAGAGGCCCGTGGACTAAGATAGAAAGAGAAGAAGGAAAAAGGAAAGAAGGGAGAAGAAAAAGAAGAAGAAAAAAAGGGAAAGAGGGATAGCCATGGACTAGGAAAGAAAAGGAAGGAAAGAAGAAAAAGAAAAAGAAGAAAGAGAGAGAGTGTGCTACGGACTAGGAGAGAAATAGAAGGAAAGAAGAAAAGGGAAAAAGGGAGAGCCACGGATCGGGAAAGAAAAGGAAGGAAAGAAGAAAAAGAAAAAGAAGAAAGAGAGAGAGGGAGAGCTGCAGACTAGGAGAGAAATGGAAGGAAAGAAGAAAAGGAAGAAGGAGGAGAAAAAGAAGTAGTGACAGTAGCACGAAAAAAAAAAAAGAAGAAGAGGGAACAGAAGCAAAAATAACTAGGTACACGCGCGAACCAATAACGAAGTAGCATCCTATTATTGTGAGGTGAATGGGTACCAAATGTTAAAATTATATTCCTATAAAATATTATATATGTAGCATCTGACGAAAATTGTGGATCGTATGAGTTGGTAGAAAAATTTAGGTTGTTTGTGGATGTGACAGAATTTTTAAAATTCATTTTCTTGATACTATACATAGTACGTATCTATATGTTTTTAAGTATAGGGAAACAAACTTTTGACTAATTCTACTTCAAAATCATGCATTGCAATTTGTGTATTGTCTAGGCCAATGGCCATTATATCGATTCTCAAGATGTGATGATAAATTGTTTACTTCTCTTAGCACGCTAATTTGATAGAAGTGCCATATTTTAAATAATTTATGCATAATGTGCAGTTTATGAGTGAAATATTTTTAATCTATTATGCTTTGCAAATGCATTAAATTACAATGACTTTTACTTGCACGTGATTAAAATACCTTAGGGTAGACCTTGTCACCACATCGGGTTAAGTGTGGTCTTTGTGCACAAAGTAGAAATTGCTATTTATTGTGTAACGACCCTTCCTAGATTATTATCGGCGTTCGAGACTTTTGAGATATTCTGCCAAGTCCCGAACAAGCCTCATTTGACTTTTTCAATAATTCTCTATACACTTCCATTAAATCATGTAAATATAAAATCATGTATATATACACGTGTACTTGAATTCAAAAATAAGCATAATCATTACATTTTTACTTTAAGTCATCCTGTCACAATTAAACTACGTTGAGTTCAAATATCAAATTTTCATTGTATCGAAAATCAATGTTTGCCACATAATAAAACCAGAGTACTACAACTCGACCTCTATCAGCGGAGCGACTTGAAAACGAGTTAGAAATTATCTTTACCTAATCTGCAATAGACCGTGCTCACCAATGGTTTCACGTTAGGCTAATCCCTGTTTGCAAAAGGGAAAAATAAGAAGGAGTGAGTCTCATAGACTTAGTGGTAATCATCGACTCATTAAGCAGGTGAGAAGGAGAAACAACATAAGGAGGGATTAGTTATAAATCCGAAAGTACGCGTAGAAAAACATTTCATTAAATGGAAAGGTATTTTATGCCTTGTAAGTCTTAAAATGATGAATTTCACATAAATAAATATGAAAATTTCACTTATCATTGATTAATAAAAATTTGAGTGTCGATGACATGTAATGTACACAAGAAAATCGACAAATGAGCATTATCCTTAGTTTGGTTTAATCTAGCCCTCAGGCTTATTCTCAGATATCATCACCTACTCGTGGAAACTACCCATGTTATTGTACATAAATCGGGGCTTCAAGTCCTTTTTTACCTACTCGTGGGAATTACCCACATCACCGTATATAAATCGAGGCTTCAGGTCCTCTTTTACCTACTCGTGGGAACTGGCCACGTCACTGTATATAAATCGGGGCTTCAAGTCCCCCTTTTACCTACTCGTGGGAATTGCCCACGTCATCGTATATAAATCAGGGCTTCAGGTCCCTCTTTACCTACTCGTGGGAACTGCTCACGCCGCCAATACAAATCGAGGCTTCAAGTTCCCCTTTTCCTAAAATTGACTATCAATAAATAGTAGTTTCTACTTTCTGCACAAAGACCACACTTAACTCGGTGTGGTGATAGGGTCTACCCCAAGGTATCTCAATCACGTGCAAAAAAAAGTCATTGCAATTTAAAGCATTTGCAAAGCATGATAAATTAAAAATATTACACCCGTAATTTGCATGTCATGCATAAATCATTTTAAACATAGCACATCTATTAAATTGGCGTGCTAAAAGAAGTAAACAATTTATCTTCATTTTTTAAGAATCAATATAATGGCCATTGGTCTAAACAGTACACAAATTGCAAGGCATAATTTTGAAGTAAAATTAGTCAAAAATTTGTTTCTCTATACTTAAAAACATATAGATACGTAGTACGTATAATATCAAGAAAATAATTTTTTTAAAAAAATTCTGCCACATCCACAAAATTTAGCACCCATTCACCTTAAAATAACGGGATGCTACTTCGCTATTGGTTCGCGCGTGTACTTAGTTATTTTTGTTTCCGTTCCCTCTCTTTTTTTTTTCTTTCTCTCCTGGTCCGCAGCTCTCCCTTTCTCCCTTTTTTTTTCCTCTTCCTATCCTGGTCGTGGGTTTCCTTCTTTCTTCTTCTTCTTCCTTTTTTTTCTCATTTCTTCCTTTTTTTTTTCTCTTTTTCTCCTGGTTGCGAGCCTCCTTCTCCCTTCTTCTTCTTCCTCATTTCCTTTCTTTTTCTTTTTCTCTTTCTTCCCTCCTTTTCTCCCCAATCTGCTACTTTCTTTTTCTCTTTCCCTTTCTTTTCTCCCTTTCTCCCTGATCTACTACTTTCTTTTTCTTTTTTTTTTCTCTCCCTTTCTCCTCGATTTGCTGCTTTCTTTTCTTTTTTTTCTTCCTTTTTCTTTCTTTTTTTTTTTATCTTTTTCTCCTCCTTTGTTGACCGACCCCTTTCCTTTTTTCTTCATTTCTTTTCTTTTTTTCTTCTCTCTTGTCTTTTCTCTTTTCCTTTTTCTTTTTCTTTAGCCTGCCTCTACCAAGGATGTTACAAACTCCCCCACTTACAATAGATTCATCCTTGAATTTCAACATCATAGGGCACTTATCTGTACTTTTAATCCTCAAACAATTGTGGATATCCTGCTCGCATTTCCTTTTTTGGTTCCCAAGTTACCTCTTCCACTGAATGGTTTTGCCATAATACTTTCACTAAGATGATGTCTTTATAGCAAAACCTTTTGACTTGATGGTCTAATATAGCTACAAGCTACTCTTGGTATTCTGACCCATGTTCTAATAGTACTGTATCATGTCTTATCACGTGCGAAGGGTCTCGAACGTATTTCCTGAGCATGGATACATGAAACACTAGATTGATTCTTTCAAAATTCAATGGTAATGCCAATCGATAAGGAATAGTACCTACGCATTCCAATATTTCAAACGGGCTAATGTATCGAGGACTGAGCTTCCCTTTTTTGCCAAATCTTTATATTCTTTTGCAAGGTGAGACTTTTAGAAACAAATATTCACCTACTCCGAACTCTAAGGGCCTACGTCGGTTGTCGGCATACGACTTTTGTCTACTTTGAGTTGCCAACATTCGTTTTTGAATTATTTGTACTCCTTCTTCCACCCCTTGTACCATTTTCAACCCTAACAGTTTCCTCTCTCCCATTTCCAACCATCAAATTGGTGACCTACACTTTCGCCCATACAGTGCCTTAAACGACGCCATCTTGATACTCGTCTAGTAACTATTATTATATGCAAATTCTGCCAAAGGTAAGTATAAGTTCCAAGAAACTCCAAAATCTAACACGATCTCTCTTAACATATCTTTCAATATTTGGATCGTGCGCTTAGATTGACCATCTTTCTGAGGGTGATATGCTATACTAAAGTCCAGTCGGTCCCTAATTCGTCTTGTAACCTCCTCCAAAATTAGCTAGTAAATTGTGGTCCCCGATCTGACACAATAGTCACCGGTATGCCATGGAGTCTAACAATCTCATTAATGTAAATTTGAGCATATTGTATTGCCTCAAACTTGGTCTTGATCGGAAGAAAATGTGCTGACTTAGTCAACCGATCAATAATCACCCATATGGAATCATATCCTTCGTTGGTTCGGGGTAATCCGGTTATGAAGTCCATGGTTATGTGTTCCCACTTCTATTCGGGTATTGGTAACAATTGTAGTAATCTTGAAGGCCTTTGGTGCTCTGCCTTCACCTGTTGGCACACTAAACATCTTGAAACATATTCTCTTATATCTTTCTTCAGTCTTTGCCACCAATATATGGATCTTAAATCATGATACATCTTGGTTGCTCTTGGATGTACTGTATAAGCAACAATGTGTGTTCCTCTAGAATCTCTTCCCTTTATCCATCCAAATTCGGCACATAGATTCGAGACCCATATCTCAACAATCCATCGGACCCAAAATTGAATTCCGAAACATGCTCACCCATACTCCCCAAAATAGTCATCGTAAATGTATCTCTAGCTTAGGCATCTCGAATTCGATCAATTAGTATTGGTCGAACCTTGAAATGTACCAATAGTGCGTCTGATCCATTAACCTCAAATTTCACTCCCATGTTACCTAGATCTTGCAATCCTTGCACTATCGACCTTCTTTCCACTACTATGTGGGCCATACTACCCATTGACTTTCGACTTAAGGCATCCGTTACAACATTTGTCTTACCAGGCTGGTAGTGTATCGTACAATCATAGTTTTTCAACAATTCCATCCATTTGCGTTGCCTTGGGTTTAGATCTCGTTGTTGAAATATATACTTCAAACTTTTATGATCCGTATATATTTCACACGTTTCTCCATACAAATAATGCCTTCATATTTTTAAGGCAAATACGATCGCTGCCATCTCCAGATCGTGCGTAGGATAATTTTGTTCATGCTTCTTAAGTTGTCTTGAGGCATAAGTGATGACTCTACCATGCTACATCATTACACACCATAATCCAACCCTTGAAGCATCATAATAAATAACGTAGCCCCCAGACCCACATGGTAAACTTAATACAGGTGTTGAAGTCAAACAAGCTTTTAACGTTTGGAAACTGTGTTCACAAGCCTCTGACGATTCAAATCTTACCCCATTTTTGAGTTAAAATCGTTAACGGCGAAGCTATTTTCGAGAAATCTTTCATAAATCGTTGATAATACCTAGCCAACCCCAGAAAACTCCTAATTTTTGTAACTGTCGTGGGTCTCGCCCAATTCTCTATCGTCTCGACTTTGCTGGGATCTATTTGCACTCCGTCCTTAGATACAATATGTCCCAGAAAACTAATGCTACTCAACCAAAGCGCGCACTTAGAAAAGTTCGCATACAATCTATGCTCACATAGGGTCTGTAGCATGATCTTTAAATATTATGCATGTTCTTCCTAACGCCTCGAGTATATGAGAATGTCATCAATAAAGACGACTACAAATCTATTCAGGTATGCTCGAAACACCATATTCATCAAATCCATAAATGCAGTAGGGGCATTAGTCATTCCAAAAGACATCACCAAAAATTCATAATGTTCGTATCTCGTACAGAACGTGGTCTTAAGTATGTTTTCTTCCTTGATCCTTAATTGATGATATCCAGACCTCAGATCAATCTTCGAAAAGCATTGAGCCCCTTGCAGTTGGTCAAACAAATCATCAATCTTTGGAAGCAAAAATTTATTCTTAATTGTGACTTTATTTAGCTGTCAATAATCTATGCATAGCCTGAGACTACCATATTTCTTCTTTAAAAATAGAATTGGTGTTCCCCAAGGAGACACACTCGGGCAAATAAAACTCTTATTAATTAAATCTTGCATTTGTTCCCTTAACTCCCTTAGCTTTGTAGGTGCCATTCGGTACGGAGGTATTGATATTGGTTGTATCCCTGGAATCAAGTCAATACGAAATTCAATTTCTCTTTCTGGGGGTAATCCCGGTAACTCTTCTGGAAACACATCCACAAATTCATTTACTATTGGTGTCGCCTCTAAGTTCCCTTTTCCACTTTGTACTTCCCCAGTAATTGTCGCTGTCACACTATTACCCAATTGACTGTTGTGACTATAAATAATAAATGACAGCTTTCTCGAGAATTTAAACTTCACCAACTTGCAATAAAATCCACGTTGACATAGTAAGATGCCAGCCAATCCGTTCTTAATATCACGTTAACTTCCAAAATGGTCATTAACACTAAATTCGCATAAGTGTACTTATATTTAATTTGAACCACACAAGAATGAAATATATATTCTGCAACATATGATTCCTTCAATGGAGTGGTCACTACTAACGGTTCATCCATACATTCATAATGTTTGCCTAAATTAGGCATGAAATTTAAAGACATAAAGGAATGGGTGGATCTTGGATCAAATAAAACTGATACCTCATAACCATAAATAAAAAGAGTACCTATCACCACTGCATTCGAGGCATGAGCATCTTGTGACGTCAAAACGAATATTCTAGCTTGTCCTCTTTCGAAAGCACCTTATTGAGTAGGACTTGCCGTTTACCTTGTGATGAGGAAACTATCCCCTTTCTTTTATCCCTCATGACATTCTTGGTTGGCAGTACAACTGCTAGTATGGTAGCAAAATCAGATCGCGTTAGACCATGAGCCATCTCCTGATTATGTCTGAAGGTAGGGCAATCCTTCTTTGCATGACCAACTCCCCCACACTTATAACAGAACATCACAGTTTGATTGCATGGCCTTGTATGTATGTTACCACAGAAGGTACAAAAAAAACCCAACTGGTTACTTTGTCTAGGATTCATATTAGCCATCCCGCTACTCATAGCTCGTCTATAATTAACCCTACTGAAATCAATGCTACGTGGAGGGCTACGGAACTGAAAATTTCTTCGTTGGTTTGGTGGGCTAGTAAACGCGGTTCTTCTAAGCAAATTGCCATCCCTTCGACCTTGTTGGCCAGCTATATTAATATTCGTACCCTTATTGGAGTCTCTAAATCTAGAAGATTCCTCACCTCGATTCTTCTTACTCTTCTCTCTCTCTATCCCACCTTCTATACATCTTGCCTCTATTTTCCTAGTAGCATCAGCTACTTCGAAATAGGAGGTAAATCTTTGAGAGACTAAAACTCTATATATTGGTTCTGGTAACTCCTTGATGAACTTTTTGATTATTTACTTTTTAGTCTGAACAAAGTAGGGGGCATATCTCGATAACTGAGTAAATTGAATGTTGTAGTCTGACACTGCCATCCTTGGCACCTGCCTCAAAGTTTCAAATTCCTACGCCTTAGCTTCTCTCACGTTTTTAGGTAAAAATCTATCCATGAAAGCCTACGCGAATTCTTCCCAAGTGAGTGGAGTGGAGTTAGGAGGTTTAAAGCATTTGAGAGTGGCAAGCCATATTTACGCTACCTCTATCAGTCTAAAGCTTGCCAACATAATTGCCCGATGGCTAGAACAACCCAATGTCGTGCAAATTTTATCCAAAAATACTTGTGGGTCCTCTTCTGAGCTAGTATTTGAAAAAAAAAGGGTCTCAATTTCATGAACTTTCTCAAAGTCATCAAACATTTCCCCTATCTGCTTCCTTATAAGGTTGATACTCTGAGTCTTCAAAGCTAGAACCCATTGTCTCGTTAGGTTGATATACTCTGTACCTCCTGAACTGCGTAAATTCTTGAGTCAATCCTCACAGTCCAGCCGCTATCTCCTCCAACATGGCAGTGGGTACCTCAGGATGCTCACCCCCCGTATCTCCAGAACTGGTATTGGCTCTCTTTTCATCAGAACTTTGGCTGCTGTGAAGCTTGGCGATTCGACCTCTAGGTCTACCTCTCCCATTGCCCCTAAAGAAAGACGTACGTGGTTCCTCCGTGACATCTTTCGGGGCATTAAACTCTCTAATTGCTCTTGAGGTGGCTCGTGTCTTTGGCGATATCTCGATACCTAGACAACGACAAAT
The DNA here is from genome assembly GCA_036013995.1 of Theobroma grandiflorum. NCBI lineage: Eukaryota > Viridiplantae > Streptophyta > Magnoliopsida > Malvales > Malvaceae > Theobroma > Theobroma grandiflorum. The sequence goes on from CP142133.1 coordinate 31,173,343, forward strand.
ACTCCTTTTAAATAAATATCAGAAGTTAGTAATAAAGGTGGCTTACTAAGATTAGGGAATTCGTGTAGCCTCATACCCATAATCCATGATGTAGTCATAAACTATGGATAAGACTCTACACTATCTCGGACACTATGCTGACAACTTGAGAAATCCTAGGATTTTCTAAATCTAGGACTCTGATACCAACACTGTAACGACCCTTCCTAGATTGCTATCGATGTTCGAGACTTTTGAGATATCCCGTCGAGTCTCGAACAAGCCTCATTTGTCTTTTTTAATAATTCCATGTACACTTCCATTAAACCATGTTAATAGTAAATCATGTATATATACACGTGTACTTGAATTAAAAAATAAGCATAATCATTACATTTTTACTTTAAGTCATGCTGTCACAATTAAACTACATTGAGTTCAAATCTCAAATTTTCATTGTATCGGAAATCAATGTTTGCCACATAATAAAACCAGAGTACTACAGCTTGACTTCTATCAGTGGAGTGACTCGAAAACAAGTTAGGAATTGTCTTTACCTAATCTACGATAGACCGTGCTCATCGATGGTTTCACGTTAGGCTAGTCCCTGCTTGCAAAAAGGGAAAATAAGAGGGTGTGAGTCTCATAGACTCAATGATAATCATCGACTCATTGAGTAGGTGAGAAGGGGAAACAACATAAGGATGGATTAGTTATAAATCCGAGAGTACACGTAGAAAAACATTCCATTAAATAGAAAGGTATTTTATGCCTTACAAGTCTTAAAATGATTAATTTCACATAAATAAATATGAAAATTTCACTTATCATTAATTAATAAAAATTTGAGTGTTGATGACATGTAATGTACACAAGAAAATTGACAAATGAGCATTATCCTCGGTTAGGTTTAATCTAGCCCTTAGGCTTATTCTCATATATCATCACCTACTCGTGGGAACTGCCCACGTTACCGTATATAAATCGGGGCTTCAGATCTCTCTTTACCTACTTTTGAGAACTGTCCACATCATCGTATATAAATCGGAGCTTCAAGTCCCTCTTTACCTACTCATGAGAACTAGCCATGTCACCATATATAAATCGGGATTTCAGGTCTCCCTTTTACCTACTTGTGGGAACTGTCCACGTCATTGTATATAAATCGGGACTTCAGGTCCTCCTTTACCTACTTGTGGAAACTGCCCACGCCACCAATACAAATCGGGGCTTCAGGTCCCCCTTTTCCTAAAATCGACTATTAATAAACAGTATTTTCTACTTTGTGCACAAAGACCACACTTATTGATATTTGATTTTTAGAAAAAAGGGGACCTGAAGCCCCGATTTGTATTGACAGCATGGGTAGTTTCCATGAGTAGGTAAAAGAGGGACCTGAAGCTTCGATTTGCATTGGTGGCGTGAGCAGTTCCCACGAGTAGGTAAAGAGGGACTTGAAGCCTCGATTTATGTATGGTGACGTGGGTAGTTCCCACGAGTAGGTGATGATATCTGAGAATAAGTCTAAAGGCTAGATTAAACCTACCTGAGGATAATGCTCATTTGTCGATTTTCTTGTGTACATTACATGTCATCGACACTCAAATTTTTATTAATTAATAATAAGTGAAAATTTCATATTTATTTACTTGAAATTCATTATTTTAAGACTTGCAAGGCGTAAAATACCTCACCGTTTAATGAAATGTTTTCTTCACATACTCTTAGATTTATAATTCTTCCACCCTTATATTGTTTCCTCTTCTCGCTTGCTCACTAGGTCGATGATTATCACTGAATCTATGAGACTCGCGCCCTTTTATTTTCTCTTTTTGCAGACAAAGACTAGCATAACGTGAAATAATCGACGAATACAGTTTATCGCAGATTAGGTAAAAGCATCTCTTGAGCCGTTTTCTAGTCGCTCCGCTGATAGAGGTCAAGTTATAGTGCTCTGGTTTTGTTATGTGGCAAATATTAGTTTTCGACATAATGAAAGTTTGAGATTTTGATCTCAATGTAGTTCAATGGTGACATCATGACTTAAAGTCAAAATTTAATGATTTTGCTCATTTTTGAATTCACGTTACACATGTATACGTCTATGGTTCAATATTTATATGGTTTAGTGGGAGTGTACAGGGAATTATTGAGAAAGTCAAATGAGGCTTGTTCGAAACTTGGCGGGATATTTCAAAAGTCTCGGACATCGGTAACTATCTAGGAGGGGTTGTTACAGTGTTGGTATAAGAGCCCTAGGTTTAAAAAAGTTGTAAGATTTCCCAAGTTGTCAGCGGAGTGCCAGGGGTAGTGTAGAGTCTTATCCATAGTTTATGGCTGCAGCATGGATTATGGGTAGGCTACACGAATTCCCTAATCTTAATAAGTCACCTTTATTACTAACTTCTAATATTTATTTAAAAAGGTGTTTGTCATTGTCTAGGTACTGAGATGCCACCTAAGACACGAGCCACCTCAAGAGCAATTAGAAGGTTTAACGCCTCGGATGATGTCACGGAAGGACCACGTGCATTCTTTTCTAGGAGCAGTAGGAGAGATAGACCTAGAGGTCGAATCGTCGGGCTTCAAAGCAGTCAAAGTTCTGATGAAATGAGAGCCAATACCAGTTTTGTAGATACCATAGGTGAGCGTCTTGAGGTACCCACTATCACGTTAGAGGAGATAGCGGTTGGATTGCGAGGATTGACCTAAGAATTTACGCAATTTAGAAGACATGAAGTATATCAACCAAACAAGATAATAGGTTCTAGTTTTGAAGACTCAAAGTATCAACCTTATGAAGAAGCAGATAGGGGAAATGTTATGGTGACTTTAGGTGAGTTCATGAAATTGAGACCTCTTTCTTTTTCGGATACTAGTTTAGCAGAAGACCCATAAGTATTTTTGGATGTAATGGATAAAATTTGCACAGCATTGGGTTATTCTAGCTGTCGAGCAGTCGAGTTGGCAAGCTTTAGACTGACGGAGGTAGCGCAAATATGGTTCGTTACTCTCAAGCGCTGTAGACTTCCTAGTTCCACTCCACTCGCGTGGAAAGAATTCGCGCAGGCTTTCATGGATAGATTTTTACCTGAAAGCGTGATAGATGTTAAGGAGTAGGAATTTGAAATTTTAAGGCAAGCGCTAGGGATGATAGTGTTAGACTATGACATTCAATTTACTCAGTTGTTGAGGTATGCCCTCTACCTAGTTCAGACTGAAAAGTAAACAATCAAGAGGTTCATCAAGGGGTTATCAAAACCAATATACAGAGTCTTAGTCTCTCAAAGATTTACCTCATATTCTAAAGTAGTTGATGCTGTTAGGAAAATTGAGGCAAAATGTAAGGAGGTTAGGATGGAGATAGAGAAGAGTAAGAGGAATCGAGGAGAGGGATCTTTTAGACATAGAGACCTAAATAGGGGTATAGGTGCTAACATAGTTGACCGACAAGGTTGAAGGGATGGCAATTTGCTCAGTGGATCCACGTTCTCAAGCCCACCAAACCAACGAACAAATTTTCAGTTTTATAGCCCTCCACATAGCAGTGATTTTAGTGGGGTTAATTATAGACGAGTTATGAGTAGCAAGATGACTAATGTAAATTCTAGACAGAGTAACCAGTGGGGTCTTTTTTGTACATTTTGTGATAACATACATATAGGGCCATGTAATCAAACTGTGATGTTCTATTACGAGTGTGGGGGAGTTGGCCATGTGAAGAGGGATTGCCTTACCTTTAGACATAATCAGGAAATGGCTTGTGGTTCAGTGCGATCTGATTTTGCTACCACATTAGCAGTTGTACCGCCAACTAGGAATGTTAGAAGGGATAAAGGAAAAGGGATAGCTTCCTCGTCACGAGGAAGATCAATAAGATCAACTCAACAAGGTATTTCAAGAAGAGGACAAGCTAAAGTATTCGCTCTGATGCCACAAGATGCTCATGCCTCGAATGTAGTGGTGACAGGTACTATTCTTATTTGTGATTATAAAGCATCAGTTTTATTTGATTCAAGATCCACCCATTCCTTTTTGTCTTTAAATTTCATGCCTAATTTAGGCAAGCACTATGAATGTATGGATGAACCGTTAGTAGTAATCACCCCGTTGGAGGAATCATATGTTGCGGGGTATGTGTTTTATTCTTGTGTGGTCCAGATTAAACATAAGTATACTTAGGTAGACTTAGTGTTAATGACCATATTGGAGGTTGGCGTGATACTAGGAATGGATTGGTTGGCGTCTTGCTATGCCAACATGGATTGTTATCGTAAACTGGTGAAGTTTAAATTCTCGGGAGAGCCATCATTTATTATTTATGGTCACAGCAGTCAATTGGGTAATAGTGTGATGGCTACAATTACTGGAGAAGTACATATTGAAAAAGGAAACTTAGAGGCAACACCAGTAGTAAATGAATTTGCGGATGTGTTTCCAGAAGAGCTGTCGAGATTACCTCCAAAAAAAGAAATTGAATTTCGTATTGACTTGACTCTAGAGACCCAACCAATATCGATACCTCCGTACTGAATGGCACTGACAGAGCTAAGGGAGTTAAGGGAACAATTGCAAGATTTAATTAACAATGGCTTTATTCACCCAAGTGTGTCTCCATGGGGAATGCTAGTGCTATTTGTAAAGAAGAAAGATGTTAGTCTCAAGCTTTGCATAGATTATCGGCAGCTAAATAAAGTGACAATCAAGAATAAATATCATCAATAATAAATGAATAATAAATTATCTGTTTCCAAGGATTGATGATTTGTTTGACCAACTACAAGGGGCCCAATGCTTTTTGAAGATTGATCTGAGGTCTGGATATCATCAATTAAGGATCCGAGAAGAGGACATACCCAAGACTGCGTTCCGTACGAGGTACGAACATTATGAATTTTTGGTGATGTCTTTTGGATTGACTAATGCCCTTGCTGTATTTATGGATTTGATGAATAAGGTGTTTCGAGCATACTTGAATAGATTTTTAGTCGTTTTTATTGATGACATTCTCATATACTTGAGGAGTTGAGAAGAACAGGCACAACATTTAAAGATCGTGCTACAAACCCTACGAGAGCATAGATTGTATGTGAAATTTTCTAAGTACGCATTTTGGTTAAGTAGCATTGGTTTTTTGGGACATATTGTATCTAAAGACGGACTGCAAGTAGATCCCAACAAAGTTGAGGCGATTGAAAATTAGGCTAGACTCACGACAGTTATGAAAATTCAGAGTTTTCTGGGGTTAGCTGGGTATTATCGACGATTTGTGAAGGATTTATCTAAAATAGCTTCGTCGCTGACGAGGTTAACTCAAAAGGGTCTAAGATTTGAATGATAAGAGGCTTGTGAACGTAGTTTCCAAACATTAAAAGCTTGTTTGACTTCAGCACCCGTATTAAGTTTGCCATGTGGGTCGGGGGGCTACACTATTTATTGTGATGCTTCAAGGGTTGGATTAGGGTGTGTACTGATGCAGCATGGTAAAGTTATCACTTATGCCTCAAGACAACTTAAGAGGCATGAATAAAATTATCCTACGCACGATCTGGAGATGACAGCAATCGTGTTTGCCTTAAAAATATGGAGGCATTATTTGTATGGAGAAATGTGTGAAATGTATACGGATCATAAAAGTTTGAAGTATATATTTCAACAGCGAGATCTAAACCTAAGGCAACGCAGATGGATGGAATTGTTGAAAGACTACGATTGTACGATACTCTATTAGCCCGACAAGGCAAATGTTGTAGCGAATGCCTTAAGTCGAAAGTCAATGGGTAGTATGGCCCACATTGTAGTGGAGAGAAGGTCGATAGTGCAAGGATTGCAGGATTTGGGTAATATGGGAGTCAAATTTGAGGTCAATGGATCAGACGCACTATTGGCACATTTCAACATCCGGCTAATACTAATTGATCGAATTTGAGATGCCCAAGCTAGAGATACATTTACGATGACTATTTTGGGAAGTATGGGTGGGCATATTTTTGAATTCAATTTTGGGTTCGATGGATTGTTGAGATATGGGTCTTGAATTTATGTATCGAATTTGGCAGGATTAAGAGAAGAGATTCTAGAAGAGACACACGTTGCTGCTTATGCAGTAGATCTAGGAGCCACCAAGATGTATCATGATTTAAAATCCGTATATTGGTGGCAAGGACTGAAGAAAGATATAGGGGAATATGTTTCAAGATGTTAGTGTGCCAACAGGTGAAGACAGAGCACCAAAAACCTTCAGGATTATTATAACCATTACCGGTACCCGAATGGAAATAGGAACACATATCCTTGGACTTCGTAATCGAATTACCTCGAACTAGCGGAGGATACGATTCCATATGGGTGATTGTCGATCAGTTGACTAAGTTAGCACATTTCTTTCTGGTCAAGACCAAGTTTGGGACAATACAATATGCTCAAATTTACATTAATGAGATTGTTAGACTTCATGGCATGCCGGTGACTATTGTGTCAGATCGGGGACCATAATTTACTAACCGATTTTGAAGAAGGTTACAAGATGAATTAGGAACCCGATTGGACTTTAGTACAACATATCACCTTTAAACAAATGGTCAATCAGAGCGCATGATCCAAATATTGGAAGATATGTTAAGAGCGATCGTGTTGGATTTTGGAGTTTCTTGGAACATATACCTGCCTTTGGCAGAATTTGCATACAATAACAGTTACCAGGCGAGTATTAAGATGGCGCCGTTTAAGGCATTGTATGGGCAGAAGTGTAGGTCACCTATTGGACGGTTGGAAGTTAGGGAAAGGAAGTTGTTAGGGCTGAAAATGGTACAAGCGATAGAAAAAGGAGTACAAATAATTTGAAAATGAATGTCGGCAGGTCAGAGCAAGCAAAAGTTGTATGCTGACAACTAGCGTAGGCCCTTGGAGTTCGGGATAAGTGAATATGTGTTTCTAAAAGTGTCACTTGCAAAAGAATATGAAAATTTTACAAGAGAGGGAAGCTTAGTCCTCGATACATTGGTTTGTTTGAAATATTGGAATACGTAGGTACTGTTGCTTATCGATTGGCAATACCACCAAATTTTGAAGGGGTCAATCCAGTGTTTCATGTATCCATGCTCAGGACATATGTTCGAGACCTTTCGCAAATGATAATACATGATACGGTACTGTTAGAACATGAGTTGGAATACAAGAGTAGCCCGTAGCTATATTGGACTATCAAGTCAAAAGGCTTCGCTATAAAAACATCACCTTAGTGAAAGTATTATGGCAAAACCATTCAGTGGAAGAGGTAACTTGGGAACCAAAAGGGGAAATGCTAGCAGGATATTTTTATAATTGTTTGAGTATTAAAGGTACGGATAAGTGCCTTTACGATGTTGAAATTCGAGGATAAATTTTTTTGTAAGTGGGGGAGTTTATAGCATTTTCAGTAGGGGCTGGTATGGCGAAAAGAAAAAGAAAAAAGAAAAGACAAGAGAAAAGAAAGAAAGAGAAGAAAGGAAGAAAAAGAGAAAGGGTCGGTCAACAAATGAGAAGAAAAAGACAAAAGAAAGAAAAAAAAGAAAGAAAGAGAAGAAAGAAAAAGAAAAGAAAGAAGAAAGAAGAAAGAAGAAAAAGGGAGAGGAAGAAGAAAGAAAAAAAAAAGAAAAAAAAGAAAAAGCAGCAGATCGGGCAAAAGAGAGAGAAAAAAAAGAAAGTGCATGAGGAAAGAAAAGAGGAAGAAGGAGACCCGCGAACTAGAAGATAAAGAGAAGGAAAAAAAAGAAGAAAGAAAGGAAATAAGGAAAAGAAAGAAGGAGACCCGCGGACCAGAAAAGAAAGAGAAGGGAGAAAAAGAAAGAAAGAAAGGAAAAAAGGAAGAAAAAGAAGGAATAAGGAGACTTGTGGACTATGAGAGAAAGAGAAGAAGGAAAAAAGGAAATAAGGGAGAAAAAAAAGAAGAAGAAGAAAGGGAAAGAGGGATAGCTACAGACCAGGAGAGAAAATGAAGGAAAGAAGAAAAATAAAAAGAAGAAAATGAGAGAGGGAGAGCCGCAGACCAAGAGAGAAAATGAAGGAAAGAAGAAAAGGAAGAAAGAGGAGAAAATGGAGCAGCGACAGTAGCACAAAAAAAAAAAGAAAAAAGAAAAAGAAAGAGAGGGAACAGAAGCACAAATAATTAAGTACACGCACGAACTAATAGCGAAGTGGCATCCCGTTATTGTGGGGTGAGTGAGTGCTACATTTTAAAATTATATTCTTATAAAATATTATATATGTTGCATGTGACGAAAATTGTAGATCGATTGAGTTGGTAGAAAAATTTAAATTGTTTGTGGATATGACAGAATTTTTAAAATCTATTTTCTTGAGACTATACGTAGTACGTATCTATATGTTTTTAAGTATGAGGAAACAAACCTTTGACTGATTTTACTTCAAAATCATGTATTGCAATTTGTGTACTGTCTAGGCCAATGGCCATTATATTGATTCTCAAGATGTGACGATAAATTGTTTACTTCTTTTAGCACGCTGATTTGATAGAGGTGCCATATTTTAAATGATTTATGTGTAACGTGCAATTTATGAGTGAAATATTTTTAATCTATCATACTTTACAAATGTATTAAATTACAACGACTTTTACTTGCACGTGATTAAGGTACCTTGGGGTAAACCCTGTCACCACACCAGGTTAAGTGTGATCTTTGTGCACAAAGTAGAAACTGCTATTTATCGATATTCGATTTTTAGAAAAAAGGAGACCTGAAGCCCCGATTTGTATTGACGACGTGGGTAATTCCCACGAGTAGGTAAAAGGGCAGGTCCCGATTTGTATTGACAGTGTGGCCAGTTCCCACGAGTAGGTAAAGAGGGACTTGAAGCCTCGATTTGCATTGGAGACGTGGGCAGTTCCCACGAGTAGGTGATGATATCTGAGAATAAACCTAATGGTTAGATTAAACTTACTCGAGGATAATTCTCATTTGTCGATTTTCTTGTGTACATTACATGTCATCGATACTTAAATTTTTATTAATTAATGATAAGTGAAATTTTCATATTTATTTACTTCAAATTCATTATTTTAAGACTTGCAATGTGTAAAATACCTCTTCGTTTAATAGAACGTTTTCTTCACGTACTCTCGGATTTATAACTATTCCACCTTTATGTTGTTTCCCCTTTTTGCTTGCTCACTGGATCAATGATTATCACTGAGTCTATGAGACTCACACCCTCTTATTTTTTCTTTTTGCAGACAGGGACTAGCCTAACGTGAAATCAATCACGAAGACGATCTACCGTAAATTAGGTAAAGGCATCTCTTGACCCGTTTTCAAGTCGCTCCGCTGATAGAGGTTGAGTTGTAGTGTTCTGGTTTTGTTATGTGGCAAACATTGGTTTTCAATATAATGAAAATTTGAGATTTTGAACTCAATGTAGTTTAATGGTGACATCATGACTTAAAGTCAAAATTTAATGATTTTGCTTATTTTTGAATTCATGTTACACATGTATATGTATATGGTTCAAAATTTATATGGTTTAGTGGAAGTGTACAGGGAATTATTAATAAAGTCAAATGAGGCTTGTTCGAGACTTGGTAGGATATTTCAGAAATCTCAAATGTCGGTAGCGATTTAGAATGGGTCGTTACAGGTGCAGTCTAGAAAATCATATTCTGTCACCGAAGAGGTCTTTTTGGTTGAAGTTGAATTACTTTCTAGTGAGAACAAACAAGATGAGCAGTCTACAGAGAAAAGTGAAGTTGTCTTATACTGATCTTCACCGCCCACGATAGGCATTGCCACACCAGGCTTGGCAAGGTTATCAAAATCAAGCCTGTAAGTCTTGCCAAGCACCTCATCAACCACGGGGGACAAAGCAAAGTACTTGAATTGCACCTCTAAGTGAACAAATCTGTCATCAGTGGGTATTGTATAGTTGTGGATTATGTCGTTTTCCTTGGTTACTGATACTACAATGACCATAATCTCTGTAGTATCTTTCGATGTGATAATGATAATGTTTGTAACAACTGCTCCTCAGTCGTTACCGGCGTTCGAGACTTCCAAAGAATCTCGTAGAATCCTAAACAAGCTAATCCCTATCTGTAAAAAAGAAAAATAAGAGGGTGTAAGTCTCATAGACTCAGTAATAATCATCGACGCAGTGAGCAGGCGAGAAGGGGAAACAACATAAGGATAAAACAGTCATAAATCCAAAAGTACGTGAAGAAAATATTCCATTAAACAGAAAGGTATTTTATGCCTTGTAAGTTTTAAAATGATGAATTTCGAGTACATAAATATGAAAATTTCACTTATCATTGATTAATAAAAATTTGAGTGTCGATGACATGTAATGTACACAAGAAAATCAACACATGAGCATTATCCTCGGGTAGGTTTAATCTAGCCCTTAGGCTTATTCTCAGATATCATCACCTACTAGTGGGAAATTCTCATGTCATCGTATAAATCGAGGCTTTAGGTCCCCTTTTACCTATTCGTGGGAACTGTCTACACCGTCAATACAAATCTGGGTTTCAGGTCCCCTTTTACCTATTCGTGGGAACTGCCTACGTCGCTAATTCAAATTAGGGCTTCGAGTTCCCTTTTTTCCTACTTGTGGGAATTGCCCACGCCGTTAATTCAAATCGGGGCTTTAGGTTCCCTTTTACCTACTCATGGGAACTACCCATGCCACTAATTCTAATCAGGGCTTTAGGTCTCACTTTTTCTTAAAATCGAATATCGATAAATAATAATTTCTACTTTGTGCACAAAGACCACACTTAACCTGGTGTGGTGATAGGGTCTACCCCAAAGTATCTCAATCATGTGCAAGTAAAAGTTGTTGTAATTTAATACATTTGCAAAGCATGATAGATTAAAAATATTTCACTCATAAATTGCACGTTATGCATAAATCATTTAAAACATGGCACGTCTATCAAATTAGCATACTAAGAGAAGTAAACAATTTATCATCACATCTTGAGAACCAATATAATGGCTATTAGCTTAGATAGTACACAAATTACAAGGCATGATTTTGAAGTAAAATCAGTCAAAGGTTTGTTTCCCCATACTTAAAAACATATAGATAAGTACTACGTATAGTATCAAGAAAACAGATTTTAAAATTCTGTCACATCCACAAACAACCTAAATTTTTCTACCAACTCATGCGATCCACAATTTTCATTACATGCTACATATATAATATTTTATAAGAATATAATTTTAAAATTTACCACTTACTCACCTCGCAATAACGGGATGCTATTTCGCTATTGGTTCAAGTGTGTACCTAATTATTTTTGCTTTCGTTCCTTTTCTTTCCTTTTTTTTTTGTGTTGCTGTCATTGCTCTTTTTTTTCTTCTTTCTTTCTTTTATTCTTTCCTTCCCTTTCTCTCCTGGTCTGTGGCTTTCCTACACTCCCTTTCTTTTTTTTCTTTTCCTTCCCCTTTCTTTTCTTTTTCCTTCTTCTTTTTCTCTCTTGGTCTACAGGTCTACTTCTTCCTTCTTTCCTTTCTTTTTTCCTTTTTCTTCCTTCTCTTTCTCTTTTAGTTTGCGGGTCTCTTTCTTTCTCCTTTTTTTCCTCTTTCTCTTTCTCTTTCTTCTCTCTCTTCTGCCCGATTTGCTACTTTTTTTCCTCTCTTTTCTTTTTCTCTTTCTTCTTCATCTCCCTTTTTCTTTTTTCTTTTATTTTTCTTTCTTTCTTTTGGCTTTTTCTTCTCCTTTGTTAAACGACCCCTCCCCTTTTTCTTCCTTTCTTCTATTTCTTTCTTCTTTCTTGTCTTTTCTCTTCTTTTTTTCTTCTCCCCATGCCAGCTCCTACTAAAGATGCTACAAACTCCCCCATTTACAATAAATTCGTCCTCGAATTTCAACATCGTAGAGGCACTTATCTGTATCTTTAATCCTCAAACAATTGTGGATATCTTGCTCGTATTTCCTCTTCTGGTTCCCAAGTTGCCTCCTCCACTGAGTGGTTTCGCCATACTACTTTCACTAAGGTGATGTCCTTAGAGCGAAACTTTTTTACTTAACTGTCCAATATAGCTACAAGTTGTTCTTGGTACTCCAACCCATCTTCCAACGATACCGTATCATGTTGTATCACGTGCGAAGTGTCTCAAACATATTTCCAAAGCATGGATACATGAAACACTGGATTAACTCCTTCAAAATCTGGTGGTAATGCCAACCGTTAAGCAATAGTACCTTCATGTCCCAATATTTCAAACGGGCCAATATATAGGGGACTTTAGCTTCTTTTTCTTGTCAAATCTTTATCCTTAAGTATAATTCGTTTATTTGCCATTACATTCTTTTCAGTAGGTTTAGTCCTTCATGCTTTAAAATATATTATCCTTATTATTCTTTAAAACTTTTTGACCATCCTTGACAAATTAGATCTCATCTTTTTTATCCAATTCTTCAATATTCACCTTATAATACTCTCACTTTTATTCTTCATTCATTGCATTATTGTCGCATAGAGAATTTAGCATAGTTAAGAAATAACACTTCATTCATTCGTACATCTCAATCATATCATTCCATCTTGACAATTATTCCAGAATTCTCTTTACATCAATTTAGTTCAATACTTTTTGTGTGGTATCTCTTACCATTATGCCATTTATGGAATTTCTCAAACATATTGTGTTCAAAACTCAAATTACTAAAAATAATTCTTCACTTCCACCGCTTGCATGCACAACTCCACATACATATATATATATATATATATATATTTATTTAGACATCAACATTTATTACCGTGTGTTGGGACTCCTGTTAACTATATTCGAATCGAGTTCCCTTTTTACATTTCTCATTTTTTGACATTTCTAATTTATCCTTTTATTCCATCTCCATAGATCATAATTAGTCTGTCAATATTAAAATATAATCAATCTCCAATTCACTCTTCAAACATTTAAGTTATCATTCAACTTACATTCTACCATACTTTATCTCTCATGTAGTCCATATGAACTCATTTTATGCCAATTCACCACTTTACGTACTTACAAACTTAAGCTTTTTCTTTATCATTTTTAACCATATACATAAGTTTCGTTATACTATGCATCCTAGTATCACAATGTCATTAACCACATTTCAATTGCTAAATATACTTTTCATCTAATGTCAACCCTGCCCTATAAAGTGATTGCAATGTCATTTACATGCTCGATAGAATGTTTGTATATTGAGGAAGTTCGAAGAAATCGTTAAAAAGACGATATTACCCCTAAAAGTACAGTTAAGTCGATTAAATCTCGAACAAGATAAAATCGAGATCTTAAAGATGAAATTGAAAATTTCACAGTCTAGGGATGACTCAAAATGGTAATTCGGAGTTCGAGGTCCGATTTGGAGTTAATCGAAAAAATTGACCGATTAGGGACAAAATGGTCATTTTTCAATTTCAGGACAAAATGGAGATTTTTAATAAAGATTTTGATTTCAAATGACCAAGAATAATTATATGAAATATAATATGATTATTGGAATATAATATGAAGTTTAGCAGTGAAAAAGTGTAATTCTCGATATTTTGGGACATAAGGGTAAAATAGTAATTTTACCACTAAAGGTAAAAACAATAATTTTTAAAGAAGATTTTGTCCCCATTTGACATGTTTGAGTATGATATGAGTATTGAAGTACAATTGGAAGATTTAGCCGTGAAAAATATGAGTTTTTGATATTTTTAGAGTATAGGGGCAAAATGATAATTTTACCACCCGAAACTGAAAATTGAATTTTTGAAAGGATTTTGATCAAATTTAATTATTTGGAGTGTGGTATGAGTTTGAGGAGTGAAAAATATGCTTTGTGGTAATTTTTCAATTTTTGGGGCAAAAATGTAATTTTACACTTTTTCGGGAGTAAAAGTGAAATTTTACAAAATTACATCATAAAAATCTTTGAGATTTGTCCAGAACCTTCTTGAAGGCTGAAGATAAGGGAAGAAAAATTGGTGGCTGAAAATAAAGTCAAAAGATAAAAAAAAATAAAAAAAATAAATTAATAAAAAAATAAAAAATATAATAAAATAATATTATTTTATTTAATGACTTAAAAAGGCCAAATTTCAGCCTTCTTCCCCAAAAATTTGGTCCTACCCTGAAGGAAGAGAGAGAAAATACAAAAATAAACCCTAGAGTGAGAAAAATCAAGAAAAAGTAAAGAAATTCAAGGAAATCAAGAATAAAAAGGTAAAGTTTTTCATTTCTAACTTAATTTCTACCTTACCCATGCAATTTCCCTTATTTTCCGTGGTTAAATTGCATATTTTCATGGTGATTTCATGGCTGGTCCAATGGGTTTAGAGAGAGAAAGTTGATGGAATTATTTGATTTTTAACTATGTTAGTGTTTGTAGTTAGTTAGTCATGTGTAGGAAGGAAATTAAGTGAGAAAATCACCTATTTCATGGGAATTCGTTTAGGCTGAATTTCATAGTGAGTTTATTGAAAATGAAATGATTTCATTTCAAGTGAATTTGTTGAGAATTGATGAATTTTGGGATGAAAATCAAATAGGAAAAATTTTAGTGAAATTCCACCTAGTATAGCCAAAATTCCCATAAATAATTTTGAAGGTAATTAAGCTGAATTTTAGGTTATTTGGCATGTATTTGGTGATATTTGATAAATTATGGAGTTAGAAAATTAAATGAGAATTTTCGGTGCAAAAATTAGAATTTTTACCCACTAGGGGTAAAAGCGTAATTTTTGATTCGCATTGATAAATTGGACCAAATTCACAGTCATTGAGGTATTGTGGATATGATTGGATAATGGAAATTGAAATTGATGGAATTGGAGTTGAATTGGGGATTTTAGGAATTTATACCGTGTATAGGCGAGTTAGGTCGGACACCGCAATTAAGTGATTGTCCAGACATTTCAAACCCTATCTAGTGCATACGCATAGATAAGAGCCTGAAATAATTTATAATGATTTGACACAAATTATTGAATTTTTGTGTCATGTATTATGGATAGGTGGTGAGCTATCTGATACAGGTAAAAGACTACACTCGAGGATCGAGAATAGGAGTATATCTACTCCTAGTACAGTGAGTACTTCTATATCATCTTAATTATCTATAGTAGTTTTATTCAATTATGTGATTTTATGAAAAATGGTTTCAATGGCAAATTGTTGTGTTTTATTGGAAAATGTGATTTTATAAAATGATTTTATAAATTTTCTGGAAAATTGAATAATGGTTTTAAAAATAGAGTAATCGGAGACTGTTATGTGTTATGAAATAAATTGTATTTTTAATTTGAATGGCTTATGATATTTTGTTAGCATGAATGGCATAATTGATATTTGTTATTATGTTAAATTTATATTTGAACTGTTTTGAGCAGCCTAAGAGAGGCTAGGTAGAAAAATAAATGGTCATATCATGCAGTTAAGAATTTTTATGAATTCGGTGGTAGATAAATTCCCCCCTGCAGTGGCAGGTTCCGTGGACCAGCTCATAAGAGTGGCACGGTTCCTAGATATATTCTTACCTCGATAAGGAGAGTCGTGTGTAGGGCATCTCCTGAGGTAAAGTTTGAGTGCACCTCACGCAGACCACCACGTGAGAGTGAGACTCAGCCAACGCTAAGGAATGGCTAGATTTTTAGATGAAAAATGAGTGTAAGAAATTTAACAACCTTGGCGGTCTCGGTTAGATGCCTCTGGCCGAGGTATCCCCGAGAATGATTTTGGCATAAGCCAAGTTTTGTGAAATCCATAAGCCAAGTTAATCGTTTTGAGTACAATGAAAATTTATGTTATGAAAAACATACTGGAGGGAATATTTTATTTGTCTCTATTTACTCGACTGTAGATAGTTTAGAGGGTATATGTTTACTCACTGAGATTTGTGAAATCTCACCCTTCTTCCTATACATTTTTTCAGGCTCAAGACAATTTGTTGATAGCCGATTAAGACGAGAATTAATCTCGGAGTTGCATTCTAGAAAGTAAGGGTTCATAGCATTACACCTTCTTGGTCAGTTGAGCGCCCACGTGTCATTGGAATTTAAAGTTCATACCTGGTTCACGGTATGATAGTATATGTGAATTTATTTTGTTTTTACACTGTAAAAATTATTTTTAGATATTTCTGAAAATATTGTTTTATAAGAAATTAGAATATTTTATTGAATATTTTTATATACATTCAAATAGTTACAATTTTACTTCAAATAAATGTTTTAGACTTCTAAATTTATTTCTGGTCACAAAATATGCGGTTTCCACCCACACATTGCATTTTTCGCTTGTCTCGAAAATTTCAAGGGTAAATGACCAAAATACCCTGTGAGGTTAAAATTACTTTTCTATTGTTTTGAAAAAATAAAATATTTTTTTTCAAATCTTTTAAAATACGATGTTTGGTAATGACTACTCACAGGGGAGGTAACAAAACTGGTAGAAAGCCTTGCGATGTTTCGGTCAGTATTCGAGGTGTGAATGTTTATCGAAACGTCGCGGCAATTGTCACGGGCTCGAAAAGGAGTTCCGGGTCGTGACATCTAATCACAATCTGATATCTGCATATGCTTTATGATCTTATTGATCATTCAGAGTTCTTCTTTAATTCATCATTACAGGGATGATTTTAAAGTAAAATCAATCAAAAGTTTATTTCCTCATACTTAAAAACATATAGATATGTATTACATATAATATCAAGAAAACGAATTTTAAAAATTCTATCACATCCACAAACAATTTAAATTTTTCTACCAACTTATGCGATCCACAATTTTAATCACATGCTATATATATATAAAATATTTTATAAGAATATAATTTTAAAATTTAAAACTTACTCACCTTACAATAGCGGGATGCTGCTTCACTATTGATTCGCGCATGTACTTAGTTATTTTTGCTTCTATTCTCTCTCTTTCCTCCTTTTTTTTTTTCATGCTGCTGTCGCTGTTCCCTTTTCTCTTCCTTCTTCCTTTTCTTCTTTCCTTCCCTTTCTCTCCTGCTCTGCGGCTCTCCCTCTCTCTCTTTCTTCTTCTTCTTCTTCTCCCTTCTTTCCTTTTTCCTTTTTCTTTTTCTCTCCTAGTCCACGAGTCTCCTTCTTCCTTCTTTCCTTTCTTTCTTTCTCTTCCTTCCCTTTCTCTTCTGGTCGCAGGTCTCTTTCTTCCTCCTTTCTTTCCTCTTTCTCTTTCTCTTTCTTCTCTCTCTTCTACCCGATCTGCTGCTTCTTTTTTTTCCTCTCTTTTCTTTTTCTCTTTCTTCTTCCTCGCCCTTTTTCTTCTTTCTCTTTCTTCCTATCGTTTGTCTTTTTTTTCCTTTGTTGACCGACCCCTTCCCTTTTTTGTCCTTTTTTTTTCTCTGTCTTTTCTCTTCTCTTTTTCTTCTCCCCATGCCGGCCCCTACCAAGGATGCTACAGTGTTCTTGTCTGCTACTCTCTCAACTTTCACATCTTTTTGAGGAGAGTCCGAAAGGGAGAGAGCACCTTCTGGAACAACTAAATCCTCTCCATTGTGACTGAACTTTAGATGGTCTACTTCGCTTTTCCAGGTTGCAGCCTTGGTGGCTTCAAGAGAAAATTTCTGAGAGTTGAAAAGGATTCCAAGTGCTTGAATCCAAGTAAAGTCTCTGGCTCCGTCAGCAGGGCGGTGGCCAATGAAGCGACCATTAATCAGGAGACTACTGTCAGAGACCAAGCTGAAATGCTCGTTGCCCTTTCCGTGGAAGTAGAAGACAATGCCATCGCCACTAATGAAGCGAGGATCATGGCATGCTGAGCCAGGACCATCACGGTGTGGCTTGGGATCTAGAATCATGAAAATAGAAATAAAAAAAAAGAAACATGTACGTCATTATACCTTTAGCATTCACAGCATTCTACTTTTAGTTTTTTTGAGAAACTTCAAAATGAAAAGGAAGCAGGTGATCTTACGCCTGCACTGGGGCTTGCAGACGGGTGAATCACAGTTAACGTAGCAAAGTTTAGCTTTCTTGTTCAAGAATTTAACGCTCGGGCATTCATGAGGGCATTCCATAAGCTTTCCCTAGCATCGGCTTGCTGGGTGACAGCGAAAATATTCTGGTTTTGCTGGTAATGGCATACCTTTCACATCTGAAACAAAGTTGTACAATGATTAATGGAATGATAATCATAGAGCTGCTTCTTTGATCTCCATATTTGACATTAGCAGAAAGAAACTAAGGGATTCCTTCGCTGTATATAGGTATAGAAGCATGAACATGTTTCTGAGAAACTTTAAAATAGAAAATGAAGCAGGTGATCTTACGCATGCAGTGGGGCTTGCAACTATTTGAATTACAGTCAACAGTGCAAACTTTAGCTTTTTTGTTCATGGAGTTTGCACTCGGGCAGTTTTTAGGGCATTCCTTACGCTTTCCATAGCATCGGCTTTGCTTTAGGGCATTTGAAGTCATCTGCTTTTGCTTGTATCACACCTGAAACAAAGATCAGTAGAATGATGAAACTATATCTGCTTCTTAACATCTTCATGGTTCAATGTTAGCAGAAAGAAACATGGTTTATTTTCTGACTGATGCAAGAACTCTAGGTTTCCTTCTGCAGTCTTTATAGCACTCTAACGGCAAAGTTACCTTTGAATGCCAGTCTTCTTTTTGTTTATTTAATTGTTTTTATACTCGTGATGATTTGTCGAAAGAATCTCTCCCTAAATGTAAGGCATGAACATGGTGAGACTAGAAGTATTTGTCATTTCTTTAAATTGACTGGGACGACTTATTATAATCAATGCTATTAAGTTGTAAAGTGTTCTCTGCTTCAATCTGCTTCAAGGATGGAAGGAACCCCGGCATTTTGCTAGATCTCAGAGCCCTAGAAAGTTGTCGCAGCCTTTTAACTAAATAGTTTTTTATGAACTAGTTGCCAACTTGTGCGAAGAAAGATTTGGACTTGTAGGCAGGTGGGATACTGTCACGCCCCGGAACCACCCATCGGGCCCGTGACAACTGCCGTGACGTCTCGATAAACACTCCTTCCCCGAGTGTAAACCGAAACCCCGCAAGGCATCTCGTACCAGTTTTTCCTCTACCTCGTGGTTAATAATTTCTAATAAACATTTTTCAATGAATAAAATTTGTGTTTTGAACCAAAACAATTAAATTGCACTATTAACCACGTTGGGGCATTTTCGTTATTTTTCCTCCAAAAATTTCAAAATCGGTAAAATATTATAATTTATTATAAAACAATATTTTTATAAACACAATAACCAAATTTGTATGAATAAAAGCCAAATATGTCATTAAATATTGTTATGCAATTACACCGAGTGTGTACAAGAATTTCAATGACATGTGGGCCCAACTAAGCATGACTTTGTACCTTTGTATACTAATAACACGGCTTCAATCAAGCCTCTATGTGCACTTCGAGTGCCACCAAAATCTCGAGCCTGAAAGGGGAAGGAGAGGGTGGTGAGTTTTACAACCCAGTGAGTTAAATAACCACCATCCACGACATCTAAAGTCGAGTAGATGGAGACAATATAAATAAAACACAATACTATCATGTAGTTGATAGCATCAATTTAACACGATTGTACAAATCAATATTATTTATCAAAATCCAAGGCTTATGTTTTATTTATACAAAATCAGGCTTAAGCCAAATCTCATACTCGTGGACACTTGATCAGAGTGTCTAATCGAGTCCGCCAAGGCTATTAGAATTTCATAATTTTTTTCAAAATACAGCCGATCCTTGGTGTTGGCTAAATTCACCTTCATGCGGTGGTTTAACGTGAAGTGAATCGTATCATTACCTCGGGAGTTACCCTACTCGCCTCTACGACCGAGGTAACCGATCATAGGGTTTTTCGTGCTCCTCCTAAAGGCAGTCCACGGCAACCCTCACTGCAGTGTTTCATTATTCGTAATCCACCAAATTTCATATATAAAAGTTCTCGAGTAACGTAGCATGGCAAATGTTCATTTCAATCCGGTCTATCAAGACCACCAATAATTCATAAACATTATTCATAAAAGCATTAAAATCATGCCATCATGCTACTATAATATCATAAGCCCCAAGTTCAATTTATTGCATAAATAGCACAATTCAATAATTAGGTCTCCATATACTCAGTGTAAATAAATCAATTTTTCGATTTAAAAATCATTTATAAAATTCAATTTATTTTTAATAGCATATAACCAGATAAAATTACTTCAGATATTGAAAACGGTAAATTATCCACTCACCTCGTCACAGGAGTGCCCGATACTCCCGTTTTTAATTTCACTACACCGTTTTTCTCCGGTGTCTGGGGGACCCACCACCTAGGCGATACGTGTGACACAAATTTCAATAAATTGTGTCAGTTTCTCATAATCAATTTCAAGCTCTACGTGATGCATGAACTGAGCTAAAAATGATCCGGACAGTCGTTTATTCACAGTGTCCGACCGACACGCCTACATGCGTCTAAATTGCTAAAATCCTTATTTTAATTCCGAATCAATTTCTTTCACTTTCTATACCTCAATTATATTCAATTAGACTTAATGTCCCTCAGTGTGATACAAATTATCGGTCCCAGACTGAAATTACGAAAATACCCCTAATGGGTAAAATTTTCGATTTTTGCTCTAAAAATTCCCACAATTTTTCTAGGCTTATAATTCACCATAATTCATATAAATACCATTAATTCTCCTCATTTCCAGCAGCAATTCTCTCTCTAGAATATTCAGCTATAATGGTTAATTCAAGAATAAAATCAATTCTTTGCTTACTAACATGTTATACTAACCTTAAACACTAACATAATTAAAATTCAAATAATTCCATAAATTTTCTCTCTCTAAACCCATATAACCAAATCTGAAACCATCATAAAAAAATGAAATCTAACCATGGAAACTAAGGAAAAATACATGGAAATGATAGCTCATAAGCTAAACTTGAAAAATCATACCTTTAAACACTTGGATCCTTGAAAAATCACACTTTTTCTTTGATTTTCTTCCACCTAGGGTTTATTTTTGTGTTTTCTCTCTCTTCCTTCAGGTTAGAACGAAATTTAGGGGAAGAATCTGAAAATTTTGGCTTTTTAATAGCCAAATAAAATAATATTATTTTATTATACTTTTTGAATTTTTTATTAATTTATTTTTTTGACTTTCTCTTTTTTTTTTCAGCCAAATTTCCAGCACCCTTATCCTCTGATTTTTCCAGGAGCTTCTAGAAGGAATTTTAATAATTTTTATAGTGTAATTTTATGAAATTACACTTTTGCCCCCGAAAAAATGCAAAATTACATTTTTGCCCCAAAAATTGAAAAATTACCACAAGGCATATTTTTCAGTCCTCAAACTCATGCCACACTCCAATTTGTCAAATTTGATCTAAATCCCCTCAAAAAATTAAATTTGGCTTTTCGGTGGTAAAATTACGATTTTGACCCTACACTCCAGAAATCACCGGAATTAAACTTTTTCACTGCCAAACCTTCAAATTACACTCCAATAAGTTTAATACAATAAATCCCAATCAAATGGGATCAAAAAAATCTTTTTCAAAAATTCCTAATTCGTCATTTAATGGCAAAATTACTATTTTGCCCTTGTGTTCCAAAACTACCGAGAAATTAAATTTATCTTTGTCAAATCTCGTTTTATGCTCCAATAATCATCTTATGCTTCAAATAATAAGTCTTGATCAATTGTGATCAAAATCTTTTATGAAAATCTCCATTTTGTCCTGAAATTGAAAAATGACCGTTTTGTCCCTAATCGGTCAATTTTTCCGATTAACTCCAAACTGAACCTCGAACTCCGAATCACTGTTTTAAATAACTCCGTGGGTTTTAGTTTTCTCAAATTCATCCTCAATTCTCTGTTTAAACTGATTCGAGACTTATTTAACTTAACCATACCCTTAGGGGCAATATTATCATTTAACTTGTTTCCCGAGGCAATTCAATATACAAACATGCTATCCATTGCATGTGAATGACCTGTCTCAGATAAATTAGGGTTAGGTGTTACAACACTACCCCCCTTAAAATAAAATTTTGACCTCAAAATTTCATTCATCTCATTCCTCGAGAATAGAGCAATTGATCTTCGTCTTATATTTAACTTTCTCATTTATCTCTTTTATAAGGAAATTTCTGATTCATTATCTCGATTTTCTTCAACTCAACTTACGTATTTCACATATATTTATCTTGATTCTTTAGAAATTTGATCAATCAATAATTTCTTCAATCACAATTCCTTGTCTAGAGACATGCTCAGTGTCTCTATTCCTCTTATCAAGTTTGAACTAAAATTCTCTCTGCTTATATCAATTTCAATCATTTCTTACAGTTATGTATATATATACATCAATCATCATCACTAGATCCTTTATTAAACCCTTTGGCATCCATTCATTCATTCTCATCTTCAAACATTAATATGTATCTTAAAGTACCTTTGATATATCACTTTCATTCTGTATTTATACCCATTATGTAGAGGAACTTAGTGGTCTCAATGATCCCCACATATCTCATGTTGACTTTACATTCATACAACTTAGATTTTTCCTTAATCCTCTTAATGTCAACATTTAAATCCATCTCACATGGATCTATACTATAGATTTCATTTTCTTGACTATTTTTTTTTCCAACAATTCCTTAAATCCATAATATTTTAACTTCCGATGAAAATTTTCATTATTGTATTACCCATACAAGTCATCGCACATCAATTTCAAACTTCGAACTTTTGAAGTTCATTCTTTACTTTAATTGATCATATAGTCATTTATATACATAAAGATACGCGTCGAAAACTCACAATGCTCTCAAGTAGGAAAACATCACATCAACACGTGGACCCACTTCCACGTAATAACATCCGGAAGCATCGCTTCCACCAGATTCCCATATAATACCATGGCAATCTCAACGATGTTGGCCGACATCAGAGCTATCAAGTGGTCGCAACCACGTAAATCATCTGTGGCCTTGCCACGTATATCACAGACCATGGTCCCAGCCATGTCTAACAATCCGTCGACCACCCGAATATATCTCAAGCTAGAGCTCACTCATGCAAGAGGGTCACACTTAACCGATGTGATATCAGGCCTACTCTTGACGCTTTCAATTTATTAAAAATAGAATATTTTTCCAATCCATAATAGACTTCTCGTATCTAATTTGCATCATATTCTTATATACTCCTCATGTATTCCATACCATTTTTATTCAATTGTTGTCTACTATGCACATCCATTTTCTAATTCCATTAATACTTTAAGTTTTCACTTTGACCTGATTCATTGTATCTCACACAATATCACCAGTTTCACAATTGATTCGCTATTCAAGATTTAATCCAATTTGAACCTTATATATATTTCAAACAATTCAAGATCATTGTCTCCATAACTTTTTAAAAGATTTTCATTATCGGGGTTCTCTTTCATTACCCCTTGTTTCACTCTTTCTCATACACATATTGTACTTTTCTCTTAATCAATTTATCAATTGTACTTGAAGTTGGCTAAATTCGAAACTAAATTCCCCTTCTACACTTTACAATACCAACATAAGTATTATTTTAAGCTTACTCTTTACTCATCATACCCACTTGGTTCTATGTTTGTTTTTGTCTCGTTCATAGCAAAATTCCTCTTAAATATATTCTCTTTAGAAATATCTATCTAGGTCTTATTTCTCACAACCAGTGATTACCCAATTCATGATTTAGCCATTTGGCTCTTTAGCCAGTTTCAAGACCACACTCATTATATTCGTCACATATGCTTTGAAATTTTTTTCTCTTAAAGAATTTAAACATCCTTGGAAATACTTAACCCTTTGTTTATTTCTCCATACTCCAAACATATTCTCTCTATAATGACATATATGTGCTTACCCAAAATATTCAAATACACACTTAACTATTCACATTTCACTTTATCTTCAAGGATTCCCAGTATATCATTTAAACAATCTGGTGTTATTATCAATTCTTTTCATTCTACTGGGTTTAAAACCAAATTTAAAATTTTCCATAACAATACTTCACATTATCTCTTTTGTTGTGTCACCATTGTAACCTTTCTTTCACATGTTCATCACTCAGCCTTGATATTTCTCGTCACTATTTCATCATTTATCCAACTCTTCCTTTAATTTTATTTTACCATTTCCAAACCTTAACTCTTTCTATCCCTTTATTCTTTTAAAATCAGACTTCAATCAACTCATCATTGATCATACTATTCTTCAAAATAATGTACTTCAATGTGACCTTTTCGGTAACTTTTAAATTTTTCTTTCTATTCACATGTCTATCAATGTGGATCAATATATGAATCTTTCAATTTTCTTCTCATTTCTTTTTCAACATTTTTCTGTTGTACTTAAAATTCCGATTAACAACACTCTGTATTAAGCCAATGAATATCTTCTATCTCATAGAATTAGCTTTCATATCACTCAAACTTTTACTTGTGTTATTCAGTCACAAGAGATTCTTAACATAATAGTATTAAACGACCACTGTTACCATGTTCTCACCTTTGGAATCTACTTAATCAAAATAAATCTTTTACCTGTAGGCTATTTTCACAACTATTGTTGTAACATACTCCATTTTCGAATTTACACCTCAATTAATACAATTGATCTTCCATCTCAATTTCAGGATCAGTACTTCATTTTCATCTTATCCATGTTATCTATTTTAATACATCAAATTCACCTTTTCTCAGTGGACTTTTTCAATTTTCATAACATATTTCCATTTCCTTTTTTAATGACAATATCCTGTAGTTAATTCATATCACTCTAAATCTCCAAATACTTGGATCATAATTCAGTCATTGTTTACTCTTATCAAATATTTTACCATTTATACTTCCATCAATAAATATCTTCAAATCCTCACACTCTCTATTTTATCTTAAAACATACTTCCCATGAGGTCACCCATCCTAATATTTCTCTTACTCAAGCACGCTTAACTTCGGAGTGTTTATAAGATCCGATGCCTTAATACTGGTATTATTGTACCCCACTATTATTTTCACTATTCATATTTAATTATCCTTCATATCATATAACTCCGATAATTTATTCATTTCTGGTACAAATAAGTCATAGGACAATTTGTCCTTCTCAAATTCCTTCATCAATGATTATAGCTTGAAATTTTAAATTAGGAGTCTACACAATTCCCTGTGTATAACCAGTGCTGCAGTCACTGACTATAAACAAGTCACTATGTTGACTCCATTACTCCAATGTTTGACTCCCAAAATTCTTTCATTTATATACCAAATACACCATTTCTCTAAAGACGTATTTTTGCTCATCAGAGTATTCATATACGTACTTAACTTATCTCCAATTTAACGTACTCATATCATACAAAACAAAAGTCAACTTCTAACTCCTTTATACAAGTAGTGATCATTTC
This sequence comes from Theobroma grandiflorum, assembly GCA_036013995.1. Classification (NCBI taxonomy): domain Eukaryota; kingdom Viridiplantae; phylum Streptophyta; class Magnoliopsida; order Malvales; family Malvaceae; genus Theobroma; species Theobroma grandiflorum. Next base: position 31,198,783 of record CP142133.1, read on the forward strand.
TTTTATACGACATTTACTTAAAACCAAGGAGTAAAATTTTAACAAAACACTAACTATTTCTAGGTTCATCATTGCCCTAGTTGTGGGCAATGCTTCCTAATGTGACCCTGTTGGCCACAACGAAAACATCGTAAGGGCTTCTTACACTGCCCGATATGGTACCTTCCGCAGTTGTTGCATTTTACTCTATCCGAACCTCCAGTATTCTTTCTAGGAATAGTTATTGTAGATTTGCCGAATCTTGAAGGCCTTTGCTGGGGCTGTGGAATTGGAGGTCGGGAAGATGCCACTGAAGCTAAAGTAGTACTCTCTGAAGCAATTATGTCTCTACCCCTTTTAATTGGCTGAGTAAGAGATGTACTCGGATTTTTCCTTTTTGCAGTTCCAGCTCGCATTCTCTTATTTTCATTTGCAATCTCCTCAGCCATTAATGCCATATGCACCTCCCCTCTATGCTTGTTAGAAATAAAAACATCCGACATCGAGGGTGAAACAGGAGATAGAGGTGGTGGTACTGAAGAAACAGTCGGAGGAACTATAAGAGGAGCTCGGCCAGTCTGAGCTTGGCCAGCAATAGTAGTAAAGAAGGTTGCTAATGCTTGAGCTACCTCAGGAGATATAGCAGGAATACTTATGGTTGGTGGAGGTTGTGGAGTTATTTCAATATACTCAGCAGCAGGTGCTGCTCGAAAAGAGGATGCAATCGACTCCCTTTCTACGGAATCTGGCTGATTCCGTCTAGGACGACCTCTTCCCCTCCCTACGACTCTCGGGAGAGGTGGACGCCCACGTCGAGGAGGCATACTTTTCTACAAGAAAGAACGAAACAAGTCTAAGTGACTTAATATTCTATATGCAACTACATGCAACTGACTTTTCTCAATTGGGGCCACACTAACATTGTAATTTATTTCAAAACAATTTTTCCAAAATCACCAGCTTTAAACTCAAAAGCTTTAATAAAACTAAAGCTCTGATACCAATAAGATTGTCACGCCCCGGAACCACCCATCGGGCCCGTGACAACTGCCGCGACGTCCCGATAAACACTCCTTCCCCGAGTGTAAACCGAAACCCCGCAAGGCATCTCGTACCAGTTTTTCCTCTACCTCGTGGTTAATAATTTCTAATAAACATTTTTCAATGAATAAAATTTGTGTTTTGAACCAAAACAATTAAATTGCACTATTAACCACGTTGGGGCATTTTCGTTATTTTTCCTCCAAAAATTTCAAAATCGGTAAAATATTACAATTTATTATAAAACAATATTTTTATAAACACAATAACCAAATTTGTATGAATAAAAGCCAAATATGTCATTAAATATTGTTATGCAATTACACCGAGTGTGTACAAGAATTTCAATGACATGTGGGCCCAACTAAGCATGACTTTGTACCTTTGTATACTAATAACACGGCTTCAATCGAGCCTCTATGTGCACTTCGAGTGCCACCAAAATCTCGAGCCTGAAAGGGGAAGGAGAGGGTGGTGAGTTTTACAACCCAGTGAGTTAAATAACCACCATCCACGACATCTAAAGTCGAGTAGATGGAGACAATATAAATAAAACACAATACTATCATGTAGTTGATAGCATCAATTTAACACGATTGTACAAATCAATATTATTTATCAAAATCCACGGCTTATGTTTTATTTATACAAAATCAGGCTTAAGCCAAATCTCATACTCGTGGACACTTGATCAGAGTGTCTAATCGAGTCCGTCAAGGCTATTAGAATTTCATAATTTTTTTCAAAATACAGCCGATCCTTGGCGTTGGCTAAATTCACCTTCATGCGGTGGTTTAACGTGAAGTGAATCGTATCATTACCTCGGGAATTACCCTACTTGCCTCTACGATCGAGGTAACCGATCATAGGGTTTTTCGTGCTCCTCCTAAAGGCAGTCCACGGCAACCCTCACTGCAGTGTTTCATTATTCGCAATCCACCAAATTTCATATATAAAAGTTCTCGAGTAACGTAGCATGGCAAATGTTCATTTCAATCCGGTCTATCAAGACCACCAATAATTCATAAACATTATTCATAAAAGCATTAAAATCATGCCATCATGCTACTATAATATCATAAGCCCCAAGTTCAATTTATTGCATAAATAGCACAATTCAATAATTAGGTCTCCATATACTCAGTGTAAATAAATCAATTTTTCGATTTAAAAATCATTTATAAAATTCAATTTATTTTTAATAGCATATAACCAGATAAAATTACTTCAGATATTGAAAACGGTAAATTATCCACTCACCTCGTCACAGGAGTGCCCGATACTCCCGTTTTTAATTTCACTACACCGTTTTTCTCCGGTGTCTGGGGGACCCACCACCTAGGCGATACGTGTGACACAAATTTCAATAAATTGTGTCAGTTTCTCATAATCAATTTCAGGCTCTACGTGATGCATGAACTGAGCTAAAAATGATCCGGACAGTCGTTTATTCACAGTGTCCGACCGACACGCCTACACGCGTCTAAATTGCTAAAATCCTTATTTTAATTCCGAATCAATTTCTTTCACTTTCTATACCTCAATTATATTCAATTGGACTTAATGTCCCTCAGTGTGATACAAATTATCAGTCCCAGACTGAAATTACGAAAATACCCCTAATGGGTAAAATTTTCGATTTTTACTCTAAAAATTCCCATAATTTTTCTAGGCTTATAATTCACCATAATTCATATAAATACTATTAATTCTCCTCATTTCCAGCAGCAATTCTCTCTCTAGAATATTCAGCTATAATGGTTAATTCAAGAATAAAATCAATTCTTTGCTTACTAACATGTTATACTAACCTTAAACACTAACATAATTAAAATTCAAATAATTCCATAAATTTTCTCTCTCTAAACCCATATAACCAAATCTGAAACCATCATAAAAACATGAAATCTAACCATGGAAACTAAGGAAAAATACATGGAAATGATAGCTCATAAGCTAAACTTGAAAAATCATACCTTTAAACACTTGGATCCTTGAAAAATCACACTTTTTCTTTGATTTTCTTCCACCTAGGGTTTATTTTTGTGTTTTCTCTCTCTTCCTTCAGGTTAGAACGAAATTTAGGGGAAGAATCTGAAAATTTTGGCTTTTTAATAGCCAAATAAAATAATATTATTTTATTATACTTTTTGAATTTTTTATTAATTTATTTTTTTGACTTTCTCTTTTTTTTTTCAGCCAAATTTCCAGCACCCTTATCCTCTGATTTTTCCAGGAGCTTCTAGAAGGAATTTTAATAATTTTTATAGTGTAATTTTATGAAATTACACTTTTGCCCCCGAAAAAATACAAAATTACATTTTTGCCCCAAAAATTGAAAAATTGCCGCAAGGCATATTTTTCAATCCTCAAACTCATACCACACTCCAATTTGTCAAATTTGATCTAAATCCCCTCAAAAAATTAAATTTGGCTTTCCGGTGGTAAAATTACGATTTTGACCCTACACTCCAGAAATCACCGGAATTAAACTTTTTCACTGCCAAACCTTCAAATTACACTCCAATAAGTTTAATACAATAAATCTCAATCAAATGGGATCAAAAAAATCTTTTTCAAAAATTCCTAATTCGTCCTTTAATGGCAAAATTACTATTTTGCCCTTGTGTTCCAAAACTACCGAGAAATTAAATTTATCTTTGTCAAATCTCGTTTTATGCTCCAATAATCATCTTATGCTTCAAATAATAAGTCTTGATCAATTGTGATCAAAATCTTTTATGAAAATCTCCATTTTGTCCTGAAATTGAAAAATGACCGTTTTGTCCCTAATCGGTCAATTTTTCCGATTAACTCCAAACTGAACCTCGAACTCCGAATCACTGTTTGAAATAACTCCGTGGGTTTTAGTTTTCTCAAATTCATCCTTAATTCTCTGTTTAAACTGATTCGAGACTTATTTAACTTAACCATACCCTTAGGGGCAATATTATCATTTAACTTGTTTCCCGAGGCAATTCAATATACAAACATGCTATCCATTGCATGTAAATGACCTGTCTCAGATAAATTAGGGTTAGGTGTTACAGATACTTTGGCCTTAAGCCCTTTAACTCAAGGCCGACCATTGACATTGCTAAGAGGGCAAAAGGGAAGCATTACTTTGATGATAAAACTCTCACAGGTCACTTTTCTTCTGAAAAAAGCTTCATAGACATCTTTAATTGTATCCTCAAGGAGGATTAGCTCTTGATACAGGGCTTGAATATCTAAGTCAAATTACTTTCATATGCAGGTTCTGATCCTTTACCTTAACTTTACCAAATAAAGGTGCATCCATGTTTTCTTTATTGAAAAATTTGATTTTTCCCATCAGATACTTAAGGATTCAGTTAAGGAAGAATCAAACTTCCATTTCCATATATATATATATATATATATATATATATATATATAATCTGTCTTGGGTGTGTATTGGATATGTCTTATCTTAATCTTTTATTGCTTCCATCGTTTTCTTTTTGCTTAGTTTGCTTCCACTAAGTATCTTGTTGCAGCTTACTTTGGTGGAGGACATACTCTTCATTTCTTTGTTTCTGTTAGGCATTGAACATAACTTTGAATAAGATAATGCATATAAATTTTTGGATATGTTTGAGCTGATGGCTCTCAACTATGGCTCTGTTGAAGAGAAAACATGGTCCATAATCAAATTTCTTTTTCTTTATAGCAGGTTTTCTGATGAAATTTTTGGGCACTAAGTTTCAGCCTTATCAGCAATGATAAATCAAAAGAAAAAAAAAATAAATGTCTGAGCATCCCTGCATTGAATTGTGTTGAATGTGATTGGAGGCCATATGAACCCTAGATTTTTTTTTCTATTCATAAAAAAACAAAATTCCAATTAACTGCAATGGAGAACAAGAATGTTTGCATAACCAGAAGTAAAGCAAAGCAAAATTGCTGTGCAGATGACAGCATTCTCAAGAATCATTTGTTGAAATAATTATTCTTTCTAGATTCTGACCAGGCACTTGTGCAGATCTTACTCTGTAACCAAGGGGTTTTGCTTCTCATGTGACTAACTAAACCAGTAAAAGTACTTATTCGAAACTTTAGCAAAATCTGCCACAAATTTAACAAATCTGGTAAAAGCATTGCATTTGTTAAAACACTGGCTTCCTAGGCCTATTTTATGTGTGATATCCCATTGCACATCGTTTGAATTAAGATCTATATAAGAGATTAAGTGAATCATTACTAGCAACTTGAGTTATTTTTCACGGTCATGTAATTTAGGCTCGAAAAGTTATTAAGCCAATGGTACTTGGACTTAGGTTGTTACAATTAGTATCAGAGTATATGTTATTCTGGTATAGACTTCTACATTGTGCTGATACAATCTTGGTCCTGTGATGTCTTGATTATGATTGTCATTTGTGGCCTTAACACGGATATTAAGAATTTGAATAAGTGGGATTTTGATACTCATCTCAATGTGATTCTTAAAACTTGTATAAAAATTATGTGTTTGTATTAAGACCCTCATCTATACACTACAATTTCTCAAAGAATTTAGTAGAAAGGTAATCTCCAGATTTCATAACAAAAGGAAGTTACAGAAACAAACCAAGGATCTATATGGATTCTTTATATATATATATATATATATGTATGTATATATAATAGTAATTATTTTATGAGCAGATTATTTTTATCTGTCTAGTTTTTGTTTCTTTGCGAATTGCGAAAGCCCAAAGTTAGTCACTGAAATCAGATAGATTGATAGAAGCTTCAATTATGAATGTTTTATGGCTCAATATGGAAGAAAGTTTGTGCTTCCATGTATGGGATGAAGCATCTAGTAGGAGTACTGGCAATATAGAAGGAGCAAGCAACAGAGTACTTCACCAATCTTAATAGGTACATTTTTTATTTTTGGCTTTTCATTTCACAGGGAAAGTCTTGGCACCCTTTAGCTTTTGTGTCTTGTGTGTTGGGTCGATGGGTTTGTATATTCTGGAATCTTGCTGAGCTTATAGGGTTCTTCAGGAAAATTTAGTGTGATTCTGTACTGGTATACCCCTTGAGTCATTTGTTTGGAGCAAAGTCTTGCAAAATCGATTGTAATGAGGTGAACTGTCGTTCCCTTCATTGATCAATACAAACTGAATCATAATCAATTGATCAACAACAACATTGATTAAAGGAACCAAATACATAACCAGTCAATACAGGCATATAACATACAGAACTTACATAAAAGAAAATATAGTAGCACAATACATGAATGAGGCACTAGAAGGATGACAATATTCGTTTATTGACAGGAGATATGGCTTTAGCTTCTATTGTCTCACCGATCAAGTCTAGCACTCTCTTGCAAACAATTCCATATCCTGCTGAAGCCCCACGGGTGCAATCAAGAGTGAGATACTCAGTCACAGATGTGGTCTCCTGGTTTGAACCACTTTCAGGTGAGAACAAACAAGTTGAGCAGTCTGCAGAGAGAAGTGAGGTTGTCCTGTAGTTGTCTTCGCCACCCACAACAGGCATTGCCACACCAGGCTTGGCGGGGTTTTCGAAATCAGGCCTGTAAGTCCTGCCAAGCACTCCATCAACTTCAGGAATAAGGGCAAAGGACCTAAACTGAACTTCCAAGTGAGCAAAGTAGTCATCCGAAGGTACTTTGTAGTTGTGAATTCTGTCATCTTCTTTGGTCACTGGAACTACATTCACCATAATCTCTGCACTATCCTTCAAAGTTACAATGACACTGTTCTTGTTTGCTGCTCTCTCAACTTTCACATCTTTCTCTGGGGAGTACCAACTGGAGAGAGCACCTTCTGGAACAACTAAATCCTCCCCATTGTAACTGAATTTTAGATGGTCGACTTCACTGTTCCATGTTGCAGCCTTAGTGGCCTCAATGGAGGAGTGAGAGTTAAATAGGATTCCTAGTGCTTGAATCCAAGTGAAGTCCCTGGTTCGGCCAGCCGGGCGATGGCCGATGAAGCGGCCATTAATTTGAAGACTTCTGTCGGAGACCAAGCTGAAATGCTCATTGCTCTTTCCATGGAAGTAAAAGACAACGCCATCACCACCGATGAAGCAAGGATCATAGCATGCTGATCCAGGACCATTACAGTTTGGTTTGCGATCTAAAACCATGAGAGAAAACAAAATTAATTGATGTCATTGTAACTTTAACATTCATATGCTTTACAATAAAACAACATGTTTTGTCATCCTACTTCTAGTTTCTGAGAGACTTCAAAATGAACAGGAAGCAGGTGATCTTACGTTTGCAATAGGACTTGCAGACGGGTGAATCACAGTTAACATGGCAAACTTTAGCTTTCTGGTTTCCATAGCTAGTGCTAGGGCATTCATAAGGGCATTCTATGTAGTTTCCATAGCATCGGCTTGCGGGATTTCTGCAGTACACAGAATCTGCTTTTGATTGAACCACACCTGAAACAAAGACAAGCAGAATGATAAAAACAAAGCTGCTTCTAATGATCTCCATTCTTAAGTTATCAGAAAGAAGTAGACAAGGATATTGACCCAAATGATACAAGAACTCCAGGTTTTGTAGTCTTATTTATAGAATTCTAATGGCTATGTTGCCTTCTATTTCGTGTCTTCTTTTTATTTGTATAATTATTTTCATACTTGCAATGTTATCTACTCTTGCAGTAAGATTTGAAGCATGAACATGGTTAAGGTAAAAACTTTTTGAATACTTAGCATTGGGATTACATATACATGTAATTTTTTATATAGAATGGGACTTAAATATGATAGTCAATGCCTTTAATCTGCGAAATTTGCTCTGCTTGAAGGATTCAAGGAACTCCATTCTTGTACTAACTTTATCTGCAACAAGAACTATTTGACAGCAGATTGCTTAGCCAGTCAAGCTGGAGACTTGATATATTAACAGTCTTTAAAGAAGGAGAGTTATTTTGGCTTTTTGTTTAATTACTTGCAATGGCAAAATCATCAGATGGGTCGCTTTGCACTTAAGGCTTTAACTTAGGGCTGACATGTAGCCTGTGCATATCAATAATGAAAGGACAAAAACTGTTACTTTGAGGATAAAACTGTAATATGTCCCTTTACTTGCTTCTGAAAAAGTATGATGTCTCTTTAATTTAAGCTCAGGGGATTCAACTTCGTACAGCAAAAGACAAAACACTTGCAAATACACTGCATATTCTTCGATCTTCATTTATTATTATAATAATATAATTAAATATATAAAAATATATAAAAATTAACATAATTATTTATTCTCCCATACTTAAGAAATATTTATTTTCTCGCACTTTTTTCATCTATATTAATCCTCAATTATGTATCTCATTTTTCATTAAAAATATATATAAGTCAAGATAATTAATAAGATGATATATTTTCTTACTCTCTCAATTATTTGCCTGATAAATATCAATTTTTTTATCACTTCTCAATTCCTATTATATTATTAATTCTTAACAATTTCTCATGTTCTTAATCTACTAAGATAATATATATTTAATAATCTCTAACAAATTTTTTTATATATAAACCTCGTTTTTTTAATTTTAATTAAAAAAACCTCCTTATTTCTAAGTTATTGAAACCAACCTTTTCCATATATTCTCCCTCGTGTTGCAGATTTGTTACCCCTACTATGTTTTTCATTTATCTAGTTAACTTTCTTGGTGGTGGGTAGATAGATATCGAAAGTTAATACAAAAGAATGAGCATTTTTTTTCTTCATTTACAGGGATTTAATGTTCTCATTTTGCTCTCACAAATTGAAGAAACTTTGGGATCATCTTAGTTTTTGATTTGTTGAGCTGAATGCAGCATTGAATTTGGAGTCTGTTGAGCTGACTGGCCTCAAGTATATGGTATTTTTAAAGAGAAAACACAGTCTCTGTAATCAAATTCCTTTTCTTAGTAATCAGAAGGGCTTTTCCAATGAAAATGTTTAGATTTCTTAGTAATAAATTATCAAAAGAAAATAAATCTATTTGGAAACTCATGCTGCAAAAAACTTGCAAAGCTGATAAAAGCATTGCATTTGCCAAGGGAAAAAAGAAAGTGAATTCCTTGGGATAATCTCTATTCTTTCACTGATCAAGTCTCCTTTCTATTGCTCATCTTGCAAATGTAGAGCTCTAGTGCTTTTAAGAGAGAGATACGGTTACTGTAAGTAACCTCTGTTTTGATGGCCGAGAACAGGGATGAACAGAGGAGAATAAAACAAGGCAACAACAACATACCCTTTTTCTTTTTTCATTCATTACAAACTATATTTACAGATAACATTAGTTGAACCTGTAATTTAAGTGATAAACCAGTTGGATGTGCTAGTGGCCGTTACTCATGAAGATCAACTCTTCACGAATTTTCTTAATACAGAAAGGAAAGGGAGGATGATCCTTCAAGGACAAGACCATCATGAGCTCTTTACAACTATTTATTGCACATTCAACACTTTATACATATCGTAAACAAAGTATACTAGTAGTAGTCTTCAAGACACAAATCAAGGCCACTGCAACTTCATGATCTGGTTGGCAACTTATTATTAGCTTTATATAATTATTCCCCTTATAAGTTTGTCAATAGATCTCCATGGCTTTCCCCCCACATTTACGGTGTAGGAGGAGGTTTAATCGGACGACCTCCGCCAGGAGGCGGATAAATCGGACCACCTCCGCCAGGAGGAGGATAAATCGGACCACCTCCGCCAGGAGGCTTAAATTGATCATGCGGAGGCCTTGGTGGTTTATGAATGGGCCGTATGGTATCAATGAGTTGTCCTCCTGCAAAATTTACAGGCATATACCTCCTTGTTAGAATCATCAATATACAAAATAAAATGAGAATTGTTGAGGTAATACTTAAATAAACTCTTAAATTATTTTAAAAAATTCAATAAATTTTTATTTTTTATTAAGTTTAATAAGAGATATCATTATTTTAGATCAAATAAAATTTTATTTTATGATAATAATAGATTAATTATCATTAATGAAAATATTTTTTATCTTTTTATATTTATATGACACTAATATAATATTGACATGAAAAACGAAAAATACCCTTATCAAACACATAACACCGGTATAATACAAAATCTTAATTCAACATAATAAAAATACAAAAATTTATTTAAATTTTTTAAAATAATTTAGAAGCTTTTTTAAATATTATATCAAAATTATTTAATAGATACTCACAAATACAACCTTATCGAACAAAAACAAAATTGAAGTCTAAATAAGTTCACATTTAATATGTAAAACTTGTCTAAAAAATTGGATACAATAAAAAAAAAAAATCTAGTTGCTCTTACCCTGCAGCTTCCTAGCCATGGTGGAAGTGGGAATAAAGGGAGTGGAAGCCAAGAGAATGCATACTATGAGAAACAATGCTTTCATTTTGGATCAATTACTAGGTAAGTTGAGTTAAGCCTCTCCTCCCTCAACTGCTATTTATAGGCCTATTCGACAGTGTTCTTACATACTTTTCGACGATTGATGTCATTATTATTAAATTATTGGGGGTGACAAAAGGGACCCATTTCTAAATTTTCAGGATTTCTGGGACCCTTCAGTTTCTGGGACTAATTTTCATGAATTATTGCTGTTGTCTCTTTCATTTAATAGTCTCTCATTCACATGCAAGATAGCCTGGATGACAATTTTTTTTTTTCAAAAAATGAATTTATTAATCTTAGAGTCGATGTGTCGTAGTAAGTCTGTGGCTTTATCTGCTCCAGACACACAACAGCATAGTAAATTAGCTTAGGTAAAAAGACTTGCAGGTTTGTCAATAAATCTATCACAAATTTTTAAAAATAAATTATCAATAATTTTGTCATAAAACCGTCACAATTCAATCACTATAAGTTATTATTTATAACAAAAAAATGGTGAGAAAAATTTTCGTCACAGTTGTCCGATTTTCTGATGGTGTTGGATCAAATTTTTTTAAGAAGATAAATAAATAATAATTTTAATTTATATCAATTTATAATTTCAAAGACTTTGAATTACTATTTAATTCTTCTCAATGCATGGAAGCTAGAAACACATTGAACCCAAGTCCACAAATGCTACAAACACACATGTATATATTTAAGAATAAATTTATTGACCACGATGTAACTAGAAATACGAAAATACCCTTCAAAAACGTGGACTAGAATTTTACAAGGTAAATAAACTATAATCATAGTTTACATCAATTTTCTAATTTCCAAAGACTTTCGCTATTATTGACTGTAAATGGAAGATATATAGAAACATGGACCGATCGACCCAAGTCCAAAATGAAGTCAGAGGTCACATTAAGTAACACATGTTTGTTTTTCTTTGACTGTTAATTGAAACGAAACCAGTGAAAGGGAAAGAAGATAATGAGCTTGTGAAGTCCAATGGATAGTGATTTCTCTTTGGAAAGAAAGTGATGCCCTCAGTCCCTTTGCTATATCTATATGTAATTAGTATATCCTTTTCAAAAAAAAAAAAAAACAAACCTGATTATTTATCAAATTTTGAAAATGATTTTTGTTTGATAACAAATGCAAGAGTAAGATGCACCTGAGTATTTGGTTTATTGATTGATATATAATATCTGTGTGTAGGATTCGAATCTCCTTTCTCTCAATTATAAAAAAAAAAAATGTAAGGGTAAGGGCATGAGCGACTTAGCTGGGTCTAATTGGTTGCTTAATTTATGGTTAGTTAATTAACCTGGTGCAATAGCGATTTCTCAAGGGGAGGCTTTGGTGTGTAGATGCTGCAGTTCTTGACGAAGTCATTGAAGCTGCAGGTTTTGGGGATGGCTCTTAGGGACCTTGGTGCTTCTTTGAGGGTTGATCATATTTACATTCCTTTGCATGCTGAATTGGAAGCTCTTCCTTTCGGTTTGGAGATTGGAGTTAGGCTAAAACAAATAATTTTGTGCGAATTTGTTGTGTAAAGTGATTACTAGCAAGTAGAGGTGTTCATAAATCGAATCAGGTATAGTTAATACTTTAAAAAAATGAGTGAATTCCGGTAACCGTCTAAATCAATTTAAATTAAATTTATTATTTAATTTTTATATTAATGTAATCATATATTTCGAGCGCAAGTCTAGAGAGCTTGTCCAAGGCGGGACCTGAGTCGGACGAGGCTAGCAGTCTTCTAGGTGCCCGATCCATGAAAAGTCTTCCTGCAAACTATTACGTATTGAAGAAAAAGAACAGGACATCTGTTGGTGGAATTTTGGGAATGGTAGCTATTAAAGTTATGTATTCTACTTTTGTTTCTGTCTGCAATCTTTTAGCATTGTCGTAATGAAAAATGATTTGATTGAAGTCTTTGAAAGTTGAAAACTCTCTCCTGAGGTTTGCTGTTTCACACTCTTTTCCTCCCTCTGCTGCTGGATTGTTGTTCCATTTGGCTGTTTTGACATGCTATGCTTCTGCTATATGACCTTGTGTTTTTGTTTAATGCCCATCTGCAAGCATTTTCTTGCTTCCTCTTTTTTGCTAGCTCGTGTTGCTGAGCTCTGTTTGTAAAGGATGTCCTCTTGATTTTCTTGGGTTGTCATGAGATGATTTGTCTGTAACAATCTACTAGGTCTGTGATCTCTGTTGGTTTGTTCTTGTGGGTCGTCTATATTGATCCCATTACAACCTGATCAGGTTGATTTTGAGCTTGCATATTCTCTGTCTTGCTGCTGCTAGGTTTTGCAGCTCTTGCCTTATGGGGCATCTTTTGTAAAGCAAGTTATTAATGAAATTATCTTTCAAAAAAACTGAATTTCTCAACTGTTTTTAACAGGAAAGAGTGTACATGTTACCTCCACCTATTTTAATCTTCATGTAAAGTTACAAGCTTTAGTGAGCCTTATCTGATAACTATCTTAAGAGAAAAAGTGAAATGGAATATATTAAGTGCACAATTGACGAAAGTGATAGCTGTTCTGACGAAATTTCTATGACAATGACTGCACTTTTATCACCAATTTTCCACATAAGAGATAAATTCTTCATGTTGTCTCTTTCATTAATATATTCTCTCACATGGAAAAAGATTTAGAGAGACTTCAAAGTGCGAAGAAAAAGCAGCACACCTTTTTTGTTTTCTTAGAAGGTGAATAAACAATAATTATTTCTGCCCTTCTTGCTAGAGCTAATCCTGCCAATAGATATAAAGCTTCAATACCTTATTCTTGGCATTGTGCATTTTTTTTGTCTAGTATATGATTTATACAGTGGAGAATAGTTAAGAAATTTGCATTATGCCAATAGAAGCCAGGTAGAAGTCTTTTTTCACAAACCAGGTATATTATTTAAGAAAAAAAATCTTTTAGCAATATTTTGATTGACATGATGATTTAGAATTAATAAAATCATTTTTTTAAAAAAATTAACATTACAATCCCATTAAATGATTAGACGATTGATTATACAAATTTAAACTATCCCTTCCTTTTTATTGTATACATTACATATATATAAAGTGCTGAATTCAACCAGTTGTTGGATTATATAACAAGAACTCATGAGCTTTTAAGAACTACTTATTGCACATATAATACTGCATATATTTTATGAGATCAAAATATTTGGGAAGTCCCTGTATTAGGATATTTTCTTCAATTTAGTCCCTTTATTCAAAATTATACCAATTTAGTCTTTCAATTTTGAAAATTGTTTCAATTTAGTCTCTCCTCCTAACGGCTTCCAATTTCATTGTTAAAAGTGATCACGTTAGCGCTGATGTAGCGCTTGCGTGGCAAAATATGATGACATGGTAGCTTTTGTGTGCCGACATGTTGACGTCGCAGTTCCATGCCAACACGTCAACGGTGTCGTGATAGTGCCACATCACCCCTAACTGACTGACAAAATGCAATGTCATGTCAGCAAGTTAGAGAAAAAATTTTCCTCTAAAATTTAAATCAGAGGGACAAAATTGAAGAGACAAGTAAGGTACAAGAACTGAATTGAATAATAATTTAACATAGGGGAACTAAATTGAATAAAATTTATTTATATAGGTACTAAATTTAATCCAAAAATATAATTTTTCTTTGAATTTTAAGAAAAAAATAAATATATTTAGTTCACTTTTTAGATTATTAAATGTCTTTTCTTGATAGTATCATTTCAATAATTATATATTGGACTAAATGGAACCACATATTAGCTTTATGCTAATTGCTTTCAAAGGTATTTTAATAGTATAATTATAATATAAAAGAAAATATAGTAAGAACCTTGTCTTTGCTAATTTATTTTCTTAGGGAAGCGATGCAACCTTTTATATATATATGCAAAATCATTTACAAAACCTTTACAAGAGGCTTGTAAGGTAATAGTACTTTGACCAATAGAGCCCATGTATAATGTATTCCAATTACAAAGGAAAGGTACCTATACAATATAGGCCAATCACAAAAAAAGGCACCTGTACAAAATATCCCAATTACAAAAAAAAGCCACCTGTTAAAAAGACATGGCATCATGATAGCATAAGGCAACATTTACACATGGTAGCAACATTTACACAAAATGAAGTACCTAGTGACAAAAACAAGTATACCATCTTTTTGTGCTAAGATGGCATATGAACCACACAATAAACCACAATATACCATGTGCCAAGACAATATAAACCACAGAATAAACTACAATATAGCATCTAATTGTGCCAAGACAGCATATAAACCTCACAACAAATTGTGCCAAGATCATAACAAATTCTAGTCATTTTTAATGCTTTCTTGAGTGGGAAAATCACCAACTGAATCCGATTCGTTGGGTTGCTTTTGCTTTGCAATTTCCTGTGGCAATATGAACCAAATAAGTGTTTAAAATCACAAAAATAATGCTAAAGCAACATGAACATAATGCAAATCACAATATTTCTTACTAATAGTTGCCTACTAAATATAAATGACCTTGAATCCTCATGGCTAGTTCTAATGACCAATTGATTTGGCCTACCAACTTATTGAAAGATTTACAATCCTTAATTAATTTACTATTAGCTAAAACAACAACATTCACAACTTCATAAATAGTAGCATTTCTCGTGACATGAATAAGGACTAATTTGTTACTCACATTTATAACAAAAATTTGTCTTAAAAGGGTTATAGGTATTGAGGCAGATTGGTTTGGCGAATGCTTCAATTTCAATATTGGGGCAGTAACATATTGTGAATTAAAGCTTTCCATAATTGCATCAGCAGATTGGGTTCTTTTAGCAGTTGTGACTTTCTTTCTCTTGACTGCATTTGATGCAGTTGACCCAGTAGCACTTGGTACAATAGTAGTAGCAACAACTTCACATGATGCACCACTAGCAGCTTC
This sequence comes from Theobroma grandiflorum, assembly GCA_036013995.1. Classification (NCBI taxonomy): domain Eukaryota; kingdom Viridiplantae; phylum Streptophyta; class Magnoliopsida; order Malvales; family Malvaceae; genus Theobroma; species Theobroma grandiflorum. Next base: position 31,214,138 of record CP142133.1, read on the forward strand.
AATAGCTTTACTTGGTGCAGCACCAATAGCTTCAGTTGCTCTACTAGTAAAAGATTTCCTTTTCGAATGACTTTTTTGAGTGCTTGTTTGACCCTAGACATGCAAATTAGAAAAAGTAAGTAACCAGTAATATAAATAATAACTAAATCTAGCAACAAGATACATAATAAATAACACTTACATGTTGCATTGGACAATTTGACCTATTATGTCCTTCTTGATAGCAAACAGCGCATCTCATTATCCTTTCAACCCTTGACATTCTTGTCTTCTTTGGCCCTTCAATTGGTTCTCTTCTCCTCTCTTTCTTAGGCCATTTAGTTGATTTCTTCACATATGGAGGTAAAATAACCTCCACATTCCGCTCAGGCCAGAATATTGACCTTTTGACAAGGTGGAGAGGCTGTTCATAAGCCTTGAGGTATTCGCACTTTTTAAAAAAGTCTACCAAATATTTTGTAAGGTCTTCCCCTTCATAATAAATAGCATTGATGGCATGCTAGCACAAAACTCCATTTATGTCCCAAACTCGACCGCTGCATGTCATATGTTGCAAAGACATTGTGTAGCTTTCCCTTATTTGCTTTTCAGCATTTTCCCAGAAGACTTCATGCAGATGGGCCCTATTCCAACCCACCTCTCATTTGCCTACCAACCCCTTATTCTTCTCTAACTTGGTGAGTATACGAGGGCCATACTCTGTTTTCCACTTCATCCCGTATTTCTTATTTTGAACCAATCTCCTCATCACATACAACTTGATCTCTTCTAACATGCTGATGATTGATTTGCATCTTGCCTCTATTATGACTCCATTAAACATTTCACACATATTGTTGTCAATGACATTGCACTTGGAGAAATCGGAGAAGAATGCTTAACACCAGTGCACAACATTCTAGTTCTCAATCAAATGGTTGTATGCAGCCTCATTCATGGCACAAAGAAGTTTCATTTTCCTTTAAAACTCTGGTTGGTATGTAGATTTAGCACAGTGCTAAAATTAAAACTTTAAATCTTCATATTTGAACTTCTTCCCCCACCTTGCATAAATGTGTCGTGTACACCTTCATTGTTCAATAAAAGGAAGTACCTCATTAATAACACTTAAAAGCCCATACAACAACAAAATAAATAGGTTAATAAGATATACTAAAAAAAGGAAACGTAGGATGGGAAAGCAATAAAGTGCAGTTCATGAATAACTCAAATTCTTTTCTTTTTCTATTTAAAAAAGTCAATAAAACAATAAAGCAATTGCAGCTGCAGTTGGGCAAGGGCCCTGGCTTCCCTCTTGGCTCTTGAAAACTTGGCTAAACAGTGGCTTTTTCTTAAACAAAAAGGGTTAAGAGTTTTCCATAGTAGTACATGTATGATACATACATATTAATATATATATATATATTCCACATATATCAAATTTGTTATATGTAGATATATATATATATATATATAAAAGATAAGGCAGCCGCAGCTGTAGAGGCTGTGGCTACCCCCTTGGCCATAAATATACATAAATATATATATATATATATAATATGTAATTGGTTGTTGAAAAAACACATACCTTTTGCATGTCTCTCATGATGGTCCAACCCATCCCATCTTTAATGCCAATATCAGCACATAACAATTCCAGAAACCATTTCCAATGGTCCTTGTTCTTAACACCACTGATAACTACCCATGCTATGGGGAACATTTGGTTGTTCCCATCTTGGCCAATAGCTATTAAAAGCTATCCCTTCACTAAACCTTTAAGGGAAAATCTATCCAAGCCAATAAATAGTTTACAACCTTTTAAAAAATTTTTCTTCAATGCAACAAAGTAGATATACATTCAATGGAAGACTAGTGCCTCTTCTGGTGCAATCCTATCCTCCTTTATCTTAATTGTTGTCCCCTTATTTATCTCTAGCAGCTCATCGTCATATGCTCCTAACCTTCTAAAGTCCTCAACATATCTGTCTTGAATTTCCTTCAACACTTTTGGCTTGGCTTTTCTAGCTTTAGGGAGAAGGATTGTCACACCAAGCTTATTTTGAGCCAAATTGGTTATTTGCCTTACCCTCAAGAATGGCATTTTGACGATATCATCTTTCAACTTTATCATAACCATCTTGGCTGTCACTCATTTGTTTTTATTTATGGGTAGAAAATTATGGGTTCCTAAATACGTTTTCACTTTAAAAGAGTTGTCCTTCTTGTGTTTCGAAACTAATATCTCCCACTCACAGCTCATTGTAGCACACTTTGCTCTTACTCTGACCTTATCATTTTTCTTGTATATGAAAGCAAAATGTTTAGCCAAACTATACTCACACAAAGCAGTTTTGAAGTGTGCTGGGTCTTTGAAAGTTTGACCAACAAAAAATTCAAAAATCATTGTCTCACAAGTATACCTACCACTAGACTTCACCCTCTGTGCATCATTAGCTTCCGACCTAGAGCTTGTTAACATATAGCTCCTTGGGTCATTGGAATCAATGTAATCACTGAGCCTTTCATTTCCAATAGCTTCTGATGGGCCTCTAGTCGCCCCTAATGGGCCTCTAGCAGCTACAGTATCTATATTGTCCTCAAATGCAACAGTCAACTCAAAATCCTCAAATGTAGCAACCAAAACCCTTTATTTACTTGCCTTAAATTCCTTCAACCTCTCCCTAGCAAGTGCCAATTCATCCTCCCCTTCATCATTTAACTATACATACCAACTTCATCATAGCTGTCATCTGCTTCTCTATCTACATTGTCATCTGCCTCACTATCTTCATCGTCCTCATCTATTGAATTAATTCAACCTCTTCATTCATTGATTCAGGCAATGTAGTAGCCTGTTTAGCATTTTCCCCATGCTCAACATATACCAAAACAACACCCTTTTCCTTAAGTAGCTAGCACATTTCAGTTACATTTTTATCATCAAGAAGAGTGGTCAAACTAGAATTACCTTCATAATGCAACCCTTTAATCATCCCCAAATCATACTTCAATGCCTTCACCATTTATAACAAACTCCAATAACACACGGTGTCTATGTCAGGGACAACTATCAACCTCTTTTTCCCACCTCCATATGCAAATTTAGGAGTACAAATGAATGTCCGCCCATGATTGAAGCAAATGTGATTTGTTTTATCTACATAATCAGATTTAAAAACTCAATCAATAATTATAAAACATGCCTTTCAAAAAAAATTATAAAACACAATAGTAGCCAATAACAAAGCAAGAAAAAAACAAATAAACAAATAAAATGTCAACAGCAAACATTTTTTCCTTCAATTTGGTCTCCTTATCAATTTTAATTTTGTTCAATTTGGTCACGTATATTATCTATTATATATCATATAATATATAAAAAAAAGTATAGATATTGATACAAACTTTTATTGGTAATTTTATATAATAATACATACTTTACTGTTGCATACATAAAATGATGTATATTTAGTTTTAATAAGTTTTAAATTTATTATTAATTATAAGGTAATATTTAGTTCACTAATAATATATAAAATATATATAATAACAACTGTATCAAGTATAAGGCTTATGCAAATATGGCGAATGCTTGTGCAACTTAAATAAATACTCTAATTTGCAATTTTCTGAAACTGGAATTACTTATTGCTTATGCAAATATGAAGTTCTGCATCTGAAAGTGTTTAGGTTTTAAGGGTTATATTGTATTGCAATTTTGAGGAGAAAAGAAACTTTTCAAGTAAGTACTGTTTTTGTCAGTTAAAAATCCACTACGCAAGTATACGTATCGAATAGACAGTATATTAGCAAGTAGAGTATCGTTCCCACGGAGAATTGATCTAAAACTTTACTAATTACTAAAATTAAAACAATTTAATTTTATCCAAATAATCTAAATTAATTAATTAATTAAAACTAATAAACTAGAATTTAAAATAACAAGCAAAATCAAAATACTAATAACTGGAGGAAATATCAGATTAAACAAGCCTAGGATTACAATATCCCTCACACTTCATCTAAATTTTACCTCTTCTCCTTAACTTATTTCAATGGTTAGAATTGCTAACCTAGAGTCCTAAATTATTTATAAGGGTCTCCCAACTCGTCCTATAAAAATATCTATTTTAACCAAAACACTATATCCCTATGTGAATTGAAATTAAAATAGACTCATTAAGTTCAAGCTCTAATCTGGCTACATATGGCCTATAGGTATATCCCTATCCTATACGCAAATCAATTGAATTGATCATATGCTATTCCAATTTTAGTCTACTCTAAACTCCCTCTCCCATGTTTGTTTAGGTTCCTAAATCAGTTTAATTGGTGGCCAAGCAATCAAAAGCATTAAGAACAAATTGGAATAAACAATTCAATTCCCATTGAAAATAAGTAAGAAAGAGATTAAAAACTTAGACTACATGTGAGTTCAACTGCAATCCTAGAAAAAGAAAATTAGCTACTCATAATTGCAAAAATCAATAACATTGTATAAAGTTCAACCATTGAAAATAACAAGAAGAATAAAAGCTAAGGAAGAAAACAAAATAATTGCCGCTTTGATCTCCGGGTTTCCGCTTCAACTTCTAACTTCTTGAATCTCCAAAGGTTCTCTTTTTTTAGGTCTCCAAATATCTTATATATACTAACAAACTTAACCTAGATTTCTCCAAGTTGACCTAGGGTTTAATTGGGCTTAAAACATAATGAGAGGCCCAAAAAATCACTTAACAATCTTTACAAATTTCCATTCCCGGCACAGTACGTCTAGCAACATTCCGACATAATTTTCTCTATCTTCAAGGCAGAACTGGGCAAAGTGATCTTCATAAAAGTTGTAGCTCTGTCTCTTAGCTTTCCAATAGTCTAAGAATCGCAGTAATTGGAGTTCTGTAGCTCGAGATATGGTTAAAACACTGAAGCATATGCAAGCAGATTTCTGGATCTTTCAGCACCTTACTTTCCAAAATTAAACCCAATGACTTTAGGTCCTACCAAAAATATAAAAACTATTAAATATTAACTAAATTAAAGAAAATAACATAAAATTAAATAACTTACTTAAAAATAAACTAAATATAAAAATAACTAAAAATTAAGTAAATTATAATTAAAAACTGAGAACTTAGCTAAAATTTAATAACAAAATTGGAATAAAATAATTCTATAAAATAGAATTATCACACCCCCAAACTTAAGATTTTGCTAGCCCTCGAGCAAAAGAAAAGAATCACAAAAAGAAAAAGCAAACATGAAAATCCTTGAACGAGAGATAGAAATACCAAATCATGATTTCTCAATTTTTTCTCAGAAATTAACTCAAATTCTAGCTTAAGGTAACATACAACTAATCCTTAAATTCATGCATCAATTCAAGCGAAACTTTATTTTTCGAATGGACTTCCGTGTGTGTGTGAATGCTCTTTTACAAAGAATATCATGCAATTCAAATTAGTTTATGTCAAATCTAAGCATAGATTAGTACTTGGATCCCATAAGTTTATTTTTCATCTCTCTCTCCACTAATGTAGATTAACACTTATTCAAGAATCAATAGGTCTTTATCAAGCTTGTAATGTAAGGCTAGGGTTAAGGTATGATAAAGGATATATTTAGGCTCAAATTCACCCTAAGCACTTAATCAATCTAGGACACATAAAGAGCTCAAATTTTTTTTTTTTTTAGCACCCTCAAACTTGAAGTAAACTTTCCTTTGCAACACTCATTGCTTTCTTTTCTTTCTCTTTTTTTTTTTTAACCCCCAAACTTATTTTTGACAATTATAACAAGGGGTAATTTTTCCAATAACCTTCATCATTTTTTTTTTCACCTTTCTTCCTCAATTTATTCTTTAAGCTCAAATCATTCCTTAGAAAGATTAAAATACTTAAAAGGTGAAAGGTTCAAATTATTGGATTTAAACAGACAGGCCAAGGCTACATAATTAGGTAATTACAAAGAAAAGGTAAATTAGGATCACAAAGGGTGACTAAGGATAAATATAACAAGGTAGGCTCAAAAGGCTCAAACGGTCCAAAGATGGCCTAAATCACTTCCTATCCTAAGTGTTATCTAAGATTTCGCCTCGAGAGAAAATCAAACAAATTCTAGAATTCATGACTTCACTATACTTTTTCATCAACATAAACTTTATCTAAAGCACATAAAAAATTCTAAGTAAAAGAGTATAGTGCTCAATTTATTGGAAGTCACACTTTAAAATAAAATTAACACATGAATATCACATAAAATTAAATCATAACTATATGCTTCCCAAAAGCTAAAAATCAAAAGATAATTAACATATCATCCTAGGATTGGGACAATCATGAATAAAGTACCACTATCTCAAAATTTTTTTTTTCTTTTTGAAAATACAAATGAAACATGCAAAACATGCAAAATATAAACATGCAAGACAAATTCTAAACCAAAGCTAACTAAACATTAAAAAATTCTGATGCTACCCCCAAACTTAGAATAAACATTGTCCTCAATGTGATAAAAGAAAATAAAGAAAAAAGACAAGAATACTCCCCTAACTTCGAAATGGAAGATTATGAATCCTCTGCATCGTCACCACGAAAATCATCCTCAGTGTCGGAATCCATAAGCAACGAAGGAAAAGTAGACATCCATCCCACTCTTTAAGATGCAGCCTAAATACTCTTGAGGGAAGAGTGAATGTGGTGAGTGAAAAAAATTAAAATAAAATAAAATAAAAGTAGAACTAATGTGAAAAAAATTGAAAGGGTAAAGAAAGAAACAAAAATTTCAAAAGGAAGTTGTAGAAGAAAAAATAATAATAATAATAATAATAAAATAATAAGAATGATGGTGCGGTTGAAGGAAGACAAAAGTGAAAAAAATGAAAAAAAAATAATAATAAAATAAAAATAAAAATAAAAATAATAAAAAAATAATAAAAAAATGTGTGGCTGAAGATAAGAAAAAGAAGCAAAAAAAATAATAAAAAATATGAAATTGTGCTGCTGAAAAAAAAAAATTGTGGGCCCTACTGCACTGTTTCTACAGTGTTTTTTCACTGTTACTGCACTGTTTTTACAGTGTACCGCACTGTTTCTACAGTGTTTTCTGCACTGTTTCTACAATGTACCGCACTGTTACGGTACTGTTTCTACAGTGTACCGCACTGCTTTTACAGCCTCATGCAGCGCCGCGGCTCTCAATTTGAGTTTTCAACAAAACTCTTTTTTTTTTTTTTTGAAAACCAATTATCTGCAAAAGGAGATAAAAAAATTAGAATAAATGATAAAAATAACTACTAAATAAATAAATAATAAAATAAAATAAAATAAAATAAAAACTCATGAAAAAAAAAATAACGAAAATAATTAAAGTTAAGGAACTTGGGTTGCCTCCCAAGAAGCGCTCGTTTACAGTCACTAGCTTGACTATAGCACCCTCTTTTTCAGTTCTTCATCTTCAAAATATGGTCTAAGGCTCAGCCCATTAACCATGAATGTGCCCGTATCCTCACCATCAATCTCAATTATTCCACACGGATAAGCCTTGACCACTTTGAAAGGACCCTACCATCTTTCTTTGCGTTTTCATGGAAAAAGCTTGAAGTATGATCTAGAAAGCATCATTACTTGTTGTCCAATCTCAAAAGGACAATTAGATGGTGGCGGAGGATGCTCAGTTGCTGACTGCTTGGGTCTCACAGGCGTAGGTGGTGGCTTAAACTCAAAGATTGGTGCATGCTCAATTGAAGGTGGTGGAATAGGCTTGCCTTTACCTTCATTGACTAAAACCACTTTATAACAACTATCTGTATAAGGATACTGATTTGAATTGAACAAATTAAATATCACTTCCTCTTCTCCAACATTGAAAGTTATTTTGCCATTCTTCACATCAATTATTGCTCCAGCTGTAGCTAAGAATGGTCTTCCCAAAATAAGAGGAATTTCAACATCATCTTCAATCTCAAGCACAATGAAGTCCACCGGAATGTATAAATGCCCAACTTTAAGCAAAACATCCTCTATAATCCCAACTGGATGCCTAATTGTTCTATCTGCTAATTACAAGGTAACTGTAGTAGGTTGTATCTCCTGAAATCCAAGTTTCCTGGCAATAGAAAAAGGCATTATTGAAACACTAGCACCTAAATCACATAAAGCTTTAGAAATTTTAAAACTACCAATAGTGCAAGGAATAGAAAAACTCCATGGATCTTTAAGCTTTGGTGGCAGCTTATTCTGGATTATAGCACTGCACTCTTCAGTAAGTGCAACTGTCTCAAACTCTTCTAATTTCCTCTTCTTGGTCAGGATGTCTTTCAAGAATTTAAGGTAACTTGGCATTTGTTCTAAAGCTTCAGCAAAAGGAATATTAATGTGCAGTTTTTTAAATACCTCAAGAAATCTTTGGAATTGTTTGTCCAGTTTTTGCTTTTGAAAACGTTGAGGAAAAGGTGGTGGAGGTGTGGACGTAGATTGTGATTTACCTTTAGAATTTTCAACAGATTTTTCAACCACAATTTCTTTTTTAGCTTCTTTTTCAATTTCTTTCTCATCAACTTGAATTGAAATCTCAGAATTTAAAGCTTGATTACTTACCTCTTTTCCATTGTGGAGAGAGATTGCCATACAATGTTCCTTACCTTCTCTTCTTGGGTTGGATTCAGTATCACTTGGTAAGACACCTTGGGGTCTACTGTTGATGGAATTTGCAAGCTGTCCTACTTGGGTCTCAAGATTTCTCAAGGAGGCTCCTTGACTTTGAATCAAAGCTCCTTGACTTTGAATTAAAGCATCTTGACTTTGAATTAAAGCATCATTCTTGGACATATATTGCAAGAGAAGTTCTTCCAGGTGGGATTTCTTTTCAGGAACTGGTGGTCTAACTTGTTGTTGGAAACTAGCAGGCATGATGGGTTTTGGATTGGAAGGCCCTGCATTGTTATTCCATGAAAAGTTAGGGTGGTTTCTCCAACCAGGATTATAAGTATTGGAGTAAGGATTATTCTGCTGTCTATTGAAGTTCCCCGCAAACTGGACTGATTCAGAATTATATGGACATTGATCATGTGAATGGCCATCTCCACACATCTCGCAAACCACTGATGAATTTTGAACCGCATGGACTCCTAGTGTGTCAAACTTTTTGGTCACTGCAGCCACTTGTGAAGCTAATTGAGCAGTCAAATTGCCAAGTGCATCAATTTCATAAGCTCCAACTACTTTTCTTGATCCCGACCTTTTTGAAGGCTATTGATAATTATTGGAGGCCATCTCTTCCAACAAGTTATAGGCATCTGCAGCATTCTTACTCATTAATGCCCCACTAGCAGCAGCATCAATTGTAGTTTTAATTGACCCAACCAGCCCATTGTAAAATGTCTGAACTTGCAACCAATCAGGAATCCCATGATGTGGACATCTTCTCAATAATTCCTTAAACCTTTCCCAAGCTTCATACAAGGACTCACCATCAAATTGTGTGAATGAGGTAATATCGTTCCTCATCTTTGCCGTCTTTGCAGGGGGGAAGAATTTTGCAAGAAACTTTTGAGTCAAGTCTTCCCATGTGGTGATAGACCCATTAGGTAGTGAATTAAGCCAGCTTTTTGCTTTATCCCTCAGAGAAAACGGAAACAGTCTCAATCTGATAGCATCGTCAGTTACTCCATTATATTTAAAAGTGTCGCAAATCTCCAAGAAATTTACCAAATGAGAATTAGGATCATCACTAGGTAACCCACCAAACTGGACTGAAGACTGAATCATCTGAATGTAAGCTGGTTTAATTTCAAAATTGTTGGCATTAATGGACGGTCTTCTAATGCTTTGATGCAAACCTTGCAAAAGTGGAACAGCATAATCTCTCAGTGCTCTATTTGCTTCAGGAACCAGATTAATGGCATTATTGCCATCGTTATTATTATCCTCAGCCATTGTCTGATTTAAAGCTGCAACTTGTGAATTCTCCCTTCGACGCCTTCTGAAAGTTCTTTCTATCTCAGGATCAAAAGGAACAAGATTCAAGTTGTTTCTTCTTTGCATACAATGACCAACGATAACTGCAAGCAAACAAAAACAAATATTAAAACAAGAAAAATAAAATTTGAAGTAAGACTAAATTGCTTGGTATTAGTATTAATAAAAATTCTAGAAACAATTCCCAGGCAACGGCGCCAAAAACTTGTCAGTTAAAAATCCACTACGCAAGTATACGTATCGAATAGACAGTATATTAGCAAGTAGAGTATCGTTCCCACGGAGAATTGATCTAAAACTTTACTAATTACTAAAATTAAAATAATTTAATTTTATCCAAATAATCTAAATTAATTAATTAATTAAAACTAATAAACTAGAATTTAAAATAACAAGCAAAATCAAAATACTAATAACTGGAGAAAATATCAGATTAAACAAGCCTAGGATTACAATATCCCTCACACTTCATCTAAATTTTACCTCTTCTCCTTAACTTATTTCAATGGTTAGAATTGCTAACCTAGAGTCCTAAATTATTTATAAGGGTCTCCCAACTCGTCCTATAAAAATATCTATTTTAACCAAAACACTATATCCCTATGTGAATTGAAATTAAAATAGACTCATTAAGTTCAGGCTCTAATCTGGCTACATATGGCCTATAGGTATATCCCTATCCTATACGCAAATCAATTGAATTGATCATATGCTATCCCAATTTTAGTCTACTCTAAACTCCCTCTCCCAAGTTTGTTTAGGTTCCTAAATCAGTTTAATTGGTGGCCAAGCAATCAAAAGCATTAAGAACAAATTGGAATAAACAATTCAATTCCCATTGAAAATAAGTAAGAAAGAGATTAAAAACTTAGACTACATGTGAGTTCAACTGCAATCCTAGAAAAAGAAAATTAGCTACTCATAATTGCAAAAATCAATAACATTGTATAAAGTTCAACCATTGAAAATAACAAGAAGAATAAAAGCTAAGGAAGAAAACAAAATAATTGCCGCTTTGATCTCCGGGTTTCCGCTTCAACTTCTAGCTTCTTGAATCTCCAAAGGTTCTCTTTTTTTAGGTCTCCAAATATCCTATATATACTAACAAACTTAACCTAGATTTCTCCAAGTTGACCTAGGGTTTAATTGGGCTTAAAACATAATGAGAGGCCCAAAAAATCACTTAACAATCTTTACAAATTTCCATTCCCGGCACAGTACATCTAGCAACATTCCGACATAATTTTCTCTATATTCGAGGCAGAACTGGGCAAAGTGATCTTCATTAAAGTTGTAGCTCTGTCTCTTAGCTTTCCAATAGTCTAAGAATCGCAGCAATTGGAGTTCTGTAGCTCGAGATATGGCTAAAACACTGAAGCATATGCAAGCATATTTCTGGATCTTTCAACACCTTACTTTCCAAAATTAAACCCAATGACTTTAGGTCCTACCAAAAATATAAAAACTATTAAATATTAACTAAATTAAAGAAAATAACATAAAATTAAATAACTTACTTAAAAATAAACTAAATATAAAAATAACTAAAAATTAAGTAAATTATAATTAAAAACTGAGAACTTAGCTAAAATTTAATAACAAAATTGAAATAAAATAATTCTATAAAATAGAATTATCAGTTTTCCTCTTAATATTCTAGTGGCTCTGTTGTTAATTGGTAAAAGTAGTCACATGAACTGATCCAATTTGCCAAAGTTGGGAACTGTATCAATGAGAATCTTCCTGCATTACTTTTTTTCTATGTTTTGTTTGTCTTATCTAATACATTAGCAACCATAACAAATAAAAAAACCAAAGCCAAATTAGCATTCATTAACAACACAGCCTAATATTATAAACAAACACATCAACATCAATAAAAAATGAAAAAAGCAAGACCCAATCTCTGCCAACATTAAAGCCATAACCTAATACTATTCAAGAGCAACAAAAAGAAACTTTACCTCACTCTTCTAGACCAATAGCCTTTTCCCTTTCTGTTCCCCTTCCTCTTAATTTTCTTCCTTCTCCCCAAGCTTTCAACCATTAGCTTTCAGCTTTCAAGCTTTTCTAGCGCTTCTGAATTCAAGCTTTAAAGCTTGAAAGCTTTTAACGTTTGTCAGTTTCAAGCTTTTAAGTGGTTTGAAAAAGATAAATTTTTTTCCTGGGTTTCAATATTTTAGGGGTTTTATTTTTCACTCTCAGTCTGGCCTTTAGCCCGAGTTTCACTGGTGGTTTATCGTTGTCTCTCAATTTCAGATGGTCGAAATTTCAAGAGTTCACGACTTCGACGAGGATAGCGGTTGGTTTAGGGTTAAGGTACTATTTATGCTTAGTTATTGGGGTTTATGGCAAACGGAATTGCAAAAGTCGGATAATATCCCCGATGCTGTCTGACTAAATGTTCCAAGTGGCATTTTCATTAATAACCACAACATTTTTCTTGTTTCAATTTAGTCCTCCTACGTTGAATTATTATTCAATTCAGTCCCTATACCCTACTTGGCTCTTCAACATCCCTCTAATTTAAATTTTAGAGGGAAATTTTTCTCTGACATGCTGATATGGCACTGCATTTCGTCAGTCGATTAGGGGTGATATGGCACTGCCACATCACCGTCGACGTATTGACATGGCACTGCCACGATAGTGCAACTTCAGCTTGACGTCATCACCTTTAATGATGAAATTGGATATCATTAGAAAGAGGGACTAAATTGAAGTAATTTTTAAAATTGAGAGATTAAATTGATATGATTGAGAATAGAGGGACTAAATTGAAAAAAACATCCTCGTACAGGGGCTTCCCAGGTATTTTGACTATTATTAAATTATTAGGGGTGACAAAAGGGATCCACCCCACAAATTTCCAAGTTTTTTGGGACCCATTAGTTTCTGGGACTAATTTTCAAGAATTATTGCTATTGTCTCTTTCATTATATAGTCTCTCATTTACATGCAAGACAGCCTGGATGACAATTTTTCTTTTTGAAAATTGAATTTATTAATCTTACAGCCGATGTGTCGTAGTAAGTCTGTGGCTTTATCAGCTCTAGACTCCCAACAGCATAGTAAATTAGCTTAGGTAAAAAGACTTGTAGGTTCGTCAATAAATCTATCACAAATTTTCAAAAGTAAACTATCAGTAATTTTGTCATAAAACCGTCACAATTCAATCAATATAAGTTATTATCTGTGATAATAAAATAATGACAGAAAAATTTTCGTCACCGTTTTCTGATTTTTTGGTAATGCTGGATCAATTTATAATTCCAAAGACTTTGAATTACTATTTAATTCTTCTCAATGCATGGAAGCTAGAAACACATTGAACCCATGTCCACAAATGCTACAAGCACACATGTATATATTTACGAACAAATTTATTGATCACGATGTAACTAGAAATACGAAAATACCCTTCAGCAACATGGACCAGAATTTTACAAGGTAAATAAACTATAGTCATAGTTTACATCAATTTCTAATTTCCAAAGACTTTCGCTATTATTGATTACAAATGGAAGATATATAGAAACATGGACCGACCCCAAGTCCAAAATGTAGTCAGAGGTCACATTAACTAACACATGTTTGTTTTTCTTTGACTGTTAATTGAAACGAAACCAGTGAAAGGGAAAGAAGATAATGAGGTTGTGAAGTCCAATGGATAGTGATTTCTCTTTGGAAAGAAAGTGATGCCCTCAGTCCCTCTCCTTCACACGGAGTGCAGGGCTTTGCTATATCTATATGTAATTAGTATATCCTTTTCAAAAAAAAAAATGCGATTATTTATCAAATTTTGAAAAAGACGTTTGTTTGATAACAAATGTAAAGGTAAGGTGCACATGGGTATTTGGTTTATTGACTGGTATATGATTACTGTTTAAAGTATAAGATTCGAATCTCCTTTCTCTCAATTATAAAAAAAAAATGTAAGGGCAAGGGCATGAGCGATTCAGCTGGGTCTAATTGGTTGCTTAATTTATGATTAGTTAATTAACCTGGTGCAATAACGATTTCTCAAGGGGAGGCTTTGGTGTGTAGATGCTGCAGTTCTTGACGAAGTCATTGAAGCTGCAGGTTTTGGGGATGGTTCTTAGGGACCTTGGTGCTTTCTTTGAGGGTTGATCATATTTACATTCCTTTGCATGCTGAATTGGAAGCTCTTCCTTTCCGTTTGGAGATTGGAGTTAGGCTAAAACAAATAATTTTGTGCGAATTTGTTGTGAAAAGTGATTACTAGTAAGCAGAGGTGTTCATAAATTGAATCAGGAATAGTTAATATTTTTAAAAAATAAATGAATTTAGGCAACCGTCTAAATCAATTTAAATTAAATTTATTATTTAATTATTATATTAATCTAATAATATATTTCGAGCTCAAGTCTAGAGAGCTTGTCCAAGGCGCGGCCTGAATCGGACGAGGCTAGCAGTCTTCTAGGTGCCCGATCCATGAAAAGTCTTCCTGCAAACTATTACGTATTGAAGAAAAAGAACAGGACATGTGTTGGTGGAATTTTGGGAATGGTAGATATTAAAGTTATGTATTCTACTTTTATTTCTGTCTGCAATCTTTTAGCATTGTCGTAATCAAAAGTGATTTGATTAAAGTCTTTGAAAGTTGAAAACTCTCTCCTGAGGTTTGCTGTTTCACCCTCTTTTCTTCGCTCTGCTGCTGGATGGTTGTTCTATTTGGCTGTTTTGACAAGCTATGCTTCTGCTATATGGCCTTGTGTTTTTGGTTAAGGCCCATCTGCAAGCATTTTCTTGCTTCCTCTTTTTTGCTAGCTCGCGTTGCTGAGCTCTGTTTGTAAAGGATGTCCTCTTGGTTTTCTTGGGTTGTCAGGAGATGATTTGTCCGTAACAATCTACTAGGTCTCTGATCTCTGTTGGTTTGTTCTTGTGGTCGTCTATATTGATCCCATTACAACCTGATCAGGTTGATTTTGAGCTTGTATATTCTGTCTTGCTGCTGCTGCTAGATTTTGCGGCTCTTGCCTTATGGGGCATCTTTTATAAAGCAAGTTATTAATGAAATTATCTTAAAAAAAAATGAATTTCTCAACAGTGTTTAACAGGAAAGAGTGTACATGTTACCTCCACCTACTTTAATCTTCCTGTAAAGTTACAAGCTTTAGTGAGCCTTATCTGATAACTATCTTGAGAGAAAAAATGAAATGGAATATATTAAGAGCAAAATTGACAAAAGAGATAGCTGTGCTGACGAAATTTCTATGACAATGACTGCACTTTTATCACCAATTTTCCACATAAGAGATAAATTCTTCATGTTGTCTCTTTCATTAATATATTCTCTCACATGGAAAAAGATTTGGACAGACTTACAAGTGTCAAGAAAAAGCAGCACACCTTTTTTGGTTTCTTGGAAGGTGAATAAACAATAATTATTTCTGCCCTTTTTGCTACACCTAATCCTGCCAACAGATAGAAACCTTCAATACCTTACTCTTGGCATTGTGCATTTTGTTGTCTAGTATATGATTTGTACAGTGGAGAATAGTTAAGAAATTTGCATTATGCCAATAGAAGCCAGGTAGAAGTCTTTTTTCACAAACCAGGTATATTATTTAAGAAAAAAAAAATCTTTGAGCAATATTTGATTGACATGATAATTTAGAACTAATAAAATCATTTTTTTTTAAAAATTAACATTACAATCCCATTAAATGATTAGACGATTGATTATACAAGTCTAAACTATCCCTCGCTTTTTATTGAATACATTACATATATATAAAGTGCTGAATTCAACCAGTTGTTGAATTATATAACAGGAACCCATGAGCTTTTAAGAACTATTTATTGCACATATAATACTACATATATATTATATTAATGACAAGATCAAGATTTTGCATAAAAAATAATTAAAAGATAATTATATAAAAATAATAAAATTTTATATATCAAATTATATATATATAATAATAATAATAATTAAAAATTAAAAATTGATGACCGCCCCTCCTGCCCTCAGTTTCGATCCTCTCTTTGATATCTCCTAAACAAAGTATGCTAGTAGTGGTCTTCAAAACACAAATCATGGCAACTGCAAATTCATGATCTGGTTGGCAACTTAATTATTATTAGCTTTATAGATATATTCCCATTATAATTTTGCCAACAGATCTCCATGGCTTTCCCACACCACATTCAAGGTACAGGTGCAACGGGAGGTGCGGGACGGCAGCCTTTATGGATCGTACACTCGCGACGATAATTTTTAGTTTTATTTGGATTCCGTGATTTGACATAAATGGGATATCCTGCAAAATTAACAGGCATATATCATGTTTTGTGATGGATTCAGAATTTTGTACGAGGATGATTAAAGAGAAATTATATAAGGTTATGGATCAGATTGATGATTCAATTCAGGATAAAATATTAATCACTTTTAAAATAAAATAAAATTACAAAATAAAATTTTATTAACAATTTAAATATAAGTTTTTAGATTTATCAAAATAAGTAAACATAGAGCAAAAGGAAAAATTACATTAGATTTTCATTTTAGGTATCATAAGCTATGCTCGACGTATTTTTATACTTTCAAATTCATCAATTATTAAATTTGTGTCAATTAAAAATACATAACAATAATTGAAGTACAATATTCTTTATAAAATCAAATATTACTAATATAAAGCAAACGTAAAATTAAAATTGAATTGGCATTTGGGAATTAAAATATTACCTATAAATTATGATAGATTCATAAAGATTTCAAAATTTGTATGAGTTAAAGAGTTTAGTATAGTTAATTGATTTAGAGAGGAGAAAGAGATTTGTGCTATTAAAATTTAATTTGGATTTCTTACCACTACTCCAAATCAATTCATTTGTTTTGTTAGGGGTGGAAAAGCTATATATTTTAAACTTTATACACATAAAAAATAAAAATAAAAACTGAGGGGGCCGCCAACCCTCTCCTTCTGCCCCTTAGTCCATGTTGTTAAAATCATCCATACACAATAAAATCAATGTAATTAGCTAAAGTAAAGCACCAAATTAAGTTTTTAATCTTAAAAATTATTTGATTGTGATTGTAATTTATATCGGAAAATATAACGTTATCTAACAAAACAAATTGAAGTTTGAATATCTTGACATTTAATTATATATGGATTGTATAACTTATTAAAACAATTGGATACACTAAAATATAACATCGCATATATATCCTAAACAAAGTATGTACTAATAGTAGTCTCCAAAACACAAATCATGGCAACTGCAACTTCATGTGCTGACAAAAAAAAAAATACAATAAAGAACTAGTTGCTCTTACGCGGAATCTGCCGGGCCATGGTGACAGTGGGAACAAAGAGAGAGGAAGCGAAGAGAATGCATACTAGGAGAAATAATGCTTTCATTTTGGATAAATCACTTGGTAGGTTGAGTTAAGCATCTCCTCTCTCGACCGCTATTTGTAGGCCTATTCAAGTCTGTTCGTACATACTTTTCAAAGATTGATGCATTGACAAAGGGGAAGAACCCATGAAATTTCCAAGGCACTGTGGATTAACTTTTGGGACCAATTCTCTACGAATTATTGTTTGTCTCTTTCATTATGTAGTCTCTCACTTGGAAAAACTATAAAGATTTTCAAAAAGACTCAATGGAACAAGAAAATTCAAAATATTTATCTTGAGATATATATATATGTGTGTATATATATATATATATATATACACATACACGCATACATATATATATATATATTTTTAGGAACAAATTTATTACTCAAATTGTAACTCAAAGTATGAAAAAATCCTTCAAACAACATGCACCAGAATTTTACAAGGTAAATAAACAATATATAATCATAGTTTACATCAATTTCTAATTTCCAAAGACTTTGGCTATTATTTACTATACAATTCTTCTCAATGGAAGATATATAGAAACATATGGACCCCAAGTTCAAAATGTAGTCGGAGGTCAAATTCATTAACACATTTTTTCTTTTCTTGACTGTTTCAAAGTCATCTAATTGAGACGAAACCAGTGAAAAGGAATGGAGACAATGAGGTTGTGGAGTTCGATGAAGGGTGATCTCTCTTTGGAAAGAAAGTGATGCCCTCTCAGTCCCTCTCCTTCACACAAATTAAGTGGATGTCTTTGCTATATCCATATATAACTAAGTCACCATCCAGTGTGTGTGAATATGAAATACGTTGACTTTGATTTCGTCAAGTGAATTAAAGAAACAAAATTGTTGAATGTAAAATGATAGACCCATCCTTTAAATAAGGATTCAATTAAATATAAATAATTGCCATTCAAAAAATTGGGTTAGAAAAATACCATAAAATTTTGAATTACATTACAAGAAGTAACTTTGTTTTTCTTATAATTATCATAAAATATAAAACAAGTAAACGTAATTCATTAATTCCAGGTGAGCTGTAGCCACAAGTTCTACCTTCAAAAAAAGAGAACAAATTTACTGATCAGATTATAACTAGAAAAATGAAAATACCCTTCAACAACATGGACCACAATTTTAGAAGGTAAATAAACGATATATAATCATAGTTTACATCAATTTCTAATTTCCAAAGACTTTGGCTATTATTTACTGTACAATTCTTCTCAATGGAAGATAGATAGAAACATATGGACCCCAAGTTCAAGATGTAGTCAGAGGTCACATTCACTAAGACTTGTTTTTCTTCTTGACTGTTTCAAAGTCATCTAATTGAGACGAAACCAGTGAAAAGGAAAGAAGATGATGAGGTTGTGGAGTCAGATGAAGAGTGATCTCTCTTTGGAAAGAAAGTGATGCCCTCAGTCCCTCCCCTTCACACAAATTAAATGGATGTCTTTGCTATATCTATGTGTAATTATTATATCCTTTCAAATTTTGGAAAAGATGTTTGTTTGATACAAGTTTAAGGGCAAGGCATGGTAATTAAGCTGTGTTTGGTTGCTTAATTTAGGGTTAATTAAGCAATTAATCTGGTCCAATAATGCTTTCTCAAGAGTGTAGATGCAGCAGTTTTTTATGAACTCATTGAAGCTGCACGTTCTGAACATTGCAAGTAGAGTTGTTCATGGATCGAATCAGGTCTAGTTGACATTTTTTGAGAATCAGTGAGTTCAACCCACCCGTCTAAATCCATTAAAATTAAATTTATTATCTAATTTTTGTTAAAAAAAAATATCTCAAGCTAAAATCTGAAGAGTTTAGGGTGTTTTAAAAATGAATTTCTCGACGGTGTTTTACAGGAGGAAGGTGTATACATGTTATCTCCGCCTACTTAATTACTAGCTAGGTTGGGTTAAGCATCTCCTCTCTCTAGTGCTATTTATAGGCCTGTTCAAGTGTGCTCTTACATACTATTCAAATATGGATGCCATTATTTCCAGGGCAATGTGCATTAATTTTTGTGACCAAGTTTCCTTGAATTATTGCTTCTGTCTCTTTCATTATGTACTCTCTCACTTGGAAAAATTATAAAGATTTAGAGTAGAAAAGAAAATTAAGAATACTTATTTTTATTTTACAAATATATGTACGTACACATACATGTACAAACATACACATATATAATATAAAAAATAAATTTGTTAATTAGCTTGTAATTAATAATATGAAAGTACCCCATTCAAGAACCTACATCACATTTTTAAAAAAAGGTAAATAAACAATTATCATAATTTGTATCAATTAATTCTAATTTCCAAAGACTTTGAATTACTATTCAATTCTTCTCAATGGAAGCTAAAATCATTGACCCCAAGTCCAAAAATGTAGTTAGAGGGTCACATTGACTAGAGCATTTTGTTGACCATTTCAAATATCTAATTGAAACAAAACTATTGGAAAGGGAAAAAAGGTGATGCACTCTATCTCTCACCCAAGTTGTAGGGTTTTGTTATCTATGTTAATATCCTTTTTGCAATAAAAAAATGTGTTTATGTGTCAAAATTTGAGTATACTTGATATTCATTTCATTCAAAATTTTTAAAATTTTTATTTTTAAAAAATAATCGATTTTAAGTATGATTTTTAAGAAGAATAAAATTGACAAAAGGGATAACTATAGTGACGAAATTTCCATGGCAATGACTGCATTTTTAGAACCAATTTTCCACCCAAGAGACAAATTGTTCTTGTTATCTCTTTCGTTAATATATTCTCTCAGTTGGAAAAAAATTTAGAGAGACTTAACAGTGTAAAGAAAAAGCAGCATACTTTCTTTTTTTAAGTGGGTGAATAAACAATAATTTACTATTGCCCTTCTTGCTAAAGCTAATATAAAATTTCAATTACTTACTTTTGATACTGTGCATTTTTTTTAAAGAAAGAAATAAAAATAATACATTTATGTCGAAATAATGCATGTGAATGAAATTTGCATAATATTGTTTAATCAAATTGAAGCACTGTCCTTTGGAGGATTCCTGAAAAGCATTATACCAACAAAATGTTGAAAAGTCATATTCATAAGAAAGTTCATCAAGTAATTGGAGTCACAATACACATGAATAATATTAAATTGTCATTTGATTTATCTGCTTCTATTTGAATCACCTGTGCAACAGTTTAATTACACATAACCAAGATCATCTCACGACATCCCTCATCCCATGCTATCGACAAACCCCAATAAGCATTCCACAATTCTGCTCAATATTCAAAACAATTTTCAAGTTTGATCAAGAAACTATATTTTCAATTCCCAAAGTGTATTGTGCATCTTTTATTTAGTATTTGAGTTATACATTATATTTATATATATATAAGGTTAAATTCAACATATGACGGGTTTAATTTTTACGTCGAAATTAAAAAAATTAGTAGAAATCATCTTGAGCTCATAAAAACAATTTATTATATATATATATATATATATACTAAACAAAGTATATTAGTAGTAGTCTTCAAAACACAAAACATGGTAACTGCAACTTCATGATCTGTCTGGCAATTTATTACTAATTTACTTTTATTTTGTTCTTGATTATAAATTCAGATTTATAGTCAAATCTCATTTTGCTCAACTATCACTTTGTAACTAAACTGAAGCGACGGTTAACTTTTTATTTCTGACGTATATATAAAAATACATTACAAAACTCACACAAAGTAGACTTGATCATAATACAAATGATGGGCAACTTAAAGTTCATATTTCTATACCAACAATTCAGTAGTTGGCAACTTATCAGCTATTTTCATTACATTGTTTGCTAATAAATCCATAGTTTTCCTCCATTCAAGGTCTAGCAGGAGGAGGGCAATGTCGACGGTAAATCCCACATTTCTTAGGAGGCGGGTTGCAACTTTTATTAGGATCACGGGTACAATAAATAGGCGCAACAGGACGATCAATAAGGGCACCTGCAGTAGTAACAGACATAAAACGAAAGTAATCAGGTAAGGCAACAAGGACATTAACTAGCCAAAAAAAAAGAAAGAAAAAAAATTTTCTTTTTCCTATTTAAAAATAGAATAAAATTAATAGATCAGATAAAAGAGAATTATCTTCGATTTTGTGTTTTACAAAATAACAAATTTTCACATAGAACCTATAATTCTACGCGGGTCTATTAATATTGAAAATAGACAATCCATTAAAAAAAATATCTTTTGTTAGACAAATAAATCTCATCGTTAGTCAATTATTAATATTTTCATTACTTTAATGATGCAATAGTATTTTTAAAACGATTTTAACCTTCATTAGATAAAGAAGAGGTTTAGTGTTCCCTAAACCAATATCCCTAGCCTGTATTCTTATTTTCAACCATACAAAAGAAGGAATTACATACCAAAATTAAAAGCTATTTTTTTTATTTCTTATTTTCAACGATAAAAAGGAAAAAATTACATGCCAAAACAACCTAAAAACAGGTTTGACTATGTTTTGACATAGTTGTAACTAGCTATCATATTGTTCCCTACTTGCATTTTGAATGAGGATGGGGAAGTCTAAAACCAAATAATCCTTCTATCAGAATATTATTTAAGATTTAAAAACGGGATTAACATCTACCAAACGGCCCTTATCACAAGATGAAACCAGATTATATTTCCACTATCATTATCCAACCGGCTGCTAAGACTCCAGAAGGGCAGAGATGAACCAGTGAAAGAAGCCAGAGCTAGAAAAGAAATCCACAGCTATATTCGACACCGATGTTATAAAGAACCGCAGAGAAAATGAAAATGGCCACCATCACCAGACATCTCTAATTAAGATATCGTCCTTCCATCTGGAGTTTCTTCACCATAGGTTCTGCAATTTGATGAATTCACGCTTTCCTGCTTCTGAACAATGGTATCTTCACTATTGACATTATTAAATTATAATAAAGAGAAAGAGGATGAACGGTGGCCTGGAAAAGAGAGGCCGACGAGTGAAAGGGGTGAGCAGTGGGTGGTGAGGCAATTAAGTCACATTTATGTGAAGGGTATTTTAAATATTTCATGTTATCCGTTAAAACCGTTTATACTTTTGGAATGAATTGTTTAGTTTCAATATTATTAATGAATTTATGTAGAGTTATAGATAAAATTTAAAAAGATGCAAGTATTTTACCTTTTTTGAAAGGTAATACTTTATTCATAAGCAAGGCTTTTAAAAAAAAACTATGATTTGATCATATACATACAAAAGAGTTATATTATCAATCTCTCTTTACACTAAGAAACTTTCCATGCAAAGCAATCAAATGTGTACAAGTTATTTAAAATATTGGAAATACTAAAAGCAGGCGGCCTTACCCTTCTCGACCTGTTCTCGAGCCTTGGTTGAAGTGGGAATAGAGAGAGGAGAAGCCAAGAGAATGCATACTATGAGATATAATGCTTTCATTTTGGATTAATTACTAGCTCGGTTGAGTTAAGCATCTCCTCTCTCTCTACTGCTATTTATTGGCGTATCCAAGTATGTTCTTACATACTTTTCAAATATTGATGCCAGTATTTCCAGGGAAATTTGCATTAAATTTTGGGACCAATTTCCCATGAATTATTGCTGCTGTCTCTTTCATTATGTACTCCCTCACTTGGAAAAACTATAAGGATTTTCAGAAAGACTTAATGAAGCAAAGAAAATTAAGAATATTTATTTTTAGTTTACAATATACTTATGTACACATATACACATACATAATATAAAAAATAAATTTATTAATTAGCTTGTAATTAATAATATGAAAGTACCCTATGCAACAACCTGCATCACATTTTTTAAAAAAGGTAAATAAACAATTATCATGATTTACATCAATTGATTCTAATTTCTAAAGACTTTAAATTACTATTCAATTCTTCTCAATGGAAGCTAAACACGTTGACCCCAAGTCCACAAACGTAGTGGTCACATAAACTAGAACATTTTTGTTGACCAATTCAAAGATCTAATTGAAACAAAACTATTGGAAAGGGAAAGATTGTGAAAAGATGATGCATGCCCTCCGTCCCTCACACAAGTTGTAGGGCTTTGTTATCTATGCTATGTGACTATCCTTTTTTAATTAAAAAAAAAAGTGTTTGCATGTTAAATTTTCAATAAACGTGATATTTGTTGATATAAAATATTATTTTATTTGAGATTTTTTAAGATTTTATCTTTAAAGTAATCGATTTTAAGTATGATTTCGAAAAAGAATAAGATTGAAAAAGAGATAACCGTAGTGACGTAATTTCCATTGGCAATGACTGCATTTTTAAGATCAATTTTCCACACAAGAGACAAATATCTCTTTCATCAATATATTCTCTTACTTGAAAAAATTTAGAGAGACTTAATAGTGTTAAGAAAAAAGCAGCATACTTTTTTTTTTGTCTAGAAGGTGAATAAACAATAATTTATTTCTGCCCTTCTTGCCAAAGCTTATATAGAATTTCAGTTGCTTACCCTTGGGAATGAGCATTTTTTTAAAAAAATAAAAATAAAAATAATATATTTATATCAAAATAACACATGAGATTGAAATTTTCATAACACCGTTTAACAAAATTGAAGCAATACTCTTAAGAAAATCCTTGAGAAGTGTCATACCAACAAAATGATGAAAGGCCATATTTATAAAAAAAAATCCATCAAATAGTCGGATTTGCGATACACATAAATGATACTAACTTACCATTCCTCCCTTAAGAGATCTATAAAGGCCAAAGTAAAATCTGAATTAACATTTGGTTAATCTGTTTCCATTTGAATCACCTATGCAGCGGTTTCGTTGTCCATAGTCAAGATCACCTTACAACATCCCTCATCCCTTGCCATTAACAAACCCCAATAAATACTTCATAATTCTGCTCAATATTTTGAACAGTTCTGAGTTTGACCTAGAAACCATATTTTCAATGCATTGTGGATTTTTTGTTTAGTATTTAAATTATGCATTGTATATATCAACATATAACGGGAAGTAATTTTATTTTGTAAAATTTTTACTTCGAAATTAAAAATAATACTTGAAATCATCATGAGCTCTTAAGAACAATTTATTACACATATATCCTAAACAAAGTATATTAGTAGTAGTCTTCAAAACACAAAACAAGGCAACTGCAACTTCATGATCTAGTTGGCAATTTATTACTAATTTACTTTTTTTTATTATAAATTAAGATTTATATTCAAATCTCACCTTACTCTTGTCACTTTATAACTAAACTGAAGTGAACATTTAACTTTTTATTTCTAACGTATATATAAAAATACATTACATAACTCACACAAAGTAGACTCGATCATAATACAAAAGATGGGCAACTTAAAGTTCATATTTCTATGCCAATGATACATGAGTAGTTGGCAGCTTATTAAATAGCTATTTTCATTACATTGTTTGCTAATAAATCCATAGTTTTCCTCCATTCAAGGTCCAGGAGGCCGACGGCAATTACGACTGTAACGATTGCACACAGGAGGAGTCTTCTTCTTGGGTGCTTCTGGAGGGATGCATTTTCCATACGGAGAACCGGGGCCACATCGAACAGGTGCAGCAGGACGCTTAATACGGACAGCTGCGGAATTAACAGACATAAAACCGAAGTAATTAGCTGAGGCAACGAGGATATTAACTAGGCTTTAAAAAAAACAAGAAAGAAGAAATTTTTCTTTTTCCTATTTAAAAATAGAATAAAATTAATAGATCAAATAAAAGAGAATTATCTTTAATTTTATGTTTTACCATTTAATGAATTTTCACACATGAACCAAAAACTAAAATTATTTGATTGTAATTATATTTTTTACTCGTAAAATATACTAAAAAACTAGTTGCTCTTACCCTGCAGCTCTCGAGCCACGGTGGAAGTGGGAATAAAGAGAGAGGAAGCAAAAAGAAAGCATACTATGAGAAACAATACTTTCATTTTGGATTAATTGCTAGCTAGGTTGAGTTGAGCATCTCCTCTCTCGACTGCTATTTATAGGCCAATTCAAGTGTGTTCTTTCATAAAAGAAATTAAGCATACTTTTCAAAGGTTGACACCATTGGATGACAAATTCAAGTGCGCCATATAAAGGGCAAAGTTGACAAAGGGAGAACTCATGAAATTTCCATGGCAATGAGTGCCTTTACTTTTCCTACCAATTTTCCACACAAAAGCAATAAAAAGTAATATTTCTCTTGTCTCTTTCATTGGTGTTCTCTCACTTGGAACAGAAAGATTTTTAAAGAGATGGAAAGGAAGAAAATGGAATAAATTTCATGGATAGTATACTAGCTGCTCGATCCATGAAAAGTCTACTTGCAAGCTGCTATGTATCGAAGTAAAAAAAGAAAAAAAAAAGGACATGTGTTGGTGAAATTTGGAAGTGGTAGTGGAGGATTTTAAAGTTATTTATTTTACTTCTAATTCTTGTCATTTTTACTTTTTTTTTTAATTAAGAGGAAATGGAATGTGTAATCTTGATTTTAATGAGGTTCCAATATTTATATATTATAAAAAATTAAATACTATAAAAATTGGGTTTTGGGAATTGGGCTGAAATATTGTGATTTTACATGATTCATGCCTAAGATATCAAAACATATTAATGATTAAAAAAGAGTTATGCATGTCATTTTCATGGATCCGACCACTTTCACCCCAACTCAATTCAAGTACTCTACTTCTTTATTATTTTTATATTAATGCAATTGTACTAGCTAGTGTATATGAATCTGAAATACATTGACTTTGATTTTGTCAAGTGAATTAAAGAAACAAAATTGTTGAAGGTAAAATGACATACGGACACATATATATATCAAGAATAAATTTGTTAGTTAACTTGTAATTAATAATATGAAAGAATTTGTTCAACAACCTGCATCATTTTTAAGAAGGTAAATAAACAATAATCATAGTTTATATCAATTTCTAATTTCCAAAGACTTTGAATTACCTTTTATTCTTAGTCAATCATGAGAAATTCATTAATAATCAATGGTATTTACAAAAATATACTTCCCCGAAAGGGAAGACAGTGGCTAGAGCAACAGTCAAGAAAAAGGGTGAGGTACATAGAGATAGCAAAACCTGTTTACACTGAAAAACTATCCTAATAAAAACATATGTGCAAATCTACTGTTATACAACTAAAGATCAACCCAAAGCAGCAGGCTATCAAAAATAAAATCCAATCCAACCAAGGCAGCAGACCACAATAACCAGCAACATGCAAAAGCAAAAGCATAAAGATAGCAAATGTGGAAAAACAACAGTAGAGATATCAAGCAATAATTACAGGCAATCAGCCATGAGCCAATCATCGGATAATCATGACTAACTAGAAGACAAATGTAGTTAGAGGTCGCATTAACTAGACATTTTGGTTGACCATTTCAAAGATCTAATTGAAACAAAACTATTATGGGAAAGGGAAAGATAGTGAAAAGGTGATAACTGTAGTGACGAAATTTCCATGGCAATGACTGCATATTTAGGGCCGATTTTCCACACAAGAGACAAATTGTTCTTGTTATCTCTTTCATCAATATATTCTCTTACTTGGAGAAAGATTTACAGAGACTTACTAGTGTGAAGAGAAAGCAACATACTTTTTTTTTTTTTGGTTTTGTTTAGAGGGTGAATAATAAACAATAATTTATTTCTGCCCTTCTTGCTAAAGCTAATCCTACCAATACATATAAAATTTCAATTACTTACTCTTGGTATTGTGCATTTTTCGTTTAGTATTTGAATTATACATTGGATATATATATATATAAAGAGAAAATTTGTTATATGAAAGTATCCTGTCGAACAACCTGCATCAATTTTTTTAAAGAAGGTAAATAAACAATAATCATAGTTTATTTCAATTTCTAATTTTCAAAGACTTTGAATTACTATTCAATTCTTCTCAATGAAAGCTAAAATCGTTGACCCCAAGTCCACAAATGTAGTTAGAGGGTCACATGACCTAGAACAATTTTGTTGACCATTTCAAAGATCCAATTGAAAAAAAAACTATTGGAAAGGGAAAGATAGTGAAAATGTGATGCATGCCCTCTGTCCCTCACACAAGTTGTAGGGCTTTGTTATCTATGTTACTATCCTTTTGACAATTAAAAAAAATGTTTCCAGTCTCAAATTTTGAGCAAACGTTATATCCGTTGATATAAAATATCATTCACTCAAAATTTTTTAAATTTTTATCTTAAAAATATAATCGATTTGCCTCTGAAAAAAAGATATAATTGATTTTGAGTACGATTTCGAAAAACAACAAAATTGACAAAAGGGATGACTGTACTGACGAAATTTCCACGGCACTGACTGCATTTTTGGAACCAATTTTCCACACAAGAGACAAACTGTTCTTGTTATCTCTTTCATTAATATATTCTCCTACTTGGAAAAAGATTTAGAGAGACTAAATAATGTGAAGAAGAAGCAGCATACTTTTTTTTTCTTTTGTTTAGAAGGTGAATAAACAATAATTTATTTCTGTCCTCCGTGCTAAAGTTAATCCCACCATTGGAGATATATATATAAAGTTAAATTCAACATAAAACGGGAAGTACTTTTATTTTTTTTCTTTTAATTTTTACGTTGAAATTAAGAATCTTACCAGAAATCATCAATTCATCAATATGAGCTCTTAAGAACAATTTATTACACGTATACATCCTAAACAAAGTGTACTAGTAGTAGTATTCAAAACACAAATCATGGCAACAGCAACTTCATGATCTGGTTGGCAACTTATTTATTTGCTTTATATAATTATTCCCATTATAATTTTGCCAATAGATCTCCATGGCTTTCCGTCCACATTCAAGGTTCAGATGCAAGAGGACTGCAGCCGTGACGGTTATAGATTGTACACTTAGGAGGAGATGGCTTCACAGGAGGTAAGCACTTGTTGTAAGGATCTCCACGGCCACACGGAACAGCAGGTCGATTATAAATGGGATCTGCTGTAAAATTTACAAGGATATATTGTGCTGTTAAAGCATCCATATACATAAAATCAATGAAATTAACTCAAGCAAAGCATCAATTTTTATTTTAGAAAAAAATTATTTGATTGTAATTATAATTTTTAATCGTAAAATATACTAAAAAACTAGTTGTTCTTACCCTGCAGCTCTCGAGCCATGGTAGAAGTGCGAATAAAGAGAGAGGAAGCTAAGAGAATGCATACTGTGAGAAACAATGCTTTCATTTTGGATTAGTTACTAGGTAGGTTGGGTTAAGCATCTCCTCTCTCTCGACTGCTATTTATAGGCCAATTCAATTGTGTTCTTACATAAAAGAAATTAAGCATACTTTTCAAAGCTTGATACCATTGGATGACAGATTCAAGTGCACCATATAAAGAGCAAAACTGACAAAGGAAGAACTCATGAAATTTCCATGGCAATGAGTGCCTTTACTTTTAGTACCAATTTTCCACACAAAAGCAATAAAAAGTAATATTGCTTGTCTCTTTCATTCGTGTTCTCTCACTTGGAACAGAAAGATTTTTAAAGAGATGGAAAGGAAGAAAATGGAATAAATTTCTTGGATAGTATACTAGCTGCTCGATCCATGAAAAGTCTACTTGCAAGCTACGATGTATCGAAGTAAATAAAAAAAAAAGAAAAAAAAGGACATGTATTGGTGAAATTTGGAAGTGGTAGTGGAGGATTTTAAAGTTTTTTATTTTACTTTTAATTCTTGTCATTTTTACTTTTTTTTTTAATTAAGAGGAAATGGAATGTGTAATCTTGATTTTAATGAGGTTTCAATATTTATATATTATAAAAAATTAAATAATATAAAATTTGGGTTTTGGGAATTGGGCTGAAATATTGTGATTTTACATGATTCATGCCTAAGATATCAAAACATATTAATGATTAAAAAATAGTTATGCATGTCATTTTCATGGATCCGACCACTTTCACCCCCAAGTCAATTCAAGTAGTCTACTTCTTTATTATTTTTATATTAATGCAATTGTAGTAGCTAGTGTATACGAATCTGAAATACATTGACTTTGATTTTGTCAAGTGAATTAAAGAAACAAAATTGTTGAAGGTAAAATGACATACACACATATATATATCAAGAATAAATTTGTTTATTAACTTGTAATTAATAATATGAAAGAATTTGTTCAACAACCTGCGTCATTTTTAAGAAGGTAAATAAACAATAATCATAGTTTATATCAATTTCTAATTTCCAAAGACTTTGAATTACCTTTTATTCTTAGTCAATCATGAGAAATTCATTAATAATCAATGGTATTTACAAAAATATACTTCCCCAAAAGGGAAGACAATGGCTAGAGCAACAGTCAAGAAAAAGCGTGAGGTACATAGAGATAGCAAAACCTGTTTACACTGAAAAGCCATCCTAATAAAAACATGTGTGCAAAATCTACTGTTATACAACTAAAGATCAACCCAAAGCGGTAGCCTATAAAAAATAAAATCCAATCCAACCACGGCAGCAGACCACAATAACCAGCAACATGCAAAAGCAAAAGCATAAAGATAGCAAATGTGGAAAAACAACAGTAGAGATATCAAGCAATAATTACAGGCAATCAGCCATGAGCCAATCATCGGATAATCATGGTTAACTGGAACACAAATGTAGTTAGAGGTCACATTAACTAGACATTTTGTTGACCATTTCAAAGATCTAATTGAAACAAAACTATGATTGGAAAGGGAAAGATAGTGAAAAGGTGATAACTGTAGTGACGAAATTTCCATGGCAATGACTGCATTTTTAGGGCCAATTTTCCACACAAGAGACAAATTGTTCTTGTTATCTCTTTCATTAATAGATTCTCTTACTTGGAGAAAGATTTAGAGAGACTTAATAGTGTGAAGAAAAAGCAGCTTACCTTTTTTTTTTTTTTTTGGGTTTTGTTTAGAAGGTGAATAATAAACAATAATTTATTTCTGCCCTTCTTGCTAAAGCTAATCCTACCAATACATATAAAATTTCAATTACTTACTCTTGGCATTGTGCATTTTTCGTTTAGTATTTGAATTATACATTGGATATATATATATATATATATATATATAAAGAGAAAACTTGTTATATGAAAGTATCCTGTTCAACAACCTGCATCAATTTTTTTAAAGAAGGTAAATAAACAATAATCATAGTTTATTTCAATTTCTAATTTTAAAAGACTTTGAATTACTATTCAATTCTTCTCAATGAAAGCTAAAATCATTAACCCCAAGTCCACAAATGTAGTTAGAGGGTCACATGACCTAGAACATTTTTGTTGACCATTTCGAAGATCTAATTGAAACAAAACTATTGGAAAGGGAAAGATAGTGAAAAGGTGATGCATGCCTCTGTCCCTCGCACAAGTTGTAGGGCTTTATTATCTATGTTACTATCCTTTTAACAATTAAAAAAAATATATTTTCAGTCTCAAATTTTGAGTAAACGTGATATCCGTTGATATAAAATATCATTTCACTTGAAATTTTTAAAATTTTTATCTTAAAAAGATAATCTATTTGCCTTTGAAAAAAAAATATAATCGATTTTGAGTATGATTTCGAAAAACAACAAAATTGACAAATGGAATGACTGTAGGGACGAAATTTCCATGGCAATGACTGCATTTTTAGGAACAATTTTCCACACAAGAGACATAGTGTTCTTGTTATCTCTTTCATTAATATATTCTCTTACTTGGAAAAAGATTTAGCGAGACTTAATAATGTGAAGAAAAAGCAGCATACTTTTTTTTCTTTTGTTCAGAAGGTGAATAAACAATAATTTATTTCTGCCCTTCTTGCTAAAGCTTATATAAAATTTCAATTATTTACTCTCGGCAATGTGCATTTTTTAAAAAATGAAAAAGAAATAAAAATAATACATTTATGTCAAAATAACGCATGGGAATGAAATTCTCATAACATCATTTAATAAAATTGAAACATTACTCCTAAAAGATAGAATCCTTAAGAAGCGTCATACCAACAGAATGTTCAAAGGTCATATTCATAAGAAAGTCCATTAAATGATCAGATTTGCAATATACATAAATGATACTAACTTGTTGCTCCTTCCTTAAAAAATTTTTAATGGCCAAAGTTAAATCTAAATTAGCGTTTTGATTCATCTATTTTCATTTGAATTACCTATGCAGCAATTTTGTTGTCCATAACCAAAATCACTTTATGACATCCCTCATCCCTTGCTATTGATAAACCTCAATAAATACTCCTTAATGCTGCTCGATATGCAGAACAGTTTCCGAGTTGGACCAAGAAACCATATTTTCAGTTCCCAATATGCATTGTGCATTTTTTGTTTAGAAATTATACATTATACATATATATCAACATATAACGGGAAGTAAATTTTTTTTTAATTTTTACTTCGAAATTAAAAATATTAATTGAAATCATCATGAGCTCTTAAGAACAATTTATTACACATATATCCTAAACAAAGAATATTAGTATCAGCCTTCAAAACACAAATCATGGCAACTGCAGCTTCATGATCTAGTTGGCAATTTATTACTAATTTACTTTTATTTTGTTTTTTATTATAAATTAAGATTTATATTCAAAGCTCACCTTACTCTTATCACTCTATAACTAAACTGAAGTGAACATTTACCTTTTTATTGTTAACGTATATATAAAAATACCTTACATAACTCACACAAAGTAGACTTGACCATAACACAAATGATGGGCAACTTAAAGTTCATATTTCTATACCAACGATACATGAGTAGTTGGCAGCTTATTATATAGCTATTTTCATTACATTGTTTGCTAATAAATCCATAGTTTTCCTCCATTCAAGGTCCAGGAGGCCGACGGCAATTACGAGTGTAAGGATTACACACAGGAGGAGAACTTTTCGGGTGCTTCTGGAGGGATGCATCTTTTATACGGAGAACCGCGGCCACATACAGGTACACCAGGAGGTTTAACAGGGATAACTGCGGAATTAACTGACATAAAACCAAAGTAATTAGCTAAGGCAACAAGGATATTAACTAGGCTTAAAAAAAAAAAAGAAAGAAGAAACTTTTCTTTTTCCTATTTAAAAATAGAATAAAATTAATAGATCAAGTAAAAGAGAATTATCTTTAATTTTGTGTTTTACCATTTAATGAATTTTCACAGATGAACCAAAAACTAAAATTATTTGATTGTAATTATAATTTTTACTCGTAAAATATACTAAAAAACTAGTTGCTCTTACCCTGCAGCTCTCGAGCCATGGTGGAACTGGGAATAAAGAGAGAGGAAGCAAAAAGAAAGCATACTATGAGAAACAATGCTTTCATTTTAGATTAATTGCTAGCTAGGTTGAGTTGAGCATCTCCTCTCTCGACTGCTATTTATAAGCCAATTCAAGTGTGTTCTTACATAAAAGAAATTAAGCATACCTTTCAAAGCTTGACACCCTTGGATGACAAATTCAAGTGCGCCGTATAAAGAGCAAAATTGACAAAGGGAGAACTCATGAAATTTCCATGGCAATGAGTGCCTTTACTTTTAGTACCAATTTTCCACACAAAAGCAATAAAAAGTAATATGCTCGTCTCTTTCATTCGTGTTCTCTCATTTGGAATAGAAAGATGTTGTGTGAATTTATCTTTAGCTTGAATAATATGACATATGTTCAAAATTGAATAAAAAATACAAGTAAAGATTACGAGCAAGTGGACGCGTTCGCAATAAGTAGTAAAGTAGTGAGTTGAGTATCGTTCCTCCAAGAGTTGATCTAATAATTATTGCTAAGTATCAAAATTAACACAAGGTAATTTTATCCAAGTATCAATTTTGAATGATAATTAAAATGTAACCTAATTATCTAATTCTAACCTAAATGATGCAATTAATAAATTGAGGTGGGAACTATAATCTAATAATCTAGGATTATGGTATCCTTTAATATTTCACTTGGAGTTTGGTTGGCTCAATTACTTAATTTCAATGAAATTGATGTTAGTCTAGAATCCAAAAGTATGTGTAACTCTCCGTCGAGATATTACACACTTAATTAGTCTAATTGAATCACTATATGTCTATAGGATACAACTAGCTTAAGTTCTTGAAACCAATGATCTACAAATTGACTATGTGTGGCAACTAATTGTATATCTACACTAATTACAGCTCAATACACTGAAATTTCTTTCTAGATGTATAGAACACACATTACTCAAATCAAGGCTTAATTTAGACTAACTCTTTCAAGTGTCATCTAAATATCTAAACACATTTAAATGGTAATCAAGCAAATAAATGGGCAATAAATACTAATTTGAGTAAACATCAGTATCTCCATTGAAAATGAGCAATAAACCGACCAAATATCTCAGTTACATATTAAACTCAACCATAATCCTAGTGTAATTGGTTTAGCTCAACATATTAAGGAGGAGAGTACACATTTCAGCAAGCAAAAGCATTGTTTTACAAGATGAGATGGAAAAAGAATCAAATCTAGAGAGAGAGAAGATGTTCTGATGCAGTTTTTTGATTTTCAGCCTTTGATTCTTCTTTCTTTTTCCCTTTTTGTTCTTGCTTCAGCTTTCCCAAAGTAGTCTCTCCAAAACCTCTTTTTTCTCAATGCAAAATTATCTATTTATACCCCCTCCTTTTTCAGCTTAACCTAGGATCCCGTGTCAAATATTCCATTGTCTGACACGTTCTGCCTACAGCGAGAATGGTTTCTTGCTAGTTTAAACCAACTATTTTATGATAACAATCATAACTAAATACATTGAATTTATAAGATGATATGTTAACTAGTTTAAACCAACTATTTTACTTTTATTTTGTTCTTAGTATAAGAAAAAAAAGTTATGACTATAAACCAAAATTTATATTCAAAACTCACTGTACTCTTATCACTTTGTAGATAAACTCAAACAGCCTCCAACTTTTTATTTCTCACATATGTATAAAGATACATTACATCGCACACAAAGTAGACTTCATAATACAAATGATGAGAAACTTAAATTTCATTTTTCATTTACCAAGGATACCGTAGTTGGCAACTTATTGGCTATTATATTTTCATTACATTGTTAAACCCATAGTTTTCCTCCATTCAAGGTCCAGGAGGACTGCAACCACCACGACTGTAACGGTTGCACCCACTAGGAGGCCCTTTGGGGATGCACTTTGAATAAGGACCGCGGCCACATCGAACTGGTGCACCGGGAGGATCAATAGGGATACCTGCGGAATTAACAGACATAAAACCAAAGTACTTAGCTAAGGCAACAAGGATATTAACTAGACTAAAAAACGAAAGAATAAAAAATTCTTTTTTCCTATTTAAAAATAGAAAAATATTAATAGATCGAGTAAATTTTGTATTTTACAAATCTAATAAATTTTCACACATAAATCAAAAACTAAAATTATGAAGTTTTAGGTATGATTGATCATATATATTCAAAAGATTTATATTATCAGTCTCCCTTTACATTAAGAAACTCTCCATGCAAAGCAATCAAAGGTAAAAAAGTTACACTCAAGTATTTGACTCATTAGTTAGTATATGATCTCTCTATTTAAAAAGTAAGATTCAAATTCTTCTTTTCTCAATTATAAAAAAAATATATAAAAAAATCATTTAAAATTATTGAAAATACTAAAACTAGGTGGCCTTACCCTTCTCGGCCAGTTGTCTAGCCATGGTGGAAGTGGGAATAAAGAGAGAGGAAGCCAAGAGAATGCATACTATGAGATATAATGCTTTCATTTTGGATTAATTACTAGATAGGTTGAGTTAAGCATCTCCTTTCTCTCGACTGCTATTTATAGGCCAATTCAAGTGTGTTCTAACATAAAAGAAATTAAGCATACTTTTCAAAGCCTGATACCATTGGAGGACAAATTCAAGCGCGCCATATAAAGAGAAAAATTGACAAAAGGAGAATTCATGAAATTTCCATGGCAATGAGCGCCTTTACTTTTACTACCAATTTTCCACACAAAAGCAATGAAAAGTAATATTGCTCTTGTCTCTTTCATTAGTGCTCTCTCCCTTTGAATAAAAAGATTTTTAAAGAAATGGAAAGGAAGCAAATGTGATAAACATGTGTCGGTGAGATTTGGACGTGGTTGTGGAGGATTTTAAAGTTATTGTACATGAACACGAAAGACATTGACTTTGATTTTGTGAAGTGAATCAAAGAAACAAAATTGTTGAAGCTAAAATGCTAGACCCATTCTTTAAATAAGGATTCAATTGATAAATAATTGCATTCAAACAATCGGGTAAGAAAAATCAAATAAAGTTTGTAATTACATTACAATAAGTAACTTTTTTTTTCTTTTAATTCTCATAAAATATAGAATGTCCAAATTAAAAGTCTCGAGAATTGAGACTTTTAAGAACTATTTATTGCAAATAAAACACATTAATACATATATTAAACAAGGGAGTGGTCGTCTTCAAAACAAAAATAATGGCAACTGCAACTTATTATTAGCTTTATTTAAATATTCCCATTATAATTTTGCCAATAGATACTCCATGGCTTTCCCTCCACATCGAACACCAGGTCGATTATAAATGGGATCTTCTGAAAAATTAACAAGGATATATATATCATGCTGTTAAAGTTATCCATATACATAAAATCAATGTAATTAGCTCAAGCAAAGCATCAATTTATTTTTAAAAAATTACATTATATTGAAAGTTAATTTGATTGTGATTGTCATTTTCACTTGTAAATTAATATAATTTTATTGAGCAAAATAAAATTGAATATCGAATATGTCAACATGGAAATATATACTAAAAATCTAGTTGATCTTACCCTGCAGCTCTCGAGCCATGGTAGAAGTGGGAATAAAGAGAGAGGAGGCCAAGAGAATGCATACTATATACTAGGTGGGCTGAGTTAAGTATTTCCTCTCTCGACTGCTATTCATAGCCCAATTGATCAAGTGTGTTGATCCGACATAAAAGAAATTAAGCATACTTTTCAGAGATTGGTACTATTAAATTATTAGGGATGACAAATTCAAATGCACTATATAAAGAGCAAAATTGACAGAGGGAGACCTCATGAAATTTCCATAATGGCAATGAGTGAATTAATTTTTAGGACCAATTTTCCACACAAAGCATAAAATATAATATAGTTTATGTTTCTTTTGTTAATTAGTATTCTCTCACTTGGAAAAGAAAGATATTTAAAGAGATGGAAAGAAAGAAAATGGAATAAAATTCATGGATAGTCTACTAGCTGCCCCATCCACGAAAAGTCTACTTGCAAGCTATTATGCATTGAAGTAAAAAAAAAAAAAAACCAGGAAATGTGTTACTGAAATTTGGAAGTGATAGTGGAGTATTTCAAAGTTATTTATTTTAATTTTAATTCTTGTTATTTTATTTTTAATTTTGAAAAAAAATTATTCTTTGAATAAGAAAATATTATATATATTTATTATTAAATTAAATGTTCGAATGTTAATTTTTATTATTTTTATTTTATTAGAAAGGAGACTAGTGCAGTCATGTGTTTGACCTTGGTGACTCGTGCACTGGAATATGCAGTCTTGATTTTAATGAAGCTCTAATGCTATCTATTATCAAAGAATTAAATAAATAAAATTGGGTTTTTGGAATTCATCTTCAAAGTATTTTTAAACGATTAATGCCTAAGATATTAAAACATATTAGTGATTGAAATAGAGTAATTCATGTCATTTTCATCCAGCCACTTTCATCCCAAGTCAATTCAAGTAGTGTACTTATTATTATTATTATTATTATTATTATTATTATTATTATTATTATTATTATTATTATGAAATACATATGGACTTGATTTCGGGCAAGTGAGTCAAAGAAACACAGTTGTTAAATAAGGATTCTATTAAATATAAATAATTACCATTCAAAAAACATGGGTAAGAAAATTTTCATAAAATATTGAATTACAATACAATAAGTAACTTTTTTTGGTTGGCAACTTTATTAGCTGTAAATTCCCATTGTCATTCCAGCAAATAGATCTCCATAGCTTTCCCGCCACATTCAAGGTGCAGCATCACGAACATGTCATATTACACTAAATACGTTACGTAACTCTAGACATGTCACATTTTGAAATGGTATATTACTTTTCTCTTTATCAAAATTTTATTTTTCTTATTTTATTTTCTCTTCATCATCTCCATGATTATCATTGTTTTTCTGCTATTATAACCTTCCATGAACCTTTATCTTGTTGTGAGGCTAATACTGATCACCTCAAGTTATGGATGCAAGGATGGCCCAATAACCTCAAAATTGACAAAGGGATCGAGAATTCAAGAAATTTCCATGGCAATGAGTGAATTAATTTTTATATAGGACCAATTTTCCACACAAAGAATAAAATATAATATATATATATATATATAATTGTTGTCTCTTTCATTTAATATTCTCTCATTTGGAATAGAAAGATATTTAAAGAGATGGAAGGACAGAAAATGGAATAAATCTCATGGATAGTCTACTAGAAGCTATTAATTATGTATTGACGGAAAAAAAAAAAAAACAGGACATGTGTTGGTGAAATTTGGAAGTGGTACTGGAGGATTTTAAAGTTATTTATTTTACTTTTAAAATTCTTAGCATTATTATTTCTAATTTTGAGAAAAAAGATTATAAATTTATTCTTTAAATAAAAAATATTATATATATTTATTATTGAATCAAATGTTTAAATGTTAATTTTTATTATTTTTGCTTTGTTAGAAAGAAAGCTAATGTGGTAGCCAAGATTTTGACCTCATTTTAAAGTAGTAAAAAAAAATTTCACTTGAACATTTAACTTAATAATTGGTGTATAATATTTATTTTTTTAAAGAGCGAAACTCGAATTTTCTTTTTTATTAAATGAAAAATAATAAATTGTTATTTAAATATAATTAAAAATAAAATTTACAATTTTATAAAATTAATGTGAAATTAATTTTGCTCTTTAATAATAAAAATCTTGACCTACAAGTCATGAGCTTACTCATTTTCACTGTTTTAAAAATCGAACTATCTAATTCAAAAGGAGCATTTAGATTGGATAGGCATTGGATCGAGCAATGCCCCATTAAACTAGGTTAAATCAGATCGACCCAATTTATATTAATAATTTAATATTTTTAAAAAAACTTGTAAATGATGAGACTTGAATATTTAATTTAAAGATTGATTAATATCTTAATCATTTAGTCAAATTTATTTATTTTATTATAATAATTTCATTAATGATAATAGGCCCCTTACGATAATAGTTTAGGCCCATTCCGGCCCAACCCAACTTCGTAGTTCCCAATTCCCTCCAATCCAATTTCTAAAAAATTCAACGTGTTCATCCACACTTCTCGAGGTCTTTCACCTGAAGAAAAACCCTAATAAAGCTTCCGGGAACCGCCTGAAAATCCCCAAATTCACGAGTCGACTCGCCCCCCGAAAAGGTGAGTCACCACTCTTCTCTCACCTCCTCAGCATTCTATTGCATTCCCTTTTTGTACTCCAGTTTTTAGCTCGATTTTTTATGCACAAAATTCAGTGTTCAATGCTCTAAATTTGATGTAGTTTTTGTTTCCTTTCTTTGTAACAATTGTCGATTTCTTTTTATTGTATACGATCAGAAAGGTAATGGGTTTTTGTTGTTAAAGCTGAATCTTTGTGAATCTTTCCGTTTAGTGATTCTGTAATTTCAAGTTATTTAAAAAGATGGAAATTTTGGAGAAAACCAGGCAGATTCTTTATGGGTTTTTCCATAGAACTGTGAAAAGATTAGATATCCATTTGGTTTATTTGGGATGAGAAATTCATTTAGTTCTATGGAATTGCAGGGACGAGGAAATGCCTTTATATTGGATTGTGTATGAAATGGAAGTTGGTTTTGTGGTTTTGGGGGATTAGGAATTTTCATGGTTTTTGAAAGACTTTCAGAAGTTGATTTTGTTAGAAAAAATAATAATGGAGACTCCGGTTTCGGAAGGATTGGTATCAAAGAGGTCGTTGAGGAAGAAAGCTGGTTTGAAGAATTATGATGAGAATTTAATGGATGAGTTTATAGAGAAGCATATAGGCGGTTCATTTAGGAAAAAGAATAGAACAAAGGAGGAGTTGGAGAAAGAAACTGAAACTGAGGCTATGATAGCATTATCTTTGGGGTTCCCCATTGATGCATTGCTTGAGGAGGAAATTAAAGCAGGGGTGGTAAGAGAATTGGGTGGAAAGGAGCAGAATGATTATATTGTTGTTAGGAATCATATCCTTACTCGGTGGAGGAGTAATGTACATATCTGGTTATCAAAGGGACAGATAAAAGAAACTGTGAGTAATGAATATGAACATTTGATGTCCTCAGCTTATGACTTTCTTCTGTATAATGGCTATATTAATTTTGGAGTATCTCCATCATTTTCCTCTTTCTTGTCAGAGGAGGCAAATGAGGGTTCTGTGATAATAGTTGGAGCTGGACTTGCTGGCTTGGCAGCAGCAAGGCAGCTGTTGTCATTTGGTTTTAAGGTTGTTATCTTGGAAGGGAGGAATCGACCTGGCGGAAGAGTTTATACTCAAAAGATGGGTAAGAAGGGTAAACATGCTGCTGTGGATCTTGGTGGCAGTGTAATCACTGGTATCCATGCCAATCCTCTTGGAGTTCTGGCTAGGCAACTTTCTATTCCACTTCATAAGGTACGAGATAATTGCCCTTTGTACAGACCTGATGGCATGCCTGTTAATAAGGAAATTGACTCCAGGATTGAAATGATCTTTAACAAGTTGCTTGACAAAGTCATGGAATTGAGACAAATAATGGGTGGATTTGCAAATCATATTTCTCTGGGATCAGTTCTGGAAAAGCTCAGGCAGTTGTATGCTGTGGCTAGAAGTGAAGAGGAGAGAAAACTTCTTGAATGGCATCTTGCTAATTTGGAATATGCAAATGCAGGATGTCTTTCTGACTTGTCAGCTGCCTACTGGGACCAGGATGATCCTTATGAGATGGGTGGAGACCATTGTTTTCTTGCTGGAGGGAATTGGAGATTGATAAAAGCATTATGTGAAGGAATTCCCATAATCTATGGGAAAACTGTTGATGCTATTAGACACGGGAATGAAGGGGTTGAGGTTGTTGCTGGTGATCAAGCATTCCAAGCAGATATGGTTCTTTGCACTGTGCCTCTTGGAGTCTTGAAGAGAAAGACCATTAGATTTGAACCTGAGTTACCTCAAAGAAAGCTAGCAGCAATTGAGAGACTGGGTTTTGGGCTCCTGAATAAAGTTGCCATGGTTTTCCCCCATGTATTTTGGGGAGAAGACCTAGATACATTTGGATGTCTCAACGATACCCGCGATAATCGTGGGGAGTTTTTTTTATTCTACAGCTACCATACCGTTTCTGGAGGTCCAGTGTTGATTGCGCTGGTGGCTGGTGAAGCTGCACAAACATTTGAACGCACTGATCCTTCACTCTTGCTCCATCGTGTTTTAAGCAAACTTAGAGGTTCTATATATTTTTCCAAGAACTTATGACAAATGTCAACAAATTTCTTGCTCCCTTCATGCTTGTGCTCTAGTATTTCCCATCTCTTCATTTGGAAAGCAGCCTTATAATCTATTAATTTTTCTTGCAGGTATATATGGTCCAAAAGGTGTAGATGTGCCTGACCCAGTACAAACAATTTGCACAAGATGGGGAAATGACCCCCTTTCTTATGGTTCATACTCTCATGTTAGAGTACAGTCCTCTGGT
This sequence comes from Theobroma grandiflorum, assembly GCA_036013995.1. Lineage (NCBI taxonomy): Eukaryota > Viridiplantae > Streptophyta > Magnoliopsida > Malvales > Malvaceae > Theobroma > Theobroma grandiflorum. The sequence continues at coordinate 31,255,311 of CP142133.1, forward strand.
GGAGATTATGATATACTTGCAGAAAGCGTGGGGAACAGGTTGTTCTTTGCTGGTGAAGCCACAACTAGGCAATATCCCGCCACCATGCATGGTGCCTATTTGAGTGGCTTAAGGGAAGCTTCGCGTATTCTCCGAGCCACAACAGGTCGCCAAAATAATATTAGGAGGTCTGTGCAGCAGAATGTTGGAACAAGCAGCAAGGTATTGATGGAGCTGTTCAAAAGGCCTGATCTAGCATTTGGGAACTTCTCATTTGTATTCAATCCGTTAACAGAAGACACTAAATCATTGGGGCTCTTGAGAGTTACTTTTGATAATTGCAAAGCTGATTTGAGAAGGGTTTTGGAAAGCAGCAGTGGACCCCTATCAAATCAACCCTTGCAACTTTACACAACAATATCTCGTGAGCAGGCACATAAGCTTGAGCTGGTGACCGGAGAAAATGAAAGTAAGTTGGTCTATTTGATAAATAATCTTGGACTAAAGCTTATGGGAGCTAATGCCCTTGGAAACATAGGTAACTCCTTGGTTACTAGCATCGCTAATGCAAGGAGAGGTAGGGGCAGGAATCGCATATATACTCCACAGCAAAGTAAAGTCTAAACATGCTATTGGTGTTTTTGGATTGTGTATCTTTTTAGCATGAACTCTTGATGCATACTAGTGCTCCGTGAGAGGAAGGCTGGAAGGATAGTGTGTCTTCTCCGGTGCATGGTTCTGTACATAATCTAGCCTGGTAGTTTATCCATTGACTTCAAGAGTAATGACTTTGTCAGAGTTAGATCAGAGTTAGAAGTACTCAATTCTTTCTTAGCGGAAGCACATTTTTGTACCTGTTGATGGCCAAAACGGTGTCTGATTGTGGGACTTATTGGTCCATCATGTAGCTGTAGCAGTGTTCAGTCGGAAATTCTACAGGTACTAAGCAGCATATTAAAGCTGAGGTAAACAATCTAGGAAATACTAAGAGATCGAAAGCCATGTATTTCCATATGCAGACTCCAAGTTAAAACTTGTATTTTGTATTTTTTTTCCTAGGCCAGTATGGCTCTCTGTTGTATCGTGTATGTTTTGTATATAAACCTTTCATCTTTGGTGCAAATATACAGATTTCCCCTCCATATGTGCATGATACAATTGAAAGAAAAACCTTGATTTCTTGCGGTCACATTTTGTGGCAAACTCAATATCTATGCAATGTATATTGCAGTAGTGGCTGCCATCAAACCGTACTCTTCTTTTCTGGATTTCTCACCTGCTTGATTAAGACATCTCTTTGCTTTAATTTTGATGTTCATGATCATGAATTGCTGTGGTCCTGTTGGTAGGTTTCCTCTTTGCTGTTCTCTGGTAAACATACAAGGAACCAAATATAAAGATTTTTTGAATTTTGAATGATGCTAAATGTAATGGTTGGGTGTGCTAACCACAGACGTGTAGCGGAAAGCTTAAGAATAGTTGTCATGTGCCTTAATTGTTCAATTTCTGTTGTTTGTGTGCGGTCACATGTATGTCAAATATGGATCATTGGGGATACGGCTTTGACAGAAAGAAAGAGCTTTTGCTTTAATAGATTGGCTGTTTATCAAATAATATTCTTGCAGACCAAACCAGACCAGTAGGTCAAAATTTAATTCAATTTAACATCAATGATAAGTGATGGAATCAGTAAAAGTGGAAATGGAATGATGAGAGGTTTTATTCAAAACCATGCAATGAAAGAGTGGGGGGATAGCTTAACCACTAAAAAGTTTTTATATCTTTCAACCAAAAGAATTGCTGAATCTGTGTCCTAAACACTTTAGAACCACTACTGAAAAACTCTCCAGTTGTAATTTGTCATTAGGAAAGGAGGGGAAGGCAGCCCCGATCAACTCTCAAGGAATCAGAGAAAATATTTAATGATTGATCCAATGAGTGAACTGTACATGCTCTATGTCACGATCCACACCAATTTGAAAAGATATTGTTCGTTTGGACCCATGGTCACAAGTTTATTTAAAAAAAAAATATCTCAAAAGTTGAAGATGGTGTGAGCACTTAAATACCTTGTTGTGCTCTAATACACAACCGATTGTAATTCACGGCTTCTTTTTGGAACCATGACACTGTACATCTGTTTTTAGTCTGTTTTTTTAAAAGCACATCTGTTTTTAGTTGCAGGTGCAACTACTGACAGTTATTCTCAGCTGAGTTCTGGCTAATGCCAGAGTCAAGAGAGAAAAGAAAGCTAGGAAAAAGATCTAAAATCAAACTTGTAGCAACATAAAGAAACAAGCTGCAGCAAAGGAAACTACTTTATTAGCAACAGAAGCTAAAAATGTCTTTAAACTGAGGTGGGACTAGAGTGCCAATTCATAGCATTGCCCACTAGCAAAGTAAAACCTTAGTCCTGCCTGCTAAGATGTAAGAATTATTCTAAAGAAAACATATAAACAGCAAAGTCATCACAATCCTTAAACAAACATCCCAATAGAACTTCAAAGAACTCTAAATAGTCTTTTTTCCTTTTGCTGCTTCTGAAATGAGAGTTTGATAAGAGCATAGAAAGGATGTTTTCCAAGCTCAAGGCTCTGCATTTTTCATGAAATCAACGCAAGTGCGGCACTTGCAATCCAGAAAGCGGCAGTTGAGGCACCCGAAACACACACAAGTAGTACAACCTTTGCAGATTGGGGTTCGAGGACAGCCTCTGCAGCGTTTCCGACCTGCCCTCTCTTCCTCAGTTTGGCAGTTGATCCTGAAAGCAAATGAACCAACAAATGCAAAGCTATTAGGAATTTGGCTAACTGGAAATGGACTATGTGATATTTTTCAGGTTCATATTTAGATATTAATTCAAAACTATAATATACTAAACAGAATGGTCAGAAGTTACAGATAGAATGTATATTGATTTCCTGTAATTGTTCATGTATAAAAGGGAAATGTAACATGGTTGATGCTTCAATATCAACTCTCTGATTGTTTGTATCAGAAAACACTTAAGCAAGCAGAGTTAGGTTTACCAAATAACTTCTCTCGGCCAGACCTCTCAAACACTAGCTTGTCATAGAGATAATAAACAAAAAGACTGTTAAACAAGCATGGACCACTCTGATCTTGGCTAGCTAAATGACAAGGTAAAGTTCAATCAAATTACTTTGGGATATACATTTTGTATCAAATTTCAGTCAATTTGACAGCAGAAAACCAGCTACATGGTCACTGATATCTATTTCAGACTAGAAGGCTTAAAGTTAATATAACAAAATCCTTCTCTATATAAAAGACTCGAGAGTTAAAGAAGTTTTCTGGTGGATTTTCACTATGCCACTATGTTTTGTTCATTTAAAAATAAACCAGTAAATCTACAATGCTAAAGTGGCTGACCAAATCATAGCCATGACAGGTATGCTGCAAATCATTTAGAAGCCAACTTTCCTTTTAATCTATCAATAATAAGAAAGAAATCTAATACTAGTTATCATACAAGAGCAGAACCAAGATCATGCCTGATATTATATCCTGGCCATACTAGAGCTACATGGCCAATAAAGTAACTTACACCAACAGGAATGATATGACAGAAAAATGAACAGGTCCAGGGCCTTGCAGTGGGTGTCAGTGCATGTTATGTCTCTTTTCTGACTCTTTCTGACAGATAAAACTAATGCTATGAAAAGAAATTGCAGAAAAATGGATTCATTCATCAAACTTATTTAGATAAAATACTCTATAAGATCAGGTTTTAATTATGACATTAAAAATTGTTTATAGTTTTCTTTCTAGTTTAGACCACAACTGATGTTGAAACTTACTTTTCATATGGCCAGTTCTCACAACTCCACCTTCTGGTAATCAAAGCATCATGGTAATTCCTGCATTCCTCTTCAGTCCGGAGACGAAACCTGCGTTCTTTCTTACACTTTGAGCAATTAATGAACTCATCCCGATGACAAAGGCGCTTAGGTTGCAGCCCACTTGCTCCATTTGATGCATGCTTGTAATATTTCAGGAGAACAGTTCTGCACAAGGGAACCTTCTTGTCGTTCAGGACCACCCAAATGTGGTTCTTCCATTTCCTTGTTCCTTCTTTTCCAGAATGCTTTCCGAAGTCATAGGGACTCAGTTTGTCTTGTTATCAAGAGTTGCCATCCATTGGTTAGAAAAAAGACATGGGGAAGAGGTGCAACTCAACGACTCAAGTACTAAATTAATGCACAATTTTGTATAGAAAAGAACAAAAGAAACTACAACTTGAAGCATATCTTGTACTATATATGTTAAAGCTGCCTGACATTGACAGATATAGGTGAACCATTTAGTACATGCAATGCAAGGACTTCACCAGTGAAAGTTATTGCTCAAAGAACCTATACGTCTGCCAATGATCAGTTTCATGTATAAATTATAAATGAACACGCAACTGAATAAATGAACATTAATGTGGTGAAAACATGAAGTTGCATTTAGAAACAAATTAAAGTAAAGAACTCTGTAGTCATTCATTAATAACTCAGGGAAAAAAGAAGAAGAAGGAAATAGTAGTGATTTACCTCCACAAGTCGGTGTGCATTCACAGGATATGAGAAATCGGCCATTAGAGAAAACCCTAAGCTTCCCTACGGTATCACCATATTTCTTGCTTGTGCAACCAACCTTAACCTCAATGTAATTGGATCCTTTCTTGAATCCTTCCATGTTTTTCAACTCTTGGTCAGCCAGCATGTTTGACACACTGAAAGAGAACCCTAAACACCACTGTCAGGAAATATTGGAAAAACAAAAGTACAAAGTGAAAAGCTTAAAAGATTTTGTCAGCTGACAGGAAATTGAAAGGAACCAATGTCGGGATATATTAATGTAGATTTTGATGTTAGGAAGCAAAGGGTATTTAAAGGATTCTAGCAAGAGAAAGGGTATTTATATATATTTATATATATCTATATATATATATATATATATAAAACTATGTGTCCTAAACCTTAAACGAAGACATGCAAGGTCCAGAGGGTATCAAACTCTGGTTATGGTAAAGAAACCGAAACTCACTCATCAAAGACATGTCAACCAGCATGCAAGAAAGCCAAAACGTGGAAATGATGGGGCAGAGAGAGAGCTGGGAAGTTGGCCAAAGGAAGGTTGACAAATGTTAAAACTCTCTAGTTGCATGAAGTGACGCAAAAAAAGTATAGCAGTAGCATGTACACATATATATACATATACACGTATTCCAATTATCTAAATTCTATTTTATTCTTCACATTTGAGATAAGTTAAATCATTATTTTATAAATTTTCGTTACCTTCCATTTCGATCCTTGTGAATGAATTGTTTTTCATGAAAAATAGCAACAATGTTTAAGAAATCAATTTTTCTAAAGAGTTAAGACATTAGAAAATAAGATTTAAGTTTATTATGATAATAAACATAACCTAAGGGGGAAAACTACTCTTTCAAAGAAATAATATATATTATAATACTAAGGTTCAATAGAGATGAATGGACTCTACACTCAAGAGTTTGATATGTAATAAGACTTCAATAAAAACAAAAAAAGAACTTAGGGGAAAATTAGATGAAAAAGCCATTGATCCTTGGAATTCTAATTGTTATAATTCAAACCCCAAAACATTTATATTTGGAACTGCATAACCTACAAAATATCAGAGAAGAAATGCAGGGAAATTTAATTTGTTGTCAATATATCAAGAAATTATTTAAGGGTCAAATATTGTGACATAAAAAATAAATTAATATATTGCATCATACATAGTACTTCCTTGTTAAAAATTTTATTTGACAACAAAGTAGAATCGTGATAACCAAAATGCACATAGATATCATTCTTTTACAAACAATGAGTAGATCCTTTCATTTCTCTAAGATTATTGTCCACAACACTTGAATACATTATATATATATATATATATATAATTTGGTTAAGAAATTGATAGATTCCTTTTTTATATAATAACATGGATTATTATCCTATGAGATGATGTAAAAGGGACATGATAGATCTTTCTAAATCTTTTTATTCATAATAAATTAATTAAAAAAATGCTACAAATTTTTTTAAAAAAAAACCCTATATATGTTACATCTCAATCATCAAGTCATCATTTAATATAAGCATGGATGATCAATTGTCACTCAAGATCTATGTTTTCTAAGAATTTATCATTTGCAAATAGGAGAAAATAAACAGTTAAATAACTTAACACATATCTAGATAAATTAAGAGGTAGTAGTTATGAGTAAATGGTGAATAAGAAAATCTAGCACCAAATTTTTCAACAAATCAAAATATAAAACCTGAATGTAACAGATGTTAAAAATTAAATTTGCAATTAAATAACAGCATTCATATTGAGAAATCTCACAAAATGATAGTCATTACATAATTTGAATATAGATCATGAAAATAAGATTGAAGAAATGGAAGAATTACCTTGTGTTGATCTTCGATAGGAATCTTGCTCCGGAGCTCCCTATATATTGTAAAACTTAATCGAATTTTTATTCTATCTGAGCAATAGAGTCAGTAACAGTGCTTCGAATTTATAAGTAGACAAATTAATTGACATCTCTGTAAATAAATTTAAAATTGGAATCTTATCTGTCAAATCAATCTATACAGATATGAAAATCCACCCTAAATGGACCTAAATATAATGTCATTTACTCGGTTACCTTAGTATAGAATCTACCAAATAAGAATTGTGGTAGGTGAAAGCGTGACGTCACTGAGTACGTTGTAGACAGAATGTATTCTACTACATGTCAACGTGTTTTTTTATGAAACAAATGCATGTAAAGAGTAAAGGTATTAAAGTTGACAGATACGAGTGATACACCTTCCATTTCGAAGTTCAAAATCTAATTAATTTGATTTGTTCTAACAAAAGCTTAAATAAGTTGCTATTGACCACTCCATTGCTTATATATTGTATGTTGTTCAACTTTAATGGTGATTGATAATATATGCGAATGCTTGGAATAAAACAAACTCATAATAAGTCTCATTCAAATAAATACCAAAGTAGCAGCTTAATTGGTTATTAATGCTACCTAATGAATTTTAAAACAGTTTGTCTTTATCATGAAGAAGGAAAATAAATAATTTGTCTAGTAAAATTTAATTTGGAGTTTTCTTATGTGATCAATGAATTTACATCTTAAAAAAAAAAAGATTAGCAATTTAACTTAGGGTCATTTGTAAATCTGATTTGATCTAATTTAATATCAAAGTGAATGTGTGTGTGTGCATATACATACATGTCATTGGCCCACATTTTCAATCTAACAAAAAAATGCTTATTAAATAAAAGAAAACCCTTATACATAAGCTCAAAATCTATCTCATCTTTTATTAATATGGGATTTGTGATATTTTATTTTACCCAATTGTGTAATACATTCATTGCACTAACTCTTTTACTTATAAAAAGAGGAATTTTATCTTAGTTCGAATTTATCTCAGCCTTAATATGTCTAGTGGGAGTTTCACGTCAATGAAAAGTTGAGTATACTCTGATACCACTTGTCATGGGCTCACATTTTTAACCTAAAAGATATACCTATTAAGTAAAGAAATGCCCTTATTTATAAGATTAAGATAAGATTTTGATACCACTAGTTTGAGTTCACATTTCCAACCTAAAAGATATTTTTATTAGATGAAGGAATGCCTTAATTCATAAAGTCAAAACTCATCCTATCTCTTAATAATGTGAAATCTGTTGCATTGGTTCCTTCACTCATTAAGGAGAGAGACTCACTTTAATCCATATCTATATTAATTTTAATATCTCTTATGAGAGAGTTTTACAGTTTTGGTAGATCCTGATATCACTGCTTTTGACTCTAGTATATTTCATGAAAGAGTCTTTCATTAATGAAGGCTTGGGTAGACTCGATACCATTTGTTATATATCTATATTTATAATTGAAAAACATATTTATAGGTTCTGATACCACTTGTTTCGACTCTAGTATATTTTATGAAAGAGTCACATATTAATGAATGTTTGAGTAAACTTTGATACCACTTATCATAGATCTACATTTACAATTGAAAAACATGTTTGTCTCAACTCTAGTATCTCTCATGAAAATATCTTACACTAGTGAAAGTTTGAGTATGTTCTGATACCACTTATCATAAATTCACATCTACAATAAACAAAAATGTTTATTAGGTGAAAGAAAGCCCTTACATAAATATCCAAGACTCATCACATCTTTTATTAATATGAGATCAATAATATTTTATTTCATCTAATTGTGCAATGCTTTCATTATATAACTCTTTTTGTAAAAGAGATAAATTTATTTTGATTTAGACGTACTTCGACCCATGTAAATAAAAAGTTTGGTAAGTTATGATACAACTTGTAATGGGCTCACATTTTCAACCTAAAAGATATATTTATTAAGTGGAGGCAAAAAGCTCTTACATATAAATCCAAGGCTCTTCTCATTTTTTATTGATATGAGGTTTGTGACATCATGTTCGTGCATCACATTTACTGCACGTTTGGTATGGGGAATAGCTATGCTATTCTCTCTCTATTCCCAGCCATTTGCTGTAACCTTGTTTAGCTTAAAAGTGCAACAAGGAGTAGAAATTCCTCAGTAATATCTATTCCTTAAAATGAGTAAAAAGGCTTTTTTAACTATACTCGATTCTCCTCCTAGTATTATCTATTCCATGTCTCATGGAATAGCTGTGAAATTTATAATGACGAAAATACTCCTATTAGATTTACAAAATTACAACTTAATCCATGTAAAATAATTTTTTCTCTCTCTTCCTCGTTTCCCTCTTTCTCTCAGTTGCTCTTCTCCACTTTCTCTCAACTGCTCTTCCACAGTTTAGGGTTCTACCAGTAGCACCACCTTTCTCATCCAACTTTCCAACTGCGTTACTTTTTTTCATAGTCCAAGTACTTGCTTATTGTGCTCTTGTTTTCTGTTGAAGGTGGAAATAACCTAGTGTTGAATTATTTTGAAAATGTTGTGGTTTGCTTTTATCTGACTTGTGTTTTTCTAGATATTTTGTTTGTGGGTTGAGTTTGTTCTCTTTTATTTCTTTGATTGTTAATGCTATGATTATGCTTAGTTTGTTACATTCCAATTTTTTTAAGTTTTCAAGATTAGGAACACTGATTTGGGTTCAAACTTTCCCTTTCAAATATGTGTAAACTCAAGAAGTTTATAAAAATATAATTCATGTTTCTTTTAGCTAATAAAAATCCCTCCTCAAACCGTTTTGCCAAAAATAAAAAAATAAAAATCAAAGCCACGCAATAAATAATTACAACTTAAAAATAAAAACTTTTTTGATTGTTTAATTAAAAATTTACTAGTCTTACACTAAAAAATTTACTCAAAAAATAATGAAAATAGACTAAAAACATTAAATAAAAATTTTCTATAGGACTTATGACTATTGCAATTGCAATGAAAATATATAATACAAGTCATGAACTTGTATATCATAAGGAATATAATAATTCAACAGTATCTAGTTTAATAATCTTAAAGTAAGATAATTATCAAATTAGATCATTTCACATATAGGTGAGAAGGCATGTGTACAAAAAGTAAAATTTGAAAACCATGTCAATTACCAGAAGTAATTACCAAGCATCTAGCCATCCATCTCTTAACTATTACTTCAATAAAAATAAAGGTGCTATACCTGAGGATGCACAACAATAGCTACATCACCAAACAAAGTTTCAGGTCACATCGTTGCTATTGTCAAGAAATCATTCTTATATAGAGAACATATATAAAGTATCAGTCATAATAAATGGCAATTCCAAACAGAGGTGCATGTTGATCTAATTGAGGACATTTATGATTTATGTATATATGAATGAACCATATGTAAACTTTTCGAGAGTATATGAGGCGACTTGTGTATGATAATAATAGTTCATGTATTTCACAAATTAGGATGAATACGGAATCCTTTTTTTTAAATTATGTGAAATGTTAGAAAGTATTGGAGGGTTAAAGTCAACAAAGAACATAGTTGTAGATGAGCAAGTAACAATATTCTTACATGTTCTTGCTCATCATGTTAAGAATCGAGTAATTAGTTTAAATTTTAAAAGGTCGGGTGAGACAATTAGTTGGAACTTTCTTAATGTTTTAAATGCGGTGCTAAAATTGTAAGAACATTTGTTTAAAAAACCTGAGTTCATTCCAACAAACTCAATAGACAATCGGTGGAAGTAGTTTAAGGTAGATTATTGATCTTTTTACCTTTTGTAACTATATATATACAAGACATTAATAGGTTTACTTATAAGTAATTCATTACATTAGATTTGTATAATTGTTTAGGTCATTACATTAGATTTGTATAATTGTTTAGGTGCTCTAGATGAGACATACATCAGGGTTAAGGTGCCAAGTACAGATAAACTTAGATATCGCACTCGTAAATGGGATATTGCAACAAATATGTTGGATGTATGTACATATGACATGCAATTTGTTTTTATTCTTCCTGGTTGGGAAGGGTCTGTAGCTGATGGCAAAGTTCTTCGAGATGCACTAAGGAGAAAAAATGGACTTAAAGTGTCTCATGGTAAGCTTTCCTATGATAATGAGAAGGTTTTTCAAATTATGTACTATATCATTATTCTAATTAAATATATAAATAACGAATTTAGTTTGTTTTATATAGATTGTTACTATCTAATTGATGCAGGCTATACAAATTATAAGGGCTTTCCTGCACCTTTTAGAGGTCAACAATTTCATTTAAATGAATGGAGTCAAGGCCATGAACCAAGCAGTCTTGAAGAATTTTTTAATATGAAACATGATGCTACTTGCAATGTTATAGAGAGGTGTTTTGGGTTATGGAAAATGAGGTGGGGTATCTTTAGTAGTCCATCATTTTATCTAATTAGGATACATAATCGGATTACTATAGCTTGTTGTTTGCTTCATAATTTTATTAAGAGGGAGATTAGTTTTGATCATATTGAAGTAGATTTAGGAGAATATATTGAAACCAACACAGTAGTTAATGAGAATTTTATAAGTACTATTGATCCTATTGATATTTGGGATAATTTGAGAATGGAATTAGCAAATCAAATGTTCAATGAAAGGTAAGCATCTAGGCAAAATAATGATTAACATTTATTAGGTATATTATTAATTGAAGGACTGTTTTAATGTTTCTTTCCTTTTTCAGTGCAAGTTGTGCTTTTTTCTAATTTGTTCTTAGTGTCTTAATATTTTGTCAATTATTGTTGTTTATTGTTGTTTATATTGTACTTTTATCATGTGAATAAAGTTTGACAAGTTTTAATATATTATTGGATATATCTATTTATCTTTTTTTTAGCATTATAATTAATTTTTTATAGTAAAATATTTGATGTATGGTAGAAAACAATGTCCACATCTTCAGCCCTAACTTCCCAAAGTTCAAAGGAAACCAAAAGAAAATGGAATTATCATAAAGATGTTGCACTTATTTCAACTTTGACTAATTTGCACAAAATAGGAAAATACAATGCTGGCACTAGTTTTAGAGAGGGTTATTTAATAGAACTTCAAAATATGCTTGCAATAAAATTACCAAATGCAAACTTGAAGGCGAAGCCCCACATAAAGTCTAGAATAAAGACTTTGAAAAAAGAATAAGTTATTATATATGATATGTTGCAAGGGACACATACTAGTAGATTTAGGTAGGATGATCAAAGGAACATGGTTGTTGCTAATGATCCTGTATGGAAATTTTATATACAGGTAAGTTTTTGGGTTGAACTTATTTAAGTATTTTCATATTAGTTTCTTAATAATAATATAACTAATAGTCTTTTTTTTTTTTTTGTTATTAGAGTCACAAGGAGGTTGCCCCTTTTAGAAGAAAGAGCTTTCCTTTCTTTAATGAGCTTAGTCTTATTTATGTAAGAGATTGTGCAACAGGAAAAGATGCACAAACTGTAGCAGATATTCTTGAAGAAATGCAAGACTGTAATGATACAATAAATAAGGAAATTAAAGGTGAAAACCTAGCTGGATATAGTTTCGATGATGAGGATTTCTTCAATATTTAACCTCAAACATCAGCTCTTATAAGTGAAACAACTTTAGCAAGGAAGAAGAAAAAGGTAAATGAGACAGGTGATCCCATTACATCCGAATCAATTATTATTGCTACCACGATATTGGGTGAAAATATAAAAAATGCTGAAATTGAGTTTAGCAAAAATGTTGAGACAGAGGTGAACATCCAACAAAAAGCTCAAGAGTTGGATGGGATTTTAAGTCAAGTTGAGGGATTGACAGCTAGGGAAAAGGTTCTTGCTTCAATTAAACTTCCTGAATCTCCAACTCTTATGTTTGTGTTTTTTAGTATTGATTCTGACTGAAGACTTGAATGGCTGAGGACATTTCTTGCTGACCGTTGAGCTTGGATGGCTTTGAAATTTTTTGTGAAGGTAAGTTTATGATATTGTAACTTTTAGTACTTGTGGTTGATGTTGATACTAATTATGAGGTTCATTAACAAGTCTAAACCCTTTTGAGTTGACCGTTGTGTTGCTGGTTGTATAATGATGATGTTATTGTAGCTACTTTATTGGTTTTATCCATACTGTAAGTTAGTGTAATAAGATGAATATTCATCAATTACTTTCAAGGTCAATGTTTTTTTTGTAAACTAGACCTTGGCTTTTGATTATATGTAATAATATTTTCATCTAAAGGGCATTTATCGTATGACAAGGCTCTTTTATTATTTATTGCTTTCCATGCTAATATATACTAGTTATGCTTGTAATTTGTCATTTTCTTCTTAAAGATGGAATGCTTATCTATATTAAAAAACACATTACATCTCTTTTTGGCATTTATGTTTCCTCAGCACCACATGCTTAGTTTAAAGAAATGATTTTCTTCTTTTTTTTTTAAAGGTAATATGAATTTTTATTTAATATATCAAAAGACATAACTTACAATTTTTGTTAAGAACAAATTGAAGACCATTTTTCTAATTTCAAAGATATGATTTTTTATTTAATATATCAAAAACATGATTTTCTACTTCTACTTGTTTTGTCATTTTTTTTTCCCAAATATTTCTTCTCCAATATTTTGTCTATGGAATATTTTGAAAATGATTCATAATATATGAAGAATTTACTAAAAATAAATATCTATACACAAACTTTAATTGATTATGATGCATAAAATATAATATAATTAAATTATATTTTAGAATAATTATCCATTTATAAAAATATGTGAGTAAATTATAATTATTTTTTACAATTGGGATAAAATATAATTATGATGGATAGTTGTCTTTTAGGATAAATATGTATTTAAATTATAATAATGATAATTTTATTTTTTTATGAAAATAAATATTAATATGATCAAGATTATTTTTGTCTTTTTATCACCTATTCTTTTCTTATTTTAATATTATTTCTACTAACCAAACATTGCAATAAGTCATAATAGCAATTCTTGCTTTATTCCATTTACTATATTAAACAAAGTAATAACTATTCTATTTTATTCCTACTATATTATATTCCTACAGGATAATTATTTTATTCTATTGTTATCTATTCCACAAATCAAACGTATTGTAAAGGTTTCAAAGAAAGTAAGTATAGTACTTTAATCATGTTTTGGGTAAGTAAGAAGGGCAAGTAAGAGAGTTTTAGAAAACTTATAAGTTTAGACAGTGCACATTTTATTAGATTGGGGTTTTAGAAAAATAGGTAATAATATACTTAAATCCCACATTGAATAGTTAGAGAATCTTGAAAGTTTTATAAACACGTTGCACCCTAACAAGTTAACTTTTTGAAGAAAGAGTAATGATCTCATGACATGTGCGGCCGCACACACATATAAATTTAAAAATTCATTAAATATTAAATTACAATATAATAAATACATACATATGAAACTTGAACTGTAAAAGTAAAAATTGAAGGAGAAAAATAACTGCATGCTAATGATAACAATACCAGAGTGGTGCCCCACTTTAAGTGGTTTCCACTTTTTTCAAATATTTATTATATAAAATAATTTTAATTGCATAATATTATAAATAAAAGTAATAATCACAAAAAGAGTAATTTTTAACTTGAAAATACTATAGCTTTTTTAAAAAATAAAATTATTATATATAATAGTAGTAACAATAAATTAAAGATAATTATTTCAAAATATTGATTTTAAAAATTTTTATTCATCCCTTGTTGTTAGAGCAAAATTTTTTATTTAAGTAATTTTTAATTATTGAAAATATTTAATCTTTTTATATCTTAATATATGATGATATTAATATAATAGTCTTTTGTTAATTATATTGATTCTAATGACAAAGTAAAATTAAAATTGAGCAAATATAATATGTTGAAAGTAATTAATTATTCATAATCGACATAATTTATATTATAAAATTATTAAAATAAAATGAATATAAATACACTTATTAAATTTTTAAATTTTAATGATAAAATTTTATAAATTATCTTTAATTTTAATTACCACTTTTTAATCTTACACTTTTATAAGTATTTAAAATTAACCCACCTTGTGAAAATAATATTGGGATCCCCCAATAATTTTGCTCAGTGTTTATTAAATTTTATTCAATTAATTATTTTATTTTTATTCTTACCTCTTTTTTTAAAGTAATTTCATAAATTTAATTCATGCAAAGTTTATCCGGGCTGGGCTTGGGGGGGATCCATTTTTGTAACCAACAAAACGACGTAGTTTTGATCTTCATATAAAATCTTAACCTAACAGCCAACCCATTTCTCTCTTCTTTTGCTTCTGCCGAGCCTAGCGGCCAAACTCCTTTTCTCCTCTCTCCTCTCGTCCCCGGCGCCGTGGCCTTTGCGGCCTAGGCCTTTCCGACGACGGCTCCCTCTTTCCTTGCCTTTCCTTTTTTCTTCTGTTCTCCCTTCCTTGTGCCGCCAGTTTCCTTTCTTTCTTCTTCTCGGGGTGCATTCACTCTTAAAACTGCATAAATACCTCGAAATCTATCCTATCCGTATCACCCACCTCTCTCTCTCTTCTCTAAGAATCCATTAATTCAGGTAATTTAATTCAATAATTGTCATTTAATTTTAGTTTTGTTTGTATTCTTTATGCATTCATGTTCCTTTCGTCTGCAACAAGTGCTCTGAAAAATAAATAATCTTTGCTGAATTGAATCTGGAATTGATTTATTTTGTATTTAATGAGTTATTTTTAATTCTTCCAAAACGTGTTAGATTTAGTTTTAACATCATTGGTGATTTTGAAGGGATTAGATAGAGTCTAGCTTCACATTATTGGATTATGCGTTATTCGGAGCTAAAGACTCTGTTTTTTTTTTTTTTTGTAATCCAGTACAGGTGTCATTACCCTGTAGAGGGACAATTTTAATATTTGTTATATGTTATTCTATTTTATCTTACTAAAACAGTTGAAAAGAAAATCTTAAAAGGAAGATCGGTGAAGACTCTGAAAAAACCACAGTAACTCGTTGAAGATGTTGGTCTTATCCTGCGCTGCACCTGTTTGTACTACGCACTCTCTCAAATCTTCAATACCCAAGTCTACAGCAATTCGTTCAAGCTTTAATTGTGACCACCCTTTTGTCCCAGAGGTATTCGTATTCCCAGAAACTCTGCTTTCTTTTCTCGAAATGTTTATTTTAGTTGCTGAAAATGAAAATGAACCAGAAGCAGTTAAAAAACACAGTAGAAGGCCACCCTTTTTGATCATGGGAACCATTTATATATGTAAATACAAGAACCTATTGTTGCAAATATGTAAACAGTTAAAAGTTCTTTGCTTCTTTTATGAGAAATGAAGAAACTTTGTTAGGCTTTGGTTTTCCTAGGAAACAGTAAAAAAATTGGTTTTGTTAAAAACCCATTATGGGACCAAGTTAGTGCTTTTTGGTTGTCTGTTAAGGAATTTTAAGGAACTTTATTTTCAGTTTTAAACTGAAAGACTTAATTCAAGAAACAGTGTAAAGAGCATTCAACGTTGAATCTTTTGAATTCTGAGTCCGGTTTATGAGATAATATGGGAATGTAGTGAACTAAACTGCTTTTACTGGGCAATCAAACAGAGCTTGTAACTTGTTGCTTGCTAATAAGATACACGGTCAAGTATTCATAGAGATTGAAGTGGTAGCACAAATTCCTAGTTTTGATTGCTAAGTAGGTAGCCTAGCTTATGTATCAAGCTTTGAAAGCTTTATTGGAAATATCAACATTTGACAATGATGTAAATTCCCTTTCATTTGCTATAAGCACTGAAGTATTCATGGACTTTGATGTGTCAGCACTAGTTCAAGATTTGACCGCTGTAAAATTGGTGGTGCTAACACCTAGAGTCGCTTTATTTATCTGCACTGCAGGTTGCAAATGTTGTGGATTCATTGTACTCAGAATTCAGAGCTGTGGACAATTTGGTAGCTTGCAATTCCTCCCGTGTTCTCAAAGCTTTTCAAAATGCTCGGGTTGGATCTCATGTAAGCACACATTTTATTCAAAGTGGCTGATCACCTCTCCTGGCTTTCATGTTTCTGATACATGTTTCCTGCAGTTGAGAAACCATATCTTGCTTAAATGTGTTATTAAACATATCTTTAAGGCATCTTTTGCTCACAAACTCACACACACAAGTGGGAGTATAGAAGTGTAGATCCATGTATATGCATGGCATGTTATAATGTGCGTATTTATCTCTAAAAGCAATCATCCAATTATTTAACCTGTTAATAATGCTGGAGGCATGGTGCTATGCTTATTTTGTAACCAGCACTTTGCTGGGTGTACTGGCTATGGTCATGATGAAGCTGGGGGACGAGAAGCACTTGACCAAGCATTTGCAGAAATTGTTGGGGCTGAGTCAGCAATAGTGCGTTCTCAGGTCCGTTAGATGTTGCCATTCTATCTTTGGATATTATGAGTTCTTAATAGTTGCCACTAATTCTTGTTAATCCTCTTGGCTCTTTTGCCACCAGTTCTTCTCAGGTACTCATGCTATCACTTGTGCACTGTTTGCTTTTCTAAGGCCAGGGGATGAGGTAAGCTATCTTGGCTACTTATCTTGGTAGTTTATGATGTTTAATAGCTGCTTTTCCAATCAGAATATGGTCTGGATTAATTTTATTGTCAGCTTTTGGCAGTGGCTGGTGCTCCTTATGACACCTTAGAGGAAGTTATTGGAAAGAGGGATTCTCATGGACTGGGCTCCCTGAAAGATTTTGGAGTGATGTATCAGGAACTTCCTGTATGTTGCTAATAACCATTCAGAATAAGTTTCAGCTTCTGGTTGTGAATGTTTTCTCAGATTGATGTTCTTACAGCTTGCTGAAGATGGTGGACTTGACTGGGATGCACTTGCAGGTGCTTTGAGACCTCACACGAAATGTGCACTCATACAAAGGTCATGTGGTTATTCATGGCGTCGGAGTTTAAGTGTAAATGAGATAGGGAGGGCAATAAAGATAATCAAGGTAATCTTATTATATTCAGAGAATGATGGAAACTCTATTGAATTTGTCATTGAAGTGACCTTATTGTAGCAATAAAATCTCTGAAGGTCTAGGCTTGAATATGTTGTCCTCTGCATTGCATGGTTTTTGCTTGGCTTGATCATTGAAAGCTTGGTTTCTTGTGGTGACAACTGGAATCTGGACAAAATAAAGTTGCAACTTACATTTTTCCTATTTAAAATATTCAGATCATTTGAACCACTGTTAAGTTGTGTTGTTATTGCTTTGCATGGAATATTAATTTTAGTTCATTAATGTATTTATTCGTTATTCACTTCTGTCTGAAAGGGGGAAAAAGGAAGTAAAATATATAGAAAGAAGAGTTATTGGATATTATCTTGAAACTTCTTTATACATTAGTGTCTTGTTTATTTACTAATGCAAATAACCTTGTCTGTTTTTCTTGATAGTTTGGTACTCATAATATTTTCACCCAGTTAATGTTCCATCTCATTTGTATGAACAGATGCAGAACCCTAACTGCTTGGTCATGGTGGATAACTGCTATGGTGAATTTGTGGAAAGCATTGAACCTCCAATGGTGGTAGGTGGAATATTTCACAGTGTTTTTTTTCTGGAGAAGGTCAAATGGTTTCATTAATGGTGGGGCAGGGTGCAGATTTGATTGCAGGAAGTTTGATAAAGAATCCTGGTGGGACTATTGCACCATGTGGTGGATATGTTGCGGGGAGAAAACAGTGGGTTGATGCTGCAGCAGCTCGTCTCTCAGCACCTGGCCTGGGGGTTGACTGTGGCTCAACCCCTGGTGATATTATGCGAGCCTTTTTCCAGGGTTTGTTCCTTGCACCACAAATGGTTGGTGAGGCAATTAAGGTACATGTGGAATGTTCTTAGCCCCCCAACCTTCCTTTTTTGCCCCTACCATGTGGCAATGAAGCACATATGTTTCTTTAATTCCAGGGAACCTTTCTGGTTTCTGAAGTTATGGCTTCTGAAGGGTATAAGGTGCAGCCACTGCCTCGTGTCCCCCGTCATGATACAATACAGGTTTACTATCTGTCTGTTCCTTGTTTGGCTAATTATTCAAAGAAATGAGATAGGAGATGATCTGTAATAAGAGTATCTCCCTTTTCGCAAACAGTATTGGTTCTACATTCTAATCAGTTCATCAATATTTTCTTCTTGCCAAGTGTTTTCTACAAAACAGTAAAGCAATATGGAAAAGTCACTCTGCTTTTGTTTTCAGGCAGTGCAGCTAGGAAGTCGTGAACTTCTCCTTGCTTTCTGTGAAGCTGTGCAGAGAAGCTCCCCAGTAGGTTCATTCACTAAACCAGTTGCGGGTACAACTCCAGGATATGCATCAGAGGTACTCATATTTTATTTTCACCTTTATCTTGTCATGAATTTGGAACAAATCTTTTCGTTGCAATTCCCTAAATCAATGTATGAGTTTTGCTGATACTATAAGGTGCAAATAGCATATCTGAATACCTCATGAATCCATGTGGATCACGTATAGAATAACTCAATTTCAAGAGTTCAGTATAAAATTTTGTCAATTTGATTATATCTGTCTTCAAACCTCTGATTTATCATTTAAGAGTTCAGTAAATCTAGATAACATATAAAACGCCTGTGGACTGCATGAAATTGAAATTATCCCAGCTATAAAAATTGGCTATCTTTTTACCACTTTTAGAGAATGTCTCATATCGTTTATCAGGTTATCTTTGCGGATGGAACCTTCATTGATGGGAGTACAAGTGAACTCTCTTGTGATGGACCATTAAGAGAACCATTTTCTGTGTATTGCCAGGTTTGTATTTCAAGGATTTCAATGTCCATGCTTGGTCTGAAATAATTGTTACCACAACTGAAAAAGGGAAATTTATCAGATAATATGTTTGTATATGTATCCTAAATCATAATGTTGTTTGAATTGTCTAATATAGGGTGGTACCCACTGGACTCAATGGGGATTAGTTCTGGGTGATGTTCTGAAATCTCTCTGATATGAAACCTAATTTTGATCAATACGGAAGCAGAAGTGTTTCATTGATATTCATCAAAGGGCATATGCTTTTCTACAATTGGCATTGGAGTTTGTACTTTTGCGGCATTATTAGGAGAGTTATTGTCTGAAATTGCTTAAGCATGGAATCAAAGCTTGGTCAATCTGGAGCTTTTGAGGTATGAACATTCTTTTCATTTTCACCATCTTACTCTGTGTTTGTTTCTTATTCACAACAGCATTTCCAAACATTTCTAAAACGCAAAACAACTGCTATCCTTTGAGCTGATTTCAGGATAGCCTCATTAAGAAACTGATCCCCCTTTTCTGGATAGGTTTATGGCTTACTACCAGCCAGAATATCTAATCGAAGTTCTAGGGGAAACAGGGAAAAATTCTGGATGCTACATAAGGAGATGGATGCTGGACACACTTTAAATGTTTCACTTGAAAGTCCATGGATGTTTAGTTACAGGAAAACAATGGATGTTCGATAAAATTTGATAGATGGTATTGAAAATTTTTCCATACTAAGAATATTCATTGATAGTCTAGTCTTTGCGCCACACTACTCCTCTCCCTGCCTTTTCAGGCTTATCATACACAGATGAGACCATGCTGTATTTTGCCAAATTTATTCAGTTTCATATTTTGGTAAGTTGGAGCAGTGTTAAATTGTTAACTAAGAAAGCCCCATAGGAGAATGGAAGGTCAATTACATCGAAGGAAAAGAAAGGAATTCTGGCCTGCATGCGTTGCTACAGAACTAGAAAGCTAGAACATTCCTAATTCGTAATTAGTAATTAGATAATATTCGTATAATCATAATATATAATACATATATTAAGTTTAATATTTAAAAAAAATAATATCTTGATAAATTAATTTTTTATTAATTAATAAATTATTAATTTATTCATTAAATACTTAATTAATATATGTATTAAGTTCAATGTTTTAAAAAAATAAAGAATATCTTTTGAATTAATTTTTTATAAATTAATAAATTTATTTTGATTAATATATAAATTATTAAATAATTAATAAATTAATAAATTTTAAACTCTTCGATTAAATAATTAATCAATACATGTATTAAGTTCAATGTTTAAAAATAAATAAATTCAATATTTTGTTAACTAATTAATCAATACATGTATTAAGTTTGATGATTTGGAAAAAAATAAATTAAATGTTTTGTTAATAAATTTATTTTAATTAATGTTTAAAAAATTGAAAGAAAAAGACTATTTAAAAAGAAGAGAAAAGAATGAAATGTTTTGTTAATAAATTTATTTTAATTAATGCTAAAAAAAATGAAAGAAAAAGACTACTTAAAAAGAAGATAAAAGAATGAAAGAAATTGCGGTGAGCGTGGATCGAACACGCGACCTTCAGATCTTCAGTCTGACGCTCTCCCAACTGAGCTATCCCCGCGTTTGCGAATGATACGCTAATCACTATTATAATTATAAAATTACTTGCAATTAGAGGTAAGCGTTTTACAAAGGGAAGATGAAAGTAAAGAAGCACTTTCCCACCGTCAAGAAAACTCTCAGCAAATCGTTTCATGTTTTCCTGGTGGCTGTTATCATTTGATAACTAGATACTACTATGCAAAGTTTAACTTCAATTATTTAAAGGGCAGTGGATGACAGTGATTCCACTAACCTAAAAGATGTCTAGGATTTTACAGTAGGGTACTGTCAAAAATTACTATTGCACTGGAATTACAATTATTGGTCAAAATTCCATCAAAAAAAGGTTATTGGTTGGAAAACTGCCGTTAGATTCTATTCCTAAAGGTATAACTCGTGAAAGTACAGCAGCCAGAAGCTAAGTTTTGTCTAGGATATCATCAAACTGGATATCAAAAGAAAGCACACGTGGCACGCTTCCAAAGGATAATGGAATGCAGTAGAAATTAGAAAACTAGCTCAAAACGTCCAAAGAAAAATCTAGCTAGTATTATTAAGCCATGAAAGTCTCAGTACACAATCCAAAACCCGTTCTTCCCTAAAAGTTGCCAATGACAACACTTTTACAAATCTCCCTTACCTTCTCACCCTTCAGTTTATCAAATGAAGAGTTTTCTGAGAAACCCTTTTGCTGTTACTGTCTAAAAGGACCCAAAGTTGCTTCTTTGCGGCGAAAAAGGTTCAAGTTGGGAGCTTTCAGGAGGCAAAGATGGAGTTTTGGGGAAGTGGGTAGGGGCAAAGATGGGACTTTTGTGAAAGAAGAAGGGTGGAAGAGGAACGAAAGAGTGGTTTTGGTGAGGTTTAATCAAGGTTTTGGGTTTAATGGTGGTGGTGGCAGTGGGGGTGGTGGTGGTGGTGGTGGGAAAATTGATAGTAACACTGCTAGGCTTCTGGGAAATATTGCTGTGGCTATTGGGTTGACTTATCTTTCAATGACTGGCCAGCTTGGCTGGGTTTTAGATGCTATTGTCTCCATTTGGGTATTAATCTCTCTGTCTCTTTATATGTATGCATGTGAAATTTAGCTTATTATTGTTTTCTCGGCATGAATCATATGTATGCAGTGTTGGAGATATAATTAGGGTAATGAGCAGAACTATAGTTCCCCTTCTTCCTGGTTTTGTTTGCCCAATATCCGGATGCTCTGGTTGGGCATTTCTATTCAAAGATCAAATTATTATTAATATTTTACTTGTTTCATGGTGCTTTTATGGTTGGGCTTGATAAATTGCCTGCAGTTCATTTGCTTGATAGGTGATAACTATAGTTATCTTCTTTTGCCTTGTATTTTTACTCAACTTAAGGTATCAGAAGTTGTTCTTATATACCGATTTTCTCGTTTTGCTGAAAACTTGTAGCATTAGATGGCATGTAAAGTATCACCATTTGTCTTGTGAAACCATCTTGGATATAGTATTGCCTTTTTTTTGTATCAGTTAAATATAGTATCGTTGACACTGACAGTAGTAATTGTAGTTGCATCTAATGATTGATATCTTCATTTTCAGCTCCTTGCAGTCCTCATACCTATTGTAGGTTTGGGAGCCTTCCTCTGGTGGGCAGGCCGAGATATTGTTCAAAGCAGTGTGAGGCTTCTTTAACTTTCGGTTCCCTGTTCAGTTTATAACACCCTGGTTTCTTCAATTGTCTTTCTGTGGGTTTTATACATCCTCCACCTTAGAAGTTGCAAGATCAACTAATATTTGAACAGCTACTTTCTATACCTTAAAGCAATAGAACATGTCTGTCTAAATCAATGGTTGAAGTCTTCTAGTTGCATATCTTAGTCGATGTGGTCAGTAGCATCTGCAACAGTTCAAATCTTTTCATTCGTGCTTATGAAATTCTATAAAGGTGTGTTATTGAGAGATGGTCTGAACACATTGGTTTGAAATGATTGATGAGGTTTTCCATTAACCTCTGTCCATGCACTTATTTTGGTTTTCTTCCAAAAATTAATGGAAAATAATGCATCAAGGGTCTGAATCATGACAAACTGGTACTAAACAATACAACCTCATTAAACTGGCTAATGGAAAACGAAAAAACAAATGAAGCTGGTGGCCTCTTGAAATATTTAAGGGAGGATCAAGAGCACATTGTGAATAACTTTCCCTCATAAATGAGTTCTAGGAACAAAGTTCTCATCATTTGCTGCTGTAGGCAGTGTATGTGCTATTATGATGTTTAGGTTAGACACTCACTTTCTGTGCTCATAAGTATCAAATATCTTCCTGTTTTGTTTTCTGAGATGCAGCTCTGGTTTACTTGGTGTTCTTTATAAGGTGAAGGAATATATGGAAATTTGTTTACTATTGACTGTAGTATCTGATTTCTTTGCAGTGCCCAAACTGCGGAAATGATTTCCAGATTTTCAAGTAGGTGCAATGAACAGCTCTAAGCTCACCGTGCTAACTTATGGGAAATTTATGAGATTGTTTTGTAATTCATCTGACAAGGACAGTAATGATGATTTGTTGCAGGTCTTTTCTAAATAATGAGTTGCAGCTGTGCCCTTACTGCAGTCAACCATTTTCAGGTGAAACTTTAATTTACCAATTTCAGTTGAAGCTAGAACTGGCAATCTACAAAAATCATTTGACACTCTAATCCCTTCATACACCACTACTCAATTGGATATGGTGGTTAAGATTTTATGTTTATTGATACATTTTGGCTTATAGACTCATGAAGATGTCTCCATAGAGTAGGCAGGAAGGATAATCTGGCTAAAGTTGTAGCGAGCCTGTCTAACTTTTCTCTGTTGCATTTGTTACCTAGAGTAGGATCCACATTCTTTTCATGTGTTTTTGACAATTTGGTTTCATTGCAGTGGTGGATGACAAGTTTGTCAAGGAACCTGTAAAGTTCTCCAACCAAACTTCAAAAGCAGAACAAGCGTTCAATGGCTTCTCTCCTGGATTCAAGAAAGGTTCCCTCTTTAACACCTGCTGCCATTTTTGCATTTTGGAATCTTTGTTATTTTTTAGAGGATTTAGTATTAACTGTCACGAATGGTGTTGTTATAAATGGACATCTACCATTTAAGGACAAGATAAGCATTTCAGTCTAAGTTCGCTGATTTATGAATTCTGAGTATCTTGCATGGTTTGTGCAGGAAAGGATTCTTCAGCTGCAGTTGTTGATGTTGAAGCAGAAGTAAAAGATGCAGACTGATGGCTATCATACATGGTAAAGAACTTAAATAAGTAGTTTACTTTGAGCTTTTGGTACGTAGCCAGGGAAGAAAGAAAACTTTTAAGTTCTCGATATCTTTATCGTTTGATAGATAATTTGCTAACACTTCAGCATAATTTCATGTAAGAATCTTTTCTTTGTTTCTTTTCAGCAGAAGTACATGTTGCTGCAAAATAGGTGCAATCTTGCCCGAGTTAAACAACAACTTATGCATATTAATATATCTTTACACTACCATCATGGAGATGACTGCAGTAATGAGAATTCATGAGTCATCATGCTGTAGATGAAGACCAAGAATGTGACATGGCAAATGTTCCATCAATTTTGACAAAACATGTGGCATAACTCTTGTACTTTCTTCTTTCGTTTCTAAGTAAAAGGCAAACAAATAGTTTGCTTATGTTACTGCACAGCTAGCTCTAGCATAACTCTGTATATAATCTGTTGTCACCTACCATCTTTTTCTTCTTCCATCCTCTTCTTATTAATTGAGCCTTTAAGAATGAACTAATAAACCAATTTGATTTGTAAGAAGGGTTTTGTTTGAACTATCAATGGTTAAACCTGCTCAGAGAGCAGCTAATAAAACAAGCTTTTAGCAAATGTTCAGCTTTGACTCTTTGATGATTGGATTTCGCACTGTCCATTAATATCTTTTCATGCTGATTACAAATAACTTTTGCATGTTCAGTTGGTGTCAAAATTTGGCAATGGTTTTTATTATCCTGGATTCTCTTTGGACAAGTTTTAAGATCCAAAACATGGTATAAACTTGTGAAAGTAGTAGAGATTATCCTTGCTTTGGTTGGATGATTTCCAAATAAATTTTCTCATTGTGCTTCAAGTAGAGAAGGTAGAAACACACCATAGCCAAGTAGCCATGCAACAGTGCCATGATTTATAAATGGAGTAACCCCAGTAAGTGCACAAAACTGTTCATGCAGATGGCTTAGAACCAGTACATTAAGAAGACAGGTGATGAAGTCCAAGAACACTGACATTGAAGGGGCTGCCAGAACTGCCCTAGCCCCTAGGAGGCCCCAAATTGCTTGGTTTTGAAGAAAATGAATCTAGATCAAATTATTTTGCAGACAATCAGTGCAAAGTTGAGCATTTTAGTTAGCAACCCCCTGCTGCAGTGTATTTCTCCTGAATTCCAAGTCCAAGGTTAAAATGACAAAAGGTATCAAACATAAGTATAAGATTAACTCCACAATGTCGCCACCAAGACATGAAATTTCCAGGGTAGCAGTTGAAATTATTACACCCGATGAATCTACGAAGCAGCTTCCTTGTTTTTCCTTATTGTAGAAGAAAGACCAGAATTCTCTCTCTTCTGCTCACCTTTTCCTTCAATTCAACATTTCCTTTTATTTTATATTAAAGCAGCTTTAAGGGAAGTGACCAAGAAACCTCTGGGGATGACTTGCATTGACTTTCCCACTTCTAAATACACTGGGTCAGGATTAGTGTTTCTCAAAGAGATCAGCTACTGCTAAGATGCTATTTTCTTGAGCTTTCCTTCTTTTGCAAATTTAACAAAGATCTTTTGAGAAGAAAAGTATTAGATCAGTTAGACCAGGCAAGGTACACTATCTGCTCTTTTGCCATATTCCTTAGAATCTAACCATATATGACTTCTTTGTCTGTGTCTCATTTTTCTTTTTCTGTCATTTCCTTTTCTTTGGCTTGGGAATTGGGATGCTAATAGTCAAGAGTGATTAAAGAAGGAAGAATAGTACCGGGAACTTTTCTTGGTTTGATGCATATATCTACTTCCAACAATCCTTAATTTCATGTTAATAATATTTCTGATTTTTCCTTCTCTTATAGTGAGTTTTCTTTCCCATAATATCTGCACAAGGAGCAAAGGGAGCAACTTCAGAATCGACTAGCAGCACAACTTCATTAACTTTTCATACTTGGAACCAGCATGGCAACATTCTCAAAGACACTAGTAGCAGAGGACTTAAAGAAAGGTTTATTGATCCCTTCTAGTTTCATGGACACCCTTTCCAGAGATGGTAAAAATTTCTATATGCAAGCAGTTGATAACGCTGGACAAACTTGGAAATTTCGATGCTTCATTGAGCAAAGTGTGAGGAGATTTGGTTGTCTTGAATTGGTTGGCCGTAAAGATGCCAGAGCAAACCAATCTGCTATTTTGGTTCGTTGGCTTGCATTTATTCACCAGAAAGATGCTAGAGTTGGTGATGAGGTTTTCCTTCACCAGGTATCCATGGATGACAATCGTATGGAGACGCAGTTGAGAATTGAAGTGAAGAAAAAAATAAGATTGTTTGGTCAGGATTTGTGGGCTGATTTAGTGTGACTGAGCAAGCAAATGCTACATATAAAAGAAACATAGACAAGGTGCTATCTGTGTATACTGTTTTTTCTTTTGTCCTAATCCAATTGCATGTATAAATTTTTCCTATCCATGCTATTTATGTTACCATTTTTAATTTGAAACCTAGCTAAAAAATATTTCATCAAAAGGGTTCTTTCTCTTACACTATGTGTTCAGGAAAGGGTAGGGAAGGAGAGAAATGGTGGGAAAGGAAGAGAGAGGGAAGGAGAGGATAAAGTTCTTGTTTGGATTGCTTAAAAAAGGAATGGAAAAGGAATGAGTGAGGTACATTGCCAACCTAAAATGTTTATTTTGATCAAGCAGAGAAGAGGGAAAGGAAGGATAACAGATCATAGTCTTTTACAATTGTATACATACCTATAAAATACTAACAAAACTTTCAAGATTTCATAAACTAGCAATTCAAACCTTTTAACACTCAAATTTAACATAATTCAAGTTTTTATCCAATTCCATGAAGATATGAATCCTGCTGTTTGCAGTTTTCTTCTGAGTTCCACCATTAAACAGGTCTTAAGCCTGAAGATTCAGGCATCTACAGACTACAGATGCAGCATAGGATGAAAACAACCACAATAGAAACTATCATTATCATCTTTTTTATTTCTTTTGGTGATATGACCACAAGAGAAATTAAAAGAAGTGCTAACAGTCACCACCACTATTCTGAAGAGTCATGTACATGACTAAAACTGCTTAAAACTAGACCATTACATACAAATACGAAGGCATTCTCACCATGTATGCTAATTAACTTACTTCCTCATATATATTCAGACCATGTAGAGCTTATGCCTATGGCTGTCCAACCTTCTGCATAAAGAGAAAAACAAGCCAGAACTAGTTTAAGAGGTTTTTTTTGACATTATACTCATAAAAATTTGA
This sequence comes from Theobroma grandiflorum, assembly GCA_036013995.1. Taxonomy (NCBI): domain Eukaryota; kingdom Viridiplantae; phylum Streptophyta; class Magnoliopsida; order Malvales; family Malvaceae; genus Theobroma; species Theobroma grandiflorum. Next base: position 31,282,773 of record CP142133.1, read on the forward strand.
ATTTTAAGGTAACAAAAAATAAGTAAAAAGTGTTAAAAGAAAGAATTGACTACCTCTTCCTTCTTCCCCTCCTTCTTGCCTCCAGTGAAATACTTATAACCTCCATAAAGGAGTAAACCCCACCCTGTTAAAGAAACAATCACAAACTGCAACAAATAGAAGATATAAGAATCATACAAAAAAGAGAAAATTTAAGCATTTTAAAGAACTGGCTTTGAAACAAAAAGGCAAATTAAACAAATTACTACCAAAAAAAAAAAACTCACATGCTCTTCTTTCCATCTAGCTGGGTTCATGGGGTCTTGCCAAAAATTCACCTTTGGAGGTCCATGATGATCTGCAACACAACCCAATCATCAAAAAAGCTTAAATTTCTTTTTTTTTTATTGAATTAACATAAAAAATTGTGATTTTTGTTATCATTGATACAAAATGATGATGGAAGTGTGAGAGCGGAGTACTACCGCCACCGCTGGCGAGGCCCCTCCTGTGGATGAGGGAGGCAGCTTGAGGAGTTGCATAAGCCGACTTAGGTGAGGAAAGCCGTGCCAGATTGGCGGCCTGGCGAGCCGCGGTGGTCCAAGCTGACATGGTTTCGGTGCTGCCTGCTCTGTTTCTTGAAGTGATTCTGAGAATGTTTATGGAAGTGCACAGAAACTACAAGAGAAGTGAAAATGAAAGAACTTTAAACTGTTCAATTTCATGAAATGGCTGAATCACCCTTTAAGTAATGTGTTTATTATTATTATTGGATAATTTTAAGTAATATATAAGATAGCAGAGATCAAATATTTCTAGCTCAATTTACAAAGCCATAGAGATGTTTGCAGTCAATCACAAGAGATCAAATAATCTACAGAAAGAACAGAAAAGGCAAACAGATTCCTAAATGTAACTATGCAACCCAAATTTCAGATGGAGAGTCCTGCAAGAACCACATCAAACTATAGTCTAAGATTCAGGGGCAACCAAAGATGTTGCAGCTTTCCAGGAAAAGCAAGAGGTTAATTAACTGTCTGAGAGTGTGTCCAGGCACTTTCTAATCAAAAGCTCTTGTAAGAAACAAAGGGTGAAAGGACATCCTTAGCAATGGGGTAGTCCCATTCCACTGATTCCCACCATTCTCTAGGCCATATGCACAGTTCTTTGAGGGAGGGAGGAGGGGATGGCTGCCCATTATCAAGCAAGGGGAGAAACAAAGGGATCCTCTTTAGTTTAGGACATCCTGTTATCCAAAGATATTGAAGAGAATCTGCACGAATCATAGCTCCACTCCTGCAAAAGCTTTTCAGTTCTGGTAAGCAGATCAACCAGAATTCTTTTAGTTTGGGAAGCATGAATGTTGTTTCAATGGCACCCCTTCCTTCTCCTCCTTCAGATGCTATTATTTCCTCCATTTTTTCACAAGCTCTAACTTCGATTTCCTCTAAGTTTTGGAGGCCCTGCAACAGCTCAACTGAAAACAACTTCTTCATCCTTGAACATTCTCCCAAAATAAATATCTTAAGAGAAGAGAACATGGCAGGCGGTGTTGGAGGGCAAGAAGCAGATACAACTGCTTCACTTATTCTAACAAGTTCAAGCAAGTTGCACAATTCCTTCAGCAATAGCAGCTCAATGCTATGAAGTGAGTTGCAAGACGATAATGACAAGTCAAGCACACACTCTATCCCTTCACACTCACTAATATAACACCTCTTCACCTCATTTGCTTTACGGAACAAAGGGATATTACTCAAGCTTATCAGACCATGGCACTTCTTAAAATTCAGAGACTCAAGGTCATTTGGCAATGCTACATGATCTTTTTTCCCCATCTCACAATTTAAAAAATTTATTTCTTTATAGTATTCAGGTTTCTCAAAATACTTGATCAAGTTGTAATCAACATCGGGAGGCCAAAGTGATCCCACTCCAAGCACATAATTAGTAGGCCATTGACCAGGTAGAGACTTGGCATATTTCTGAAAGCCTTGCCAGTCATAGAACAAACCTGCAAAAGTCTCCAGCTTCCTCAATTTGGCTACTTCCTCACCTCTTAAACACAATGTGGTTGTCAAGTATTGGAGATGGGAAAGCTTTGGTAGTATTCCCTTCGGTAGCTCCTTTAGACTCTCTGAATATAAACCAAGATATGTGAGGTGTACTGACATTTCTATGCCATGGGGGACCTCTTCAATAGCTGTATTAAAGAGGTCTAACCTTCTCAATGCTCTGAGCTTTGCCAAAGAAGGCACATCTCTTAACTTTACACAACCTCGTAGTATAAGGGAAACAAGGTTTTCCAAGTTGGAGATGCAACTGGGGAGATCCAAAATGCCAGTATAAGACAGATCTAGAACTTGTAGCCCGCACATGTGCTCAAAGAAAGATTCTGAAATCCTCTTTATTCCACCATTTTCTTGCAGCAGCAAAGTTGACAAGAAGTAGCATTTTGGTGATAGGTCCTGAGGAATTTCTGATATCGAATTACGCATCAAAGAAACCTTGTCAAGATCCCCTGTCCATTCATTCTCACCCGGTACTTCATTCAATTGCAGTCCAGCTTTCACCATGAATCGAGGACCAATGCTTTTGATGGACAATGCCATGTCTCTCAAAACATCATGCATCTTTACTCCTTCCTCCCGAAACAAACTCTGAGTTTGACACCTCTCTAATAAACAATGGTTTTCGAGCTTATTTAAAATACAATGCCCTTGATCATACATGATCTGTCTACTCTCACATTCATCAATGAGTTTCTCATCTATCCACTTTTCTATTAATTCTCTCCTTTTAATTGCATAATCCTCAGGATATAATGAGCAATACAGGAAGCAATTTTGGATTCTCAAATCTCCCAAACGTTTGTAACTAAATATCAAACACTCGAATATTTCGGATTCCAATCCTTTCACACTTTTCAAACGTCCACATAATTCATTTAGTGCATTCCTCCACTCACGGACATCATCTACCCCCTTCATACTACCGCCTATTGTAACAATTGCAAGCGGCAAACCTCCGCACTGCTGAACAATGAGCTTCACAATTTCTTTTAAAGCTGGAAGCTGAAGAACACTACGCCCTACTTGATTCAAGAATAAGTTCAAGGACTCCTCCTCTGAAAGAGGTTGCATTCTGAGCACCTTACAACCCATGGATAAACAAACATCAATTAACCTACTAGTGATTAACAATTTGCTTCCATTCTGTAATGTTGATTCAGGGATTCCCACGTCCAATAAAGAAAACCGTTTCCAAACATCATCTAAGATCAACACATATTTCTTTGTCTTCAAGATATTCATCAATTCGGTTGCTCGTTCCAATTCATCTTCAGGAAGACATCGACTCAAACCCCGAGCAATATCTTGTTGTAACTTGATAACATTGAGTTCTTTGGATACGGTAACCCAAATCACTTTATCAAACCGAGTCTCCTTCAACAACTGATTGTTGATATGTTTCATGACCGTAGTTTTCCCTATTCCACCCATTCCACATACTGCAATCATTCCAACCTCGTCCCCCATCAAGTATCTCCAAATTTGTTCTTTCACTCTTGTTTCACCTTCTAAATCCGTTGTCTGCAATGTCACTCCAGTGGCTGGAGGCCTATCAATTGCCACACCATCAGAGAAATTGCCTTGTTGATAAATTTCCTTCACTGCTTCAGTTTTGCTGTGAACTAATTTTCCTAGGCGAGCACGTGAGAAGTATGACACGACATGGAGCTTCTGTTCAATCTTCTGCAACTCATCATTCATCCTTTGCACATCACCAAGCCATTTCTCCACTTCTTTCTTTGCCACTTTCCTACGACGAACCTCTACTTCCAGTCTTAATTCTATATCTTGCTTTCGGATATTCAGATCATTCAATCTTCTTCTAAGATCATTCACACGTTCTTCAAGTTTCATGTGATTATCCAAGTATATGCAAGTTGGTGCCGCTATGCACTTGATCACGTCAACGATTAGCCCAACAAACTCCATATAAGCTACCTCCTGTGATGCAAAACCAATGTAAATGGAAATGTTTACCTGACTTGTAATGTTTCAAGTATGGAACAAAGACAAAATAAGCAAAGCCAAGTAAATTGGCAAGTAAATCAAACATTTCTAAGATGATTGGTTTACATTTATGCTATCCTTGTTCTTGTTGTTCCTCCTCTCAACAAACATACATCGTAACCGACATTGATTAGTGTTTTATACTCTATGTACTCGCATTTACGTGAGAAATTTTATTATATCATGTCATCAATCTTAATACTTTTACATTTTTGAAATTAAATAAAATTCAAATTAAATTCATCCATGTGTAATTAATTATTTTCATGTACATATTTTCTCGAAAAAATCTGCATTAATTCACCTACAAATTAAAATTTATACTTACATACATGAAATGCTGCTATAATGCCAGACTGTAAAGAAAATGCCCAGAGAGAAAAGGAAAATCAAGAGTAAGTAAGCAGTTTACCAAGTCTTGTAGGTTGATATTGCAGCAGTCCTCAAAAGAGGTTGGTTGAGGGAGACGCAAAAGCCAAGAAGAAACCGAGTAGCAGATATATTTAATTTTCCTTACCAAATCCTAATCTTCTGTGAGAAAAAGAATGAATTATGGAGCAAAAGAAATCAACAGTGGGCAAGTCAATGCAAGTGGTTGCCCGGCACTGTCATGCTATCAAAGAAGAAACCTGGAGGGAAGAAAAATATAGTAAGATTGATTGAATTATCATTTTTCAAAAGGAAGTTGTACCTAGGGAAGAAAAAAATATGCCTTAGAGTACACAAATTCATGCTCGAAATTTATTATTGTTGGTTGAATGGTAGTTCGGTTAGTTCGATTGAATGTTAATTAAAATTTTATTGTCATTGATTTGATCGCGTTTACTTTCAAGTTAACCGGACCATTTTATTTGAATTTATTCAATTGATTTTATTAATTTGGTCTTTATCGAAAATGACTTGCCCTTTTTGTTGGAATTGGTCTTGTATCCAAACTTTTCTTTTTTGATGAAATTCAATTGCTGTAAGTTAATCATGACATAGAACTGTATCAGCATGGTTAAATAATTCCTTTACCTCCATGAATGATGATGAACATGGTGATTGAAAGGATTAAACAGTAACTTACACCTCATTGTCTCAAGAACATTTAAGAGTTAATTTTACAGTCAATTTTAGCCAAAAGCAATCATACACTTGTGGTTGAAGGAAGTTCACAAGTTTATATGTTTGCAGTTCACTACATCCTGGAGAAATTTCACAGCCCAAGACTTTCATCTTGAAGAAAACAGTGAATTAATGGCAGAACATTGATGCAAATTTACAGAACAAATATTTTTCAAGAGCAAATTACCAATTGAGGAGAAGGGTTGCAGTCAATCAGACAGAGAGGGGGGTCGGTCCTAGAGAAGCAAGATTCAGAAATGGAGTCTCTGTATCAGAAAAGCATGAGCTGAACAACACAATATCCTATTTTTACAGCCGAGAACGAATGAAAATTCTTTTCCTGTCAGGATTCTGAAGACCCAAGTCCTTCATGTCTTGGGGTATCTTCTTCTTCTTCATAGGCTCCGATCCTGCAACAGGTTTGCCCGCTGCTTTACTTTCTTGCTTAACCTCATTCATGTCTTCCATCTTTGCTAATTGCATCTTCTCCGTCAGTTTGTCATCTTCCGATTTCCTATTGTAGTTTAACAAGGGTGGAGTTGGCTGAGCTTTGAATCTTTCCTGCAAAACCTCGTACAGTTTCTTTCCCCCTGCAGTACTCGCACCAGAAAAGCCAAGAGGTTGGAACAAAATCATTGGCATATGAACAACTGGTGCGCTAGAATAGATTTCATCAAACATTAAACTAAGAAATCAGAACAATCATATGGTCTAACTAATGTAAAATTCCCATTAAGATGATGGCTCCTGCTATGCTATTCATATATGAAAACAGTAAAAGAGAGAGAACGAACCAGTGAAACCTTTGAGGGAGACGTTGGCCGCTGAATCAACCGCGAATTTGCCAAGGTTGATTAGGAAACGTCCAATCGTGTCACGGCGTTTAGCGTTCAGAACGTTGTCCACTACGTCGGTTCTGATGGTATCAGCCATGGTAGAAACCTTCTGAAACACAAGGACTCAGATTTTCTGTATGTTGAGGATAGTTTTATTAGCTAATTGACTTTTCATCCAATAAATAAAGACCAGAAGCTATTATTCTAGTTTAGTGGCCCACTGTTTCCTCCTGATTCCAGGTATCAAGGGCCTAAACCCAAACCAAAAGTAATAGCAACACTAAAATCAGGGAATGTTCCTGTTACCAAGTCTAGTAGCCTCATAATGCACCATTCCTCCACTTTTGTTCCCTTCTGATTCCAGGTATCAAAGGCCTAAACCCAAACCAAAAAGTAATAGCAACACTAAAATCAGGGAATGTTCCTGTTACCAAGTCTAGTAGCCTGATACTGCACCATTCCTCCACTTTTCCAATTGATTCTAACTATATTATTCTTGTTTGATAATTGACTTTCTCTACCTACATATCAGACACTGGAAAAAGGCAAGACAATGTTGTTGTAGGAAGTTTATGGAATATTATTAGTTACTTACAGGACAGGATTATCAAGCAAACCATCACATAGAAACATAAACTGCTTAATGTGCTTTTACATTTACAACATAAAGTAAATTACTGAAATGATTAAATGAAGATCACTGTAAGTTGAAGATTAATTGAAGGAATCACAAACCATGACTCCCTTTTTACACCAGATTCTCTCCAATTTTGGGGAGTCAAAAAATGGCAATTGCCTTGGGTTGGGAAGAGCCAATGTTGTGGTTGCATTACTTCCTTCTCCCTTGTGATTCTCTTCCTCTTCTTCTGATGCTATTATTTCCTGCATTTCTTTGCATGAACTAACCAAAATCTCCTCTATATGTTGAAGATCCTTCAAGAAACCAGATGCAACAACTTGTTGATACTAGTACTATGAGTAATACTAAATATCTTAAGCCAGAAAATCATGACAGGAGCTGCTGGTGTACAAGATGCAGGTACAGCTGCTGCTCTCTTTATTTTCACATGTACATGCAAGTTACACAAACTCAGAAGCTCTAGCTTCTCAAGTTTCTGAAATGGGGAGTAGGATGAGGTTGAGGAGGATAACTCAAGCAGACACTCTATTATTGACATGACCAAATACGACAGAGCTCCTCAAGCCTGTTTCTGGAAACAACGAAATATCACAGACAAATTTCAGTGTTAGTTTTCTGTAGTTCAAACACAAGCAAGGCATCCACTTCAATTTCAAGGTGTTGAAATTCCAAGACCTTTTATTAAAGCAGACCATCCCTAAGACCCCAAAGTTCAGCTTGTAAGCTTGTTTAAAGTCCTAGGAAAGAAATTTCTTTGGAAAACACCTCCTGGACCAGCTATACCTGGATTGCCGGAGTAGGAGCTATCAAAGTTTAACAAACATCAATAATAGAATTCATTTCAAAACAGGGTTGGCAGAGACCAAGATGACTAAATTCAAGAGAGTTGGAAAATGAGGTAAGAAATTCTATGTTTAGAGTATAAAACAACCAATGAGCAAAAATATAACCCCAGGGGATTCTATCAACAAACTTTCAACTTCGAGCAAAATGACTTGTAAGTCATAGAACGGCCAAAACAATCCAAAGGTAACTCTATTTCATTTGAAAAAGATCAACAATTATGGCTTCTATGCCATCACAGACTTAAAATATACATAAATAAATAAATAAAAATCTAATGACAAGATCTTTTTTTAGAACTTTCTTCGTAAAATGAACACTTTAAGCTTACTAATTGACATTAAAACAACAGCTATAATCATCAATTCATCACAGAATGAAAAAGGGTAACATAAAAATCATAGAAACAAAACAAGTAATCGAACAGAAAAGAACTCACTGGTGAGGCCTTAGTGGAAGATGTCAAGCACATTTATTAGATAAAGACCTCTTCACCTGATATAAATACACAACAAGAAGCAGGCTTTTTTTTTTTATTATTATTAAAAAGAAAAAAAAAAAAAAAAAAAAAACAAGAAGCAGGCTTTAACTTCAAACAATCAGAAATCCTATATTCCAGAGAATCTACATGAATAGCAACTCCAGAACCACAAATGCTTTTCAATTCTGGTAAGTACGCCAAGTGCAGTTTCCTTAATTTGGGAAGAATAAATGTTGTTGTGTTGGGATCCGTCCATTCTCCTTCCTCTTCATCTGATGCTATTATTTCCTCCATTTCTTTACAAAATACAACTTTAAGCTCCTCTAAGTTTTGGAGGCTCTGCACTGACTCAAATGAAAACAACTTCTTCATACTTGAACAACTGTCCAAATTAAAATATTTAAGAGAAGAGAAGACGGAAGGCGGCGTTGGAGCCTGAGATGTAGATGCAGCTGCTACTCCTACTTTTACAAGTTGACGCAAGTTTTGCAATTGTTTAAGGTGTAGGGTTTCAATGCTCTGAAGTAAGTTGCAAGACGAGAATGACAAGTCAAGCAAGCACTGCATTCCTCTACACTGCCAAATATAACAATGCTTCAAATTATTTGCCTGATCATGGAACAAAAATGTATTGCTTAAGCTTAGGAGATCATGGCATTCCTCAACATGCAGAGCCTCAAGGTCACTGGGGAGCAGTACAGTATCTTGATCTCCCCTTATCCTGCAGTTAAAAAAATATACTTTTTTATGAATTTCAAGTTGCTCAAACTGCAGCCAGAACAAATAAACGTTTTGATGTCGATAAAACTCATAGAACTTAAGCCCATGTGATCCCACTAGCAGCAAGTAATTTGTAGGCCTTGGACCCGCCTTAGACTCAGCATAACTCTGAAAGTCTTGAGGCTCAGTGAATGAACCTGAAAATATCTCCAGCTTTGTCAATTTTGTTGCTTCCTCTCCTCTTACATACGATGTAGTTAGCAAGTATTGGAGATGAGAAAGCTTAGGTAGTATTCCCATTGGCAACTCCTTTAGATTGTTTGAATGTAAAGCAAGATACGTGAGGTTTACTAACATTTCCATACCATGAGGGACCTCTTCAATAGCTGTATGATAAAGGTCCAACTTTCTTAATGCTGTAAGCTTCCCTAACGAAGGCACATGTCTTAACTTGAAACAGAAACGAAGCACAAGAGCTTCAAGATTTTCCAAGTAGGAGATAGAGTTGGGTAGATATCGAATGTCAGTACTAGAAAGATTGAGAACCTTTAATCCATGCATGTGCTCGAAGAAAGATTCTGAAATCCTCTGCATTTCATGATTCTGTTGCAACAACAATGTTGACAAAGAGTCACATTTCGGAGATATGCCCAAAGGAATTTCTGATATTGAATTATCCATCAAGGAAACCTTCTCAAGATCCTCAGTCCACTCATGCTCACGTGGTAATTCCTTCAATTCCATGCCAGCTTTCACCATGAATCGAGGATAAGCATTTTTAAGAGACAAAGCCATGTCTCTCAAAACATCATGCATCTTAACTCCTACACCATTGTCACCCTTCTCTAACAAACAATTCTTTTCAAGCTTATTCAAAATACTGTGACCTCTGTCATGCATGGCCTGTCTACATCCACATTCATCAATGAGCCCCTCATCTATCCAGTTTTCAATTAACATGCTCCTTGCGATTGTACAATCCTCCGGATATAAGGAGCAATATAAGAAACACTTTTGAATTTTTGAATCACCTAAATGATCATAACTAAACATCAAACATTCAAATGTTTCAGCGTCCAATCCTCTCACGCTTTTGACACGTTCACATAATTCATTAAGTGCATTCCTCCACTCACGAACATCATCCACCCCCTTCATGCTTCCAGCTATTGTCACAATGGCAAGTGGTAAACCACCACATTGATCAACGATAAGCTTCACCATTTCTTTCAAAGTAGGATGTTGTAGAACACCATGCCCTACATGTTTTAAGAATAAGTTCAAGGACTCCTTTTTTGAAAGATGTTGCACTTTAAACACTTTACAACCCATTGATAGACAAACATCAATTGATCTACTAGTGATCACTAGTTTCCTTCCATCATGCGTCGGTTCAGGGATTCCCACCTGCGATAAAGAAAATCGTTTCCAAACATCATCTAAGATCAAGACATATCTTTCTGTTTTCAAGATATCCATCAATTTAGTTGCTCTCTCCAATTCATTTTTAGGAAGACAATCCTTCATATCACATGCGGATGCAATATCTTCCTGCAATTTGACAACATTTAATTCTTTTGACACAGTGACCCAAATCACTTTATCAAATCGGGCCTCCTTCAACAACTGATTGTTGATATGCTTCATGATGGTAGTTTTCCCAATACCACCCATGCCACATACTCCGATCATCACAACTTCATCACCCATCAGGGATTCCCAAATTTGTTCTTTTACATTAATTTCACCTTCTAGATGTGTTGTCTGCAATATTACCCCCCTAGTTGGCGGTGCATCAATTGCTACACCATCAAGAAAACTGCCTTGTTGATGAATTTCTTTCACTTCTTCAATCTTTCGACAGACAAGTTTCCCAAGGCGGCCACGTGAGAAGTATGACACATCACATAACTTCTGTTCAATCGTTTGCATATCGATAATTATCCTTTCCACATCTTCAAACCATCTCTCCACCTCCTTCCTTACCACTTTTCCACTACGAAGCTCTGCATCCTTTCTCAATTTAAGATCTTGCTTCCGAACACGCAGACCATCCACTCTTCTTCGAAGATCACTCATGTTTTCTTCAAGTTTTCGGTGATTATCCAAGTATCTACAAGTTGGACCTCCAAAGCACTTTATCACTTCAAGGATTGGTCCTACAAGCTCCATGATAAGCTACACCCTGTAATGCAAGACCAAATTATACTTAAAACGTTTGCTTCAGGTGTTATGTTTCAAGCATGTAACAAATAAAGACAAGAAGCAAGCAAAAGACTGTAGTTGCATCATGCATGAACTTCAGCAAATTCTTAGCAAGCAAATAGAAACTAAACAAATAAAGCAAGCTTACAACTGAGGAGTATTTACATGGTACTACTGTTTTAAATCATGGGAAGAATGAACTTGAGAGAGTAGAAAAACAATGAAGTTCTGCTTGATTATATACTGTTTAATTTATTGTAATTTTGCTTTCAAGTAAAAGCATTCCAATCAAACCAATGAGAAACAGAGGATACAACAGCTGGTTTGCTGGAAGTTTCTTCTTCAAGCAGAGTGGGAAGCAAGGAGTAATTAACTTGTTAAGTGCAAATCCTATGTGAGGGCAATAATAAAAACACTGACGGAAAGGGAAGGAAAATCAGTAATCTAATACAAGTGAAAGGAATAATGGAAATGGGTATATCTAACTACTTTATGCAAGAGAAGTACCAAGGCCTAGGCTTATTCCTTTCCAGTTATTCTGATTATTTTCAGTGCAACTTAATCGGAAGAAAAAGGACCATATAAAAGATAATGGAAAATAAGGTAGTAATTACTTAATGGAACTCGTAGAAAGATCAAATAATGCCACAACGCAAAATCCTAAGGAATGTGTAAAGACCCGCACCCTAACTTGTAAGGTATTGTTCGTCATTTTATTAAATGCCCGGCAACTATAAGTTTGAGCATTTTTATATATACCATAACAGATTCCCACAAATTCCCAGATTTGGAGCGTTACAAAATGTGCTTAAAGATGAAAGCAAAATCAAGAGTAGATAGTTTACCAAGTCTAGCAGGCTGATACAGCACCAATTCTCCAAAGGTGTTTAGTTCCAAATCTGGGAAAGAAAGCAGAGAACTGAAGCCAAAAGATAACAAAGTAACAACTAGCAGATCTCCTTGCCAAATCCTAACCCTTTCTCTGTGTGTGAAAAGAAATTGAATTATGGACCAAAAGAATAAATATTAGACTGCTGGAGTCTAGCTAGAAAGTCTCATGTGATTATGATATATCTCCAAAATCAAATGACATGATGAACTTTGAAATTTTACATGTCTGTTCATCTTAGAGATTTTTCCAAGTCAATGCCTCAGAAAAGAAACGTGCAAGACAAGCTCTTCCGTGAATTAATAAACAAGTAAATTCCAAGAAAAATAGTACACCCGGCCATTTGATTTATTAATTCATTAACTGATGTATGATCCCTACCTAAAAAGCAGAATTCAAATCCCCTTCTCTCAATTAAAAAAAAAATTCCAAGGAAACTAGTGGCCAAGCAACTGGGTTGATCGGCTGAGAAGTCTTCAAGAATCTTTGATTAGACAAACAAGCAATGCCAAGTAAATTAAGTGAGCGTATTCCAAGACTGTAAAGAAAATGCCCAGAGATAAAAGGAAAATCAAGAGTAAGTAGTTTACCTAGTCTTGTAGGTCGTTATTGCAGCAGTCCTCCAAAGGGGTTGGTTGAAAATCAGTGGAAAGGAGGAGGGAGGAGCAAAAGCCAAAAAGAAAGCCACTTGCAGATATTAATTTCCTTACCAAATTAATCCTAATCTTCCGTGAGAAAAGAATGAATCAAGGAGCAAAAGAAATGAACAGTGGGCAAGTCTATGCACGTGATTGCAGAGGTTGCCCGGCAACTTCCTGCTATTAAAGAAAAAAGTATGATTGGGTTGACGTTTATCAATGCAAGTTGTTATACTTCGGCCAAAAGCAATTATACACCATCATGCGTTTCCATCTATGATCTGATTGGTAGACTTGGAATTACATGAACAGACAGGCCAAAGTTTCAAACTTCATTATTTCACATGTCAGTCGCAATCACATGTTCTAGCTGGACTGCAGCTGTCTAATAGTAATTCTTTTGCTCCATCATTCATTTTCTTCTCACAGGGAAGAGAGAGGGTTAGGATTTGGCAAGGGGATCTGCTAGTTGTTAAACTTTGTTATCTTTTGGCTTTAGTTCTCTGGTTTCTCTCCCTGATTTGGAACTAAACATCTTTGGAGGATTGGTGCTGTTTTAGCCTGCTAGACTTGGTAAACTATCTACTTCTGACTATTCTTTCATCTTTAAGTAGGTCTAAGCATTCCTTAAGATCTTACACATTCCTTATGATTCCTGGCATTAAGGGCCTAAACCCAAACTAAAAAAGTAATAGCAACACTAAAATCAGGGAATGTTACTGTTACTAAGTCCAGTAGCCTGATACTGCACCATTCCTCCAAAGGCTTTTGGCTGAAACCAGGGAAAGTAGCAGAGACTAAAGCCAAGAAGATAACAACTAGCAGATCTTCCTGCCCAATTCTCCGTGTGAGAAGAGAATGACTTGTGCAGTAACGGAAAACCATGAGGCAGTTGGAGTCCAGCTAGAAACTCCTGTGTGAGGCATTATAAGTTGATTGTTGGCAATCATTATTACACATTTTGGCCAAATTGGAGAGTAATTAACTCCCCAACATTCACATGATAGAATGAAGTTTGAAAATAAAAAAAAATAAAAAACATGTAACAAGAAATAATAAGTGAAAATAAGGTAATGATAACACCAGTATTTACGTGATTCGACTTTAAATCTTTCTTCCATGGAAATAATGAAAATTTTCACTATAATCAAAGAAGATGAAGAACATAATAAATTTGGACATCCAAAATTATAATCAAAGGATATGAAAAGTAATCAAACGGAAAAGAACTCAGTGGTGAGGCCTTAATGGAAGACGCTGATGCACCATTTAATCAGACAAAGACCTTTTCACCTTTTTTTTTTATTTGAAAGATGAAGTTTTATTAAGCCAGCCTTCAACCTGCCGCTTCAAGTCTTTAGTCTTAATTGCCTAAAAGACTCTTGATGGCATAATAGTTGCCTTGTCTGGATGGAACCTGTACATTTGTACCAAAAAGAATCTGCCCAAAGAGTAATTGGCAGTACAGCACCATGAACAAGAAAAGGTGCCAGAAAACAAAAAACATCCTAATTCTATCTGATTGGAAACGACAAAACCCCCCAACCCAACGAACAAGAAAAAACTCCCCCAGCAATGATCTTCATGAGAAGTCAACCTTTACTTATGCCACTAGAAGTTACATAGTAAAAGAATCTGTTAGGAAACGTAGGAGAAGACCATTCAAAACAAAAGCAGCGCCAATCATCCGATGGAAAAGCCTTAAAACGGAGACTTAGTGGCACCGAACAGCAAGAGGACCAAAAAGAAGGTCCAACGGCCAGCAGAGTCCAAACAATCGAATCCAAGAGACCCCCAATCCAAAAGCACCCGGCGACAGCATCGAGATGAACATGATTGACAGAAAAAAAAACAAGAGAACACCAAGTTCATTCCCTAAGTAAGGGACAAGACCTGGCAATTCGCAGAACAGAAACGGAACCCCCAGGGGATCGCATCATCAGCAAAACCCCTTCCTGACAGCATTAACCACAGTATCTTAGACGAGCCAACCCAGACAGCATCGGATTCATCACAGGTTCAGCACCAGAGCTTCCAAAACACATCCCCACTCCCCGCCATACAAACACGCCCTGAAGAACATGACTCAAGCTAAGAAGTTCTTCATAAAGCTGAAGCAAGGGAGAGTCAAAGCGCCATCCAAAGGACACAAGAGCCCATTAACTCTTAGAGAAAATCTGCAAAAAACTAGCGAAAGAACCGCCCAAAGAGAACAAGGCCCCCCACCCTAAAAAAGGAAAATCCCCTCATCCCAAAGCATCCATGACAAAATCCCCCACTCAAACAAGGAGAATCCTTTGAGAAAACATCCAAGCAACCAGAAAAATTGCACCCCAACCAAAAAAGAACTAACAGCAAAAGACACTAAAAATAATAGTAATAATAATAATAAAAAAGAACTCAACTGGCCATTTAGCTTTTGCCCACCATGCAATCCGAACTCTGACAAGGTCCCGACACTGGTCCTCATTCCAATTCTTACCTTGGAACACGATCTCATTCCTCATTAGCCAGATAGTCCACACAATGGCAAAAAAAGCCAAACGCCATACTCTCTTATCACCTGCCCTTAAAAGTTCATTCCAATCAAGAAACAACAGGGAAACAACAGGGAAAAGGCTTTAGCTTCTGACAATGATGAATCTTATAGTCAAGAAAATCTACATGAATAGTAACTCCAGAACTACAAATGCTCTTCAATTCTGGTAAGTACAACAAGTGCAGTTTCCTTAATTTGGGAAGAATAAAAGTTGTTGTTTCGGGAACCATTCGTTCCCCTTCGTGACTTCCTTCTTCTTCATCTTCTGATGTTATTATTTCCTCCATTTTTTCACAAAATACAACTTCAAGTTCCTCTAAATTTTGGAGGCCCCGCACCAACTCAATTGAAAACAACTTCTTCATACTTGAACAGCTTTCTAAATAGAAAACTTTAAGGGAAGAGAAGATGGCAGGTAGTGTCGGAGCCTGAGGTGTTGACACAGCTGGGACTCCTACCCTCACAAGTCGACGCAAGGTTTGCAATCGTCTAAGGTGTAGAGTCTCAATGCTCCGAAGTAAGTTGCAAGACGAGTATGACAAGTCAAGCAGGCACTGCATTCCATTACACTGCCAAATATAACAATGCTTCAAATCATTTGCCTGATCATGGAACAAAAATGAATAGCTTAAGCTTAGGAGATCATGGCACTCCTCAAGATGCAAACCCTCAAGGTCACTGGGGAGCACTACAGGATCTTGATCTCCCCTTAAACTGCACTCAAAAAAATATACATTTTTATGAATTTCGAGTTGCTCAAACTGCCAGACTAAATAAGGCTCTCGACGTTGAAAAAACTTAAAAATCCCGTATGATCCCACTAGAAACGAGTAATTCGTAGGCCTTGGACCAGCCACAGACTTGGTATATTTCCGAAACTCTTGTGGCTCAGTGAATAGACCTGAAAATATCTCTAGCTTTCTCAATTTTGCCATTTCCTCTCCTCTTACATACGATGTAGTTGCCAAGTATTGGAGATCAGAAAGCTTAGGTAGTATTCCCATTGGCAACTCCTTAACGTTTTCAGAATCTAAAGCAAGATAAGTGAGGTTTATTAACACTTCCATACCATGAGGGACCTCTTCAATAGCTGTATAATAAAGGTCCAACTTTCTTAATGCTCTAAGCTTTGCTAACGAAGGAACATGTCTTAACTTCAAACAAGAGCGAAGCAGAAGAGCTTCAAGATTTTCCAAGTAAGAGATGGAGTTGGGCAGATATCGAATGTCAGTACAAGAAAGATCGAGAACCTTTAATCCAGGCATGTGCTTGAAGAAAGGTTCTGAAATCCTCTCCATTTTGCGATTCCCTTGCAACAACAAGGTTGACAAAGATTCACATTTTGGAGATATGCCTGGAGGGATTTCTGATATTGAATTATGCATTAAGGAAACCTTCTCAAGATCCACTGTCCACTCATGCTCGCATGGTAATTCCTTCAGTTTCGTGCCAGCTTTCACCATGAATCGAGGATTAGCCTTTTTAAGAGACAATGCCATGTCTCTCAATACATCATGCATCTTGACTCCTCTACTATGAACACCCTTTTCTAACAAGCAATTGTTTTCAAGCTTATTCAAAATACTATGACCTCTGTCCTGCATGGCCTGTCTACATCCACATTCATCAACGAGTCCCTCGTCTATCCATTTTTCAATTAACATTCTCCTTTCAATGGTATAATCCTCCGGGTATAAAGAGCAATATAAGAAACAATTTTGAATTTTCGAATCACCCAAACGATCATAACTAAACATCAAACATTTGAATATTTCGGTATCCAATCCTCTCACACTTTTTACATGTTCACATAATTCATATAGTGCATTACGCCACTCACGAACATCATCCACACCCTTCATGCTTCCGGCTATCGTAACAATGGCAAGTGGTAAACCACTACATTGATCAACAACGAGCTTCACAATTTCTTTCAAAGCAGGATCTTCCAGGACACCATTTCCTACATGATTTAAGAATAAATTCAAAGACTCCTCCTTTGAAAGAGGTTGCACTTTAAGCACCTTACAACCCATAGATAGACAAACATCAATTGATCTACTAGTGATTACTAGTTTGCTTCCATTATGTCTCGGTTCAGGGATTCCCATTTGCAATAGAGAAAATTGTTTCCAAACATCATCTAAGATCAAGATATATCTTTTCGTTTTCAAGATATCCATCAATTTAGTTGCTCGCTCCAATTCATTTTTGGGAAGATGCTTCATATCACATGCAGATGCAATATCTTCTTGCAATTTGACAACATTTAGTTCCTTCGACACAGTGACCCAAATCACTTTATCAAATCGAGCCTCCTTCAACAACTGATTATTGACATGCTTCATGATGGTAGTTTTTCCAATGCCACCCATACCACATACTCCAATCATCGCAACTTCATCACCCATCAAGTATTCCCAAATTTGTTCTTTTACATTAATCTCACCTTCTAGATCTGTTGTCTGCAATATTACCCCCCTAGTTGGGGGTGCATCAACTGCCACACCATCAAGAAATTTGCCTTGTTGATGAATTTCTTTCACTCCTTTAATCTTTCGACGAACAAGTTTCCCAAGGCTTCCACGTGAGAAGTATGACACATCACATAACTTCTGTTCAATCGTTGGCATTTCAATATTTATCCTTTCTACATCTTCAAGCCATCTCTCCACTTCTTTCTTTACCACTTTTCCACTACGAAGCTCTGCGTCCTTTCTCAATTCAATATCCTCCTTTCGAATATTTATACCGTCCACTCTTCTTCTAAGGTCACTCATGTTTTCTTCAAGTTTTCGGTGATTATCCAAGTATCTACAAGTTGGACCACCAAAGCACTTTATCGCTTCAAGGATTGTTCCTACAAGCTCCATTATAAGCTACACCCTGTAATGCAAAAGACTGTCGTTGCATGAACTTGAGCAACTTCTTAGCAAGCAAATAGAAACTAAACAACTAAACAGAACATATAAAAGCTGGTTTGCAGGAAGTTTATTCTTCTAGCAGAGTGAGAAGCGTAAGGGCTAATTAACTTGTTAAGTGCAAATCTTATGTGGGGGAAATAAAAAAAAAATAATGGAAATGGAAGGAAAATCAGCAATCTAAGGAAATGGGTATATCTAATTACTATATGCAAGAGAATTACCGAGGCTTAGGATTATTCCTTTCTAGTTATTCTGATTATTCTCAGTGTAACTTAATCGGAAGAAAAAGGAAACATATAAAGGATAATGGAACTTGTGGAAAGATCAAATATTAATAATCAATGATCTTTGATTAGACAAACAAGCAATGCTAAGTAAATCAAGTGAGCATAATTCAGTATAACGAAAATGCCCAAACGTAGAGAGTTTTACCAATTACCAAGTCTTGTACGCTGATATTGCAGCAGTCCTCCAAAGGGGTTAGTTGAATGTCAATGGAAAGGAAGGGGAAGCAAAAACTTAGAAGAAAGCAACTGGCAGATATTTCGTTGACCAAATCCTAATCTTCTGTGAGAAAAATGAGCAAAACAAAATGAACAGTGGGCATGTCAACGTCAGTGATTGTAGCAGTTGCACGGCAACTCTGAAGTACAATGATTTTAACCCTCAAAGTCAAAACAGCCTTTCGAATGCGACACGTGGCATTGTAAATTGCCTGTTGCGTGGAGGGTAACAAAACAATTTCCTAGTTCAATGTTCTGAAGAGAATCACAGACCATGACTCCCCTTTTACAACAGATTCTCTCCAATTTTGGTAACTCAATGTTATGGTTTCATTACTTCCTTCTCCCCTTGTGATTCTCTTCCAGTACTTCTTCTGATGCTATATTATTTCCCCCATTTCTTTGGCACGAACTAACTAAAATTCTCCTCTAGATTTTGAAGATCCTTCAAGAAACCAGATGGAAACAACTTCCTGATACTAGTACTGTGAGTTTATACTAAATATCTTAAAACAGATAAAGATGCCAGGAGCTGCAGGTGCAGCTGCTGCTCTCTTTACTTTTACAAGTACATGCAAGTTATACAAACTCAGAAGCTCTAGCTTCTCGAGTTTCTGAAGGGGGAGTAGGATGAGGTTGAGGAGGATAACTCAAGCACATACGACAGATACTCTATCGCTTGACATGACCAAATATGACAGATTTCCTCAAGTAGGCTTCTTCTTGAAACAAGAAATATCAGGACAAATTCCAATACCATCTCAGGATAAACCTCCTGCACACAAACCTTATATGCCCGATCTTCTACTCTCAGTTCAATTGCTTCATCTATTTTTCTCCATTTAAATTTATTCTAATACCAGGCCTGGACCAGATTGAGGCAACGAGTCCCATTTTTCTCTCATGTCAAGTATGAGCAACTGACATGCTTTAAAATGGAACTTTAGGAGCACTCAAGGCCAAGGGTCTTAACATAAATCAAGTTGAAAAAGCAAAATGATCTGCGCCCCCCCCCCCCCCCCCCCCCCCCCCCCCTTTTTTTTTTTTTTTGCATGTAACTGTATGATTACAAAAATGTTTTCTTGGGCTTTCAAAGTAATGAAGCAGAAATAGCATCATAACTGTTTAAGAATTTACAATGAATTACAGGATGGTATTATCAAGCAAACCATTACATAGAAAGATAAACTGCTTAATGTGCTTTTGCATTTACTTCATAAACTAAATTACAGAAATGAACAAGCATTGATTGAAGTTCTTCCCAAAAGATGGATTGAAGAGAGCCTGGTATGTGATTTAGAGAACCTTTGAACCAGGGCTTGGAGAAATGAATTTGCATGGCTGGAGAACCTAACAAAAGTTCCAAAGTCACAAAAGCAATCAGTTTTCAAAACCAAGCAGAAAAAGACTCATAAAAAGCAAACTGAATCACCTGTTCTATTACTTACGGTACACGTAGAGTTCCTCTTCTTAGCCGGTTGATGAAACACCATTGCCCTTAATACATTAACATTTGGCGGGGAATTTGTTTTGGTGATGGAAATTCTTTAATGAATTGACAGAGAGGTAAAAGGACATTCTTAGCGTTGGGATGATCCCACTTCAATGATTCCCACCATCCTTTTGGAGATACCTCAATTAGTTTGAGAGAAGGAGGAAGATATGGCTGGCCATTGTCTAGCAAGGGTAGATGCAGAGGGATCCTCTTTAGGTTCCTACATTTCCGTATTTCAATATTCTGAAGAGAATCACAAACCATGACTCCCTTTTCACAACAGATTCTCTCCAATTTTGGTAACTCAAAAAACTTCAATTGCCTTAAGTTGGGAAGAACAAATGTTATGGTTGCATTACTTCCTTCTCCCTTGTGATTTTCTTCCTCTTCTTCTGATGCTATTATTTCCTCCACTTGTTCGCAAGAAACAACCACCATCTCCTCTAGATTTTGGAGATCCTTCAACAAACCAGATGGAAACAACTTCTTGATACTATTACATTGACTTATACTAAATATCTTAAGACAGAAAAAGATGCCAGGAGCTGCAGGTGCAGCTGCTGCTCTCTTTACTTTCACAAGTACACACAAGTTATACAAACTCAGAAGCTCTAGCTTCTCAAGTTTCTGAAGTGGGGAGCAGGATGAGGTTGAGGAGGATAAGTCAAGCACGCACTCTATCTCTTGACATGACCAAATATGACAGATCCTCAAGCTGGTTTCTTCTTGAAACAAAGAAATATCAGTTAAGCTCTTCACGCCGTAGCACCAGTCAATCCACAGAAATTGAAGGTCATTTGGGAGCACAACAGGATCTTCTCCTCCTATGTTGCAGTCTTTTAAAATCACATCTTTGTAATATTTACTAATTCCCCTATAAGGTCCTGGAACTTGTCCAACTACAAGCTGGTAATAAGTAGGAACTTCACCCTTTACAGAACACACATATTTATTGAAGTCTTTAATCTCGTAGAATCCACCTGAAAAAGTCTCCAACTTCCTCAATCCAACTGCATCTTCTCCTCTTAAACAACCAACGAATACGAAGTACTGGAGATGTGAAAACTTAGGTAGTATTCCCTTTGGTAGCTCTTTCAAACTCCATATATGTAAATCAAGGTATCTGAGATTTATCAACATTTCCATACCATGAGGAACCTCCCTGATCCATGTACCATGAAGATCTAACTTCTTCAATGCGCTAAGCTTTGCCAATGAAGGCATATGGGTAAGCTTTTCACATTTATAAAGCAGTAGTGCAGTGAGGTTTTCTAAACTAGACACAGAACAGGGAAGGCCAACAATACCAGTATTGGAAAGATTTAGAGTCTTGAGTTGGTGCATCTGCTGAAAGAAAGTTTCCGGAATTTTCTTCAAAGTATAATTTCCTTGCAAAAGCAAGGTTGAGAGAATCTGACATTTTGGTGACATCTTGGGAGGAATCTCTGAAATTGTATTATTCATCAAGGAAACCATCTCAAGTTCCTCTTTCCATTCTTGCTCAATTGGTACCTCCATCAATTGCATGCCAGCCTTCACCATGAACCGAGGACAAATATCTTTGGAAAGCAACAACATATGTCTCACAACATCGGCCATCATCACAGCTTCTCCAACATCAGCCCTATCTAATAAACAAATCTCCTCAAGCCTATTGATAATAGTGTGACCTTTTTCATACATTGTTCTTCTACTTCCCAACTCATCAATGAGCCCCTCAGCCATCCAATACTCTATTAACTCATTCCTAGAAATTCTGCAATTTTCAGGGTATAAAGCACAATATAAGACACATTTTTGTATGTTTGGATCTTTCAAGCGATTGAAACTGAAATTCAAATGATTAAGCATCAGTGTCTGCATGTCTTTCACACATCTTGAACATGCACATAATTCTCTGAGTAGATTTCTCCAGTCACAAACATCATCTACTCCCTTCATACTACTAGCAATTGTGATAATAGAAAGAGGTAAGCCAGAAAAATGCTCAACAACATGCTTCACAAGTTTTTCTAAGGTTGGGGCTAGCAGTATGCCATGTCCCACCTTATCTAAGAACAAGTCCAATGATTCCTTCTTTGAAAGAGGCTGCACCTTGACTACCTTACATCCCATAGATTGACATACTTCAACAGATCTACTTACTAGTACTAATTTGCTTCTGCTATGTGCTGGTTGAGGGATTCCAATGTCCTTAATGGAAAAATTTACGTGCACGTCATCTATAATCAGCACATATCTCACTCTTCCCAAAATTGCCAATAATGCTGCTGCCCTGTTTAATATATCCTCACCTTGTGGAAGACGTTTCTGCATAGCAGATGCGATGTCATGCTGTAATTTGACAACATTTAGTTTTCTGGGAATGGTAACCCATAGAACTTTATCAAACTTTTTCTCCTTCAACAGTTGAATTTTAATATGCATCATGATGTTAGTTTTCCCTATTCCCGCAATCCCACAAACTCCAATCATTCCAACTTCATCACCCATCAAAAATCCCCAGATTTTTTCTTTAACTGTTGGGTCACCTCCTAGCTTCATTGTTGGCAATGTCACTTCACTGGTGCTAGGTTCATCAGTGAACAGACCTTGAACAAAACTACCTTGCTGATAGGTTTCCTCTACTGCTTGAATCTTTTGGCCAACAAGTTCACTGAGGCGCTTGCATGAGAAATATGACATAGCCTCTAGCCTTTGTTCAACAATTTGTGCTTCATTATTGATTGCTTGCACCTGTTTAAGCCAAATCTTCACTTCTCTCTTTGCTATTTTTCCCATGTGAAGCCCTTCATCTATTCTTGTTTCCACATCCTCCCTTAAGATCTTTAACTTATCCAATGCTCTTCTAAGAACTTGAATATCTTCATGAAGATTTCTTTTCTTTGCTTGATCAGACTTAAAATTTCTATAAAAATCTAGTAAAAATCTGCGGATTGTTGGAGCCCCAGCACGTAAAAGATCCATAAGCAAGTCCCTACAATATAATATTCCTAATGTGCATTAAAACACTTGCTAACAAAGCAAAACATCTTGAATAAATCACTTGTTCAGGAAAGTGGTTCAGCAAATTCTTAGCAAGCAAACAGAATAAAAATAAATAAATTCAGAATCAGAACAAAAAACCAAAATCTGGTATGGCTCAACTTTACCATCTGCTTTGTAAATTTTCAACTGCTTTCTTATTTTCTATGTTTTGCTAACTGCTATCTTTCTTGTGTCATTACTTTAGGTATAATATTTAAGTATAGAATTTTAGCTATTTAATTTTGCATGAAAGAAAGCAGCTCCATTTACATATATCCAAGAGTTATACATTCAGTATTTTATAGATGATCTACCTGGTGATCCTGGCCTAACTGGATTGTCTTTTTCTGCTCTTGTTTGCCTTGACCTTGATGAAATTGAATGATTAAAGAGCAAGGGGATATGAAACCAAGATATGTCAAATAGAAGAACTCACCAAAATGCAGATTCTCTTCTATAAGAATATACAGTGACAAAACTTTCTTGCTAGATGGTAATCTTTTGGTAGAGAGAAAGAAAACAGCAAGAAAAGGATCATTCTGAAGTGCTACTGTCTTAAAACGTGAACGAATCAACTAAGCAAGGTATTTGATGACCAATGTGGCATAGGATATGGCAAGGAAAAGAACAGAATCTGCTTCAAATTAAGAAGCCAAGAAAAATCTGAGGTTTTCCTCCAAAGTATGTTTTGAACCTCCTATACTTTTGTCAACCAATAGTTTTTGCTGCAACTATTGAAACTGTTTACATATAAACCTCACCATGAATTATGATTATACTTATATGTAAATTGTCCTGATAGTACAACTTCGTTAGACAGAGATGAATTTATGCAGCTCTGTTAGACAGGCTGAGCGAGTAGGTGGTATATATGGACCTGAGAAAATTAGTCTTGGAGAGAGTAGACACTGGTACCCCAACAAATTGTAGGAAAACTTCAAACTGGATCACATTTTTACATGATAAAACAAGTAATTTCGTTTGTATAATCATGCTTCCCAGATATTAAACCAAATATCAAGAGTTTAAATGAAAGGGTTTGTCGATACTCAATCCTTATGCAGTAGTAGTGCAGTAGCAGAATCCAACTGCCAACCATGCACTGGTAATAATTCTGAAAGATCTCATTTGTGGAAACCCCTCAGCATAATTACTCTCATTTTGTTAGTTTCTGGCTCCTCTTCTCTTCTCCGTTTTTGTGAGGCATAATTATTTTCATTTAGTTTCTTTAGTTCGTAATATATATATATATATATATATATACACACATCTGAAGTTATGGCACAAATTGCAAACTGCTCAGCCCGTTGAACATTATCATCCAGAAAATGTAAGAACCATCTTATGTCCACGATGAGGAAAGATGGAAATTCTTTGTACAAGCACATTGTTCAGTTCTCCAGCCTTCCTGTGCAGATATTTATCATTAACACCATATATTCTAGAAAATCTATATCAATGTGCAGGTTCCTTTCTTTCTTTTGTTCTTTTTTCTTTTTCTTTATTTCTTTTGGTTATCTCCACTATGAATAGAAGAAAAATATGTGATTACTCTTAAAGATAAAATCCTGTTGACAGTCAAGGACCTACTACTTATCTCTTATTTTGTTTGTTCAGGCACAGACTGGCACTGGCAGACATCTAGCTTAAATGCTTGTTAAGGGGCAAGGGAATGAATGTTGGTTCCATATACAGAAAGTTGCATAATATTAAACGAGAAATGCAAATACAAGTCATTAGTTGCATATACAGGTCAATTAGAGGCCCGAAACACACATGAATTACAATAACACACAGGAATTTGTCCCATTTACAATGAAAACGTTTTTAAATCTTACTGGCAAAGGCAAGACCTTCCCTTTTCAATTGATCTAAGTTCTCAACGCGAGGTTGGAGCCTAGCAATTTTTGCCATAGCCTTGTTCTCTTCAGGGGTTCCACCCTCTAGGAAAGCTCCTACCACCTTTCCATCTTTGATCCAGAAAGACCCAAACTTAGGCTTTGGTGATGATGGATTGTTGTCTCCAAAAAACACTGTGTCACCAACATTGTCTCCATAGAACTGCCATGACAGGCTAAAGGAACGAGAGTAAAAGTATGGAAGGTAATCATACTCTTCAATTTCTTTCCCTGTTTCATTCGCCTTGATAGCCTTGACAGCCTGCTCAGCGGATTTGCGGGCATGGTCAACATGCTCAACTCTCCTCACCTCATTATACAGTTTAATTGGGAAGGCAGCCACATCTCCCACAGCATACACACCAGGCATGCTTGTCTTGAAGAATTTATCAGTTTTGATTCCACCTTTCTCCTCTTCAACCTGCCCTTTGAACAATGTGGTAAGGGGTCTTGCCCCAACACCAACAACAACAATGTCAGCTTCAAGCACCCTGCCATCGTTAAGTTTCACTCCTGTCACCTCTCCATTGGGATTAGCATTGAAGCCAACTGCCACTGTTCCCTTGATAATTTTGATTCCTTTATTTGCATAATAACTTTCATAAAAAGCAGCTATAGCTGGGGTGAAAAGCCGAGGCATGCACCAAGCCTCAGGGTAAATCATGCTGACATCAAAATTGTTGATTCTCATAGCTGCTCCAACTTCGAGACCAATGTATCCTCCTCCAACAATCACAGCCTTTCCATTCTTCTTTGTTTTCATTGATTCTGCAAGTTCATCAGCATCTTCAAGTTCTCTCAGGTAGAAGATATTCTTGGCATCTGCTCCTTCTACCTTGAAATCTGTCAACCTTATTACTGTGGAACCAGTTGCAATTATCATAGTCTGATACTTAAAGGTTTCTCCCGCAACACTTATCAGAGTCTTAGAACCAAGATTTACTTTCACTATTTCTGTACTAAGGAACAATTGAATTCCTTTTTCTTTATACCACCCAGGAAGCAATCTCTCTCCTCCACTTCCAACACAGACATGGAACTCAGGCAGTCTTGCAGCTCCTTTAGGATTTAGATATCCCTTGCTCAGTGCAGGACGTTCATAAGGAGCCACAGCCTCTTTGGAAATAATTGCCAACTCCCCTGGCTTAAAGCCCTGCCTATCAAACTCCCTAGCTGCATATCCTGCTGCAACTCCACCACCAACAATAATGTACCTGAAATACTTTACCAAGCCAAGATAGGCTTTACCTTTCTTAAGAAATGCCTTGAGTTCCACAACCTTAACCTCAACCTTCTTTACTAGGAATGCACCTGAGAGGAATTTCTTTTCTCCCGCCTTTTGTTCGATGACTTCAGTTTCACATTTGATCCTCTGGACATCCTCTAGCCAGTTTTTGACTTCTTCTGTTTGCATTGTCCCAGCATGACACTCTGCACTTAATCTTAGTTCAATATCTTCCTTAAGACTGTCTAACTCTTCCGACAGTCGTTTCATCTTCTTCATATTTTCCTCAAAATTTTTTTTACAGTTCAAACATTGTTCAAAAGGGGCAAAGATTATCTTCAGACTTCCAAAAACTGGGTAGAACAAAGCCATAGGCGAGTATCTGAAGAATACCTAAAATGCACTAGTAAGCATATAGTAGCTCAGAATGCAGCTTTCCAGAACTGGTAAAAATGTACTAATACAAACAAACTCTATCTTTGGTTGGTTATGTCTAAATATTTAAGTTTACGAACAATCTTTAGAAATTCCAATTAAAAAATTCTAGTCATGGAGGTAACGATACATGACTATAAGTTGATCAGATATAGAAAATATGATTAAAAAGATTATGACAATGGAAATGACTAGAGTACATCCATATGTCTAAATCTCTGTACCCATGATTCTGCATTATAGGTATGCAGTTAAAAGATTAAAATGCTTTGTCAATGTCTGCCAATCAAGAAACTCTACTAATTTTAATTATACTATGGGTTAATTAGCAACTGCTGCAGGTAAACTGAAAAGAAAGGCTTTCAGAAAATTAGCCTGGATTTGGAGGGTTATGCATATTCTGTATTACCTGAAAAGAAAAACAATCCTTACTACTAGCATGCTAATCGAGTTTCATTCCATGCATTAAGTTACATTGAATCAAATCTATTGCGATTGAGATGTCATTTAATTCCAAATAGCACAACTAGAAGAGGATAATCAGGTTTGTTCTCATGAATTAGAAAAGTCCTACTGATCTCCATCACACAATTGTCAGTATCTTCATAGCTACTAAAAGTAGTTCTATTAGAGAATATCGTGTAAAAACAGAACTCCTAAAGATAAAAGAAAAGAAGTCAACAAGAACATATAGAACAAATGGAGTAGAACTTATCTCCATGGATAAATATGAAAACCTGTTTTCAAGCAATGATTTAGAAGAAGGGTATTTACCTGCCGTTCGTGGCTAAGGGTAATCCAAATTGCCTTGTAGAAAGAAACAACAGAAAAGCCAAGAAGATAACAAACAGCAATTGTGAATGAGAGCAGAAATGAAAAGGTATGCGAAGATTCCTGCTAAAAGCTTTGCTTCTTTTATAAGGAAAGTGAAGCATGTAGCAAATTAAAAAATCATTGAGGCAAGGTATCAGATGCAACATGCATGAGAAAGAAAAGCATGCAATTAGAAAACCAAAGGATCATGAGGTTGAAACTGTTTAGTACTTTAGTTATTACCACCATGCTTCTTCTTAACAGAAGACAAAGACAGCCTTTACACAAAGTATCAATCATCAAAAATTCCTTTAGAAAACAAAATACAAATGAATATCCATTAATAATCATGTTTTATGTTTCCAAGCAAGAAGGAAGCATCACTTCCTTGCACTTTGCTTTTTCATAACCCAGAAAAGAAGGTTAACTCAGCCATTGATTAATCACTATCTCTACATTCAGGAAAAGAGACGAGTTGAGGAAATCTGGAAAAGTTGCTTTAATGTTCTGATTAAACCTTAAACTTTATGCCACAAAGGCATTAGTACAGTCACAAATATTTTCGTCCTTGACAGAGGTCACCCTGACTGGAAGAGTGCCTTGTAACTAAACAAACATGTCGGAAACAAGAAAAATTTCACACAAAAGATCAATTATCATGCCGATCATACTCGATATTCCTTCTAATCAGGATTCTTCCAAGACCTTGACGCTAGGAACTTTTAAATAATCTAAAAAAGATGGCTTCTGATGAATTCCTTCATCATGAAGACTGGAATCATATCTTTGGTTTTGGATCAGCCTGGTTTGTGTTTTGAGGCTTCGTCTCAACAGCATGCTTTTGAATGCCTGCATTCTCATGCAGAACACTGACTTCTTTCTCCAGTCTGCTTACTCTAGCTCGCAATGCCTTCAAATCTTCTTCCTGTTCCTTGGACTTGTTCTCATTCATTGACTTCTTGTCATCATGGAACGATTTCGAGACAATTTTATAAGTTGGAAATGCACCTGCAAACGTATCAAAATGCCAATTATACAAGGCTAGGAGCAAAAGTATATCATCTTCATACACTTTGGATTTTCACAGATCACCATAGCTGCTAGAGAGAAGCATCAAAAACAAGTGAAGTGCATTATCTAATTATGTATGGTAAGCAGGAAAGAATCAACAGGAAGTGAGAATAATTGCAATTTGAATCTAAAAACCCTAAGATAGAAGATGAAAATGGAAAAACAAAACCATGCACCATGGCTAAGCGTCAAACTATGTAAACAGCAGCATCAGAATCAAGATTAATGAGTTAACAAAGCATACGAAAACTAGCAAAATATGAGTGATCAACAATGATTTAGCTGCAAATATCAGAATTAAACAACCCCATAATGAATGATAGTACAAACATATACATGCAAAGAAGTATTCATTACCAGGGATGACTTTGAGGGCCTCGATGGTGGCATTCTTGGCAACATCGGTTGCTACCCTGGATATTTTTGACCGGGTTTCAGGATCAGACAAGTGCTGGTTCACCTTTTCCACAGCATCAACTCTTACACTGTCAACCTTGGTGATCGCTGCGCTACTACGATCGTAAGAGCTCTGCCAAAGGCCCTTGACTGAGTCAGTTGACCAAGAAATGAAGTCCCATATACCCATTCCTTTCTGTATTCCGTTCTTTTCTCTTGTGCAGCAATGAGAGTCAAGACGAATGAAGCACATACAGTGCAAGTAGAAGGAAAGTGGTCTTAAATTATGATTATTATTTGTCATTATTGTATTCTTAGTAGTAGACTAGCAGCAGTAGTATTCTTTGTACAACCGACAACGTCTTCAACTGAAAAGGTTCGATACCCTTTCTCAGTCTCCAAGTGGTAATAAGTATAAGGTACGCAAATAATATGATCCACATCTTTTTCATTTTTAATTCATTATTTTTAGGTTTTTTTCCGTATTTATTCTTGCTTTTCATGTTGGCCCGAATATCTCCACTCATCCATAAACTAAAGATAAGCTCAAAATAAAAAGGTTTGAGTTATACATGTAAATGGAAAATGGTTGAAAATGAAAATATCAGTCTCCTAGAATTATCAGCCAACTTGCTGGTAGACAAATCCTTACAAACACTCGATCTTGACCCCAGTCTTTCAACCATTAATTCTTTGCTTGAACTTGAAAATCATGATTGCAGTATTAAAAATTTAAAAGTTAGAACACAACATCAAAGAACAAGCATGTGACAAAGAACAAACAATCACTGGCATGCTTCTTCCACATTCAAATGGTGTGTTAACGACTCTCCTTTCTCACAGCTACACATTCAACACATATTTCAAGCACCCATCACCACATTCAGCATCCTTCGCCCATAGGAACCCCATGGATCCATCAGTGCTTCTAACATCCCATTTCCTTGCTTTAAGTCCACCCATAATGCTCTAGCATTGGATGCACAAATTCTAAAGCACAAATGGTTAAGTAAAAGGGAATTGAACAATCCGATGCTCACTTTTGCACCAGAAAGAAAATAAATGGTGGGGGAATCATTGTGGAATTCACCTCCTCATTGTAACATTTGTACAATTTAGAGAAACACCGCAAGTATATCTGTCTTGCCAATAAGGGAAATTCTCCTCATCAGAGCTCTCATCCTGGTTCCAGTCTAAAGAAGAAAATTCCAAGAACAAAGAGCCTAAGATGAAAAATGATAACACAAACACAAGTCTAGAACCAAAGATTTCCGATATCATTAGTATTTAACACATACATCAGGTTTCTGGTTTGCCCAGATGATTATGTAACAAAACTAGGCAAGAAAGCCTCTTCTCTAACCAAACATACCAAAAAGCATGTCTTTTTTTAAGATAATTAACAAGACATATCCACACAAAAAGCAAGTCATTAGATCGTTACAAGAGATATCCACAAGCATTAGACATTAGACTATCAGAGATTCACTCTACTTTACACAATATACAACATTTGAACCATGTTCATCCAGAGACAGAGATCCTTGGTTGGGCACTTTGCCATGATGTTAATCAACCTGAAAAAGAGATATTTAACACTTTTAAACAGAAATTAACAAGAATTTCACAGATTGTAGCAACCATTGGCATGAGTATTTAGTTCATCTTAATGCCCTAAACTAGTGGAAGGATTAATCAGTAGCTTACAGCATGTTATGATGCACGTAACCATTTCAGCATGTTACACCATGTGACTCAGCCAGAAGCTTATCTCAATCCCACCTCAAAAAATCAACATAGCTAGTAGCTAATCATCTTAAAACAAAGTACACAGATCATCCTTATTGCCAAAGACAATACCAAGTCCAAAAATTTACCATTGCCTGGACAAGCCAGTTCACAAAGACAGCCCAGCAAATAGCAACTCCAACTCCTCTTCCTGTGAAGCAGTTCTCTAGCATAAACCAAAAAAAAAAAAGCATTAAGCATCAAATCCTCAACCAAACTCCCATGCAACTTCCCCAGTCAATGTTACTCCTTAAGCATTGATACCACAAAAAAGAAAGTAAATCCAAGCCAGAAAAAATTTGATTACCTGAACGGACAAAAGTTGAAGAATTTTATTAAGAACCCGCAAGCGGTGAGTAACATAAGCACTAGTCGCAGGAAGCCGATTCATTCTTCTCATTTCTTCATGAACCGCCGCGGACTTCTCTTCATACCCCATTTGCTTCCATTGAACTCTGGGCTGAGTACCCCCACTTTCCTCCATACTTTGATCCATAACAGCACCGCTTCCCTTAAATTGTTCGAAACTTCCCATGAAGTACAGGAACTAAACAAACCAACAAGCCTCAAAAATCAACTTCAGGTCATAACATAAACTTCCAATAAAAAAAAATTTTACAGTACCCAATTCCATAGATGTCGATAATGAATTCTCCCTTAACATTGAGAAAAATTAATCAAAATTTTCTGGGAAAAATATAACTCCAAATTCATGTCTAATACTTAACAGGTAGAGCTAAACGGGAGGAATAACTCATGAAATTCTTTTGATTTTATATGCAAATAGAGTTGAATTTAAATCATTGAAAAATCTATACAAGGATTTAACATGAAAAAACAATTGATAGAAAAAGGGAGACTTACAGTTACAGGGGATATTCGAGAGGAAGCAGATTTGAAGAGGGAGCTCCACGAATAACGACCGGGAGAAATAGCCTACGCCTGCTTAAATAAACAAAACGCAGCGTTTTTCCCGAACTATAGGCCTAAGCCTACCCAAATTAACCAAACGCAGCGTTTTGTTGCATAAATGGGCCTAGTTTATTTCCTTTTTTGGATTTAGGGGAAAGTGGATTTAAATCCTATTTTTTTAAACAAGAAGATTATGTATTAATAAATGACCCAAATGTTTGAGTGTAACTATAAATCTAATTAACTCAACTAAATCCATAAAATAATTTAGCAAAGATAAAAATCATGGCCCACATTTTCAACTCGAAAAATATACATTTTGGTTCAAGCTTCCTCAACTAGTAAAGAATTCAATAAGTTCTTATATCACTTGTTACGGTTCACATTTTTAATTCAAAAAATATGTTTAGCAAGTGAAAAAAGAACTTTATTTATTAATCTAAAACTCATTTTATCTTTTACTAATGTAAAATTTATTATATAAGTACTTAAATAACAGTAATATAAAATTAAGTATAATTTTAAGTATATTTTTTTATTTATTTACAATTATGTAATAAATCCATTGGATGTTAAAAGAAAATAAATTTTTTCTATATTTTTCATAATCTTCATGTAAAAAAATATGCTAATATATATTGGCTGAAATCTATGCAACATTTCTACTCTTTTGCTTGTCTTTTAATTGGAGAGAAGTGCAACAATGCCAACTCCTTCCATCTCAATTTATGTTATATTTATTAATTTTTTTAATCAAATAAATTTTTCAAAACATCTTTTTAAATTTTAATACTATATTATATATGTCAAAATAATGGTTAAAATTAGATTTATTTGATAAAAAATCAACAAGTAGGACAAAGTATATATTATTTTACTCAAATTTTCATTCTAAGAAGTTAATTTATGAATACTTTACTCATAAAAAAAGAAATTATGAAGAAGAAAACAATATAATAATAAGACAAAACAATCACAAATGGAAGCAACCATCCAAGGAATCTATGAGCAAATGATTAGATTGAACTATGCAGCAAAGAAATGATAATATTATTGTAATTAACAAGCAAATAAATGCTATTTTTTTAATTTTTTGTTTATAAAAAAAAGAAAAAGAGAAGAGAATGCATAATTTAATGATTAAGACAACTTAATGGAATAGTGAAATCTTTCTTTAAGGCATACTTACAAAAATAAAATGATGGAAGCTAAAGGTCTAGCCATGTGGATTTCACATGGCCACCTCAATATTTGACAATTTCATAAATTATAATAATTTTTTTAACTAATTGTAATCTAAGAAATCAACCTATCCTGAAAGTTATATGTTTAGGAATGGTAATCGGTCAATTTTAATACGGTTTTCAATTTGATTAAAACGGTTTTATATAATATTAAATAGATACATGTAAATTATAAATAATAAAATTAATACTCAACATGATATTGAATAAGATTTAATTT
This sequence comes from Theobroma grandiflorum, assembly GCA_036013995.1. Lineage (NCBI taxonomy): Eukaryota > Viridiplantae > Streptophyta > Magnoliopsida > Malvales > Malvaceae > Theobroma > Theobroma grandiflorum. The sequence goes on from CP142133.1 coordinate 31,315,680, forward strand.
TAAAAATTAAGACACCCATTATTCAAAATTGGATCGAACAAAGTAAAGCGATAAATAATACCCAATAAAACTTATGGCGTTTGGGAAATATTTAACACTGTCATCATTTATAATAATTTTCTAAACCAATTGTGATTTAATCAATCCTAAAAGTTATATGTTTAAGAATGGTAATAGGTCGATTTGATTAAATTTGATTAAAATGATTTTATACAATAATAAATAAATACGAGTAAGTTATCAATAGTAAAATTAATACCCGATGTAATTTTGGATAAAATTTAATTTTGAGGATTAAAATACTTGTTATTCGAAACTTAATCAAACAAACCAAAGCAAGAAATAATATCTAATGGAACTTATGATGCTTGAAGAATATTTGACAACTTCAAAATTACTAAACACCCATGCCTACCAAACTAGAAAGTAATTTTCCAAACTACTTGTAATCTAACAAACCAACCAAACCCAATACTATATGTTAATCTATTAATTTTTCTTTATTATTTCTAATTGAATATTGGCTTTTTTTTTTCTTTTTACAAGATAAGTATCATGATTGAAATCTATAATCTACTAAAATCTCAACCACCCTTTGAGTTTGAACTATTCTACTACTATTATTTGGATAATAACAATATTTTTCATAATTAGAATTATCTAATAAAGCTATACTATTTGTATAGAAACTATACAATTTTTTTTAAAAAAAGGGTAAATCCATTTTGTTTTCATTGTTGTCAATCCCAAAAATGCTCCATGACAAAATGCCAAGTGCCACGCGTTTCGATGAAATTCAATCATGGGTTTCGAAAAGACAGAACTCAGGCAGAATTCATCGCAGGTGATTGGAACCTTTTACACGTGCGAGCTAACGGTAAAAGTAAAACTCCGCACACCAACAAGTTTTTCACACGCGTGTGAGAAGCAGAGAGAAAATATAGGGGCGGAAACCTGAAATTCCCCCGAAAAAGAAAATTAAGTAAAAAAAAATATTAAATAAAAAAAATAAATTAAAAGGTCAAGGAGCGGAGACTCGTTATTGCAATTTATCTCTCTCTCTCTCTCTCTCTCTCTTTTTGTTTTTTCTTTTTTATTTATTTATTTTCTCTTCTTTTTCTTTCGAGTCGAATAAAAATCAGAGAGAGAGAGAGAACGGAAGGAGAGAGGGAAAGAAGAGAGGAAGAGGGCGTGAAAAGACCAAATTGACCTTGGCTTTCTTTCGAAATTACCCTTTCTTCATCTTCTTCTTCTTCTTCGTCGTCGTTGTCGTCGTCTTAGTCTTAGTCTCTCTCTCTGTAATTTTTTTATTTTCATTTATCAAACATGAACGAGAAGGCTAATGTTTCCAAGGAGCTCAATGCGAAACACCGAAAGGTTATCCTAAATTTACCTTTTTGACCTTTTCTTTTATTCCTAATTCCGATTTTTATCCCATTTCAAGGCTTCCTTTGGGTTTTGACTTTGAATTGATTTGATCTGTATTTTTTATATAACATTTTTGTTGCTATTCACTTGATTTTTTAATTTATTGGTTATTGGATTTAAGTTTTCTTTTTTTTTTAAAGGATATGATCGAATCGAATGTCGAATAGCAAATATGAGCTGATTTAGGGCTTTTTATTTTTGTATGAATGAATGGTGATTATGTTAAAATTATTATCGGATTAAGATCGGTTCAGATAGATCAGGTTGGTAAATTTGATTGAGATTAATGTAATTTGCTCAGCTAAAAACTTCATTTCAAATAGCATCATATATTATATTTTGCTATTTTGAGAGATCTAAACTCGGTTTTCCTCAATCAGTTTTGTTTCAAATATATTTTGCGGATTGAAGGCAGTGATGTACACAGTATTGTGCTGGTAGTGATTGATTTATTCATAGATGCAAAACTTTTGAAAGGTTAATTTTGGACGTAGGAGCAATTTTCCACAAATCTTCCTGTTTGGCATCAAGGTGTATGAATTAGGTTGTGGAGGGTATTAAATTCCTCCATATTCTTTGTTTATGTATATGTTCTCCGTGAATTGTTGTTTCTTGTGCATGTATGTTAATCTATATAATATGAAGGTCTATATGGTATGACAGACTCATTTAATCAAAGATTTTGGTGTTTGCATATATCAACTGCTGCCAGTTTTGATGTTTTGCCAATCTTTTAATTTAATTAAAGTTCTTATTGTTTCACCTCGCATGTATGCAGATTCTTGAAGGTCTTCTTAAATTGCCAGAGAATAGAGAATGTGCTGACTGCAAATCCAAGTATGTAACAAGAAAAATCAAGATAGATGATGTGGATATCGTAATAGCAAATAACTGAGTACCTAAAATAGAAATTGTCTTAATACATAGATGTTTTTGTGAATTTTGTCATGAATCGGAAGTGATGTTGTTCATTCTTATCATAGATGCTAATAATTGCCTCATTTCTTTGCAGAGGTCCGAGATGGGCAAGTGTGAATTTAGGTATCTTTATATGCATGCAATGTTCTGGGATCCACAGAAGCCTTGGGGTACACATATCAAAGGTGATTTTCTTATCTCTGGAATGAATACTTTGTCTCCTGAATCAGAAAGCTCATTGAGTTGCTGGCACTGTCTCAACTTCTGTACTTCTACTACGTATACATTTTGGTTTGTCACTTGGTTTGTCATAAGTGCAATTAGATTGGTGCCCGTTCAGTTTTCAATGATAATGTCTTAAGACTTCAAAGGATTATAAAGGTTAGGGATTTTCTGATTGAAGTGATAAGCTGTCTCTTTGTCACAACAGACTAATTCTAAAGCTCTTTAGAAATATGGTTATATATTTGGCTCACTCAGGTGTTGGGACTGCTCTTGTTTTGGGCTACCTAAGATTTCATATTTCTCTTTCCTGCTATGTATATTGGTGATGCTGCAGTCATTTAATTGTCTCCAATTTCAACTGTTATGCTAAAAATTTTCATCTGATACTTCTTGATCGTGTCTCATCCTCTGCAATGTTACCCATTCCAGCCTTATTAACAAGTGGTTTTATGATTGAACACAGTTTAGTTTTTACAAGTGCATTTATGCATCTTACTGGCTCTTGTTGCAGGTTAGATCTGCTACCCTGGACACATGGCTCCCTGAGCAGGTTGCTTTTATTCAATGTAAGCTTTTATTAGGTCAAGAATTTGTATTATTCTGATTGATAGTGGTTTTATGTTAAGATGGAGAAGAGCCTACAAAATATGACAATGACTTGCCTTGTTATGCAGCAATGGGAAATGAGAAGGCAAACAGTTACTGGGAAGCTGAGTTACCCCCTAATTATGATAGAGTTGGAATTGAGAACTTCATTCGTGCGAAGTATGTCTTGTAGAGTTTTCCATGATCCACTATCAATTATTTTTTTGTATTCAGTTTTAGTTCAGAGTTTTCTTGTATTGTTCTGATGGTTGTTGTATATTCTAATAGGTATGAGGAAAAGAGATGGGTTCCTAGAGATGGAAAATCCCAATCACCACCTAGAGGGTGGGATGAAAGGGCTCCTCGTTGGCAGAGACCTATAGAAAAAAGTGGGCATGGGCACATTAGTAATTCTGAGAATTCAGTTGAGGAAAGGAGGAACTTTCAAGCATCTAGCAGAAAAGAAAGCCTTCCTGCAACAAGAGTTAGTCTTCCTGTTCCTCCCAAGGGACCTGAGCAGGTATTAAGTTGCTTTTGCTGGTTATTTGCTTTAGATGTGGATAACCTGAAAGCTATAGCGTTAGAATTAAAAAGTATGAGGAAAATGCCATGAGAAAAGAAGGCTTGTCGCTTGCTAAAGTTGCAAAAAATCTGTCAATTAGAACTAAGGTTGTGAAGTTGTTTTGTGCATGGTTCAACTTGCTTTCTTGCTTCTCTCAGTATAGTATTTCTTTCCAGTAGTTCACCTCTCTTATTTATTTGTTTTCAAAAAAATTTTCTTTTTATAACACAGAATTTGCTGATCAATGAGCAGGTTACACCAATCCAGAAGCCTGAACCAGTGGTTGCACCAGGTGAGGCAACAAAGCCAGCTGTAGAGACTGCTCCCACTGTCACACCCCCTAAAGTCTGTTACGCTACAGACCTTTTCGACATGCTTTCGATGGATGATGGCCCAAGTGAAAATGGTGCAGAGGCAGCTTCTATTGATGATAATAATTGGGCAGGTTTCCAGTGTATGTCTTAAAATTTACCTGTAATTTTTGTTTATTGGGATCATCTTGCATTTTATTTTTATGATCTTGTTAACGTGCTTTCTACCAAGTGCCAGCCACTTGGGAATTGAGAGCTATGGTTGTAGCATTTTATTATTGTCATTGATTTTGATGCATATTAATTTGCAGCTGCTGGAGAAGCTTCCACAACTAACAAAACCGATCCGCCAAAAGCTGCTGAGAGTAATTCCCAGTCGGCTACTGGGATTGAGGATTTGTTTAATGATTCACCTCCATTAACTACCAACCAAGACCCAGAGAAGCCCCAAAAAGATGTGAAAAATGATATTATGAGCCTTTTTGAAAAGGTATGTCTTCAACATTATTTACTTGTGTCTTAGAAACCCTTGATGTGAAACTTATATTACTTACGCATTTGCTGGTTAGAGCTAATCAGATCATTCCTTACATTGTCACATGTTTCTTGAGAAACATCAGTATGCATTTGTGCATGACCCTTTTTTTGGTGGGTGTTACATGATTGATGTCATGGTTTCAATTGATTACAGTCCAATATGGTGTCGCCTTTTGCGATGCATCAACAGCAACTAGCTATGCTAGCACAGCAACAATCTCTTCTCATGGCTGCTGCTTCTAAATCTGCTCCTGGAAATACTCAACTGCCTGCACAGCAACTAGCTATGCTAGCACAGCAACAATCTCTTCTCATGGCTGCTGCAGCTAAATCTGCTCCTGGAAATACTCAACAGCCTGCACAGCAACTAGCTATGCTAGCGCAGCAACAGTCTCTTCTCATGGCTGCTGCAGCTAAATCTGCTCCTGGAAATACTCAACAGCCTGCATCCAATGGCTCAAGCATACCCACTCAAACTTGGCCAAACCTCGGCTATCAAATCCCTGGAATGATGATGCCAGTTGCCGGGCAGGCTGACCTGCAGAAACTTATGCAGGTAGACTCCATAGTATAGTTGCAATATTAGCGCATTTTAAGAATTATATCTAGCAAGTTTCTCATTTTTGCATTTCTTTTTCCTGCTGCATTAGACTATGACAGTGGGACAGACACAACAATTGGGAAACTCTGTTGCATATCCACCATCCAGGTACATATCTAATCTCTTTATTCTTGGTTTTGTTAAAGTTCATTTATGTCTCTGACTGCGAATTTTTCCTGTAGTACTGTTTATTTTGCCCTGAGTTATGGGTTGATTATGCAATACTCTTTTATTCTCCATGTGGGTTTTAATACAGTAAAAAGTTTCTAATTCTATTCTGAGAATCCTGTCCCATGCCACTGATGTGTTCTCATAAATAACTATCGGATAGATTACAAGTTTTACACATAAGTTGCTCCCTCCTCCCAAGTCCCAACTTTTTTGCTGTGTCTTTCTTGCAGCTTTTATGCAATGGGGCAAGTTACCCCGACAAACGGTGTAGTGACCAGCGGAGCAACAAGCAAGCCCCAATCGGCTTCGACAGTTTCATCAGCGAATTCTTCACAATCAGGACAGGATTATGATTTTTCGTCTTTGACACAAGGGATGTTCACAAAACACTGAGGTTGGCTGGGGCGGGGTGATGAATGATGATGATTACTGGCTTTGCCATACTATACCAAAAATAGCTATTTTACAGGGGAAACTTAGAGCTTTGGAAGGGTATTTTCACCTGTACCAGGGGGGGAGGGGGGATTGTAAACTATCTGTAGATGCAGTTTTCATTTTTTTTTTTTTTCCTCCATATTTGGGTGATGACTTCATTTGTATGAGTAGATTTATGCCAAGCATTAATAAAGATGAGTTTAGATTGAATTGGATTAATCATTCCTCCTCAAACATTGCATATCAAATATTCACTCTAACCATCTTTGACTTTTGGAAAATGCATGAAGGTGGAATTAAGGCACGGAAATTGGATTAAGATGGACCATGGGCCTAACCCAATGGTCACCGGGCTTGGATGTGTAGCCCAACAGACTTTTGAGCCCAAAATACAAGTGGTCCATCTTGTGTCGTCAATTAGTTTTTACATTTGTTAATTGATTTGCAAATGAATCAATTTATATATTTTAGAAACAAGAGTTTAGGGTTTCTTAACATAATTATTACCATGTCTTATTCATTTTGTGACTATTATTTTTAAAAAAAAACTAAGATATATATTGTCACATTTTTTTATGACATAATACTTTAAAATTAATTTTTATATTTTTATTATATTTAATTAAATTTTATATTTTTATTTTAAATGTCTTTAAGACTAACGGTTAACTATCATTAGTCAGATGTAAAAGATAAAAAATATCATATAATTATATCATCATATCATATCATCATACACTATTATACATCAACATGTTACATTAGTTCTTTGTTCATTTTGATTAATAAACATTATTATGCTTTAAAAAAAAATACCACATCAGCATCACTTTAAATAAAATAATAAGTAATGTTTTAACTAACAACATATAATAAACCGTTACTCATAAAAACTTATTTAATTCAAAAGTAAATGTATAAAAATTTGACTGAACGTAAAAAAATAAAATTTTTTTAATAATTTAAGAATTTTTTAAAATATTATATTTTATTATTTTATTATTTTTTAAAAACATTTTAAATTTCACAAAGTATCAATTTGGTGGGAGAGAGTTATTATTATTATTTGAAATAGAGCATGACATTGGATTCAAAGAATCGTGTCCGCTTGAAGGTTCATTCCTCATTTCCCTTTCTTAAAAAGACCGAAAAAAAGAAAAAAACAGCACGAAGCTACTTGTGGAGTCGCAAATGAACCAAGTGTCCATTTCCTGACCAATCACATCCCACCCCTGGTGTTAGGATAGAGATGGCCATGCTCATTCCTGCAAGTTGCTGACTTTTCCAAACCCCAAATTAGGCACAGTATCTTTAGACCTGGAAAAACCAATTTGCACAAAACTACGAAAACAGGGGTTGTTCGGAGGGTCTGGACAAACTCAGCCGCTAGCTGCTATGGCAGCAGCAGCAGCAACAGGTAACACTCTGCCCTGCTCACCAACCTGATGGCTGCCATGTGTCGATCACGCTATCCTTGGGCGGTGGCATCAAATGGTAACCGCTAGAAAACTGTTTCATCATTTCTGGGTCCTGTTATAATGGAGATCGCTTCACTTCTGCTTTGGGGGCTTTACAAGTCAAACTTGTTCCAGCTCATCATACAAAAGCAAAGTCTTCCATGTCTTGAGCTGCATCATCACGTGCTTTCTTTATGGGAAGTTTCTTGCCTTTTAGATATCCCACTTCGATTTCTCAAATTTTGCAATCTATTAGCTAATCTATTATCACATTTTTTTAATGTCATAACTCGAATTTATAATTTTATTACCCGTGAAAATATAAATTTATAAAATCAATTTAGGATTTGATTTCATATTAATATTTGATATACTGACAGTATAATTTTTATAAAAATAAAATATGTTAATAAAGGTCTAAAAATTTTAAATATTAATTTTTATTTTTTAAAAATAATATCGAAATGTCAAGATTTGGTGATCTGAGTGCAGTAAATGTTTTCCCTTTGATTTGTTATATAATATTTGTTTTCATATGCTTCCAAAAAACACCCTGAAATCACAGTCTAATCAAAGGAAAAGTTTAACAGGCTTGAAAGGTTCACACACACCATATATTTACAAAGATGGTGTCCATTTTTCAAGCAAGTTGTTCACCGTCTCACTTGACTCTAGCCCAAGCCATTGACAGCTTCCTCTTGGTTTCTTGTCATACTAAAAAGCTCATTTCGTGTTAGGAAACAACACTTCGTCTTGCTTAGGTCAAGGTCAAGTGTGCTCTCATCGCCCTACCAATGATCACGAATTTAGAATTTTACATAAAGAACGACGGACAGATAATTATAAAAATAATTACATAAAAATAGTTATATATAAAATAAAAAAAATTAAAAATTAAAGACAATCATCAGCACTCGTCAGCACTCGTCACTCTTTTGATTTCATCAATGATTGCATAGTATACTGATTTTATATAATGATAAGTTTATGTGATATTTTTACAATTTACAATCTCATGCAATATAAAAAATATAATTAATTCATTAATTATATAAAAATTATCCGATCCATCATCATTTGCAATTTCTTTAATTTCGTCGATGATTACATAATATATTAATTTAGTATAATTTATTCATGTGATATTTTCACAATCCACAATATCATGTGATACAAAAGAATAAGTAATATTTTGATCAATAATTAATTAATTAATTAATTAATCTGTTAATTATAAAAAAATTATTCGATTTAATATAAAAATATATAATTCAAAGATATTTTATAACATTATAACTGCATATAATTGTGTCACGAGTACGTGACTGTGGGAGTATACGATGATAAAATATGGTAGTAAATGAATGACTTTGTGTGGTAAACGATGTTGGTATTGATAATCACATGAAAGGAAAAAAAAAAATGACAAGCACATGGCTACTGTGCATGTCGGCGTAGACGGTGACAAGCTACTCGTCGACTTGGTTACTGTCTTGTACTAAAATAACTGAAAATAATTATTTTATTAAAATAAATATATTTGCACCTTAAAATAATGTCCAAATGGATCTAAAGTTAATTATTTATTTAACTTTATCTGTTTATATGTATAAATCATATATAGATGAAATTTATATGCATTGCATTTACAATAAAAATTAGATATATATATATATATATTTTATTTTAAAATTATCTTTAAAATTATTTACGTATCTTGTTTAATTAGAAGAATTGTTTCAAGGAACATATATTTATATCGAAATTCTCTTTAGTATCTTATGTGAAAAAATCTTAAATTTTTATCTTGAATAGTTTTTTATATTGAAAAAAATAAAATCATTATAGTTTGAATTATGATTTAAGATAGATATATAATTATGATTACATGCAATAGAATGCCAAGAACCGAAACTTAAGTTTAATTTCATTATTGTCTTAAACTTTGAAAATAAAACTTAAATAAACCCGTAAATCATGAACTCATGTTCTCAATCCAAAAAAATACTTAATTAGTAATGGAAAACTTATATTTATATACTTGATGCTCATTTCATTTTGTATTATATGAGATCCGTGACACAAAAAGCTTTCAAATACATAAAATGTGAAAAAAAAATATTATAGTAATTAATTAAAAAACAAAAGGCTTGTCTGTAGTGGTTTTGTCAACTTGTATTTACTGTTACGGTCAAGCCATGGTCAGTCGAGGGTTGCACCACCATGCACCCTGGCTGGAAAGTCCACATGGCAACCGGTAATTCAGGATCCAGAATGAACACACCCCCCTTAATGCTGAAAAATTATGTATTGTTTATTTGTTTACAACTTGAAAAGAACTTTGTCTTGTTTTCAAGATTCTGACCTTCAAGCAGTTATTTAAATTATAGTTTAAAATGTACAACTATTTAAATATTTAATTATATTTTTTTCACGTTTAAAATAATATTGAATAGTACAGTTTTTACGTATATTTAATCTCTATAATTACGATTAAAAATTTATATAATTACAATTAAATTTAAGTTAATGTTGTGAGTTAAATTTGTTGTAGCACACGAAAACTCTCGAAAAATCAAGACATTATCTGTTTTAAAAAGATAAGGATTCGATCCAATTGGCATATTTTGGGATGTGCGAAACCATGCATATCTGTTTTAAATGGTAATGGAAAAAACCGGATTTTTAATGTTTTTTGTCGAAATTAAAATAGTAAAATTATAATATTTTTTAAATTTTATTAAATTTAAAATAGAATTAAAAATTTAACGTAACGGTTATTATTTTTTAAAAAATAATTAAATATTGAGCTCGAACTTTATATTAAAAATAAATCAAACCAAATACGGCAAAAATACATATATAAAAATAAATTAAATATATATATCAACCCAAAATAAAATCAAAGCAAATACGTCAACTATGCACACTACCACGTGGATGAAATGCCCATGTCACCGCTTGCCAACGTGTCACCCCTTACAACTCTCAGATCTCACCTACGTGGAGCAACCACGGTTCCCTCATTAACCCCCCAATTCAACGGTCCAAATTTTATCATCAAAAACCACCCCAACTCCTCTCTATATATACCCTCCAAGTCCAACAACCTTTCAATTTCCTTCGTCTTCCACCTCCTTTTTCTGTTTGAGTAATGGCGAATCTAATGCTTTCTCTCAAAACGGCGTTGATATCCACCGGTATCATTTCCGTCGCCATCCTTTTCAAAGTTTCGCTTCCGTTGGTTTCAGAGCTGATAACGTCTGGTATTCCTTCAACTTACAGTTTGGTACTTTCTTTTCTTCGGCCTCCGTATCTTTACCTTCTCATCAACTGCATCATCATCTCCATCGTCGCCTCCTCCAAGCTCCAGCACAAAGCGGAAACTCAACAAAGTCCCTCGCCAGAGATAGTTTTGCCGGCGGTCAAGGTTTCCAGTGAAGTGTATAGTAGTGAGTATAGTTATGGAAGTGATACATCCGCGAGGGTTGCGGTGGCGGAGGATTTGAGGACTGTGGAGGAGACTAAGGGAGAGATGGTGGTGGACGGTGGTGACGAGGATGAGCAGGTTAAAGTGGTGATGGTGGACGGTGGTGTCGAGGAGGAGCAGGTTAAAGTGGTGATGGTGGACGGTGGTGACGAGAAGGAGCAGGTTAAAGTGGTTATGTCGCCGCCCCCTCCACCGCCTGCGAGGAATGAGTCTATGGAGCTTGTGATGAGTTTGTTGAATGAGAAAGCGGCGGAGAAGCCGTCCGTTTCGAAGAGGTTTGGTCAGCGGAAAGCTGTGAAAGCGGCTTCGGAAGGTAAACACGCTCAATCCTCTATCACATCAGAATTTCAAAATGAAATGCTGAAGTGCATACCTGAAAAGTCAAACTTACCCCTACCTTTCTACCGGATTTCTTTTCCTTTTCTGCTTGATACGATACGGGTAAAACAGTAAATTTACTAATGGGCGGTCCTAATTTTCAGGGAAAGCCTTGAGGGTGTCGAAGCCGAAACGGCTCGACACGTTGGAGTCGACGTGGAAGACGATAACGGAGGGCCGTCCGATGCCGTTAACACGTCACCTGAAGAAATCCGACACGTGGGAAGAACGGGCTCAGAAAGATCCAAATGCCCCTCCCCCTCCTCTCCCCCACACGGTGAAGAAATCCGATACCTTCAACGAGCATCCCAAGGGACCATCGCTGACTCGGTCTTCTGGCTCGGGGAAACTCAAGAAAGACCCCTCACTGAGTCAGGACGAGTTGAACCGCCGAGTGGAAGCGTTCATTAAGAAGTTTAACCAGGAAATGAGGTTGCAGAGGCAGGAGTCTTTGGATCAGTATCAGGAGATGATTAGAAGAGGGGCAGAGTAGGAATTTTAGTAAACTCAGAGTGTTAAAAGTAAAATTATCTGTTTTTTGTTTTACTTTTACTTTTTTTTTTTTGAGAGGGGTAAATAGTTCCCGCTTTGTAAGAAAAGAGTGTTTTTTGTTTTTTTTAGTTTAAAATTTTTATTTTCCAAAGGTAATGGCATTGGCAATGTGCACGTAAAATGCAGAAAATTTAGATCTTAAAGAGATTTGCTGATTAATAAATGTCTGAAATTATTTTAAGAATAATTATTATTGCTTTTTTACTTAATATTTGAAAATATTTTTAAATTATTTAAAAAATTTTAAATAAATTGAGTTTTTTTATTTTTATTTGAGATAAAATAAGTCTTTATAATGATTACAGATGATTCAATTGTCAATAATTAAAATGTTATTATTACTTTTATATTATATGATATTATAATAGACAACGATGTAACGTATTGATGCGTCAATTTAACATAATTACATAATATTTTTTATTTAAACACTTTAATGTTATGTCAATATTATATGAAATAAAGTTTAATTAATGACAGTTACTCAGGATTTATATAATTTAAAATAAAATATAATAAAAAAATAAAAATTTTATATTATTTCATTCTATTGTTCTGGTATTGTGTTGCCTTTCACATTGTTTCGAAGTGTTGGACCCTAAATATAATGATTTTCATAATCCCAAATTAATTTCAGAAAAAAGAAATACATGGCCTCATCTTCTGGCTTGCATCTGAAGAGCTGTGCAGGAATGGGGCACTGCAACAGTATTGTCGATTGTTCACCGAAAGGAAAAAGGATAAGAGAAGAGAAGGTAAAATGTGGATAAGCTGACATGGCTATATTTCATCATATCTTCCTTTTCCTCTTTCTTTTCCCTTCATTGCTTTTAGGCTTATATAACTTGTTTAAAGGTATTTCTTGGCCTATTCTTAATGTATTAAATAAAAAGAATACTTCTATCCCATTTGGAAAACACTATTTTTTAGCCATTACTTCATTAACAGAAATGGCTAAAAAATCGATTTATATTTAGTCATTTTGAATTTGAATTGTTTTGATTTAATTCATTTCAAGTTGATTTCGAATTTGAGTTCGGGTTCTGATTCATTTTGCCACCTCACTAGGATTAACTTGTCTATAACTACAAAGTCTTGGCTAAGCCCTTCAAAAGTACCCTTCTATATCTGTCAATGCTTATCCAAAAAGAGCCAAGTCATGAAACAGTCACTATCTAGGAGGATCCCTAAAGACTAGAATAATGTTTAGCTATAGAATTAACTACTTTCCCATTATTATTTATGGACTTGAGAGCAGAGCAAATATACATCAAAAGTCTGGCATTTTGGTATGGTCCCCTATGTTAGAAAGGGGACCGCCTGCATTTATTAATGGTGAGGTTGCAATCTTACCTTCTTTTCGTTAGTTGACATATTGGTTTATGTTCACTGTTGTCATCTTCCTGAATAACTTGGGAGGAAGCTTCAGCAATCTTCTTATCTGATCAGTTGCCCTCATGCCAATAAATGATTGTCCATTTGTCAATGGATTACTTGTGAGTTTGGATGAACCTGGCTGGCAAAATCTCAGCAGATTGATCACACTAATTATAATTGACATTTGAGTATGATCAGCAAGCAGTAATCTTGATTTATATGAAACAACTATTATAGTACCCCATCTCATATCAGACTTGAATGTGATCATAGATTTATACTAAAGGACATGTACAAGAGGTAAAAGAATAGGAAATGCAAACACTTTTTAGCATTTATTTTTGTGTTTGTCTATGTTTCTTGTGTTACAGTTTGTTTGGAGTATATGTATCACAAGGGAATAAACCTTTTACATTGCCATGTTGGCTGGGAAAAGCCTATCGAGGAAAGTATAGACACCTCCACCCAGTAGAAGTGCGCCGCTGCCAGAGAAATCAGAGTTAAACCATGTGTGAGAGACATGTAGGGTTAGCGAATACTGCGAATCTAAGAGCAATTACACTGAGGAAATAAGAGGGAGATGCTGACTTTGACATGGATGCATATGAGAGAGCCTTTGCTCTAATAGAGCAAGCAACATGAGCTATGATATAAGGTTTACCGGAATTTAAATGAAAGAAGGAATACTTAACAAAGATGATGACCATTGCACACAAGAGAAACAAAAATAATGTGGAAACATTTTTGAGAGTACCTCACTGGGTTGATCCATGCTGAGAACTTCCTCAAGGATAGCAGACTCTGCCAGTACATATATAATGATTAGTAGAATTTCTGGTTAATAACAATTTAAGGAAGTACATTAGCCATGAAAGATGGAGTGAGGTGGCAGAAATTAGTTATGACAATGATTTTATGTAGTTCTAGCAGTGGATGTTTGTCCTCCATTAAAAAAAATGGACATATATTGCATACCTGCAGTGCTCCGGCAAAAGAAGCAGCAAGAAGTAGAGGAGCAACATAGCCAGTTGTGTATGTCAAGAGTAAGCTGCCTCCAATTATTGGATCCTGTTGTTATACGGTAGTAACACATTATTTAGTATTGCCCTAGCTGTACTGAGTACATATACACATCAGGCTTATGCCAAATAAAGACAGATTCTTTCTTCTATAGATGTAAAGGTGAAATCACTTTTAACAGCTGCATAGTCTGTTGATCTTTTATGCAGTTTACCTTGGATGTGGCTACATATCCCAGCAACGTGGCCAGCACTGGTGTGCTGCAAGGTGAGGCAGCTAATGCAAATGTGAGCCCAGCTAAATATGCTTGCACACCTAAAACATAAAAAATTTCAAAATTACACCTTAAAAATGTTTATTAGAGATTCATTCATATAATTAACTTTTGTTACGTAGGGGAAAATAATTGAGTTAATTACTTGATGGGAAGTTGGCAGCTGCAGCACGAGGGTCAAAATTGTTAAAGAAAGAGGGAAGTTGTAATTCAATGACCTGTAATGGTAGTTCACAGCAAAAGAAGAATACTTAAATCAGAAGTATCTTGAGTACAATAAACTCTGATACATAATTTAATAACACCCTGCTAATCTGTTAACAGTTCTACATTAAAATAGAAGCCATCATAAAGTTGTACACTTGTAGTTCTGACCATGACCACTTAACTTGCAGCATCCCACACCACCCCCCCAAGAACTAGATGGCACCAATCCTAAGTATGAACTGGTGATTAACCGATTTTGTCAGAGGCAGGTTCTCCTTTATAACTTTTTTCAGGTTATCCAAAAGATTAAAAAGAAAAGAAAAACCTGAAATCTCCCTTCTATAATTCTTTTCTCTTTTGGTAGAAGATAAACATAAATAAATAAATTGTAAGAATTCCTTCCACATAAACTAGAGAAACCACATGATTGATGACAAATGCTAAATATTTTCCGTGTGACATTTAACCCCAAAAAAAATGCACAAATGAAACATCAACAGTAGCAGCTTGATTGAATACCTCGAGTAGATTAAGACCCATAATAACAGCCAAACCAGAAGCAGCCAATGGCAACCCTTGCCCTATTTGTCCATAGGCCTTCCCAGCAAAGGAGGCTCCAATGCCCAGCAGTGCTAGTGTAGTCGCTAATCCTAACGAGAAAGCCAGAGAATTCACAACGATCTGACCAACAAAGAACCTCAAAGTTATTTGAGAAAAAACTCTTTCTTTACACCCACGCTTATATTTGTGTGTCTCATGCATGAAAGATAAGGAGAGGGAGGACCCATATATATTTCAATTAAATTTAGGTAAATAGACATAAAAGATAGTACACATGCTCTACTAACAACTAAGAGACAAGTTCAGAAGATACAAATCCTTTGCTAGAGTAAGAAACTTCAGAAAATGAAAGGTAAAAAAGAATACAGAACAGGTGGCATCAGCATTGCTGAGGACTCAACCTGAACTAAGATATGTAACTTTTGGCCTTTAGGTCATCTACGAGCCAAAAGGTTCAACGGAAAAATCTTATAGAAGCAGTAAAGAAGATGAATTGCATTGCAACCTATTACCTCAGTTCTGCCCTTGCCAGAGCCAAATGCACCTGGAAGGGTTCCAATCAGTCAAAAAATCAACATCAAACATGACAAGACATGCAAGAAAGTAACAGCACCATTTTAAAAGATCCATTGAGCTTTAGGCAAAGTAATGCTAACTACTTACCAATATAACCAAGTGTCAATGGCAGAACACTTAGCGTACATGGAGAAAGGCTTGTTACAAGACCAGCCCCAAAAATAACAGCCAAACTGCCAAAATCAAAAGGACTAACATAATACTGACTGCCAACCTCCAAAAATAGCAAAGCATTTAGAGGGGAAAAGCACAGAAAAGAACCTAGTGAAACTAAGAGCTGATAATTGGCCCTGAACAGCTTCATTAGCCTGCTGGCCTGCTGAATATAGTAGGCCTCCAAACCAATCTCCAGGACTTCCATCAGCCAACGTATAAAGAGAAGCAACTCCTTCCTGCCTTGAAGGAAAATAAATAGTGTTTCCTAAGATTATCCGACAAATATATAACCAGGAATACATACTTAAGATCAGATGGCATGCTAAAGAATACCCATTAAACCTATAGAAGACAGTAGATCAATCAAAATTGAACTCACCAAGATTTTATCTTCACTTAAAGCCTTTGCAGAGTCAATTGCAACCAAATTTGCCACTAAAAAAATAACAGAAATTAAAAATTAAAATATGAGAAAAAAAATATCATCACTCATAAAGTAACTCACAGATTAACAAATAATCAGTACAAATTACTATCATAACATCAAATTAAGAAAAACAATTATTTTAATTGAAAAAGAATACTTTATAAAGAAGGACAGTGATTACCTGCTATAGTATTTATGATAGAAGGAACCTTCAAAGATTCAACATCTTTGCAACGATCCTTATTTCCGGTTGGCTTATTGATGGCCATCGTATATTTACCTGAAAAAAAAATTGAAAAAATAAAATAGTTTTTAGAGCTTAAAACTCGTTAATCATAACAAATTAAGCTCTTAATTGACATTAAACTTACCATAGCTGATTCTCGGGCGATTTCTAAGGCTTGAGATTTTGGAGAAACAAGAGAAGGAAGAGGTGGCGCCGTGGTTTAGAACCAAAGTCATCTTAAACAAAACAGACTCTGTTTGGCTGCTGAGAAAGATTTTGAATTTGACTGAGTTTTTTTTTTTTTCTCGGGAACCAAACAGAGAAAGAGGGAGATATTCCTTTGATTTGCACTGACTTAAGTCATTTTAACGGTATTCGAGTTTGAACTCAGCACTCAACAGCTGATGTTAACGGTTAATTGATTGCAGTTGGATTGCTGTGATGGGCTTTCTATGGGCCGTATTGGGTTGAAAGGCCCATTTCTCAACTTTTATGGGCCTCATTGGGCTGAACAGAAAGCCTATTGGGCTAGAATAACATTGATAATTAAAAGAAAAATTTAGCAAGAGATTGTTTTCTTTTTTTTTATTTAGCAAGAGATTGTTATTGATTTTAAGTTTTAATGTATAAGAAATCAATCCCGAAAAGGTATCTCGATCATTAGGCCTCAAGTTTGAATTTTAAAAATAAAAAAAAAATGAGATTTACGGGACACAAGAGAGAGAGCTACTGCCCATTATAACCGAACATTTAAAATATATTGATTCTAGCTTATAAAAGATAACTTGTCTGTGAAATTATATGAAATTTAAAAATTATTAATAATATAAATTTAAAAAAAGCAATAAATTCCCAAATTAAAAATACAAACTTCGTAATTATGTACATAAAGTAACACCTTGTTTTCCTAATATTTGAAGGACTAATCTTCCCAAAACAATTGAACAAAGGTGGGATTGTTCTCCACTTGTTCTTCCCTGGGCAAGCTTTTTCCTTTTGTTACTTGGTAGTTCCTGCAACCATAGCCACTACATTTGGTACAATGGAAGCAAGTAGCATGCTCTACCATTGTCACTGATACATCTAAATGAGAAAGTGAAAAACCATCATTAGCAAATTAGACACATGAACGATTGTACAAGAGATTAAAAAGGAGAAAGAATGTTTACTTTGGTAACTAACTGTTGCATTTGGGTAAGGAAATAAGGCTGGTTTCAGGATAGGAGATGTATCAGATCCCTGAGAAGGAAATCTTTGCTTCATATTGGCTTAGTATCCGTTGAGTTTCAGGAGTTAGGAATAAGCAGAGTTGAGCTACTGACGTGTAACACAGGCTGAAACACAGCCTTTCAGCCCCCAGCCCCACCCACCCCCCTCCCAAACTAGTTTTTCTTTGACAACAACTCTCCACAAAGGCTTAGAAGTTTTCATCATAACCTGTTTCCGTGAACCCAACTCTCGAGTAGGAGTCCAATTCTAACTAAGGATTCGTTCTGGTTGCACAGTGATTTATCCTGATGCATTTCTCACTACCTCATGCTTCTTCTTGTTAAGACAAGTGCATGGAGCCTGCAGCGTTCACTTGATTGCTGTTAGACTGTGTGGTTCAACTCTATGAATCGAAAGTAACTAGCAATCTGATCAAATGCAATGATGCGCAAGTTATATTCTTTATTTGAGTAGAACAATAGTGAGAAGAAGAAAAAAATTGTGCATCTGACCTGAATATCAGGATTTTCCCGGTCAGGAGGCAAGCTATTGCATGACCTGGTCACTGAAGAAGTCAACTTTGCACAAGTGGTTTTCCCCCTAACATACAAGAAATTGAGCAAAAACAACATATCAGGCCACTATCTTAAAATCAGTCTTCATCCTCTGAAACCAATATTGCAGCACTTCACAATATAGATCATCCTCAATTACTACAAACAGAATCAAAGGAACTAATATTAAGTATCACTTCAAAGACTATGGTTCCTTAAACCATATTTGTGAGAACATTGGTAGAATAAGAGACATTGGCCAGAGATGAGGCATTTGTATAAACTGCAGCATATATTTATTTTGCTATGTCATCTTCAAGAAAAATGAAACGAAACAACTCAGTTTTCAGGCCATATATGAAATGCAGCGCGGCAAGGAATCAGACATGTAATCTAACCTGACAACTGTTAATCAGCTGGGCAGTTTTCAGGCCACGTATGCGTGTTGACATGCCAAGCATAATCCTCATTTGTCCATATTAAGAAGAGATCAGGCATTGTTCAGATGTCCTTGAACCTACTCTGACACCAACGTAACCGCCATACAAGAATCCACATTAAATGAACAAATGCCACATCAGTCTGTTCCTGACAAAGCTATATGTAAATTTATACTTATACATATGTAACCTTTGTTTTGTTCTGTATGGCTTTGTGCTTTTTCCTAATTATAAGGTTCCCACTATAGGGTGATAGGCAGATGAAAAGTGGCAGCAAATAGAACATCATAGTTATCTGAATAGTTTCCATATAACAAATAGCGTGTTTATACATGTAAAAGCATATGTATAGCAAAAAGCTCCTAAAGCTAAATAAATGATTAGTATAGAAAAGATCCCATTAATAGAATAAAAATGGAAAATTAATCTGTCTTGCCAAATTTCCATTTATAATGTCAGAGATATATGAACTGGCTAGACAGATTGACAGTCGGTAATGTTTTCTAACAAGATATATATTCATTAATGCAGTGTGAAGTTCATTACTAAATACAGCTTACCATATTAATTGCAGAATAGATTCCTGAGTTGTGACATTTAAGGATAACAACAAACCTTGTTGGCATTACTAAATTTACATTACAAACATAATAAAACCAACTCAACCACAGAATGTCCAGCTAATAACTTTGAAGGAAGACATCTTGTATTAAGATCATTCACAAGTAACAAATCTGTTAGATGAGGCGAGTGACTGGCGGCCATCTCAATCTCCTTTAATTGCCAACAATGAAGATTTCCATCATTATGATGATAAAATTAAAGCCTTTTGTCTTCTTATCATTAACACCATCACTTGCAACTTCCTGGTCAGGAATTTGCATATTTGTGGCAGGAAGGAGACACGCATTGAACATGACTTGCACTTCTCCTTTTATAAGATCATTTATTGTTGTTCCTAATATATATTGACAAAATCTTCATCTTTCTATAATGCATTTGAGGGAAACTAAACCTAGAACGAAGGTTGAAAGGAAATTCACAGTCAGGACACAAAGGAAACCAGTGGAACAATTCCGGCAATCAAGAATTCTTTGTTATGTTCTATTAATTGTCCAAATACTCATGAAACATTGATGTGATTTCCAACTTGTTTCAGCTTAAAAGATGAACATAAGAATTCCTTATGTATTAAAATCAATGATAAGACTTGCAAAATCCTTCACTTCTTTCTCTTCCCATAAGACAAAACAATTCATGTTGTTTTTTTGCAGAAAATTTTTGTATAAAAATTTCTATATGATTGTCCCCTATCATTTAAAAATCTGAAATGGCATCCTTACTGTAAAACTACAAATTAAGCCATTCTAGGCTATCAGGCCTTCTCTAAAAATCTTAAGTCACACTCAACTTAGTGAAGTCTCATATTGGTCATACTTTATCAGTGATTCTTGTGGCCCTTAACTAGTCTACATCGATCCTGCTTTCTTTGCATTTAACTGCCTGCAGACTAAAATTATATAGTGAAAGTGTTTGCAATCCAAACGTTGTAGTTATACCTTTTTACTGCTACTTCTGATGAATTTTTATTCTTAAGATTAAATTTTATGCTGGACCAAGATACAACATAAGCTATCATGTCCTTTCCAAACAGTGAGCATCTTCTTCCAAAAACATATTGTTTGAACATGTTGTAGGATTAGGCTACTTGCAAGCTTGGTACTGAGTTTGTTTTCTTTTATCTAAAAGTTTTCAAAACTAGGGATTATAAGATATACTGTTGTTTCTTTTCACAAACATAGAAGATGAGAAAACCACATATTCTTGTAGGTTCTACTAACAAATGTAAACCTTTAAATTGTTTCCAAACAATCCTAGGATACTGCAAATTTAGCACAGCAAGTTTCTTGCATTACTAGTCATTTTGAGGGTTTGACTCATAACAGAATAAAGATAATTAGAAGTATTCCAGCCACAAAGAAACAGACTTCCTTGACTTATCACATACTAGTTCGCTGCCTGATGACAGCTTGTGCAAAAAGAACTTCAACACCTTCCACGAAAACCACAAGATTCACACTGGTCTTTGAAGGGTAAAGTCGTTTTCAAACATCAAGCTGAGCTCTGGAAAAGAAAGTGTGAGATCTTAGGATGGTGAAACAATTTTTTAAGGACAAACATAAAATCCATAAACACATCATATATCAAGATTATAATCTTCATAGACCATCAGCTGAGAGTCTACCGTTCCCTGCCCATGTTAGAAATGGTTCTACGTACTAAGATGAAAGAGCTATATCAGCACAACATTATACACATCAAATTATACTCAAAAGATTGGGACAAAAATGATTAACCAGGGTTCAATATTTTTGAGGTAATTAGAAAAAGCACTTTAAAGGTTCATGTTAGGATGAATGTGAAGAGCATATTCATGATAGATAATTTGTGGAAAAAAGGGGGACAATAAATAAAAGGCGGTAGGCAACCATTATTGCATGGTGACAGGGGAACTATTATCTGTCCTAGCAAATGCAAGCTACATATATTGCTATTTGGACAATGTCTGGCTTCCTTGCTCCCTAGTGTATGTACAACTTGATAGCCAACATGACAGGTATTTCCAGTCACTGGCCACTCACATGTCACAAGTCAAAACCATAGAAGGACTCTCTGTCATGTCTAACTGCATTTCAGGAATTGACATTATTTTTGGAGTATTAATGTCATCATTAAGGGCCTACAGTAAAGCCAATGCTAAAGATATCCTTGATGGATTCCTTCTGATTGAAGCTGCCAACATTTAAGAAATGATTTATGCTATCCAATATGGAAACAGGAGTTACGGTTATAATTGTTGTTACTCTTCCTATATTGCCATGAGTATCATCACTATCACCATCTTAGTCATTGTTATTTGCAGCTTTGCCCTAGCATTTAGCTGATCTTTTAATGCAATGCATCAACCATCAACATATTAGAGACTTCAAGCAGATTTTTCATGCAGCACTTAATTGAGAATAAATGGACACCAGCAACTGTTGCGCTTATGTGGCATCATAATTTCAGAGACACCAAAAAGATGAGTTAAATAGCACGCCATACCTCTGATCTGATTTTCCAGCCTGAACCTTTTTTAGCCCCATAAACAATTTTCCATCTTCTTCTCTTTTATAAACTGTAACTGAAAATTCATCATTTCGGTCAGTACTAAGTTATAACTTGTCTGCCAGTGCAAAATAAAATGGTAATTCACAAGTGAAACAAAATAAATCTTAAAATGTTTCAAATGTTTCTTTGGTTAGACATAATAAATTATAGCTTGATAGAGTATGTTTGAAGTGCATGAAGAACCTGAACTGTCATCAGTAAATTTAGCACATAATTTTCCTACACAACTCTGATGACATTGAAGTATCTGAAAAGTCAATCATTTAGCAAGCACAACTAAACTCAAATTTACTAATTGATTGCAATCAAATAGTAAGATAGAACAGAGAATAAGAACTAAAAATATATGGCTCAAATGCCAGCTCCACCAAAAAATAAATAAATAAATAAACAACTTAACTTATCAAAAGGGGAAAACGAAGTATAGGTTATGCATCATTAGATACTTATGTTATGTCAGCAATTACCTGTATCACCTGGTTGCCACTGCTCCGAGATTATGTAATCTTTAAGCCCCTCAAGCACATACATCTTTCCATTAGTATTTGACCAGTAACGGTAGTAGAACTCCCAGTCATCTCCTTTTATGTCTTGCACTACCACAAAGATTCCTTGTTGCGCCGAAATATCGGGGAAATAAGCCTGTGATATTGTCTCTTTTAATACAAGAAACATGTCTATTTTTTACCAGGAAAAAAATTAAAGTACAGAATGAATATGCTGTAGCTAGAATAGATGTCATATCTTCACATGGAAGGAAACTTATGAGGAAATTTGCACTGCCCATTCTCCTCCCCCGCTTTAAAAACAAGTAGTGCTCTATAAAAATCCATCATGATTTGATGGACATCTTATGCTGTAGCTGGATGATAAAAAGAAAAAGGAGGCAGAAGAAAATCTCCCCACAGGGTATATAACAATAGAAAAGATGTTGCCACAGGGCTAACAGCCTCCAGTGCAGAGATTGATGCGGAAAGTTGAATGTTTACCATAAAAAGGCCAGTATATATTGCAGATAATATGACTCAATAGTTAAGTGTAAGATATGCACAGAAAACAATAAAAAACAATAGAATATTAATTTGCAGTAAATTCAAATGCTGCAGTAAAAAAATTTTCAATCACAATCAGGTTCATTATCTTCTTATTGGACAGTAAGAAGTCCAAACACCTCTCACGCCTCTTTGAGACCCAGCCTAACTGTAGAACAATCTCGATCAAGAACCTTCAGTAACCTTTCAATGCACGCCAACTTCAGAACTTAAAGAAATTTCAAATCTGCAAACACTCACCTCTGCACATCTTTTCGGTAACACAAGGCGCCCATTTCTGGCTTCAGCATCAGTAGCAGTCAATGTTTTCGAAAACAAAGGAACAAGACTTGATTTTGACCTGAAACATAATTAAGGACTCACAATTTCTAATCTAAGACGTCAAGTTCAATATTAACCAGGAAATTGCATTTATACCCAGCTACATCAAGCTAAAATATAAAAGTAACATACTAAATAAATGTATACTACTTCTAATATCATATGATAAGACAACCAGATAATTCTTCAAAGGATACACTCTGCAGATTTCCTTTAGCTCCTCGAAGCTGGTCTGCGGTGAGTATCTAGATTGTACCCTAGTTTTTCTATAGACATTCTTTCGATGTTTGCCTCCCTTCTTTTGACGAGAATTATTGGTTCCATCAGGTGAATTCACAGAGGACTCTTCTCCAGTTTCTGATAAAGGAAATTGCACTTGAAATGCTGCTCCAGGAATAGTTGGAGTGTCTATCTTATTAGGTGAGACATTGCATACTACAGAATCAGGTGATGCAAATAGATCAATTCCAGATTTAATTCCTGCAACATGAATGCAGGAGTCACTTCTCATACCGACTGGAAAAACAAGATAAATGACAAGTTATTGCTGTGATTGTTGAAGGAGGGGATTAAGATAAAACAACTTATGCAACTTTATACTCATTCCTTGTGTGTTTGCGGAAGACAAGAATATCTAAATACTCTTCCTATCCAGATACACTTCCGACTATCAGTTGAACTTTAACTTTAGGACTGATTAAGCGCATCATTTTAACCTAAATTATGACATAACTTGCATAAACAAAGAGGAAAAAAAAAAACCAAACAAACAAACTTGTGCAGATCTAAGACCCAGAAATTTTACAACTTCATTTGACACTGCTCCTTAAAAAAAAAGTTAACCCCATCCCCACACCAAAAGGAAAATCAATAGTAAAACTTTTTTTCCTTTATGTTATCGATGTCCTTATTTCTTCTCTGCCCTTCTCTTTTTTTTTTGTAGTTCAGTTCGCTATGCAAAATGGGTGAGTGTTAAAAATCCCTTTGTCTCCCATGAGAAATTATAAACAATCAGTGTATCAGACTTCATATTTGCATGCAGACCAGCCCACACACATCTTGAACAAACAAGAGCACTTAAAAACCTAGAGATCAACAAAATGTTTTTTTTTTTTTTTTCAATTTCAGTTCATTCCAAAGCTAAGGTGTACAGACAGTCACCTGTTATTGCTTTCTCAGAGTCAATAGATAGCCTTTTAGCACAGTCCATTGCATGCTGAATAGGCTGAGGGCTCCAGAAGCTTGGTGAGCATCTGTGTGGTGCCTGAAATAGAAAATGTTAATTTAAAATTTGATAACTTTAATATTTTTAGATTGAGGAATAAGCAGAACTCAGAACTTGTAGAAACATGCCCAATATAGTCTCATTTAAAGTTTGAATCCATAGGTCATTCATCAATCATATTCGAAGGATGATGGCATTATAGACTAATTTATTTAATTTTTTTGGACAATAGAGTTGGCACTACTCGATTAAGTTTGAGATTATGCATCCCATGCTGCTCCATTATAAGCGTATTATATATTTATCAATAAGAAAATACATATAAAATGGCTAAACAACATATTTAGTAATTTTCACAGGAATGTCTAGAGGACTATCTAAGTTACAACAACAAAAAAAAAAAAATGCAGGTTTGATAGTTGACTCCTACCAAAGCTTCATTTACGGCACACTCTGCACATTTCACACCACCAAAGTCCAGTATCATATATGTACTGGATGCCATAATGCATCCACAATGAATCCGCTGCAGCAAATGGGAGAAAAATTAAGCATAGTACATGCGATTTGTAGACTAAATTCAAAGGATAAATAACCTGGAGATATATCATCTAGAACAACCTGCATAACAGGGAAAAGAAAATGCAAGATAAACAAGAGTTCTCATCTTACCTTCCTACATGAAGCACAATCTCTCCAGCCACTGGCTTCAGGGTGAAAAGTATCACAGAATGTTCCCTTCGAATAAGCAGAACTGAATTTGCAAAAAGACCAAGTCAGTTGTTTATGATGCGTTATGGAGGGTAAATAAACTTCAAATCTTTTACAAGGTTCGTGATATTACCTTCTGAGGTGCACAAATGATGCTAAAATAAGAAGATTAATACTGAATACCAAGTACTATTATCAACTGAAACCTAGGTACTATATACAAACTTCTATGGACCAAATGGATGCATGCACCAAAATTGAACATAGAACTCATAATGTCAATAACATAGTCTAAGCACATGTTTTCATAATCCAAAACATGAAAACGTACAAGTAAATCAATATACTTCGAGAAATAAACTGCCATCCAAAAATGAAAAGCAGCATTTAAGTAAAAGGTGTCCACAAAAGCCTAAGTAAACATCAACAATTTGTGCCGAAAAATAGATAAGCTATTGCAAATAAAAAAAAATGCACTATGTTTCAGCCTAAAAAATTTTAGTTAAAATTGATATGTTTGTTATTTTCATAAATGATGTGTATTTAGTTTTCAGTATTAAATGTCTGTGCATGTGCACCCATGTACACTCTCCAATAGAGAGAGAGAAAGGGAAAGTAGAATAAGAGAGGAAGAGTCTTTTTTGATAAAGTAACAGAAACGGATCAACTTACTGCCATAACTTCCAAAGCAAGAAAGTGTATGCAGTGCTACTAAAAGCAGAACAAAAACGACGTCGTTTCAATATTTGAAGCCAAAGCAATTGCATCTCTCTACTAACTATAACTGTAACCAGAATTGATGTTCGACAACGCACCAAAAGATCTCAGAAAGCACGCTGAAAACGACTTTTGCTGGCTTTTTCTAGTAAGATAAAATTTAACCAACTATTGATGTACAGCTCTTCATTTATAGCGAACAGACCATACTTCTGAGACAATTTCTATAAATGTTTTAGTCCATCTTATTGGTAAATTGCATATGTAACACAGTGCCAAAAGAAATTTCGCATTCAGATTGCCAACATCTGCACTCAAGCAATAGCTGTTTAAAGACATCGAACACAGAAATTAAATCTATAGATCATATTTCCTTCTTGAAACTTATGAACCATACAATATCCGTCTCTCCCACACTTTTTTCCTCTAAGCTAAAGCATAATAATATTGACTTAAGACGGAAAAGTTGAACATCAAAGACCCAACACTTTGAAGTTGTTCTTCCTCTTCCATCAACAACCAATTCCATTTCTCCAATCAAACCAAACTTTTGATTCTTTATGATGGATATATGAATTATTACAAGGAAGAGAACAGAGACGCAACAAAAAGCTCCCATCTCTAATTATGCAAATAAGCATCTGACTCACTCACTTTAAATCACGGAGTGCTAAATTATACTCATAAAAAGCACATTCTCTCCGATTGGATCAATTCTCATAAGGCTTCCTTCTTTAGACGCCACTTGAGCCACCATTCTCATCAACAATGGTGCCACCATAATGAATTCAAGTAGATATAACGTTATAGAGAAATGCAGTATCTGTTGAATGCCCAAAAACTAACCTAACATATTTCGATTTAACGACTGATCTCTTCCATTTGAACTAACAAAAGGGTTCTCTAGATTCTACCTTCCTCTTTAAATACGACAAACAAACCATAATGAGATCTCAAAGTGTTTACTTTCTTGTGTTGTGACCGTTACCAATTAGCCTGTAAGGTTAAACTAAACATAAATGAAATATTTCCTGTTTTCATGACATCCTATATTGTTTTATCATTTCTATAAACAGTAACTCAATGCCAAAATTTGAAAAGCCATTTTAAATCAAAACTTAATTCTACAGTGTTAACACCATAAAAGAATGCATCCCTGTAAAACATAACTATTATGAAATAGTACTATTACCATCAAATACTTTCCTGATTGTTATACGGCAAATTGCTATCTGTTTATTTGAAAAGGAAAGTGCTCAAAAAACAAAAACATTCTATTAGCAATCCAATTTATAAAAACCAATTTTGCCTTATCTTTACTAACAATTACGATTTAATTTTCCTGTGAATTGATGATTTCCATTCATAATCATCTTAGCAAAACTTGTTTTTGTTTCCATTCCATGTTTAAATTATCAAGGCACTGACAAGACACATCTCAAGAGGAAAGCTAACCATCATTTCCTGCCTTCTTGAAATGCTTGTCACAAACCAACTGTTCCGTTTAAAAATTTCACAAATAAATAAATAAGTAAATGAAATAGAGAGAAATTACTCCATCAAAAGGAAAGAGAAGTGCACCAATGAAAGTTGTCAGCGAAGATAACTTAGCGCAACAAACGAATTGGATCAATGGGTTACTTAGCATGAAGATAATAGAAACAATGGCAATAAAATCAGAGCTTACTCTAATTCTTTTGCGATACCCTATTTACAACTCATTCTAAAATATCCCGTTCCTGTCTTTGGTAAGTGAAACTCCAACTCTTCTATGTTGCCAGTTTGACAAGAAGCAAAAGGAAGAATGTGAAGACCAAGTACAGCAGCAATCACCAGAATTTCTTGTCCATTCTTCTTCAGCTTGCACTTCAAACGTGAACGCGAAAAAGAAAGGGGACAAAAAAGGCAGAATTGACAGATGGAGGGTAATAATCATTGCAAAGAACAGTAAAAGTTGATATTAAAAAGCCCCAGAAAAGGAGAATTACATTTGCTGACTCCATACGGAGAACTACATTTGCTGACTCCATACGGAGATCTAAAACATGGCAAGAAATTCCTCTTATGACTAGAATTTATATTAACAAAAAGAACAGGAGAACACATCAGAAGAAAGGATAGCATATCCGAGGGATTAAAATTGGCCCCAACAGTCAATAACAAAAAAGAAGTCGGTGGACGAAATTGTGACAGTATCCTAACTCCTAAACTTTTACTCTTAGGGACAAACATGGCAAAATGATAAGCAAAAAATAAAATTTAAATAGCACTAATCATCTATCTTACTCTATAGTCAAAAAGTAATCAAATTCCCTATCTTATACTTAACAAAAATAATTTAAAAAAAAAAACCCAAACTATAACTCGGGAGGTTGGTTGGAAATCTGCAATAACATAAGCCATGAAATCGAATTAATCTATTAAAAAATGAAAATAATGATCAAAAGAACCCAACTTTATCTAACCCAACAAAGAAAACAACATGCACATTCAGAGAAGATAATAAAAAAAAGGAAAAAAGAAAAAAAAAACAACATGCATTGGAAGAAACGAAATGAAAACAGGAAAAAAGAAAGCGTAAAAAAGCTTACCCACAGCTATAGCAAAGCATGGCGAAACCGCCATTACGAAGCTGCCAACCAATGAAGAAGTTAACAGAGGGAGCTTTGCAGTGAAAGCAAAGCTTGGTAAATGCTGAAGACGAAGAAGCCATTCTCTCTCTCTCTCTCTCGATAACCACCCCACAGACCAAAAAAGCTTCGGTTTCTTTGTTGTCTTTGGCTTTGAAATGATATGACACTGCAAAGAGTGAGGAAATAAAAGTACACAGAAAAGGACGGTTTCTTTTAAGATTGGGAACTTTTGTCAGGTTCTTTAGCCACACTGACACCGAGATTGATACGCTCCGCATTAGCTATTGTGTACCTCTTCCTACCCTTTTCTGGAACCCTTTGAGGGTTTTGGGACCGTCTGATTTGATCTAATGGTCGAGAATTTTTCAAGATTTTAGGTTTTTATAGTAATAATATGAGACAGAAAAGTTTGTAATTACTAATTGAATTAGTTTTAATGTGTACAAAGTTATCTCAATCGATTCTCAAAACCGTTAAGATTATAGTTGAATTCGTTAGAATATCGTTAAAATTGATGACGAATATGACAATATCGACATTTTAATAAACTTAATATGTTTATAAATATATAAATCGTATAATAGATACGACAAAAATCATTAAAAATATTTAAATATAATAATCGAAAAAATTTATATAATAAGGGTTAATGATATCATATAATAACAACCACACCTTATTGTAAAAAGAAAGGAAATAATTCAACTTCCAATTTGGTATTCCAACTTTCTTTTTCTATTTTTTTCTATTATAGAAAGGAAAAACAAATTATTTAGGTAATTGGGTATAAATTATATTGGTAACCTTGGCATTTTCTTTATTGGTTACGATGATGCAGCTCAAGTAGGCAAGGTTGCAGTGGATTACAACCTTTGAGAATTTGAAGCTTTTTAAGAGATGAAGTTGAGAGAGAGAGATTCCCCTTGCTCTTTTCAAACAGGTGTAATCTTTCAGTTTTTCATGCAAAGGTGCTTGAGGGCTGTCAGCCACATCATAGTCACACCTCCCATTTGACTGGATTTTTGCTTAAATCCAAGGGAGCAATGAATGATTTAACTTGGTTTGGATACTCAAATTTATGATAGTAATCAAAGATTTTGATTTTATTATTAAAATTTTAAAACTTCATTAATGAAAGAACATGTGTTTAAAAATTACATCATCATCACATTATTATGGATATGTATATAAAAATCACATCATCACTTGTATTATCGTTGATATATGAATGAACATGTATTTAAAAGTTATGTTATGGTCATGCCATCATGAACATGTATTTAAAAACTACATAATCATTTATATACAAAAAATACATGTGTGTTATGAACATGTATCTCAAAATTGCCATCACAACATTGTCACAAATCATATGTTTAAAAATCTATTACCATTGTGTGTCATAAATATATATATTTAAAATCACATCATTGATATATGAAAGAATATGTGTTTAAAAGCGATGTCATCATGAACATGCATTTAAAAATTAAATTGTCACCAACATATAAAAAACATGTATTTAAACATTACGTCATCACGAACATGTGTTTAAAAATTACATCACCGTCATGTCATCACTGATATATAGAGCAATAATCCATACATAATTTTACAAAAAATAAAAAAAGAAAGAAAGAGTTGTTGGCTTTTAATGATTCTAAAATCCAACTCTGGTCCGAAAGACAAGCTCAAGCTTTATTTCAAGACAATTCAGAGGAATTTCCAACTCAACTTCTTGTACAATTCAAACAAATCCAAGCTTGAATTCAAACCATTGAGTATGACAAAACTCTGTATCAAATTGTATATTTATGGTACCCCCAATCCTCAAAATCCTTTCCTCTTTTGAATCCAAATGGCAGTGTAACCAATGGTGTTTGCAAAAATCGAACTAATTATACACGAATCAAAGCTCAGCTAATTAACAAAAATACATCTGAGTAGCAGAGACTTGGATTAAAAAGGACATCAGATTACTAAGTTACTTTTGCGACAAAATTCAATTAAAATACTCAGTCATATAGCAATTTAGCTGCTTGAGTTCTTGATTTCTTGCTTTCATTCTTCGAGTTTTTCTCAGCATACTTCTCGTTTGAAGCGATAGCTTTTGCCACAGCCTTCATCTTCCGAACATTTTTTGATCTCTTCATTGGTCTTCCCTTCTTCGTCTTTCTGTCTCAATGTAAGTACACAGTTAAGGGCTTGTTAAAAAAGACAGCTTCAATACCAGCAGGAAACAGTACCATGATAGAATGAAGATTAACAAATGATGAATTTTGATGAGGGCTACTTAAACAAGTATGTTGTGAAGCAGCATGAAGCCTTGGGCTTCATTCATAAATGTCTCTAAGTGACATTCTATTCTTAGATATCAGTTAAAAAACCGTTCACACTCGCCGTTAAGCAATCATTCCACAGATCAAAATCTGATTACCAGACCATGCAAGCAGAACTTATCTATATGAACGACCTATGCTATGGTAAGGTATGTTACCTAGAAGAAACAACAAGACTAAACGCAAAACAATAGAACAACGCCTCTAACACCCAGAATAATAATATAGCAAAACAAGCTTGCAAGATGAGGGAATGGAAATCATACAAGTTACTGACTGCAAAAAGGAAAAATCAAAAAGGTCAACCATATACATTACACCCTCGACGTGCTAACAATCACTGAGACATACAGAGTTGCAAACGATCATGATTTTTTCAAAAGCAGACACATAAGACATATTCCAAACTAAATGGGAGCTTAAGAATCCAATAGCCATGCTTCAATCTTCGATTTATAAACTGGTGTGACTATACAAATCTAAAACATTCACTACCAATCACACTGCAGAGATGATAAAAAAATTCTTTAGGAAAACCCATCAAACAACATAATATAGACGCATCAATTTCAAATTATCTTAGAAAAACCTTAGTTTTTACTCCAGGCTTTGCGCTCCACAGCAGCATTTACCCTTAAATTATACCATCCGAATATGCTAAAAGAGTAAATTGATGTGAGGGTTGACAACAATTCACTTCCCAAATGCTATCCTTTCCCAAAAACTTTAACTCAAATACAACAAAAATATTCCACTAAGAATCCAAACGCACACACACAGCCATCATGAAGTAGTTAATTCCTTCTCCAAACGTAATTTTTATCAAAATTGAAGGAATACTAACATTTTAGCAGCACCGGAATCGGGTTTTTGAACTCCAATCTCTGAAGTGTCCATTGCTGCACACAAACCAAAATTTACATATAAATTACAACTTTTATTAAAGGCATATGCAAAAAAGGAATAAGAGAGAAAGGCGAAAGTTACCTTGAGGAAGATCAGGAACGGCGCCATCGCTGACGTCCATTGAAGCGGCGCCGCCATCTCGCTTCTTCTTGTTTCTGTTTTTGGCCATGTCCTTAGGTCTGGAGATCAGAGAACAGAACCAGAAATTGATAGGTAAACCCTAGAAATTGGGATTTTCTTTAGAAAGAAGCAGGAAGAGATCCGCCGCCGACCTTCGAATTGAAATGGGCCTCCGGTTCCCGTTTTAATACCTTTTGGGCCAAAAAGAAATTGTAAAGATTTAGCCCATATTCAAAGAGTAGCTGAATCTATTGGGTCGTCCGGCCCATCTTTAATAATAGCAAAGCTACTGACATTATTTTTTCTTCTCTTTTTTCTTTTTAATTTTTTTTAAGATAAACCTCTACTTACCCTTTTTATTTTTTTAAATTTTAATAAATATTGATAGGTTGAAGTTGTGGAAGATGTCCCAGGACAAATTACATGACAGAATCCGTTACAAGCAAATGACATAATAAAACATGTAGTATATATCATCTGTTTATTATGTATTCTGTCGTAAACTGTTCTGTCACATGTTTTGTCATATTATTTCTTTTATTAGAAACAGACTTTATATTCAATCAAATTTTAATCTTTTTTCACATAACAATTTACGATTTTATTCTCAATTAACACTTTATAAATATATCTTTTTCACAATTTAACATTTTGTGAAGAAAGTCTATTCACAAAAAAGTTAAAGTATTAATTTTATGTGATAAAATTAATAAACATCTTTCAACATGTATGAATAAGTTAATTATGAATTGCTTATATTTTGATAATTTTACGAGATAAACTTTAACAATTTAACCCTTTATTAAAAAAACCAATTTAACATCTCATAAAAACAGAAATTATTAGACACAAATGTTAATTGAGAAAAAAAATCCATAAAATCATAATATGTCAGGTAAGAAAACTATCCAAAAAGCAGGAAGAAAAAGGAAAAACATTCAACTGATAAGTCCTTGTTCCTAATGTCATTAAAAGTTTGATGGATTCTTGTCTTTTTACTTTCATGCACAAAGGGAAACATGTCTTTCTTTCTTGTCTCAATTATCTGGTTTAACTCTTCCTTCCTTTTCAACCTTGGGCTACCCAAATAAATCAACCCCCAAAGCTTAATAACGTCTGAATCAAGTGCTTTCATTGAGACCCAGGCCCAGTAATTTGCTGGAACCTGTTCATCAATTTATTTTTTCCCCAAAAACAAACAGTTTTCTGCAATGGAAACATCATACTCTCTCACATGGAACCCTGATTTGGATGGTGCTGCTTGTGTTTTTCCCAGTTGCAACAATGTTAGTAAATGGCCAAACCAGAAGATCCTGTCTAGTTAGACAAAATTATTGCTGTGCATAAAGAGCAATTACTTCAGCTACTTCCCATGATGCTATCAATCAGATATGATGAACACAACAACACCAGCTTGACCTTGGATTATCTTTTTGGCAAGAAAACAGGTAGAAGGTTTTGATAATGGCCCCTCAATCATCCCCGTTAGGTGGCGTTAATCATTCTCGGATGCCACCATCAATTCTGGCCAAACTTCCTGTTTGTGACAACTCTCTCAGTCATATCCATCCCCTTCTTTTTATAAATAATAATTCACTTCTTCACAAAAATGAAAACCCATTTAAGTTCTCTTGATCAGAAAAAGTTATCACTAAAAAACTTATTGTTTCGAGTAAAAACCCTGAATGTCACGGTTTAAAAAAAAATCATGAATTCAGTATTCATATTTTCTTTAACTTGTGAAAAACTTCTCGTAAAACAAAAATGTGAAACTCAATAAATCAATACGGACTATGCTTTTACAAGTTGGAGTGGAACGTGACACTGAGCATATGAAAACTCAATAAATCAATACGAACTATGCTTTTACAAGTTGGGGTGGAATGTAACACTGAGCATATGAAAGCTTAATTTGGCTCTTAACATGTCGTGTAAATTATGGCCATGGCATACAGGAATAGAGGACAAACAATGAAATAGTCATTTACTTCCTGTTCAGGGGGTACTCCCTGGATTACTTCACTTCACAAGAATCAATAACAAAGAAGAAAAAATGTAGTATCATCAGCAGATATCCTTTAACTTGGAAACTACTCAATCTGGGAATCGCGTTGGGAGGAGGAGAAGCCAAAGCAAAGCTTGAGAAAACATATGGCAGATATATACTTTTAAGACCAGTTAGATTGAAGATAGGTACCATTCCAACTCCTTTTGGGGACATAACCACTGTAAGTTGTCAGAAGTTTCGTCTTCACCTTCCATCATGCTTAATGATTAAAGGGTGTCCAAAGCCACATGACTCAAAAAAAAAAAAAAAACACAAAAGAAGATGCACCCAATTCACTTTATTTTCCCACATTAACATGCCCCTGTTGCAGGCACCGTTCACATCCCACTCCCAGTATTGAAAATCCTACCCAATAAAGGTAGGTTCCCTAAAGATGTCTAAAAAGGTTGAACCACTGTTCACATGCATAGGAAATTAGGGCCCCTATTCATCAAAGCATTACTTACTCTGATTAAGGCTGTTCATTATGATCCCAGAACATAACATGGTCTATGTTGATATATTAAAGAAATCTTCACATACGTCGATCAAGATCAAACTCGACTTGATTATTTTATAATTAATCTGAAACAATCGCCGTTTCGTTACGTTGACACGAGAGTCTATGAATGAGGTAAGATTAATTTAATCACTTAATTAATGTACGAGAAATCTATTTGTTTACGCCAAACTTAGAATATGATTTTTTTTTTATATTCTCCCTTCTAATTAGGCCATGAGAGGTATTTAGATGATTGCCAATATCTGTTGACATGAGATTCTGAGAATTCCCAATGAAATTTTTTAATCAGAACATGAAATAATGATTGCATTGCTGCTTAAAAAAAGGCAAATATTAACTTTTAATGCAAAAAAATTATATTATTCTTGGGAATATTGGTAAAACCCCTAATTATAATATTCCAGACAAACTTTATAGTGCATGGTCATGGGTTCCATTTAGGAGACATCTTCATGAAAATTCTTGCCTTTTTTAATTAATGATGTTTGCTAATTGCTACTCCAGAGACTCCTTGGAAGGATAATTATCAAAGCATTTTTGTAAACTATATTTCTTAAACTTGGAAATTGATTCATTAAACAAATAAAAAATTACTTTCTCCTTATTTTTTTTTATTTTCATGAAGATTAAGATAAAAAATTTGATCTTAATATATTTTATATTAAAAATTAAAATTTTTTAATTATATAAAAATTTTGACATGAATCTCACATCTGTAAAAAATGATACAAGTAATGAGTTCATAAATAAAAGTTTTTCTATGTGTTTTTTGAGTTGAAATTATGAGTCAGTGACAAGTAGTATTAGAGTTTACCTAATTGTTAACTAATGTGAGATTCCATGAGAGATAACAGGATCGAAATAGACCAAATCAAAGTAACCAACAATCGGTGAAGTTCGTCGTCCCTCAATTTTTATTGTTTTATATATAAAATTTAAGATATACAAATTTATAATCTTGTATGATTGTCGTTTAGTCATTTCTCATGCAAAATTCTAAATCTATCATTGAAAGTAAGTTTTTTTTTTTTATAGTTTAAAGAACAAGTGCAACGTTTAAGGGTGGACCTCTACTATGACAAGCGGTATCACATGACATCATTTATTTACTGAAATGTCAAAATTTTCTGTTTTGTTGTATTACTTATGTTAGAGTTTTAAATAATTAATGATGTTAATGGACCTATTAATTTTTTTATAATTTTGTAAAGAATAAAGTCAAAAACTCTAAGTCAAAGTAGATTTATCAAAAAGTTATTTATATATTAATATTTAAATACTACATGAAAAGAAATAATTTCTTTTTATAATTTAATTATTAATTTTTTTAATTATTATTATTTTAATTATAATACCATTTAAAAAAAATTCTGAATCTAAGAGATAACAACATGCATGAATCGTGATACAAACATGTATTAAGGAAATTATAAACAATAGTAAAATACCTAAACTTTCTAAATTTTAATCTAAATTTCGAGTAAATTTATTAGTTTTTAAAATGAGCATTTCATTCAAAAAAAATCTTCTGCTGAACATATAAATCAAATTATTAATCAACAATTAATATTTTTATTAGTTTGATGGCTTGATAATTTTAGGAGAATAATTTTACCCTTTATTATATAACACTAATTAAAAAATTTCCTAAATCAAAAAGATAATAATATGCATGAATTGACACAAACATGTATTATAAGGAAACTATAAACAATGAATTAATGAGAATCCCACTATCGGGAACAGTTTGGATTGTTGCAGAAGTTCTGTGATTGGGAACCAGCAAAGCTGCTGGAAAAATGAAAAGAGAAACTCGAGTCTCAAAAGTCGACAAATTATCGTACTCCGAGGCAGGCTTTAGCCATGGCTAGAGGGATATTACAAAGTGAGAATGAACTTAGCATACAAATGAAGAAAACCACAAAGTGTGAACTGGAAGCAAGTAATCTTATCCACTTAGACAAAAAATAATTATTATTATTTCTTTTTTTAATTTTTATTTATAGTTATACAAATTATTTACTAATAAATTTGTCATTGTAATTTTATAAATTATTGTTGTTTCTAATAAATACATGTTTATATATCAAAATTAATCATGTGATATTAACTTAAAAATACTAAAATATTATAATAAATGATGACATTCTTATTAAATATTTTACCTTTAACATCGTGCAATTTAAATAATAATAAATGATATTTTGATTAATGACAATCAATCAATTAATTGTTAGTTATAATGTATTATTTATTTTAAATTATAAAAATTTGATTAAATATAATAAAATAATGAGAGTTTATTTAAATTTTTTTAAATAATTTAATGTTTTTTAAATTATTTTGCAAATGAACCAACAATTTCCTTTTCAAACGCATTAATTTAAATAAGTCAAACAAAAACAAACAAAATCGAATAATTTTTTGATTCCAAAAAATGAGAAAAAAATATAAACAAACAACGAAAAGCCAAGTTTAAACAGAAATTGGTAAATTAAAACTAAAATCTATAATATTGATCTAAACTATATATATATATATACACACACAATAATTGCAAAGGGTTAAATCAAGTGGGGTCCCAATGTTGGCAATAGGGCCCATTTAGCACATAAAATTAGGGGGAAAGTTACAAGCAATAAGGTTCCAATCTCGCCGGGATTGGGTGGCCTTTTTTCCATTTTTTTTCTTTTCATTTTATTTCTAAAATTATTAAAACTTTTTTTTTTTTGTGTTTGG
Source organism: Theobroma grandiflorum (assembly GCA_036013995.1). Classification (NCBI taxonomy): domain Eukaryota; kingdom Viridiplantae; phylum Streptophyta; class Magnoliopsida; order Malvales; family Malvaceae; genus Theobroma; species Theobroma grandiflorum. The sequence goes on from CP142133.1 coordinate 31,352,861, forward strand.
TTGTTTGACTTATTTCTCTTTGCCTTTGCCTTTATCTCACGACAAGGTTAGCGGGGGCCACGTTACCGTTATGATTAATCTCCCTCCACTTATAAATTTATTCAAATACAAAAAAAAAAAAGAAAAGAAAAACACGTTTGATTCGTGTGGATTACGTGAAATTAGAATTACCTATTTGCCCTTGTTTAAAATATTCGATTATGAATCATTAAAGGATGGTTTGTTACTAGTTGTAATTACCCATCTACCCTTTTTTAATGCTATCAAGTTTGTAAAAGAAATTAAAGTCTTTTTATTTCTTACTTGTTAGTCATGCAAAGCAGTGGAACCTAACCCCCTCCCCCCTCCCCCCCCCCCCCCCCCCCTAAAAAAAACACCCAATATTATTTGCCTTAGAATGGATAAATATTTTTTTGGGACTTAGATTTTAATACAAAATATTTTTAAAAAAAATTTAAAAATATTTTTTATTACGTCCAATTAAGCTTATATACTTTTATTTTAGATTAAATAAACACTTATAATTAAAAGTTGATTAATTATCATTAATCAAACCATTGCTCATCATTTTAAACTCACATTACATTAACGCGGCATTTACATGAAAGATAAAAATGTTAAATGGTTATATCACCATACCACATTATCATTCATTATGACATGTCAACATATTATATTAATATCATATAATATAAAATAACAAATAACAATTTGACTAATGATTCGTTCGTTAACCGTTAATCATAAGAACCTTTTTATTCATATGATTTTTAGATATTCAGTCTAGATATTATTAAATTAGAGTAATGGCATACTTTTATTTTTTTTTTCAAAAAAAATCTATTCATACACTTAATGAGTGCCATTGCTTTGTAATCAAATAGAATAATTTAATTGCTAATCGTATAAGTTCCTAAATTAAGGATTAGTAGTTAGGTTCAATTCAAACCCTAATTATTCAAACTAGTTCCCTCCATTATTCCAAGATCATATTAACAAACCTTTGACTTTATAAACACCTAATCATATCATCATTTGTAGTCATGCACATAACAATTTTGAATTTAAAAACAAGCCTTTTGAATTTTGATAATTTCAAACTAAAAAAATTATAAAAAAAAAGAAAAAAAAAGACCCAAAGGACAAAATTTGTTTCCATATCCTTTTCAATTCCATTATCTTCACAAGTCAAAGAAACGTTCATACAAGAAACGTACCGTTTTGGGCAAATCAAAAGCAAGCATCTACCTTTCCCTTGATGTGTAAACTAATCATTGCAAAGGGACCACATCTAGACCCACACATACGTCATGGGGTCATCAACATTAACTAATTAATCCGCACAATTAATTTTATCTTAATCCATGATTAAATGACTAAGTAACTGAAAATGCTTAGGAAAGTTTGGATTATACTTGGGTTTGAAGTTAAATTAATTATGATTAAAAGAAAAGGGAAAGACACATACGTTTAGAGGATCGATTGAAAGTGAAGAATTAGTTAAAACTTAGATATGACTTATTAATTTTTGAGATCTACCTACCTGCCAAGGTGTATTCCAATGAATGTAGTAGGTTGTAACCAACCAAAGAAAGAAAATAAATAAATAAATAATGAATTTGATATTACAACAAAAGGGAAGAATTCCCGTCAAGATTACTTGCATCTTATTAAGTGTGTAACTGGTTTTATAAGTGGCAGAATCACGATTAATAGAAATTCAGTTTTTTTTTCGTTTCGATTCGTAAAAAAAAAAATTACACACATCTTATTAAATTGTGTTAACATTATTGTTAAGATAATATTTTCATGGTTTAATATAATTTTATGGAGATATTTTTGGTCCTTATCTTGATTTTTACGGATATTAAAATAGAAGTTTTGATTATGATATATTTTATATTATTTTTTTACAAAAAACTTATAATATAAATGTTTAATTAAAAAATCATAAAATTAAATTTAGAATATAAATGTTATTTTGTAATATTTGAAAAAGAAAAGATGGATATGGAAAAAAAGCAAAAAGAGTAATAATAATGAAATTAAAAATATTGCTATCTTTATGTCAAATTTTCATAATATTGTTAAATTTATCTATAATTAGCTAATTCATAATTTAACATTTCCAAAAATAAATTTGTAATTTAACATACTATGAACTCAAAGATTAGCTTTAACAAATTGCTTAGTACTAACTTTGAATCATTTTCATCAAATTACTCTCTTACCTACTTATGCATTAAAACTTTTTATTTTCCAAACATTTTATTGGATGATAGAGATGTTTGGTTAGATTATGAATATAAATTATGATTGTAATAGTTTTTGAAAGCTATGTATTATTATTATAATTAATAATAATTAAAAAATTAAAAGCTTCGATAGTATATTAGTGTAAGTGTTATGAATATTATATTAGTAAAAGTTGAAATAAATCTTAAACTTATAAGTAAAAATAAATACGATTTTTAAGTTAAAAATATGAATTTCTGAAAATAAAATTAAAAATTATTCAATTTTCATTGATGTGGGATTTTTCATGAAAAATATCAGAGTCAAGGTAAGTTGGAATAATGATGGACCCCTTTATGCATGTGTTTTAGATAAGGACATAAATCGTTACATAGATACGATTTAAATATATGTTGTTTAATATAATTAAGAAGGGCAAAAAAGGAATTTAATAAAATTTCAAACAGTCGGACTAATAACGGTAATTTTATCCAAATTCCCGACCTAATCCAAAGCCTTTCAGCTTTTTCAGGTCCCTAACGCCTGCATTTCGATTCCGCCAGCTCTTACTACTTTTTATTTCCCAAAAACAACCTTTTATTTTTTAAATTATTTTAATCAATTAGTCCTTCCTTATTTTATTCTTAAATAAATTAAGAAAAATTTTATTTAAACCCTCTTGATCAGATCCAAACCGTTTCTTTTTTCCATCTTTCTTTCTGTTTCTTTGTTTTTTTAATTTAATTTAATTTTCTGATAAAACCCAAACCAAAACAGAAAAAACAAGAACAAGAGGAAGAAGAAGAAGAAGAGGAAGAAGAAGCTCAATATTAACAGTTTTGGTTTGCTTGTTTTTGTTTGGGAAAGGTTTGTTTCTCAACAACCTTAAATCTTCACCCTTTTTTTTTTTAATTTTTCGTTTTTAAAAAGCCGCGGCTTTTTCTTTCTTGTTCGTCTTTCTTTTTTAGCAAATGCAAGTTCTTCCCGCAGTTTCGATTTCCGTTTCTTTCAACGGTATCCGAAACGTTTCAATTCTCCGTTCACTAATTTTTTTTGTCACCTCAAAAATTCCGCTGCTTCAATCTTATTCTGACGTTTTTTTAGCGAAGTAATTAATTTGAATTTCTAGAAAGAAAAAACACTTTTTTTGTTTTTTTTTTTTGAATTTAAACATGATGTTATCGGCGTCGCCGACGAGTTTAGCGAAAAGTTCGCTAGAAGAAATGTTAGACTCTCTCCGGCGACGAGACGAGGCCGAGAAGCCCAAAGACTTACCACCGGCTTTACCGGCCAGGCCCACATCCAAGGCTCGACTTCCCTCGGCTCGCCGGTCCCTTCCGACGAGCTTCAAAGTCGATGCCAATGGCGAAACGGGAGGGAATTGCGGTGAAAACGGTGGCGGTTTAAGTGAAGTGAGAGGGAAAGAGGAAGGCAAAAGGAAGGAGAAGGAGTTGGGAGTGAAGAGGAATAGCTTTGGGAGCAAGAAAATGAGGAAAGATGTCAATGTGGATTCCCCGTATAATATGGAGGCAGTGGAAGGGAAGAAAGGGGAGGAAAAGGAGGGGAAAAGTAGGGTTTCGGATGCAAAAGTTGAGGTGGAGGAAGGAGGGAAAGGGAAGGCGGAGTGGGAGGAGAATGACAATATTGAGTATTTTATTAAGAAAGTAAGTAATAAGCGGAAATTAGTTTTTGCTTGCTTTTCCTCTTTATCATATTATGTTTCAGTGTGCTTAGGAAGAGTTTTTATAAGCTCCACATTGATATTAATTTTTAATTTTAAAACTACGTGGGAAGTAGTTAATAAGCATAGGGGAAATATGGAATTTTAAGAGACGAGAAATTTGAAGATTTGATTTACTTTGATTGTTTTTTTTGTTGTTAATATTTTTATCACTATTAATAATGTCTAACTGTGTAAAAAATGAAGCTTTTGTTTAGTGTGCTTAGGGTTTATAACTCAGGAAGTATGTGGTTTATCTGGATTGAGTGATGAAAATTTCAATATAATTATGATTTCTCATGATGGGTAGGTGTGCCCAACATAGTAGGAGGTTGGTTTTAGTTTTATAGACATGAGGTTAGTTTCCAGAGATGAAATTGAAGTTCAAAGATTATGTAGAGCCTATTGTTTTACTTCACAAATAAATGGTTGACATGAACTTTGAGACTATTACTTAAGTTCTTGTGTTAAAACATGAAAAATGTGGGAGCATTGGCTTGGACATTTTTTTTTATCTTCTGTAAAAATGATTAGTAGTGTAGGTAAATATATTTGATTTAAAAAAAAATAAACTCTTATTTATTGCGGGAGGATATGGTTTCAGAAACTTCTTGTTTGGTGCCGGCTATCCAATGGGGTGTGGCAATCGGGAACTATACAATCTACTTCAGGAGAGGATTCATTTGTCTCCCTCTCCAATGGAAATGTAAGTTCATATATGTCATGATTTCTTGAAATTGTATTATTAATCTTAAGTATTCCTTTTGGCTGGGGTGTATGACTTATGTTTTATCATTGTTATAGGTTGTAAAAGTCTCTACCAGTGAGCTCTTACCTGCAAACCCAGAAATTTTGGAGGGTGTGGATGATCTCATACAGCTTAGTTATTTGAATGAGCCATCAGTTGTTCACAATCTTAAGTACAGATATTCCCATGATATGATATATGTAAGCACTAAGAAGGATATATCCCTTGCTCATGTACTTATTAATGAGGATTATCGCTACTTCTGCACTTCATTTACAAATTTTTTATTTATGTAGAGTAAAGCAGGTCCAGTTTTGATTGCAGTCAACCCCTTCAAAGATGTAAAAATTTATGGGAAGGATTTTTTCACAGCCTATAGACAGAAAGCTACAGACAGCCCTCATGTTTTTGCTATAGCAGACACTGCTTATAACGAGATGATGAATGGTGTGAATGAAACCATTCTTTCTTTTTCTTTCTGAAGTTAGCTTAAAAAAGTGAGAATTTGCTTGCAGTGTTGTAATAACTTGTTTCTAATGCTCTATTTATTGTCTGTAATTAATATTTTGCAGATGGAGTAAATCAGTCTATAATCATAAGGTTAGTTGGATATTTTAGTATTTTTAATTATATATGATATTGTAATACTTGTGTTGGTCTTGAAGCACATTTTTTATTTTCTATGAACTGTAGAATTACAGAATCTATATTCTTCTTGCAGCGGGGAAAGCGGGGCTGGGAAAACTGAGACAGCAAAATTTGCAATGCAGTACCTAGCTGCACTTGGAGGTGGCAGTGGTGGGATAGAGTGTGAAATCCTTCAGGCAAATTGTATACTTGAAGCATTTGGGAATGCAAAGACATCTAGGAATGAAAACTCTAGCCGATTTGTGAGTTATTTTTTTTCCCCTCATTCATTTTTACCTTTTTCCCTGCTGAGGTAAATCTATATAAATTGTATCTCATGGCTTGAAAAATCTTTACTGATATTACCTTGTAATTTTTTAATGACCAGTTTCTGGTTTGGTTTATCCTGTATTTCATATCTGGTATAGCTCAGAAAAGTATATCTTTTTAATTGCTCTGTTAACTGAACTGGTGCAGGGGAAACTTATCGAAATTCATTTTACCACATTAGGGAAGATGTCTGGTGCCAAGATTCAAACTTGTAAGCATGTTGAAATTGAAACAATTGCTGTTATTGCTTGATATCCTATAATAAATACTATGCATTTAATTCTGGTGACTGACTTGATTTTGTGCTAATGTTGATTCACAAACAATTCTGGATAGTTCTTCTGGAAAAGGTGACTTACTGGCCCAATTACACTTTATGTTGGATTGTACATTCATTATCATGTATAATATCTGATGTGGACATTTTTTATGCCTCGTTTGAGCAGTCAAGAGTAGTTCAGCTGGCTGCTGGTGAAAGGTCATACCATATATTTTATCAACTTTGTGCTGGTGCTCCACCAACTCTAAGAGGTACTATTTCATTTTATAGTATTTCGCAGTCTATGCACGTTCAGAACAGTTTTGGAGTCTGAATAACATTTGGCTGAGCCCTATACCTATATGGCACCATGCTTGCACTTGTTATTTCTTGGAACTGTGGAGCTTACTTTTAAGAAGTCATCGTATCATACCATTTAAATCTCTAGGTTGCTCAAGTTATTCTTGCCAGATGGCCATTTGTTCACTAGATTGAATCAATTAAATATTATGGCTCATATATCTATTATAGAAAGCCAGAACCCCTCACCATTTCTTTTTAACTAGACATAAATACATCATACTGTTCATAATTCTAGCATGCAGTTAACCTATTCGCTTGAATCTGTGAAATGTATTTCTGATCCTTGGAATCATGTCTTTGCAGAGAGACTGAATCTTAAAATGGCTAATGAGTACAACTATCTTGTCCAGAGTGACTGCTTGGTGATTGATGGTGTTGACGATGCTCAGAAATTCCATAAGCTTATGGTAAATCAGAAGACTAGATTTTAATGTTTCCATCAATACTGCAGGCATTTCTTTTCCATTTAATTTCTGTCTCATTGGCTTTGAAGTGTAATAGATTCCCCATATCTGCAGGAAGCCTTGGACATTGTTCAAATTTGCAAAGAAGAGCAAGAGCAAGCATTGAAAATGCTTGCTGTAGTGTTGTGGCTGGGAAATATATCGTTTCAAGTAATTGACAATGAAAATCATGTGGAGGCATTGGCTGATGAAGGTACTAATATTGATTTTAGCTTTGCTATGACACTTCTTCAGCAAGTATTTTGCATTTGATATTGTATCTAGGAATTTTTCATTCTGTTTCCTTCTTCTTGGCAAAAAGAGGAAAGAAAAGAAACTAGGATTCTTCTTTTTTGTAGCTTGTACTATTAGTGATAGTTGTTTCAAGAAGCTCCTACTTTGGAAGGACTCTTTTACTAATTTTATGCATTTAAGTTTTAAGCAACAAGATATTGTCCTGCAGATGCATTGTCTCCTTAAATTTTCTGATAAACTGTGCCAATGTACATGTTCCAAAAAATGATATTGTCTTGCAGGTGCATTGTCTCCTTAAATTTTCTAATAACTGTGCCGATGAACATGGTCCAAACTTTATCAAAGTTTTATTGGCCTATTACTTTAGATGAACTTTTAAGTGACCCATACATTTTTATAATGCTCCAAAGTATTTTGTCAATTGTTTCAGCATAGGCATTACCGAATGACTATCTGTCACTATTATCCTCTGGAGCTGAAGGATTGTTCTGAGCTCATTATATATGATAAAATACGTATTTGTAAGATACATATGCTATAAAGACTTGATCATATGGGATTTTTGTCATCACCAGTAGTTTTATGTCTGCTAGATTGCTTGGTTGTTGTGTTCGTTTAAGTTAAATATTTAGTTAGCCTTTTGTTTTGCACTTATGTGCATGTTTGTTAATAAGTTGTGTTTGTACTTGTTGGAGACTGAAAAAGGATTACATTGTAAGATACTTATTTGTGTGATCAATTTTTATTCCTTGTTGCAGCTTTAACCAGTGCTGCCAAACTGATGGGTTGTGCACCACATGAACTGATGCAAGCTTTATCTACTCACAGAATCCAAGCTGGCAAGGATAGTATAGCTAAAAAATTGACATTGCGGCAGGTTTGTCTTGATTAACAAAATTATTCTTCCTCAATATTCTCTTAAGTTGCATTCTATATTTCCTGCGATGACACATTGACAACATGATAATGCATTCATCGACTTGTAATTTAGGCAATTGACATGAGAGATGCATTGGCAAAATTTATCTATGCAAGCTTGTTTGACTGGCTTGTGGAACAAATCAATAAGTCACTTGAAGTGGGCAAACAGTGCACTGGCAGGTCCATAAGCATCCTTGATATTTATGGGTTTGAGTCCTTTAAGGTATGTAGGTTCTAATTAGTTGTCAGGGATTATCATTGTGAAGTTCAGTTTCTCCAACTGATAATCTTCCTCTGCTCATTTTCAGAAGAATAGCTTTGAACAGTTTTGTATAAATTATGCAAATGAGAGGTTGCAACAACACTTCAACCGGCACCTATTTAAGCTTAAGCAGGAGGTTAGCAACTCAAATCTTTTAATTGTTATAGTCTTTGGCTTCTGTAGGAGTACTTCTACCCCTCTCCCTCTTCTCCATCACTACAACAAAAATGGAAAAGAAAAGAAAGATAAAGGAAAAGACACGACAGAGGGCGAGGAATGTTGTTTTGCATATTTTGCATGTTTATGTAAAAGGAATCATCATAGTGACATTCTCTAACGGTATTTGAATGTATTCTAGTTGTGTCATGTATCAAGCGAATGGTAAGCTTTCTGGAAATATTTGATTTTGAATTACTTAAATGCGGACTGAAGTATATATTTTGAAATCTGAAAATGAAGGAAAAGCCTTGCTCCTTCCATTGTATTTACTTTGTGTAATGCCTTCACTTATGATTGGCACACCATGTGTTTGTTTGATATGCATGTAAGGAGGTTTGGGTTTAATATGCACTACTTGTTGTAGGGACCAAGGACTGTAGAAAATTTTTTTTACACCACTTGCATTTTGTGGTTGAAAGAGAACATGCATCTTATATGATGCTGTTGTGAAGTGCAAGATTTAAAGTGGGAGCTTATTGGTGCTAGTCTTGATATCTTTTGTCATGTAAACTGCTTGGAGGATGTTATTCCACATTCTGACAGATTTCTATGTCATATGAGAACCAAATATAATATGTAGTTCGCCTGGTGATTGGCCTATGGGATGGGGAGGCATTCCTTATCTTATGGCCACCTGAATCCTAAAAATCTAGTCAAGGCTGGATTCATGCCAAGTCTCAAGTATGATATCCAGAAGTTTTTCCATGGAAGTTGATTGATGCTTACACTAGAAGAAGAACACCTCTATACCCTTAAATTGGGTGTCTGGTGCCCTCCGTCTACAGGGCTTACGATTTAAATTACAGAAGCCAAAAGTTCTATATAATTTGGTTCTTGGCTGTTTATTCTATCTCTGGATTTGGTTTCTTCCCATCTCAGCAATTGTTATTTTGGCCAAATTCCTGTTATTAATAGCCACTTCTTTTTCCTTTCAGGAGTATGAATTGGATGGGATTGATTGGACTAAAGTTGATTTTGCAGACAACCAAGAGTGCTTGGACTTATTTGAGAAGGTAATTTGAAGGTTAAATAGTTTCTTTATGATCTAGGTTTGAGTTCCTTGGATTGTTTTAAGGGATTGCTGGACTCAGTTCTGTATATTATGTTGCACGTGGTTATTGCATGTGCTATGGTTTTCCTTATATTTAGAAATTGCCTTGGTCTTACTAAAGTATGTGGTCTTATGTTGTCTTAGCTTGGGTGCTAATGCGGGCTGAAGTTTTTATTTCCTTGTCATATCTGTTGCGCTGCAAGCAAAATGTTCCTGGTTAATTTGTGACTGTTCTCTTTTGGTGGTGATTTTTCAGAAACCATTAGGGCTACTTTGCTTACTGGATGAGGAATCGAATTTCCCCAATGCAACTGATTTGACCTTTGCTAATAAGTTGAAGCAGCACTTGAATGCTAATCCTTGCTTCAAAGGAGATAGAGGCAGGGCCTTCGGTGTTCGTCATTTTGCAGGAGAGGTCAGTTTTTGGTCAGCTTTTGAGGACAATTAGAATTTTTTTTTATAAAGATTTTCCTATCATTCAAATTGAAACGCAATTAATCAAGAAAGTAGGAATATCCTACATTGAAGATGGGTCTGTACATTTTTTGTGTGCTGTTATTTGTTTTCGTTTTCAAATAAAATTATTTTTGAGATATTTGAAGGTGGTCAAAATATTTGCTAGCTATTTGAAAGGGGCTAAGTTCAATAGCACATCAATTATAGCCATTGGTTAGATCTCTAAATAGAATTTGTTAATTCGGGATCTATTGTATATAAATAGGTGTAAAATTTTCTGGTCCCGGCCAAACTACAGAATGAGACTTTATAGAAATCTTGAAATGTTATTAATTACATTTGGATTTTTACAATGGCTGAGGTTTGATTCTAAACTTGTAACTCCTTGGTATTAAACATTGTTTCTTTGCCCTATTTTGAGTTAGGTTGTCTGTTTACAACTTCGGCTTTTGATGCATGCATATTCATTTTAATCTGATGTAGCTTTAGAACATTTTATTTGAACAAAGAAAGGGGGCTTGTATTTTTCAAAATTGATTGGCTTGGCAGGGTTAGTACATACTCACACCATAAGGTGCAGTTAAGAAAGTCCAATTTGTGAAAAAGGTTGAATATAGGCAAGTTTATTCAAATAGCATTGCATACTACTGAAAACATGATGCACAATGCATACATGAAATTATTGATTTTCCGAGTTCTGCCAGGTGCTCTATGATACAAATGGCTTTTTGGAAAAGAACCGAGACCCACTGAACTCTGAGTTAGTCCAACTTCTATCATCATGTAATGGCCAATTGCCACAATCATTTGCCTCTAAAATTCTTAATCAGTCTCTGAAACCAGCAACTTCATTTGATGCTCCAAAGCAAAGTGTCGGTACAAAGTTCAAGGTAAATTTGATTCCTTAATAGTTGTGATCAAAATTTATTGGTGGTTGTAATGTAAAATAAGCATACAAAGCTTTTTGCAGTATCCATTCTTTATTTGAGAAGCTTTATGACACCGAGTTGTTCTTGAAACTTCAGTAGAAGGAAGACAAAGATTTGCCTGCCCTATGAATGAAGTTATATTGATTTAATGAGTTCTTTGGTTCTTGGATGGGTTGTTGGGTAATTGATATGTACATTGGCCTTTTGATTGAACAATACTTTATGTTCCTATGGCAATGGGGTATCTAATACAGTACTAATAATATTGATCCTTGCTGCACACTGAGATGCGCCTATTACTAAAGCATGTTTTATCAATGCCGTTTTTCTTCCATCCTTGTAGGGTCAACTCTTCAAACTAATGAGCCAGTTGGAGAATACAACACCTCACTTTATTCGCTGCATAAAACCAAATTGCAAGAAGTTCCCTGGCATGTATGAAGAGGATCTTGTCTTGCAGCAGCTTAGATGGTGTGGAGTTTTAGAGATTGTTAGAATCTCAAGATCTGGATACCCTACTCGTATGACACATCAGAATTTTGCAGAAAGGTAGGGGCAAAAACCTCCTTATTTTAAGGCTTGTTTAATTTTTTATTATTCCGTCTTAACTAGTTCACCCATTAATTCTTCTCATATATTTTTAGGTATGGGTTCCTGCTCCCAGAGACCAATGCATCTCAGGATCCATTAAGTATTTCAGTTGCTGTTCTACAACAATTTAATGTCCTCCCTGAAATGTATCAAATTGGCTATACCAAACTGTATCTTCGAACTGGGCAGGTAAGTTTCTTTATTCTTTTAACGTTGTTTAACGTTTCTTTCCATTTTTATGCTGTAATTTTTCAACTTTGGTGTTCTTTCAAACACTTACTGGAAATATGTGACTTTATAGATAATTGCAAGAGCCAACCAACCTTAACCCTTGGTCTATGCATATCAAGAATTTGTACTAAGACTTCATATAAGCCCACCACTCTGTGCTAGCATAACTTACTACCTTTTCCGCTCCACCTGAACTAGGGGATCTAGGAGATATAACTTTCTCTTACTTAATGGCAGGAAATCATGTTAGGCAAATTTCTCACAATTAGTCTGTAGAAAACACTGAGAATTTTTTCAAGTGGAGCCCAAGTAACCTGGTTGATATGTAAATGTAGATGAATCTCCTGTGTTGCAAATAAAAGCCTGGACTATTTATTGGTGAAGTTCTACTAATCAGTTCCTTCGTCTCGAAATATTTGGATTACACCAAAAAACCATGACAGACTCTAGAAATCTGGTGATTAGTGCAGACATCATGCACAGCAAGTTTATACTAGTTTATTCTATATGCTTTTCCACTGAATGTTTTTTGTAGGGTCTGTACAAGTTACTAAAGCAATGTGTATCATGTTTCTGGTCTTGACTGTTTGTTGCTCCAATATTAGTAGTTGATTTTATGCAAGTGAGTTTGAACAGGTTTAGGAAAGAAGTTAATTAGAGCAAGAGTATGGGTTGCTATGTATCTCATATCATGCAAGTGACTTTAGTTAATATGATATTGTTCCTCAAAAATGTCCTCAAGTATAGGTTCTCATTCCATTTAATATATTGTAACAATTAAATATTACCAGCTCAGGGATATTGCCTCTATGTAAATTGAGTTGTTGTTCCAATTTCTTTTGGACTTAAATGGTATTTCATTAATTGAACTGAAACTTGACACTCAGAGTGGGACCTTAAAGTTAACATGCTGAGATTTGGAAAATGGAGTTTCATTCTGTTTATGATTATCTTTGTAATAGTTTTTCTGATGCTGTTATGTCTGACTGGTTTGCAGATTGGTGCATTGGAGAATAGGAGAAAACAAGTGTTGCAAGGAGTAATTGAGGTTCAGAAATACTTCCGGGGTCACCGGGCTCGTCGCCTTTTCCATGAGCTAAACAAAGAAGCAAAACATATACAATCATGTAATGAACTTCTTCAAAACAACACACTCTCAGTCAAACATAACCTTGTTTTTCCACTTCTGACAGATTCTTTGCTTGTTTTATAATTTTTTGTTGTCATGTCTGGTCATAAGTTCACATTGTTTCATACATTTAGGTTATCTTTCTGCAGGACATTTTAGACTTCGGTCTTTAAACATCTTTATCTCCAATGAACCTTTTCACACTTTAGTGGCTTGAAATGCAGATTTGTTTGTCTTTGTTGCCATAAGTTGATTCCTTTTGTAGATCATGAGAACCTATCTTTGGCAATTTAAATTGTTGGATTACTTTTTAAGTGTTTGATGTTTCCTTAACGGTGCAGTTGTCCGCGGTGAAAACATCCAAAGGAAGCATGCTGTTGAGGGAAATATGTGCTCAGCATTTGCTTCCCAATTACTTGATGAGCAGTTGACGGCAGTCATATATTTACAATCTGGTAAAATTGTTTGTTTACTAGCAAAATTTGTGGCTTTCTCATTGTCTACAGTTTTCTTACTTATTTTTCTCCAATGCAGTAATCCGTGGGTGGCTGGCCCGGAGACATTTCAATAACATGCATAATTTGAAACGGTTAAACCGCGAAAGTCTAAAATCTAGACGAAAGATGGGTAGGAGGATTTCTGAAGCAAAGGTATTCTCTACTCTCAATATTGTAAAATGCTAAGAGTGTTTTTTTAAAGATATTTTCTTACCCACATGTTTTTTACTCTTAGTTGCATGTCTTGAAGCATGCTTTACCTTCTAAATTGTCTGTAATCCATTGAGCAACTTTGAAGGACTTAAATGGTGACCCTTTTTGGCTGACCAGGACATACCACATGAGCAACAGATTCCAGTTCTGCCTTCTGTAATGGCAGAGCTTCAGAAAAGGGTTCTCAAGGCAGAAGCGATTTTGGGGCAAAAAGAACAGGAAAATGCCACATTACGGGAGCAATTACAACAAAATGAGGCAAGGTGGTTGGAGTATGAGTCAAAAATGAAATCAATGGAGGAGATGTGGCAAAAGCAAATGGCATCACTGCAAGTAAGTTTGTGTATATATACATAAATGTTAATAACATGTTTGCATTAGGGTGACTGTCGATGACCAACACAAAAGGTGTTGACAATAGTTAACTTAATTGCAAAAATAACGCGATCCTGATGATCACAGCTAATCATATCAAACTGACTCGATGACTTTAAATTACTGGCGGGATTGTAAATTTTATAGAGAGCTGATAGTACAGGCTTTACTCTGGATCATTGACTGCTGGCAAAGATTCCTTGTTATGATATGTCTCTGTCATGGCTTTAATGACATGTAAAGTCCATTTATATATATATATATATTTCTGTTTTTGTCCTAGTTATATATACACTGTTGTGAGACTTGCATGTTTAATGATTTTTTTTATGAAAATTACATGTAATAATTGCAATTATAATCTCAACAAGTAACTTTTAACATATATCCCGTTGAAGAGACCAATAAATGCATGTTTAATAATTTAATAACTTAGTTAAATTGCATTTATTGCAGTCAAGTCTTGCCGCTGCCAGAAAGAGTCTTGCTGCTGACAGTACTACTGGTCAGCTTGGAAGAGTTGAAGTTGCATCACCTCGTTGTTATGATTCTGAAGATATGTCCATGGGATCTCGAACTCCTGGTGGAAACACACCTGTCTTATATTCTGGTGCAATTCCTGATCTTGTTGGGGGAAGGGAGAATGGTTCTTTGAATGCAGTGAGCAATCTGGCAAAGGAATTCGAGCAGCGGAAACAAACATTTGATGATGATGCAAAATCTTTGATTGAGGTCAGAACGGCCCACCCAGTTTCTATTACGAATCCTGATGATGAACTCCGGAGATTAAAACTCAGATTCGAGACATGGAAGAAAGATTACAAAACGAGATTAAGGGAAACCAAGGCAAGACTACATAAACGTGGGCATCCAGAATCAGACAAAGCTCGGAGAAAATGGTGGGGGAAGCTAAGTTCAAGAGTATAGAATTGCAGTTTGAAATGATCATCAATCTCAGTTTGGTCCAAGCAATATCCAAGAGCTGTTGCCCAAAATGCCACCTGCTTCCGTTCTCAGGTACAGTTATTTACGTTTATGGCGACAATCATAAACGTTTCTATAGTCGTGGACAGTGAAGGGAGACATTGTATATCTACCGATTTTTGTTACTTGGTGGGAGGAATAATTATGTGAATAGACGAATAGCAATTTCTTGAGACTGCCTTCTTCTTCGAATAGTTCGGTTTAGTTTGTGTATATTCTGTTTCCAGTGATGTAAGGTCCAAACTTTGTAGTTCCTTGAATACAGATGAAATGAGAAATGTTCATATGCCTTTTCCCTAAATTACATTGAATCTCAGTGATACAGGGGTTTCACATTGTCGAACAATAGATACATCTCCCTTCTAATCCACACAAGCAAACATAGAACAAGTTTGATCTGGGTATTATTGATTTACGATCCAGGCACAAACTTGGTAGCATAGACCCAAGCATTGTTGGCAACAGGGTTGTCAAGGTGGTCCAACAGGTTCTCCAGGGGACCTTTTCCGGTAACAATGGCTTGGACAAAGAAACCGAACATGGAGAACATGGCTAGCCTGCCGTTCTTGATTTCTTTCACCTTGAGTTCAGCAAATGTTACAGGGTCATTAGCAAGGCCAAGAGGGTCGAAGTATTGGCCACCAGGGTAAAGGTCATTGCCCTCTCCAACACCAGGGAGACCGTTGATGCGGAATCCTTCAACGAGACCCATGAGGACGACTTGGAAGCCGAGGATGGCGAGGATGCTTTGAGCATGAACCAGGTTGGGGTTGCCTAGGTAGTCCAAGCCACCTTCTGAGAAAATTTGAGCTCCAGCTTTGAACCATACTGGTTCCTTGAAGTTCACTCGAACCCATTTCTGAAGGACTTCTGGGGTGATGCAGCCCAGTGCTCCCAACATTGCCCATCGTCCATGGATCACCTAAACATTGTTTGATTAACAAAGAACTGTTAACAGATTATAAAACCATGGCATTGGATTTAGCTTTTAAGGAAACAAACATAGTTTCAATTGCTAATTTTGAGAGAGAGAGAGAGGTTACCTCAAGAGCCCTGTTCCTGGCAAAGGCCTCAGGGTCAGCTGATAAACCGGCTGTGTCCCATCCATAGTCACCAGGGAACTCTCCAGTCAAGTATGATGGAGTCTGAGCTGAAAAGGGTCCTAAGTACTTCAGTCTGTCTGGTCCATACCACAGATCATTTCCCTACACAGTACACCCCAAAAGCAAAAACCAAACCAATCAAAACTCACCTCTGAAGGAAATCCTATAGAAACTAAAAAAAAAAAAAAAGGAAGAAAAAACGCCAAAACTTACCATTGTGTATTTGCCAGTGCCTGTAGAGACAACATCTCTGAGAGGGTTAGCATTGGAGGTTCTGTTTTGGCCAAGAAATGGGGTTGGCCTAAGGACAGTTCCAGAGCTAAGCATGGAAGCCATTGTGTCAAAGAGTCAAGAGGGGCAGTTTAATCAGTTAAAATCAGCTGGGAAATGTATGTATGGAAAGGGAAGTGAAAGCTATATATGTGGAGAAGAGAAGAAAAAGAAATGGAAGAATCAAAAGATGGGTGGTTAAGAAAGGAAGAGGTAATGAATTGTGGTGGGGATTTGGAGGCTTAAAAATAAGCCAATCAAAGGGCTGCAAAGGATTTGAAGTATCTCCAACTCATATCCTTCTATCCACATGTATTATCTCAAGGGAGAGATGGTCTGGACACGTGGCTAACACAATAAATGAGTTGCAAAAAACCATCGGTATAACATTTTGGTAAAATATTGGTAAAAAAAAATTTGGTAAAATATTGGTAAAAAAAATAAAAATAAAAAGAGGAAATTGCGGTGAGCGTGGATCGAACACGCGACCTTCAGATCTTCAGTCTGACGCTCTCCCAACTGAGCTATCCCCGCAAGTGATGTTTTACATGAGAAAAATTATAGAGAAAGTGATATTCTATCTCATTTAGGATACATTATCTATATTTAGATTCGAATCTTTGCCATTGGTATCAGAAGATTTCGACATTACATCACGTGATCAGACTTAAAAAATTATTGAACCAGTAATGCTCGGATTCGGGTCTGGGTCGCTAGGGTGACAATGACGTGTAGGATATGTCCTTCATGCGAAAAGAGTAACCATCAAGTAACAATAGCCGACTGCAGTCTGACATTTTTGAAATCTCGCAACGGTCGAATGATCTGACAGGGCAGCCGCGCTGTCCCGTTACCAAAATAACAACATTAAAACTAAAACCTTATTTTCTCACAACAAAATCCCGACCGTCCAACCCCTTCATCAACGGCCGGAACTCGACCCTCATAAAAAGAAATTATTCAAATTTCCATAGTACGCGGTCGGGAACGACACCGTATCTTCAACTCTCTCCGTTTCCCTTTGCTTTAACAGGGAAGAACCCAAAGAGCCAAACCCACCAAAAAGAATGGAAGATTTAGAGCCTTTAAATCACCTCTCAAAAAGCTTGTTGAATACTTGATTCTAATTCAAAAACCCCTTTTTTTTGCCATATAAAAAAGGGGATTCTTGAGATTAAAAGGAGATTTAAGCAGAACAGAGATAAAGAAAAAGCAATGGCTTTCAAGAACCAAAAAGATCACTGGGCATTTCTGGTAATAAATTATTACCCATATTTTGATTATATTTTGATTTTAAGTTTGGGTTTTCTTGGTTTTGATTAATTGATTAGTTTTTTTTTTATTTTTTTTGTGATTGGCAAATATTTTAATGTTTTTATTTTCTTTTCTGGGGTCTTGTTATATATATATATATATATATTAATTTTAATTTCTATGTTTCGTTGTTTCTTGGGTTCTTAAGTTTGTTACGATGTTGATCTTTTTTTTTTTTTTTGGGTTTTTAGATAGGAAAATGGATACCTTGATTGAAATGCTGATAAGGGTATGTTTGTTTGCTGGGAAAATGTAGGAAACGTGAAAAGAAAAAAAAAATAGTACTTCAAAATGTCAGATTTTCATACCACCTCAAAATTTGCAAAAAGTCGTGATTTTCCTTATTAATTTTGTTGAGACTCAAATGATGTTTGGTTTCTTGAATTGTTGTCTTGTTTTTTCTTGGTAATGAATGCTCCTTTGATCTGTTTCTGATTTTCAAACTTCTTTTGTTCACTCACTGAAAAAAATCCTTGCTTTTTGCTGATTGATACATATATATATATATATATATGTATATATATAGGAAGAAATTGAAGCACCAATGTGGGTGGATCTTACTCTAGAAGCAAAGCTAAATAGTCAAGACATGTGAGTTTCTGTTCACCTTGTTATGATTCTTGCAAGTAATTTGATAAACAAGTCATGTTTGAATCATATAGTTTTTGGTACAATGCAGTGATGGTGATTGGTTCCAAACAAGTCACCTGTAAGCATCTTTTCTTTACTCGGTTACTGTTTCATTAGCTATGGAATTGTAGTTAGTGACATTAGGGTGGTAATCTAATGCTAGTAGATTAACTTAATGTGATTTTTCAGATTCCACCATTGTTCTTCTCGCCAGTTAAAGTCTGCATTTTCATGTTCTGGTGAGGATGGGGTAAACTTAGAGTTGGACTTGGTAGGTGCATCATCACCAACACTCCCACAGTCAGTTTCAAGATCAAGAGGCAAGGACTACAGGAGCAAGAAGTGGAAAGGTAACTGTCGTGATGTTTCATTAAACAATATAAAGCTGGCGAAGGTTTTAAATGGGAAGGTTGCGAGATTGGATTCAGGTTATGGTGAGGAAATAAAACCTAAACTGAGCTTTGTAAGTTTGAAAGGTGCTTCCAGTTCAAAAACAAGTTTGGTTTCTGAAATAACTGAGAATGTCAAACCTGTATCTATCTTTGGGGGTCTGGAAAGGAGTTCAAGTCCTGTGGCAGATAAGTCAGGTGAAACCAATACAAGAAGCACAGTTACATCCGAGAGCACTCAACAACAACAGCAGCAGAAGACCTTCGAGGTATCAAGTCGAGGCTTTGGTCAAACAAGTGGGCTTTTATTGTCAGTGAGGAGTAGTCTTAGGAAAAGTTGTATTACAAGACCAGCATCAAGGGTGGAGATTAATGCTGATAGGAGGGAATCAAGAGACCGTAAATCTTCCTCCAGCAAGTCTAGTGTGGGATCATCTTCATTTTCTGGTCGTGACATTAAGAGGTCAAGTATTGCATTAATAAAGGGGAAAGAACATACCCCAGACAGCAGAAATGTAGCACGGATGACTGAAGCTGCAAAGAATAAAGTGAAACCTTCTAATATGTGCAATATATCAAATGTTAGAGGTAAAGAAGGGAATCGTAATTCTAGGACAGGAGGTCTACCAACTGTTGCAAAGCCAACTTGCCAGGAAGCCGCAAAATCAAAGGTGAGAAGCACTTGTACCTTGAGAAACTTGTGTGCTGGTGCATGTACAAATTTTCAATCTGTATTTGTCCCTCTAGTGCACAGTATATAGTTGGAGTTCTTAACATATACTCAATGCAGAGGACAATTTTCAAGTTAATTGAGGAAATAATCCTTCATTTTGACTGCATAAGCTTAGCATTCTTCCCCATCCATTTTGGCAAGGGGGGAAAACATAGAAATTGCGTTTTCTAAGCTTTATTTGGATGGATTTTCTTGTAGCTGATATATAATCATTCTCAACTGGTTTAATAAATGCCAAGAAGATGACAAATAAACCATATTCCAAACATCATATCATTGTTGAAGAACCCAAAATTGGTGTAATTTTTTGCAGGCTAATTCTCAGACTCTTCGTTCCAAACTTTCACAGCCACTTAATAAAAAGAAGTCACTTGCTGCTGCTTCAAAAGCTAGAGAGAAGGTGGGAGTTAGCAGAATTAAGAAAGTGACAGTTGCTGGGAAAGAAAATAACACAGGGGGAATTTGTCTGAGCCAGAAATGCAATGTAAAAGGCAGTGCTGATGGAGGCATGGTTGTAGGTAGAAAAGGGACAAGTCAGAGTACTTCCCAGAACGGTGGCAGAACAGGATTTTTTGTTCCCAAGGTACTGTTATACTCATCTATAGTCTCACTTTGTTTTAGCCTTTGTAGCCATGTTAAACAAATGATTTCCAATAAAAGAGGTCTGAAATGCCTGCATGAATTTCAATTGTTCCGACCTGATAAGGCCTCCTCCAATCCTTTGTTGTGGCTTATCAGATTCTCTTTTTCATATTATTCCTCGGGAAACTGCATATCTCTTATGATTTTATGTAATAATCGCAAACCTGTAAACACGGATAGAATCTATGGGAAATTGTTTTGTGCAGAAATAACCTTTTTCTTCAGATTTGATAAGCAAATTCATCTTTTGATTGTCCTTCCCTATTACAACACTTCCATACACAAATCTTGCAACATTTCGTATCTGATCTATGTATATGAACTTTTCCAACAGGGAAGAGTTGGTAATCAAAGGGAAGGGAAGAATTCCACCAATTCTACTCAAAGGGTCCATTTTCGATGAGGGCACAGAGCCGATAAAGGTCTGTATATAATGTAATTCTTACTTCTTGTAACCGTGGGAGGAGTGTGACGGCAAAGAAAGCTTTTTCGTGCCACGTTTTGGTGGTAAATTTTGGTTCTAGTGGCTTATGTGAATGTACACCTTCACTGGCCATAGTCTTCTTTTGTATACAAGCATCGAAGAATTCAAGGTGCCTTTCTGATTCTCATTTTGTTTTCGAGCCCTGTTTGAAATCTCCTCCTTTTTCACTCTCTGGCTTTTCACTTTACAAGAACATTAACATCTGAACTAAATCTCCCTCACATCAACAAATTGATACCGAAACAGGCAACAAGATTAACAGAAGAGGAAGATGAACATTCGAACAGCTTGATTATGAGGAAAACGCTACAGATCTCTTAGCCAACTTGACACTAAATTCTTGCATTGGGTACTATACATATCCAATCTGTACATTCTGTTAATCTCACAGACAAAAGCTTGGCATAATGTAGGCAATATGGATTGCTGGTAGATAGTGTTGATCTTCGATTTATCCTCGTAATCTGTGCTATGCTAGATGCTATTGATCTCGGCATTGGAATACACTACCAGATTGCTCTTCACTGGTTGCAATCAAACATGTTGCTGCTACGATGATGAAAGGGACAGCAACATGTGATGACGCTTATCTTCTCAAAGCACCATAACTTTTTGTTACCTGAGATACATGAAGAGACTGGCTGAGTCAGGGAATCCAAAAAAGTAGTGCGAGGGTTCTATAGCAAGAAGGGAAAAACAAGTTTGATATTGCCTGAGGTATTAACTACTGAATAAAATGTGTGAGCACAATTGTTTTAATTAAATCTTCAGTAATTAGAAGCAGAGACTACAGCAAAACATGTATGAAACCTGAGTAAAAGGGAGATGAAATTGAGGGGCAACAACTCTTCCAAAGGAGGGGAGCATGTCAGTGGGGCAAAGCAAAAGATACATACTAGGTTAACTACAGAAAACGACACAGCTAAAATAAGGAAAAGGAGAACAATCACTAACCCGAGGTTGAGACTTGTTAAATCTCCTTGCAATCTCTTCAGCATCATCGTCATCATCATCGGGCCTGTTCATGAACACTTTATGAACTGAAGAGTTATCAGATTTCCTTCCCCGCTTAGATGTAGATCCTCTGCCTCTTCCCCTAGGAGCTGCTCTTTTACGCCCTTTACCTTGACCAATTTCATCATTTTCCTTCACAAGATAAAAGAGTACTTATTCAGTTTGTGTTTTCATTATTTTTATATGGTATTAGGTCAACACTGACAACACAAAGCAAAGATCAACAACATAGGTGATTTTATTTTCCAAGGATAATGTATGTTTGAACAGACAATCATTTAAATAGTTTGTGACCACCATGTACCATCATATAAAGACAACCAATAGAAAAGGCAGAACGGAATATGTGCATGAAATTAACTGATTGAGAAGGTAGTCCATACCGAACTGTTGTCAACCTCATTAATTTCATATTCTTCACTTGAAGCAGAGT
This sequence comes from Theobroma grandiflorum, assembly GCA_036013995.1. Lineage (NCBI taxonomy): Eukaryota > Viridiplantae > Streptophyta > Magnoliopsida > Malvales > Malvaceae > Theobroma > Theobroma grandiflorum. The sequence continues at coordinate 31,374,711 of CP142133.1, forward strand.
CAACGTTCTCATCATCAGCAATACTTTGAACTGCAGCTGATGCAGCTACTGATGCAGATCTGCATTAGGCAAATTACCAATGAAACTTAGCTAGTGATGTAGATGTCCAAACTTTTTCAAGGAAATTATTAATTAAATTTCTAGGGCAAAAGAGATTAGGAGATACAGCATACCTCTAACAACAACTAATATTTCTTATGGTAAGCTCAGTACTTTCATTTCACATAGCAGCATCAATGGAAGCCCCAAAGAGAAAAAGATTTAAGCAATAAAATAAAGGGAGAGTTGTCTTTCCACTTTAGTGATTGATATTATATCCTATTCTTATTTCTCTGGCCATAAGTCAAATTACTTGTCAACAGGTTAGATCAAAGTGTCACCTTTGAGATTGGCGAAAACCCAATGTAGCATCAAGAGTTGTCTGCTTTAAGCCAGTAGAGCCTCTGCCTCTGCCTCTGCCCCTCCCTCTACCCCTTCCTCTGGTAGAAATTTTACTTTGACCAACTTCTGGAGCATCACGAGATGATTGAGAAGCTGTCAATGACCCTTTCCGGCCTCTATTGGCAGAGCTCAATATCTGTGCTGTGTCTTCATCATCACTAAAGGAGGCTGCACTTCCTATTCCTGTATTATTTTTACTCCTGACATTCTATAACATTGAAGAAACGGAAGTTTAGATGCAAAGAATGTTATATAAGCAACCTGAAGAAACATTTTAAACAAACAGAAAGTGGAACACATGGAATCATGGCTGGTGAACTCAGAGCAAATGTAAATTAAGATCACCTCAACGGTCTGCACACTGGATGTGAACTGCAGTGTATCCTTAGGGTGTGAAGATCTTTCCTTGACACGTTCCTGCAAAATTAACAGATAAATTAAAATATTGTCTACTATTTTCATCTATCAAAAGTACTAATAACCCCAGCAATGAGTTGGGGATATTGCTTTTAACATTAAAAGTGCAATATATATATATATATATATAAAATATAATCAACTTGAAAATTCTTGCCTCCAAGCACTCTCCAACTTTAAGAATTAAGTCTTCCTCTTCAAACTTTAAGGCATCTGAATCCTTTGCAATTTTGTTCTGTGGAATGAATAGAGTGAAGGAATCACTAACTTTGAACCAGAATATGGAAAATAAAAGAAGTAATCAGCGTCAAACCAATTAACATTCACACAACTAATACAAGCAAAAAACAATAAGATTATGTAGCCTTTTCCCACAATGCAAGGTCAGCTATATAAATCAGATAAAGCCATTGAACTCTATTTAGGAACATATCTTGAGTTAAAACCACTAAAAGCAAGGTCCTTTTTAGTACTTCCTTCCCATGTCTTCTTTGGTCTTCCCTCCCCCTTTAGACATTATGATACATTATTTTAACAGCACATAGGGTAGACTATAAGAATACTTACACGAGTTTCTTCAAGATTGTATCGCACACAGTTATAGAAAGCTAATTTGTCATCCTTGTTAACAAAATTGTGCAGTGCAACATCCAAGTCATTGACCGGAAGGATCTCCATTTTCTGCAAGATAGACATGATAAGGACCAGACTAAAGACAAAAAGGGTTCATGATAAATATATGATTGCTGTCGTGCAAGTTCTATTTAGTCCAGTAAATGAAAGAAAATTCGGTATCCGATACACTTTCCATATGCAGAAGCACTGAATCCATGCTTAGCAATCATGTGCAATTGAGTGTTGCATGCAAAATACATAATTTGTCTTCAATAGGAACAATTATTTTAAACATATTACGCATAGTAGTGCCCTCCAGGACTGCTCTAAATAAGTATTGAGTGATACATGTCATAAATAATCAAGCAAGAAGGAAACAGGGAATGCAATGTTTGATTACCAGATTGTTTTCGGCAACTAATGCTTCTATATTCTGTTGATTTAGTTCTTCAGGGCGAAGCCTTTCTGAATCATCAATTTTGGCTAAAATGCATAAAGAAACTTAAGTTAAACTCAAGTTGTTTCATTCCTTCTATAAGCTAATATCAAGCAGATTAAATTAAGAAAAAGGAAGAGCTTTGAAAATCTAAACGCTGTTCTGAGAACATGCTTATAACAAAAGATTACTCATAATAATATCTGATAGTGTTGAAAAGTGAAAATATATTTTCAATACTATGTTTGCAACTCTTGCCACATGAGCATTGTCACAAAACTTTTTACAGGCCAACTATTCATCCTTTTTTTTTTTTTCCAATTGAGTCAAGGGTTTATGTGATTAATTTCAGCAGGCAACCGGTTTATCTTCGGAAGAAAAGCAACCTATGTTCCATGCTGTGCAAAACTTACTTGTTTCTAAGTAAAATAGTTACAATTGAGTAGATTGCTAAGTCTGGATGAGTAAATTACCTTCTTTCTGACTCCTTTTAGAAGCCTTGGAGAATATAAGAATATCTTGGGGATTTGCAACCTGCAAACATTGAAGACTAATCATTTAGTACCTGAATGAGGGACTGAAAAGTTAGAACTTATTCCTCATTCAGAATGTGCCATAGCCCCAAGATACCTTCCCAACATACTTCTGCCCAAATCTTTGAGGATTTATTGTCATGAATCCAGAGTAATCAACCTATAACATCAAGCGGAAAATTGAAAAAGTTATATCTGGATGCTAGAGATACATTCTCCTCAAAATCAATAACTTATATGGTCAAGACAAGCATAGAGTAAAATATAAAGTGGAAAATTGCTCACCAAATCGGTACAAAAATTATAAAACAAAATAAAGTTACTTAGTAAGGAAAGGTCAATTTCATGAAAAGTTTCATTAAAATGAATGTAAATATACTTTATAACCCAACAGACTAAGTTATGGATGGGCAATAGTGAGAAAAAAAGGGTTTCAAACATGAGTAAGCATTTTCCAGGATGAAGTGCTAGCAACAAAGTAAGAATGATGAAAATTTTCCCAATATAGTAATAGGTTTTAAAAATGCTAATCATTAGACAACATAGAAATTTTCAAGTGAGATCCTTGATATCAGTCACCACCACACCTCTGTCAATAAAACTTCAAAAAGAAAAGGAAAAAAAGCAATTTGATTTGGATTCGAAAGACATAGGGAAAAGGCAGGGAAAGAAAAAGAGGATATAGGTGGTTAGAAAAGACAAATATTCAATAGAAATGGTGGCTGAAGATAAAACAAAATAAGAAAAGGATTTATTGGGTCTAGTTGAATTAGAGATCTTTAGCAGTCTTTCTTCAATTTCCTTTGAGAATGTGATAGTGACATGAGAATGCAGTGCCAAGGGCCAGGTTAACCTACCTCTCAAAGGTGGAACATGTTAAGGGAAAAAAAGACTAGGTGTAAAAATCAGCTCTCATAGCAGTATCAGTCACAAAACAGAGGTTGAAATTACCTTAACTCGGACTAACGGAAGCTTGAGCTCTGATCCATTAACAGCCTTCCTGTTAGACTTCTCTATTAGATTGCTGACCTAAAATAAAATTGAAGTTCTTATGTTAAATTCAATACAAGGACTTTTTTTCCACCATGGATAATCAAAGAATTTAATCTGTTAAGACTTCTGTATTAGATGATGTCACAAACTCAGAAAGCCCAAAATTCTTATCTCATGCAAGAAAAGACACTTGCCACTTTGTCCAAATGTTCAAGAATAGAGTTCTGATCATTGGCATCAATGTCAGGTTCGTCCTTTAGCACAACCTACATCATGAATATTGAGTAAGACAAAACAATTCTAATCTATTTCTTGCCTTTTCTCTAAATGATATTGCTTTACCTCTGTATATTCGAAAGGCCTCACTGATGTCAAAGGTATTTTGGTTGGACGATATTGGTTTCCCTATAACATAAGTCATCACAGTGTGAGAATCAAATGAAGAACAGATACTGCTTGTTTAAATGATAAATCCAATCTTTCACCCATATACAACCTTAATTTCTAAAAGGAGCACATGCTTTGGCTTTGATTCTCCATCAATCAGTGATGTTGCAACTGAGGAACCAGGTTGTGTAATGTGAAATCCCATCCCTGGTACTTCCTATGAAATTAAAACCAACCTTCAAATTTTTGATATCCTACAAGAGATAAACAATAAGATATGGGAAAGATTTTATAATTCCAGCACCTGAGGGTCAATAAGACATTCATGTTCATGTCCCCACACTATGAAGTCAAGGAAGCGTGGTAAGAAGTGCTCATTTATTGCATTTTTAGGGTTCATCTTTACTCTGCAAGCCACATTAGTTAAAAAGTTTTAATATGTACACAAGTGAATTTACACAATAATGTCTTTTTCTTCCACTTTTAGTTTTGGTTGTGCATGAAATAACTCAATTACAAAGTGGAACACATGCGAACATGAGACACACAAAGAGGGACATGCCCATACACGCACAGACACACATACACAACCTGTTCTGATGCAGTACCAGAATGTTGAACCAATCAGAGACTTCACACCCTTCTTGAGATTCAGGTCGCATCCATTGCACAGCATGGGGTGTCTGAGAAACCAAACATAAACCACAAACAGGTCAATAACTGAATGTCCTGGAAGTCAGGCACTAATGGGCTGTTAAAAATGTTCAATGTAAATACGTAGAGTACCTGAAACATTCTATTGAGCCGTTCATCTCGGATATTCCCAAGACCATAAAGAGCTACAGCTGTTGATCCCTGCAATGCAAAAAGAGACATAAGTTTTTCCACGAAGATACAATTACCCTTGAAACTCATGTTAATGAAATTACTAGCAGACCTTCCTGATAAGAATAGGGTAGAGAGTAATCTGTCCAACACCCGAACCCCCAAGAACCATTTTCCCAAAATAGTTCACCAGGTTACATGCTGAAAGGATATCAACTGCAGAAAGGTTGTCCTGTCACCAATAAAAAGTTAGGAACAGACTGTAAATAGTAATTTTAAGAACAGCAGACTAATTATGCAGTCTATAAAAACATGATTATCCAACAAATCAAGAAAGGAAGAAAAACAGTCCATATATACAGATTGGCATGGCATTGGGGAGGTATCAATTTATGACACGAAGATAGGATGGGACACTGAAATTGTACGGAAAATAAAAAAGAATGAGCAAGCAAGATATCTTTAAAGCGAAAAAAAACACAGGGAAAAGGGGGAAAAAAAGAAGAATAAGCATGTTTCCATAAATTTCTTACTACTCCAGCAGGATCATCATGGTTGCCATGAATACTAAATACTGGCAAGCCAACATTGAAGTGAGGATCTTCATAATTCACATGGCCAAATCTGTTGAAAAAGAAATGCTTGTTACAAACTAAATGAGTTAATCTTCAAAACATCAGTCAACAACCAGTGAAAGAGCATATTGACTGAGATATGCAAACGCATACATCTAGGAAACAAGTAAATATACTTACTTGAATAACGTTCACATAAAAACCTATATCTATTAAAAAAATTTAAGGCACAAAATCATGCTTCGACTGTTGTCACAAGAATAATCACTGTGCAAATTTACTAGCCAGATAAAAATTCGAGCCTTAGGACTTTTGGTAATAACAGGAAAGAAGTAACGTACAACTTACACATGCAATCAACAACTCATGACACCGAGAAAGAGAGAGAATAGTTACGTATTCTGAAAATTAACAGTCTGGTCGCTAACAACTTGGAACTGCACCGGTTGATCATTAAGGCAATGACGACGAAGAATCTCAATAGCCTTGACTAAAGTTGACCTCGAAGGCTTGTTTTCATGGAAAAGATCTCCACCAAGAAGTAAAAAGTCCACCTAAAACCAGATAGAAATCAGTGCCTACTTACAATAAAAAAAAGGTGAAAATTTCCTAGAAATTAAGATGCAAATCAGAAATTCCCTGTTTTTACTGGAAAAACCGTAGCGAATATAAAAAATTCAATGGAATATATCAATGAGGAAGTAAATTTAAAAAAAAAAAAAAGCAAAAAATCACATGTTTTTCCTCTGCTATTGAGCATATCTCATCAAATGCTTGAAATGAATCATGTCGTCGTACTTCATCCTTCTCCATATAGCCTAAATGACAATCCGTCGCTACAAGTATTCGAAGTGTGTTGCTAACATCCTCCCTGCAAATTTCTCCGTTCATTCTTCATATTCAAGCAATTTATTAAAAAAAAAAAAAACAAAGGAGAAATTTTACCTCCTTGAGTCGGTCATAGTGATAGATTAGCTGCGAAATTCATGAACTGCAAAACCATTTTCCAGTACTTTGCTAAGTTACGACAATGGAAAAACGGCGCGGAAATTCAAAGAGCAAAATGGGAGGAAAAATGAGAAAAAAAAAGGGGACCAGATTTTGGGGGAGACAATGACCCGATCCGAGCAATCGGACTGGTTTGATCGGGTCGGAATGTTAATTCCAGTTCAGTCCATCCCATATCGATTATAGTGGGCCTAAATTTAATTAAGGCCCACTTATTGGTCTTAAACAGCCCATGTTTTCACCTATTATACAAGCTTTCTTTGGGAATATGAAACCTAAATAGAATATTGACAAATTTTTTTTTCAAAAAATTATAAATAATTGAAGGAAAAATTATAAATAATCTGAAAATAAATTTGACCTCATAATCTGAATAAGACACAAATTCTTTACCTTGTAAAATACGTATACATCATTAATCACATAATCATGTCATTATTTTTAATCTTTTCAAATATCAAATCATTCAACATAATTCATAACCGATTGTAGTTTTAATTCGTCAGTTGAAACATCAATTTCGAAGAAAAGATAATTATGGGTAACTTCGTAATAAAGGCAAAGGTTTTTATTGTGGCAGTGATTTGCTTCTTTGCAATGCAGTACACAAAAGAAGACAAGAAATCAGACTTGATAAATCATCAAATTAATTAACTAAGAGTCAAAAAATACCAAATTTCTGATGTTAATCACCCTGAGTACTGGTGATTTCTCTTCAACTTTTAGTCTAATTTTTAATCAACTGCAATTACAAGTCCTAGTCACACACTTCATTTTTCTTTACCTTTTTTATCATAGGTTTTGACTGTATTATTGTATAGCCTCTAATGTGTAGGTCATTTTCAAGCACCTTGAATTCCTTTTCAATGTGTGGGCTAAAAATGAAATATAAGGAAACAAAAAAGAGAATCATCTAGAAATCTTTTAAGACATTGCCACCTTTATTTCCTGCCATTCACCTTCTTGATTTCTTTTTAATATAAGATATTAGATTTTAAACTATATAGAATAACAGAGAGAGAGATACATACATATATATATTTATATCAATTTAAAGTAGAAAATGTCTCAACAATTTTATCAATTCGATTTTTCTATAAAAAATAATCTGTACCCTATGTTATCCGACCTAATTAAGTAAGATTAAGATATTTTATAATCAAGTTCTGGGGATAAAACTATTACTTGTCATAGGTTATGTAGGGTTCGGGTAATGGCCTTATAATACTCACTACTCGAACTTAATTGTAAATAATAATTTTTAATATTAAAATTTAACTTTATATATTATTTTTTATTTATAAATTGCTTATTATTAATATAATACTTATAAAAATTCATTAATTGTTCTAAATATGAGTTTGAACCTTTAATTTATTCTTCATGAATTAAATTAAATTTATTAATTTAATTTTCATTAATAATAAATATAAAAAATTAATTTAAATTTATTTTTAATAGAGTATTTATAAAATTTGAGTACCTTCTTAAATAATAAAATTCAAGTTAGAGTAACTAAAAAATAATTGGTACACTATCCATTAATATTCCTAAATTCAACAATAACTATAATCATTAAATAATCATCCAATCCGACACGACAAAATTTAACATAAAATAGGAACAAGATACCTAAATTAATGGCTCTAGAGCTTCTACCTTATCATCAATATTGAATTAAGATTCCATTGGTTAGGAATTTTATTAGATTTGGAATCCTATATTATAAAGTTTCTAAGACAATTATTGGTGAAAAACCTGTTCATTATAGGTATAAGACAATTATGCAATAGGTCCTCAATTCATAGTTTCAACTTCAACGTGCACGGTTACCCATAAAAAGTTTGTGGTCAGTTATATATAGAGTGATTAATAATATCTTATCTTGGGTTGCATGTCGAAGAGACTATACAACTCTGATTTAATATATATTTGGTCACTTCTTTTGATACGTAATATTCTCTTGTTGATGTATTCACGTGATATTATTTGAAAATTTCATCGAGATTTTTTTTTATATAAAGTTATAGATATTATATGTGTCAATTAATATATTTATATACATATATATATGTATGAATTATTTCGATGATGTCAAAATTAATTATAACCGACAATATTTCATTAACTTCCTTAATGGACATGTTACAATCATTTACTTTATAGAAACCTAAGCCCAAATGGACAAAAGATTACTGCTACAAAATTGACTCTAAAACTACCGACAATCACAAAGGAAAAACCCCTAATTTTCCCCTTAAAAAACTAGATGTAAAGGACCCCTTAAGAGGAACAAAACAATATCATAAAGGAGACAAAGGAAAGAAACCATACATACAATAGTGTGATGGATGGTACGTAGCTTGACAACTTTAACTTACTCCAGCATTGGATGCTTAGAAGAAATTAATTGCCGAAAATGGGTTTCTTAGAATCTAGAAATTTCAAAAAGGTTTTTTGCTCACATTAATGGTGACAGTGAAAGACCTTAATTGAGGATGCCAAGTGGGTTTTGTTTTCTTCCCATGGCTTGTAACTTGTACGGAGCATCATCGACGAGTCTTCCCTTGAGGATTTTGTGGGAACTGGGAATACCACCAAAGTCTTCTCTGAAAGGGATTTTTCCCGAATGCATTTCCGGGAAAATTCAAAGTGAGAAACAGCCAAATGCAAGTATGGGCCATGTAGTGGTAGGATTGTTGTGAAGGGAAAGTCTAACCCAGGCTTTAATTTCGTGATCCTCAAGATCTTCTACTCGTGACCTCATTTTCCCCCCACAGTTTACTTCATTTCTAGTCCTTTTCCTCTTAAATGTACCAAGTTTTTGTGTCTATGGTTAGGTTTCATGGCTAACCTAGCTAACAACTCAAATCTACAGCACACTTAGCTAAATGAAAATTATTGGAGGGGATTACTGTATATTTGCTTGACTACCAAGGCAAAAACTTCAATTAAAAACACATGGAAAATGATATATGACTTGAACACATTCAACTTTTTCTTATCAAGTGCTAATCCGTGAGCTGGTCATAAAACTTTTAAATTTTACAAGTAAATTTAAATAGAAGAAATTATGAAAAATGACATTTCTTGATAAAAATATTTTAAAAATAACCATAAAAATAAGTTTAACTGTTTTTAGTCATATTTAGCCATGACTTGATAAAAACATATTTTAAACTATTTTAAATAAATTAAACCATTCATCACAATTTTTTTCCATTTATGTTTTGAATTTCTCTCTCACCATCCCACTCTCTCAAATTTTATCGATTTCTTTCTTCGGCATTCGTCTGCTATGCTTTCGATTTCTATCTTTGACATTCGTTTGCTATGCTTCCAATTTCTCTCTCCCGTGTTTTCATATTTTTTTTCTTTACTTTCAAGACATCAAGGAATGGTTTTGATGTGCTTGGATGGGTGGGTAGGTATTTGAAAAATTCGATTTTTAGGTATTTTGGATAAAATTAAAATGATAGAAATAATCACAGATATATAAAATAGCTTTTAATTGAATCAATTCGGGACCTAGACACCAATAAATTCAAAATTTTGAAATTTATAAACTTAGGTTTTTAAAGGAATTTTTTTTATTTTTAGTCAAAGTATGTGTTTTAGATAAAAAAATTTGTATTTTGATTTATGAAAACATATTAGAAACACTTTAATCGGTGCTAAATTATCAAAAAAATAAAAAAAATGAAAAGAGTTGAGAGAATTTGAAGTTTTTGTTCGTAAGTAACAACAACATTTTAGGCATTAAAATGTAACAAAATGTTCTTAAATATGTCGTATAATAATAATTTTTTTCAACATGGCGTATAACAACAATTGTTTTTTTAACATGACATGTAACATATTTTTGTACATAACGTATAATATATTTTTATACATGACATGTAACAATAGTATTTTTTTTTAACTTGACGTGTAACAACCTAACTATAGCATGTAATAACAATATTTTTTTCAACATAACGTGTAACAACCTAACTATGGCTTGTCATATATTTTTGTACATAGCGTGTCATAACCTAATCATGACGTGTAACAATAGTATTTTTTTTTTAACATGGCGTGTAACAACCTTTTTGAACCATAGCGTGTAACATGTTTTTGTACATGACGTGTAACAACAATATTTTTTTTAATATGGCGTATAACAACCTAACCATGGCGTGTAATAATAATATTTTTTTTAACATGGCGTGTAACAACCTAACTATGGTTTGTCACATATTTTTGTACATGACGTGTAACAACCTAACCATGACGTGTAACAACAGTATTTTTTTTCAACATGACGTGTAACAACCTAACCATAGTTTGTTACATGTTTTTGTACATAGCGTGTAACAACCTAACTATGGCTTATAACAAGCTAACCATGGCGTGTAACAATCTAACAATGGCTTGTCACATGTTTTTGTACATGACGTGTAACATCATAATCATGGCTTGTCACATATTTTTGTACATGGCGTGTAACATGTTTTTGTACATGATGTGTAACATGTTTTTGTATATGGTGTGTAACATCCTAACCATGACTTGTCAAATATTTTTATACATAGCGTATAATATATTTTTATACATGACGTGTAACATCATAGCGTGTAGTTTCATTAAGGGTAATTTTATCCAATTTAGTTAAAAATAGTTAAAATTATAAAAATGGTTATTTTTAAAAACATTTTATTTTTAAGTGTTATTTTTTAAAATACCCCATTTAAATACATGTTGCATGTTCATATGATTCGATATTCAATTTCTTTTCTTTATTGCAATCAGGTTAAAAGCTTCAAATATCTTAATAATTTAGGAGAGAATTGTAGTCCAGTAGTATTATAATAAGATAATATTATAATTTAATAAAATTATATTGATTGAATTTTTTTATAATTGAGAGAAAAGGAATTTGAATTTTACTTTTTATACGAAGATTATACATCAGTTAATGAACCAAATGCTCGAATGTATTATATTAATTGAACTTGTTCTTTGTATAATTATTGTAATTATGCAAACATTTTAGATGGAAATTAATAGTGAGTTTAGAGTTGAATAGAGAGAGAGAGTGTTGCCGTAGCTAGTTGCAATTGCATGGACATAGATATCAGGTTGGTTGGGAATGCACATAGCTGGAAAGGTATGGTCCAAATAGATATGGTTGGTCTTCCTCGAAACATATGTTTCTGTTAAAGCAGTGAAAATGGATAAATAAAAGCATACTCAAATTGTGTACTACAATCAGCTGATAAGATCGCACTAAGTAATCGTGTCACATCTCCAAGGACTAGCATTTGTACGAGGACATAGCTGTCAATAATTACGGGCATTCCTGTGTAATTAATTTTCTATCAATTTTGCACGATGGAAACCAGTGGAAAATCTTTATGCATAATATTAAATACTATGCCATGCATAAATTATGCTTATTAAAATTAAATACCAATTACTGTTCACATATTTAATTTCTTTATTTTTATTTTATTTATTAATTTATTTTGCCTTCTGGTTTTTCGATTTGAAAGAGATAAAGAAGAAGAATCATTGCCTCAATCATGCAAGATCATTGCTCGTGCAGCACGAAGGCACCCACATGGGAGGATGAAGGTCTTGTGACAATGGTCAGATATATAGGGCCAAACTGTTGTACTAATAAAGACTCATCTTTGATCCTTTAAAAACAATTAGCATGCCTTTTTCCTGGTTGCATCCCCATTATATGTAAGGTCTGCAACCCTGCACGAGGAGCAATAATTTTCCTTTTCCGTGGAGACATGGAGAGTGACACAAGATCGTTACCATATCTCTTAAAGATTAATTTGATAGAATGTACAACATCATCGTTTATAAATTTTACAAAAACTCTTCTACTTGCTTGATATGGGCCTACTTATTTTTTTTTGGAAATGTTTGGTATAACAACAAGAACTCTCACATGAAATTCATTGAAATTTAATTATAAAATTAGTTAAATTTAATATTTAAGATTTAAACTAAGATTGTATAATATAAAAAAAGATATCGAAAAATTTGAGAGTTTAACTTGTGGACTGAATTGAGGATCAAATCGTACATATCAATATTAATTATAATACAATAATTAAGGGGAAAACAAATATTCTTAAAATTACTTTAAATTTCGAAATAAAAATAGGTGGTGGGGATTAATTATTTGCACTTTGTTCGTCCCCTTCAAATCTTTTAAAAAGATTCTGTACAACAAGGAGTTTTAGAATAATACTCTAATGACTGTATATTAGTTTTTACTTTGAATGTTTCTTCATTAACAGCAATAATCCTGTGCATATATAATCAAGTTTTGGAAGTATTATAAAAACGAATATTGGTATAGAAAAAAATCTTTATAACTGTAGTAAATAGAATTACAAAGAATCGTAACTGTATCGAATATTTGGTTGGTGAATACAATTATATATCTTTTATTAAAAAAAATCGAGAAATTAACATGCATTGTTGGAAAGAACTCTAACTAGTTAGGAGTGAGAGGTTCAATCAAGAACCTTCCTCTCTCATCCTTTCTTTTCCTTACTTTTTATAATCAAATTTTGTTATGATCACAAAAGTCCATACTTTAGTCCAATAATCTCACATGTTGTTTTCGGTACCTAACCATATGAGAGAGAAAAACATATAGAAACAAGAGAAAGAATATCAAAACCTTATTATTATTATTATTATTATTATTATTATTAATTTATTTTTACTAATAATCATAGGCAAAAGAGGGATATACATGAATGGGTTTATTATGTTATATATATTCATATATATAAATATATTTTGGAAGATATAATTGATGAGCAAACAAACAAAAAATACGAAGCTGCATGGAACCTGTGTTGCTTAAACTTATCTGTGAATAAGACCATATACCCCTTCCACTCTATCACCAAGTCTCTTTCTACACCCTCCTCCTTGCCTCTCTTACTTCCATCCTTCCTTTGGTTGCTTTTATCTCTTGTTCTCCCCGAAGTACCCTCCAAACCAAATATGATCTCTATTTTCGTTTCTTTTCTCTAGAACCTTTCCCTCCTTTGTCAAAATAATTTGTTTTTTTTTTTCCTTTTTGGTATCTTTTCGACACATACGGTTTATTTCGACTTACATAATCGGCACACACCGTTTCGTAAATATCACTATTATTAATCGAAATATAAAAAATTTTAACTGTAGAACTACGTTTGTTCCGGACATTCCGAACATGTTGTTTTCGATGATTTTACGTGTTCGATCGGTGGAACATACATTGCTTAGGCTTATTTGGACCTACTTTTTACCAAACAAAAACTATAAAAATTGCAATAACTACATGATCTCTGCCTGTGAAATTTGTTGGTTATATTTATGAGCATTTAAGACTTTGAGAGGGAAAGGGGAAAGAGGGAGGAAGGTGGGTATGGAGTTTATTCCTCCTTAAATTCCTCTACAAAATAAATAAATAAATAAACAGCCAAATCATTATTTTCATTAAATTGTGAAAGCTATAAGTAACGTTACGAGGACAACAATGTAGGTGTGGCAAATAATTGAAGAGAAAACTATTTGTAGATATGATGGCATATCTTGAAATTCGAGAGCTGTGGTGGACAGTATAAGGACAATAGTGTTGGTGTAGACTTAAATTACTTGGTGGTAGTTATATAAAATAATATTCCCTTAGTTCTTAATTTTTTTCCATTATTTAATTTCTTTGGATTTTCCTTAAAATTAAGTTCCCTTTTTTTCTTTATTTTGGACACTAAATTTAAAATAAGAACAAATTTATTTTAATACGAAATCGAAAACCAAGATATTTTCTATTGTGGATATGTAAATGACATAAACATTTCAAATAATTGAGAAATTTTGTAGACCATGTTTTGATGAAAGGAATGATCTTATCTAGTTAGAATAGAAGAAGAGAAAATTTTGTATCATGAAAGAGAATGAAATTGAAGCAAATTAATTTTCAAAAATTGATTCAATTTTACATCAATTTTTTGAAAATTTTCGTTTTATTAATTCAGTGGGTAAAAAAACTAACATATATAATTATATACACACACGTGTAAATATGTGTTGAAATGAGATTCATGTGGTGAATAAATAATGAGATGTTTAGAGAATTTGATTAATTAATAGCCAATTAGTGAAAAAAGAGAATCAAATCTTGAAGTCTAATGATTGCTAAACTAAGAATCCAACTCTCTTAAACAATGTATATCCTTAGATTAATTAATTAATTAATCAAACATTATTAAATTTTATATAAAGTTGGACCTTTTTGGCTTTAGCTAATAGATCCTGAAGCTTCCTTTTTGTATGAAAAGATGGTGTACAAATGTCTAGCACAATGAAGTCACGTTTTAACAAATGGGGTTTTTTTTTTTTTTTTGCAAATACATAATTTGTGCCCATTTTAGTGGTGGTACCTTTGGTTGTTCTTCAATTGCCTAAGCAAATTTTCATGGGATTTTGAAAAAAAGATTGAAAAAGGGAATATATTATGTATATATAACAACAAAGGTTTTTATATGTGTATATACAAAAAACTAAGTCATATGGATCAGCCCTTTACACTTTCACTTCTTTATTTATTTTTTACTTTGGGGAGGTGCACTTTCTTGCCCTCTTGAGCTTTATGCATGCCTTCGTGTGAATGGGTTTAGTGAAAAAGCCTCCAAAAAGTTGTTAAGAATTTAGACAAAAGTAAGAAGTTGCACACATAGCACTCATTTAAAGCAAGCTATAGTACATTATTAAGTCATGAAATGTTTCTGAGGTGACACTCTAAAGCAAAAATTTTAAGTTTGAATTTTGAAATTGACCGGACAAAATTTACAAGATAAAACGAGATATCGTTTATTGTGTAATTTAGAATTACGTATTAAAAAACAGTGTAATGCTTGAACTCAAACTTAGAAATATGAAATTTTATTAGACTAGAGAAGACCAAATATAATGTCAGGACAAAGTTCAATCTGTATAACCAATAAACTAGCTAGTAAAATAAAGAGAATGGTCTTGCCATTTTAGCCACCCAAGTACATGATGGATAGTTTAGTTTTTAAATGTTTTTATATAATTTTCTTTTGCTTTAAATAAGTTCTACTTAACTACCAATATTCTTATTCTTAACAAGTTGAGATAATATATATATATATATATATATACGAAATTTATGAATAAAAATGAAAAAATTAAATATTTACACATATATTGGTAAGCTCCTTTATATATATACACTTTTCTTTTCTATAGAAAGTTGACAATACGATAGATTGTGCTCTTGTTACCACGTGCATGTTAGATCAAATCAAAGCAAGAAAAACAAAACAATACAATAACCATCTAATTTTTTGTGTCCTACCCTAACTAGCTACTTAATCAGCTGTTATTATCCATAGTGAATTTAAAATATTTAATTAAAAGATAATTATAAAAATAATCATATTATATATATAAAATTTTATATATAATACTAAAAAAAATTTACAAAAAATCCATCGTCACATCGATCACCCCTTATTTGGCACGAACCCCAAGGTGAACTGGCTAAGCATGAACAAAAAACTTTTGGAAAAGAATTAGTGTGCTTCCCATTGTGATAACTAGGCACTCATTGATGATGGCGGATCTTGCTTTATTTTTTTAACAGAATCTCTGCGTAAAATATATATATATATATTGACAAGACAGGAGTGCCTCCATCGGAAGATCAGTGTAAAAGCAATAACCTCAATCATTTCGACTATAAACACATGTAAATTCATATCGAATTATTTAATTTTCCTTCATTTTGGTTGATTTTCTTTTTTCTTTTTATTTTTTGTCAAGACAAAATGCGTGCTGGGCCAAGGGCATTAAAGTACATTCCTAGATTTGTCTGTATCGTTCTCTGCATCTCCCTAGATACACCTCCTCCAATTATTATGTCCTTTCTGGGACATGTTTAATCCCAGCCTTCCACCATTTTCTGCTTATATTCCTCCTTCAGATGACAATCTCTCACTAGCTTCTTCTCTCTTTCTTTCGATGGCAAGTGAACCCGAATTTTCACGTGCAAGGCACATGCAGTATTTTAGCACAGACGATGATGACGAAGAAGAGGAAGGGGGGGTAATGGAAGGAGGAGAAGGAGAGGATGATGAAGCTGAGGAAGAAGAGAGTTCACCACGTGATTGCGGGAGCGGCTTGAATTTCATGTGCGGTCGTCGCCGGAGAGGTTGGTCTCTGGGGCAGGTTTTGGACCCGAGAGCCAAATGGGTTCAAGAATGGAATAGGGTTTTCCTCCTCGTTTGCGCCACGGGCCTCTTCGTCGACCCATTGTTCTTCTACGTCCTCTCTATAAGCGACACGTGCATGTGCCTCTTCGTCGACGGGTGGTTCGCCATCACGGTGACGGCGCTTCGCTGCATGACCGACGCCTTGCACGTGTGGAACATGTGGCTGCAACTGAAGATGGCCAAGAGATCATCGTATGGCAGCAACGCCACCCGTGGTGGTAGTGACGTCGGCGGAGGAGGAGGAAGAGAAAGGGGTGGACCCCTCGGCGCCAACGCTCGACGTGTGGCCTTCAAGTACTTGAAAGCTAAGAAGGGATTCTTCTTTGATCTCTTCGTAATCCTCCCTCTACCCCAGGTGATTAAATTTTTCATATCAAAATCATTAATTAGTTGATTAATTAAATCCAATCCTTTACACATCATTATCATAACATAATATTAATATTAATCAATATTTATGATCTAATGTTTCATTAATTAATGTGAAGAGGATAAGATTTTACATAAGGCTCTTGGTTTGTAGATTTGTTTGTACGCTAGTGTTAGAGTGGAGATGACAAGTGCATATTAATCATTTGAATGCATGCAAGGGATACCCTTGAAACTATAACAAACATGTGATGCAACCGTGTCGTTTTATCATTTTTAGGAAGGGTATAATGGGGAGAATAAAAAGTTCAAAAGATCATTATTTTATTTTTTTTATAAATAAATTTTTATGGTTGGATCATAATAATTTATTGGCCAAAGAAGGTTTGATGATTAAGATGTGGCTTTTGGGGTTCAATTATTTCTTTCTCTTATTACAAGTGCAATGGGATTTTTGTTGTTCTTGTTAAAAGACCAAAAATTGACACTCTAAAACAAATATAACCCTTTTGTGGAATATATTCTCATCCTAATATATATATATATATATACACACATCATGCTAGTGAAACATTATTAATTTAGTCTCTATGCATATTAATTCAATAAAAAAATAATAATATTTTCTAATTTTTTTCTTTTAGATACATATTAAAAAAGTTTATGCCTAGAAAGTGAGAATAAAATAGAATATTATATTATTTCTTACCGTCCATAAAAAAAATTAACAATAACTCTAAATTGGATGTATATACAATATATATTAATAATTAATTTAAAAATCATAAATTTTAAGATAAACATTTGCTTAATATCCAAATTTAAAACTTTTCATTTAAATATCATTAATTAAATTATTATTTATTTATTTTAAAAAAGACGTTTAAATTTAACTCTTTGAACAGAGGATCGATGATTAGAGGTTAAATTGAGTAGGGATTTTTTCATAATATTATTAATTACTTTATTGGTATAGCTATTCTTTTAATCTCTTTGGGAAAAATTTTCAAGAAAAGAACAGTTGATCTCCCAAAAGTGATAACAGTTACTAATGATCATAATTTAAGTAGAAGTACAAACGTGCAACATGCAATTGGTGCTATTATAATTTTATTTTTTTTCTCTCTTCTAATTTTTTTCCCTTCATTAAAATTGGCTTGTCCTTATCTTAATAAGAACCTTGTACACGTAATAATAAACAAGAATTGTTATATAAAATAAAGTGGAATGACAAAAAGAATAAACTGTTTCGACCTCGAATTTCAACAAAAGTTTGACTAGACGTCACTGCTTTGTTGATAAAGCAAGAATGTGGTGAGATTCATCCTTTGTCTCAGAGCCTCTGTCTCTCTCTCTCTTTCACTTTCCCTTGGGTCTTCTTTCTTCATACTAGAGGTTTCCCATTTGCTTTTCCTAAGCTTTTTGGTCACTCTTACTTTGATTTAAGATTGGGTTTCATGGTTAAGAAATGATTATATACTTATACCAATTTAAATTGTTCGAATAATACCCAACATGTATGCATTAAGATAAAGTAAAGAGTCCTGTGTAATATAATGCAGACAGGATCGTTTAATTAAGATTTAAAATCAATATGTATTTTATACGTACATCGAACACTCGTATTTCATATCATCTAATGCAAAAAATTCATTGCAGTGACAATTACAAAACATATGGCTTATGTTATTGTTTATGTAGTGTAAGCAGTGAGATGTTCGATGTTTGATAGCTATCATGAATTGAATGTGGTACAGGCTGTGCTATGGGTGGCAATTCCATCGTTATTGGAAAAAGGGTCGGTAACCCTAGTAATGACGGTGTTCTTGATCATCTTCCTCTTCCAATACCTGCCGAAGATCTACCACTCCGTCTGCCTCTTACGGCGCATGCAGAACCTCTCCGGCTACATCTTTGGAACCGTTTGGTGGGGGATTGCTCTCAACATGATTGCGTATTTCGTAGCCTCACATGTAAGTTTCCATTTCACGCTTCCATTAAAAGTGAAAATTCTCACCTTTTTCCTTTTCAAAAGTCATCGTCCTTTTTGGCTTTTCTAACTTAATGATACTTTGTTTCTTTGCTATTAGACAAAAGGGTATTGAAATAAAGGGATTTCCCAAAGGTGAAAAAAAGCTACAGCACTTAAAACTTTTTAATCTCCTATTTGTTGCTTCGTGATTCATGTGGGAGGTAAATATAGTTTAGATAAGTTCAAATAATACCATGTGAAGCATCTGAAAGTTTGTTAAGAACTAGATATCGTGGGAAACTATACATTGTATTCCAAAAAGATCGGTAAAAAATATTAATAATTAATTAAGAAACTTATTAAAATATTTCAGAGGGTCCAGGGCTCTATGTCTCTATGACTCAATAATTTAATGTGATTTCCAAGTGATTGTCCTTTTCTGAAATTATTGTTTAGAAGTAAGTACTTTTGAGGGGGGGAAATGCCTAAGTAATTGCTTCATGGGTTTTTTTGGTCTCTGAATCAGGCTGCCGGTGCATGCTGGTACTTGCTAGGGATTCAGAGGTCTGCAAAGTGCATGAAAGAGCAATGCAGGGTAGTAGAGGGTTGTGACCTGAGACTGTTGGCCTGCAAAGAGCCAATTTACTATGGAACAAGTAATATGGTGAGGGATAGAGAAAGGCTGGCTTGGGCAGAGAACAAGCAAGCAAGAAGTACTTGCATTGATAGTCCTGATAACTATGATTATGGAGCTTACAAATGGACTGTCCAGCTTGTAAAAAATGATAGCCGCCTTGAGAAGATTCTTTTTCCCATCTTCTGGGGCCTCATGACTCTCAGGTTCAGGATCTCATGATTTCCCCAATGTTAACTTGAAAATTTTTTTATTACATAATTTTCTCTTAATTAATACCAACTACTGTGTGTCCATGAACAGCACTTTTGGGAACTTGGAGAGCACCACAGAGTGGTTAGAGGTTGTTTTCAACATCATTGTTCTCACCAGCGGACTTCTTCTAGTCACAATGTTGATTGGAAACATCAAGGTATAAAATGAATGATACTCTTAATTTTCATATTTATTGACTTGAAATCAACACACATATCAATTCTAAAGATAATAATTCTTAAATCTTATTCTTGTGATACATTTCATGAATTTCACATGTTGAAAAAATTATGGTTGAAATTAAAAAAAAAATCATAATCGATGTTCAGTTTATAATTGTAATCATCCTATTAGTTAAAAATCACAGGTTAATAAGATGATAATATCAGCAATGTACAGTGTTTACATATAGGCCAGCAACAGAAATCTTGATGGTGATGATAGTGAAGTAGATGTAAAGCGTTCAGAAGATGTTAGTTTTGACCAAAGCATACCACCAAAGGGTCCCCATAGGCCAGGTGGGAAGCCATGAACGACTCCGTGTCCTTGTCATATTGAACAAATCATTGATTATTTCATGTTACCAGACATGCATAGGACAAATTGTGCACATATAAAAGAAAAAAGTCTGACTTTCTGTCACCAGGCCACATTCGTAGTAGACCCACACCTTATTGCCTGTAGCTGGTTTTCACTTTTTCTTTATGAGTAATAATTAAAAAGAAAAGAAATTAGAAAGATTGTTTTAACATGTGTGCTTTGTTTCATTTATTTCTTTATTTCTTTTTTGTGTATGGCTTCTCTTTGAAGGTGTTTCTGCATGCAACTACGTCAAAGAAACAAGCAATGCAGCTGAAGATGAGGAATATAGAGTGGTGGATGAGGAAGAGGCACCTGCCTTCAGGGTTCCGGCAGAGGGTCCGGAACTACGAGCGACAACGGTGGGCGGCGATGCGCGGAGTCGATGAGTGTGAGATGATCAGGAACCTCCCTGAGGGGCTGAGGAGAGATATCAAGTACCATCTCTGCCTGGATTTAGTTAGACAGGTAACAGTACCCATCAGATTATATATAAATTTTGAACTTTAATAGTTTCAAAAAATTGAGTAACATAATCCAAGAATTGAATGATGAACACTTAATAATTAGGAGGAAGACCAAAATAAAATGAAGACAATTATATAACCCTACATGTGGAACTTCAAACTTTTGCACATAATTCCATGTTTTGATGGGCCTACAAGGAATCAGATTGTGGGAGAGCAGTCTAAGCTTTTGGACCTGACACAGAGGCACATTTAATTAAATAGTTGAACCACAAACCATAGGGGGCAATCATGATTCATGAATTTTTTCAGAACCAGGACCCAATTATTACCATAAAAGTTTGGGAATTATTTAAAAATTTTTAAATTAATTTTTATTATATTTAATCAAAATTTTATATTTTTATTTTATATTAAATAAAATTTTACTATTAATAATTAATTAATTTCGTTAGTTAAAATAACCTTCATTATTTTATGCCAAACGTGATGTTAATTTAAAGAGTAAAATTACCCCATAAAATCAACATGTCAAGTTACTATTTTCTATAACATGTTAATATTAGGTGGACATAAAATGACAAATATCATTGTAATTAATGATAATTAATTAATAATTAGTTATCCTAGTTTAATTCAAAATAAAAATGGAAAAATTCAATTAAAAGTAATAAAAAATAAAAATTTATTTAAATTTTTGTAAATAGTTCAAAAACTTTTTTGGAGAATTACATTTAAAATAAGATAATACGGTCCTAGTAAAGTAAAAAAAAAAGTGAAAAAGAAAAAGAAAGAAGTATGCTCCTACTGCAGAGTCAAACAATGGGCTCGAGGCCCATAGCCCAACAAATCTATCAAAATGTAGTCGACCCAACAGATATAGGCTTGGATTAGGTGGACTGAACCAGCAATCCCAGCTCCAAGTTCTTAGCCTCATTTCCAGCCTAAGCTTGTTTAAATATTTTCTTGTAACATTGCTTTTAATTCATATATGAGAGAGTTTGGAAATTGGATTTTCTAATAATTCCAAGTTTGTTTCAGGTACCATTGTTCCAACACATGGACGATTTGGTTCTAGAGAATATCTGTGACAGAGTCAAGTCTCTAATCTTCACCAAAGGAGAAACTGTAAGTACATACCAAGTTTGATCCTTGAGATATGAGTAATGAAGTCATTGACTCATTGAGATTAATCAATGTAGATCACCAGAGAAGGTGACCCTGTACAAAGAATGCTGTTTGTAGTAAGGGGACATCTCCAAAGCAGCCAGGTTCTCAGGGATGGTGTGAAAAGTTGCTGCATGCTTGGCCCTGGAAATTTCAGTGGCGACGAGCTCTTGTCATGGTGTCTGCGGAGACCCTTCATCGAGAGACTGCCACCCTCTTCTTCAACACTCGTTACTCTTGAAACTACCGAGGCATTTGGCCTGGAAGCTGAGGATGTTAAGTATGTTACACAACATTTTCGATACACGTTTGTTAATGAAAGAGTGAAGAGGAGTGCAAGGTATTACTCTCCAGGGTGGAGGACTTGGGCGGCTGTGGCAATTCAGTTGGCCTGGAGGAGGTATAGGCACCGGTTAACGCTTACTTCACTGTCGTTCATTAGGCCTCGGAGGCCTTTGTCCAGGAGTAATTCAATGGGGGAGGACAGGCTTAGGCTCTATACTGCTATGTTGACTTCACCAAAGCCGAATCAAGATGATTTTGATTTTTGAAAAGAGTGAAAGTGCAGCTGTATTTTGTTCCAACATTATACATTTGCACATGTTCTGATACCATTTCTAACGATCTGGTTTACTATGAGAGCGTCCTGCTTGTTTTGACTCGGCCACCTGGTGTATCTACATCTGTATCAATATATATTTAACCTTTCATGTAAAAAGACTAGGATATTGTAAAGGCAACAGGTTTTCAAGGAAGTTTTGGAGGATCAGAACCAGTTTTCTGATCCTGCTATGTTACTTACATTTTAAAAATTTTAAACATTCCTCTTGTTATTGCATATCATCCTGAAAATATTTCAAGGAAAGCACATTTAACAAAGAAAATTAGAACCATAGATTCATAGAGCAGTCCAGGAAAAATCCTGATCCTTGATTGCAGCATTCATTTTTCCTAGCTGACACTGGCAGGGTTGCCAGGGTTGCTTCAACTTGCACTTACTTTTTGGAAATATATTCTATGGTTTATATACTTTTGAGCTGGAAGCATTCTTATCCACATTTAAAAATGCAATTTTCTTTGTAGGATACAATGGATATGATTCACTGCTTTATACAACCAAAAATTTGTTCATCTCCAAGGCGAAAAAATATCTCTGCATATCCTCCATCTAGAAGTTTATCCTTGTATTTACATGGCGTCTCAAAGTTGTTTTGAGAATGAAGATTCATGGTTCATTTTCTCCAAGATTAGTCTATATATCAAATTCACACCTGATGCCTGGAATAACAAACATTTCGTACAGAATTGGTTAGGTTATAGCCTAAACATGGATTTCTTGGCCTGAAATTTCTGTTTGATTTCTCCATGAAGTATGAAAACAAGCATAAATGTTTGTAATCATCTACCTAATGGTACCTGATTCGGACAACCTTCTGATGCACAATCCTTTGCCATTTAAGGCAAGTAGAAGGGAAAAACATGGATTGCTAAAGTTGAAACTCTTCCTTGTTTGCTTGTTTTCATTTTTATGAATAATAATGTCTGGACTACACAACTAAAGTTGGTACAAGAAGTGATGGAAATGTAAATTAATGCTATGCTTTCACTGTTTCTAAAGCAGCAAACTGGCTTGCCTCGGCTTCTGGAGCAGCAGAACCCCTGAAAAGCAAAATTGCAAGGCTGCCGATGGAAAAATAAATGAAGCAGCCAGAGCAGTGTGTCACAAACGAACCAAAATCAGTTCCTACAATGCATTGCCACCCGGGTCCATAGGCTCTGTCAAATTCCTGCATCAAATACAAAAGCCTTCCATGAACAAGCCATGACAAAAGATTGTGGACTACGTCAGATGGAATGGAATTGGTTCAGTCTGCTATGAAACAAATCATTCATGTTCAATGATTGTACTTTGAAATCACGTGTGATAATTGTTATTTTACCTTCTTTATGAAGCGTGCTATCTCAGTAGCGTCAGTGACATCGAAGAAATCGAGGGCTTTTGCAGCTAGATCAAGAGCATCCTGCTGCATGGTTTGAAGCATATCGGTCTCTCCAATCACTGCCTTGCCTTCCAGCATGGTTAATATGCAGGAAGTTCACAAAGGTTTTTTTCCGAGAAAGTTTTGAGAGCTGATACAGAATAGCAAAAGGAGCCTATTTATACTGAGTTATGGATTAACTAGAAGTGGTGGTGGAGATTGTTTTGCAGTTTTGGAATAAAGGGGCTAGTGCTAGTGGGTCAACCACGTATTGATTCTGTGCTTGTGGTCACCAACAGATTCTGTAGAATTATGCCGAAGGGCCATTTGATACTGCAATACCTAGTGGACCCTTTTGATTGCATAATTCTTATAGCCTGCCACTACTATGAAGAACAGCACATGGAATACAAGCGAAAGGGGAGGCTTGATTGAGGCTAGTCATGCAAAATTACAAGACTATCTGGTCCTATTTATCGTGTACATGTGGATATCTCCTTGTGGCTAGTCAGTAGGATTTGGCCATGTGTGAGGCAGCCAAATATGATATTCATATTCCTTTGTCAAGTTCTGTAAACGGGGCATTTCCTGTTGAGGAAAAGTAGTGGGGGTGGGACTGAAGTGCTGTGCACCAGAATATTGAATCCAGTTATAATCCATGAGTGTATTGAGTTTGTTGGTTAAGCATGATTTAATTAGTAGATAAACTAATCTTCTTAAACCACACCAGAGAAGCTTTGGTTTCATGCTACAGAACAAATCTGCAGAAGAATGCAAAAAGTGGTGGTGGCTAGGCCCTGGAGTACAGTGCAATGAGGAAATAGCCAAATAGAAATGCCCCCACCTTTCTAATCTGGTTTTTGGAGTTCCTTAACTGTTTAGGTACTGTGAAAAGATGAAAAATCAAAGTGACACTTCCATGGTGAGTACTGAGTTGACCAGGAGATCAGAGATCAGCATCCACTTATTATTCAAGCAATATAGACTGTCTACCCACTTTGTTGTTTAGGTTCTAAGCTATTGTTAACATCTTATTATTAGGCTTACTGTCAAAATTTTAGCCATCATCTAGTAAACAATCATCTACATCATTTCTGTGGTGCAATGATGCATTTTTCATGAGGAAACCAATCAAAAAGGAATATAAAGATCTTCCAAATATTGTGGAGGATGAATCTTATTTTTACTTTGCTCCTCTTTTAATCCTTTTCTTGCCTTACAGTGACAGTGTTTGAAAGAGAAAGAACAGTGCCACATTTCCTCTTTCTTAATTGTCAATGTTACAAACAGGAACATCAACACTGATGTCTTCCAAAATCTGGTTCAGAAACCAGTGAACTTTGCAGAGATTAATCAATTGAGACTTAAGACAGATCCTAGACCAGTAAACATGCCATGATTAACCACCAACAAGACCCTCAAACAGTAATTTATTGAGGCAAAACAAAAAAGGTGAGAAATCATGGTATTTGGAGCCCTTGGAAATGTAACTAGAATCATTTCTAGGTCAACTGCCACATTTGACAAAGTAGTTTCATCATGACTTTTCCATGTCCTCAATCCTGCTGTCAACTACAATCTCAAATCTTCATGAAGATTTTACAGAAATCTAATGGTTCAACTAAAACCATGCCACGTGCATCATCTCAGATTCTCAGTAGTCAGCATAAGTTTCATGGAACAGCTGAAAAGCTGGATTTTGGAGACAAATATCAATTCCAAGGTTAGAGCAAAGACTAGTTAACATCAAAAATGAAATGAGCTAATGTAATATCTCACGTGAAAGTTTTGGAAGGAAAATGGACAGCAAATATTGCTAAAATTCACCGTCCAAACCCCTGGAAGCTGTCAGATTGTCAAATATCAGCAAGTCCACATTTAATCATAACTAAATTGTGAGAAAGGAAAGCAGAAAAGAGGACACAGAATCTCTCCTGCCTCAGAAATTTGTGGTTAGATTGGACCCTTAGAAATCAAGAGAGAGCAGGCTAAGTTGAAGACGACTTATAGAGTTTTCACATATGAATTGACTGTTTCCAATTTTTCGAGCTGCTAGTTCACATGGTTTATGTCAACCACTGCTACTGTTTATGGGAATTGGTTCTTTTCTTAGTTCCCATGCAGAGTCCAACAAATTTTGTTTCCATTATGTAACACTAGGATGGTTAAATACATTTGTTATCAACCCAAAGATGATAATTTTGTTTCAAAAGATGGTTAAATATTGTTTCCATTATAAAAAATAAATTGAATTCCTTCACGAATAGTTAAATACATGATCTTGAATTCTTTTTTACTGTAAATAAAAGTTATATAACTTTTCGTAACACATTTGTTATTAACCCAAAGATGCTAATTTCGTTAGACTTTCAGAAAATTCTAGGAGTCATAATGCATGAATTAGTCTTCTTGAAAACCATGCACTATATCCATTGAATGTCATGATGCAATGAATTAATCTTCTTGAAAACCATTCACTATATCCTTTGAATAAGGCATGGTGTATTTACTGATCTAGACTTTGTGATTCTTAAGAGTTCTATATAAATAGATGTATGAATTCATGGCATTATGACCCAAGAAATCAGATCAATATACAATGTACCACTTTGTGGGTTTCAGGTATGCACCTTTACTTTTGCTATAGATAACATGAGTAGCAGCAGAAACCAGAAACTGTTCTAAAAGGCTGGGCCAAATGGGTACATTGGCTGCCTCAAAATATCAGCTGTGACAAGCCTTACCATTGAAGCCCATGAAGGTATGCCAGCTCTCCTGACTGCTCAGCCTCTCAATTATTCAACTGATATATAAGATATGCCAGCCAAAAGTTGCCATTCACCTGACCAACAGATCAAGTCCACTTGTCCTGAAAGACAAATTAGTTTAACAATTAACAAATGCAGAGGTAACTGTGTCAGTTAGATACGTTAGGATGGTAGAATCCAAAACAATGACAGCAACTCAACCAACCCAGAAGTAAAGACTTCTGCTCTGTCTCTCACCCGAAATATCGAACGGAGTTGTTCTCCTTAGAACAATTTCTGTGTTTCTTTACTGTCAAGATTCCTTGTCAACCCTTCCCTCTAAGGCCAGAGGATGTGCTGTTAGCCTGTTGGTGAAGGTGCTCAATCCCCCACTGACATCCAACCCAAACCTGACAGGAAGACAACGTGTCACCGACACATTCGTGTCGGTAACGCAACGGTATCCAATAAGCTTCCCCCACCTGTCTTCATCCCATGTAAAAGAAATATAATAAAGCCTTAAAAATAGACAAAAATATATGAAGAAAAAGTGTACAAATTTTGAAGGACATTGATGAAAGTAAGCATTCAAAACCCTCCAAGCCTTCTTAGCATCTTCCTCGCCACATTTCCCTCCCTACCACTCTTTCGAGTTACCTTAATAAAATCTTTGGTTTTTTTTTTGTAAACCAAAGAACTTCCTGTTGCTTTTTGTTTATATTACTATAACGTTCTAATCAATCTCTCTCTCCCTTCCTGTGAGCTGATACGCCACCATTAGGCCACCCCCTGAGAGAGAGAGAGAGACGAGCACCAGGTTTCAACATGGCTCGCCGTCTCTTCGCCTGTTTTGGCAGGGGTGCATCGTCGTCTTCATCAAGGAATGAGGTCCATGCAGCACATGGGAAAACCAATGGAACAGTGGTTGAAGCAACAACACCACCATCATCAGCTGAAGGGCCAATCCTGGTGGAGTTGTTCTCTTCACAGGGATGTGCCACATCGCCGGAGGCTGAGCTGCTGTTGTCCAGGCTGGGGAGAGGGGACTTTCAGCTGGCTGCACCGGTGATTGTGTTGGCTTACCATGTTGACTACTGGGATTACATGGGGTGGAAAGACCCTTATGGCTCAAGCCAATGGACCGTGAGACAGAAGGCTTATGTAGAGTCCTTGAGGCTAGACACCATGTTTACACCGCAGGTTGTGGTTCAAGGCAGGGCTCAGTGTGTGGCTAATGATGAAGATGCTTTGTTATCCACCATTGCTGGTGCTCCCAGGTTCCCTGCTCCAACATTCCAGGTTTGTATTGGTTTCTTTTTGTTCTGTATCTTGTCTTTGTTTGAATGGAGAATTGCACCATTGCATGCTTGAATTGATGAATTCCTAGATCTAGCCATTTGTTACAATTTGTGAAGATTTTGCTAATTAAGGTCTAGACTCTGGTGACCCCAGAAAGTAATTGGGGAAATAAATTAAGAAATGTAGTAGTTTCAGGAAATGAATCCTCTGTGCAATATAATACTCAGGGACTTGAATCTTGAAACTTCAGTAAGCAATCCTGAATCCATAATGGAAAACTTATAGGCTTCAGGGAAATTAAGGGCGATATGGAAGTACTATCTAAAGTATTGGAAAACCAATAAATTTTAAGCAATATTTTTATTCTTTTTATGCATCAATACGTTGTAAAGTCCCTTAACATTAAATGGTTGATGCTCCAATAAAGGAAAAAAAAAATTGGTTTTGCTAAGTTTGGTACACAATAACAGATCTGGGTGGATATGGAACACATGGTGGGTTTGTCATAGTATCTATAAGTTGTCCCTTATCTCTCACCTTTGTCGACTGAACATATAAATCAAACTCAAAAATATGGGTAGAAAATGTCCATTTTGCTTCTGCTAAATGCTAATGATGTTGAACTGCAAGACCATCAGCTGTTAGTGGAAAACCATAAGTCTAATTAACCTACAGTAAATCCACATTAAATGATTTCACCAACTCTTTCTTTTCTTATACTAAAGCAAGTCTTCATCATCAGATCTTCAGCCTATGGGTATCTTTACCTTAAAGGAAGATACATGACTATTCAGCCTTCTTTTTTGTTGATATCATACATGAAAAATGTATTGTGTCTATTATGAATAGTCTAGCACATATCAGCTCCTGCAATTTATGTTGAGCTTCATTGAAACTGAAAGAAATTATCAAGTTAATTTATGCCAGTGGGAAAAGTGATCATCATGCAATTTTTTTTTTGTCTGAACAGGCAAATTTCCAAAGGCCTACATCAGAGTCTTTGCAGGTGACCCTAACAGGAGCTTTGAGGTCTAAGGTAGACAACAATGGTGTCAACGTTATGGTGGCGTTATACGAGAACGGATTAGTGAATGACTGCCCTCAAGGAGAGAACAAAGGGAAAGTCCTATCCAATGATTTTGTGGTTAGGAAGCTTGAAAAGCTCTGCACTGTCAAAGACATATCTGCCAAGAAGACAGTCTCAGGAACTGTTACATTCACCCTATGGGATGGTTTCAATAGCATCAAATGTGCTATTGCTGTCTTTGTTCAAAACAGCTCCCACCAAATTTTCGGTTCACAGAACTTTCAACTGCCAGATGATATGTGAAAAAAAATATTGAAAAATTAATGAAGTATTGTGTTCTGGCTACAATTTTAGGCAATTTATGTACAGGATGTGTTCTTGCTTAGGTATATTTGATTTCTTTTCTTTTCCTTGACTTCTTTTCTTCTTTTTCCTTTTGGAATTCCTTTCTTATTCCTGGTTTTATGTTTAGGAAATGGTGAGAGACATCTGCATACATTATATGATAATCTTTTTAACCTTCCAATGCTTAATCCTTTTATAATTTACCTATGATTTCTATCACAGTTGAACTAATGAAGGCAGTCCAAGCAGCAAAGATTTGCAATCTGTAATTGCCAGAAAATGCTCAACAGGATTGACTAATTGAGTCTATATATTGCAAAAACAAAGAGTCTTTACATTATCTGTGCAATGTAAAATATATACAATTTTCTACACATTCAGATTGTTGCCGCATCTGTGCAAGTTCTTCGTCATGGATATGTGGAACATCTCTCTCTATTGCTATACAACCAGAAATTGCTGCACAGATTAACAGGTTTTGACAAGGGGCCAAGACTTCAATGAAATACTCAGTAGGGTCCCCAAGAACTCAAATAGACCACCATCCTTAGAGAGTCTTCTGCTCCTTGGTGGCCCTCACTCCTGGCTCTGGTGAACTTCTTTAATCCATAAAATACACCAGAAATGAGTTTTTCTTGTGCTGCAGAAGATCCAATTGCTGTCAACTTTGGCTTGAGAGGAGATGGTCCGGATTTGATCTTATGATCTTTGAGCATAATTGCAGATCCCATAGTTAGGATAATACTAACACACGCCTTCTTCGTAAGCATCATTTCAAACATCAAGGAATAGAATCAGAAAGAAAACTCTGGGAGATGGAAAACCTTGAAAGATTTTGAAGTTTTGAGGAATGAGTTTAGTGTCTGAAGCATGGCTTTGCAGTTATAAAAAGACAATAGAGATGCAAGTTGACAGGTAGGCATACAAAAACCACTGGCAAAAACAAGCAGCTCTTTCGTAGGGAAAGGGATAGGACTCTGTAGACATAGCTTTCCCTTGAAGGTAAAATCTCAGTTCACTTGAACAGGGAATAGGTGATGTGTCCAATGTGGTGAAACACGTACTTCCTTTGGAGGGTGAAAAAAACTGAGTACATTCCTCTTTCATAATCAATCATGTTAAGTCCTTTTCTCAAACCTTCCTCTCTTCTTTCTCTTATCTCCATTGCCTATTGTGCAGTTTCAAGAACCTCGAATTCTTGATTAATTTTGGTTAAGCCTTACTTAGACTCGTTTCGACAAGAAGAGTTTAAGGCTGCATGACGTTGTGTGCTTAAGTTACTGAACCCGTGATGGTTTGCAGACAATTCTTTCAATGTAAGCAATAAAGATTGATAAACCCCACCATGAACCTGCTGCGGGTGGTTTCTTATCAACTGAAGGAAGACTTGTGTTTCCTTAGTGATCAGACCATAGGTTTTCAATTGAAAAAAACACTTCACAACTTGGTTTGGTAATGAACTCACCTTTCCTGCAGCAAGGGTAATCTCCAGGATGACATCATTTTAATAGATTTTCCTTTTCAAGCTGACATCAAACAGGGCAACTTGAGTGAGGAATTCTTAGCAATGCAGTGAACATAGACTAAAACGACAACCTCGTTTTTTCTTTTTTCTTATTTTGTCTGGTGTGTCAACATCCTCCATCTGTCATTCTGTAGGTCACCGAGGTCATGCTAGCCATTGACGGAGTCGACATTTCATATTTATGGGTAAAAATAATATTTATAAAATAATTATACTAAAAAAATATAAAGGTAAAATTATAAAATTTTTAAAAGAATAAAAAAAATTATAAACTTTTAAAGCATGGGAGCCTTACTTGCCCCCTCCCTCCGTCTCTTCTGCTCCGTAATACCCTTTTTTAAGAATCATATATTTCTTTCAATATGGGTTTCTTTCACTCAATTAATTAACTTAATCATGGTTTAAATTTTTTATCATTTGGAATTTTAAACTCTTTTCATGTATTATAACAAATTATTGTATTTGAGCATTTGATTTTATGAATATCGTTTAATTTCTTTACTTAAAAGAATAAAGTCCAAATCCATTTTTGAGAATTTATGAGAAAATGAAAATAAATAATTTACTTACCAATTAAATAAAAGGAGGCTAGTAAGACAGTTACCTAATAAATGAGTAAAAAAAAGACAGGGAGAGAGAGAATGGAAGGGTGGAGGGGTAATGTACAAAGGACGTTGGGGGGCTATCATGGCAGTCCTTTTCAGATTTGTCAAGAGCACATGATACGGATAGAGGAAACCAGAAGAGCCAATTTAGTAGCACTCAGCCTATGTTTAAGGTAGTAATTGCATTGACAACTGACCTATTCAGAAAGTCAAGGAGAATAAGGATACGGCATAGCGGCTGCCATGACTTTACTTAAATTAAAAAAATATATTAAAATCTTCGAAAAAAAATTATCAATCATTCAATACTGTTGTTTACATTCATAACATTCTATTATTTTCTCTTAATTAAATAAGTCATAGACAACTTTAAAATAGATTTTCGAAATTAGTTTTCTTGACATGTACCTCGAAACAAGAAAATACATTACAAAACTACACATTGCCCACAATTATAAAATTTGTCAAGTGGATACTAGACGTTAAATCTTTAATATCATCCAGATGAATGCCGACCATTAAATCTTTAATATTATTATTTTTTATATTTTTATTTTTAAATTCGAATCATTTAAAACATAAGATTTTAAATATCATTTTTTTATTTTTAAATTACTCATGAAAAAACTCGTATCAATAAAAATTTGAATATGTTTTGATATTACCTATCTTTAATTATGAGATCATGAGATCCATGACACTAGCACGAGAAGAAAACCGAGATTTTTGATTACTGAAATTGCACCAAATCAGTATATCTCTGTGGGAGTTCTTCCATTGTTGTAACAATCTTTATACGTCGTTGTTAATGGACGAATGCGAAGGAAATTTGGCTCATGCCGTTTCTGCTACAAAGCCTTTCTCCTTTTCGTTTTCAAACTCGCGTTCCTAAGTCAAGGTGGTTTGGATGTGACACTCTTCAGGGTCTACTAATGTAATGAGAGCTAAGCTAGATACTACACCCAACAACTTGAAGAAGGAAGAAAAGTAGACTACAACCTTATTCTTTGGTTCGTGGCTTCACACCCAAGGAAAGAAAGCATATTGCCAAACCAAAAGAAACGCAAGCAATAATCAATTAAGTTTTGAAGTTCAGCTTCGACTCAGCCATGGAACGGAGAACCGGCTTATGCATACACGGCAATTGGACCAAGAATCATGAGATGAATGAACATGAGGAAGCAAAATTGCATCGAGCAGTTTCTTTTCTTCAAACAAAAGAAAATGGTCCTGCAATGCTAGTGTCATATAAGTAAATTTAGCACTGTTTCGTTTTTATGGTAAGAACAGATGATCATTACAAAACAGAATGAAATATGTACATCACTTCAAAACAGAGCAAGATTCATGTTTGTCCAAATACAGGTGCAGGGTATGGTACAATCTTAGAGACTTCAATGGCTATAATTTCAATCAAATATTGCATCAGAAAAAACAGAGGCAATATTGCATCAGAAAAACGAGGCTAAACACCTGCAACATGTATATAAGCACTCCAGCCTCGAAAAAAGTAAACCAAATATGATAATGCATTGTGCTTTGCATTTATTTTCATGACAAAAAACAAAGTCCATTATCTACAAGTAGGACAGCTTTAGCCCAAGATCGGGTACCTTGACCTTTACACTGTTCATATGATGAATAATGCATGAGAACACACTGTTCTCCTCTACAGGAACTGGACTGTTGACTCATCTCTTCACCTTTCCTCCCAAGAGAGCCGCAAATTGAGGGGGTTCAAATCATGCATCTTTTCCACCAAAGAAGAAAAAGCACACGCAGCCACAGCAAACAACACTTTCATGTTAATCTACCCTTCAACTAGCTGACGTGCCAAGTATTTCTCCCTTCGCTCTTTCTGAAAATAATCAGTTATCATCATATGTAAATAAAATAAGAAGGAAATAAAGGAAAAATAGCACTGTAGTAGGATGATATAAACAGTGGATTACCCATTCATCAATTACAAGACCTTCCCCAACAACCCGGGGACCTGTGTCTGGGGGTGGTTTCTTGTGTGCTTCGAGAGCGGCCTCAGCTTCAGCCAACTGACGCTTAAGTTTCTCCAATGCCTTCAGAAACAAGAAGAATAGCATTATAAAGCATTCAAGGAGTAAAAAAAGGAGATCTGCAGTACAGAAAGCAAAACACTATAAGAACAATTCAATTCTACTTACAGGGTTAGGCCGCTCCACATCTAGAAATACAACCCGCAAAATTCTTTCTACAGTCACTTGATCCCTTCGTTCATCAAACTGTACAAGAGAAGGCAAAATAAAAAATCCTCTATTAGAGCCAGTGTCTTTAGTTTAGAAGGGGTTAACATCCACTTAACAGCATAAACATGCAAACTGCTCATGTCCAACAAAAGTACACAATTAAATTAACCCATAACCAGCAAGAACATTAGCATTAAATAAAAAGAAATATGAGGAAACTTTAAATAGTCTAAGGATAATCTTATGTTTTAAAGGATCTATTGCACACGCCCACAACAGATGGCATGGCATCCTACCAATGATCATGTAACAGAGATTTCAGACAAAACCAGTACAATTAAAATTTCTGGCACTTCCCATCAATGCAAACTATTCTATAACTACCTATTCAATTAAAAGCTATCCAAACCCACATTTTCCCATTGCAATTTGTGACTAAATTCATACTATGCAGGCAGGTCTAACAAAAACATCTGCTCCAGCAACGGTACGGGAAAAAAAAAAGGATCATTGTTGTGCATAATGAATGCAAACTCAACAGATAATAGGAGCCCAACCAGATTACTCATTAAAGATGTGTTATCTAACCACAATTCCATATGCATGTTGACCATCACACAAACAAGCACAACGAACTACAACACCAACAACTAAACCAATTATTCCACTTCAACATTTTCAAATATCTGAAAATTTCCATTTGAATGTATTCATTCATACAAATGGAATGCTAACAGAACAACAGCCTCTATTGAACAAAAACATGAAACACAAGACGGCAAACTTGTAGCAAGCAAGAGCATTACTGACTTACAAGCTCAGGCAAGTATTCCTCCCCAGCATTCACCTTCAAACTCATTATCTTAAATTTGACTTTACTCTTTAAATCCTTTAAATCCACCTGCACATCATCATTCTCGGGACGCTCCACAAACTTAAACACTGCCCACAATGAATCACACAGAAACATTGTCGAAACAAAACCAAACAAAATTATTAAAATAAAATCTAAAAAAAAAATCGTAAGAGATTTTATTACCAGTCGCGATAATGCTTTCCCCTGGCGCCAAAATGCCACCAGGCGGACGCATAAAACAACTCTTCGGCGCAGTAGTTTGAAACTAGAAAAAACAAACAAAGAAAAAAAGTGAATAAATAAATAAATAAATAAAATAACCCGATAATTCAATGAAATTATCAGATATTATATTATTAACTGTAAATTTTAAATTATATTTCAGAAAATAACCGTAATAACTGTCGCAAGAAGCCTCATTTTAATCGACAGCGAGAACATAAAGAAAATTAGCATTCAGTCATAAAAAATCATAATACAAATGAAAAAAAATGTGTAGATTACAGCAAATTTTGAACGTAAAAAACAAGAGAAGTAAATGCAAAAATTAATAATTAGATTCTACCTTGAAAGCTACGTGAGATTTACTCGTGTTCTTCAACCTGATCGCACTTCTCACCTGACTTCCAGGCTTATCTACGATTAAACAAAAAAGAATTAAAAATTAAAAGATTATAAAGAATTTAGCTTAAAAATAAACTGCAAAGTCAACGGCTAAGCAAAGCGGGGGTGTGTCGTACAAGGGAAGTAGAGCTTATTAGCAGGATCAAGCCGAAGCCGGCGCCGAGGAGGGAGAAGCGATCTAGCAATGGAAGAAACGGTTTTGGAGCGCTTAGCGTTAACCGCTTCCGTATCACGGTTGCTGTTGTGGTTGAGGTTTTGAGTGGAGGAAGAAGACGAAGAGTTGTTCATCGTGGCGGAACTTAGCCAAAAGGGACAGAGACTAAACAGCTTCCTCTCGGAGCTCCGCTGCTGCTGGTTGGTGATCGCCATGGCTCCGCTGCAAAATTAACCCGTCGACAGTGAAGGGAAAGCAAATCTCTCTATTTTTTGTTGTTAAAAGAAAAAAAAAACCAAAAAATCCCGGAGGAATTGAATCTTTTGCTTAGTTTTCCTTTGCTTTTCCTTTTATATATGTATATTTAATACTTATCATAACTTTTTTTTTTGTTTTTTTTGTTTTTGTCTGTTGATTTTGGACATGGCAAAAATGGTTTACATTCTCGCCGAATTTAAACGCGGGTCGGATTTCAATTCTATATTTAACAATAATTTATTTCAATTCACATCCGTCCTGATGCGAGCATACTTAGGTGGCATTCTCGTCATCGAATTTTAAATCTAAGGGTACTTTTGGTTTCAAAGTACAAGCTCATCACGCGAGAGATGACGGGTACTTTCGTCATTTTAAATTTTTTTCTCTTTTTTTGGGCTTTTTGGAAGTTCATTAATTACGGATTAATTAAATTAGGTGAAAGGTTAATAGGTGAAATGTAAAAAAAAAAATAAAAATTGAAGGAGGTGCATTTACAAAGGGCGGCTAGGTTTGTTGGAGGGTTAGTTGGGAAGTTAGGAATTAATTAGGTGAATTAATGATTAAATATTTTTTTTTAAATATCAACAATTTCCAAATAAAAACATAGCAAATAAATATAAAAATAAGATATTAATATTAATGGTGTCGGGTTTTTAAATTTTTAAGTTATAATACTTAAAAATATATCTTCTTTCTTTTATGGCATTCGATTAAATTTTTGTGTTTTATTTTAAATCAAATAAAATTTTATGATTAATCGTTAATTTAAAATATCATTTATAATTTTATATCATGTAATGTTTGTCATTGGTCAAAACATAAGCTTAATCTCGAGCGGTCTTCAACTCTTAAAATAAAACTTAAGTAAGCTTATAAATCATGGATTCATGTTCTCAACTAAAAAAACGTGTTTAATTGGTGATGAAAAACTCATGTTTATATAGTTAAAATCCATCTCATCTCCTTACTGATGTGAGATTCGTGACATTTTATCTCACTCAATTATACAACGCCTCGTTGCATTGGCTCTTTACCTAGAGAAGAGGGACTCTTACACTAGTTCAGATCTACCTTGACTATTCTATTTCTCATAGGGGTCCTACATGAGTGAAGATTTATATCTACTCTGATATCATTTGTCATGGATTAAAACTTAAACTCAATCTTATGTGACCTTAACCTCTTAAAATAAAGTTTAAGTAAATCTATAAATCATGAGTCTACATTCTCAATTTAAAAAATATGCTTAATAGGTAATGAAAGATCTATATTGATATTCCCAATATCTATCTCATTTCTTTTTTATTTGAGATTCGAGATATTGCTAATTTGACATTTTCATTATTATTAATATTAATACATTATATTATTTTTACTAACACTAGATTTTGTACTTATTTACATAAAGTCAATGAAACATGAAAAGTATTTTAATCTTTTGGGGGATTAGTTAAATAAGCTGACTTTTTTTCTTCTGATTGAGCAATATTTTTATGATTTATTTTAGATGGGACATCACATTTTAATAATCATATAATTCTAAATTAGTATTATTATTTTTTGTCTTATCTTATCCGGTCATGTTTGTTGTGATTATTTTAATACATGCTTGTATCGTACATTCCTTTGGCTATGAGATTAATAGGTAAATAATAATTAGGTATGTTGTAACGTAAGGTTTTTATATATTAAGAGTGTTAATATTGTTTGATTGTGTACCTAAATTCCGACTTAATCTAACTCGTACCGACACAAAAATTAAATGATTCAAAATTCAATTCAAGTGACTATCCAAATTCGAACAATTAAATACTTGTACTAATTTGTGGACCCTTTTCATAATGAAGCATATTTGTTTTACATATAATTAAACCATTGGGTATTTAAATGAAGTCATTATCACACATAGACAATGGTATTTAAAAGCTCAAACACAATGTGGTACAACAATTATTATGTCATTACTAAAAAAAGTAGATTCAATTAAATAAAAAAGACGTGATTTCGTTTTAGCTACTTAGCAAGAATAGCGACGAATTTAAAATTTTGTATAAAAAATAATTAAAAAATAATCATACAAAATTATAAAATAAAATAATAATTTAATTCGAAATAAAAATTAATCATTGAAAGACTGACGGCCACCAGCTTCGATCTGTCAATGGGTAACTGCATTTGTTGTTGGCTAACAGATTAGCCACCAAACACAGACAAGCAATGGGCTTTGCCTGTACTGAAAGGATGTTGCACAATTATTGCCAAAAATAAATACCATGCATGCACTACAAGTTTTTGATGTTTCCTTTTGATTCAATAATAATACTAATGAATTTCAAGGTTGTTTGTGCATTATCAAAGTATGAACTTGGCTCACATACATCATTGCATGACTAATGTTTTTCTGCTGTATAGTTACTCTTCCTTATGCACCTAATTGAGGCAATAATTTGCAAAACAAAAGAAAAAAAAAATTTTGAAGCAATATTTTCCCAAATTATAGATTTTGATATTTCAAAATTCTCGAAAATTATTTTTGAATATGAACAATTTGATGCCTTACGCGATCATTAGTTAAGATTTTTCTTTGTATAAATACATGTATGTTTTTATATTTTGTTTTTAAATATTATAAAAAAATATAATTTATCATAACGAAAGAGTTGGATATTTACTTATATATCACGTTAAAAAGAGTTTATGGTGATGATTCGAATACACGACCATTTTATTACTTAAACCCTAATGAAATTTTGATGAAATCAAAAATAATAAAATCCAAAATTTTAAATTATTTAGTCAAATATACGTTAACCGAATATAAAAAAAAAATAATTATGTAAAAGTTTGCATGTGAAATTTTTTGTACCTTGTCCAACAAAAATTGGGTGATAAAATTGAAGTCTGCCTCATAATTATACCATCTAAATTGAGTCAATTGACCAAGTGATTAACCTAAGCTTTAAATGTTGATACCCTGCAAAGTTAGGGTTTGTATTAATGGAAACATCTTAATGTCTTGCATTGAACGGTTCCTGTTTTGGTGGAATGCTCGACCCACACATTCATTTCTTTATCCTATTCCTGGTCCTGTCAGAAGGACTTGAAACTTCTTGGACCAAGAAAAATTATTCCAAGACCAAACATGTTAGAGGTCAAGGACCATATTTAATAAATAATTCCTTATGGAATAAATTGAATCTTGTTTCTTTTGGTTGGACTAGCTCTGATTTTTTTCGTATTATTTTATACAAAAAAAATTTGATGATTTTTGTATTTTATTACTAAATATAGTATATTAATTAGTTTTTTATTCTTTTGAATATGAGGTTTTTTTTTAATAAGACTTGTTATTTTCATTAAAAAAAATAAAAATTATGCACTTATTAGAGTATATATATTTTGGGGTCGGGTAAATTTTTTCGACCTAATTATAATTGATACGTGATGGGTAT
The DNA here is from genome assembly GCA_036013995.1 of Theobroma grandiflorum. NCBI lineage: Eukaryota > Viridiplantae > Streptophyta > Magnoliopsida > Malvales > Malvaceae > Theobroma > Theobroma grandiflorum. Next base: position 31,413,769 of record CP142133.1, read on the forward strand.
TGTAATTGACAGAATAACTTTACTGTTAAGATTTATAATTGACACAATATAAGTATTGCAAGTGACGAAATAATTTTATTGTTATGATTTATAATTGATATGAGATGAGTATTGTAAGTGGCAGAATGACTTTATTGTTATAATTTATTAAGATTTAATTTTTTGTCGTTTCAAATTTTTTTTCCACCCACTGGAATTTGAAATGTAGAACAAACTGATCATTTGTTTTTGACTTATTGACATTTTTCTTTGTTTTTGACAACAATATGACACTAGCTAGCTTAAGCTCTAATCAAAATTCTATGATATACTCTCTTAGATTTGTCCATCTCCAACAGTATAAAAAAAGAGTACAAGACATTACAACTAACCCCTATAAAACACTCAAATATTTGTAGGCCCAGAATCTCTTGAAAAAACATATCATCTTTTCACACTTGACAAAACAAGGAAGTTACCCTTAACACATAATTGTAAGAACTTAATTGGGTCCCCAACAGATCAGATGGATGAGAGCCTCAGCCTTCTCTTCTGCCCTCTTTCTATTCCACATCTCATCATCAGTACCATTCAATCTCTTCCTTTCATTGATCCCACCATCTTCCCCACTACCATTGTTAACTCTTGCTGCCACACCACCTCTCCCTTTCTGCTGCATGGACTTGAATGCCACCTCAAACCTGCACACTCTTTCATTACTACCCATCTCTCAGATACTCTTAAGGGCCACAAAAAGAAAGATTTCAATCTGGGTTTTTCTTCTAAAATATTTTTCCAGGGTAGTTCTTGAATGAATTGAATGTTCTTTGTTGGATGTTTTATATATGCGTTGCATGCCATCATGGGCTTATGTACTTATACATAGGTTTGGAGAAGAACAAGGCCAGTTTTTACTTTTCTGGTTCTAGTAACTCCTTGGGAGAAAGGAACACTGATATAGGAAGTGGTTTTGTGAAGAAACTGAGAATGAATTCAGTGGTTTTGGGCTTCCAGTCTTAGATCTATGGGTGGTTGTTTTGAATTCAATGGGTGAATTCAAACCCTCAAAGATATATGAAGGAGGTTAGTATATTTTATTGGGAATATGGTAAGGAGTCCTTTTCAAAGTATATTTTAAAGTTAATTAATATCCTATTTATAGTAATATTTATTTACTAAATGTACTAATTAATCATTAAATTGATGATTTTTAATACAATAATTTAAGATAAATCTTATAAACATATTTATTTAATTTATAAATACATTTATAAATCCGTATGTGAAATTTTTAACTTTTATAGTTGATAACTAAGATAGTAATCCTTTGTATTTCAAAAAAATTGTATGAAATTAAGAAACTTTTTCTCCATCGTCCACACTATAAATTATCATAAAATTATTTTAATTACATAGTTTTGATAATATTTTAATAATTTTTGTAAGTTCTAATCAATAAAAAAAATAATTATTCAAAATTAAGATATATATATATATATATATAGCAGTATATAATTCAAAATTATAAGATTGAAGATACACCCATTGACTCTAAAATTTAGTTGTGGAAGGACCCCAACAACTCATCTGCAAAACTATCTCCATTGACAACCCTGATTTCTCCATCTTACAGTGTTTCATATAATTGGAAATGGTGCTCATTGGCGACAAATAACAAGAAAACGAGAGGATTTTAGCTTGAGCAAAAGCTCTAATATTGTTCTTGGCATGCTGCTTAACTGACCTTAGTGTATAATTCCATCTACAAATGCCTTGATCTTTCAATGTCTCCGCAGCACCAATTGCAGCTGCCACCATCCACATTTTCTTCTTCTCCAAAAAAGCCTTCACGCTCAAAACGAAGTCGTTTTGCTCATTCGAGAATACAGTATCGAACTATTTTTTTTCGTATTTTTATTAAAGACTAAATGGAAGTGAAGGAGGCTAATGTGTCCTTGACATAGTAAAACTATGGTAAATGGAAATTTTTGTGTACTAAACGACGAGAGCTTAGCTTATGCCGACTGTCGTTTTGGACAAGAATTTTATATATATTAATCGGTGGTTTCAATGTGGGGGAGAGACGCATGGAGAAGAGAGGAGTGCGAAATGGACAAATTTGAGTAGGTATATACCCTGAGTTTGAGGGCAAAAAGTAGAATAATTTTGTCTTTGGTTATATCAACTTGCACTGTCTTTTTCCCCCACTATTATTTGGTTGGGATATAATTATATATTTATATTGAAAGATGTCTTTATTCCATGATTGTGATTTAAATTAGAGTTTTTTTTTCTTTTTCCTTTTTTTTTTCTAATAATCATTGTCAAACATGAAGATGAATATGGGATTTTTTTATTTTTTATATATTTTATTGGAATAATTTGATTTTTTTTTTTTGATATGTAAGGGTGAGAAAACTGCTAGAAAGCACAAGCTTTAAATATAAAATTAAAGGTAAGCATTTGATTGATTCGATTTTAAAATTTTTATAAGATTGAATTAATTTAACTTTCGTAAAAATTCCGAAACTAATTGAATTATAATAAAAAAATTGATAATAAATGATTTGAATGTAGATTATTTTTTAATTATATTTAATAGGTATTAATAATATTTATATATTATAGATTTTAAAGATATTTTGAGATATATTTGAAAAATATTAACAATATTATATATAAAATATAGTATTAATAATCAATTTTTCGATCAAATTTTGACTAAAACAATCAAATAAACTACCCTTGTTACTCAATAATCGAATTCAATTAATTTAATCGATTATTTTGATTTACACTATTTTTTTCTTTTCCAATTATTAGAATGTAAACCCAAAAATGCAAAGTGAGAAAATATATATGCTTCAGCTTCTTGGGCTACTGGCCCAGCCCAACCTTAATATGCACATGGTTAACCCAAGCATCAAGATGTTCATAATTGTAATTAAATCATAACTGCTGGCTTGCGTGACTGAGATAGGCATTAGGAAGTCTTTGAGCAAACCTCTATGTGGAGCTTTAATTTCTGTATGCAAATTATAGTTTATATGTTTATCAGGTTTCATCTGGAATTTGCAACTGTTGGAACTTTCAATTCTGATTTATAACCAAAGCTTTCACTCAATAATCCAACAAGTGTAAAGAAAAGGGAAGTTGAGCCATGTTTCTGATGGAAATTTAGCATTATATACACAAAATAAGGTAGGGGCGGGGGGTTTAATTAGGACCCCAACAGCTTAAATACATAACTTTTCTTAGGGACTCTTCAGATTGCTTCAACTTGTCATCTCTCAGTTTCTTTGACAAAGCAGAAGAAGTTGCGGTAGACAGATTTTTAGCCTGAGAATATTGTCTGATGTTGGCCTTGGCATGGTGTTGGACTGATCTCAACGCATAATTCCACCTACAGACTCCTTGATCTTTCAATGCCTCTACCACCCCAATACTTGCTGCCACCACCCAAGCTTTGCTTGCAGAACTCATATCTCTTCGTCTTTTGATTTTGGGGTTTCCTGAACTTAAAAGAGTTAAGGCTGGAGATGATTTGGATGAGTTGTGATTAAGGCTGAATTTGTGGTTTTCTGGGGTGACAAAAGGAGGAGGTTTCTTATATAGTGAAAGGTGTGAGAGATAGTGGGGGGTGGTGGAGAATAAATGGGACTGCAAAACCAGAGGCAGTGTGGGACAGTGGGAGACACCCATGGTATTAGTCTAGAAACCAAGATCTAGCTCAATAAGATCTGTCTTTGCACCTGGACAATGAGCAGGAAAGAGACAAAAGTGTCAACAGGAAAAGGAAGAGACACTGACCTAACACTGGCTCAACTAGGATAAGATAAGGTGGCCTTTTGTTGTATTTCTCTGGCAAGTGTAGTTTCATGGAAGCCCTTGTGGAAAATCTTTTTGCGACTTAAATGAAATTGAAGTAGGATAATGGATATAATAAAAATATATATATATATAAAAAAAGCTTAAACAACAAATGTAGGGATGATAATAAATATTATTTAAATGAGTATAAGTGAATACTTAATTCGAGTACCTTATATTTTGGTTTGAGATAAATTTGAATAATAAATTTTAAACAAATGAGGAATTACAATCCCTATAATTTTGGGTACTAAGCCAAGTGCTTAGCTTATGTTATTAAAGAAAATTAACAAAACAATAATGTGATTAAAGAATTATAATTTCATTGACTATAATATTAATTAATGTCAACATGGGTAGAGAATTATATAGAGAAAATAGGATTGTAAAATGGACATATTTGAGTAACTATATCCCCAAAGTTAAGGGCAAAAGGTAGAATAATTTTGTCTTAGTTTATATAGCAACTTGCACTGTTTTTGGTTGGGTTCAATAATATATACGGAAAGACATCGATTCCATGATTGTGGTTTAAATTGGAGTTATTTATTTATTTAATAATCATCGTCAAAATATTCCTCTTGATGGAATTTATTTTTTAATTTTTGTTTTATTTTGTTTTATGAGAACTCTTTGAAATCCATTCCATCTTTTTCAAGGGTAATTTGATTTCATATATATATATATACATATATATATATATATATATAGATAGGGTAGGAAAATTAGGAAAAGTACAAGTCTTCATTCTAAAATTAAGAGTGAACATTTGATTGGTTTGGTTTTAAAATTTTGAAAACTGAATTAATAGAATTATTAGTAAAAAATATAGAAATTATCCGAACTATAACAATAATTAAAAATAACTGAAGTTGGTTTATTTCGATCGATTATTTCGGTTTTGGATGGAAAGTATTTTTTAATTATATTTTAAAATTATTAATAAGATTTTTATATATTTCACCACTATGAGTGAAATAATCATGTTATAACATGGACATGATGCAATTGAACGAGGGAGAATGTACCAAATCCCGTATAGAAAGAGATGAGATGTCCATATTAGGAATCAATTCCCAATTGCTTTCTCGTGTGAAGAAGTCTGTGAGCTAATCCTGATTTTTAGAGCTTTAATTTCTGTATGCAAATTACAGTCTACATGTTGATCAAATTTCATCTGAATTTGCAACTGTTGGCACTCTCAATTTTGATTTATAAGTTATAACCAAAATTTTCACTCAATAATCCAACAAGTGTAAAGAAAAAGGAAGTTGAGCCATGTTTCTGATGGAAATTTAGCATTATATACACAAAATAATGTAGGGAGGAGGGGTTAATTAGGACCCCAACAGCTTAAATACATAACTTTTCTTAGGGACTCCTCAGATTGCTTCAACTTGTCATCTCTCAGTTTCTTTGACCAAGCATGTGAAGATGGGGTTGACAGCTTTTTAGCCTGGGAATATTGTCTGATGTTGCCCTTGGCATGGTGTTGAACCGATCTCAATGCATAGTTCCACCTACAGAGCCCTTGATCTTTCAATGCCTCCACCACCCCAATGCTTGCTGCCACCACCCAAGCTTTGCTTGCAGAACTCATATTTCCTGTCCTGATTTTGGGTTTTCCTGAACTAAAGAGTTAAGGCTCGAGAGAATTTGGATGAGTGCAAGACTTGTGATTTTGTTAGAGAATTTGTGGTCTTCTGGGGTGACAAAGGGCGGAGTTCTCTTATATAGTGAATGGTGTGAGAGACAGTGGGGGGTGGTGGAGAATACATGAGAGTGCAAAACCATAGGCAGCTTTATCAACAGTTTGGGAGACACCCATGGTATTATTCCAGGAGCCAAGTTCATTTTCATGAGTAGTTTATTTATTTATTTCTTCAATATGATCTGTCTTTGCACCTGGACAGTGACAAGGAAAGAGACAAAAGCGTGAATAGAAAAAGAAAGATACAGTGACTAAACAGTGACTCAACTAAGGGTTGGCCTCTTGTTTTTATTGTCTGGCAACTGGCAAGTGTAGTTTCATGGAAGCCCCTGATTTAGCTTTGGAAACAACAAATATAGTTAAAACAGGATGTTGTCAATTGCCAGTCTGTAAAGAGGAGGAAAAAGGGTGCAAATCTTCCCAGATCAGCTTTCAGAGATTTGAACAAACTTGAGAAGAATAATGGTATATTGTCATCAGATTCACCTAGACACTGTTGCTTCTGTAAATTTTGATTGGTAAAATATGCAAATCTTCTAGTTAAATTTGGTGAATTTGTTTGATCATAAATAATCAAGCAATTCATGGATCATAAGATTCTCCTAGTCTTTAAGTCTGAATAACATGATTTCTTAAGCTTTATGATCTCAAAAAAAGTGTATTAGGACTGTTGTCTGTTAAAAACAATACTAACAATTTTGTCCATGGAAAACGTAGTACTAAAGCCTAAGATGCAGCATTGGCATTGCAGCTGAAGTTTCTAATAATTTGATATTCTTCTTATTGTCTGCAGTCACAGTAGCAATTGAACCATGAAATTTTGGCTGAATAATCTTAAATCCAAAGGGTTCTTTCTTTTTCCTTTAAGCCTTCTGATTACAAACAGAAAACTACAAATTTTTTGTTACATAAATAGAGCACCTTGCTGTTCTTTACACCCAAATCCACTGCTAAACTTGCTAATCTATGAATGGTATTCCTTTAAATCCTAGTAAGTTTCAAGCATATTATTTACCTGCTGAAAATAAGTTTGGGTCCATCCGTGAACTGCTGAAAATCGAATTCAATTAATTTAATCGATTATTTTGATTTACACTATTTATTTCTTTTCTCATTACTAGAATGATGCAAAATAAGAAAGTATACATGCTTCAGCTTGTTGGGATATTGGCCCAGCCCAAACTTAATATGGACATGGTTAACCAAGCATCAAGATGTTCATAATTGTAATTAAATCCTAATTGCTTGCTTTTATGACTGAGATAGGCATTAGGAAGTCTTTGAGCAAACATTGATTTAGAGCTTTAATCTCTATGAAAATAACAGTTTAATATGTTTATCAGGTTTCATCTGGAATTTGCAACTGTTGGCACTTTCAATTATGATTTATAACCAAAATTTTCACTCAATAATCCAACAAGTGTAAAGGAAAAGGAAGTTGAGCCATGTTTCTGATGGAAATTTTAGCATTATGTGCACAAAATAATGTAGGGAGGAGGGGCTAATTAGGACCCCAACAGCTTAAATACATAACATGTCTTAAGGACTCTTCAGATTGCTTCAACTTGGCATCTCTCAGTTTCTTTGACCAAGCCGACGAAGACGGGGTAGACAGCTTTTTAGCCTGGGAATACTGTCTGATGTTAGCCTTGGCGTGGTGTTGAACTGATCTCAATGCATAATTCCACCTACAGACTCCCTGATCTTTCAATGCCTCCACCACCCCAATTGTTGCTGCCACCACCCAAGCTTTGCTTGCAGAACTCATATCTCTTGTTCTTTTGATTTTGGGGTTCACTGAACTTGTGAGTTTAGGCTGGAGAGGATTTGAACGAGTGCAAGACGTTTGATTTGGTCTGAATTTGTGGTTTTCTGGGGTGACAAAGGGAGGAGTTTTCTTTTATAGTGAAAGGTGTGAGAGATAGTTGGAGATGGTGGAGAATAAATGAGAGCGCAAAACCAGAGGCGGTTTGGGAGACACCCATGGTATTAGTCTAGAAACCAAGATCTGTCTTTGCACCTGGACAATGAGCAGGAAAGAGACAAACATGTCAACAGGAAAAGAAAGATACACTGACTTAACACTGACTCAACTAAGATAAGGTGGCCTTTTGTTGTTTTTCTTTGGCAAGTGTAGTTTCATGGAAGCCCCTGTGGAAAATTTTTTTGTGACTTAAATGGAAGTGAAGTAGGATAATGGATATAATAAAATTATGTAAAGAAAAAAAAAAGCTTAAACAACAAATGTAAGTAAGACGGTGCTTCGGTCGATTACAACCAGGCAACCGATTGAAATCGTCAATTAACGTAACAGACGGTTACAATCGATGGTTGCAATAGCAATTGTCGGTTGCTCCGATCAACCTCGTCAGTTGATCAGCTTGGCTCTCAGGGGGACTTCTTTCCCTCCGAACCGATTGAATAACCAACGTGAGTTTTTTTTTTTAAGAGGAGGGGAAATATATAAATGCTCCTCGTTAAACCCTCCCTCACCACCGGCCATAAGCCCATAAGGATAATTCCCAAACCCCATAAGCCCCTTTTGGCTTTCCTACTAGAATTCTGAAAACCTCGACCTGCCCCCCCTAAATTTTCTCCTTCCCCTTCTTTCCGTCACTCTAGGCTCCAGCTCTCCCTCTCACGAAACCCTAAACTAACAAGCAACAGCCACAATCTACAATAATTGACTGAAATCGACTAAAACCGTCCACTGTAAAAATCGATCGAAACCAACCGAGTGGCAGATGCAGTTCGATCAGTTAGAATGGAGTAAATTTTTGGTCGATTTTCTAGAAAATCGACCCGAAACAGACCTAAACCATCACTTACACACCCCTAAATGTAGGGATGATAATAGATACGCTTTAAGCAAATATAAGTGAATATTTAACTCGATTATACAAAATATGAGTACTTTATATTTAAGTTTGAGATGAATTTAAATAGTAAATTTTAAACATATGGGGAATTAGAATCCCTAGAATTTTGGGTACTAAGTCAAGTGCTTAGCTTATGCTATTAAAGAAAATTAACAAAACAATAATGTGATTAAAGAATTATAATTTCATTGACTATTATATTAATTAATGGCAACTTGGTTAGAGAATTATATAGAGAAAATAGGATTGTGAAATGGACAAATTTGAGTAACTATATTCCCTAAGTTAAGGACAAAAGGTAGAATAATTTATATCAACTTGCACTGTTTTTGGTTGGGTTCAATAATTTATATGGAAAGATGTCTATTCCATGATTGTCTTTTAAATTGGAGTTCTTTATTTATTTATTTAATAATCATTGTCAAACACATCATAAAGATGAATATTCCTCTTGATGGAATTTTTTTTTTAATTTTTGTTTTGTTTTGTTTTAGAGAACTCTTTGAAATCCATTCCACCTTTTTCTAAGGTAATTTCATTTTATATATATATATATATAGAGAGAGAGAGAGAGAGAGAGAGAGAGAGAGAGTTGGAAAATTAGGAAAAAGTATAAGTCTTCATTCTAAAATTAAGAGTGAATATTTGATTGGTTTGATTTTAAAATTTCAAAAATTGAATTAATAGAATTATTATTAACAAATATAGAAATTATCCAAACTATAACAAAAATTAAAAATAACTGAAGTCGGTTTATTCCGATTATTTCGGTTTTGGATGGAAAGTATTTTTTAATTATATTTTAAAATTATTAATAAGATTTTTTTATATTTCACCTCTATGAGTGAAATAATAACATGGACATGGTGCAATTGAATGAGGGAGAATGTACCAAATCCCGGTATAGAAAGAGATGAGATGTCCATATTAGGAATCAAATCCCAATTGCTTGCTTGTGTGAACAAGTCTTTGAGCTAATCCTGAATTTTAGAGCTTTAATTTCTGTATGCAAATTACAGTCTACATGTTGATCAAATTTCATCTGAATTTGCAACTGTTGGCACTCTCAATTTTGATTTATAAGTTTTAACCAAAATTTTCACTCAATAATCCAACAAGTATAAAGAAAATGGAAGTTGAGCCATGTTTCTGATGGAAATTTAGCATTATATACACAAAATAATGTAGGGAGGAGGGGTTACTTAGGACCCCAACAACTTAAATACATAACTTTTCTTAGGGACTCTTCAGGTTGCTTCAACTTGTCATCTCTCAGTTTCTTTGACCAAGCAGGAGAAGGTGGGGCCGACAGCTTTTTAGCCTGGGAATATTGTCTGATGTTGGCCTTGGCATGGTGTTGAACCGATCTCAATGCATAGTTCCACCTACAGAGCCCTTGATCTTTCAATGCCTCCACCACCCCAATGCTTGCTGCCACCACCCAAGCTTTGCTTGCAGAACTCATGTTTCCTGTCCTTCTGATTTTGGGTTTTCCTGAACTAAAGAGTTAAGGCTGGAGAGAATTTGGATGAGTGCAAGACTTGTGATTTTGTCTGAGAATTTGTGGTCTTCTGGGGTGACAAAGGGAGGAGTTCTCTTATACAGTGAATGGTGTGAGAGATACTGGGGGGTGGTGGAGAATACATGAGTGCGCAAAACCATAGGCAGTTTTATCAACAGTTTGGGAGACACTCATGGCATTATTCTAGGAGCCAAGACCATTTTCCTGAGTAGCTTATTTATTTATTTCTTCAATATGATCTGTCTTTGCACCTGGACAGTGACAAGGAAAGAGACAAAAGTGTGAATAGAAAAAGTAAGATACAATGACTAAACACTGACTGAACAAAGGGGTGGCCTCTTGTTTTTATTGTCTGGCAACTGGCAAGTGTAGTTTCATGGAAGCCCCTGATTTAGCTTTGGAAAAACCAAATATAGTTAAAACAGGGTGTTGTCATTTGTCAGTCTGTAAAGGGGCGGAAAAAGGGGGCAAATCCTCCAAGATCAGCTTTCAGAGATTTGAACAAACTCGAGAAGGATAATGGTATAACATCATCAGATGCACCTAGACATTGTTGCTTCTGTAAATTTTGATTGGTAAAATTAGCAAATCTTCTAGTTTAATTTGGTGAATTTGTTTGATCATAAATAATCAAGCAATTCAGAGATCATAAGATTTTCCTAGTCTTTTAAGTCTGAATAAAAGCTTTATGATCTTTAAAAATGTGTATATTAGGACTGTTGTCTGTTAAAAACAATACCAACAATTCTTTGTCCATGGAAAAGGTTGTACTAAAGCTTAAGATGCAGCATTGGCATTGCAGCTGAAGTTTCTAATAATTTGATATTCTTCTCATTATCTGCATACACAATAGGAATTGAACAATAAAATTTTCCCTGAATAGTCTTAAATCCAAAGGGTTCTTTCTTTTTCCTTTTAGCCTTCTGATTACAAACAGAAAACTACAAATTTTTTGTTACATAAATAGAGCACCTTGCTGTTCTTTACACCCAAATCCACTGCTAAACTTGCTGATAGATGAATAGTATTCCTTTAAATCCTAGTAAGTTTCAAGCATATTCTTTGCCTGCTGAAAATAATTTTGGGTCTATCCATGAACTTATCATCCAAAACCACATTCAATTTCATTCCATTTCTGGCAGCAGGGCTGCCTGGCCTTCAAGTTTTAACACCGACAAGCCAAATCTTGAACCAACCCCTACTCATCCAATATCCAAAAGCTGAACGAGTAACAAAATTGGGGAGGCAAGAAAATATATTCTACTACTGTAATATTTAACAATTTTCATTACATGAAGATCGACAACACTAAAATCTAATAGTACTAGGACCCCAACAGCTCAAATCCACGACTTTTCCCATTCTCTCTTCAGTTTTACTCATCAACTTATTTGAAGCAGCAGCTGAAGAAGAAGAAGGAGAAAGCACCTTGGCCTGATGTTCAAATGATCTGATACTGTTCTTGGTATGTTGAAGCAGTGACCTTATGGTATAATTCCACCTGCATATCCCTTGGTCTTTCAGTGCCTCTACTGCACCTATTGTAGCTGCTACAACCCAATCTTTCCTTGCTGCTCCACTCATTGTTTGAAATTCCTTTGCCTGCAACTATTGATTTGCAGAGTGTTGATGATTGTGTTGAATTTTTAATATTGAGATGAAGAAAAGAAATGGGTTGTGTTTAATATTTATAGAGAAGAGCTGGAAAAACAATAGGCGGTTTGAGCCAGATATCAGGAGGTAGAACTGTGGGAAGGGCCCCTTGTTTTTGGAGACAAAAGATAAAAAAACCAAGTGCCTACTTTCCCTACTTTTCTTTTTAATTTGCAATAATTAAGTTTTGGTGGGGGGGCCAAACCTTAGACTTTTTCCAGCAGGAAATGAGGTTGGTGGGCCAGTTTTTATTTACTGTTAATTCCTTGATTTATAAATTCGGGATGTATAATTCCTTGATTAAGAGCCCAACACCCTAATTAATATTGCTACTAATCAAGGGAGCCAGCTATTATAAGAGTAGTATTTATTTGTTAGTATTTTTTTTCCACTTTTTAAAAAATTGCTATAAAGAAATAAAAGGTAAATATTAAAATCATATGATTGATTAAAAAATAGATAAATTATTATAATATATAGTATCAATTTATAAATACAGAAATGAAAATCATGTACATTAAATGGAAAAAACAATTGGCAGTTTATTAACAGCTTGGGAATTGGTAGAAAGTGGAATGAAATCCCTGGTATTTTAAAATACCAAGAAAAAGCTTTCCAGCTCATTTTGATGAATTAGTCAAATAACTCAACACCCTTTCATGAAGAATCTTTCAACACCAAGGAATATTTCAAGATGAAATTTCTAGAAATTTGCTCATACAAATTGGCATTAATTAGCTCAAATATCAAAATTTTCATCTCTTTTTATCCAAAATTATAAGCTAATATTATTAGAAAATGTAAAGCATTTTCTTTGAGCTAAGTAAATTCTCATTCTAGAACCATGGTTGAGCCTGTTAGCAAGTATTAACATATGATCAAATCAGGTTAAATCTTAAAGTAGAAGACTTTGGATTTGAGTTTTGGAATGAGGGAGTTGCTCTCAATTTGTATGGAATCCAATCAATGGAGTAGAAAGATCAGATAAAAAGAAAAGGTTTAGACTGAATTTCCATATATTTAATCACTTGATCTCCAAATCAATACATAGAGCCAAATCTTGAAACCAAATATGAAAAACATTCAAAAGAAAAAGAAAAATTAATTACATCTATTGAGATTGCCTCTCTTTGTTTCTCTCTGCCAAAAATTTCTATGATCCCAAACATCAGAATCTAACAGTACTAGGACCCCAACAGTTCAAATCCATGACTTTCCGCATATTCTCCTCAGCTTTCCTCCTCTTCTCCTCCCTCAAGTTACTTGAAACAGCAGCTGAAGAAGAAGAAGAAGAAGAAGAAAGCATCTTGGCCTGAGAAAAGGACCTGATGTTGTTCTTGGCATGTTGATGCAGTGATCTTATAGTATAATTCCACCTGCATATCCCTTGGTCTTTCAGTGCCTCCACTGCCCCAATTGTAGTTGCCACAATCCAGGCTTTCCTTCCTGTAGCTGCACTCATTGTTAAAAAGGGTTTGATACTCTTCTCTAAAAATTTAGAAGATGGGAGATTTTATTCAGGTTTTTTCCTGGTGAGGTTCTGATCGAACTTGGGTTGGAGGAATGAACGTTTGGGTCCTTTTATATAGAAGGGAAACTACAGGCGGTTCAAGCAAAGCGAACAAGGAAAGCGAACCCATGGTTTTTGGAAACAAAACCAAGTGCTTTGGTGGCCTTACGGCTTTTACTAGGCTGGAAAGTACTTTGGGGTCTTCGATGCCTTCACTGGCATAAACTAATGGCTTAAACGTGTGAGTGAAGATCCAAGGAAATCTAACTTTCGTGTCAGACCAAACAAAAGAAAGGTTATGTCATCTTTGCCTGCTTTGGTGTTTTCTGTTTATAGAAAATGGTTCTAAACCTAACTGTGCATCAGGATTTGGACCATCTGTTTAGATGGATTTAGTCAGTAAATCATGGAAAAAATAGAAGGTTTGGATTGTGCCCTGTATTTCACATGGGTTTTCTTGTTTACTATTTATTATATAGGTGTTTTGTTCAAACTTGAATCAATCAGTTAGAAATATAATTTCGACTCCATCGACTGAAATTTTCTTATTAACCTGGCATGAACAAGACAATTATTGTGGCGTTTAGTACTTTACAATGCAATGTGATTACAGGTAATGTTTATGGTGGCATTTGGTATTTTACAATGTAATGTGATTGCAGAGAATGTAATTGCAGGTAATGTGATTGCAAGGAAGATAACATTGCAGTGTTTGTTTTACAAATACTTTACAAGGAATGTAATGTTAATTTACAAAATTACCCTTATTTATTAAAATGTAAATTTATTATACTTGTATTCTTTATTAATAATTTTTATATAATATTATCTCTTAAATATATTTTTAATGTCATATATTTTATTTTTATTTTTTATTATAATTTTGTATATTTTATTTCATTTATTTAATATAATTTTTATATTTTATATTTTATTTTAATTTCTTTTGTCTATATTAAATAAATTTTAATTTTTTATATTTTATTTTTTTATTTTTATTTCTTATATTATATATTTTATTTTAATATTTTTTACCTATATTATATAAATTTTAATTTTTTATATTTTATTTTTTAATTTTTATTTCTTATATTATATATTTTATTTTAATATTTTTTACCTATATTATATAAATTTTAATTTTTTATATTTTATTTTTTAATTTTTATTTCTTATATTATATATTATATTTTAATTTCTTTTACCTATATTATATGAATTTTAATTTTTTATATTTTATTTTTTAATTTTTATTTCTTATATTATATATTATATTTTAATTTCTTTTACCTATATTATATAAATTTTAATTTTTTATATTTTTTTTAATTTTTATTTCTTATATTATATATTTTATTTTAATATTTTTTTATTTTAATTATAATATTATAAAATATTTTTAATAAAATAATAAAATTGAAGGGTAAAAATGTTTTTAATAACATTGCAGACATTGCAGCCTGCAATCACATTGCAGCCAAAGACTGCAATGTGATTTTATTGCAATCTAATATTGCAGTGATCTGTTACAAAACAAACACTGCAATGTAATTTAATTAGACACATTACAAGTAATGTCACTTTACATCTCTGCAAACAAACGTCACCTATGAATGACACATTATTAAAAAATAGAAATTTTCAATTAAATATTTCGTCGAAAAAACCCAAAATTGCGTCGATAATGCTTTAGATATATGGTGGCTCTATGTATAATTTAAATCCAAAGCTAAACTCAAACTCATTTGAATTTTTGGACAGGTAAATGCTAAAGGCTTGCGTAGAATCCTTCTAAACCATGAAAGTTACATTAAAATCTAACTGTAGTAGGACCCCAGGAGCTCAACTCCATCACCTTTTTGATGGACTGCTCAGATTTCTTTACCTCCGGTGGCAAAGATGGAGAAGAAAGCACCTGGGCCCGATCAGTAAAGGAGCTAAGATTGTTCCTGGCTTGTTGGTGCAGTAACCTTTGGCCGTAATTCCATCCACAGATTCCTTGGTCCTTCAATGCCTCCATTCCAAAATTACTAGCAGCCACAATCCACGCTTCCTTTGTTCCATTCATTGTTTCCTTTTATAAGTTTTTCAAGTATGGTGATAATGAAATGGGACTGATCATGCCCCTTTTGTATGGGTTGGTGACTAAATATATTATTACATAAATGAAGGAGTACTATAAAACTATTGGTAGGTTGGTTTACAGTATTTGTCAACACTCTAGGAAAAGTTACTTTTCTCCTTTTAATTTTGGACACAAAATCAAAAACTTATCTTAAAGAGGTACGTACCTTTTTTCATACTTAATTTGGTAATTCATCTTATCTCTTCTTGATGTGATATTTATTAAAAGTTCAAGAAAAGTTACCATTTTCCTTTTTATTTTAGACACAAAACTAAGTGTTTATGTTTTTCTAATATACTTAATAGATGAAGGAAAGTTTATATTATATATCCAAATCTCATCCTCTCTTATTGATATGATATTTGTCAATGGTTTAGGGAAAGTTACCTTTCTCTTTTTTATATTGGACACAAAACCAAGTGCTTATGATACAAATTTACCTTTCTGATGTATTTAATAAGTAGAAGAAAGTTTATATTTATATATCTAAGACTCATTTCGTCTCTTATTAATATAATATTTACTAATAGTTCAAAAAAAGTTACCTTTCATCTTTTTATTTTGGAAACAAAACCAAGTGCATGTTACAGACTTACGTTTGTAATATACTTAATAGGCACAAGAAAGTCTATATTTAGAGTTCTTTTTTTAAATAAGGTCCATATATAAGGCATTTTTTTATAATAGATCTATTTATAATTTAAACTGTTTTTAGTCAAGAGAATTAACTTTTAGACAAAATTATCTTTAATGAAATCGACCCATTTATTTAGCTCCGCATCTTAACCCGAAACTTATTAACGGGTCAAGTATGTTTAGTTCTGTGCTTCAAACAAACTTATATTCTTTGAACTTTTTTCACCAGACTATTCATCTTTAGAGTATTGCGTGACTAATTTTTAGACATTGCGTAATTGATTTTAAACATTGCGTGACTGATTTTGATCATTGCGTGACTAGTGTTTAAGTATTATATGATTAATTTTTAGTAAGGCATTGCGTGACTAGTGGATAGACATTGCGTGACTGGTAGATAGGCATTGCGTAACTTGTTAATAAGACATTGCGTGACTTTGGTTTCTAGGTGAGTTTTAGGAGTCTTTTTTTTCTGTCTATGTTTTGTTTAAAAATAGTAATTTTTTGGAAAAGAAATGAACAATTACAGAAGAAGGAGAAGAAAGAAATCGAGAGAGATGTGAGAGAAAAATTGTTAGGCACTAAAAGAAGAAAAATGCCCACATTCTCTTACCATTGAATCATTTGTTTTTTTGTTTACATACACGGAGGAGAGAGTGAAAATGACAACCCACAAAAAAAAAGTAATATGAAATTATTTTTTTTAATTGAAGAACCATCTAGGATAGTAAAAAATGACACTCCTAAAAAACTAAATGACATTGCATTTAAACAAGACAAATACAAATCACGTGGTCTTCTTTTTCTTACGTGTCTTCTTCTTCTTCTTGCGTGACCTTCAGCCACAAAACCAGTGATATGCTAGTTCTTCATTCTCTTCTTGGTTCGGCTTCAAAAACAAAAATCAATATTTCAACACAACCTCGTTATAAGTTTTGAGGGCTTCCCTTACTCCTTTATCTTTGATTATTGATTTACATGTTTTTCCTTACCTCTGAGTCGAAAATTTCTCTTACGTGACGATCTGCCTTTGCCTTGGTAACGATATGCTTGGTTTCTCTACCTGATCATTCAAGGAGTTTTGACTTGTCATTTCTGAAGTTGTTTTTCTGTGCCTTATGGTGTTTGAGCAGAGAGAGAAAGCAAGATTTAATTTTGAAATTTTTGTCTGAATAGCGGGATAGAGAAAACTGAAACCATTTTAATTTGTCTGAAATTATTTAAAGGGTATTCTTATCAAGTCTTACTAAAAATTGTTTAAAAACAATTAAAATTATAAAGACGGTTATTTTTGAAGTACCCTTACTACGAAGGTCATTTCTCACAATTTCTTCTTATATTTATATACCAGAGACTCATCCTATCTTTTACTGATGTGATATTTACCAATAGTTTTTATTTTGGACAAAAAATCAAGTGTTTGTGTTATAAACTTATATTTCTGATATACTTAATAAGTGAAGGAAATTTTATATTTATGTACTCAAGACCCATCTCGTCTCTTACTTATGAGATATTTGTCAATAGTTTAGAGAACGTTACCTTTCTCCCTTTTATTTTGGATACAAAACCAAATGCTTATGTTACAGATTTTCGTTTTTGATATACGTAATAGGTGAAGAAAAGTTTATATTTATGTACCAAAAACTCATCTTGTCTCTTATTAATGTGATATTTGCTAATAGTACAGAGAAAGTTACCTTTCTCCCTTTTATTTTGGACACAAAATCAAGTGGTTATGTTACAAACTTACAATTATGATATACTTAATAAGCGAAGAAAAGTTTATATTTATGTATCCAAGACTCATTATTTGACAATAGTTTAGGAAAAATTGCCTTTTTCACTATTATTTTGGATACAAAACCAAGTGCTTATGTTACAGATTTACATTTTTGATGTACCTAATAGGTGGAGGAAGATGTATATTTATATACCCAAAACTTATTGTCTCTTACTCATGTGATTTAGGCCAATAGTTTAGGAAAAGTTAATTTTCTCCCTTTTGGTCTCAAAATCAAATGCTTATGTTACATACTTACATTTTTTATACACTTAATAGGTGCAGCTGTGCAAGAAAGTCTATATTCATATATCCATACCTGTGTTTCTTATATACTTAATAGGTGAAGGAAGGTTTACATTTATACACCAAGACTTATCCCTTCTTTTATTAATGTGAAATTTGTCAATAGTTTAGGAAAAGTTACCTTTCTCACTTTTATTTTGAACATGAAACCAAATGTTTATGTTACAGGCTTACGTTTTTCATATACTTAATAGGTGAAAGAAGGTGTATGGTTATATATCCCAATCTACATTTTCTATATATTTCATAAGTAGAGAAAGATTTATAATTATACACTTGAGACTCATCTAATCTTTTATTGATATGATATTTGTTAATATTTTTGATAAAATTACCTTTCTCCCATTTGTTTTGGACACAAAGCCAAGTGCTTAACTTGTTTATTTTAAACCAGACATTTGGTTCATTGCATCTAATTAAGAATTGAGGAAATTTCTTTTGTCCTTCATAAACCATGTGGTCTTAACCTTAATTTTGTTAATTAATTTAATTTGAATTCTTATGGTACATAATATATAGTTGAATTCAATTGGGAAAATTAGGAAATGAAACAAAACACTATGTTTCTTTATAGTTAAATTAATCTTAATCTAGAAAACAATTAATTAACTAATCAGTATGGGATTTTAAATCTTGAATTATTTTTTTGTGCTGAATTTTATCAATTTGGAAACAAAAATATGGGGATTTTAAGTCTTTACCTATCTTCATATTAATTCACTAAGACTTAAATTTATGATCAACAAAAATAACAATTATATAACCAAATTTATCCCCAAAGGAAAAAATAGAAAAGAAATGCAGAAAGTCCATTCTAATCTCAAACTCAACATTTGAACAATTGTTTTTTAATTGTTCAAGTAATGTAATATTTAGTGCAAAAATGGGCATTGCATATATACCAAAAATAAAAAAGATAAAAAGGGGGATTAATTAGGACCCCAACAGCTCAAATACATGACTGTTCTTAGTGATTCCTCTGACTTCTTCAACTTCTCATCATCCCTCAGCTTCTTACACAAAGCAGAAGAAGATGGAGCAGGAAGTTTTTTCTTGGCTTGAGAACATGATCTGATGTTGTTCTTGGCATGCTGTTGGACTGACCTTAGAGCATGGTTCCACCTACAAAAACCTTGATCTTTCAATGCCTCAACAGCTCCAATGCTAGCTGCTGCTACCCAAGCTCTTGTTGAAGAACTCATGGTTTTTCTTTTCTATGCCCTTTTGAGAGTAATTTGAAATGAAAGTGGTAATGGGATTTTTTTATTTGTGGTTGTTACTTGATTTGTTGAAGGAAATGGGGGGTGGGATGAGAGTTTCTTATATAGAGGAAAGTGTTGGAGAGAAAACCAGGGATGGTATTTGCCTAAACAGAAGGCCAAAAAGCCAGCCAATGGTTTAAGGTGGTAGGCTAGTGGCTTATCTGTACCCTACAATGGAGACAATAATGAGATAATGGTGGGGGTAGGAATTGCTATGGACAAATCCCCAAGATAAGATTGTAGGCTTGCTTATCTAGTTTCTTTGTATATGGGAGCCGAACCCTTCCCATCCAAGTCATAACATTTGTTCTATTCTACCAAGGTAAGAGTACAAATCATCCCATCAACTAGAAGATAAAAGCAGGGGCAGTAAATCCGATTGGAGGAGCTTAACTGAGGTGAGTTATGTCAAATTCAGTAGGAAATTTGAAAGAGTCAGCTGCCCCGAACTTTCTTTTTTCTTCCCAATCATCAGGAGATTCTCCTTCATCAGTACTATCTTCGTTATCCTCGTCGCAGCAACTGGTAGGTGAAGAGGGATCGTGCACACTTTTGGATCTGCAAAATGGGGTAGCAAGCATGCTTACTTGACCAAAGTGAGATATTTCAACAACAACTGTGTCATCATCTACTGGGAGGGGTTGTTTCCATGGCTCTCCATCCATCCTTATAAACGTGTGATCGGCTGCTCCCTTGTTGAACTCAAAGCGGACGGCGTTGGCCTAAAATGTAGACAGTTACATCAGATGGGGAAAACAAAGATCAGAATGATGGAAGGCAGCTACAATGGCTTGACATCCTACCTGTGCTAAACGAGTCCCATGTCCGTTTGGAGCAAGCAAAACAAGCCCATGCAACACATTTCTAAAACCGACAATCTCAATCAGGCCATCATCCACAAAAGGAGGAGTAAAGCCTCTCTGTGAACCAAGAATTTAGCACAATTGGCAATCAGAACCTTTTGGTGAGAAATCAGTCCAAATCTAACTACAATTTCAGCTATGATTATGGTTCAGATTATAACAGAAGATAGAGGAAGAGAGGAATAAGAACGAACATCACGGTATTTCTTCCTGTATGGTTTTCCCCATGGATTGAATCCACCAGAGAAACTAGGCAAATTAAGGCAGACGATAGACTTGATGCTGTATAAGAAAGAAATTACAAGTATAAGGAGAAGTAGGACTAAAAATGAGAAATCAAAATGTTGATTATAATTATAACGGTGTATCCAGGTTATACATATGAAAAGAAACACAAAGTTTTGACCTGCGAGGTATGTTGAGGTCCTCCCATTTGCCTTGTTTCTTCATAATCATAACCTTTGTTAGCTGAGCTATGTTCCTGCATTGAAATTAAGCCATTCTCATAAACTCTGGCAACCAAACAGAGGGCAACCATGACTCGAAGAATGAATGACATCCTAGGGCACACGAAGCTTACGCAAGAAACGAAAGAATACAAAATAATCCAATGGGAGAAAATAGATATCAAAGTTGAAAGCTCAGTAGTGACAAACTTAACCAGGCAGTAAATGCACTAACAGAAAGCATACATGGTGTCATTCAGCAGAAAGACATGACTGATGAGCATATGTAAATAAAGCTCTAAAAAACTGAAGACATGGCTGATGAGCTAGAAAATCACAAGTATCTAACATATATGAAAACTTCATGGAGTATAGTGCACTAATCTTAAATACAAGACCAATGATACAACCTTGCAGCATCACGAAACTCGCAGGACCTTATTAACTAGATAAGTAGTTAGCCAAGTGACATGACCAATAAAAACAGAAAGGCACAAGAATCACTTGCTTGATACTGAACTCACAAATTGATTATCAGTATCTTCAGTTCTTCACAACTGTAACTCATATGAATAGTATACAATATGGTTAATTTTCCCAAACAAGAATTATCAACAAAATTAAAATAAATAGCCAGATGAGAGGCGTTAAATATCAAAGCCATCATGCATGTTCTTCTAAACAGGATGGGAACTTATATTGCCAAACATCTGTAAGAAGACTCACAGTGAAGAAGGCTGAAAAGGAGAAGAAAGCCATGCTTGAGTACATCCAAGCTTTATGTAAGTACTCTGCTTCACCACAAAGAAATGAGTACACATATAAGTTACAGAATAATCTTGAGGATGATGATACAAGGGAAAGGAAACTTATAGACAGCTTAAAAAAAAGGATCCTGTCATACACTATATTATTAGTAAGTAAGCTACAACTACAGCAATACATAAAAGTAGTATATTTGTATAAACATGTATGAAGATATCTCATGTCTGAATACACAACGTGTGAGAGAGAGAGGGAAACTTGTATAATCAGTATTTCATTTGTTTTTTCAGCTAGGAACTTAAAAGCATTACTAGGACTACATATGGTTCCAGATAATTAAAGATTATTCCACATATCAACAACCTTTATTACTGCACAAACATACGTTTACCTGATTAATTAACTGATTTCTGAATTTTTCTGGGTGCAATTTCCTCTCTGAGTGAAATGCATAAGATATTTGAGCATCCATTCCTGACCAGAACAAAATCTTGTTGGTGAATGAACACTGCAATTAGACTTATTTAATAGTATTAACAACCAGGTAGGTACCAAACAAAATTTCACATGTAAATAATTTGGGCTGACTTCATCCTTATACGGATTTTGGGAGTATAAAGCTTTGGTAAATTAAACTATACTAGGATACTTAAAAGTCTTATAAAAACTTGAATGCCCTTAAAGCCTAATCATAATAATCAGAATAAAAGTTTTTGCACCAAGATCTAAATCTAGAAATGGAGGTAACTAACTACTAACAATCATATGCAAAAGCAATACAGCAGGGCTAATGATGTTCTTCATTCTGAAGCAATACAGCAGGGCTAATGATGTTCTTCATTCTGAGGCTTACTTCCATGGCAAAATCAGCATAAAAGTTTTAAATGAGAAGATGGAAAAAACAATATGTGGCTTCGTGAACTAATCCTAATTGTACAATAATTCTGTCTCCCATTGAATCACTCTACCTCCAAAAATGCCTCAAATGGCCAATTGCATGATATATACAGTGGGGGGAAACCATCTCAATATAATTGACTGTTCAAGCATCCCTTGCCCATCATGTCAGGGCCAAAATGCTATGTTGGATGGATCTATATATTAGGTTAAACTTGAAGAAATGCTATGTTGGACTGTAAGGGCTCAAGTAGAAGACACTAACAGAAGGGAAATCACTGACTACTACTTTCACCAAGCCATGTCCTAAGAAGCACCAGAGTTTACACAACATGAGATGCTTGAATGAGTAATAAAAAGGTACAAATCTGTATATCTACATGTCTTTAGAAAATAAGAAATTTTTCCCTTTTTAAAATTATGAAAATTTTCATACTAGATTATATTTCTTACCCATGCTGAAGTAGTTCCAAAATCCTCCACGGTATGTGTGATAACCCTCCTGAGAAGTGAGAACATCCAAAAACATTTTTCCAATAAGCATGGAAAACAACCCTCATTCATATGAAGCATGTAAATGTTAAAGGGGCAATCAAGCAAGTAAGAATGATGATTTGAACCCCACAAAAGAATAGAAAACAGAAACGTACCATGTTAAGTTTGTCTGTTTGAGAGATGCGATGAAATGCATGCAAAGAATGGGGTAGTTCAAGAGGTGCAATGGGATCACAGGAACCTTCCTTAGGGACCCTCATTCGCATGATAATATGCCAGCTGAAATTTCATTGAATGAACTGTAGCATTAACAGTAAAATGGAAAATATATTGAAGCTTTTAGCATGCAAGCAACTGAATTTGTTTTTCCATTATTACATGGCAAATTATAACCATAAGAAAGTGAAAGCAAAGAAAGAATTTCTAGTATAAGTATAAAATCACTATTTAATCTATGTTCAACAAGTAATAAATTCTTTTCACATTCATTTAAAATTTTGAAAAGTTCTGGCAGAGATTAACTTTCTTCTTGTTAGGCTCATAGTATTGCACAGTTCATATTTGCACAGCCACATCATATCACATTTAAGGCTTCAGAGGACTATGAGAGATGTCAAAAGGGTATGAGCATATGACAAAAGCCATTAGGAAGATGGTTTAGTGGCAGAAATTTTGAGTGGTCAAGAGAACATGGTTTAGGAAGATATTGCACAAAACAAGCATAAAGCCCTTAACAAGTGTGGCAACACAAATATAATCTACATGCTGAACTCCTTAATTAAAGTTTCTAGAAACTAGATGCATGTCAAAGTGCAGACAACTTCCATATTTCACTCCTTCTTGAACCTTCAAATGCAACTCGACATTGTTCACAAATACAGGGTTCTTGTTTTGGCCGCAACATGATATGGGAAGATAAAGCACTTTGAATTACTTAGCAGGAAATAAAAGATATGTAAAAGCATGTGTGTCTGTGTTTATAGTAGCTTGATGAAAACCAGGAAGACAACAGCTAAGGAGTCTATTACCTGTCAATTTTCATTTCCTTTGCATTCCTTACTTGTTCCAAGAATGACAATACAGATTGGCAGTCTGTACCAGGATTTTTCTTTCCCTGCAAATTAACCAAACACAAAGTGTGACTGAGATGAGCCAATTCTTCCAGAACATACTGTATGTCAATTGTAAAACAACCATTTTCAAAACAGTGTATGGTACTAAATGATCTCTAGAACAGAGCAACTACTTATTATCATCCATTCATCTAAGGAGATTGAAAAGACAGTTTGGCATCGATGACGACAATAAAGTGAAAATTTAGCAACATAGGCCTACCAGTTTCCAGCTTAAAAGGATTATGCTTGTAAATTTTTGTTTCTTTCTTTGCCAATACTAATTGATGAGAGATTTGACAATAAAATGGGGACAAAAACAGAAAAGGGAAATCATTATTCTTATTAATACAAAGGCATTTTCCAACAATTAGACACAGTTTGTGATTTACATGACAGATGACACCATTATAAGAGAACAACAAATACAAAAAAAGAAACCAAGCTGCAAACCATTATGAACTGACAATTAATAAAATAAACTACATTGCTTTTCAAAAATAAAATAAACTACATGAGACAAGTGAGCATCATCCTACCCAGCCAAAAGAAAACGGTAGGTTGTTTCCAGTTCCCAGAGGCACCGTAGCAACTGGTGGTGGCTGAGGCAGTTTAAGATCGGATATTACACCAAGAAGCCAGCCAGCTGTGCCATCGCCACCTGCAACCTAACAAACAGTCTAAGCATATATTAGAAATAAAATTTAGCTATCAACTGTGTGCATAGATAATATGGATGTATGTATATGTGATGTGTGTGTATACATGTTAGTAAAGAAGACAAACAGCCTAATAATAATTATAACCAGTTACTTAACATGTTAACTCACGATTATTCTCAAGCTATTCTGAATAGCTGGAGCCAAAACATCCCCATGCTGTTCAAGTGTCCCCAGAGTGGCATAAATTTGGTGTAGCACCTTATCAGGTTTTGTCTCTCTCAAATCAAAAACCTGAAAATCAATCAGCCGAGTGCCAATTGATTGTGAAGATGAATACTCATAGTCAAAATTGCATTATCCTCTAAGAGCAGGAAGAGGTAAATAAACAAAAAATTAAAAGAAAAAACAATACCTGCTTTTTGTTAAGAACAGAACGATACGTGAGAAGAAGATCCCCACCAAGCTGTCCACCACTTTTGGAGTTGATAAACACTAACACTGGACAAGAAGGTATGCATAGTGGTTTCTTTGGTTCTGATCCAGGAACAAGTATATAATCTGGAATATAGTATTCAGTCAAAATATTGTCTGGCACAACATCACCCATCCCGCCTCCCAGCTGTAGGTTACATATATCAGAAAAGATCAACAAATTCAGAATACTATTATAAGTATGCAGCAATCATGTACGTGCATCAACATTTTGCTTGTGCAACAAAAGCTAAGAAACATAGGACTTAGAAAGAATGAACAGAAACTTGGGGAGTAATACAAAAAATACTTATGCCACTCAATGAGCACTTCAAACCCTCCATGAAACTTTTTCTTTCCTTTCATTTAGATAGAATATATAGTTGACAATTGGAAAAATTGCATAAAACTTGAAAACAGTGATAGCTAAGCATGCAATTCTTATTGCATTTCACCAAAGAAGTGTCATTTCACACCAGAAACAACCCAACTGAAGGAATTTAATCAACCAGGGAGAAGATTTTACTATTTACCAATCCAAACTATGGAACATATTCTAAATTTCAGTTATTTCTTAAATTATATTAAATACATTAATAATCAGCAACAAAAAATATTTAGAACCTTCTAGAAAGAAAACTACGAATATCTCTAGCCATGAGTTGTGATCCCAAGGACAATTCAACCAAGCCCTTCCCAAGGAAAAACGACAGCTTTTTAATCAAAGCCATTCTCTTCTATGATAAAACCGATTAAAAAAACACTCAAAAACCTCAACTAGAATTAAGCACGAATCATCAAATGCACGATTCCTCTTCGTTTTTCCCTCAGTTTGCCCTCTCTCTCATATACTGAATCAGCTCAAATAAGCTAGAGAGAACAAGTAAAGGAGCCGAAAATCTTCAAAATGCACGCTTTTTCTTCGTTTTCCTTAGTTTCTCTCCTTTATTATAAGAAAAATGAATAAAAAAACACAAAAATAAGCTGAGAAATCTTCAAACGCGCGATTTTCTTCGTTTTTTTCCCCTCGCTTTTTCTCTCCTTCGTTAGAAAACCGATAAACAAACGCAAAATAAGCTCAAAATCTCTCAAAATGCTTGATTTCTCTACGTTTTTCCTTCGTTTTTCTCTCCACTATCACAAAACGAATAAAAGATCGGCAAAAGAAACTCAAAATTCACAAATGCGCACTTTCTCTTTCCCTCGCTTTTTCTCTCTCAAACGATAAAAACGCAAAATCCGCAACATGAAAAAGCAGGAAAATTTCTAATCCACGTTTCCTCTGCTTTTTTCTTTCCCAAACAGAATCACACAATATTCAAATTAAAAAAAAAAAAGAAGCCAATGCTTTACCTGAAGAAGAAAGAAACTGTATCGTACTGTAGAGGAAGATAACCGTAGGAATCAAAGATCAAGATTCTAAGCAAAATTAACAAGTCTTCTTCTTCGTCTTCGAATTTAATTTATTATGATATTCGCAACGCGGATTGGTTAGAAAGTGATCAAATGTGAATTAAATACACACAAAGAAGAAAAAAATATATCGAAAGAGGAAAGAAGCTTCGGCTTTCGCTTTTGCAACCATGGCTGCCGTCGTCGTTTTTTGCTTCTATTTTCGTCGTTTCGACGTTTACCATTTCAAAAAACCTTAAGAAGCAAAAAAGCAGCCAAAACTGGGAAGGCCTTTGATTTCTTAAAAAAGTTAATGTTCGGCGAACTGAACAATGACAAGGATAACTAACTGTTGTTCAGTGCGGTAGGGTTTAGCTTTGCTGAAGAGAAGAAAGAATGAGGGAGTGACACGTTAGATGAAGGGTGCAATGGGGAGAGGTGATTGGTTTGTTTGGGTTGGGGAAGTCAGGAGGAGTTGTAGTGAATTTGAATCCGTTGCAACTGAAAGGAAAGGAGGAAACGACGTGGCGCCTTCGTTGTTGTCACGTGTAGGTCCAATTGGACATGACCACGACTTTTCACTTGACTTGTATTGACCTTTTAGGTTTGACTTTCTAGGGCCCAAAAAGAGAAGTGAATTTATGTTGTAGGGCCCTTTGGGCCAAAATGGGCCTGATAGGTTGGCCCATTTAAATCAATAAAAGAAATTAATGGCCCAGCCCGCAAGCTCCTGTTAGAAACCGAAATAAATCGTTAGGGTGAGAATTAATCAGTTGAAACCAAAATGATCGATCGAAACAAATTGAATTTGACTAATTCAAGTAATCTATTAAATTATTTTGATGCGTTTTTTGTGTCCAAAATTTAAAAAACCAATCATTAATAAAATATATATTTTTTATATAGATAGTATTAATAATTTTAAAATATATTTGAAAAATACCTTTTACCGAAATAACCAACTAGATAAGTTGATTTCAGTTGTTTTTGGTTTTTTATTATAATTTGGGCAATTTCAATTATTTTTAATGGGAATAATTGATTTAATTTTTAAAATTTTAATATCGAACCGATCAAACCCACCAAATGATCATCCGTGTTCAAACTTTAAAGAATCCAATTTAAGTCACAGCTTCTTTACTTTTAGTAAGTCTACATTAACATTGACAACAAACCATAAAATATCTAATTTTTCTATATTTAACTAATAATAGCAATAAAAGTCCTAGACATAATTTGTAATTTTGTGGTATTTAATAATGTTTATTAAAGACTATAAACAGTGGGGGGAAACATATTAAAAAGATACTTTAATTATCCTTGAATAATTGGGGCTATGTGCATCATCAACAAAGTCAATGACATATGTTTGATATGATTTGTTCACAAATGAGAATGATAAGTGAGGAAGCAAGTTCCATGTATTGGACTAATCTTTACCTAATTAATATAATACCAAAAAGTAATCAATTCTTCTTTGAAACCAAAGTCTTTTGAATTAATTAAGATGATTATTGTTTTCTATATGCACCACAAATGGAGACAAAAGGCTTGGGTTAGGGTTTCAAGATGTGACAAAATTGTTAAATGAGGCCATTTGGTAAGGTTTGATTTGGTTTGAACTTTGAACAATCTTGAGCCTTTTTAGTGTTAAAGGAGATAGGCTTTACTTAACAATTTGATATTGACATTGAGTTGAACTTGCTTACAGTAAAGAACTAGCAGGGGTGATTGTCAGTAAGTTTCGGGCTTTGGGTTTAGAGTTTATTAATAAGTTGAAATTTTTTCGATTGAAATAAGTGGGATTGTTTTATAGTGTTTTCAAGTCAAATTGTTTGAATTTAACCAAAGAAAGAAGGCTTTTTTTTGTTTTTTTTTTTTTAAAGTTCTTTGTTAATTATTTTCCAAGAGTTTACTATGTAGTTCAATGATTTTTTAACCAAAAATAAATACATGACAAAATGATTCCTTAAAAAAATAAAATTATACTTTTTATCACACAATTAAAATCATATCTCGAGTTTTTTTTATTTTTTGCATTCAAATACGTAATTTTCTTATCTCGTTTGAATACGGATGTATAATGCTAATAGTAAAAGTAATAACCAAATGATCGGTTTTTCAATTCAAAATTCCATGTCAACTAACTAGCTAGCAACTATTATAAGTTAAAAAATCCTATATCTAGGATGAAAATCCATTAACCTTCAATGGTTGTTGAGGGACTGAACAAACCCTTTGAACATGAATTAACAATAATTAAGGCATTAAATACCTAGAATTAGGACATTTTTACTATCAATTAAGATTTTAAGGTTTAATTACTATTTAATATCATATTTTTTTAAGAGAGTGTCCCCAATGGCACGACAGGAGACTAAATTATAATATCTAGTAGTGCTACTTCAATCATATAAAAAAGAGAAGAATATATGCATAAAATATGCTAGGCAGAGTGGGAAGCCATAAGATAGATGTTGGGATTAATTAAATGTTTAATTCTTTACTAACTTATTTGGGGTCCCATTGCAAATCTTAGTGATTCCTACCTTTTTGATAACATCTATATGTTTATAAATTTTTTAGTCTTATCACTTCAAAATTTTGTTAGTGCTATTCTTTTATATTACATGGATGGCATATCCAAAAAAAAACCAATAAAATGAAAAGGTATAATACTTAAAAAAATCATAAAATTATTCAAGAAAATTAAATAAATTTTTATTTTTATTATATTAAATCAAACCCTTTTACTTTTATTTTGGGATCAAATAATTGTTTATAATTAATGAATTAATTTATCGTTAGTCAAAACATTACATGTCATTTTATACCACATAATGCTAACATGATGTAATGGCTCGTCTGTCAAATAATTTTCAATTAGAATCTTAAAAATTTATACTCATAAATAAAACACATATACTATATTTTTCATTCAACAAGATGTAAAAAATAAAACTAAATATTGGAATCTTATTTTTTACCAAAAAAAAAAAATTTGATGTACACCAAAAGTAGGTTGATCCTTTAGTTTAAAACATAATCACGTAGTAAGAAGGTGGTTATGTTTATTATGTTGTCATAAATAATCATATAAAGAGTTAAATTTCAATAAACCGTGACAATAAAGTCACTTTGTTATTTATAATACCCCATTGCGTATATAATAAGGATTTACTAATAACTGATGATGCATAAAATTTATTAATTATAAGTAAATTGTGTTATAATCATGAACAAAAAGATACACACAATATACAAAACCAGTATCTTTGTGTTGATAATTAAGGTCAGAAATCTATAATGGTATAAAACTTGAAACATTGAAGCTGTCGCTTGTCATCATGACCTAATAATATATGATTCAATGTATCCAAATAGTGACAGCAAATTAGGTAAATTCTTCAGTATTATCACATGCATATTTAATTTGGTTAACAAACTCTTCACTTCTAGTTTGACCAGCAAACAATTTCTGCGGCAGCGGCCAGCCAGCCTGCCTTCACCTCTCTCTCTCTCTCCCTCCCTCCCATGTCTGGTTACAATCCATCCATTCAACCCCCACAAAAGCAACAATCACCGTTTCCCAATCTGCAGTTGCGGCTATGAAGCTTTGCTCCATGTGCCAACCACATGATCTGACATATATATATATATATATATATATATTATCAGAAAGTTCATGAAACTTATACAGCCGAATGGCTTCAAAGCCAGGTGTCTTCTTCTACCTTTGAATTGCCTTCTAAAATATGCTTAAACAAATGGGATTTGAATGTGTTTGTTGAGTTTGTGCTTGATGATTCGATACCATGGACTGTCCCACTTCATATCTATATATATACCTCTCTAGAAAGTGTGCTATCATATATTTCAAGGCCACGAATTTCATTTGACCTATTATTTTTTTTTATTTTCACACTCAATTATTATACAATTAATTAATAATTTTTAGCAAAAAAAATTAATAAAACCCGTATCAACTGTTACGTGGAGTATGTTTTCATATAAAATAATTTATCTAAAAAAAATGTGATTAATTGATAAAGGTTGCCATCCACAAGATTATTGCAAGGACCACAGCCAGTCCATATCTAGCATACGTCTTTGCATGTTTTATATAAACCCTAAAATATATGAACCATGCACGTATATTTGAGAGCAAAATCTAGAAAAAAAAAGTATTTAACTAATTAAAGCTTCGTTGGGTAAATTTATATATTACAAACATATAATTATTATATAATTTCATAATGTTTTAGGTAGTCTACCAAATTCGACTACTATTTTGGTCAAAGTTACGCCAGCGTATGTATTGTATGTTTAATTATTATATGATTTACTATAATGGGGATTAATTTCAATTCTTCAACCCGCTGAAATTAGAATTTTTTCTATACCATAAAAAGTATTATACATATAAAATAATAGTGTAAGAATTATACTATTTGAAGGTACATTTCTAAACCTTATATATATATATATATATATATATATACACACACACACATATACAACCTATGAATATTCTCTAGCCACCAAACATGAAAGGACATGATGTTTATGATGTTTAGGTTATTATGGGTTTCAATATTAAATTCAATGATATGGTATTTCTTTTTTTAGTTAAATTATGTGGTATTCTAAAGTTGAATAAAATCGAAAATCATATAGAGTTGCAGGTCATTTTCATTTTCATGAACAATGCAATTAATATATAAGAATATATGCATATATATATGCTATTAATTAAATATTTTATAATAGACAGAAGCCAAGTCAAATTTTTTTTTAATTAAATGACATGGAAAACTACAAAAGGATGAAATTCAATTTTGTCATGTGTCACAACTTTGTAATTTTTCCAAAATTTTATCAAATCCGACATATATATAATTATTTATTAAGACAAATTATTTGAGGTTAGGTGGAGAGAATAAAAGAATTATACTCAGAGGGCACATCATATACAGAAGTTGATACTGTTTAATTAGGTAGGCTACCCATTATTAAAAGCAATATACAAGTATATATAAGATGTTTATTCAAGGTCATGAATTAATTAAGAGGTTTAAGACAAGATTAGTAATTCCTTTACCATAATAAATATATAAAATAATTTTAAGTACTTGAAAACCTTGGTTTCTACCCCCATAAAATTCTTCAGGCCATTACATAATTTCGATTGAAAAAGGGTTTAATACCTAATTAAAAATAAATTAATGGAACTTAATTGGGTTCTAGTAGATTAATAGAACCTAATTGGGGTTCAAGTCCTTCTCTTGAACATCATTTTCTGTGTTCTAGAAATTGCTTTGGAGTGGAAATGAAGGCAATTTAGTAATGGAGTGAGAAGGTTTAGCAAGCAAATGAGGTAGTGTATATGTATGTGCTTAGTTAGCAATTTCTTTTTCATTCTCAAAGCCACTTTTTTGAAAAATCTATGACATCATTGGGAAAACTTTGCAACACTTAAATAGTCATATTTGCCCTTCCTAAGTCCAAGAAGCAAAAAGATATGCATGTGTTGGGATTAAAATATATCCTTCCACCTATACTTACTCACAAATAATTGAAGTTCTAATGTAATTCTTTTGTATTAGACTTTTAATTCTAAAGACTTTCTAAGATTTAAACAACTAGGTAGATAGAGTATTTCCCGTAATAAAAGATCGTAAACAATTTCTTACATGCATAAGGTCTATCTGGTTCATGTTCTGTTTTTTCTGAAAAATAACAAAAAGTAAAAGTATCCATCGAACGAAACTTAATTATTTATTAAAAAACTCATTTTGATCTTTAAAGTTTAGATCAAATACTATTTTAGTTAAATATAAAATTCGAGTGAATAAACACGGGTTAGAAATTAAAAATTACCTAAAATTCTCTAACCCGAGCTCGAAAAATTATAATTATTTCGAAAGGTGAGAATTGTCAAATCCAAAAAAGAGAAAAAGGGTATTGGTTTGTATCCTATGTTAAAATTTTGTAATGGGGTTGTTGAAACCTCCATCATAATGGCTGCGAAAAACAAACCTAGTGCAAATCTTACTTGACGGGGATTAAATAACGTTTGACCAAAGCGTTGTCCTTTTTCATTGAATAATATTGTGGGGGGGACCTTGCTGTTTTCCCTTTTTTTTTAATCTTAGCCTTATCTGATTAGAAATTACATGCTCTAAAATTTGGACCACAAAACCATTGAAATTTGCCTCATGTTTGTGTCAAAGTTCCACGTTTACTTAACTTTATTTCCTAGTCGTGTCAAGACATACTACCAAAGCCAAGAAGCTTAGCCAAATACTTGCCCAAGCCATGGCTTTGTCTATCCTCTTCATACTTTGGTATAAATGTTATTATATAAATATACAAATGTATATATATATATATATATGAAAAGTGATAAGAAATTTTATTAATTAATGGTTTTTATTTTTATTATACATATAAAAGTTAATTAGGGATTTGGTTATATAATGAAAGGAAATTCTTTATTATCTCTCGAGTTTTACTCTTAATTTTTAACCAAAAGAGTCAAATTTGGAAACCCATTTTTTTAGTATACAAGTTCCTTATAATTCAAATTTATATATACACATCCATAGAAATATAAATTTTTTTTCCTTCTTGTTTCTTTTTTCTATATATAAATATATCCTTCGTTCAGTTATAATATAATAATTGAAAAATAACAATATTTCATCTTATATAAAAAATTTCATTCTTTTCTTACTATTTGAATGTAAAACATAAATTGAAAATTTGACATTGTAATAATATATAAATTTGCGTGTTTCATTGGAAATTATTTATCGTCCTCCTCTAACTAAAGAAAAACTAAAAATCTAGTAACATTTTGTTTATTGGTAGCTAACCCCTTCTACTAAATGCTTATGCTGGAAAACCAAGAAATTTATTTGTGTAAAATTGAAAGATATAGTAAGAAACTTCAAGTCGAGATTATTGGCATTTTCACAAAATACAATTCTATTGCTTTCCTGTTACTGCTTATTGGATTTGATGTAAGGGCTGACCAAGAATAGGAGCCAGTAATGGAACTTAAATTGGGGAGGTAATGGCTTCTAATTAATGATGAGTTGACAATTGAAAATGATGAGTTCCCAAGTTCTTGTCAGTTGTCACCTCCCCTTTCAAATCTCAAGAAGAAAAAGAAAGGAGAATTGCTCCATCTCACTTCCTTTTTATTTGTTCACATCCATGTCTTCCAAGTCTCCTATTCTTGTCACTTCATTTTTGACTTGGCTACCCATTTTCGATTCAAGCTCAAAATTGGAAATTATACTCACATTAAATTCAATGAACTTAGCATCAAAAGGGACTAACACCATATGCCATTGAAAGTTATGGTCACTCAAATCTCAAAATTACCATCTATTCCCTTCTTGATAGCTATAGTTATCAGTCTCCATCTCTTGGATTCCACCAAACCATAAATGAAATCTAGCTGTTTATGAATGTACAAAGTGGTATGATTAAATAATTATGTACTCGTAAATTTAAAATTTATTCATGTTGTCAAAGTTGAAATTAAAAAAAGAAAGAAAATATATTATTATTCGTAGTTGTTTATGTTTGAATGATCCTTCCTCATATGCAATCTGTTGAAATAAGATAAATTTTATACCGACAATTATTAGTTGTAACATGTGGAAAAAAGATCCTAAGGTATTAATTGAGAGTAATGTGGGGGTTCTGAAAGTGGATCATGCTCACTGTTTGAACAAGAGGATGCTAGCTGGGGGCAAGAGTCATATGATGGGCACATGACTTATGGTGGCTATATGACCTCAAGTTACTTCAAAATTCCCAATGTGATATTCAAACTCGTGCCCCAAACTTCTTTTGACAAGAAAAACTCCAAGCAGTGGAAAAAATTCCACACAGCTCATTAATTGCTTGTACAAAAATTTGGGTGGGACCTAACTATCAAGAACAATTTCAATCCATATAACCTGGACATGATGGCACTTCCTGTGGGCATCAGATCAGTATGAAACAAACAGCAGCAGTTCACATTTCTTCTGTCAAACTAATACACCAAGGGCATATATATAGCATATCTTTCTCCAGGAAGTTATACTGTGGATTTAACCCTTTTACAGAGCCTCCTTTCTCCTTTTGCTGTTCTTGGTGAGAGTTCATGCACTTTGATTCTAATTTGTTACATAAAGTAGAAGCAGGCACTGGAGACATTGTAGCTTGAAATGAGAATGGTCAAACAGCAGAAAGAATTGCTGTTGCTCCTGTTGTTAATTCTCAGTCAAATTCAAGCTGGATGTCTTTGCCAATCAAAAACTGTGAATGGGATTGGGATTTGAAGATTAAATCACTTTAGAAGTAAGATGGGAGTGCCCAAATTAAAGCATTAGTCCAAACTTTGGTCAAAACCAGTCCCATCAAATGAAGCAGTTATACATAAAAGAGCTTTTTTAATTCCCTGGAAACTGTTTAAAGCCAAATTGTTCATGGAAATTGTTCATAGTGTGAATCAAAACTTTCGGTTTGAATTCAATCTATCATATCCCTAACTGATTTATTCTCTTTTCCAACTCATGGTATATAGCCAAAGTAGAAGAACTACATACCCATTCTTGTCTCACTAAAACCTTTGACTCTCATTCATGGAAATTTGACCTGATAAATTAGGATTACAATCTTAATGATGAACAAAAGTTAAGAGAATTAATATATTGTAAGGAAGAAACACTGAACTAAGGAAATACTCTATTTTATAACTAGCAAAGTTGGGAGAGAAAACTTTTGAACGTAATATCCTTTTTCAAAACTACCATAAAAGAATTATGGTTTGATGTTACCACAATCACGATCAACGTGGTGATTTCAGTATACTAGATTTCAAGCAATTATTTGGGGATAAAGATTGGTCATATAGAGAGTCTACATTTCATTTTCAATGACAGTATGACAAGATTTAGTTAGGCACTCAATCGATTGGTACAAGTGAAGTTTAAGTTAGAATGACCCATCTCCGTTACTCCTATAAGTTACCAAAAGAGAATAGGATGAAAAGATGAGCTAGCCGGCTTGAGTGAATGAACCTCCAACTGAGCTTATAGAGCCATGCAATGGGTGATGAGGGGTGATGAGGTCCTTCGTTCATCCATCATCCTGCTATCACGTGGCAGGACAATGTTGGAGACAGCTATAATGCTTGACTAAAAGGAAATAAGTTTTTCATTTGTCAAATGGAGGGAAAATTTATTTATTGTTTGCAACATGTGTCAACCTGTTTTAGGAATTAGAGACAAACAGGGGTCTTGACCAAAACATAGGAGAGCCCAAAAATGTACTGTTTACCAATTTAATCATTGTAAAAAACGAGATCTTGAATTTCCCACCAATGGGTACTTGCCACGTCGGAAAATATACTTTCCAAAATACCCTTTAACGTATATCAAAGTTTGTTCTTACCCTGCAATCAAAGAACTAGGAAGATGTCTGTTCTAAGGTTTTTGTGTGCCATGTTTTTTTCTTCACAGGAAGACACGTTTCAATTGGCCGGTACCGAATCCCATTGACTTTGCTTTGCTTTTCTTTTCTTTCCTTTATTTATATATACTCTTCCTCTTCCATGCATTTCATGACTTTGCCCTTCCAAAGGTTTGCTTCCAAACTTGAATCGGCTTCTTCTTTATATCCTTTGGTTTTGTACTAAGGTTTTCTATCTTTGGCAATGGGGAAACCTCCTTGTTGTGAGAAAAATGGATTGAAAAAGGGTCCATGGACTGCCGAGGAAGATCAAAAATTGATCGATTATATTCAGAAACATGGGCATGGGAGATGGCGTACCCTTCCCAAGAATGCAGGTACATCAGTTCGAAACTCGGATACCCTTGTTTTGTAATGTTAATATACTTAAAACTGTCGAGTCAAATGTTCGAGTTTAGTTCTTCTGCGTGATGTTAGTATATTAAGAAATGGATTCAATAATTTCTGTGTTGATTTATACAGGGCTAAAGAGGTGTGGGAAGAGTTGCAGGCTCCGATGGACGAATTACTTGAGGCCTGATATCAAGAGAGGGAAGTTCTCAATTGAAGAAGAGGAAACTATAATACAATTACACAGTGTTTTAGGGAACAAGTGAGTGTCTCTCTTGTTATATGATCAACTGATTGATAGTATGTCTTACCCTGTTTCCCTTCTGTTTCAAATTTTATATTAAGAATAGTTAACTTAGCTACCTACTTCTTATGGACTGATAGAGCAAAAGTCAATGGTGTGTTATTCGTTCAAAAGAAAAATAATGTACTTTCTTTAAGCTTTTTGGGGAAACCACAGAATCAAACATGTCTTGTTTACTCTTTCTTTGTTTCACTCTTGACTTAGGTGGTCTGCTATTGCTGCTCGATTGCCTGGGAGGACTGATAATGAGATCAAAAACTATTGGAACACCCACATCAAGAAGAAGCTATTCAGAATGGGGATTGATCCTGTGACTCATAGTCCCCGCTTGGATCTTCTTGAACTCTCCTCACTCCTCAGCTCATCTCTCTACAATTCTTCTCAGCTTAATCCAGCAGGTTTGCTTGGGATTGGATCGATGTTCAATCCGAGCTTCCTGAACTTTGCCACAGCTCTACTGTCATCCCAAAACAAGACCCTGGAAATCAGTCCTGAAAATATTCAACAAAACCAGACAGGGAATTTCCAATGTCAGAACCAATATGAAACCTACCAGGCAAACCAGTTTCAGAATCCTACTCAAGGTTACACAACATCACAAGCCAATTTGAACCATTTGTCCGAAAACCCCAGCAATAATCTAAGCTGCCAAATGTCTCTACCAAATCTGTGGCAAGAATATGATAGAGAGAATGTTAGTACTAGTACACCAAAGGGTTTCTTCCCCATGCAAAACTATGGCTTTTATGACTATATCAATCAATCCATCACCAACTCTCTAGCTGAAAACCAGGCATGTTTTTCTTGTCAAAACAATATGCCAAACTTGAGCCCTTTCGGATCACTCCTATCCACACCTTCTCCTAGCTCAACTCCCTTGAATTCATCATCCACGACATATGTCAACAACAATGGAAGCAGTACCGAAGATATTGAAAGAGACAGTTACTGCAGCAACGTGTTGATGTTTGATGTCCCTAATGGATTAAATGTCAATGGATGTGTGTAATATTGAAACAATTTGCTGTCAAAAGACCAAAAGCTAGATTTAAAGTCTTTCTAATTGTTCAGATTTTGACTAGGGGATTGCATTTTGTATCAATCTATGTGAATCTTTTATATATTATCTTTGTAGACGATTTTTCCTTGTCATTGTTGTTGAATATAATTAGCAAGCTTTTCTCTTCTTTTTTTCCTTTTTTTGTCAGTTAATTGCTTCATATTCGCCAGGCCTATTATAAGGTTGAACTTATGTAGTTCAAGTTGACATTTCTGCAGAAAGCTTGTTTTAACAACAAAGCTAGCTAGGGAAAAATATCCTTTTTCAATGGCTAAGGAATAAGCAAGCTGGCTATGGAATTGCTGGGGTCTGAGTGCAGCATTATTTGCTGTTAGGTGTGCATCATTTCATGGGGCCAAATCACCGAGGAGAAACAATTCTATGTATGTATGCATATAGACTAATCCGTATATTTATCCACTTCGAGGATTAATGTATTATTCTAAATTTCTTACTTTAGTGGTAAGAGATTTTCCATAACATTAAAATTTGATTCGAGCGAAAGAAACCCGTATTGACGATTTTGCTCAAAATCCTATCTAGTTGCCTCAAAAAATAAGTCACAGCTTACTGGCCTTAAAACAAAAACTTGGTTTTTATTTACTTTTCTAGTTATGTTTTGTACAATAGTTGAATGACCATTTTTCTATCATTTATGTATTCAAAAGTTTATTTTTTTTTTCTCTTCCAACCTTTTTTTTTTTTACTACTAAATAAGAGAATAACTTTTCCCAATTGCATGCCATTGATTCATTGAATAAAAGAACAAATTTCCCCTCTATGGGGTTGTTTGATAAACAATTTAAGACAATTTTCAATTATTTAACTTTTTAATATTTGTCCGATGACTCATTTTAAAAATTTCTTAAGAAAAAATTTCCTAATAAAAAAAAAATTGAAAACTTTATGTAAAAATGGTTTGAACTTATCTCGATTTTAACTTTTTTAATAAAAAAATTTCATATCAAATAAAAGTTAACTAAATCCTGATACCATTTTCTCGCACTTATAATTTCTTTTCTCACCTTATTTCTTCCTTTTCAACCACAATTTATTATATGGTAGAAATTTCTTTTTTTCCTTTGAATTATTCAATATTTAGAAAAGACAGAAACACTCAAATTGGACTTGATTTACCAAAAACGAATTTGGGAAATGGGAAATAGGAATTTGCTTCCCTATTCCTTGACCATGCTAACACGTGTCAACAATCCAAAGAGCATGAATTTTTTCAATATTTTGCCAGCGAGAAACAGGATAAATTAAATTAACACGTGGCATCCCATTAGAAACTCCAAGTAATGCGCCGGAAAGTGGTTGTCTGTTGTCGGGTTCTCGTGAAACCAGTCAAACAGTCCAAGTTAAAACGTGAACGCAACTCCAATACTCGTCACTTTTTTTTTTCCACTTTTTGATCAACATTTTTTTTTATTGGTCAACATTTCCTTAAAATAAAAAAATACCCTTAGTTTGTAATTTATATACAGAACAATTTCTTCTATAAAACACTCTCGATAAAATATTTATAAATCGAACACTATGATATTATTTTTTGCAATAATCACATTAGTCATAATCACTATACCATAACTAAAGCATTAGAGAGAGACTCTAGGGAAAAAAGAAACATTAATATTTTATTTCTCCTCATTTCTTTATTTTACATCCCACAATGTTCTTGTCTTACATTGGAACCATGATTTATGAGCAAATTAACAAGAGCAAACCATAAGGTCAGCCAGCAAAACTGTAATAAAAGATGGTAAAAATCAAAAGAGGGTTAAAACCAAAGATGGAAGACAGTAATTATCTCATGAGTGAAACAGGTAAAGTGCGTATATCCTTTTGGCTACTGCTATCAAAACTTTAAGCATAGGGACATGTTACTGACTCTTTTAAGGCGCCACTAGTCCTTCAATGGTGTAATATAGTGATTCAGCCCAGTCAGCTTTAAATAGCAACGTCTGCAAAGTGCGCATCACATCCAGTTGAGGATCAAGCTTCCGCTGCCATCCCTGGGTTAGAAAACCAAAATTTGTGTCTTAAGTTTACCAGTATTAACAAGAAGATGTTTTAATTGATCAGTGCATGTAAACATTCATTTGGCAAGATGAATATTTTGGTGAGGGTTTTCGAGAAAGTCTCGGCCATCATGATTATCAACAGAGTACTTTCATGCTGGATACATGGTTTTTGTTGAGATGTTCAAGAAGACAAAGTCCAACATATTTTTTCTCATTGTGATGAAAAGAGAAAAGTAAGAAAGAGAACTTCAATAAAGCCAATTTTAATCTAAACTAGGTTATACAATAGAAAAGACAATGACCCTCCACATATGACATGCCCACCCTGCCTAAATTCAAATGCAGAGCAGTCCAACTTTTGACCTGAACCCATTTTTCTCCATAATACAAGCACTACATGTATTAAGCCAAGCATGCATGCATTCTGAAACAGTTCTCTTTAAGATTGAGAACATCACAAATGGCACTCATGGATTCCATAGTGCCAGAAATCCAGGTTTTGGACCCCAATCACTTGCAGCATGATGAAGAAGGGCTGCAAGTTGCACGTTTTTCCTTAGGTTGTTCTTTCTCAAAAGTGGCTGAGAGACATGACATGTTTAAGGAATAGAGAAATGACAGCACATGGCAATTCCATATGTGCCAGTAGAGATTCCTCGAATGAGTGCGAGAAAGAAAAGAGCTGCAGTTTAGGATATAAAAAAATCTACAAGGTTCAGGGTATTTTCTGAAGTTCTTTCTCAAAAATCACTGCGATGTGACATGTTAATGAATAAAGGAGTGCCAGCACATTCCATGTGTATTATTAGATTGCATCAGCTGTACCACCCAAAAAATGACGAAAAAGAATTCAATAACTTTCTTAGGGACAGAAGACTACGATAAGTAGCAGGAAAAGACTACATTACCTCAAGAACCAAGGTGGTAACTATTACTGTGCAAACATTGCCATCGATGTTGACTTTATGACGTCTAACATGCTCAAGAAGTTGCTGTATGCACTCCCCTGGATGGAGAAACTCACCATCTGGGGAATCCCAGAGACTGAAAGACTTTTCAACATCCTGTTCAATAAAATATAAATCTTAAAAAATATTAACAGATGTGACTATAACTGTAGAATAAATCATCCTATAAAATATAAACAATTACTGCAGGATTGAAAGAAGCAAAATCTTGAGTGGAACTTAAATCAATCCATTATTAGGTTGATTCTCAATAACTTTAAGCTTGGATTTTATTTCTTTTGGGGTAAAATGCAGATAAAGGCCTAGCATTTAAGCCTAGATCTTTAAGAACACTTTCCTAACCTAAATCTTTTGCATTCCAATTATCTATAGCAAGTCTCCAAGGCAATTAGACAACAAGGTTTTAAGTGTCAAGAATAGAAATAAAAAGCATGGTCTATGACAAGGCACTCCATTATTAGAAGAAGGAACTTCATTATGGGTATGTCCGCTGCAAAGTCAAATGCATGGTCTACAAGTCCAAGGAAAGTGCCAATAGCAAAGACAGCTGATGAGGCTATGAGGTTTCAAACAATGTCTGTTAACCTAATGCAATTTGAAAGCATTGATGTATGTTTAAAACGAAAAATGGTAAAAACATGTAATATGTTACCAATTCTTAGATAAATAAACTCTTAAACTGACAGATCAATAAGCATTCATGGAGGCATACAAGATCAGCATGTTACACCCACCAGAAAAAGCTTTCTAGCAAATGCATTACCTCTATAAAAGCCTTTGGATTGGGGCAACTTTGCTGTTTAGATAATCTAAGTGTGCACACTGCAGCACTGCGACCGTCTCGAAGAGCAACAGCCTTAAAAAACTCCAGTAAATTCATTCGATCTGTCTTAGAAAGTTCAGCCGTCATGCCCACATCCAGTAAGATAACATGGGGCCTTGAACTAAAGAGTTGTTTATGTGATGGTTTGATATGTTTCACACGGACAAGAATATTTCCAGGATGCATGTCAGCATGAACAAAATTATCTACCTGCAGAGAGAAAAAGAACCCCATAAGTTCGAATCCAATCTCTAACATTTTAGCATGACTTATGCATACACTTTCTAGACAGATCACAATCTTATACCAGTACAGGACTACAGTGGTAGAAGAAACTGTATGAACAATCTAATGCAATGCAACTCAGCATTTATAATCACCACTATAAGAAGAAATGTAAAGAAGAAAAGATGGAAAGAATGAACAAGAGAACATGAGAAATTATACCAAAAGCATTTTTAAAAGTGCATGCGTCCCGATGTGAGCAAGGGCACTTTTAATCCGTTCATGTCCTTCAAGCTCATCAACATAGTGCAAAACACTTTCTCCATGTTCAAAAGTTTCTACCAGAACAGCAGGGTGGACCAAGGGGTATAGAGGCTTTGGAAATGAGACATCCTTCCATCTGCGGAAATTGTAGATAAAACGGCTTAGATGTGCAGCTTCCCTTGCAAGATCAACTTGAGACATCATGTAAACAGCAAATTGTTGTAGACTTTCATCTAATCTCAACCATTTCAAAGTAGGGATGAACTTTGAAATTTTAGCTACAGAATTAATGATCATAAAGTCCCTTCTAATTGCTTCACCAACCCCTGGATGCCGAACCTTTACAGCAACAACAATGGGCTTGGTTTGCTGACCAGGGTACCTATACTTTAAAGTTGCTCGATGAACTTGAGCAACACTTCCAGATGCCAAAGGTTCCTCTTCAAAATCTGCGAAGATTTCCGTTAACTTTCGACCGAATGCATTTTCAACAGATTTCTTTGTGAAAGTGAAACTATGTGATGGAGCTTTTGTGTGAAGTTCAGCAAGTACAGCACAAAGATCTTTGGGAAACAAATCTGGTCTAGTTGCAGCCCATTGACCCCATTTTATAAATGCCGGGCCTGCTTTTTCCAGTGTATGGTGGACTATACGAAGCCACGTTTTCCTGAATTCAAGACCCAGAGAATCCACAAACGGAGCCATTGCTATGGAGGGTGAAAATAGAATAGCTAGATAGATAGCTCTAAACAACAATATTACAAATTCCAAAACTAAAAATACAAAAGACGCCAAATAAAGATGTCCATCTTGTGCTTGCATAAAAAGGGTATCCTTTGTAGAGAAGCCTTCTGCTTCTGCCCATGTTTGTTGGGTCCAGGCAAGTTCTCCAATTATAAAGGCCATAACACCAGGAGCTACCAGATTCGACCTGCTCAAAGCCAGACTCACTGCACGGGCAATTCTACTAATTGGTGTCACAGCTGGACTGCCATAGGAAAATACTTGAAAAAGCCTCTTCCAATTAACTTGTGCATTGTCTGAAAACACATAGCTAGGCGAAAGGGCATGGAAGCTCTGGCCCTGATAACTCTTTGATAATCTTTCTTTTACTTTGTAAAACACAAAAGGTGAATCTTCTCTAAATGAATGTCTATATAGTGAGTATAACCTATATAGGGAGTAAGGGAACTCAACTTTTGGATGCACGCCATTGTTATTTGCTTCCCGGAAGCTAGTCTTCCAGTTCGAATGAAAGGATCGGGCAACCCTCCTAACATTTCCATAGCCCAAAAATCTGCATATTTTTAAACATGTTTCAAATTCACATTGCCTTCCAATAATCTAACAAACTGAGAGGATAATACAAAAGAATAACCAGAAAAAGAAACAAAAAATTACACTATCTATAACACATTAAAAAAAAAACTTTTTCTTTTTTTAATTTTATATCTACACTATCAATTTCACGATTGAAGATGAAACGAAGAAAACATTTGATCAGAAATTCATAATACTATCACATGCAAGACTGAGATTTCCCGTTTGGTTGCGAAGAAAACGAAAGAAAATTAAACTAAACTTTAACCAGAAGAAAAGCAGAATCTTCAATCAACCAAGCCTATTGCCAGTACTTAGCTCAATTTTCTTATTTCAGCTATACTTTTCAAATTTCGATCAATATAATAAAACAACAAAAAGAATACGAATTTTGAGAAAGGAAAAATTAGAAATAATTTTTTAAAAAAAAATTTGATATAGAAAGTTCTAGAAGGTAATTAACCTCGACATGGCTGAAAACGCCGCTGGTTCAACCACCATTGCCTGTAGGGAATGCTTTGGCTTAGCCGTGGCCACGGTGATTGGCGGTGGAAGATTGGCGCATGGTGGTCACGGTGGAGTCGCACGTACCTGGGGAAAAGAGGCAGAGAGAGATGCTGTTGCTGAGGAATCGATCTCCAATTGATGATGTGGCCGTTAGTGGACGTTTAAGGTTTTTTTTTTTTTTTAACCTTTTTTTCTCTAATATATTTTATATTTTTTATATAATTCAATTTTAAGTAGAATAAAAATAAATTTTATTTTAATTTAATAATTATGTTTTGAAAAATGTCACAGACAAAATGATAAAGTTATGGTGTTACACTCATTACTCTACTTCTACAACTTAGATTAATATGTGACAAGTTTAGACTTTTACAATTACTAAATGTCAAATTAAGTTTTAAAATCTAATCAAATCAAAATTAAGTAACTCTTGATTTATTTAGTTCAATTCAATCTCTTTAAACTTCTTCCATCAATTGCACTCTAATTTCGTTTACTTTCTTACTCATTGACCTTCAAAACTATCTCAACTACAAGTATTGAATCAATCGTGGTTCGATACTCAATTCTATACAAGTAAAAGATTAACGTCCTTTTGATTTATTACAATTGACTCTCATAATCATTTACCTTTCATTGCTTTTCCAATAACTAAAATTTAACTTTGAAAGCTATCATTTTTTGTGCACTATTTTTGTTTTTTCAATACCTCACTTTCTAGACGATGCAAATTATTATGCAAATTCCATCTCACTATGGTTGTATCACTTTGTAATTTTTACCACTCCATCATTGGTAGGGGTGTGCAAATTCAAACTGAACCAAAGTGAATTTAATTTTTTCGATTCGATTAATTCGATGTTTAGTTATTTCAATTAAATATATTTAATTACAACAATTTAATTGTTTTAATTCTTTATTAAGAAAATTCCGAACCAAACTAATCAAAATGGAAAATGCTTATATAAAGAAAGGTAATTTTATTGATTTCATGAGTCTTTTTCGAAAGAAATTCTAAATTTTATTATAATTAAATTAAGGTGTGAAGAAACTATACTTAGAATCATGCGGATTTGAGTTT
This sequence comes from Theobroma grandiflorum, assembly GCA_036013995.1. Classification (NCBI taxonomy): domain Eukaryota; kingdom Viridiplantae; phylum Streptophyta; class Magnoliopsida; order Malvales; family Malvaceae; genus Theobroma; species Theobroma grandiflorum. Next base: position 31,458,548 of record CP142133.1, read on the forward strand.
AAGTAAATTACACATTGTTTGATATCCAACATATATCTAATTTTAGTATATTTTTCATAAGTTCGGTTTTCGATAATCAAACTAAATTAATCAAAGTAGTTTGATTTTCAATTTTTCTATTCGATTTTGGTTTTTTAGAGAAAGTTTGGTTTTTTCAATTTTGAAAAATCTAGAATCGAACTAACCATTTTAATAATTTGCATACCTATCTACACCTTTTAAAATTTTAAAAACTTAATAATATTAAACACTTACACATAGGGATGTCAACGGGTCGGATACCTTATAATTTTAAGGTACCCGAACCCTAATCTTATAAAAAATCAATTACCCTAACCCTATTAATTACCCGTTTAATTTTAAAATTACTACCCTAACCCTAACCCTAATACATTCCCACTACCCTATAATTATCCTAACCCGTTTAAATACCCGATTAAATAAAAATATTATTAAAATTTTGTTCATGGGAACCCAATTACCCAATTAACTTTTCTAATCAAATAACTTACCTTTAGATTTATATATTATATGTTTATATAAATAAACATATATATACTGTAATTAATAAATTTATGAGTTATAATTTTTACAATGTTAAAACAAAATAAAAAGTAAATATATTTATATTTAAAATACATAATATATACATACACGCATTCATAAAAGTATTAATGTCATCATATTAATAATTAAAGTAATCATAGTTAAACATAAATAACAATATAATAATTTTTTAATTTAAATATATTAATGTCATCGCATTAATAATTAAAGTAATCATACTTTTCATATATTTGTTAATTTTTAACAAAAAAATTTACTTATAAAGTTGGTAAAAATTATAAATTTTTAATTTAATTATTAAAATAATAATAAAATATTTATAAATAGTAATCGGGTTCGGGTAACGGGTACCCAAAGGGTGGTATCCTAACCCTACCCTATTAAAATTCGGGTAGTAAAATCACTACCCTAACCCTACCCGAAGCCGTTTATAAATACCCTAACTTTGTATAAACAGGTCGGATACCCACGGATACCCTATAATAAGGTACCGTTGACATCCTTACTTACACATTTTTGAGGCATAAGCCACATCACCTAAAAAGCACATAACCCTATCAAACCTAATCTCAAAATCAATGACTTTCACATTTAACTTACCATCCAAAGTCAAAATCCCAATTACCTTTTCTCAAAGCTATTATTTGACACTATTCTTATCTTTTCAAAGACTCACATTCTACACGATACAAATCATTATGTAAATTCTCGACTATGTTACTTTATGTAACTTTTATCACTCTTACCATTAATAGAATATCCATATTCTTTGAATTGTGTCTCTAATAAGCTTAATAATATTAAACTTTTTCATAGCCCAAAGCATATGATCCCATTAAACATTTTTATTTAATCTTGTTTGTTTTTATAATTAGAAAAAGAGGGATTCGAACTTCATTTTTTAGGTAGAAAGATCAAAATGATCATGTACCAACTAATGAGGTAAATGTTCGAGTGTACATTTTTATTCAATCTTAAACTCATGATTTTCACATTTTACTTATAATCAAAAGTCAAATTTCCAATTACTTTTCCTCAAAGCAAATTAAAATAATCACTTTGACAACATACATGAGTGACACAACAAGATCTAAATAACAATTATCATGTTTTTTCTCATTACCTCCATCTAATTTCATAAAACAATCCCATTGCTATGCTCGTACCCTTTGCAATGAATGCATGGAATATTATTAAACCTAGACTTGCTACTTTTAAATCCTCGCAAGTTTACTTGCTTTTCAAACCTCAACCTCAAATGTAGAATTAACGAAATCTCCACTCCTTCTATATGTTTCTTTTGAACTTCACCAAATATCAATTTATTTGTACTTACTCTAAAATTATTATATCTTTCTCATAAATTAAAAATTTCACAAATATTTCATAAGAGTCCTAAAGTAATGCAAAAAATAATAAAAGACTTCTTTTCTTCCTCCACCGTAATATTAACTTTTATCCAATTGATCAATAATCTCGTAAAACTTGTTCATATGCTTCGTAAAATCTCTATTCTCTTCCATCTTATACAACTTTCATCTATGTTATAATTTGCTAAAAAGATTTTTTACCCAATAAATCTTCTCCAATTATATTCACAACCTAAAATATTACTTTTCAATAATATTGTTAAATATATTTAAATATAAAAAATAAAAATAAAAAAAAAAGGAAAAGGGAAAAGAAAACCCTCTCACTTTTCATTTTTTTTTTCTAGTGCAAGATGGTTTGAAGTTGATTTAGAGGAGACTTGCTTCAAAAGCTTACTCTTCTTTTGTTTCTTTCTCTCTCTCAAATTAAAAATAAATAAAAAAAATCAATCTTTCGGCGAAAAAAGAAAAGGGACGGTCTTTGCATTTGCTTAAGCTTTAGGGCAAAAATCTGATTCCCTTCCTCACTTTCTCACTCAAAAAACCAAACCAAGAAGAGAAGAGGAGAAAAACAATGGAGGAGATAAACCCTATGGAGCTTCTCCGATCCAATCTCTCTCGGGTTCGGATCCCCGAACCAACCAATCGTATATACAAGCAAGAATGCTGCCTCTCGTTCGATTCTCCAGTACTATTTTTTTTTTCTTTTTGAGAAGAAGTATTTTTTCTGTTTGTTTCTCAAGAAACTGCTAGATTGTTGCTGACTAGTATTAACTCAAACATTTTGTTGATAGACTATGCTTTTTTTTTGACCGTTTTGATGTTTCAACTTTTTTTTTGCTTATCTGTTGTTTGGCTTTCGAGAAAGTTTGCCTGGGAAAATTTCACTAGGTTCTCGAATCAAATTTTACTAGCTTTTAATCACATTTTTCGTTTTGTTTGGCTTCCAATAAAGTTTAGTTCCGAAAATTTAGTAAAACTCAATTTTTTTTAACTAAATTTTTTCCTTTCTTTGATTTACCGTTTTTGGTTTGTTTGTTTAGCAGAGGTCAGAAGGAGGATTGTTTATTGATATGAATACATTTCTTGCATTCGGGAAAGATTATGTGGTTTGGAACTATGAGAAGACTGGAAATCCAGTTTATTTGCATATTAAGCAAACGAAAAAGTTGGTTCCGGAAGATAGGCCCTCCAAGAAACCTACACTTTTGGCTATTGGTACTTTTACAATATTGTTATCTTTCTTTTTATACATGTTGTGGTGTGGTAAATTTGTTTCTGCATAGTTTTGATTTGCTTCTCTTGATTTATAGTGTGTTCTTGTTCTTGTTCTTGCTGGCAGTTTTTTTGGGAAGAAATGAATTTGAAGGAGTTGAGAGTAGTGCTATTTTTGTTTTGCACTTAATTTTCGTAATGTAGTGATGAACACATATCTGACACATCAAAGTATAGAAAATTGGTATGATGTCCTGGGGCTCCAAATATAAGGGAAGACGTTGAGAATACCCATGTCAAACACATATTCATGTTTTCACACTTTTGAGTCTTATCAACATGGGTTGAGACCATTTGGCAATGAACTTCCCGGGCCAAATTATCAGAGTTAAAGTATAAATGGTGCTTGCAACTGTTAATGAAAAAGTTGTGCAATTTTATCAGAATGTACTAATATGTTTAGAGCTATTGCGTGTCTGATGCTGCATGCAGAACTCATGCAAACGAGAACTCCAGATTGATAAAAGTCAAAATTTTGAAAATTAAAAGGTTTTCTGAGTGATTGTATTTCCTTAGTACTATCTATAGTGGTGAAACTGATTAATCTGTGCAATTTGATTTGTAGGTATTGATGGTGGATTTGACAACAATGAACCAGAATATGAAGAAACTCACAGTATAGTCATTTTGCCTAATTATGTAGCTCTTCCTTTTCCATCTGTGGAGTTGCCAGAGAAGGTATTGATTGTCATATTTTTTTATCTTTTAAAGAATTTTAATTTAGAAGAACAAATTCTCCACCTTGGACAAGAACCTGGCTTGGTTACCCCATGTGAATACTGTAGGTAAGGTTGGCAGTTGATGCTATTTTAATGGCTGAGGGTGCTGAGCGGAAAGAACAGGTTGCAGCCTGGACAGCTGATAAGAAGCAAATAAGTGCATATGCAATGGATTTGCGGCAAATTGGAAGTGTTGTTGTTCCTCCATCTGGTTGGAAATGTACTAAGTGTGATAAAACAGAAAATCTCTGGTTAAATCTTACTGATGGAATGATTCTCTGTGGGAGGAGAAATTGGGATGGAACTGGTGGCAACAACCATGCCATTGAACACTACAAGGAGACTGGCTACCCTCTTGCTGCAAAGCTTGGGACCATTACTGCTGATCTGGAAGCGGCAGGTAATGCTTCATCATATTTCCTTGTCAGTGTGTGTTTGTTTCTGGTGTTATTTTAGTAAGTTCTTAATGATCTACTATTGGTATGAATTATTTCTACTCTTTGTTACCCATGAGACTTTAAACCTTCATATTGTTGTATTAGAATTGTGGTTTATGGCACTGCAATGCACTTTTGATGATTACTTTTTTTTTGAGCGTTGGTGGTGATATTTGTCAGAACTTACCATGGGTAACTTATTGTGGCAGCTCAGACGTTTTTTCTTACCCAGAGGATGATAGTGTTGTAGACCCACTTCTAGCACAACATTTGGCATATTTTGGTATTGATTTCTCATCATTGCAAAAGGTTAGCTTTTTCTGTTGATTAATCATATGTTGCCTACTGCTTGTTTAAGATCCATGTACATTATGATGATGTAGTTGCATATGCATATTTTGTTATGCAATTAATTTCTGTTGTACTTTTTTATTTATTATCCATACCAATTTCATTTTGCTCTTACATTCAAGCAGTTGTCCAGAACCCTCAAATTTGATGCACATTCCCTTTTCATAGAACCCCTTCATGATATTTTGATGTATCTAAACTATCTCATGTAATTATTGGATCTTTAAGTGATAAATTTCACTAAAAATGAACAGTGTTATCCTTAAGTTCCTTCACTTTCGCCGTGGTTGGAGTTTCCATAAACAAATTTTACCATTTGGCTAGAACTATTGTCTGAATAACTCTTGACAGGCATTAGCTTCAGTGGTAAAGGAGTGATATGGTTACAATAGAATGTACATCTCAAAGCTTACCAGAAGAAAAGATAAGGATAGGATTGTAGTGCTTATAAATGATTTATGGTCTGATTAGAAATTAAAATCAATTCATTGTTGCCAGACTGAAATGACGACTGCTGAAAGGGAGCTTGACCAGAACACCAACTTTGATTGGAATAGAATTCAAGAAAGTGGACAGGAAGTGGAACCAATATATGGACCTGGTTATACAGGTCTCGTGAATCTTGGAAACAGGTAATGTTGATCATGAGGTTGGGGTACCAATTGTAATATAATCTTTTGACGTTTCTGATTACCTAAATTTGTTCTCATGCAGCTGCTACATGGCAGCAACCATGCAAGTAGTGTTTTCAACATATTCATTTTGTAGACGGTAAGTTATAATGTTCATACATTTAACTAATAGCATAATTTAGTTAAATTAGGAATTTACTATACTTATTTGCCTTTCTTGTGTTTTTCTGCTTCAATTATGCTATCAGATACTATATGAACCAAAGCTTAAAAATGGCTTTTGAGACAGCCCCAGCGGATCCAACCGTAGACCTGAATATGCAGTTGTAAGTTACCATTGTTATGGTCATTAATTGCTCAGTTTCAAATTGTTTTATGTCGAAATAGTTTCCTTAATGTTGGTAGTTATGATGGGGTTTATTGCTGTATTTCTTGACAAATAATACTTGTTGGTCATTTATCTATTTTTTAGTATAACATACAAATAATTTTCTTCTCATTTTGATTTGTGTGGAAGTTCAGTTTATTGATTTGGAATTTCATTGCCTTTTGTTTTATTCTGTTGTGTATCTGATAAGTAGTTTCATATTCTTTGCATCTCACTTCTAATAGCCAATGAGTATGTAACCACTTTCTGGTTGTATTGCAGAACAAAACTGGGACATGGTTTGCTCTCTGGTAAATATTCTGTTCCAGCTTCAGAGGTACAGTGACTATATCAATCTGTTTGCTTACTAGTTTTTCTTTCCTGATTAACGAATTAATCAATTAATTTTCTGGTCATACAGAAAGATGGAACTGCTGCACCAGCGACAACAGATGCTGTAAGCTTCCCACTTAATATCTCTGCTGAGTTCGGTCTGATCTTGGAGATTCTTAGATGATGTCACTGAGTTGCCGAGTATATTGTAATATAACTATATTTTCAACCTGGAAGTTTCTGATTAAGGCATAGTTTTACTGATAGAATTTGTGCCATGCAACTTAGATATGCTTAATCGCAAGTGTTTGTCTTAAATCTATCAGTATTCTATTATCTGTTTACACAAGCGATGTTGCTCTGAACTCAATGCTTGTTAATAGAATTTGTCTAATTAATAGTTCTCATATATATTTATGATCCTGATAGTGGCCTTTTAACTTCTTTTTTCTCTTTTCATATGTCAACCTTCTGAAAATATTAGAAACAGGAAGGGATCCCCCCTCGAATGTTCAAAGCAGTTATCGCAGCCAGCCATCCTGAGTTTTCTACTATGAGACAACAGGTATGCTAATCTTACTAATTGTTCTATCAAATTATGATTTTGTTCCAAGAATTAACTTGAATTTTCCACCTTTCCAGTACATGTGAAAATGGTTCTTTTGTTTCGATACAGAAGATGACTTAAAATTCTCATCTTAGATATAGCGATGTGACAAACTGACCCTTTATATCATTGCAATTTGGGCTAGTGTGTGTTATTTTTATCGTGCACAGCATTGGATGTCTTGGGGTGCATGGTGTTCTCAACATGTAGCCTTCATTGTCTCATCTGGACACTTGAATTATTCTGTAGGATGCCTTGGAATTCTTCCTTCATTTGCTTGACCAAGTTGAGCGTTCTAATGCTGTGAAACCTGAACTGGATCCCTCAAGGAGTTTCAAGTTTGGTGTTGAAGAGCGTATTTTGTGTTCGTCTGGAAAGGTTGCTTATAACAAAAGGCTTGACTACATTCTTTCTTTGAATATTCCACTGCATGAAGCTACTAATAAGGGTAAGTTTTGATTTTGTATATGTACATTTATGTATGTGTGTTTGTGTGTAATTAATTTATATCTATATTCATGTATTAAAAAGGTTAACATTCTAATGATTTACTCTTTGAGAATTCAGAAGAGCTGGAAGCTTTTCACAAAATCAAAGCTGAAAAGATTTCAGAAGGGAAGGATGTGTAAGTTTCAATGATCTTCTATGATACTTTTAGCCTTCTGTAGACCTTCTTCTTAGGATGCTTTGGTCCACAGATCTAGTGATGAAATTGTACGCCCAAGGGTACCTCTAGAAGCATGCTTAGCAAGCTTTGCAGCTCCAGAGGAGATACATGAATTTTATAGCACTGCATTGAAGGCTAAGACGACAGCTATCAAGTAAGATTTGTGTTCTCTGATGGGGTTGGTTAGCCCTCAGTTAAAATTTATTATTTTGGAAGGTCCAGATAGGCATATAGTTAACTGATGGTATTCATTGCAGACTAGCGGTCCTAGAGTATTCTTTTAGTAATGAATATGAGTGTTCAGAGGTTTATTATTTCTCTTTTGTATTTTATGCTACAGGACTGCTGGTTTAACTTCATTCCCTGATTATTTGGTATTGCACATGAGGAAGTTTGTCATGGAGGCAGGCTGGGTGCCTAAAAAGCTTGGTAGTTTCACGTGGCTTTGTTATTTGTTGCACATTGCCTGTTTCTCTCAAGTTGGTTCTTATCATATGTTTGTCCATCCAGATGTCTACATAGATGTTCCCGACATCATAGATATCAGCCACATGCGCAGCAAAGGCCTTCAACCTGGAGAGGAACTGTTGCCAGAGTCTGGTACGTAAATTAATAGATTCCATTTGGATAATTCGTTTCAAATAAAAGTCGACTTCTTTTATCAGTATTTATTACAGTAAAAAGATGCTGCTGAATGAGTTCAATGTTGGTGATTGTCTATTTAATGATAATGATAACCTTAATTGAGAAGTTGATAACGGAAAAGAGAACTATTGATTTGTAAAATTTTTCCTTGGCACCTTTTATTTGCACTGCATAGCTCCTGGGAGTGAGGCGGAATCAAGTCAGCCTGTGGCCAATGAAGAGATTGTTGCCCAGCTTGTCTCAATGGGGTTTAACCAGCTTCATTGTCAGAAAGCTGCCATAAATACTTTAAATACTGGTGTGGAAGAGGCAATGAACTGGTTGCTTTCACACATGGATGATCCAGGTATAGAATTTAGCATTATCGATATAATCTTGAATCTTCCTGCAAGGATCTGTGTCAAATGATAATTAGTAATATATCTTTTCAGACATAGATGCTCCTATCTGCCATGGGGCACTAGGTGCTGAGGCATCTGTTGACCAATCGAAAGTTGATACTTTGATTTCATTTGGTTTTCAAGAAGAAATTGCTCGAATGGCATTGAAGGCATCGGTACAGTGTTTACAGCTTTTTTATTTCTTCTGAGGATTTGGAGAGTGTGGTTTCATAATCAGTTTTCTTATCTGTTGGAAATCCATAATTTTGAGGTATGTACATTTTTACAGGGTTGTGACATTGAAAAAGCAACAGATTGGATATTTAACAATCCCAGTGTCTCTGCTTCATCAGACATGGATACTACTACATCAAACAGCAGCGTGCCTACTCCAGTTGACGCAGGACTGCCCGACGGAGGAGGGAGTGAGTCTCTCGAATCTTGATTATACTGTTTATGCGCTTCATAGTCGTGCATAACGGTTGTAATGCAATGCTTTCTTAATGCAGGGTATCGGCTTTTCGGAATAGTGAGTCACATCGGAACCTCTACCCAGTGTGGCCACTATGTTGCTCACATCCTCAAAGATGGTAGATGGGTGATATTCAATGATAATAAGGTTGGGGCTTCCATCAATCCACCCAAGGACATGGGTTACTTGTACTTTTTTGAGAGGATTGCCAGCTGAAGTCAGAAGGCGGTATAGAATTTCTCTTGGAAATCTTTAGGCTTCAATGTCATTGGCACATTCAAAGATTGTAATCTCTCTATGTCCCATCATTTTCCCTAACTCATTTCTCTTTTTTTTAATCTTTTCATAAATAATTTTGATTATAATTTTTTTGTTTGTTTTTTTACTCTGTATACACCTATTTATTTATTTTTATTTAATTTGCACCAAATCAGACGTTTTTATTTATTTATTTATTTCTTTTAAAGCTCTTTTAAAGAACATTTCAAAGTCAGTTAGGGTCATCTCTTTTAAACAAAGTCCAAGTCAAAGTCAGTCCATTAAGTCAAATAATGAATGCGAGCCTTTGCTTTTAAATTACTCCAAAGAAGTAAAAAAGAGCTATTTTCTTCTTATTCCATGGGTTATTTTCCTTCATTTCTATTTTTAGCTTATATATAATTATAATTAAAATAATATCACGCGTTATGTAATTTAAAAACACGTCTTTTGATCTTGATTCTTTGAAATAACATTATAAGCAGTGGAAATAAAAGAAATACATATATATATATTTGATGTGAAATTGAAATATTTTATTTATATTTTTTAATAAATAAAAATAATAAATCACTTAATATTTTATTAAAATAAATATAATAATAATTAAAAATGAAATTTAATAAATAAAAAAAGGAATTTTTTTTAACTCAAGCTGTGAATTATAATAGATAATTAGAAATTAATTAGTTTACTAGATTTAAATAACACACAAGGTTTCTCCTCCTCCTTAACGGAGCCAATAAAGAAGCCAAATCGTCACCCCTTTCGCTCTCTCCCATTAAAACCAACATCTTCCCTCGTTTTCTCAGGTTCTCCGAAGCTCTCTCCAAACAAACAGTCTTTCCCCCTAAATCCTCGCTATTTCCACAAACCTTGGCATAAACGAAAAAAGACATTTGTTTTCTCCGGTCCTTTAGAAGGACACTGCATGAACTTAACAACGTTGGCAGAAGAAAGAGAATGAAGAAAATAAGTAAGAAGAGGAGTAATAGTTTCTGCATGTGTTTCCATCCTGATGATATGGAAAGCGGCTTCGCTGTTGGACCAGGAGAAGAGCGGTCGGAGAGGATCAACCGGTTTCTGTCTCCCGCCGTGAACGTGTGTTCGGACGATATTGACAAGGATGTTAATGTCGGTTCTTTCGGTCGGAAATGCAAACTTGGTCGTCGGAGTTTCTCCCGTTATGTCAAAGCCGTTTTCTTTGAAACTTCTCTGGTTAGTTAGTTTCCTTCTTTTCTTCTTCATTTAACCAAATGATTTGACCGTTAACTTTTAATTAATTTGGCCAAGTTAATCAAATTATTACTCAAATTGATAAGGACACTCTCCCCTGTTCTTGAAAATTAATAGTCAACTTTACTTTTCTTTCCTTATATTTTAGCATAATTTGTTCTGTAATTAGCAATTGTTAATGCTAATTTTTTGTTCTTTGTTGATGGAATGTGAACCTGATTGATTTCTTTGTGTTTTTTTCCATTGACAGATGATGAAAATGCGAAACAAAAAATTTGGAGAGAAGCTCCGGCGGTCTCACAACAGTGTTAAATCCAAACCCAAGAAAGTTTCCGATCCAAAGTCAATGGAGAAATCATGTGAGGATAATCCCTCAACTAGAAGTTCTACATTTGCATCTTGTTTATGTACAACATCAACCACGAATTCACCATCATCCTCATCATTATTATCATCATTAGCATCGTCAAAGTGTTCATCATCATCATCATCACTGTCATTACCCGAAAAGCTGGAAAACAACATGCAAGGAAAGGTTGGAAAGGGCTGCAATGGTTATAACATTGGTATGTGTTTGCTTCTCGTTACCTTGTTGGTTTTGGTCTTCTGGGGTAAGCTTTGTGCAATCTTTTGTACTTCAACCTGGCTCTTCTTGGCCACTCGTTGGAGTATCAAGCTTTCCCCATCATCATCAGGAAATTATGCAGTTGAGCATTTTCCTGAGATTGATACAGACAAGTTTTCCAAGAAGAAGGTTATCATGGAAGGATTACTAGAAAGGAACCATAGTCCAAATCCTCAGCCTTTACTGAAACAATGATAACCCAGATCAGAAAGTATCAGAAACCCTTTTTCTTTTCCTTCTTTTCAATGCAATTTTTTTGGCAGTTGTTGCCTATCCTGGGGTTCTTAATTTGTAACCTATAGTTATCAGAAATCAGGCATTTAGAGCTATTTTTTTCTCTGAATTATATGTTTTTACTGTCACAAGAAATGGCAATTGTACAAATATTTACACAAATGTTACAATAAAAGAACAGCTTGTTAGCAATGTTTACCCACAGATGCTGGCATCTATTTATGTATTTGTTTACATTGGCTGTTAACATTTATCTTTTGGGGTTTACTTGAATGGATTTATGAATACATACGGCTTAGGAAAAATCCAAAATTTGGAGATGAAAGAACTCTGGACCTAACATCATCAGTTTGATGGATGATTTACAAACAACCAAAGAGGGCTTAAGAATTAGGAATGCGTTGCAATTTTCACCACCTTAATCTATTATTGGACAAGCATGCCAGTTGTTAGCTTAATAGATCATCTAAAAATAGTGAATTTTTTTTCAGAGGTTTGTGTTTTGGTATTGAATCACAATGGCATATCTGCAGTTTGGGTGCTTGTCTGTTTGTGACTCTATAATCAGGGCAAAACCTTCACTAAATCAGCTTTTGTTTTAATCGAATATAGGCTGCTAGGGACGCTATCAGTGCCGGCCCTTGGGTGAAGCCACCCAAGCAATGGCTTTATACCCCCAATTTGAGGAGGCCCAATTTTAGAAAAAGTTTATAAGTTTACAATAATTATAATATAATTAATTATATTAAAAATATATAAAAATTTAAAAAATATATAAAAATAAAAAATAATTATTAAAATTATTTTTTTATTTTTTTAATTATATGCCTAATAATTTTAATTTTTTATTACTTCCTACTTTCTAAAATGCTATTAATCTTCAATTATATTATCTTATTTCCAATAAACCAATAATAATATATATTTATTTATCTCTAACAGCTATTTTTTTCTTATTTATTTTTTTTATTTCCAATCAATGCATTTAATGATTTTCAACAGTTATTTTTTTCCTATATATAAAACTAATTTTTTTTCAATGTATAATATCTACTTTTGAAATTTTCCTTTCTTATTTGTTCTTTTTTCTTTTAACTTCAATTTTTTTTTTAAGAATACACAAAAAGTTCGTTCTTTTATTATCTTCATAAAGCTGTGAGTCTCATTTACGGTTTGTAATAAGTATTCAACAATTAGGTACTATTGTTCTAATTTTTACAGATTTTTTTCTTTAATTTAGAGTTTATGTTATATTGTTATATTATTTTTATTTCATGTGATAGTTGATTTGTTTGAATTAGAAATTTTGATTGTTGATTTTATATTAGCCATTTAGAAAATATAAGATAATTATAATAGTTTAAAATCTAAGATAAAAGTTTAATTAAAAATTTTACATCTCAAAAAACTAAAAGAATAAAATTTTAATAATTTTTTTAAATTTATATAAAAAAACCTTATTTAAATATTTCGTTTTAGGTTTTAAACTTGTTGGGCCGCTCTTAGAAGCTATAATATTGTGTGAAAGCCACCCTTAATTTGCATATTGTTTGCTTATGCAATTCTTTACCAAAAGAAATTGAAAAATAATTGTAAGAATGATTGCCCCAAAGTATTTAATTTTCTATTTTTATGTATAAGAATTCTGTAAATTAATCCATCAAATGCTGCAATGTTATTTTTTTGATAATTTTGATAAAAAATGATATAATTTTTTATTAAAAGAATAATTTATTTGTATATATGGTTATAGGACAACCATAAAATCCATTTTTAAAAAAAGGGGACTTATAGTCCAATATGTAGTACAGATTCATACAGTGACTTATAATAAATAAAATGCAAATTAGTAATAGTTTTATGACCAAAATAAATGCAAAAATATTTCTCAAAAATTAAATATGAGAAAAAGAAAAAGGGGGAAACGGCCTTAAACCCTGTTTAACCCCCTTATCCGTTACATTCCCTCCCTCTGGCAAGATGCCCAATTTAGTACTTCACTAAAAATGGTGACAACGAAGCTTCTCCATCTGAAACCAAACTATCTTCTTCCTTTGACAATCTTCTGTCCCAAACTCTGCTCTTTCTCTCTTCCAAAACGGCCCATTCTTTCTCTCTTCTCTTCCACCCAAACGGAAACCAAAAGCCAAACTTTCTCTTACGGCCCTTCTCTTCACAAAGGCAAAATCCCACCCAAGACCCCTTTTCAGACCCAAAATCAAGATACCCATCAACCAGAAGAAGAAGAAAACCTCATTGATGAAGAGAACTTCACTAGAATTTTCCATCTTGCCGCCCTCCGTGTCCCTGCAAATGACTGTTTTGCCCTTGAGAACTGTCTCAGGGGTCACCTCTTGAATTGGCCAAGGATTAAGAACATAGCCAGGGTTCCTGGGGACGAAATCGAAGAAGAAATGATGACCCTTTTGGATAAAGGAAAAGATGGTGAACAGAACGATGGGGGAAGTGATGGAGAGTTTGAATCTTTGGTTTTGCATAGGGAGAAGTTGGTGAAGGAGTTTAATTATAGGGGGTTTGTAAAGTTCAAAAATTTGGCTAAGATTTCGCGGCCAGGGAAGAGGAAAAGGAAGGAAAAGAAAGGGGATGAGGAAAGCAAAAGAAATGGGAGGAAAGAGTTTTGTGTTGTGGAAGTTGTGGAGGAGGAAGGAGGAGATGAGGAGGAAATGAAAGGGTTATTAGGAGAGGAATTTAAAGGGCAGAGAATATGGGAAGGTTCAACAAGGTTGTTGCTTTTGGATGAGAGGTATGGGGATAAAGGATCGGAGGAGTTGCCTCAATCAATTAAGGTAGTAATTTGGGTGTTTTTCTATTCCGAACTAGTTTTGATATTTTTATTGAAGCTTGTTTGAGTATGGTGTTGTGATTTACAATGAGTTTAGTTAATGATATGATGTGCTGAGATGATTATAGAATTGTTTCCTAATGTATTGTAAAAGATTAGAAAGATGGAACTCAGCTAAGGCATTAGTCTTAAGTTACTTTAGTGCTCTAGTAAGTTAAGCAGGAAAACTTTGAATTTATTTAATGTATTCATGTGAGGTCAGTACACCTTGTTTCTTTTTTTTTTTTCTTTAATTTGTTGAAAAATTATTTGCTACTCTGGTTGTTTCCCTCTTATTCTTCTTCCTCTTTTATTTTTATTATTTTTTATGCCAATGCTCTTCATTTCTATTTATTTCTGAGGATATATAATTTTAATGCTGAATCAATGGTAGGATTTCTATTTTGATAGATGTTCCTGTTTTTATATATCTAAAATCCCATCCTATTTTCAGGCTGTGTTGGTTGAAGAAACCAAAGAGAATAGATCATCGACTATAGAGCTTGTGAGATGCAAGCTGACTTTGTTCTATGATTATTGGCAGATGAATGAGGTATGTCGCATAAGAGCATTATATAAAGTCCATTTTTCTAGCTTCAGTTCTGATTCCTTATTTTGTTTTGGACTGTTAAGCCTGTACTTACTATTGTTTATGACAACAAAGAGGTCTTTCAAGCTTACTTCTGTTATCTCTCGAAGAGAGATTTCCTAGGTGTCTAAGATTCATTTAAGTGGTTGTTGAAGTTAGGGTGTCTTGCACAGAAAATATGTTCTTTTCTTCCTTCCCGCCTCTTTTTTTTTTCTTTTCCAATCCTTCTCTGTATGCTTGGCTCTTTGAGAAACATCATGTTCATCTAAATCTGGAGTCACCCTACTTGTAATGTTGTGAAATAGTTTAGAAGCTGGGAATGACAGCATGATAGGCAATAATATAGAAGACCATTTAATTTCAAAGGAATGAAGAAACAAGATTTTTGGAATCACGTAGCATTGTGCAATTATAATAAATTATCAATTATTTCATTAAAAGTCTGTATGTACTATTCTGTTACATGAGGACCACAAAGGTATAGACCTCTACTAACTTGCCCAATCAATGAGAACTAACTGGCTAAGAGGAAAGAGAAAAATGGGGTGTAGGTATTTTTTTTTTCTTTGTTTTGATCCCACCTCAACTAGTCAGACTAAGATATAAATGTTTGCAACATCAAGGGAGACTTTAAGTCTTATGCATTGCTTGCAGATATTGGAGGCCTTGTTACCAGAGGGAATGATTATCCCTTCAGCCTTTGAGACAGTTGGTCATATTGCACACTTGAACCTGAGAGATGAACATCTACCATACAAGAATGTTATAGCAAAGGTGCTCGTTATAGAAATAATTTTACCATTGTGAAGATATGTCTACAAATTTGAAAGTGAACTCATTAATTGTCTTCTGACAGGAGATGGTTGTTTTCCACTTTATCAGGTGGTTCTGGACAAAAATGAGCCAAAGATACAAACAGTTGTAAATAAGATTGATGCAATTCATAATGACTACAGAACAATGCAGCTTGAGGTTTTAGCTGGGAATCGCTCCTTGGTCACTACAGCAGTTGAGAATGGACTGCGATTTCATGTTGATTTAGCAACAGTGTATGTGATGCTGTCCGTTCAAGCAATAAGAAATTTAACTTAGACTTCTTGATGTTTGTCCTCCAAATGAGGATTAAAGTCAAATCATGTCCGAAGAAGATGCAAGGGCCATATAGCAGAGAATAATTCCATGACAAGGGTATTCATGTTCCACTTTTGCCTCTTGTATGCAGGTATTGGAATTCGAGGCTTGCAACTGAGAGACAAAGGCTTCTGAGTGGCTTCAATCACAAGGATGTCATCTGTATGTTTGCATCTTGATGTTGTTTGGGATTATATATTACAGTTAATTGTTGTTATAATCACTGCAAGGCTCTTTTATTTCCAAAAATTTTGTGCTAGTTAAAGATTTTGTAAGTGTTCATATCAAGATGCTTATATGTCTCAACTCTTGTTGTAATTGGCAGGTGATGTATTCTCTGGGGTTGGCCCAATTGCTATATCTGCTGCTAAGATAGTAAAACGTGTCTATGCTAATGATTTGAACCCTTTTGCGGTTGAGTATCTTGAAAGAAATAGTGTCCTCAACAAAGTTGAGAGGAAGATTAAGGTATGATTGAGTCATTTATACCAGTAACATTATGCTAGGTGATTCGGTCAACTAAAGGAATTAATGTGCTGCATATAGTTCTTTAACTTTATCCCTATAGACATCACTTCACTTGTTCCTTATTCCTTTTGGGTGGGTGGGGTGTCACAACTTGTCTTCAAATTTGATAAGTTAAACTAGAAATGACTCTAAACTCCTACCAGACGAGGTTTAGAGACTATGGCTTAATAAAATATGAGATGAAAAAGGTAATTGAAAAGAATGGTTATCACTGATGCTGCCCTGACTCAGGTAATTTATTGCTTATTTGATTTTGCTGTTTTTAAATGTTTGATTTTCTTGTGAATAGCATTGAATATTTCATGGTGAGGATATTTTGTGTCACTCTCTAGGTTTTTAACATGGATGGAAGAAGGTTCATCAATGCTATGTTTTCTAGTGAGAAAGCTCAGTCCATTACACATGTAGTTATGAATTTGCCAAATGATGCAGCAGAATTTCTAGGTAAGTAGTCATCTTCAAATGGCTGGCATTTTTTCACTTTCTTTTGCTTTTCATGAGTAATTAAGACTGTCTTTAGTGAATTTCATACTCCTACTTACATTATTTGGTTATTTCTACTTGTTTGCCATAATCTCATCACATTCTTCCAGTTGAATGTTAAAGATCAACACATTGATGGTAGTTTTTTTTTTTTTTTTGACAAGTCACAAATAGGATTATGTTAGTTATGTGAAGGCTATAGGCATAGACTTTTGAAATGACTGATGGAACTAGGATTTAAGATTCAATGTGTACCACTCTGGTGAAAAAGGGTATTAAATAATGCTTCTTAGCGGATAAATAATGTTCTCCAGGGCCATTTTTGGCGCTGGGAGAGATGTTAACTAGAAGTATTTGTTAAAGTCTTCAGAACCTTCTGAAGTCATGGTGGTTGATAGTGGCTATTGGTCTCACAATATGCTGAAATGATCTGTAGATATCATGCAAAACTTTAATCTCTTTCTATGTTTTGGCCTTGAGGAACAGTTGCATTCAGGGGAGTGTACAGAGATCAACCTAGCTATAAAGAATTCAACTTCCCAATGATTCATGTTTATGGATTTTCGAAAGCTCGAGATCCTGAGTTTGACTTCCATGAGGTATGGTGCTGAAATCTCATAATGTTTATGTGTCCGTATTAGCTACTGCTAGTCCTGTTGAAGCATTTAGGTGGAATATATGGCTGCTATGTTTTCTGTTTCTTTTATTTCATATTTATTTTTATGTTCTTGTGTTAATGCAGCGGATACGAATTGCCTTGCAAGAGGTTGCAGTTAATGTGGATATGCGTAGGGTACGCCTCGTTGCACCCGGAAAATGGATGTTGTGTGCATCATTTATCCTTCCTGAGAGCGTAGCCTTTGCAGAACCTAGGTTAAATATGTAGATAGATCAATTTGTAAAGCAGAGAGTGTCATAACATCAAGTTTTGTATTATAATATCTTATTCATTCACTTCCAATGATTCTATCCCCTTACATTCTAGTTTCACTCCCTCAAGATTTTGAGAGCTATATACTTCAATTGGCCTAAAGATGGAGGAACTAAAGAATGAAGATATTTGAACCTGTGGCATTGAAGTTCTCTTTTCACCATTTTCTATTCAAGAGTCCTGTCTTCTTCTCATCCTTTTTTCTCCTACCTGATTTCTTCATTTGTGTAAATCATGAACCATTAATACTGATGATCTCCCTTCCAACTATTAGCCAACCGTGTACCAAGAGAAAGAAAAAGAAACAATTCAGCCAACCAGAAAACCTGAAGAGAAAAAGAACTTTTTTGAAGTTCATACCCTTCAACAGAGTAGGATGTTGAAAGCAAACAAGCAAAAGTTGCCTTCATTTTTGTCTTCAGCTTATATGCTTAACCAGAGCAACAGAAACAGTTGGATAACGTGTTCCTTTCCAACTTGTTTCTTACAGTGGAACAAAAGCAGGAGCAGTAGCTGTTTCTGATGTTCGAATGATGCTCCAATTTGACAAGAGAATAGAAGATTTCTCTTGATAGTTCTCAACTTCCCTACTGTTTCTGAAAAGCTAAGGAGTGAAAAAGCAGAAGGAATATGCTTTGGATGAAAACAACAGAATCTGCTTTGGAATTGAACCCCCCCAGCAGCCCATATGAAAGGTACCATTGAAACTGGCAATACAGCATATAGAGTTTTTTTATTTCAGAAAAATGTGATCCGAACCTGTTTTCTTCAACAAAAAGATACATATATTTATTATTAAATCAAATATTCGTGTACTTATCTTATTTTATTTTTATTTTCATCTAAGAAAACAACAGAAAAAGAAAAAGAATTATAATACTGTTGAATATGTTACATGGTGGTGGGGGTTTAGAGTGTGGACAGAATTTTGATTGCAGTCCCAAAACATCATACAGACCCACCTTACTTTCCAATGTCTTTGTTTCACGGTATTGTTTTCTTTTTCATATGCAGGTACCCAATACACACACAACTAACAGCTGACAGTGACCCCTTTTTTAACTTTCCATGCATCACTTTACACCAAATTGTACATAAATGCTAGAGAACACCCAAATATTTCATCCCCCACCAGATTGTTTTGTTCCTCTTTTGGACGGTCCAGATTTACCCTTCCCCAACCTCTCTGCAGCACCCTGTTGATCCTGTCCCTCCATAAAATCTTAAAAAAGCCAAAGACAAATGTACCATGTTGGGGGCACAGTGGTAATATAAAGTTGGAGAGTGGGGTGAAATACAGAGAGAAAGAAAGAAAGAAGCAGAGAGCAAAATCTCAGTTCAGATTGAGATCTGAGTAATTATTGTATTGCTCTATCTCTATCTGACTGTGGTCCATATTTATGAGCCCTTTTGATATTACAGTGGGGAGGGGATGGAAATGTGAAGGGGGAGAGAGGGGATCTTTTGATCTTTGCTATATTATTTGCCTTAAAGGGTAACATCTTTCACAAGTTGCATAAAAGCCAGGACCAACAGTTACTCTAACTTTTGGTTCCTTATAGCAACCTTTAAGATACCTTTGGGGATGAAACCAAATGCTTACCTACTCTCCTCATTTACTACAAACCCCTTTCAAGATCATCAACAATTTACTTGGTACTTTAAAATCAATACTGCAATCTAATTGAATCCATGCCAAATTACAAGTAAAGAGTTTCAGGATGAAATCTTTTTTATATTATATTTTCGAAGTGTTTTGATAATGAAACAATAATTTGACGTTAAAAAGAAAATCTCAAAAGTTAAAATAGAAAAATAATCTAAAAGCGGACACAAGGAATCCTTTTTACCAAACACCATGATCAATAGGGGTGAAAAAGATGTTGATATTCGAACAACTCTTATCTTTGTGTTTGACTCTCAGAATCTTGACAATGGCAACCTTTTCAATCACATTCCATTAGGCAATATGATGCTATTATGCATAGTCTTAACTCTGTTTTCCCGCTTGTATCGATTCTAAAAGATTAATATAGTTGAAGTGTAACTTGTAAGTATGAAATTGTGGGTAGATTATGAGATTGTAATGCTAATTAATTGGGGAAAACAATATGTATAGTTTGATGTATTTTTATGAGCTATTTGTCATAGAAATTCTAAAGGATTGTGTTATATGGTCCCCATTTTGATGCCAAAAGAGCCCCATAGTTAGGGTCATACTCCTATATATATATTATATACACACCAGTAGGCCACCTTACAAATAATGCCCAACTCCCCAATCATTTCCTTGCAGGGCACAATCTGCTTCCCAAACCCCTAGAATCCTTCCATGTCTGCCCAAACCCAGCAAACCCCTTTTCCCTTTTCCATGTTTAAATTGATCCAAAATAAATTCCAAAAAAATAATTAAAAAAAAACCCCCTACCCCCTGTTCACACAAGTTTCCACCACCTTCACACGTGCCAATGCTCCTCCCCACCCCCCGCCGCCTATCCCAACACCCGAGGTGGACCCCACTTGCCACGTGTCATTGACGGGAGGGGACCACCCCATGCTCTTTTTTGAATTTTTTTTTTCTTTCACCTACCATGCATATGCCCTAAGATCTAGAGTCTAGATCAAGGCTTACAGAAGGGCAAAAGAGAAAGGAGGAGAGTGGAGGGACCCATATAGTCACGTGGCAGGCCATTATTGGTCAGGATTGTCACTGTCTTGAGGACGGCGGAGGGATGTGGCAGGCATTCCGTACGATTTCAGCTTTTTTTTCTTGCATTGCATGCATTTGCGAGGGGAAGGGAGGATGGGGGAATTATTGAGATCTTCAACCAGAATCATATCAGAATTACACATCTTTGGTTAGTCACGCGGTTTCCATTGAAATTTCTCTTCTTCTTCCCCTTCATTCGTTTTAAGCTTTCCATCTTTTAGCTCTAGCACAAGATTTTGGTGCCATAGATATACTCATATCAACCCCATGATATACCATAATGTGATAAGACTTAATTGTGCTCTTTGGGGTCGATAATTTCGGTTTGATGGTCTAAATACAATAATGGATTTCAAAGGTATAATATTTTTTTGAATCATATTTAATTTTAAATATAATATTATGTATGTACGTATGTACACAAGATTAGAATAAAAAGTTAGATATTATAAGGGTATCGGTGTTTTTTATTAGGGTTTCTTTTGAGAACTTGGTGCCTTTCATAGGGTAAGGTCAAGGGAGGGGATGGTGACCCTCTCCATTATTTGGCCAATAGCTAATTAACTAACCATTTGAAAAGAAAGAAGGAATATGATTGATTGATAGAGTTTAGATGGTTAACTTTGAAATGGGAATTTGCCATGATGGGAATATCCTAAGAAAATGCTTTCATGTGATTGGATTTGAGGGAAACTTTGTTTTTTTCATCATTGCTTTGTAACAACTCCATGAAACAATATTTGCCATAAATTTCCAAGTGGTGATAGAGAAAGTCCAACTTATATTCATGGAATAATATCATTGATCATGTTAGGAAACTTGGGGTGAATAGTTTGAAGAGTTGAATGCAACACATGGTAAGCAAAACAAAAGAAGAATGGCTTTGGGAAGAAGAAGAGGATTGATCATTTAGTTCACAACCAAATATAGGAATATAGGTCCAATATATAACTATATGTCATGTGATTTTAGTTAGAATGTAACAAAGAGGGGGACATAAGAACAAGTCAAAAACCCATTTTAATTAACTATGATTATGCTTTACTAGCTAGTTTTACAACGAGCCACATTTCAATTTTGCTAGATTTGTGACCATTGAGGCATTGATTATAATGTTATTCATGTTACAATATCTAACAAATGAAAGACAAAAATCATTTCATATGTATAATAAACCCAAGCAAGACATGGAAAATCTAACAGTAAAATTACCTATCATTGAATTTATATCACAAAAGGAGAATTAATTAAAACATTAATGACACATCCTAGTCCAATATATTGGCCATAGTAGAAACTAGCACATGGAGTCAGCTTTTTGATGGTTTCCAAATATGAAAAAAGGGCCATCATTGCAACCCTACAACATAGGCAGATTCACATAGATCATGACCAAATCTTACTCTATATGATTGCCTCTTTGCCCCTACACCCTTTACTCACAATCCTTTTAGCTTCCCACCAATGTTATCACAAAGATCATGCCCATTAAATTCAAATGCATTTAATCAATTAGCATGTGAAAAAAACAAAAAACCCATATAATAAGATCATATCATTACTTAATTTTCATTAAAAAAACTATCTTAAGACAGTAGTAGAGCAGGGCAACATATATGGGATAGAGACTCCTTCTTATGCATTTTTCTCTATAAAAACCTGATAATAATTTATGCCTATTATTTTTAATATCGGTTACGGTACTTCATACGGATAATTTTTTGATTTTTTTTATTTTATTCAAAAATATTTTAATTATTGGAACCATATGATGAGCCAAAAATGAACCATGATAACAAGATGATGACCATGTCCATGAATTGATGGAAATATAATTAGAACAAAATGGACGAAAGGGCAAAGGATTTATATATGTTTTTGCATGAACATGAAAAGCCCTAATCTTTCTTTGCTGTTTTTGTCTAAACTGACACTGCCAACCACTTTAAAGGAGTTGTAATGTCCTTGTGTTTCAGACCATGCCCCGGTATAATCGGTGTATACTCTCTGTACCTGACACGTGTCTGTGGGTACTATGTGGTACACTCTCTTTAAGCGCGTGTGCTACTTTTTATCCCATAACAGGATGCCCCGTGTGTTGTACGCGCATTGAGATAGACTGGTTGTCGTTTTTCTTGCATAGGGATTGGTGTGTTTTTTGTGGCTGGGAATGCAAAATTACTACGTCTCATGCTGGTTTTACTGATTCCAGGAAAGAATTCTCTTTGTTCCTTTTTATCTTTAATGGAGCAAAAGGAAATTTGTGAAAATTATTGGAGAAATTACTAAGATTTTAATTTAAAGAATAGTAATCCAACGAAACTGTATTTTGGAAATTTGGTTAAAAAAAATTGAATTCTTTAATTCAATTCAAAGCAAATGCATTTTTGGATTCCATCTTTTTACATGAAGATGGTAAATTTGGAAGTGGATAAAACAAGAGTGGAGATAGCAGTTTCATTAATAAAAAAACAGAATGAAATACAAAAACAAAGGAAAAGTAAAATAGCAGACCAGACATGGCCATGTACCTTTTAGCATTTCACAGAGGTAGATTTTATTTTGGTCTGTTTTTCCTTTTTAAATAAATTAAATTAAAAATTTTCTCGTTTTTTGAATTAAAAAAAAATCCAAATCTTCAAAATCATCGGTCTATAAAAACCCCATTCTTTGATCACCAAGCAAAAGCCAAAGACATAGAGAAAAAACTTTCCTTTCTCTCTGGCTTCACTCTGCTTGATTGTTCAAGCCAAAAAGATCAACCCTTTTTTCTGTAATGGCTACTTCACTTACACTTTTGACTCCAAATGCTAATAACCCAACAGCAAAAGCCTTGGAAGATGAAGCTAGACCAGCTGTGGAGTTTGTGAAGAGCAACAAAGGAAGGAAACCAACTGGGAAAGGTCCATACCAAAAGAAACAGCCCCAAAGAGGCATGGGAGTGGCTCAACTTGAACGTTTAAGGCTCCAAGAAAGGTGGAAGAAAATGACTGAAGCAACGACAACAACGATCACAACACCAACAACCCAGTTTCCTTCTGACCCTATTGGGACTAGTAATGTTCCTGTGCTTCATGGTGTAGCGAACTATGGTGTTCCCATGATGATGAATGGTGGGAATGGGGGTTTATTGGGTTGGGGTGACACAGCTGGTTTGTTGATGCAAAGGGCTGTTGGAAATGGAGGGTTTGGTGGGTTGAATGGTCAGGTTTTGGTTGGAGCTCCTGGTAGTGTTCAGGTTGCTTGTGGTGCTGGTGTTGTGGAGGCTTCTAATGAGCTCTCTTCAATGCCAAAGTTACAGCATTGTAAGCCTGATCGTTGTGATGTTTGCTTTAAGGTCTAGTTCTTTTGTTTAGTTTTTCTTAATTTGTAATTTGTGCTTTTGGTTTTTCTTTGTTTGAAGTCTAGTGTTCGTGGTTTTTGGTGATGTTTTATGTTTGGTTTCAAAGAAAGGTTAGAAAATGTGAAGGAAAAATAATATTTTGCAGCTTGAGCTGGCTGGTATTGTTGATTCTAGTTTCTAGTTTTTGTGTTTGACTCCAAAAAAAAAAAAAAAAAAAGAAAAAGGGAAAAAAAGAAAGAGGCTTTGAATCTTAGTTAAGCCATAGAGTTATTTGTGTTAAGTTGGATTAAGGATGTCTTGAGTCCTTTTGTTTGGCTTGGTAGAAAATGTGGCAACTCCAAAAGAAAAAAAATTAGCTGTCATTAGTCTTTGTTTTCTTGGGATTTTGTTTAGAAATCACTCAGATAAACCTAAAAGTCCAAAACAAGTACGAGTCAGTATTTGTCTCGGCCTTTGTTGAGCAATTGTTTTTGTTGTTTTATGTTTCAAGTGATTGGATTTCTATCGTTTATATTACTTATTACTAGTATCCTACTGACTTTTACATGTTGCAGAAGAAGCGCTGTAATGGGGACAATGTAAGGTTTAATGGAGGGTTCAGCCAACTTGGACAAATTTTGCCCAACAAAGGAGACCATTTTCTAGGATGGAACCAGGAAAACAATCAAAACATCAATGAAGAGATAAATGGATTCAGTGCTAGAGCTGCGAGGAGTGCTGCAGCCTATGCAGGCCACATGAACATCAATGAGGTGATAATTAAATTGTCTAAACTCCTTTCTTCTTTTCCCTAAGGAATAGAGAGAATGTCTATATGATTTTGTATGTTTATTATTTTTAGGTAAGATACTTAAATTTTGTCTTCTGATGCAGACTGTGGAGGTGGTGGCAATTCACAGGAAAGGAAGCTCTATGGGCACTGGAAGTGTTCTCATGGAGTATGAATTCTTCCCAGGGAAAAGTAGCAGAAGCACTTCTTCCAAGGAATGGGAATTGCCTGCAGAAGCTTCAGTTGCAGTGGGTGGTGAAGCTTCTTATGCTAATGCTTCTAATTGTGTTGATTTGTCCCTCAAGCTGTCATATTAGAACCACACAGAAATGTCTGGTTTTGGCTTTGTTGGTTTACTGTTACATTGATTTGGGTGCAATTAATGAGCTTGAACCCAAATCCCAAATACAGCTTTAAAGTTTCCCTTTTGTTGTTAAACTTACATCTCTTACTAAATTACTGCAATATATATTGTGCTTTCTGAGAAATCCCTCTCTCTGATTTTGTCAGTTATTGGCTTAATTCTCTCAGCTTTAATGATCTTGTCATTATTTCTCATATCATCCCTATACCTTTTCCTAGTGAATCTGTTGTGGCCCTATCTGCTGATGCCTATTAAAAGATCAATTCAGAGATCTATCTATTTAGGTTTTTTGAAGTTTGTAGATGTTCCACATATATATTTCTTATGATTAAAAAGTATGGTTTCTGTGTCTTGATACGTATCACAACAAAGTAGTGAACTAATTATGACTAACCAAGCCAATTACTATGGTTTCTAATTTGATTTGATATCCATAGACTCCTGCCATTGTAAAGGAAACTGCAATGCATTGGCCAACAAGATGGCTGCCATTACCATAGAAGATAAGTATATTGTAGACTGGTAAGAGTGCTTGCATGGAAGCACCAAATATTATTCAAATTTGGTGTCATGAACCTTCCTTTGTGCTTGAAAATAACTGCAAATCGGTATATATTCATTTGGCATGACCCTGTCATGCATGAAAGGTCATCTATATATATGTTCATCTGATATCCCTCTGAGCTTTTACTTTAACTTGGATCAAAAACTGGTTTCCCCAGTTTGCCAATAGATCATATACTAAGCAAAGAAAAATAAGTTAAACCTGCATACAGGCTGGACAGGAAATGGCTCAAAACCCCAGCAACCAACTGTCTCTTTCTCTCTTTTTCTTTATGTTGTAATTTGGCTGAGGCTGAATAAATAAATAGAGGGAGTTACTATCCTAGAGTTAGTTTACACCTTTTATGTGCTGAAACACAAGGAGGGCATCTCTGGCTTGCTGTTTATGGGAGTCAAGTAAACCATTCTGGGATTGCAGTGAAAGAAAAGAATAGATAAAAAACTATCACTGTTTCCAGGAAATAACACATAGTAAGTAAAGCAAGGGGCTTGCTCGAAAGCAAGGGCATGTTTCTTCCTAACGACACTGGAGATCAGACAGTGGCTGCTGCTGCTGCAAACATAAAAAAAACAAAGGCCTAAGCAACAAAAGTACAAATCTGTGAACAAGTAAAGGTGAAAAAATTAAATATGGATGCAGGTGGGAGACTGATAGTCTGATGCTGATCAGTAGAAGTAAGGCAGAGTAAGTGTTGAAGCCTTTGCTTTTTTCTTTGGGCTGTAACTTACATTTGATTGGATGCTCAGTGATTCATCCTGTCTTATTCATCCCCCAGCTTTTCCTTTTCTCTTCCTCTTTCTTGTTATTTCACTTTTGGCAAAACAACCAAACACATCTCTCCATTTTTGTTTACCCTTAGTTGTTCATGTTCTGAAATATGTTGTCTAGAGTTATAATCTTAAGCAACTAAACTGAAAACAATATCAAATAACAACAAAATGTTAGAATGCTAAAGGGAATGGAATAAGAAACAAAAAGGGAATTACATTGGCAAGTAAAGTATGAAAGGAAACTGCCACAATATTGAAGAAATAATAATACCACAAAAAATGGTGTAATTGATACTAGATGGTACCCATTTTTTTCTTTTGAGCGTTTAGAATTTTCATTTTGGGGGTTAAAGGTTAGGAATGTGTCAGGTTGGTGCCTATTTATATTGAAATATCCGAAAGCAAAATCGCTTATTATTGAGGTATTTAAAACTTATTGATATTATTATAATATTTTTAATTATTCGTAGTATAATAAAAATCGATTAGTGATATCCGTTAATTGTCCATATTTGTCAATAGCATGGTTATTGTATTAATAAAAACCAAAATTATTTTTTAAAATTCTAAAACAAGTTATTTGATGGTCACTTGACAATTTTCTTAAGGTTATTAAAGGTCACTTGATATGATTGTTCATTACCTTCTTTTCAAAAAACTAACTTGATAAGTTGTGCAGCACTCACGTTTTTAAATGTCTTAGAATCTTCTTACTTGTTCGATGTAAGATTGAAACATCTTAATCTACTTTCTTTAAAGAATTGAGCGTAACACTCTCCTCACTAAATCCGACGATGCCTTTGTCATCTTCAATCACCTTACTTGCTTTTCTAATGAAAGTGCTTGGCATGGATCGGGTCAAAATCATTAGTCACTTTGCTTGTTTTTCCATAGAAGTGTTTGGCATGAACTGGGTCAAAATTAGATTTATTTTGATATCACTTGTCACGAAATCATTATTCTCTCCCTAAAAGATTAACTTAATAAATTATACAGCATTTACAGTAACAAGTATCTCAAAACCCCCTTTATTGATATAAGATTGAAGATCGAACGCATTCCAGTCTATTTTCTATGAAGAAGTAGACGTGTCATTAGTACTTGATGTTGTAGCATTGTAGTAGCCTTTCCTCAAAGAAGATACTTAATGGTAACATTGATTCCTGCAATCCTCGCTGATTCTACTTTCTACTGTTTGGTCTCGAACTATTTCATTTGATAGATGTTGGGCTCAAACTCTCTGTACTCGATCCTAAACTAAGCCCAGCTTAAACCCAGGGCAAACCCAGATTCTATTAGCAAAAAATCTCAACACTAACCCAAATTCTATCATGAAAGATTTCCCTTGGAACTCTTTTTCACTTTTTCTTGTCCCACCCTGCACACTAAACTTGTTCCTTTATTCCCATTGCTCTTCCAATACCATCAACTGTCCAGCACAAACATCCTAAGAAAACCTCCAGAAGCTTCAGAAACGCAGAGCTCTCCCTCAGTTTCTCACAAAAACAACAAAAAGCAAAGAAAAAATTCCCAGAGAAGGAAAGGAAAAGAAGAGAAAAACTCCCCAGAAAAGGGAAAGAAAATGAATCCCGCAGACAACAGTGACCACCCTCAACTCCCAACAATCAAGATCCACCACCCATCCTCCCCTCACCACCCAACCTCCACCGCCACCCCCACCGCCGGCGCCCGCCGCAAGATCGGCGTAGCCGTTGACCTCTCCGAAGAATCCGCCTTCGCCGTCCGCTGGGCCGTCCAGAACTACATCCGACCCGGTGACGCTGTCATCCTCCTCCACGTGTCACCCACCTCCGTACTCTTCGGAGCCGATTGGGGCCCACTCCCCCACACCCCACAAACCCCGGAAACCCCGCAGTCCCAAAAGCAGCTGGAAGACGATTTTGATGCCTTCACGGCTTCAAAGGCGGCGGATTTATCCAGACCCTTGAAGGAATCAGGGTTTCCCTTTAAGATTCATATAGTGAAAGATCATGATATGAGGGAAAGATTGTGTCTTGAGGTGGAGAGGTTGGGGTTGAGTGCTGTTATAATGGGGAGTAGAGGGTTTGGAGCTGAGAAAAGAGGCAGTGATGGGAGGTTGGGAAGTGTTAGTGATTATTGTGTGCATCACTGTGTTTGTCCTGTTGTTGTTGTTAGGTATCCTGAAGATAAAGATGGCGGGAATGGCGAGCCCGTGGTGACGGTTAAGGAGGCTGACGTGGAGGAGGAAGGTGGCAAAGGTTAATCGTTTTTTATTTTTGGATGTTTGAGTTTGATTGAAAATTTGGGATCTTTGTACTTGTTTCATTGCTTAATTTGGGTGGTTTGATCAGTTTTTTTTTTTCTTTATTGCTTATGTGTTGTTATTGTATTAACCGATTAATAGGATACAGAGGCAAAGTCACATCATATGATCCATATGGCTATCTCGCATACTAATGTAGTTTGTTTTGGTTTTTTGTAACTGAATTTTTGGTTTCTCGGCAGTGTTAAGATGTTTAATTTGGATGAATTTGGCCTTTTTTTTTTTTTTGTTGATTCTGTTTTTATTCTGTTAGATGACGAATAGGGCACAGTGGCAGTACATGATCCGTATGGCTGACCCATGTATTGGGAAAAAGTTCAGTTTGTTGTGGTTATGGCTAATACAATATTTAGGTTGGCAAAGGTTGGTCTTTTTCTTAGTATTAATTAGTTTGTCTTGGTATCAATTTAGGTATAATATGATCAATGTCGATGATCACATATTGGGGAAAGGGTTAGTTTGTGTTGGTTTTTAGTTATTTGAAAATTGGTTTCTTGGTTTTTTTTTTTTTGTTTAATTTGGATGATTTAAGCAGTTTTTGTTACATTAGCTGTTAAATAGGGCATGGTAGTATGGTATGATCTATACAGCAGATCCCATGTTGTGGCAAAGAAGTTTGGTTTATTGTTGTTCTTGTAGCCTATATATTGTTTAGTTTACTTAGTAGTATTAGGTTTTTATAAGGCTAGGATTTGTTTTGTGAGCTGGATAGGATTAGTTTTTTCCCCTTGAACTTTGTTGCAGATAGGTAGTTAACTGAAAAAGGGATGGGTTAATGGGACTAATGATTTAATAAAGACAGCATATTAGGGTGATGTACTTGGTGTATAAGCTTATCATACATGTCATTCCTGACTTGGTGTCGTAGAGCATTGCTTAAATAAAGATGTGTAATAGCAATTGCTGCATTGTTTATTAAGTAACCTAATATGTGTAAATGAAGGAACTCTTTTGCAGCTTGATAGGAAACGTTTGGGAGCTAATTGAAATGGGGAGAAGTGATCCACAATGAAAATAATTTAATAAGGAGGACAAGATATAGTAGTGTGGTGTGCTTGGTATTTGAACTTATAATAGGGGCTGCTGCTAGATTAGTGGTATGACTGGAGAGGATTGCATACATGTGATAAAGACGTGTGGATAGCAATTGCTACTGTCTTTTATTAATCTGTTAAATCTGTGCATGCATGTATGAATAGATGATGTACAGTTGTTAGAGAATGCATTAACTAGCAAGTTTGGCCTGCTCATGGAGGTGTCAGGACATGACGTTACCATTGTAGGAGATAATAGGAAGATGTTTTGAGCTGTTGTTTGTCCACTTAAGACAAAGCAACTTGATGCATGAAGGAGTTGTAGTATTTCTAGCTGTTGGGATGAACGTTTGGAACTGAAAAGTGCTATCAGAAGCTGTTAGTATGGGAATGCAAATGGTTTCATAAATCATAATTACTTTAAATGGGAGAATATGGGGAGATAAATCACTTGTGCCTTTTTTGTGGAAATCTTTGTAAAAGCATACTCTTTTTCCCCCATACCCATATTCTGGGGAACTTTCAGAAAGAGGATATGCCAATAAGGTTTTTAGTAGAATATGCTTCTCTTTTTCATATATGTTGCTTTACAACATACCTATTAGGATGTTTGATCTGCTGTAGCTGGTAAATATGGTGGAAATATATGGATTAATCTGATTTGGGAAGTTAATTGGGACTGGAATGATAACTATTAGATGTTAAAAGATATGCCTAGATTATGAGAAGGCTTTTGCATTTGGGGGAAGCTGTTTTTGTATCAATTGAAGACAAGCATTTCCTCCCGCTGTCTTTCTTTTTTTATTTGGGCTATTACTAGTGAAACACAGTGGAACTGGAACCTGTGGAATGATCCGTCTGTATAGTATCCTGTTGGAAACATCTAGAATTACTAAAGATGGGATTCTCTGTTATCAAATCCATATCATGTTGTAGTAGTAAAGCATCCTGAGTTTCTTCATAGACTTTGGGTGTATAAAACTTTTATTAGTTGTTGAATTATAAACTTACACCATATCTTGTAAATTGATGTTAGTATTTGTTGCTTCTTTAATGGCAGATGCTTAGCAAGTCCCTGGTAATTGCAGCTTTATCCTATCAGTATCAGGTTTGTTTCTTGGTGTTGGAAATATCTTTCAGGAAAATGTTATTTGTCATTCTTTTATGCAAACCTGTTCTGAATCTGATTTTTCTTTCATCTTGCTTTTCTTGTGTTATAGATAGCATAGATGGCTGTGAGTCGATATGGATTAGCTGGGACAAAGAGAAGTCATCAAAATCTTTGGTGGTTAATGGCACTTGGTTAAAGCGGATCCTAGGATTTTCTCTTTCTACTTTCATCTCCACTTTGCATGACTCTATCGATGATGTTATTGTATGGTTGATGAGGTTTTTTTTTTTTTCTTTCGATTATGGCACTCGAGGAGATTATTGTGTTTTGCTGTACTGTGATATAAGGTAATCCCAGTGTCAACATTGGCTTTCTATTTTATGAGCTGTTTTTGTGGCCATACTGCGGGGCAGACATATGAAAGTATTTGATGAGCTTCACCTTGAATTCAAATGTTTTCTTGATGCAGAAATCTGGGAAAGTTTTAGTAACCGCATATTGATTGCTGGAAAGAAAAATCTCACTATACCTGCATATCACTAACATGAAATCTAACTCTCTTGGTCTTTGAGTGATGGCGGTCTAGTTGGAAATCACATGCAAAGTGCAGATGCAAGTTGATGTTCTAAAAGCCAAGTTCAAATGTCAACCTCAATTTCCCTCAATCCAAGCAGAAAACTAGGGATTGCTTTCCCTCAATCAAGGGAGGAAAGGAAACGACTTGGAAATTGGAAGATACCCCTCAATTAGTTTGCTTTCTAAGGTTGAGTTCATGGTCATTGTTTCAGCTTTTCAAACAAGTTGTCTCTCGGGGATGCCTACATGACTGCAGTTGACTGGCTTAAGAGGGTGGTGATGGTTATTTTCCTCATTAACAATTGGACACAGCTTGCATAGTGGAATAGTCATAAAGCTAAATGTCTCAATTAGGAGAAAGCCAGTTTTTTTTTTTTTTTTGTTTTCTTTCCTTTGCTTTTCTAAAATTCAACTTGATTTGATGTGAAGAATAACAAATGAAGACTTTGATAATAGATAAATGAATAAATAACACAAGAGGACAAAATGAGTCCCCCAACATCTCTCAAATAACTAAAGGGTAAAATATCTTCCATATCTCATATGGATGAAGAAAACCCCAAACCATATGCCATATCAACATCACCCCAGGTCAATACACATGGAGTTGTGCAAGTGGATTGCCTTTATTTTTTTTAATATCCTTCAAATTATTACTACATGCTTAGTTATAGCTTTGGGTGGGGTTTTGTTTACTATCCACCATACATTTCATTCCTACTTCTTTAGCTCATACTCTATGCCCCCTCCTTGGCACAACCAGCCACAAGTTTCACCCCTCAAATTTAGTCTAGTCAATCTCATCAGTTCTCGTTATTATTATTTTAAGTTCTTGTTATTATTATTTTAAGTTTATAATTATTAGGTTTGGCACCTAATATGACCTGTTCTTATGAGAAGAAACTATTATTTTATTTTGTGCTTCACAAATTTAAAACAATAGATAAGAAATCCATCAAGAGTTGTTTTCCAATTCACAACTTGTGGATAAAACACATCTAACAAAGCGTGCATAGATCAAACAAGACAATGAATGAATAGTCATTTTCAAACCCTCTTTCTGTGTTCCTATTTTGACTGAAATTCTTCAAAAACCTTCACTAGATTCATTAATTTGTAATCAATTTCTTAAAGACTATTGGTTAGAACAGTGTTATAGATCAAAACCATAATCTTGTGATGGCAACCATGCTAGTGGAGGATGAGTTTTGCCAACTAGTTGGTAAAGCACATGTGGCCGAAACAAAGCATCTATGGCCTCCATTTTTGATAAAAAAAGGTCATAAAATGCCAGCTTGTACCAATATCTCCATGACCATCCCCCCAATTTTCTTATCGTTTTCCTTTTTGTTAAACCTCAATGGAATTTGTGTGCATGTATTTGGACATTAGGCAATTCTATGCTTGAATGGAAAAATACATAGCATTACTAGAAAAAAATGTAAGCAAAATTACAACATTGCAAATATTATCATGACACCCCAAAAAAAAAAAAAAAACCAAGAGAGGAAAGTGAATTCCACCAATTTCCACAATGAAGACAAAGAAAAATGAAATATTTCCAACAACAGGAAGAACTACCTCAGGGGATTGTAATTTGTGTAAGTTAGGATTGAATAAGAGAATTAGTGGGAAGGGAAATCTAAAGGGCTCTGATCTCTGCTCAACCTGCAGACCCCAAGGATTGTAGCTGATGCATCATTGTCATTGGTGATCATGTGGTTTTGAAGTCTTTTCAAAGAGCTGATTATAGCAGTTGATCTTGACTCTGTTTCACTGTGATCTTGATTTCTAGCTGATTGATTAACTTCACATAATCTTGGTTGCTTCAATAACCTTGATGAACCCATAGATGTTGCTTCCCCATTGGTTGATCCTCCTGAGCCCACATGAGATGAGGAGCACCCAAACTCATCCTGCATTTGTCAAAAATGAAATTTCACCCTTGTCAATACCCTGTTTGGTTACTTAGAAAATATATGACCAAGAAAAGAAGAGAAAAAAGAAATTTTGAACTTTGACTCATAAACTCATAAACCCAGATTCTAAATTAAACAAAAATTTGGATAATTTTGTTTGTGATTATTAGAAATTAACGAAAAAGAGAAACAAAATATTCAACAAAGTCTCTGTTGATTCCTATGGGCAGGGTTTTCTTTTTACACAAGAGAAGATGCTGAAGAAATTTCTACTCTGTGATTAAAAGAAAAAAATTTAATTCATAAAAACCATAACCAAGATTCTAAACTAGTAGAAATTAAAAGCATTTTTATTAGAGTGATCGGAAAATTAAGGGAAAAAAAACAAAAATATATTAAAAAAATCTCTGTTCTTCCTAAGCATGGGATTCTGTTTCCAACAAAATTCTGAAACAGATTCTTTTCCTTAATTCAAAGGAAATATAAATTCTTTTCCTCAAGTTTATGTAATACCCTTTGAATTAAACCATTTTCAGATTCAATATTTGTCTTGAAAAAGCGTAATTTTTGTAAAAAAATGGCTATAATTTAAGGGAAAAAAACAGAGCAAGAAAGCAAAATCATCATACATCAGAGTAAAAACTTGGATTCTCTCTCATCCTCTTCAATCGGAAACCACCACCATCACCACCTTCACTGCTACTCAGAGAATCCAAGCTAGACACCGGCTTTGAGATCGAAAAAGAAGAAGAATCCCCTGACCATGGAACCACCTGATTTTCCCCATCTTCAACATCCTCTTCATCTTCCTCGTCCTCGTCCTCCTCATCGTCACGATCTTCTTCATCTTCTTCATACTCTTCCTCGGATGACTCTTCCTGCTGATCAGTCACTTCACAAATACTGCCGTTGTTTTTCTTGTTGTTGTTGCCGACGCATGACTCGCAAACAGAGACAGCAGGGCTGAGGTTGCGACCCGAGGCGAGCCAGGGAGTTGGGTTTTGGCAGACATGGCAGAGGAGGGTCCGGCTGTGCTTTGCCACGAGGAAATTGGCACCATGAACCTTCACGTCGCAGTCCCAACACAGGTTTGCTTGGTCTGATTCGCAGTGCATTCGAGCTAACCCTTCACACAGTTCACACTTCTTCATTCTTTTTTTCTCTGCTTTTCTTTCTCTTTTCCTTTTATGGGAAAACCACCCTTCCATAACATTTTGCTATTTAAATCGCGTTAAGGGTAGTTTTGTCATTTACGTTTTAACCAAACGAGTCGAGTTTGACGATTAAATCGGCTGCCACGTCATCTAAAAAATATATTATTTTTTTGAGTTGAGATGATGTTTTTAGTTTAGACGGAAGGAGGAGAAGAAACGTGGTGGCTGGCTTGACTACGAGAGCCCTTGGTTGAGTGCCACGTGGAGGATTATGGTGGATGGGCATTTATGCCTTGTCCGAAGATATTTTTTAAACTTGGGTCGGAAGAGATGACTTGGCAGATTCTCCAAATATATTCCTACGTGGACAAATCGAGTCCAGAATGGGGTCATGAGCCACGTGATCCCCACCTGATGTCCGAAATCGAATCCTTGTTAATGACGTGGCATAGTGGAACCCACGTTTACGTTTATCTACGCTTTATCCCTCCATCTCTTTGTTTGCCTTAACACTCTTTTCATATATATATATATATATATATATATATATATATATATATATATATATATATATATTATTGCAATTTGTACATTAAAAATAATAATAATAATAATTTTTTAAATAAAATTAAATATTTTTATATTAATAGTAAAAACAATAATTTCATTAATCCAAAAAATGATTTCACTTCATATTTCGGGTTTACGCATCAAGAAAATTTCATTTTCACAATCAAATTTTATGATTGAAAAGTTTTTAACTTATCATATTTTTTTTATATGATAGATAATATGAACACAAAAAAAATTACTTGTATTTGAAAATAGAAATGATATTGTTGTGAACAAAGAAGGTGCATGCTCCTTAGTATACTTTGCATTATCCTATTAATAACGGGAGCGTGTGATAGGACCATAGAAATGTATGGGCAAGAATGGATTTGTGGAGCATACTTCCATGGCCGTGGAGCAACCCTCACCAAGCTTTTCAAGGCAAGAGAAATGTTTTTTATTTCCTCGAATTGAGCAAGATTTCATAAATAAAAAAAAGGTATTTATTGATGTGGCATACTTCATGTGAAGATGCCATTGTGGCACACGATTAAGGGAGGAAATCAAGGGGCGCTTGCTTGTTGGGAATTGGGAGCCACAAATGGTGAAGAGAGAGAGAGAGAGAGAGAGAGAGAGAGAGAAGGTGGGGAATGTGTGGAGGAGAATGGAGATCGGGAGGGTTCTTTGCACATAGACTCCCAAAGGGTTAATGCCATTTAAAAGCAGAGAGGTGTCACATTGAAGAGTGATGTCGTGTGAGGCCCCCCCCCATACCTACAAGAATTTTCTACCCCCCCAAATCAATATTTTGCTGGGTTTTTCCTTTGCTTCTTGGGGTGTGGGGGTTTGAATTTTTGTTAGGTTCATTAATTATTAAACTGTTTCTTGAAGAATTAAAATCACCTCCAACCCAATAAAATGAGGTCTTGTTTTCATGACAAGGAGGAAATTTTGAGATTTTAAATTTAAATTCGATTAAATTCGAATTTAATCTAATTACTATATATTTCATTTATTCAATTATTTATTAATTTATTAATTGATTTATCTGTACTTGACTATGATTATTTGTATATAATAACTTCATAAACAAAAAATTCATCTTCGACTTATCTCATTATTGCTTATTTTGTTGGTTATTAGCTTGAACATCATCATTAATTAATTAATTATTATTATAGTACTTACTTTGTAGGTTTTTGGTTTGAGTATCATACTTAATGATTGTAGTAAATATTTCCAATGGGATCAAAGTTTTTAAACTAATAGTTCCCTTTTTAGTGATATTTAAACAAAGTAGTTGATGACTCTTAATCAAGCCCTGCCTATAATAACAATAAAAGTAGGGTGTTTCTTTTAGAGAGTTCTACAGTGTGCCGAATGAAGGTTGTAATGTGATAATGAGTCTATAATCTGATAGAATATAATACTAGATTCAAATCTCATTTGTGTAATCTATTGTTTAATTATATATGAAATATATATATATATTTAACAAATAATATTAAGAAATGATTCTTTTATAAGTAATTATTATATATGATTATAATTGAATATGCATGTTTTAGTTCAAAAAAGGAAATATGCATTTTGAAAATATAATTATGACTAATCACGTGTGGAAACTTGTATGATTACTCCACTAAAAAGGCATTCATGATCTAATAATTTACAACTTGCCCTCTTGGAGTCATCCCAACAAACAATGTGTGTGTGTGTGTGCAAATAAGTTGGTTACTTAAAACATTTTTAAACAAATGGTATTAGTTGTCTTTGACGGATTCTTCAAACTCTTTCCACTTATTCCTACCATTAAAAGAAATAATTCTTTCTTTTTCTTTTTTTTTTAATTTGAAGGAAAAATTAGAACTCGATTTTTTGAGTAATATATATATATAGTTTAATATTTTAAATATAATTATTTCTAGTGAAATTTCAAAGATTAAAATTTAAAATTTTTATTTGAATTTATCATATTTAATCCTTCTTACATGTGAGAGTACTTTTTTCTTTTCCTTGAACATGATTGACTCGAAAACAAATCAATAAACAAATATGTCACACGATTATAATAAAAAATCACTCATTAATACGATCGGGATTCTCTATTATCGATCTTTATATTAATATCAAATATATATCTATATATATATTATATAAATGATAGACAATATTTTACAATTGCAAAATTAAGTAAAGAACAATTCCGTCACGGTATTTGCAAGTTGAGACTTGGCAGCAGGAAGGAGACTGAGGCTCACAAAATAAACCAAAAGGGCCCTAAAAGGAGGAAAGGAAAGTTGTGGTAATTTATACGGTAATGCAAATCCAACATAGTGGAGAATTGAAGATGTGGCCCATTATTTGTCCCAAAAATGGTGCAAAGTCAACGTGTCAACGTAATGCTAGGCATACCTGTCACTCACTTGGGCTCCATACCCACCCCATGCTTTTATAACTTAAAAGATATTTTTCAAAATTTTTTTTTAAAAAATTGGGTTTAATTCGTAAAGTGATGTCGTTTAGTTCGTACGAAGATCTCGAGTTCAAATTTTTGAAAAAATTAAAAATTTATGAGGTTATAAAAGAGAAATAGTTCCCTATACGTAATTTAAATCTCGAAAAGATTTCGTTTTCATACGTGAAAAAGTTATATATAAAGATGTCTGTACATAGATGGACATTTTTGTTGGAGCT
The DNA here is from genome assembly GCA_036013995.1 of Theobroma grandiflorum. Lineage (NCBI taxonomy): Eukaryota > Viridiplantae > Streptophyta > Magnoliopsida > Malvales > Malvaceae > Theobroma > Theobroma grandiflorum. Next base: position 31,496,096 of record CP142133.1, read on the forward strand.
AAAAGGAAAGAAGAATTGTTTTTACTGCATGATAAATGAATGGAAAAAGAAAAATTTTACTGATTATGAATGTGATAGCTGCAAGACATAGCAAAGGCAAACAGTGTTTTATGAGATTGAAAATGAAAGAAGCAACTCATTGGTTGCTTTTGACGAAGTATATGCCAAATGAGTTGAACTGTGTGCAACTAAGGAGAAGGAAAGGGAAAACGAAAACGAAATTCCAATAATGAGAAACAGTCCAAAAATTGTAAAAGGACAATAGCTAGCTAATATATATATATATATATATATATATAAAGTTTGCAGGCATGATTGGAAAAGACATATATTTAACTCATTTTTAATCTACGTAGCTAGATGCTTCATCACAAATTTCCATTATCATCAATCAAATTCTGAATTTTGTGAAATTATATTTTGAGCATTAATTGTTATTGGGCCCGAAATGTTTTTTTTTTTCCTTTTTTGACTAGAAGTGATGAGAGTGTTAAGATTAGTAACTACGATAGTAATTTATTGGAGGATACTTGAAAGTAATATTGTGAAGTATAAAAATTTTACAATCGTACTTAAGATAATTTTTCATATTAATATGTCAAACCTGATGCATTTTATAAAAAAAAAATATATATATACATTTTGTAATTAAGGTTTTTTTTTTTAATTTTAATCCAAATATCAAATTTCTCTAACTCTCAAAGAACTTATCAAAACATAGTTTCTACTGCCATGATGTAGTGCATGTACTAGGGATATATACAAACATCTTACAATTAACAAAAATTTGAAATTATTATATAAAAGTATGTTGGTGCAAATGGGGTTTAAATGGTATTCAAGAATCGGCAAAATTGACTTCAACGTGAGCCTTTCAATAGATGCTATATTTAAAACTTATTTCGCCCCCACTACTCCGTATGTAAAGAGGAGTAATGCGAAAAGCCTTAGGGATATAATAAACCTAACGTCTAATTTCGTTTTGCACTAAATGAGAGTAGATTGCTAGATACACCAGAGGGTTTGCAAAGTTGTTTGGCCTTAGAGCTTACTTTCTACAGCAAATAGATTATAAGGAATTTGAACACTTTTTGTAGTTGATGGGAACTTAAGTGTTTATGTTAATAGAATACAATACTTTTCTTATCCTTGATTTTTCTGCTCTTGTTTTATTTTTGATTTGATTTGATGTGTCAAAATGGTTAGCAACAAACCCTTTATATAGGCTTGTAAGTGTCTCTTCTTCAAAGATACAACCCTTTCATTAAGGCACCATTTTATCTAAAAGGCATCCTTACATTTTACCAGACACAACTTTTGGATAAAGATATTGTTTCAATAATCATCTTATGAAAAGATAACTATTCATTCCATAAGATATAATATTTGAGTTATAATTTGAAACAATAATTTTTCATATTTAACTTTTAAGCTATAGTGTCTTTTCAATTTGTCTCATAATTTTTGAATGTAATTTTACTAAGAGATATAACCATTCACATGAAAACCTGCCTACAATCCAATAGAAACATTATATCACTTTATGTGACATAACCTTTAAGCTAAGATAGCTTTTCATCATGTGACATAACGTTTGATTTTGAAAAAATACCAACAATCCCCCACCATGTTCAAAATTTCCAAATACCAACAACTTTGGGAACCTTGTGCATAAATGAAGGTATTTTAGAAATTTGAACCTTCACTTAGTGAGTGTGGTTGGTTCTAGTTTGAAGTGAGTGGTTGACCAAACATTGAACCATCGATCTTCATTTAACTAGTCAGGCCACTAAACACACACAAGCTTCTTTGCTCACTTTGTATCTAGTTTTGCCAACACGTTTTATGGCTTTGTATTTTGTATCTATTCATAAGTGTTGTTAGAGTCAAGCCTTTAATTCTTAGAAGCGGCCACACTTCCACTCATATAGGTAGCTCTCATCGGAAGTACTTTTTTATTATAGTATTTCAACATATACATGTTATGGGTCTATTAAGAATTTTTATTCAACTTTACTTTACATATTAAAGGAACCAAGCACTATACACCTTGGGATAGAAACTATAATTAGTGCTTGCAATCATCCATGTAGTAGAATAGTTAATCCCCAAGACTTGCAGGTCAACCACAAGCGTCGAGGTGAGCTCCCACCATTGGAGATTTAGTTGATAGGCTTAAGACCTATATCTCTTGAGGTTTTTAATACCAAGTCCTTTTTTAGACATTTAATAAATGGATTTGCTAAATTTTCACTAGACTTCATATAACTTATAGTGACTATACCATCACTAATTATTTGTTTTACAATACTATGTTGAAGTGTAATATATCGACTCTTTCCATTGTATGCTTGATTATATGCCTTTGATATAATTGTTTCATTGTCACAATATATTAAGATTAGTGCCATCGGTTTAGGCCACAACGGAATTTCATAAAGTAAATCTCTCACCCATTTTGCTTCTTTGGTGATAGATACTAAAACTATAAATTTAGTCACCATATTGGAGTCTGCTTGGCAAGATTGTTTCTTAGAACCCTAAGAAACAACACCCCTATTAATTGTAAAAATCCAACCAGTTGTTGACATATGATCCATTCTATTTAAGTTTTAACTAGCATCTGTATACACTTCTAAAACTGAAAAAAAAACTTAAAAACAGATGCCATAATTCTTTTACTCTTTAAGTATCATAGAACTCTATGAATAACATACTGATGTTTTTTACTTGGATTGCTTGTAAATCGACTTAGCATCTCAATCGCAAAAGCAATATCTGGCCTTGTACAAACCATGGCATACATTAAGCATCCAATCACCTTTGCATATTCATTTGTGCTATTGGCTTGTCTTCGTTGGGTATTAGCTTTAGATTAGAATCATTTTGTGCTATTGGCTTGTCTTCGTTGGGTATTAGCTTTAGATTAAAATCATAAGGCATAGTCATTGGTATACAATCTGACTTACCGTACTTCATTACAATCTTTTCAAAGTAATAAGATTGAGACAATGTTAGACCATTATTATCTCTTATTATTTTATACCAAGAATAAAATCAGCAATACCCATATCTTTTATGTCAAAATTCTTTGACAAAAACTTTTTTGTGTCTTTTACTTGGTTTAAATTAGTACTAAAGATTAACATGTCATCTACATATAAACAAATGATGACATTTTTACCATTATGGAACTTACTATAGACACATTTGTTAGATTGATTGATCTTGTAGCTGTTAGCTAGCATAACTTCATTAAACTTTTGATGCCATTGTTTAAGCGCTTGTTTTAATCTATACAAAGACTTTACAAGCTTACATACTTTCCTTTCTTGACCAGGAAAGACAAACCCTTCAAGTTGTTTCATGTACACCTCTTCATCTAATTCACCATTTAGAATGCTATTTTAACATCCATCTAGTGAATTATCATCTTAAATATAGATGCAAGTGCTATAAGCACTCTAATTGTAGCTATTCTTGCTATCGGTGCATATGTATCAAAATAATCAATGCTTTCTTTTTGTTTAAAGCCTTTTGCTACTAGTCTTATTTTAAACTTTTCTACGGTTCCATCAACTTTCATTTTTATTTTGAAAATCCATTTACAACCTATTAGCTTGGAACTTGGTGGAAGGTTTACTAATTTCCACGTTTTGTTTCCCATTATCGAGTCCATCTTATTTTGTATTGCTTTTCTCCAAAATGAAGCATCTCGACACTTCATTGCCTTCTCATAAGTTTGAGGATCACATTCACCTTCTACATTAAAGCAATAAGGTAAGTATTCACATGTTTCTTTTCTTGTACCTTTTACTAAGTACATGAGAAAATCGGATCCATATGTCTTTGCTTTTTTAATTCTTTTACTTTTTTGAAGCTCAATAGTTTTCTCGTCATTTTCTGAATGTTTATCGCTTTTTGTTACTAGTTTTTTCAGTCTTGGAATTGAATTGAACATTGTTTCATTAAATATAACGTCTCTTGATTCTATGACTGTATTAATAAAATATGAATTATTGAGCTCTATAACCATGAAACGATATGTTTTACTGTGTTTAGGATATTTTATAAATATACATTCAATTCTTCTTTCACCCAATTTTCTTTTCTTTGGTTCCGGAACTCTTACTATGGCTCGATATCATCAAATTCTTAAATAATTAAAGTTTGGCTTTTTTACTTTTCATAGCTCATAAAGAGTAGTTTTGCTACTTTTGTTTAGGATTTTATTTAGTATATGGTAAGCCGTTAATAATGCTTCGCCTCAAAATCCTTTTCCTAAACCTTAATTGAAAAGCAAAGCATTGACCATTTCTGTAAGAACTCGATTATTACGTTCTGCTACACCATTTTGTTCTGGTGTGTATAAAGCGATAATCTTATGAATAATATTAATGGACTCAAAATACTTGGGATCAAAATAGTCACCTCTTCTATCACTTCGTAAATATTTGATAAGCAATTCATAATACCATTCAATTTTATTTTTATAAATTCTAAATTTCTCCATTGCTTCATCTTTAGTATGCAATAAATAAACATAGCAATATCTAGAAAATTCATTTATAAATGTTACGAAGTATTTTTTTTTCACCAATAGATGGAGTACTATGCATGTCACAAACATCAGAATGTATTAAGGCAAGTAATTTGGAGTTTCTTTCTACCTTAGGAAATCAGCTTCTTGTGATTTTAGTAACCATGCATGTCTTGCACATATTGTTATTTACATCAATGTTGGGTATTAATTCTAATTTAGCCATATCATGCATTATTTTATAATGAACATGACATAGTCTATTACGCCATAGATTAGACAAAATTGCTTTACTATCATGAACATTAAACGAGGCATCAATATATGTAGAACTAGTAATATTCTTATTAATATTAAGTTTGAACATGTTTTCACAAAAATATCCACTTTCCACGTGTTGTCCACCTTTGGTAAAAATTAACTTACCAGCTTCAAATTCTAATTTGAAGCCATACTTATTCAACAAGCCACTTGACACAAGATTCTTTCTAACTTTTAGTATATAATAAACATTGTTTAGTACAAGCGTTTTTCCAGAAGTAAACATAAGTTCCAAGGTGCCTATTCCTTTCACTTGTGTAGTGGAGGAATTTCTCATGTATAACATGGTTTCATCATTAACTGCTTCCAAAGTCTTCAAGAAACTCTTGTCGTTGCATACATGATTAGTTACACCAGTGCCAATCCACCACGCTCCATTATCTTGGAGAAGATTGACCTCAGAAATCATAGTCACAAATTTGTTGCTGTTCACACCTTGTGTCTTGTTTTTCAAAAGTTTACATTTCGTCTTAAAGTGTGCAAGTTTATTACAATGGAAACATAGCCCCTTTTTGTTCCTTTTGAACTTATGACTTTTGTCATTCATACCCAGAGAATGTTTTCTTTTGTTGCGTGAGGCTGGCTTATTTGATGGTTTGTGTTCCATCACATAGACTTTTGAAGTCTCAAGATTCTTTTCATTAGAATCTTTTTCTTTTTCATATTGCTTGACTTTTTCTTGTTTGTGATAATCTTTTTTTATTCGAAGATGATTACCAAGGTCCTCAATGGACATATATTCTTTTTTATGTTTTAAAGTTTTTTTAGTGTCTTTCTATGAAGGGGAAGCTTATCAATTATTGAAGATACCATAGTAGCTTCGTCCATTTTAAGACCATCTTGTTTAAAGCTATTTAGAATGCGTTCAAGTTTATGCAATTGCTCCATAATAGAACGATTATCAACCATTTTGTAATTATTGAAACGACCAACCCGAAATTTTTTGCTACTTGCATCTTTAACCATGTATCTTGCTTCCAATTTGTCCCAAAGTTATTTTGCCCTAGCTTCATTCTGGTACGCATCGAACAATGCATCCGACATTCCATTAAGAATGTGTCCCATGCATATGTAGTCATCATTATCCCATTTTTGCCTCAAACAAGTTTTATCCACAGATTCTTCACTACTTTCTTCATTTGGTCTTGGTGTATCTAGAACATAAGTGACTTCAAGAGTTATGAGGAGGAAGAGCATATTTTTTTGCCATTGAATAAAATTTCCTCCTTTAAAACAATCTAACTTAACAATGTTGGTAGCCGTCTTTTTAAGTGAAACCATTTTTACTACCACGAAACTAAGTCTTAAAATTATTGGTGCGAATGGGGTTTAGATGGTATTCAAGAACCGACAAAATTGACTTTAAGGTGAGCCTTTCAATAGACGTTATCTTTAAGACTTATTTTATCCCCATCACTCGGTATGCAAAAGGAAATAATGTGAATAGCCTTAGGGATACAATGATACCAACGTTTAACTTCGTCTTGCACTTAACGAGAGTAGACCTCTAGATACACCCAAAGGTTTGCAAAGTTATTTGGTCTTAGAGCCTACTTTCTGCAGCAAGTAGATTATAAGAAATTTGGACACCTTTGTAGTTGATGGGAACTTAAGTGTTTATATTAATAGAACACAACACTTTTCTTGCTCTTGAATTTTTTGCTTTTGTCTTGTTTTTGATTTGATTTGATGTGTCAAAATAGTTGGCAACAAACCCTTTATATAGGCTTGAAAGTGTCTTTTTTTCAAGGACACAACCCTTTCATTAAGGCATCATTTTGTCTAAAAGGCATCTTTACATTTTGCTAGACACAACTTTTAGATAAAGGTATTGTTTCAATAATTATCTTATGAAAAGACAACTATTCATTCTATAAAATATAACCTTTGAGTTATAATTTGAAACAATAACTTTTCATGTTTAACTTTTGAGCTATGGTGTCTTTTCAATTTGTCTCATAACTTTTGAATGTCATTTTACCAAGAGATATAACCATTCACATGAAAACTTACCTACAATCCAATAGACACATTATGTTACTTTATGTAACATAACCTTTGAGCTAAGATAACTTTTCATCATGTGACATAACCTTTGATTTTGAAAATACACTAACAAAGTATTGGAGGATTCAAGTGAGAAGTGCGGGGAATGTGGTAGATTAAGGTAGATTGTTGTATATCAAATTTTTGAGATAAGATGAGTTATACTGCATCTAGTCTTTTGCTTACTCCAAAGGTTATAAACTTGACCGGCATAGCCACTTGTAAATTGTAATTGATTGATCAATATAATTATTAAGTTTTTTTTAACATTCGAGTATTTGGTTCATTAGTAAAAAATAAGATTCGAATTCTTATTTTTTTAAAAAAAAATTGAAAAAAAAAAAAAAAGAGAAAGTTACTTTAGCCTTCATCTTATCTGATATGGAATCTAAATAATTGTACAGCAACTTTTCACCCCCCAAAATCCATACCTTCATATATATATATATATATATATATATATATATATATATATATATATATATATATGCTAGTGCTGTGTATAAGAAATTAAATTTGTCTCTTTTTGTTGGCATTACTTGACTTGGTTGCAGAAATCTGATAAATATTACTCCATAATATGTCATGGCATTTAATTTCTAACTCCTAGCTAGGTCTTGTTGCTTTCATTATAATGTATTGTTCGTACTTGGTTCTCCCACCTTCTCTTCTATCTTCTTGTTTTTTAGGGGGTTTTAATTTCTCCTATATTTTTCCTTCCTAAAAATTAGCCTATTTAATTTAATTTTATTTTCAAAAAAAAAAAAGAAAAGAAAACTGAAGTCATATTCTCGTTATTAGAACTTGGTAGAAATTTGATCAACAATAGTTAATTAAAACTATTTGTTTTTATATTAGAAATTGTTCAAAAAAACCATATACTATATATCAACAGTAGAATTTGATTAATTTGAATTGAAAAATGGTTGAGTAATTAAGAGAATAAAATAGTTTGAATTAAAGCAAAGGTGTTGGATAATGATCCATCAATTCCAAACCTCCACATGGGGTTTTAATTATTTAGTTATATTTCTCATAAGAAAATGGTAGCACTAATAATAGCCTTTTTGAAATCTGCAAATTCAACTCTATTTTATGATTACAATAATGGAAGATGTAAAGAGACAGAGACAGAGAGAGAGGAGGAGAAATACATGATAAAGCCTGTTTTTGGGAAATAAGAAGAAATAATAATTGGAAATTAGAATAAAAACTAAGTGGAATTAAAGATCTTAAAGATCTTAATTTATTTCTTATTCTTGCTTCTCCAAGACATGGTTTAATTCCATTGAATTGCAATTCCGAGCTTGAAGATTTTCATGCTTACCAACAATGGAAAAACAAACAACAAAGATGATGATGATGAAGATGAAGAAGAAGAATTGAACTTTGTTTTACAATTCGAGTAGCTTTCATATAACATCATAATCCTCCACCCATTGTTTTGATCCATCCATTAGCCCAGGACTCAACCTAAACATGAGAATACAAAACTCAACCTGGTTCAAGGCACCATCACCATCCAAATCCCCTTCAGTCAACATGCAAACAATCTCATCATCCCTCATGTCATTCAACCCCAACAAAATGCTGTTCCTCTTCAAGCTCTCGAACGTGATCAGCCCTCTCTCGCAGTCCATCAGCAGCCTGAACCCGTTACACAGCTCCCCTATAAACCCTTCAGCTCCCAATCTCTCCACCATTGATGGAAAGTAATCCTCGAAATCAACTGCAATGTCGAGTTCCATATCCCTCAGGGTAGCGACAAACAAATGTAAGATATATATTAATGGCTAACTAACTAGCAGCCTGGCTAGGGTTGTTTCTCTTTTTTGTTGGTTGTAACTTGTGGTCTAAGCTAAGTGAATAGGAGAGGTGGAGGAGGAAGGAGGAGGGAGGGGATTATATAAGGGATTTGAAGGAAAGAGATAGGGAGAGGAAAGAGAGGTTTTTCCAGGAAAGAGTGAGTGGCCATTGAAGACAATTGAATTGTACAGATAATAAGATAAATTTCTATGGTGGAACGGTGAGCTTCTTGCACCTTTCATTGGCTAGCATCTTTTTCTTTAGGTTTCTGTGAAGACCCTACTTCCTGGAAGTTGCATGGGATTTTAAGGGCATAACTTTTTCTTTGTGGGTTTGGGTTTGGGTTCCGGTTCCTGAAAATAAACAAAGTTTACTACACAATTACACTTGTACCATACCATTTTCCATTGTCATATCTGGTTGTTAAAGGGGCATAAGACCACTCACTCACATCATCTAGCTCTAACCAGTGTTTGCATGTGTTATCGGGTAAATAAAAATTATTGTCTCATGGATTTGGGCTCCCAACACGTGTTCCCTATGAAGGAGATTCTAGATTCTAGATGGGGTACAATATCTTGCAATAATCATGTGCGAACAAACTATATTGCTTATCAACGGTTGATGCTAGCTTAAAACTACATGATATGACACTCCCGATTTCAAAATTGCTAGTCTTTTTCTATGACTCTAAGCCAACTTTAATCAATACCAAGAAATTAGGCATTGAAATACTACTAATTAAATATAATTTTTCCGACAAAACTTTTTATCCTAAATGTCTAAATTTTTGACAAAATTGATTTTTAATGATGAATTTTCGACAAAATATTTTGTCGAAAACTTGATCAAGGAAACAGTTGTTAATAATATTATTCCATTGAAAATATATTAACACAATATAATATAATATATATTGTGTAAAAAAATGTCAATATTACCAAATATTTGAACATATAAATTATGTTGCTCCTCGGAAGGAAAATTGGGGAAAATTATAAGTTTTCAAGAAAATTATTTACATGTATATACATGGCTGAGACCATTTTCGTACCCTTTGATGTCCTTTGGATGTCCTGCATCCCTCTTGATAATTAATCTGCAGTGTGACAGCATGACTAGGACTTGGTGGGATGTTTTTAGTTTAATTTGGACCCTTGTTCATAATACTTTACACTAATAATAGCAATAAATTATGACAAAAATATAGCAAAAGGCAGAAGCAATTACTATGCCATAAGCATGGAATATATTAATATAACTCTATATTTTTTATTGTAATTTTAACTTTTCTCATTCGATATCTCATATTTTTTTCAATTAATATTTCGTAGAATGATTTTTTATTTTAATTTTTTTAATAAAATTATAAAAATATCTTTAAAAGCAAAAAGATATTCTATCAAATGAATCGACAATTGAGCCTACCATGACAGGTGCAAGGAAACATGATATGTACTGCTGTTGATGTAAGCTTTAATTTATTAGCTCCATTGCAAGGGAAAAATCATGATATCTCAATTCTGTGTTTCCTCCTCTAATGGACAAGTGGAAAGTTTGAAACTTTAAAATTTGAATACAAATTATAAAGGGTAGCAAGGATGTGATGTGAGAATCATGTGATGGCCAATAAAAAAAATAAAATAAATGAGCCACTTAGGTAAACTTTACATTGATTCTTTTGTTGCATCTTTGAGACAAAAGGGAAGTTTCAGTGCACCTTCCTTTTAATATTTCATTTCAATTAAAGTACAAAAATTTAGCCATAGCCTTTTTGTGAATGATTTACCATGGAGATGCCAACAAAATCAATCAAGATGTTGTGGTCACAAAAGTTTCTTCCCTGGTGAAGATCATTTTGTTTGGCATGACGTCCATAGCCCCTGCTTCATGGATCTTTCCAGCACTGATTCGCATCCAAAAGCAGGAATCTTTCCTTCTTCCTGTTCCGTTTGACATGCTGAGTTTTTGGAAGTTGAGATAAAAAAAAAAAAATTTAGCAGGCTTGGCCTTGATTTCAGTGATAAGTAGGAAGAATTATAGAAGAAGTTAGAGAATATATTGAAACCCAGATTTTTCTTTGCGTTCATAAAGTGTGGGAAAACTAATAGGAAGACAAAGATTGGGGGTAAAAGTACCTCATGAATGGACAATAGACATGAGTTTTGCATTGTTTTTTCCCACTGTATACACTCAATGTTTTTGACAGGATCATGGAATTTTGCATACATATGAATCTTGTTCATCACATGGCCAGACTGATGATATTGAACACATCAGTAGGATGAAACTGAGTTTTGTACATTTGGGGATTATCTATATATGGATTGATACTGTTGGGGATATTCGAATCCATGGGCGTGTATCTTATCCAGGGATTTGATGTACGGAAAAGTTTTTAGTGAAAAGCACCGGCTTTGTGGACTGTTTGATGAAGGAAGGTGCCAGAATGGTTGCTTTCAGAGAAAGTAGCCCAACCTGATCACCTTGTTAGTCTTCGAATTTGGATTTTCGACTTGGATAAGAATTGTGGGATTTAGGTTGCATTTGGTACAGTGGAGGTGGTTCACGTTTTAGTTATGTTAAAATAACATGCTGTAAAAGTAATTCCGATAATATCACTTAATAAAATTGATGCATTTATTTAAGAAAATTTTTGAGATCTATTGTGTTTACGGGATATTGAAAAGTTATATCCGTAAAAAAATTTATGAAATGATTGGATTTGTGATATACATAATTTATAAAAAATATTATGTTTTCATATTTTAATATAAAATATACTTCTAACAATGTCTCCTCATGAGAATTTCATGATTAATGAAAATGTGATTCCCGTTGATCAAGGAGGGAATATATTTTTCTCGTGACAATGGAAAAGTTAAAATTTTTTTTCCAAATTGCCCTAACTCGATCCTAAATTTTTTTCACTTAAATCTAAAAAGGGACGTAAAAGAATTGGGCAAGCATTTTTTTTTATCTCTTATAATCTTGAAATGAGATTAAATTAATTTGAATGGTTCATAGGCGACAAAAAATTAAGATCAATTTATAAGGAATTTTGCTTCTATATTAATGATCGTTTTTATTTTTTTATGAGAATAATTTTTTATGTGTTAAAGTCCTAGAAAGTAAGGGCATTTAATATATTAATTTCATCAGATAATTATCATCACCCCATGGGATTGACATTTTCTTCATTGGGTCATAGTCAACTCACACTTAATAATTAATTCCCAGCTTATCTAATTAAGAAGCTTCTTAATCTTTGATTGGCTTTCATGGGGAAAATTTACATAAACATAATATTGACGCAATATTTACACATTTTTACTCCTCTCTGGGCATAAGAAATAAAAGAGGTTATTCTTTTTCTTTTTCTTTCACTTTTAACTCCCAAATCTGATTAATATGAAATTTACTAATCTCAAAGAGTTTGGTATAATCATCATATGAACAAACATACCACTATTTGTTTAGAAGCTGGCTTTGTTTTGATTTCCTTTTGCTGTTAATTTCATTAGGTGGTGTATCAGATGAAGAAATTTTGCATGTTGGGTCAAGTTTCTGGCTAATTTGGGTTGTTGCTTTGGATCTAGAGAGGGACCTAGCAACAGAGAATTGGAGTTGATTGATCCAGTGCTGGAGGGAGTATCCAGGCATTTGGCAATGAGATATGATAACATGTAAGGGTTGCTTTGTGTTGAAGAAAGTGCAGATGACAGACCAACCATGTCAGATGCACCCTCAATGCTTAACAATGAAAGTACGATCCTACTTTCTCCTAAACAACCTGCCTTCTTTAATGGCTCGTTTGGTTCAGGGAATGGCTATGCCATTCCCTTTCTATTCCCCTTCTATGCCATCCCCTTCGTTTGGTTCAAAAGTTGGCAGGGAATAGGAATTCTTGGGGAATTTCTATTCCCTGCAAAGGGGTAATAGGGGGGCCTTAAGTAAACCCAAGGTGCCCCCCGGTAATAGCTATTCCATGTCTCATGGAATAGCTATAATATTGTTAATGACAAAACTACCTTCATCCTTGCTTGAAAATTTCAACTCTGACCATATAAAAGATTTTTATTTTTCTCTCTCTTCCTCTTTCCCCCTCTCCCGATCTGTCTCTTCTCCTTTCCGATCTTCCCTTCTGCCGCCGATCTGCCTCTTCCGATCTGCCCCTCTTCCGATCTGCCCCTTTTCCCCCGTTCTTCGCCTTTCTCTCTATCGATCTGGCGTTCAACGGCCAGATCTGGCCGCGGGAAGCACCGGATCTGGTGCTTCCCGACCAGACACCGTGGTTGGATCTGGCACCCCACGGCCAGATCCAACCGTCGGGGACACCGATCTGGCGTCCTAATGGCCAGATCCGGCCACATGGTGCGCCAGATCGGTGTTACGTGACACCGGTCGCCTTTCCGGCGACCGGATTACGGGCAAGAAGAAAAAACAAATAAAAAAATAAAAAAGTCAAAAATTATTTATAAATATTAAAATATTAATATTTTATTTATTAAATTATTAATATATTAAATGTTTAATGAATATAAATAAAAAATAAAAAATTATTAATATTTTAATCATAATAATATTAAATTATAAATAAATTATTAATATTTAATGTATTAATAATTAAATTATATTAAAATATTAATATTTAAATTATTAATTATTAATATTTTCATTAAATTATTAATTATTATTATCTTAAAAAATAAAATAAATAATAAATAATCATATATAATAAAGGGTATTTTTATCTTTTTATTTTCTATTCCTTTCTTATTCCAAAGTTATTGTTACCAACCAAACACTGCATTAAGTAGTAATAGCCATTCCTACTCTATTCCATTCACTGAACCAAACAAAGTAATAATTATTCTTTTTTATTCCCACCTTATTCTATTCTCACAGAATACCTATTCCATTCTATTCCTATCTATTCCGTGAACCAAACGTGCCATAAAGGTAACAAGCATGGCAGAGCAGGCTAGAAATTACTTGCTTTGTAAATGATGTAACAGGCTCGTTAGCATAGCATCATATTCTGATATTTTCTCATGTTACCTACGAGTGTAAGACTATTATTCTCTTGGTCGGTAGAAAAACTATCTAGAAGATAATAATAGCTTACCTTCAAATAGACGCTTGGCCTGATATATACAGCCCCACAGGCCAACATTACAACAGTTCAATTATTTTAAAAAGGACTGCTGTTTGACTTAGAATTTTGATTATTTTTTCTGCAATTATTTTATCAAAGAACAGCAAATTTTACATCAACTTGGAACTTTGATTGTCCACCAGTTCAATTAGCTTCCTTTTGTTACATTATCCAAGTATGAGGAATCCTCAGACCTACTGTAATTTTCTGTTTCTTGGTTGTTTCTTTAACTTTAGTTAAATACAGGGATATATATATATATATATATATATGATGTCCTTTTTCATTTTCTGATCAAGGAGTGACACGAAATTGAGTAGCTATCCATGGCAGGACCAAAATATTTTTTGTTTAAGCCATAAAATTTTCCGCTTTTTTTTTTCTAGTTAAAACAAGAATGGCCTAATGTATTGATCAGATGAAAATTGTAAACTGCTGCTGCTATGTCTATTAAGGTTGTGCTGCACTTTCCAACACACTGATATATACAGAACAACTGTCTGCACCATTTCATTGATACCCTTTGCTTGAATCATTTTGGGATATATGAAAATCAAATCATACTCGTATAGCTTGCTCAGCTTGGGGTTAAAGCAGAAGCTGAAATCAACCGCATGATGCAATGAAATGTCGCATTTGTTCTCCATTTCCCACATTTCCCCGACCCCAGCTTATTGTGATAAATGTAGACATGTGCTTTGCCATATTAAAACACGCAGCATACGTTGGGAAAGATAGGGGAGCCTCAAATTCCTTTTACAGTTTCTTTTTGAAGACTGAAAACTGCTGAGAAGGTGGCAAGAGCAGCAACCAAATTGAGTCAGTAACAAAGTTAATCCTCCCTGCAACAAAAAGAGGCAGACTGGGTCAGTCAGTCAGCCAACGCGTGAAACAAATGTATCTGGTTGATAATTAATCAGTTTGTTGTAATATGAACAGGAACACTTTTAAGGAGATTGAAGTCAAGTAGGTGACATCTCAGAGTCAAGAAAGTCTTTCTTAAATTTAATCATTACCTTCCCCTTTAGTTTAGCACCAGCAATAATTTGGTTGTTATGACACTTCACCTTTCAGTACTATGTTGTGTTGTAGTCAAGTATGTCTTTTCTCATGGGCATTGCGGGACAAAGAAGAACAAAATTATGGCCATGAAATTATGTTGCTGCTTCTTTTGAACACACACACAAAGATATTCTAATATCTTTTCATTGATATTTGACGAGTCGATCAGGTCGTTGTTTTAGGTGATTCTTTAGCAGACTGCTACACAACAAGGCTTTGTTTGAGCTTGGAATTGTTTCCCTTTTACAAACCATGGAAACTGTTTCTGATTGATTTTTTTTTTTTTGAAACTTAGAATTTCATTCAAAACAAGGAATAATGTGTTCCCTGTTAGACATACAGAAACGCACCAGATTTTAAGTTGCTATGCATCATTCCCATATCAACTTGAAATCCAGGCTTACAACCTGCACAAAACCAAATGTATCCTACCCTTTCCCTGTACAACAGAACCCTTTAACAAAAACAGTGTTTAGAGATTCCAACGCAACAAGACATTTCTCGATCTCAATTCAGTCACCCATTACGTATTCAAACGACATGCAATCAGCAAATTACACTCATTCAACTGTTGGAAAGCCAGAACCTCATTCAAACATCCAATATAATAAAGGATCAGGTGCTGGCCCTAAAAGTGACACATACCTGCATGATGGACCAGCAACAAACGCCCAGGTTCTATGCAGTCGCGGTATCATGTCACCAGAACACTTAGAAGATCAAGCTCCCTTTGAATGCCATCCTTTGCCAGTCTGTCTGCTAGTTTGTTCCTTTCTCTATAGATGTGATTCACGGTTCTGAATGAATTTCATACCGAAATTACTGACGGATGCTAGCAACAAGAAAGAAGTTCACCTCGATGCCAAAAGAAAGTCATAGAGGAAAACCAAATATCTCGGTCAAACATTCATAGTACAAGTTTAGTCTTCCTTTCAGTGTTTACACTGGTATTCAGTTTCTAACAACTGCATGGAAGTGTTCGTAGGAATCAAGCAATTACAAGGAACCACATTTTCCTTTCAGCCCTCTGGGATATCTTCCTCAACTACAGCATTCCAGAAATCCATATAATTGTTCTCCATCTGAAGAAACATGATGAGCAGCAGTGAGTTTGCTTCCCTTTCTCGCTTGTTGGTTTTTTTGTGCCTCGCATTACAGTATATCAATGGTACTGATACTCCAGAACAGGGCCAATCGATTACATTCTCGAAGACCCTTATATCAACAGGTAAGAAATTTGAACTTGGATTCTTTTCTCCCAGGAACAGTTCGAGGTGTTACATTGGAATGTGGTTTAAACTCAAAGTGTCAACACGTACGGTGGCTTGGGTGGCAAATAGAGAATATCCCTTCCTACGTAACTTTTCTATTTTCGCCATCAACCCTGATGGGAACATTGTGATTTCTGATGGAAGGATATCCTGCATGCTGACGAACAGGACACCCAGTAGCAACACCTATGCCATGTTGAAAGGTTGATCTGAAATTGGCTGAAGCAAGTCAGAGCAGTTGGGAGATGAGAAGGAAGCCAACGACTAGTTGAAGGAGTTTAAGAAGAAGTCAAAACGTCACCATTTCACATTAATTAAATCAAGAATTGTGAAACGCATGAGTAAAGGGTCGTTTTATGTTAATGATTCTTTTCTTTATTTCTATGCGACTTGAGTCTTTGTCGTTTTAGTTTCTTGGTTCTAAACGACCGGTAAACTCTTCGTTTTTGGTTCAGCATCTATGTTTACTTTTCTGTTGCGACCGTTGTCTGGCACACTGTGCTAGGCTTCTTTGATTTTAGTAATGTCAGCTGAGTTAGTTGTGTGTTGATCCCAAGGCTACATCTAGGCGTTGGGTAGTTTCTTTTGAATTTCGAATGTCTGTATAAATACTCAGTTGGAAATAAAAAACATTTGATTCTGATTCTTTGAAATTTAAAATCTTCTTCTTCATTCTCTGTTTTTTCTGGTTATTTTGTTCGTTGCTTTGATAATTATCAGATTCTCTACATGCCAGGCTACTAGATTCAGGTAACCTGACATTACAAGATCAGATCAACTTAGAAGTTTTGTGTCAATGTTTTGATTATCCGTCAGACACCATTTTGACTGGAATGAATCTTGGAAATGATAGAAGATTGGAGTTAATTGGTCGGTAGTGTCATGGAAAAACGTAGATGATCCTGCCCTGGTTCTCTCTCCCTGGAACTCCATTCTGATAAATTTAATGATTCTTTAATTATTATGCAGGGTTCTAAAATATATTGGACAATTCCTTTAAACAACTTTCTTAGGTATGATGCCTATGGTTGGTTCCGACGTGGTAACAACACCGTCACTTGGGGTTTGAGTGGTTCTTCTACTATTATGCAGATGGTGTTGGACGTGTTTGGGCAGCTCAAAGCTACAGACTTGGTCTGAAGATGACCAACGCTGGTATAATTTAGGGTCTTCTAAGTGCTCGTATCACCGGTGTAGAGTTTTCAGTATTTGCAACATGACCGCTGATATGCCGTGCAGTTGTTTGAAGGGTTTCAAACCTATTTCTGGCAATGCTTTGAGTAAAAATGAGACGTCTAAAGGCAGTGTGAGAGTAACCAACTTGCAGTGCAGTAATTGAGGGGGTCATTTCCAGAAAGATGGGTTTCTTTGGATGCCTTTTGTAGAATTTCCCACTGGTCCAGTGGTGCTATATAATAGGAGTGCAGCAGATGGTGAGTCAGTTTGCTTGCACAGCTGTTCTTGCATTGCCTATGCTAATGATCATAAACTTGGGTGCTTGGTATGGAATGGAGATTTTTTTGATCTAAAACAACTTTCAGAAAAGAGTGTTTACAGGAAAAACTTTTATCTTAAGCTTGCAGCTTCTGAGCTAGTTACAATAGGTGAGAACAATGGAAAGTCTAGCTGGTTATGCTGCAATGAGTTATTTTCACTTTATTTTAGGATGAATGCAAGTTGTATCACTACTTAACTTAGTATTTGATTTTATTTGACAGGTACAAGCTCAACAAATGGCACTAGGAAAGATAGTAAGAATAAAAGCAACAAGTGGCTGCTATGGACAATTGGAATACTAACAGTATCTTTGTCAATGCTTACCTAGGGCCTCTTTATTCATTGTCTCTGTAGAAAAAGCCAACATAAAGGTACAATTTCCTGCCCTTGCATATTCTAACAATGAATGAATAGTGAATAAAGTATTAAATTCTTTTTTTTTTTTTGACATTTTGTAAATAATTCAGGAGACGATTTGTTAACATTTGATTTGGCTTCTAGTGTAAATGGAGATGATAGAGACCTTACAGAGGCAAATAAACTTGGAACACATATGAAGAGGGATGTTAAGTTGCCATTGTTCAGTTTTTCAAGCGTTTCTGCTGCAACAAACAACTTTTCAGCCACAAATAAACTAGGGGAGGGTGGTTTTGGACCTGTTTACAAGGTATAAATTTTTCACATGACTGCTATGCAGTAGAGAAGGAGTATATAAAAGTATGACAATAATACCTTGCCATGTTTCTGATATGCTGGGGGCACATTATTGTGTACTGGGCAACTATTTCGGGGAAAATTACTGAAAGGGGATGAAATAGCGGTTAAAAGGTTCTGGAGAAGATCTGGACAAGGCTGGGAGGAGTTAAAAAATGAAGCACTGGTCATAGCCAAGCTCTAACGCAAGAATCTTTGTCAGACTTTTGGGCTGTTGCATTGAACTAGAAGAGAAGATACTAATTTATGAGTACATGCCTAACATAAGCTATGATTTCTTCCTATTTGGTATGTAGTTTTCAGATATTTACATCAATTCTCACTTTCTCAGTCCTTAACCAAGATTTATGGACTGTTTACTAAATTTGATTGATGAAAATAGATTCAACGAAACGTAGGACATTAGGCTGGAGGATACATGTTTGGATTGTTGAAGGGATTTCTCAAGGGCTTCTTTATCTTCATCAATATTCTAGATTTAGAATCATTCACAGGGATTTGAAAGCAAGTAATATATTGTTAGATGGCAACATGAACCCTAAAATACCAGATTTTGGAATGGCGAGAATTTTTGGAGGGGACGAATCACAAGTAAACACAAACCTAATTGTTGGAACATAGTAAGTTAAAATAAATGTTGAAATCCATTTGAATCATATCTATGCATGCTTGTATTCAAGAGAGTGCACCTCACTAACAATTTTTGAGTTTTTACACTCACTTTCAATGGTTATATGCCCCCTAAATATGCTCTGAAATGCCTCTTTTCAGTAAAATCTGATGTCTATAGCTTTGGAGTCTTGTTACTAGAGATTGTGAGTGGCAGAAAGAACACTAGTTTCTATCAGTCTGAGTCTCTCCATCTTCTTGGATATGTGAGTATCTTTAACTGCATTTACTGTAATTATGTGATTTAATGAATTCAAAAAGTTTTAAGGTTAGATTCATTGTTCCAGTATCTGTTAGATATCTTAAATTCATGTATTAGTATATTCATTGTTCCATAACTGTTTGAAAATGTGCAATGCATTACATTATGAAGTCAACTGGTTTTGTATTCACATGTTCGATTTGTTCAATAAATTGATAAATTGATTGTACTTATTATTCCTGTTTGCTGTTACTGTAGGCATGGGACTTGTGGGTAAGCAACAGGGGACTGACCCTGATTGATCCATTGCTGGAGGAAATACCTGCACATTTGGCAATGAGATACGTTAACATAGGGCTGCTTTGTGTTCAACAAAGTGCAGATGATGGACCAACCATGTCTGATGTTGCTTCAATGCTTAACACAGAAAGTATGATGCTCCCGTATCCTAAACAACCTGCTTTCATGAACTCGAGAAGCATGGTGAACTCACAGCTAGAAGGGAGCAAGCCAGAAGATTGCTCTCTAATTGATGTGACATGTTCCGTCTTGGAAGCTCGTTAGTTGTTAACCTTCAAAGCTTCCTCCTTGGAACAAGAAAGAATCAGTTTGTTGTAGTACTTCATTTTCATCACCATGTCGTCTCCACTGTGGAAACTATGAACAAGGACCTACATTTTTAGGAGATTCAAGACAAGTATGTCATGTCTCAGTCCTTCAAATCAAGAAAGTCTTATCTTCGATTTAATTCATTAACTTCTTCTTTAATTTAGCACCATCATTAGGTGACTAAAGGCTTCTCCTTCCCAGATTTTTTAATTGGAAAATTGTGTTATACGTGTTCTACAGTTCAGAACTGCTGTTCAATTCTTGGGTCATTGGATTTTATTTTTCAAACATCATTTGTCAATTCATGGAAATGAAATTCGTAATTGTATGTTTTCTCTTCAACTTTGTGATTATAAGTAAAGATATCCAACTAAAAGAATAAGATAAGTAATCAATCTCCTTCCACTCATTTTCTAGTCCTTGTACGTCAACCTCGGTTACCTCTGTTTTTCTCATGTGTTCAATACTGAAAATACCTATAAAAGGCAGCCATAGGCTTCATTTTCATCTTAATCGTTAAATGACGAGATCTCTGGCAAGCAGTTTCTTTCCCATTTTGATGTTTTTATCAATATGGAGTTCACATTTGCAGCTGATATGATAAACCTGGCAAGCCCTTGCTCTCCCATTTTGATGTTTTTATCAATCATGGAGTATTCATTTGCAATTGACATGATAAGTCTGGCACAATCCGCCAGTGATGGTGAGACGTTGGTTTCTTCATCCCAAAGCTTTGAATTGGGATTCTGCTCTCCTGGAAACTCAATTTTTGAATTGGGACAAAAATATTCCAGGGGCAGTTGTGTCGGTTGCAAACAGGAACAGCCCAATTGCTGATGCACATGGAGTTTTAACCATCAATAGTAATGGAAACCTTGTACTCTTCGAGGGAATAACAGCACTGTGTGGTCTTCAAATGTCTCTAGAAAAGCAGAAGGTCCGGTCCCACAACTCTAGATTCTGCAAAACTTGTTGTTAAAGACAACAAAACGATGCAACACAATCAGAGCTATCTGTGACAGAGCTTTGATTACCCGTCAGACACACTGTTGCCAGGCATGAAGCTAAATGTATTCGATTGGGTTTACTATCTCTTTCATTTAGTTTGGACAGCTATTGACTTCAATTTTTTATTGTTAACTCATATCATTGAATCAAAATGAACAGTGTCATTGACTTAAAACTTTTGATTTTCCACTTCCTGGTTAGCTTAACACAGGGAGTATGTAAACTGAAGAGTCAGAAAAAGTTTTGTCCTTTAACTTCAATTAAGACAATTATTAATACATATATGCACATAATCCTAGGGTGAACCTGGAAAACAAGAGTTGGGTTAAAGCTTTACAATGTGGTGGTAGAGTAGGGGTGAAGATTTGGATAGAAATTCAATCCTACATCAGAAACTGTAAGGATCTTCCATGGCATGTAAGTAGAGACTTAACAAGATTACTTCGTGAAGGCTTTAATGGCCGCAAATGTAAGGATCCCCGAATGTGTGTTTGGGCTCTTGATAAGAATGAAGAAAGTTATGATTGCAGAACTTCAACACAGGAATCTTGTCAGGCTTTTAGGCTACTTCATTCAAGGGGAAGAAAGGATTCTAGTTCATGAGTTTATGCCAAACAATAGCTTAGATTATTTTATTTTTGGTCTGTTTTTCTTGTCCATTTATCTTTGGGTTCATCTTTTTTACCTTCCTTTGTGTATGTTTGCAGACCAGGCTACAGAGAATGAGTGTCAAGAAGAATTTGGGTTTTACTAATCCAGATCACCACCATAACCTTCCAGGACATGTAAGGTAGACTGATTGACAATAGTGTCAAATATAGAGAATGAAGTTTTCAGTCCTCCAAATCAAGAAAGCATTTCTTAAATTTAATTAATTCATTAACGTCCCCTTTAATTTAACACCCATTGGGTACTAAAGACTTCTCTTACCTAGATTTTTTTGTTAGAAAATTATCTTATGCAAGTTATACAATTTAAATAAACAATCACATTCTGAGGTCTGTTCTCATGTTCACACTTACTTTTTTTATTGTCTAAAGTTTGAACCTCCTATAATACATCCATTTCAACTTTCAAGTTTTTAACAATTTGTAGACCTAACCTGGTCCAAAAGAAAATACTAATTATGTTTTACCATGGAGCATGTACCAATTATAAGAATGATGGTTGATATTGATGAAAAAAAATAAATTCAGCCTACAATTTAGACCATTTCTTGATGCTATTGATTTTAAACCTATGCAAAAGGCTTTTTAAGTCTTCTAATTTTGTCATGTGGTAGTTGTCTCTAACTGCTAGTGACAATTAGATATAAATCAAGTTTGAATCAAGGCAAGAAATTTGCTTTCCTGGTTAGTGCTTGAGCAAATGATTTGATTCCTTTGGATCTGCATGATAATGGCGTGACAAACAGGAAGGTCTAAACTTCAATTGCATCCGTATGTTTTGTACTATTTTTTCCTTTTCTGTTTATTTGTGTCTCAATAAATGGAGCTATTTATCAATTTCTTGTTCCCCTTCCCTAGAATCTGATCGTTTTCTATCTTCTTCTCATTGGAAATTTTTTAATGGAGGTTCATCAGTTCTTCCCCTTCTTTTGTGCCTTGATTTCTTTTTCAGAAATCTTTCATTTTTCCATTGCTTTAGATACCTTGATTGAAACGAAATCTATGAGTGATGGTGAGACTTTAGTCTCCTCAGGCCAAAGTTTTGAGCTAGGCTTTCTCCTGGTAATTCCAAGAACAGGTACTTGGGGATATGGTACAAGCAAAACCCCAGAGACGGTTGCTTGGGTTGCAAACAAAAACAACCCGATAACTGGTTCACATGGTTTTCTAACTGTTGCCAAAACTGGACTAATTCTTTCCAACCACACAAATAGTGTTGTTTGGTCTTCAAATGCAACCAAAGTGGCAGAAAGTCCAATTGCACAGCTCTTACATTCTGGAAACTTTGTTGTTAAAGACAATGCCATGGTGAGCTCTGATTCTTCTGAAAGTTTCCTATGGCAAAGCTTTAACTATCCATCCAACACCTGGTTACCCGGGATGAAGATCACAGATGACTTCAACAAAGTTTTGACATCGTGGAAAAGCCTGGATGATCCATCTCTAGGGGACATCCTGAGTTACCTGAAGTGGTTGTAGGTATGGGATCAATCAGAAAGTTCCAAACTGGGTCATGGAATGGACTTCAGTTCAATGGTCTTCTTCCATTCTCTGATCCATATTTCACTCTCAAGTTAGTATCAACAAGGATGAAATGGAGTATATGTATCAACCTGAAACTTAATTGGTTAATAGGAGGATAAGCCTTAATAATTCTGGTCTACTTCACTATTATGTGTTAAATAATGCAACTACAGAATGGGCCATGATCTACACTAAACCAAATTATGTTTGTGATAGTTATGGGAAGTGTGGAGCCAATAGCATCTGCACAGTTCAGAAAGAACCAGTTTGTGAGTGTTTGGTGGGGTTTACACCTGCAGCACCAGCAGAATGGGAACTGCTTAATCGGTCCAGTGGATGCAGAAGGCAAATGCCACTGATCTGCCAGAATGGAGATGGATTTTTCATAATTTCACTGGTCAAATTGCCTGACTTGTTGGAGTTTCAATTGAATAAGACTATGAGCACAAAAGCCTGCAAGAAAGAATGCTTGAAGAACTGTTCTTGCACTGCTTATGCTAATTCAAACATTAGTGGCAAAGGACATGGGTGTTTGATGTGGTTCAGGAACCTAGTTGACATTAAAGGTTTCAATGATGAGAATAGAGGCCAAGATATCTATATACGGCTGCCCGCTTCCGAACTTGGTAAGTACAGCTTTATGACATTGCTCTTGTATTAGGTATTGAAGTCATAGATTACAATGATCAAGCTACTTGCAAAAGGTTGTTTGGTTTTATCTTTATGAAATAGCGTGCAGTGTTCATGACTTATTGTTGGATTGGGTTGTGATAGAATTTAAAGAGTGAAAAGCAAAGTGATCTGATTTATGTATTAGAAAAGCAACAAACTGTTCAACAAAATGATAAAATTCTATTATATTATTTGAATGTTCCAGACTGGTTCAGTGATTCAAATATGAGAAAGAGATTGTCAGTGATCATAGGAGCTTCAGTTATTGCTGGATTCTTGATTGTATGCTTGGTAGGCTGGTGCATTACATTGAAGAAGAGAAAAAACAAAAGAGGTAATAGCATACTCATCATCCTCTAATTTCTTTGAACGAAATTATTTGTCCTCAATATTGTCTTCAATAATTTGTTGCAATCCTCAGTACCATTTTTATTTAAAGGCCAACTATCTTGATTCATTGGAATGGAATGCAAGAAGGAGGACATAGAGGTACCTTTTTTTGACCTGGAAACTCTCACTGCAGCTACTGATGGCTTCTCTCCAGAAAATTTGGTTGGAGCAGGTGGCTTTGGCTCTGTGTATAAGGTAATATGATCCATGGTTTTCTTTTAATTGTCAACAAGTAATAAAGTACTAGAAAGAAAAACATGATGTGTCTGTGATTTAATGACATATGCATGGATGTCTATGTACTGGACAAGATATTGCAATGAAAAGGTTCTCAAAGAATTCAAAACAAGGTCTAGAAGAATTCAAGAATGAAGTTGGTCTGATTGCCAAACTTCAACACAGGAATCTTGTCAGGCTTTTCGGCTACTGCATTCAAGGGGAAGAAAGGATACTGGTTTATGAGTTTATGCCAAACAATAGCTTAGATTATTTAATTTTTGGTCGGTTATTCTTGTCCATTTATCTTTGGATTCATCTTGTTTATGTTCTTTCATGTGTTTGCAGACCACCTTACAGATTATCTAACTTCGAAGGAAAAGGAAATTGTTATGTACTATTGATGCTACTATTGACAAATCAAGAAAGTTATAAGGGTAGCAATGGTTTGCCGATAAAAAACAAAAGTGCATTATTGCCATGGAAAAAGCGCTTTGGCATCATCATGGGAATTGCACAGGGACTTCTCTACCTTCATCAGGACTCTAGACTTCAAATAATTCACAGAGATTTGAAGACTAGCAATGTTTTGCTAGACCAAAACTTAAACGCTGTTATTTTGGATTTTGGCTTAGCAAGAACATTTGGAGGGGATGAAGTTCAAGTAAGAACAAACAGAGTTGCTGGGACATGGTAAGTTGCATAGTTTAACATTGGTTCAATTGTCTTTTTATGAAATCATGTAACTGATATGATTGATACTTCAAGCAGTGGCTATATGTCTCCAGAGAATGCAGTTGATGGAGAATTTTCAGTCAAATCTGATGTTTTTGCCTTTGGAGTGCTTATCTTAAAGATTTTGAGCGGCAAGAAGAATAGGGGTTTTACTCATCCAGATCACCACCTTAACCTTCTAGGACATCTACGTTGACTGACTGACAGTACTATCTTATGCCCTGCTCTTCTTGTTAATAATTAGTTAATTGTTGTGAAATTGAACTAGGCATGATTGCTATGGAAGAAAGACAGTGCCTTAGAGCTAATAAATTCTGTTTTTCTGAATTGTGTATAACAGCTATCGGTTTTTTAAAGATTTTTTTTTGCTATCAGTTGGGATTACCCCGAGAGCAGGAGCTTGCATAAAAAGCATAAAAAAGAACAGAACAACAATTCAATGGGAAAAACCAGAGGAAGGGGTGCTGAAATTCAACGTTGATGGCGCTGCAAGGGGCTGTCTGGGAGAGGCAGGTATTGGGGGATTACTTAGAAACACCAATGGGGAGACAATGATGGCATTTTCCAAGTCCATAGGCATTGGAGACTCAAACTTAGCAGAGATACTAACGATAAGGGAAGCTTTTTTAATGTTCTCAGCTTCAAGATGGGGAAGCTCCCACAAACTTATAGTGGAAAGTGATTCCACTAATGCTGTGAAGTGGTCCAATTCACCAGAGACAGCCCCCTGGAGGCTCAGAAAATGGGTACTTCATATTGAAACGCTAAAGAAACGAATTAAAGAATGGGAAGTCAAACACACTTTTCGGGAGGCAAACCAACAAGCGGATACCCTTGCGAAATCAGGTATTGGCAGAGAGGAGGACCTTATCAATGTATGGGACAATGCCACTAGAGTCAGAGCTACAAATGCAGAAGACCCAAGCAACTGAGCTTTTTCCCATACGGCTTAGGAAGTCTGGATCAGTTTCATTCTGTCTTTAGTGCACAGGAAATGTGATACAAGGTAGCAGTTGTGTTTGTGGAATAGTTGTTATGCCATTGGGGGGAGGTTTACTTTCTTAGCTATCTTGATGTCATGGTTGAAATTTGGGGCCGAGGTATTTTCAGAGTATGTATAGGGTTAGCATGTTATGAAAATTCTGAGATGGCCTAAGGGTAATGTGGGAGATTTTGTGCTGGTATACCCCTATTAACTTTTGTAAGGGGTATATTCTTGCAAAATCTTTGTAAAAAGGTGAACGACAGTTCCTATTATGATTAATGCATTACGAAATTTAAAAAAAAAAAAAATTATGAGCAAAACCAAGTCTAACATGATCTGTCAAATGTTTGTTTTGGGATGAGGAGATCAAATTCATGGTGGGAATGTGAATCTTTGTTTTGGGATAGGGAATCAACTATGTGATTCCCAGTCTTTCTGCTGTAGCCAAGCTTCATTCCAGGTAAAAATATATACTGTCAATGTAAGTACTTACGTTTATTCCCTAGAAGAATTCAAGAATGAAGTAGTTTTGATTGCCAAACTTCAACACAGGAATCTTGTCAAAGGGAAGAAAGAATTCTGGTTTATGAGTTTATGCCAAACAATAGCTTAGATTATTTTATTTTTGGTCTGTTTTTCTTATCCATTTATCTTGGGGTTCATCTTGTTTTCCTTCCTTTATGTGTCTTTTCAAACAAGAAGAATTTGGGTTTTACTTATCCACATCACCACCATAACCTTCCAGGATAGAGAAGTCAGACTGATTGACAATATTGTCTTACCATCTTATGTCCTGCTTTTCTTGCTAAGAATTAGTTAGATGTTGTGTCAAATACAGTTAAATGAAGTTTTCAGTCCGTCAAATCAAGAAAGTCTTTATTAAATTTTATTCATTTAATTTTCTTGTTAATTTAACATGCATTGAATAACTAAAGACTTTTCTTTCTTAAATTTTTCAATAAAAAAATTAAATTATGTGAATTCTGCTGTCTAAAATTGATGATAGTATGATGGAATAATTACGTGGATTCAAATTTGTGAATTCAAGACTTCAAATCTTGGGTCCTTGAGTTCTATCTTTCAAACATGTTTGACAATTCGAATAAACAATTTCCGACATCTGTCCTTGTGTCCACACCTACAATTTCTTAAACCATTTCTTGATGCTATTGATTTTAGATTGATGCAAGACTTTTGAAGTCTTCTAATTTTGTCATGTGGCAGTTGTCTCAAACTGATAGTGACATATTGAAATAAAACAAATTTGAATCAAAGCAAGAAATTTGCTTCCCTGGCTAGTGCTTGAGCAAATGATTTGTATGTTTTATATTATTTTTTTCCTTTTCTGCATTTTGTTTTTCAATAAATGCAGCTATTTATCAATTTCTTGTTTCCCTGTGTCTATGGTTGACATTAGGTTGGGTTACATTATTCCCTAGAATCTGATCATTTTCTATCTTCTTCCCATCGGAAATTTTAATGGAGGTGCATCGGTTCTTCCCCTTGTTTTGTGCCTTAATTTCTCTTTCAGAAATCTTTCATTTTTCCATTGCTTTAGATACATTACTTGAAACACAGTCTATGAGTGATGGTGAGACTTTAGTCTCCTCAGGCCAAAGCTTTGAGCTAGGCTTCTTTTCTCCTGTCAATTCCAAGAACAGGTACTTGGGGATATGGTACAAGCAAACCCCAGAGACCGTTACTTGGGTTGCAAACAGAAACAACCCGATAACTGGTTCACATGGTTTTCTAACTGTTACCAAAACTGGACTAGTTCTTTCCAACCAAACAAGTAGTGTTATTTGGTCTTCAAATACAACCAAAGTGGCAGAAAGTCCTATCGCACAGCTCTTAGATTCTGGAAACTTTGTTGTTAAAGAAAATGCCATGGTGAGCTCTGATTCTTCTGAAAGTTACCTATGGCAAAGCTTTGACTATCCATCCAATGCCTGGTTACCCGGTATGAAGGTAAACGATGACTTCAACAAAGGTTTGACATCATGGAAAAGCCCGGATGATCCGTCTCTAGGGGACTATACTTGTAGAATTGAAAATCCTGAATTACCTCAACTGGTTGTAGGTATGGGATCAATCAGAATGTTCCGAACTGGGTTCTGGAATGGACTTCGGTTCAGTGGTCTTCTTCCATTCTCTGAACCATATTTTACACTCAACTTAGTATTCAACAAGGAAGAATTGGAGTATATGTATCAACCTGAAGCCCACTCCGTTGATAGGATGGTAAGCCTCAATAATTCTGGTCTACTTCACTACTATGTGTTGAATAATGTAACCACAGAATGGGCCATAATCTACACAGAACCAAATGATGTTTGTGACAGTTATGGGCGCTGTGGAGCCAATAGCATCTGCAAAGTTCAGAAAGAACCAATTTGTGAGTGTATCAGGGGGTTTACACCTACAGCACCATCAGAATGGGAACTGCTTAACTGGTCCAGTGGATGCAGAAGGCGAATGCCACTGATCTGCCAGAATGGAGATGGGTTTTTACAAATTTCAAGGGTTAAATCGCCAGACATGTTGGAGTTCTGGCTGAATGAGACTATGAGCACAAAAGACTGCGAGAAAGAGTGCTTGAAGAACTGTTCTTGCACGGCTTATGCTAATTCAAACGTTACTGGCAAAGGACATGGCTGTTTGATGTGGTTCGGGAATCTAGTTGACATTAAAAGTTTCACTGAAGAGAATAGAGGCCAAGATATCTATATACGGCTGCACGCTTCTGAAATTGGTAAGTGCACCTTTATGACATATTAGTTATTGGAGTCACAAATTGCAAGGATAAAGGTACATCCAAGAAGGTTATTTAGTTTTGTCTTTATGCAATATTGTACAGTGTTCATGACTTACTGTTGGATTGGGTTGTGATAGAATTGAAACAGTAGAAAGCAAAGCTCTGATTTATGTGTATGAAAAACAAGAAACTGTTCAACAAAATGATCAAATTTTATCATGTTTTTTTTTTTTTGAAAAGTGAATTTATTAACCATCCAGCCGGTATGCGAAGCAAGTCTGTGGCCTTATCGGCTTGAGACTCCCAACAGCATACAGAACCGGCTTGGGTAAAAAGGCCTGAACAATTAACAAAAGACAGCCACTCCCCAAGCTATTAGCAGTTGTTCGACCATAAAGGCTCAGAAAAAAAAAAAAAAAAAACATACCAATGAACCGCCTCAAGACATCATAGGCTTGATTTACGAAAGGAAAAGCTACCTAAGAAACAGCTAATCCAGCCTCACAAAGCAAAGATCCGCAACCAAAATGCAAAACCAAATTCAAACAACATAAACGGCCAAGAGAGAGAACCAGAGGCACACAACATTCTTCCACCAAATAAAACATCACCTCCTGAATCCAAGTCCATCCCTCCAAACATCAAGACAGCACCATTCCACAAGCTCGCCACAGCCACGAAGACCCCCTGAATCTTACTGATTCTGCTCAGGTAAAGGCTTCTTACTTGCATCAGCTGCCTCCAATTCCACAAGCCTGTAGATGACCTCTTCCTTCTCTTCTTCAAAGGCCAATCCCAATTTCCTACTTACTTCTCAAATTTTCTCTGCTTGCTTTCTTAGAGTCGAATTTCTTTTCCTCGTATCTACCTCTGACGCTGGCGAACCATATTATTGAATGTTCTAGAAGGGTTCAGTGATTCAAATACGAGAAAGAGATTGTCAGTGATCATAGTATCAGTAATTGCTGGAATCTTGATTGTATGCTTGGTACTCGGGTGCATTATGTGGAAGAAGAGAAAAAAAAAAAGAGGTAATAGCATATTCATCATCCTCTAATTTCTTTGAACCTTCCTTAATAATTTCTTGCAAGCCTCAGTATCATTATTGTTTAAAGGCCAACTATCTTGGTTCATAGGAATGGAATGCAAGAAGGAAGACATAGAGGTACCTTTTTTTGACCTGGAAACTCTCACTGCAGCTACGGATGGCTTCTCTCCAGGAAAATTGGTTGGAGCAGGTGGCTTTGGCTCTGTTTATAAGGTAATATGATCCATGGTTTTCTTTTAATTGTCGAAAAGTAACAAAGTACTATAAAGAAAAACATGATGGGTCTGTGATTTAATGACATATGCAGGGAAGTCTATGTACTGGACAAGATATTGCAGTGAAAAGGTTGTCAAAGAATTCAAAACAAGGTCTAGAAGAACTCAAGAATGAAGTTGTTCTGAGTGCCAAACTTCAACACAGGAATCTTGTCAGGCTTTTGGGCTACTGCATCGAAGGGGAAGAAAGGATTCTGGTTTATGAGTTTATGCCAAACAGTAGCTTAGATTATTTTATTTTTGGTCTGTTTTTCTTGTCCATTTATGTTTGTATTCATCTTGTTTATGTTCCTTAATGTGTCTTTGCAGACCGCCTTGCAGATAAATCCATATAACTAACTTTTGAGGAAAAAGAGATTGTTATGTACTATTGATGCTACTGCTGACTAATCATGAGATTTATAAGGGTCGCAATGGTTTGCAGATCAAAAGAGAAGTGCATTATTGCCATGGACAAAACGCTTTGACATCATCATGGGAATTGTACGGGGACTTCTCTACCTTCATCGGGACTCTAGACTACAAATAATTCACAGGGATTTGAAGACTAGCAATGTTTTGCTAGACCACAACTTAAATGCCGTTATTTCGGATTTTGGCTTAGCAAGAACATTTGGAGAAGATGAAGTTCAAGTAAAAACAAACAGAGTTGCTGGGACATAGTAAGTTGTACATAGTTCAACGTTGGTCCAATTGTCTTATTAAGAAATCATATAACTGATATGACTGATACTTCAAGCAGTGGCTATATGTCTCCAGAGTATGCAGTTGATGGAGAATTTTCAGTCAAATCTGATGTTTTCTCCTTTGGAGTGCTTATGTTAGAGATATTGAGTGGCAAGAAGAACAGGGGTTTTACTCATCCAGATCACCACCATAACCTTCTAGGACATGTAAGTTTACTGACTGACAATAATATCTTACTATCTTATGTCCCGCTCTTCTTGTGAATAATTAATTAAATGTTATGCAATTGAACCAGGCATGGTTGCTATGGAAGACAGACAAGGCCTTAGAGCTAATAGATTCATGTCTGGAGAATTGTTGTGTTCCATCTCAGGTGCTAAGATGTATTCAGTTGAGTTTACTATGTGTTCAAAAGTTCCCAGAGGATAGGCCTGAAATGTCATGTGTTGTATCCATGCTGGTAAATGAGAAAGACAAATTGCCTGAACCTAAACAACCTGGTTTCTTCATAGAAAGGAGACCCGATGATGGGGATGCAAAATCAAAAACAGTAGAATCTGCTTCAAACAATGCAGTAACCTTAACTGTGCAGGAAGGAAGATAGAAGTTTAGCAGTAACTTTTAGTTGAGGACAATTTCCTGTTGCAATACGTATTACTAAATATTTCAGCATTTATTTGGCAACTATGTAAATTAGCTATTAGCTAATATATACTTTATCTTTTCTTACAAACATTTATTTTTTTTAATTCTATTTTTTTGAACTGTTTATCACCGCTGTTGGTTTTTTTGAAGATTCTTTTGCTATCAGTTGGGATTAAATATTATGAACAAAACCAAGTCCAACATGAATTGTGTCTGAGGAGATACATATCAAGATAAAAGGATAAAAGGTTCATAGCCTTTATTGATGACTAGTTGAGATATGATTTTGTATATTTAATGTAAAAAAAAAATAAATCTTTTGAAAATTTCTAAAACTTCAAAGTCAAAGTTAAAAAACAACTAGACAAGCCATTGAAACAATTTCGATGTGATTGTGGTGGTGAGTGTTTATTAAATGAATTTTAACAATATCTCACTAACAATGGAATAATTTTCAAAAATATTTATTAACATAATTATTGACTTATAAATTAAAATAATAATGGAAGATATTTAATTATAAATATAAAAATTAAAATTGTTAATTCTTTATTTATAATTAATTATAATTATGAGATAATTATATTACTCTATGTGACATGAATTAGTAATTATAAATAAATAAATAAATTATTATTTCATTATAATTGTAAGTGGAATATATTAATTTAATTTTAATTAATTAAATTAAAACGTGTTTTAAAAGAGAAATATCTCTCTTATTTTTATGGGATCAAGAATCACATTATAAATATGTGATTTGACCAAAACCCTGACCATAAAAATAGCCAAACTCCTCCATATCTCTCTAGTTTTTTTCTTCTTGTTTGTATTGACAATTTTCTACTAGTTTCATGCAAAGAAAAATTGCCATAAAAGAAGCCACAAAAGAAATTGAAAAAAACTATCTAGTTACCATCTTGAAAAGTCTTTATACCTAATACACCCTAGATTTGAGATTGAAAGATTTTTGAAGAATAAGTAGTAATTTAAATTGTTGAGAATTCCAACAATTAGTGTAGTGGTAAATTTGCTCCAATTCACTAAGAGGAAGAATCAAATACATTCTAAGCACGGAAAAGGTAATATCTCTTACTTTTGATTCTTTTATGTTGATGCAATTATTGTTTGATTTGCATGATGTATGATTGTGAATTTTCATTTATGTAAATTAGATTAATTGCTTCTATAGCTAGAAAATTTTTGAAATTCATAGATTACATAATCACAAATATACAATGGTATCAAAGCGAAAGTTATACTCAAATTACCAAAACAGGTATAGGATAAGAGCTTGCCAAAAAATAACACCAAATTTTGCTAACCAGCTGCTTGTGATGAATTTTTCTTGGGTATAAAAAAAATAAAAAAAAATTAGGAAGGAAACATGATATTTGGCCATCTTTCTTGTTCATGTTTACAAGTAAATCTTTAACAATTATGGGATAATTAATGTGGCAAAAACCTTAAATATTCATCTATGCATTCAATCATATATTGATCACATCAAATATAATTAAATCTTGTAAAGGTACCAACCATGTATAAACATATAGCAAATTAGATCTGCACGCAACCAAAGGTTCTGTTGTTGGATTGGGATCGTAGTGTATGTTTGTGATTGTGTAATTTATGGATTTCAAAAATTTTTTAATTATGGAATCAATTTAACTAATTCACACAAATGGAAATTCACAATCATACAACATGCAAATTAAATAATAATTGCACCAATATCAAAGAATAAAAATTAAGAGATATTACCTGCTTTGTGTTAGTTTTTTCTTCCAGTGAATTGTAATAAATTCACTACCACACCAATTGTTGAAATTCTAGACCAATTTGAATTACGACTTATTCTTCAAGAATTTTTCAATCTCAAACATAAAGTGAGCTAGGTATGAAATTCTTTTCAAAATGGTAACTAGATAATTAGTTTTCTCTCAATTTCTTTGATGACAATTTTTCCTTGCATGAGGCTTGTAGAAAATTGCAAGAGCAAGAAGAAAACCTAAAGAGAGATAGAGGAGTTTTTCTATCTCTCTATCATCTGTTAATTTTATTTGGTTAACATAGAGACATCCGCACTAAAGAGAAGCTCCAAATAGAAAAGAATTGGACCCGAGCATTTGAGCTGTAATTGAAAATAGCTATCGCAGTTCCATTAAAGGAACTGTCACGTTATTGAGTGAACATAGTTCAGGCCTGCTTGCATGCTGATTTGGATTGTTTATAGCACTTCTTGCACTTGAGAAAGCAGGCTCCTTAGGAGAATTTAGAACTGTAAGCTCATTAGTAAGCATCGAGACTACTTCGGACATGGTTGGTCTATCAGCTGTAATTTCTTAAACACAGAAAAGAGCCACATGAATGTATCTGAGCAGCACAGGATATGACACTTGCTCTTCCAATGTAGGATCCATCAACTCAAGAGCTTTACCTCTTTTCCACAGTTCCCATGCCCAAAGTAAAATGATTGTGTTTAAATGTCAAAATCATTTACATAGGGGAGAAGAGAAAGAAAAAGAAGACAAACAAGCAGGATAAAACGCTTGAAAAATGGAGAAAGTTTGTTACTCACATGTCCAAGAAGGTTAAAAGAGTTGCTATGGTAAAAGCCAGTATTCTTCTTGCCACTCACTATCTCCAAGAGCAACACTCCGAAGCTGAACACATCAGATTTAATGGAGAAAAGACCTTCCGGAGCATTTTCAGGCAACATGTAACCACTATATTCATCGAAAGTTGTTTAGATTCTTCAATGAAGGAGACTTAACAAGCAGGTGATATTGCAAGTTATGGAGATTTGAACTTCACTTATTAAGTTCCTACAATCCGATTAGTATTTTCTTGCAACTCATCACCGCCAAACACTTTTGCCAAGCCAAAATTAATATTTTGGGGTTCATGTCACTGTCTAACAGGATATTGCTTGCCTTCAGATCCCTATATATAATTCTTAATCTAGAATATTGGTGAAGATATAGAATCCCTTGAGCGATCCCTTCAATTATGCAAACGTGTGTTCTCCAGTCCAGTAAGCCTCAATTGTTTGGATCTGTTGCAAATGTGCAGAATGTCACACTTCAAAGCTAATTGATTTTGGAACAAATTATTACTTGTAAGCTAGTTAACATGTAAAATTTCGAGACACATGAATCACAGACCAAAAAGAAATGCATCCAAACTTTTGTTAGGCATGAACTCATAGGTCAATATTTTTTCGCCTTGTTCTAGACAGCAACCCAATAGCCTAACAAGGTTCCTACGCTAGAGCTTTGCTATAAGCATTGTCTCGTTTTTCAACTCTTCTAGCCCTTGTCCTGACATTTTCGAAAGCCTTTTCATTGCTATTTCTTGTCCATTTAATAGCTTTCCCTGCAATTGAAATTCCATGGATTTTATAGGTAACTTTCAACATTGTCAATAATGAAGATTTTAGCTTAGCAACTTGAACTCAACTACTGGCAATGGGCTTTTAAATGATAAATATGATACCTTGAAAACAGGTTCAAATCCCCCTGTTCCTGGCTTATTCTTTAAGGAGAAGTTTTCTGTAGCTGTAGATATACTAACAAAGCTAAACAATGGCAATGCAGCACCCTTCCTCTTCCCTTTTCCCAATTTATCAAAACCAAAAAACTCACTGCTACTGGTTATGCTCATCTCCATATCAAAGAGCAGTATATCCTGGCTTGTATCTGCCTCCCCTGTTTTTTTGTTGGACAGAGAGGTGTGCATATATAAGTACATCCATTCACATAAAGAGCAAGCATATGTACAAATCCATTTACAAGGACTGATCGGAAATGAAAGTACCTTTGTTTTTAAGACTTTTCCTCCATTGAAAAATAATGTAGGAAGCAAGACGAATCACCGCTAGAGCAACAACGATTACGATAATCCACCAAAACTTCTTAGCTCCTAGAAATCAAATAGGAAAAGTAAGAATCCAAAACAATTTACCAGATAGTAACTAATTTGGACATTTAGCTGTCCATTTTTGATTGACTATTTCTTATAAGATATGATAACAAATAAAGAAGTTTAGAGAAAGAGGTACCTCCACTGCTGTCAAATTCAGAAGCTGAAAGTTTGATAAAAATTATTTGTCTATTAGGATCCTTTTCTGAAAGTTGTTGAAGATCTAGAATGTCCCCAAACCATCTTAAGTAATGGCCACTTTTGTTATAGGCATATACAATGCAACTGTAGTTGTTCAAGCAAACTACTTTGCATGATTTTGCATCTGTGCTCGAAACTTCAATGCCTGATAGGGAAGAATATGATGACTTGCTTTGCTCAGTTGAACTTAGGGGATATCTTACACCATCCATCTTGAAGAATCTATCTTTGTCTCTAATCCCATAATTTAAGGCCATTTGCCTCATACACCCACCATTCTGGCCTTGCCTTATCCTTTTCTCTAAGGAATAAAAACCTTTTAAGCATTGGCAGCTCTCACTGCTATGCTTACTGCAGCTGCTGAATGGACCACAAGAATTAAAAACATCACACAAAGCCCTTGGTTGAGATCAAACCAACATCCACTTTTGGGAAGTGTTCAGCTATGAAAATTCTTTGAGTCATCAAGACACACTAATGATGAATCTAGTTATCATAGAAGGATTATACAAAGCATACGAAAAATATGTTTCATTTTCATCGCTATATATGCTGTAATTAAAGATGTAGTTCAATCTCATTTCAAGCATCAAAGTAAGACGTACACCATCCTAAGCTCCAGTGCTCCATAATGTTTCAGAACCCCTCATGAGGAAGACTTCACGTGATTTTGAACGATCCATTCTTACCTCAAAATCCCCAATATTTGGGACTTCTTCATCTACCTACGATATTAGAGACCACACTTTCTCGGTCTTTCTACTGTAGCCAAGCTTCATTCCAGGTAAAAATGTATCTGTAGGGTAGTTAAAGCTCTACCATAGTACATCAAAGTTCTCATTTCTTAAAACCAAATTCCCTGAATCCAACAGTGTAGCACTCACGTTCTAGCTTGATGGATCATCACTTACTTTATAGGTTATCTTGCTATCCACAATAGGTTATCTTTGTTGAGAATAATGCTTGGATGGCCTGGTGTCTGTGCATGTGTGCAGTTGCAGATTATGTGGATAAAGACATGCAGTTACTTGGTGTTTGTATATGTTTAGATAAAGACATGAAGTTACTTGTAGTTATTACATGTAAACTGTTTTTTAAACTTCTTTTGGACAGATGTAATCCATGCCTTAACACTTGAATCCTTGTCTTGACAAGTGTTATGCATGTAACTACCTTTTTTGTGTATAAATAGGGGTGTCACATATGAATAAAGTGTGCCTTTCATCATATCAGAATTTGTTCTTCTTTAAACTCATTTTCTGGATTGTTGCTTCATACAGCAACTTTATTTCTGTCCATATTTTATCTACATGGTATCTAGAGCCTATTTTGTTCTTAAGGGACCGTGTTTCTAAGACAATAAAAACAAAACCATTTCCCAAAACCTTTAGAAAACCATCTTTATGCAAAATGGCCTCTAGCAATATCCTTAGTCATCAATCTCCACCAAACTTCAATGGAGAGAATTATCCAATGTGGGCAGTTAAGATGGAAGCCTATCTTCGTGGTTACGATCTTTGGGATGTCATAGAATCTGGAGGTGAAGTACCTGTCTTGAGAGAGACTGCTACTCTCGCACAAATTAAACAACATAACAAGGAAGTTGCTAAGCGCTACAGAGCACTGGCATGTATCCATGGGGCTGTTTCGGATGCTGTATTTACAAGAATAATGGGATCCAAATCAGCAAAAGAGGCATGGGACAAACTTAAGGAGGAATTCCAAGGATCAGAGAGGACAAAGCAAATGCAGGTAATGAATTTATTGAGGGAGTTTGAGACTTTGAGAATGAAGGATACTGAAAATGTTAAAGACTACATTAACAAAATCATGCGAGTGGTGAACCAGGTACGACTATTGGGAGAGAATCTTTCTGAAAGTCGTGTAGTCCAAAAAGTTCTTGTGTCTCTACCAGAAAAATTTGAATCCACAATTACATCTTTAGAAGGGTCAAAGGACCTCTCAACCTTGACTCTTACTGATGTAGTAAATGCACTCCAAGCCGCAGAGCAAAGGAGAGCAATGCGAAGTGATAATACCTCTGAAAATGCTTTATTTGCAAAGATGAAAGGAAAGGCAGGAGGTGAGTCAAGAATTAAAAAAGGCTCAGGTGATCAAAAGGAGAAAGAAAAAGAAAGGGTTCAATATAACAAAACTCATGGGAAGAAAAGCAAGTTTCAGATGTGCTCTCACTGCAAGAAAAGAAATCATTCAGAGGCCTACTGCTGGTTCAGACCGAGTGTAAGGTGTCGTGCATGTAATCAATTGGGTCACATTGAGAAGGTATGTAAAAATAAACCAGAAAAGCATGATAAGTCATCACAAGCAGATGAGAAGGCTGATGTTGTTGAAGAGCAGTTATTTATGACCTTGACACGACCCAAGGTAGTTGACTCAAATCAATGGTTATTGGACAGTGGTTGTTCAAATCACATGACCTCCAACAAAGAAGTCTTTATTGAACTTGATACTTTGCATCGATCTAGTGTTGAAATAGGCGATGGCAAATATCTATATGCAGTAGGGAAAGGTACAATCAACATTCAAACTTCCTTGGGAAGCAGGTATGTCAAAGAAGTGTTGCTTGTTCCTGATATTGCTCAAAATCTACTAAGCGTAGGCCAAATGATGGATGATGGGTATGTCTTACTTTTCAAAGAAAAATCATGTAATGTGTATAATCCATCGGGTGAGTTTGTCATGAATGTTCCCATGAAAAGAAGATGCTTTCCTGTAAATCTGGAAGATGTTTGCTATCCAGCCTCTGAGGTAAAATCGAATATGACAACTCTTTGGCATAAACGGTTTGGACATTGTAATCTTGGTTCCTTGGTACAGGCAAGCAGGTCAGGCTTAATGGAGAATTTACCTTCCTTAACTGTATTAAATCAAGTTTGTAGTACATGTCAGTTTGGGAAATCTGCTAGAAAGCCATTTCCATCTGCTCGGTCAAGTAGAGCAACCAAGAAGCTTGAACTAGTTCACACTGATATTGGAGGTCCTATGAGTGAAGAATCTCTAAATGGAAGCAAGTTTTTCTTAATCTTCATTGATGATGCTTCCAGAATGTGTTGGATTTATTTTATGAAACATAAATTTGAAGTGTTTAATCTCTTTTTGAAGTTCAAGGCTAGAGTTGAACAAGAATCTGGGAAAAAAATTAAAATTTTGAGATCTGACAATGGTGGAGAGTACAAGTCTTTAGAGTTTTCACAATATCTTGAGAAGGAAGGGATTCAACATCAACTCACAGCTCCTTACACTCCTCAACAAAACGGAGTTAGTGAAAGGAAAAATAGAACGATAATAGAAATGACTAGGTGTCTTTTATTTGAAAAAGAGCTACTGAAGAGTTTTTGGGCAGAAGCAGCCAATACAGCTGTATACTTGCTGAACATTATTCCCACAAGAGCCTTGAGATTTGTGACTCCATATGAAGCTTAGTTCCGAAAAAAGCCATCAGTAAGTCATCTACGTGTTTTTGGGTGCATTTGTTATCAACATGTCCCTAATGTGCTAAGAGATAAATTACAGTCAAAGGCGATGAAAGGAATATTTGTAGGGTACGGTCTACAATCAAAAGCCTACCGCATATATCAAATTGACTCTGGTAAGATCTCCATTAGCAGAGATGTCACGTTCGATGAAGAACTTAGTTGGGATTGGAATGAGAAGCAATTAAAGAATCAAATGATGTTGTTCAAAGTCAGAATGATTATGGTGGTGAACTTGATCTTGATGATGTTACTGATGAAACTTCTGTAAGAGGTTCTCGCTCTATTCAAGACATATACAATAGATGTCAAGTTGCAATAGCAGAACCTACCTCATTTGATGAAGCTGCACTACACAAGGAATGGAAATCAGCTATGAGAGAAGAAATTGCAATGATTGAGAAAAACAAGACTTGGACTCTTGTTGATCGACCAAAACATAGACAAGTGATTGGCGTGAAATGGATCTTTAAGAAAAAGATGAATGTAGATGGTTCTTTGAATAAATGAAAAGCAAGGCTTGTTGCAAAAGGTTTTTCTCAAATGCCAGGAGTAGATTATTTTGATACTTTTGCTCCTGTAGCAAGGTTGGATACTATCAGGCTTCTTTTTGCACTGTCAGCAGCTTATGGTTGGAAAGTTTTTCATATGGATGTCAAGTCTGCTTTTTTAAATGGTAGACTAAATGAAGAAATATATGTGGAACAACCCATGGGATTTGAAGTAGAAGCTGATAAAGACAAAGTGTATAGGCTGCATAAAGCCTTATATGGATTAAAACAAGCACCACGTGCATGGTATAGTAGGATTGACTCTTACTTGCAGAATCAAGGATTCCACAAAAGCTTGAATGAGGCCACATTATATGTGATGGAAGGAGGTATTGCCAACTCTTTAATTGTATCATTATATGTTGATGATCTTTTGATAACAGGTGCAAACACAAAAGGTATTGCTACACTTAAAGCATCAATGGAGAAAGAATTCAACATGTCAGATTTGGGTTTGATGACTTATTTTCTGGGGCTTGAAGTGTCACAAACAAGGAATGGTATTCATCTTACTTAACAGAACTACATAACAGAGGTATTGAAACGATTCAACATGAGGAATTGCAAGACAATTGAAACTCCTTTGAATGCAAATGAGAAACTGTCAGTTGACTCAAGTAACAAGCTCTACAATCCCAGTGAATACAGAAGTCTGATAGGTTGCCTTCTCTATATATGTTCAACTCGACCAGAACTTATGTTTGCTGTCAGTTACTTGTCACGATTCATGCAACAACCATGTCAATCACATCTTACAGCAGCCAAAAGGATTTTGAGGTATCTAAAAGGTACATCAAGCTTTGGAGTTGCATTCATACAAGTTAAAACCATTGAACTTGTAGGATTTTCTGATAGTGATTGGGGAGGTAGCATAGATGATGCCAAAAGTACCTCTGGATATGTATTTACTCTTGGGAATGGAGTGTTTTCATGGAATTCACACAAGCAAGAATCAGTGGCACAATCCACAGCAGAAGCAGAGTACGTAGCAGCTGCTGCAACCGCAAACCAAGGAATATGGTTGAGAAAAATTCTACTTGATCTTGGAATGCAATTGATGAATCCTACCAAGGTGTTCGTTGACAACAAATCTGCCATATCAATAGCTCAAAATCCAGTTTTCCATGGGAGAACTAAGCACATTCATGTAAAATATCATGCCTTGAGGGATGCACAAACAAAAGGTGAAATTCTTGTACAGTATTGCTCATCTGATGATCAAGTTGCTGATATTATGACTAAGCCTCTGTCCAAGGCTAAGTTTGAACATAATCGAGAAATGCTTATGGTGAAGAATGCAAGCATTAAGGAAGGGTGTTGAGAATAATGCTTGGATGGCCTGGTGTCTGTGCATGTGTGCAGTTGCAGATTATGTGGATAAAGACATGCAGTTACTTGGTGTTTGTATATGTTTAGATAAAGACATGAAGTTACTTGTAGTTATTACATGTAAACTGTTTTTTAAACTTCTTTTGGACAGATGTAATCCATGCCTTAACACTTGAATCCTTGTCTTGACAAGTGTTATGCATGTAACTACCTTTTTTGTGTATAAATAGGGGTGTCACATATGAATAAAGTGTGCCTTTCATCATATCAGAATTTGTTCTTCTTTAAACTCATTTTCTGGATTGTTGCTTCATACAGCAACTTTATTTCTGTCCATATTTTATCTACAATCTTGCTATCCACAATCACAAGGTATCCATCATCATTGATGGTAAGAACCAGCTGAAAAGAACCACTGAAAGGATAATCTCTATTGGCAACCCAAACTATATCATTTGATGGAACATTGATCATCCAAATTCCCACATAACGTTTTATTGAGCTCCCTTAAAAATCCTAATTCAAAGGTTTTGCCAGCAGATCTAACACTCTTCGGGTCTCTCATCATATCAGTGGCTGCAACTTGTTAAGTTGTAATACTTGCATGGTTGCTGCAGCACGTGGATGCTTTCAAATTAACTTAG
This sequence comes from Theobroma grandiflorum, assembly GCA_036013995.1. Taxonomy (NCBI): domain Eukaryota; kingdom Viridiplantae; phylum Streptophyta; class Magnoliopsida; order Malvales; family Malvaceae; genus Theobroma; species Theobroma grandiflorum. Next base: position 31,537,742 of record CP142133.1, read on the forward strand.
TTTTCTTCATTTTATCAGTTTGCTTCGTTGTACTGGTTTTTAGAGTTAATACCATGGCTATGCTGTCCCATTATGTGAAAGGTTACATGTGAATTTGTTTTACACTTGTTAAGCATTGTTACAAGTGTTGTTCATGTACAACAGAGTATATAACCTCTGTGTTATCTTAATGAAGCAATATATGACTCAAAATTCAATCTTCTTTCTATTCTTTGTACTTTTTATCCTCTATTATTCACATTAACATAGTATCAAAGCAATCTTAGGATCTTGTTGGACTTGAGAATATAAGGAATCCTTCTTCCTTCTTTGTTGATTCATCTCTTGACATTTCCAACATGTCTTCACCTTCAACTTATCATATATCTCCATCTATATTTAATGGCAAAAATCATCTAGTTTGGGCTGTCAAGATAAAGGCTTTTCTAAGAGGTTATGACCTCTGGACAACCATTGAAATTGAAGAAGAACTTGCCACTTTGAGAGACAATGCAACCATAAATCAGATTAAGCAATATTTTGAAGAAGTAGAAAAATGATACAGAGTTTTGTCCTTCATTCAAGGTGTTGTGTCTAAAAAGATCTTTAGCATGATCATGAGTTGTAAAATAGCAAAGAAAGCATGGACTAAGCTTGAGGAAGATTATCTTGGTACAACAAAAATCAGGCAAATGCATGCTCAAAACCTTCGAAGAGAGTTTGAGTTGATTAAAATGAAAGAGTCATAGGCTGTAGAAAATTATATAGATCATGTCAGTAATCTGATGAATTAAATGAGGTTGCTTGGAGATGATTTACCAGAAGCTAGATTTGTTCAAGAAATTCTCATCAGCTTACTTGAAAGATTTGAAGCAACAGTTACAACTATAGAGCAAACTAAAGACCTGTCACAACTCACAATGTCAAAACTAGTCAGTGCACTTCTAGCCATTGAGCAAAGAAGAACATCTCAACTAGAAGCAAACGTGGAGAATGCTTTATTTGTTTTAAGCAAAAGGAAAGCTAAGGCAGAGGTTTAGGGTAAGAAGATGACTAAAGATAAGTTGCAGAATAAATCTTCTCATGCAGGTTAATTTTCAAAGGTAAGTTCAAAGTTTGTACTTACTACAAGAAAAGAAACCATTTAGAAGATTGTTGTTAGTTCAGATCAGATGCAAAGTGTCAAGCTTGTAATGAATTGGGGCATGTCAAAAAAGTATGCAAGAAAAAAATCCTCTACTATTGATAAAGCGTTTAAAACAGTTGAAGCTTCTACTAATCTTGAAAAGAATCTATTTATGGCCCTAAAAAACACAGCAAATGAAGTTGATAATCTTGATTAGTTATTCGATAGTGGGAGCTCTAATCATGTTACTCCAACTGAAGCTGTCTTTGTTAGTTTAGATAAAAACTACTAGTCAAGGGTCAAAATAGAAAATAGAGTTTATCTTCTTGCTATTGGCAAAGGTACAATTCTTGTTCACACTTCCACAGGTCCCAAGTATATTTCTGATGTTCTATTAGTTCCTACACTTACGTCTAATCTATTAAGTGTTGGACAGCTAGTTGAAAACAATTATGCACTATTGTTTAAAGAAAATGCCTGTGTTATATTTGATGCTTCTACTTTTTATTTGATGACTATACCTATGCATAAAAAGTGTTTCACTATGACTACTGATTAGCTGTGTCTGCAAGCAAGAACTACAGATTCAAATCTGACAAATTTGTGGTATAAACGACTTGGTCATTTCAAATATAGAGGTCTTAAATAGGTCAGTGTTTCCAGTTTTTTGAGAAACTTACCTAAGTTGATTGATAAAGGCTCGGTTTACAATGCATGTTATTATGGTAAACTTTCAAGAAAGCCTTTTCCATCTACAAGCAGCAGTAGAGCTATAGCTAAGCTTGATTTGGTTTATTCTTATGTTGCTGGACCAATGAAAGTGGAATCTTTGAATAGTAGCAGATATTATCTGATTTTTGTTGATGACATAACACGATGGTGCTGGATATACTTTATGAAAGCTAAGTTTGAAGTATATGAGTTATTTAAGAGATTCAAAGTTAAGGTGGAAGTTGAAACAAGCTTCAGAATCAAGGTTTTTAAAACAGACAATGGAAGAGACTATATCTCCAAAGATTTTACTCAGTTCCTTGTAGTTGCAGGTATTTGTCATCAATTCTCTGCACCTTATTCTCCTCAACAAAATGGGGTTAGTGAAAGGAAAAATGGTTCTATTTTGGATATGGCAAAGACAAAAATTTTTCAACCAAGCTTTGGGTAGAAGCTTGTAATGCTGTAGCATATTTGTAGAATATACTTCCTACTCAAGCACTAGGTGACAAATCACCATATGAGGTTTGGTTTGATCAAAGACTTTCAATAAAGTATTTAAAAGTCTTTGGTTGCATTTACGATGTCCTTGTATAAAAGCTATAATGGATAAGTTGCAGCACAGAGCTCAAAAGGCCATCTTTATTGGCTATAACACTAAGTCCAAAGCTTATAGAGCGTATTTTCATATTTCTGGTAAGGTTGTTATCAACAGGAACTTGTCATTTGATGAAGCTACAAGCTGGAATTGGAATTTGCAAGGCACTACAAAATCTCAAAAACCAAGTTTAATTCAATTTCTTCTAAAAATTGATCACTCATTGATGTATATTACTGAAACTTGTTGCAAACATCATATCAAGTCTAGTAGCTACTAAGTATAATAAAGAACTAATGATGCTTCTTTACAATTGCCCATTTGCCTTGGCAGTACCATCATTTCTGCAGAACTTTGCACCAGTACTTAATGGAGTGCCTACAGCTTAACATTCACTCATATTGAACTTTTTAAGCAATTCTTTAGCATGTTTCTTTTAATATAGAACAATCTCATCAGCTAATTGTACAATCTCCATTCTAAGAAAGTAAGTCATTTCACCTAAGTCTATCATTTCAATCACCTTTTTTCATTTGAGTTTTAAACTCAGTTAGATACTCTTCTTAAGGACCAATGATCATAAGATCATCAATATCCAATGCCACAATCAGTAAATTAGTGCCATTTCCACTTTCCACATACATTGTTAGCTCATTTTTTCTCTTCTAAAACCCTTGATCTCTGAAATGATCATCAATTTGAGTATACCAAGCTCTTGGAGCTTGCTTTAAGCCATATAGAGCCTTGATAAGCTTGTAGACCTTCTTCTTTGAACCTTGCTTTAGATAGCCTTCAAGCTATTCTATATAAATGTCTTTAGTAAGAATGCCATTCAAGAAAGCTGATTTGATATCAAAATGATAAATTCTCAATCCTTCTCTTGATGACAAAGTAGCAAGCATCCTTATTGTATCATGTCGAGCTATTGGAATAAAAGTCTCCATATAGTCAACCCCATAAACTTGAGCATAGCCTTTAACCACTAATCGAGCTTTATATTTATTTACAGAGCCATCTGGATTAAGTTTGGTTCTGTAAATCCACTTAACTCTAATAATGTTCTTGTCAGTTAGTCTATCCACAAGAATTCATGTCCCATTCTTAGTTATCATCTATATTTCAACATCCATAGCTGATTTTTAGTAACTTTTAAACTGAGCTTGCTTGAAGGTTGTAGGTTCAACTAATCCGACATTACATCTATTGTAAATATTTGCTCAACTCCTTGTACCTCTGACAGCTTTACTTTCACCCTCCAAATCAGAGTCATCACCAATAGTAGCCTGTTGTACTACTTTATCAGCTGTAGTAGTGAAATCAATCTGAATAACACTCATATTAGGCCAATTCCAACTTTGACCCTCATCAAATGCAACATCTCTACTTACGAAAACCTTCTTCAACTTAGGATCATATAACTTGTAGCCTTTTGAGACTTCACTATAGCCAACCAACACTGCTTAACAGACTTTGGATCAAACTTGGACCTCTTACCATCTGAAACCTTAGCATAACAAATGCATCAAAAGGTTTTGAGATAAGACACTTTTGGTTTATGATCAAACCACATTTCATATCGGGTTTTACAATCCAAAATTCTAGTATAAGCTCTATTTAACAGATAATTAGCTATATTTATAGCTTTTGCCCAAAATGCCCTTGGCATATTCATTTGAAACAACAAGCATCCTCCTATCTCAACAAAGTCCTATTCATTCCCTTAGCCTTACCATTCTGTTGAGGGCTATAAAGAATAGTTAGCTGATGTTTTACTTCAAATGACTTGAGATAATACACAAATTTAGCTAATGTATACTCTTTGCCATTGTTAATTCTCAAAGTCTTAACACTTTGACCTGAATGATTTTCAGCAGTTGCCTTAAACTTCTTGAAGTAGTTTAATGCTTCAGATTTCTTTTTTAAGAAAAAATCTAGCAGAATTTTGTATAATCATCAATAAAGATAATATAGTACTCGCTTCCACTAAGTAAAGCAATCTTCATTGGACAAAAAATGTATGTATGCACCAATTCAAGCTTCTTGGTAGCCTTTCACCCGCTCTGTTTAGGAAATGGTTTCTTAGTCTGCTTTCCAAGTTGACAAGCTTTGCAAAGCTTAAATGGTTTTGTTGACATTAGAGACAATGAATTGTAATTGACATGACCAAACCTCCTATGCCACATCTTTGACATATCTAGCTCATTATACAAGGCCAAATGTGAAGTAGTATTATCCAAATTAAGAAGACAACAATTGTTCCTTATTGTAATAGTACACAATTCTTCACTCTTCAGATCAATTATTGTGCAAACTTCATCCTTAAACAACAAAGTATAATGATCCTTAGCCAATTGTCCCACACTCAACAAATTATGATTGGCACTTAGTACATAATGCACATTACAAATGCACCTATCTCTTAAAGCAGTTCTTACATTTACAGTGCTAACACCAAGTATATCTAAGTAATTGGCATCTCCAATCTTCACTTTTGACTTAAAACTTGTATCAAGAGTGGAGAAAAGATACTTATTTCTAGTCAAATGATGCGAGCAAGCATTGTCTAACAACCATATAACAGTTTCACTTAGACTTTCTTCACTTGTTGCCATAAACAGAACTGCCTCAACTTCATCTTCTATTTGTTTAGTTACATCAGTTTTTTCTTTTCCTTTAGAACGAGTCTTACACATTTTTTCAACATGCCTTTTTTGGCTACAAGCTCTACATACTACGTTGGGTCTGTACCAACAAAACTTCTCCGTACAATTTATCTTTTTATAGTACTGACATGGTGAAATCTCTTTCTTTTTCTTTCCCTGTCTCTCCTCTCTTGTCTTTTTTCTTTTGTTTTTCTTCTCAACTAAATTACTTTTAAAATTTCTATCATTTTCCTTTTGAGTTTTAGTCTTAGCAATCAACGCAAAATCAGTTGCACTTTTTTGCCTAAAAGCTCTTCTCTATTTAAGACCCTTCAAAGCATTAATTAATTCTTTTCAAATAATCTATGCCGGATCTCTAGAGTCTTCTAACAATGACACTTTTGATTCATATTTCTCAGGCAAACTCACTAACATCTTACTTACTAAACGTCTTTTAGTAATTTCTCTTCTTAGTAACCTTAATTGATTTACTAGTCCCATCATTTTTCTAATAAATTCTCTAATGTTCCCATTATCCTCCATTCTAAGCATTTCAAACTTTTAAGTTAAGTTAAAAGCTTGAATCTGTCTAATTCTTTTACTTTTAAAAAATTCATCCCTCAGATAATCCCAAATTTGCTTAGGAAATCTCAAATGCATAACTCAAAAAAAAATCTCATCAAATAAAGCTGAGTGAAGGCAAAATAGAGCTTTGTACCTTTTTGCTTTGTCTTTCTCAAATTGCTTAATCTGAGCTATAATCGGATTAGCTCTCCTTTATACTAGCTCCTCATTAGTTTCCACTGTTTCCCATAACGTGAAAGCTTTGAGATACGACTCCATCTTCACACTCTAAAAAGAATAATTCTCTCCTGTGAACTTTGGTGGAGTTGATGAATTAAATCCAGAAGTCATTGAAACACAAGATAAATGAACCTAGGCCCTGAAGATCACTTAAAGCTCTAGTACTAATTAAACAAAATGATGAACATTCATTTTACTAGAAATTATTAAAAGGAATTCAAAGTTCAGAGTGCTTGAGTAGAAGAATAGAGAGGAATTTAAAGCTGAATATGGTGGATCCAAAAAAATCATAAATCCAATTTTCAGATTGTCATTTATATTGAGCAACAACAACCTTTCCTACTAAACCGGATTAAGAATGAAACTTCACAACTATGAATGCATAGCTGCAACAGTAAAATAAAAACAGACTCCATGACCATTAACCTTGAAGAACAAAAATGATGAACAGACTTAAACGACACCCAAAGGATGTGTACAAGACTTAACTAAAACAAGACTAAACCAAAACGGCAACATAACAATATGTATAGCAATGGTAAAATAAAAAACAAGCTAAACGACGTTATGAACAAGAGTTTAGCACTCAACTACTTAAGTCATGAACGACAACGTTTTGCTTCCACATTTTTCTTCAAAGAAACACATCAAAGCTTCCCATCATTGATTTCAGGAAGCTTAATTCCAGATCAAGAATTATTCTTCAACACATATTCTAACAATTAATGAACAATGAATAAATGATTATTTTTTTATATATTTTTTGTAAATCAGTCAGGAAAGGATTTGTTAACATTTGATTTGGCTTCTAGTGTAAATGGAGATGATAGAGACCTTACAGAGGCAAATAAACCTGGAACACATGAAGACGGATGTCAAGTTGCCATTGTTCAGTTTTTCAAGCGTTTCTGCTGCAACAAACAACTTTTCAGTCACAAATAACTTGGGGAAGGTGGTGCTATTTAGTGGAGAAGGAGTATATAAAAGTATGACAATATTACCTTGCCATGTTTCTGGTATGCTGGGGGCACATTATTGTGTATTGGGCAACTATTTTGGGGAAAATTATTGAAAGGGGATGGAATAGCGATTAAAAGGCTCTTGAGAAGATCTGGACAAGGTTGGGAGGAGTTAAAAAATGAAGCATTGGTCATAACCAAGTTCCAACACAAGAATCTTATCAGACTTTTGGGCTGTTGCATTTAACTAGAAGAAAAGATACTAATTTATGAGTACATGCCTAATATAAGCTTGGATTTCTTCCTATTTGGTATGTAGTTTTCAGATATGTACACCAATTCTCACTTTCTCAGTCCTTAACCAAGATTAATGGATTGTTTACTAACATTTTGATTGATGAAAATAGATTCAACGTAACGTAGGACATTAGATTGAAGGATATGTGTTCAGATTATTGAGGGATTTCTCAAGGGCTTTTTTATCTTTATTAATATTCTAGATTTAGAATCATTCACAGAGATTTAAAGGCAAGTAATATATTGTTAGGTGGTAACATGAACCCTAAATTATCAAAATTTGGAATGGTGAGAATTTTTGGAGGGGACGAATCACAAGCAAACACAAATCGAATTGTTGGAGCATGGTGAGTTAAAATAAATGTTGAAATCCATTTGAATCATATCTATGCATGCTTGTATTCAAGATTGTGCTCCTCACTAACAATTTTTGAGTTTTTACACTCACTTTCAGTGGTTATATGCCCCTTGAATATGCTCTGAAATGCTTCGTTTCAGTAAAATTTGATGTCTATAGCTTTAAAGTCTTGTTACTAAAGATTGTGAGTGGTAGAAAGAACATTAGTTTTAATTAGTTTGAGTCTCTCCATCTACTTGGATATGTGAGTATCTTTGATGCAGGAGCATTTAGGATTGTGTTTTATTTAATTTAGTTTTCGTTAATTTTAGTTGATTTAGGAATAGAACATCTATTTTATTTAAATTTCTTATTAATTATTTGAATTGTATTAGATAACTAGAAGTAGAGTTTTATTAGGATTTGGGCCTATAATAGTATAAATAGGACCCTTAGACTTGGTTATTAGACATTCAAGTTGAGAGTTAATAAATTATATTTTTTTTAAGCAGGAGTGCTTATTTCCTTAGGCTCTTTTAAAGAGTAAGAGGTTTTAGTATCTTTGGCCTAGCCAACCAAAGTGGGATTTTGGCTATTTTTCACCTTAGTGGGGTTTTCAACCTTGCCAAGATTGGTGATTCACCTTAGTGGGGTTTTCAACCTCGCCACGATTGGTGTCTTTTACAACGCCCAGGTGTCTACACAACGCCCCGGCGTCAGTTTGGTATCAAAGCGGGAAGATCATTGTTCGCTGCATAAATTCAAGTTTGCTGTCGAGTTTCGATACTCCCTGTTCGGGTAATTTTATTTATTGTTTTATAATATATCATCTTTTTTTTTTCTCTACATCACCACATCGTCATCACCATACAAAAAAAAAATGCCGCCAAGACGTTAAAATCGTCAAAGAGATGATCACGAGATTGAGATTGCAGAACTACGTCAGCAAATTCAAGAATTACAAGAGCAACTCACAAGACGTGATGTTCAAATCAATAATAGTAACTATAGTGATGAAGAGATTGACACCAACCCCTTTCATCAAAATTCGTCCTCTGATGAAGAAATACCTATTCGTCGTCTAAGAACTGCTGTTACTAAAGATTTGGGAATCAAAGTCGACATTCCTGAGTTTGAAGGAAGACTTCATCCTGATGACTTCCTTGATTGGCTCTACACAGTAGAAAGAGTTTTCGAGCTCAAAGATATTCCTGATGAAAAACGTGTGAAGCTTGTGGCAATTAAATTGAAGAAACACGCTTCTATTTGGTGGGAAAATCTTAAAAGACAAAGAGAAAGAGAAGGTCGCAACAAAATCAGAACATGGGATAAGATGCGTCGAGAACTCAAGCGTAAGTTCCTTCCTGAGCATTATCGACAAAAAATTTTTATCAAATTTCATAACTTGAGGCAAAAAACAATGTCGGTGGAAGAATATACAATGGAGTTCGAACAACTTCACATGAAGTGCGATCTTCATGAGCCAGAAGAACAAACTGTAGCTCGTTATCTTGGGGGTCTCAATGTCGAAATTGCAGATATTGTTCAACTACAACCATATTGGAACTTAAATGATGTCATCAGACTAGCACTAAAGGTTGAGAAACAACGATTACGGAAGAGCTCAATGAGTTCATCTAGACAGAAAGATTCCACCTCAAATCATGAAAGTCAAAGTTCAGCAACTATTCCATCTCCAAAGGTAAACTCTTCAAAAACTCCAAACAATCAAGAGATTACTTCTACTCGTGCTTCTAATGTCAACAAAAAGTGCTTCAAATGCCAAGGATTTGGACATATTGCTTCTGATTGTCCGAATAGAAGAATTATTTCCTTAGTAGAAGGAGAAGATTATGTGAATTGGGAAAAATTAGAACCACTTTATGATGAGTATGATGACGAAATAAAGGAAGAGCTAGAAAATTTCAACAACTAAGAGATAGAAGAAGTTTCTGCTGATCATGGGGAAGCTCTTGTTGTTTGTCGTAACCTTAACACTGCTATGATGACAAAAGATGAAAGTTGGCTTCGTCACAATATATTCTATACAAGGTGCACATCCCAAGGGAAGGTTTGTAATGTCATTATTGATAGTGGAAGCTGTGAGAATATTGTTGCCAACTATATGGTGGAAAAGTTAAAACTTCCAACTGAAGTACATCCTCATCCTTACAAGTAACAATGGCTGAGAAAAGGAAACGAAGTTAAAGTGACAAAACGCTGTTGTGTTCAATTCTCTATCGGAAATAAGTATGAAGATAAAGTCTGGTGTGATGTTATTCCAATGGACGCATGCCACTTGTTGTTAGGACGCCCATTGCAATATGATCGTCGAGCTCACCATGATGGATACAAGAATACTTATTCCTTCATCAAGGATGGAGTAAAAGTTATGTTGACTCCATTAAAGCCAGAACACTACCCAAAGAAACAAGAGGTAGATAAAGCACTCATCACTGTGTCTGGTTTAAACAAAGTTTATCGTGAATCAAACCATTTATGTCTCTTATTAGTCTCTCAAGAGAATGAAGCATCTTCACCCTCATCCAAGCATGGTCAAACAAAATTGGTCAATAAAAGTTTGGGAAACTTATGGAGAAGCTTTGAGGACAACCATGCCGTTAAGAAAACTACAGTTAAGTATGATTTTCCTGTTCCTCGATTGGATGACATGCTTGATCAACCCATTGGTTCTAAGGTGTTTTTTAAGATCAATTTGAAGAAAAGATATCATCAAAATCGAATGCGACTTGGAGATGAATGGCAAACAACTTTCAAAACAATAGATGAATTGTTCAAATGGTTGGTATGGATTATGACAGTACGTGGATCCAAACATTTACGAGGAATTTGTCAAGGCCTACTCGTCGGAGCCGAGTTTTTCTAACCCGAGGAGAATGACGCAGAAGCATTTAGGATTGTGTTTTATTTAATTTAGTTTTTGTTAATTTTAGTTGATTTAGGAATAGAACATCTATTTTATTTAAATTTCTTATTAATTATTTGAATTGTATTAGATAACTAGAAGTAGAGTTTTATTAGGATTTGGGCCTATAATAGTATAAATAGGACCCTTAGACTTGGTTATTAGACATTCAAGTTGAGAGTTAATAAATTATATTTTTTTTAAACAGGAGTGCTTATTTCTCTAGGCTCTTTTAAAGAGTAAGAGGTTTTAGTATCTTTGGCCTAGCCAACCAAAGTGGGATTTTGGCTATTTTTCACCTTAGTGGGGTTTTCAACCTTGCCAAGATTGGTGATTCACCTTAGTGGGGTTTTCAACCTCGCCACGATTGGTGTCTTTTACAACGCCCAGGTGTCTACACAACGCCCCGGCGTCAATCTTTAACTGCATTCACTGTAATTATGTGATTTAATGAATTCAAAAAGTTTTAAGGTTAGATTCATTGTTCCAATATCTGTTAGATATCTTAAATTCATGCATTATTATATTCATTGTTCCAAAACTGTTTGAAAATGCGCAATGCATTACATTATGAAGTCAACTGGTTTTGTGTTCACATGTTTGATTTGTTCAATAAATTGATAAATTGATTGTACTTATTATTCCTGTTCCTGTTACTGTAGGCATGGGACTTGTGGGTAAGTAATTGGGGACTGACCCTGATTGATCCATTGCTGGAGGAAGGACCTACACATTTGGCAATGAGATACGTTAACATAGGGTTGCTTTGTGTTTAACAAAGTGTAGATGATAAACTAACCATGTATGATGTTGCTTCAATGCTTAACAATGAAAGTATGATGTTCCCATCTCCATGAACTCGAGAAGCATGGTGAACTCACAACTAGAAGGGAGCAAGCTAGAAGATTGCTTTCTAATTGATGTAACATGTTTCACCTTGGAAGCTCGTTAGTTGTTAACCTTTTAAGCTTCCTCCTTGGAACAGGAAAGAATTAGTTTGTTGAAGTACTTCATTTTCATCACCATGTCATCTCCACAATGGAAACTATGAACAAGGACCTACATTTTTAGGAGATTCAAGTCAAGTATGTCATGTGTTAGTCCTTCAAATCAAGAAAGTCTCATCTTCGATTTAATTCATCAACTTCTTCCTTAATTTAGCATCATCATTAGATGACTAAAGATTTCTCTTTCTCAAATATTTTAATTGAAAAATTATACTATATGTATTCTATAATTATATTATATGAGTTATACAATTTAAAGAACTGATATTCAATTCTTTGGTTATTAGATTTTATTCTTCAAACATCATTTGTCAATTCATAGAAATGAAATTCATAATTGTATGTTTTCTCTTCAACTTTTTGATTATAAGTAAAGTTATCCAACTAAAAGAATAAGATAAGTAATCAATCTCCTTCCACTCATTTTCTATTCCTTGCAAGTCAACCTTGGTACCTCTGTTTTTCTCATGTGTTCAATACAGAGAATACCTATAAAAGGCAACAATAGGCTTCATCTTTATCTTAATCTAGACCTGTCAATATGGGTCAGCTCGGCCCAACCCGGCCTAAACCCTTGTGGGTTAAAAAAATATAGGGTGGGTCGGGCTAGCCTATTTTTTATATAAGCTATTAAAACCTCAATCCAACTCACCTCTTGCTAACCCATGGGTTGAATTGAGCCAGCTCATTTTTAAAAAAAAATTATTTTTATAATTTTTACTTAATAAATTTTATATTAATTAAATTATTTTATAATTTAATTTATAAATTAAAATTATTAATTTGATAAATCAAGATTAAACACATTAAAATATATAATATAAGTAATATTATTTATAATTAATTTAATAATTAACTATATAAAATTAATAATTTAATTAAAATTATTAATTTTGTTAACCCATGAGCCTGACTAACCACAATACATCCCAACCCACTGATTTGGTGAGCTGACTCATTTAAATCGGATTTAAATATGAGCTTAAATTTTTAAACTCAATCAATCTCATATTCAATATAAAAAGAACCGATCCAATGACCAGGCTCATTTTGACAGGTATATCTTAATCATTAAATTACAAGATCTTTGCCAAGCATTTTCTTTCGAATTTGACGTTTTTATCAATATGGAATTCACATTTGCAACTGATATGATAACTCTGGCAAGCCCTTTCTTTCACATTTTGATGTTTTTCTCGATCATGGGGTATTCATTTGCAGTTGACATGATAAGTCTGGCACAATCCGTCAGTGATGGTGAGACGTTGGTTTCTTCATCCCAAAGCTTTAAATTGGGATTCTTCTCTCCTGGAAACTCAATTTTTGAATTGGTACAAAAATATTCCAGGGGCAGTTGTGTGGGTTGCAAACAGGAACTGCCCAATCGCTGATGCACATGGAGTTTTAAACATCAATAGTAACGGAAACCTTGTACTCTTTAACGGAATAAACAGTGCTGTTTGGTCTTCAAATGTCTCTAGAGAAGCAGAAGGTCCAGTGGCACAACTCCTAGATTCTGGAAACTTTGTTGTTAGAGACAACAAAACCATGCAACACGATCAAAGCTATCTTTGACAGAGCTTTGATTACCCGTCAGACACACTGTTGCCAGGCATGAAGCTAAATGTATTCGATTGGGTTTACTATCTCTTTCATTTAGTTTGGACAGTTATTGACTTCAATTTTTCATTGTTAACTCATATCATTGATCAAAATGAACAGTGTCCTTAACTTAAAACTTTTGATTTTCCTCTTCCTGGTTAGCTTAACACAGGGAGTATGTAAACTGAAGAGTCAGAAGACAGTTTTGTCCTTTAACTTCAATTAAGACAATTATTAATACATATATGCACATAATCCTAGGGTGAACCTGGAAAACAAGAGTTGGGTTAAAGCTTTACAATGTGGTGGTAGAATAGGGGTGAAGATTTAGATAGAAATTCAATCCTGCATCAGAAACTGTAAGGATTTTCCATGACATGTAAGTAGAGACTTACCAAGATTACTTCGTGAAGGCTTTAATGGCTGCAAATGTAAGGATCCCCAAATATGTGTTTGGAGCTTGCTAAGAATGAAGAAAGTTTTGATTGCCAACCTTGAACACAGGAATCTTGTCATTCTTTTGGTCTACTGCATTCAAAGGGAAGAAAGGATTCTGGTTTATGAGTTTATGCCAAACAATAGCTTAGATTTTTTTATTTTTGGTCCGTTTTTCTTGTCCATTTATCTTTGGGTTCATCTTGTTTACCTTTCTTTATGAATCTTCCAGACCAGCTTACAGATAATGACTGGCAAGAAGAATATGGGTTTTACTCTTCCAGATCACCACCATAGCCTTCCAGGACATCTAAGTTAGACTGATTGGCGATAGTGTCAAATACTGATAATGAAGTTTTCAGTCCTCCAAATCAACAAAGTATTTCTTAAATTTAATTAATTCATTAACTTTCCTGTTAATTTAACACCCATTGGGTAACTAAAGACTTCTCTTTCTTAGATTTATTCGTTAGAAAATTATATTATGCGAGTTATACAATTTAAATAAACAATTACTTTCTGAGACCTATTCTCGTGTGCACACTTACTATTTTTTATTGTCTAAAGTTTGAACCTCCTATGATACATCCGTTTCAACTTTCAAGTTTTTAACAATTTGTAGACCTAACTTAGTCCAAAAGAAAATACTAATTATGTTTTACCATGGAGCATGTACCAATTATAAAAATGATGGTTGATATTGATGAAAAAAAATAAATTCAGCCTACAATTTAGACCATTCTTGATGCTATTGATTTTAAACCTATGCAAAAGGCTTTTTAAGTCTTCTAATTTTGTCAAGTGGCAGTTGTCTCTAACTGCTAGTGACAATTAGATATATAACAAGTTTGAATCAAGGCAAGAAATTTGCTTTCCTGGTTAGTGCTTAAACAAATGATTTGATTCCTTTGGATCTGCATGATAATGGTGTGACAAACAGGAAGGTCTAAACTTCAATTGCATCTGTATGTTTTGTATTATTTTTTCCTTTTCTGTTTTTTGTTTCTCAATAAATGGAGCTATTTATCAGTGTCTTGTTTCCCTTCCCTAGTATCTGATCATTTTCTATCTTCTTCCCATTGGAAATTTTTTAATGGAGGTTTATCAGTTCTTCCCCTTCTTTTGTGCCTTGATTTCTTTTGCTGAGACTTTCATTTTTCCATTGCTTTAGATACCTTGCTTGAAACACAATCTATGAGTGATGGTGAGACTTTAGTCTCCTCAGGCCAAAGTTTTGAGCTAGGCCTTCTCCTGGTAATTCCAAGAACAGGTACTAGGGGATATGGTACAAGCAAACTCCAGAGACGATTACTTAGGTTGCAAGCAGAAACAACCTGATAACTGGTTCACATGATTTTCTAACTGTTACCAAAACTGGACTAATTCTTTCCAACCACACAAATAGTGTTGCTTGGTCTTCAAATACAACCAAAGTGAAATAAAATCCAATTGCACAGCTCTTAGATTCCGGAAATTTGTTGTTAAAGACAATGCCATGGTGAGCTCTGATTCTTCTGAAAGTTTCCTATGGCAAAGCTTTGACTATCCATCCAACACCTGGTTATCCAGCATGAAGATCACAGATAACTTCAACAAAGGTTTGACATCATGGAAAAGCCTGGACGATCCATCTCTAGGGGACTATACGTGTAGAATTGAACATCCTGAGTTACCTCAAGTGGCTGTAGGTATGGGATTAATCAGAAAGTTATGAACTGGGTCATGGAATGGACTTCGGTTCAGTGGTCTTCTTCCATTCTCTGATCCATATTTCACTCTCAAGTTAGAATTCAACAACGTTGAATTGGAGTATATGTATCAACCTGAAACTTACTTAGTTACTAGGAGGATGAGCCTTAATAATTCTGGTCTACTTCACTATTATGTGTTAAATAATGCAACTACAGAATGGGCCATGATCTGCATTCAACCAAATGATGTTTGTGATAGTTATGGGAAGTGTGGAGCCAATAGCATCTGCACAGTTCAGAAAGAACCAATTTGTGAGCGTTTGATGGGGTTTACACCTGCAGCACCAGCAGTATGGGAACTGCTTAATTGGTCCAGTGGATGCAGAAGGCGAATGCCACTGATCTGCCAGAATGGAGATGGATTTTTCACAATTTCATGGGCGAAATTGCCTGACTTGTTGGAGTTTCAGTTGAATAAGACTATGAGCACAAAAGACTGCAAGAAAGAGTGCTTGAAGAACTGTTCTTGCATGGCTTATGCTTATTCAAACATAACTGGCAAAGGACATGGATGTATGATGTGGTTCAGGAACCTAGTTGACATTAAAGGTTTCAATGAAGAGAATAGAGGCCAAGATATCTGTATACAGCTGCCCACTTCGGTACTTGGTAAGTTCAGCTTTATGACATTGTTCTTATATTAGGTATTGAAGTCATAGATTACAATGATCAAGGTACTTGCAAAAGGATATTTGGTTTTATCTTTATGAAATAGTGTGCAGTGTTCATGACTTATTGTTGGATTGGGTTGTGATAGAATTTAAAGAGTAAACAGCAAAGCGATCTGATTTATGTATTAGAAAAACAACAAACTGTTCAACAAAATGATAAAATTCTATCATATTATTTGAATGATCCGGAATGGTTCAGTGATCCAAATATGAGAAAGAGATTGTCAGTGATCATAGTAGCATCAGTCATTGCTGGATTCTTTTTTTTTTGCTCAATAAAAGGAGACACTTTAAGTAAAAAGCAACACGTTTTGGCCATAATTTGTCCACAAAGAATTTGTTTATATAATGCTTAAGCAGTCCGGGGATTGGTCACAGAGTGGGGGCTTCCCTCAAAATCTTCAACTAGAAACCGCACATCTATTCACCGTTTGGCAGCCGAGAAAACTAGGAAAACAAAATCTTGATTCGGACTCTAACCTCCCACAGTTAAAAAGAATCATTTTTTCTTACATTTGCAGCAAAACCAAACAGAGCCTTAATTGCTTAAAGAATAAAAAAAAAAAACAGATTCTTTCAAGCCCAAAGAGGAATCCAAAGCAAGCTTTTTTAACTTCACTAAACACGACACAAAGAAGCTAAAAACAAAAGGGTGTGAAACAAATTCAACCTTAATTTGAAAATGAGAAACAAAAAAAAAAGCAGCTTTACCATTTTTCTTTAATCAAGTGTTCAAATTTAAACTCTGCCTTCATTGCATCTTCTAGCTTTAATCTCTCCCCGGACAACACGAATGGAAAAGAAAACAAAACCAAAATCGAAAGTCGAAACTCCCCAAACAAAAAAACACACACACACACAGACACAGAGACACACACCTCCTAGAGAGAGAAAAATCTTAGCCCAGAGAGAGAGAGGGACGAAGAACTAAGAATAACAAGTCAAAAGTAGATCGTCATTGCTGGATTCTTGATTGTATGCTTGGTGCGCTAGTGCATTACAGGGAAGAAAAGAAAAAACAAAAGAGGTAATAGCATACTCATCATCCTCTAATTTCTTCCAACGAAATTATTTATCCTCAATATTGTCCTCAATAATTTCTTGCAAGCCTCAGTACCATTTTTATTTAAAGGCCAACTATCTTGTTTCATAGGAATGGAATGCAAGAAGGAAGACATAGAGGTACCTTTTATTGACCTGGAAACTCTCACTGCAGCTACTGATGGCTTCTCTCCAGCAAAATTTGGTTGGAGCAGGTGGCTTTGGCTCTGTGTATAAGGTAATATGATCCATGGTTTTCTTTTAATTATCAAAAAGTAATAAAGTACTACCAAGAAAAATATGATGTGTCTGTGATTCAATGACAGATGCAGGGATGTCTATGTACTGGACAAGATATTGTAGTGAAAAGGTTGTCAAAGAATTCAAAACAAGGTCTAGAAGAATTCAAGAATGAAGTAGTTCTGATTGCCAAACTTCAACACAGGAATCTTGTCAGGCTTTTAGGCTACTGCATTCAAGGGGAAGAAAGGATACTGGTTTATGAGTTTATGCCAAACAATAGCTTAGATTATTTAATTTTTGGTCTGTTTTTCTTGTGCATTTATCTTTGGATTCATCTTGTTTATGTTCTTTTATGTGTTTGCAGACCACCTTAGAGATTATCTAACTTTGGAGGAAAAAGAAATTGTTAAATACTTTTGATGCTACTATTGACAAATCAAGAAATTTATGAGGGTCGCAATGGTTTGCGGATCAAAAGAGAAGTGCATTATTGCCATGGAAAAAGTGCTTTGCCATCATCATGGGAATTGCACGGGGACTTCTCTACCTTCATCAGGACTCTAGACTTCAAATAATTCACAGGGATTTGAAGACAAGCAATGTTTTGCTAGACCAAAACTTAAATGCTGTTATTTTGGATTTTGGCTTAGCGAGAACATTTGGAGGGGATGAAGTTCAAGTAAGAACAAACAGAGTTGCTGGGACAGGTAAGTGGCATAGTTTAACATTTGTTCAATTGTCTTATTATGAAATCATATAACTGATATGATTGATACTTCTAGCAGTGGCTATATGTCTCCAGAGTATGCAGTTGATGGAGAATTTTCAGTCAAATCTAATGTTTTCTCCTTTGGAGTGCTTATCTTAGAGAGTTTGAGCGGCAAGAAGAATAGGGGTTTTACTCATCCAGATTACCACCATAACCTTCTAGGACATGTAAGTTGACTGACTGACAGTACTATCTTATGTCCTGCTCTTCTTGTTAATAATTAGTTAATTGTTGTGAAATTGAACTAGGCATGGTTGCTATAGAAGAAAGACAGGAGCTTAGAGCTAATAGATTCATGTATGGAGAATTCATGTGTTCCATCACATGTGCTAAGGTGTATTCAGTTGGGTCTACTATGTGTTCAAAAGTTCCCAGAGGATAGGCCTGAAATGTTGTGTGTTGTATCCATGCTGGTAAATGAGAAAGACAAGTTGCCTGCGCCTAAACAACCTGGTTTCTTGATAGAAAGAAGACCAAATGATGGGCATGCAAAATCAAACAGTGAAGAAGCTGTTTCAAACAATGCAGTAACCTTAACTGTGCATTGAGGAAGATAGAAATTTAGCAGTAACTTTTAGTTGAGGACAATTTCCTGTTGCAATATGTATTCAGCTTTTACTTGGAAGCTATACGAATTAGCTATTAGCTAATAAATACTTTATATTTTCTTACAAGACACATTACTTTTCTTTTTAAATTCTGTTTTTCTGAATTGTGTATAACAGCTATTGGTTTTTTAAATATTTTTTTGCTATCAGTTGGGATTTAATATTATGAACAAAGCCAAGTCTAACATGATCTGTCTAACAAAGTCAAATGTTTGTTTTGGGATGAGGAGATCAAATTCGTGGCGGAAATGTGAATCATTGTTTTGGGATAGGAATCAACTATGTGATTCCCAGTCTTTGTGCTGTAGCCAATCTTCATTCCAGGTAAAAATATATACTGTCAATGTAAGTACTCATGTTTATTCCCTAGAGGAATTAAAGAATGAAGTAGTTTTGATTGCCAAACTTCAACACAAGAATCTTGTGAAGGGGAAGAAAGAATTCTGGTTTATGAGTTTAGGCCAAACAATAGCTTAGATTATTTTATTTTTGGTCTGTTTTTGTTGTCCATTATCTTTGGGTACATCTTGTTTACCTTCCTTTATGTATCTTTGCAGACCAGCTTACAGATAATGAGTGGCAAGAAGAATATGGGTTTTACTCATCCAGATCACCACCATAACCTTCCAGGACCGGTAAGTTAGACTGATTGACAATAATGTCTTACTCTCTTATGTCCTGCTTTTCTTGCTAAGAATTAGTTAGATGTCGTGTCAAAAACAGATAAAGATGTTTTCAGTCCTCCAAATCAAGAAAGTCTTTCTTGTATCTAATTCATTAGCTTTCCTGTTAATTTAACACGTATTGGGTAATTACTTCTCTTTCATAGAATTTTCAGTTAGAAAATTGTATTATGCAAATTCTGCGGTCTAAAATTGATGATGACATGATGGAATAATTACGTTGTTTCAAATTTGTCCATAACAACTTATAAAATTTTTTATTTTGAACATTCTTTTCAAATTCAGGGCTAATTCTATTTTTCAAACACGTTTGTCAATTCAAAAGAATTTCCGAGGTATGTCCTCATGTTCACACCTACATTTTCTTAATGTCTGAAGTTGTAATTTTTAGACCATTTCTTGATGCTATTGAGTTTAGGTTGATGCAAGACTCTTTGAGTCTTCTAATTTTGTCATGTGGCAGTTGTCTCAAACTGCTAGTGACAATTTGAAATAACACAAGTTTGAATCAAAGCAAGAAATTTGCTTCGCTGGCTAGTGCTTGAACAAATGATTTGATTCCTTCAGATCTGCATTATAAGGGTGTGACAACTTCAAATGCATCTGTATGTTTTGTATTATTTTTTCCTTTTCTGCTTTTTGTTTTTCAATAAATGGAGCTATTTATCAATTTCTTGTTTCCCTGTGTCTATGGTTGACATGGGGTTGGGTTACATTGTTCCCTAGAATCTGATCATTTTCTATCTTCTTCCTATTGGAAATTTTAATGGAGGTTCATCGGTTCTTCCCCTTCTTTTGTGCCTTAATTTATCTTTCAGAAATCTTTCATTTTTCCTTTGCTTTAGATACCTTGCTTGAAACACAATCTATGAGTGATGGTGAGACTTTAGTCTCCTCAGGCCAAAGCTTTGAGCTAGGCTTCTTTTCTCCTGTCAATTCCAAGAACAGGTACTTGGGGATATGGTACAAGCAAACCCCAGAGACGGTTACTTGGGTTGCCAACAGAAACAACCCGATAACTGGTTCACATGGTTTTCTAACTGTTACCAAAACTGGACTAATTCTTTCCAACCACACAAATAGTGTAGTTTGGTCTTCAAATACAACCACAGTGGCAGAAAGTCCAGCTGCACAGCTCCTAGATTCTGGAAACTTTGTTGTTAAAGACAATGCCATGGTAAGCTTTGATTCTTCTGAAAGTTTCTTATGGCAAAGCTTTGACTATCCATCCAACACCTGGTTACCCGGCATGAAGATCAGCGATGACTTCAACAAAGGTTTGACATCATGGAAAAGCCTGGATGATCCATCTCTAGGGGACTATACTTATAGAATTGAAAATCCTGAGTTACCTCAACTGGTTGTACGTATGGGATCAATCAGAAAGTTTCGAACTGGGTCGTGGAATGGACTTCAGTTCAGTGGTCTTCCTCCATTATCTGATCCATATTTCACTCTCAAGTTAGTATTCAACGGGGATGAATTGGAGTATATGTATCAACCTGAAACCCACTTAGTCAATAGGAGGATAAGCCTTAATAATTCTGGTCTACTTCACTACTATGTGTTGAATAATGCAACCACAGAATGGGCCATGATCTACACACAACCAAATGATGTTTGTGATAGTTATGGGAAGTGTGGAGCCAATAGCATTTGCGGAGGTCAGAAAGATCAACTTTGTGAGTGTTTGATGGGGTTTACACCTACAGCAACAGCAGAATGGGAACTGCTTAATTGGTCTAGTGGATGCAGAAGGCAAATGCCACTGATTTGCCAGAATGGAGATGGATTTTTAAAAATTTCACGGGTGAAATTGCCTGACTTATTGGAGTTTAGGTTGAATAAGGCTATGAGCACAAAAGACTGCAAGGAAGAGTGCTTGAAGAACTGTTCTTGCACGGCTTATGCTAATTCAAACATTACTGGCAAAGGACATGGATGTTTGATGTGGTTCGGGAACCTAGTTGACATTAAAGTTTTCAATGAAGAGAATAGAGGCCAAGATATCTACATACGGCTGCCCGCTTCTGAACTTGGTAAGTGCATGACATTGTTCTCATATTAGTCATTGGAGTCACAGATTACAAGGATGGAGCTATGTGAAAGAAGGATATTTAGTTTTATCTTAATGAAATATTGAGCAGTTTTCATGACTTACTGTTGCATTGGGTTGTGATAAAATTGAAAGAGTATAAATCAAAGCTCTGATTTATTTATTAGAAAAACAAGAAACTGTTCCACAAAATGATAAAGTTTGATCATATTATTGAATTTTCTAGAACGGTTAAGTGATTCAAATATGAGAAAGAGATTGTCAGTGATCACGGTAGTATCAGTCATTGCTGGAATCTTGATTGTATGCTTGGTACTCTGGTGCATTACATTGAAGAAGAGAAAAAATAAAAGAGGTAATAGCCTACACATTATCCTGTAATTTCTTTGAACAAATTTATTTATCCTCTATACTGTCCTTAATAATTTCTTGCAAGCTTCAATACTATTTCCATTTAAAAGGCCAACTATCTGGGTTCATAGGCATGGAATGCAAGATGGAAGACATAGAGGTACCTTTTTTTGACCTGAAAACTCTCACTGCAGCTACTGATGGCTTCTCTCCAGAAAAATTAGTTGGAGCAGGTGGCTTTGGCTCTGTTTATAAGGTAATATGATCCATGGTTTACTTTTAATTGTCAAAAAGTAATAAACTATAAAGAAAAACATGATGTGTCTCTGATTGAATGACATATGCAGGGAAGTCTTTGTACTGGACAAGATATTGCAGTGAAAAGGTTGTCAAAGAATTCAAAACAAGGTCTAGAAGAATTCAAGAATGAAGTTGTTCTGATTGCCAAACTTCAACACAGGAATCTTGTCAGGCTTTTAGGCTACTGCATTCAAGGGGAAGAAAGGATACTGGTTTATGAGTTTATGCCAAACAATAGCTTAGATTATTTTATTTTTGGTCTGTTTTTCTTGTCCATTTATCTTTGGATTGTTCTTGTTTCTGTTCCTTTATGTGTCTTTGCAGACCAGATTACAGATAATACCATTTATCTAACTTTTAAGGAAAAAGAGATTGTCAAGTACTATTGATGCTACTGCTGACAAATCATGAGATTTATAAGGGTAGCAATGGTTTGCAGATCAAAAGAGAAGTGCATTATTGCCATGGAAAAAGCGCTTTGGCATCATCATGGGAATTGCACGGGGACTTCTCTACCTTCATCAGGACTCTAGACTACATATAATTCACAGGGATTTGAAGACTAGCAATGTTTTGTTAGACCACAACTTAAATGCCGTTATTTCGGATTTTGGCTTAGCAAGAACATTTGGAGGAGATGAAGTTCAAGTAAAAACAAACAGAGTTGCTGGGACATAGTAAGTTGCACATAGTTCAACGTTGGTCCAATTGTCTTATTGTGAAATCATATAACTGACATGACTGATACTTCAAGCAGTGGCTATATGTCTCCAGAGTATGCAGTTGATGGAGAATTTTCAGTCAAATCTGATGTTTTTGCCTTTGGGGTGCTTATCTTAGAGATATTGAGTGGCAAGAAGAATAGGGGTTTTACTCATCCAGATCACCACCACAGCCTTCTAGGACATGTAAGTTGACTGACTGACAGTACTATCTTATGTCCTGCTCTTCTTGTTAATAATTAGTTAATTGTTGTGAAATTGACCTAGGCATGGTTGCTATGGAAGAAAGACAGGGGCTTAGAGCTAATAGATTCATGTCTGGAGAATTCATGGGTTCCATCACAAGTGCTAAGGTGTATTCAGTTGGGTCTACTTTGTGTTCAAAAGTTCCCAAAGGATAGGCCTGAAATGTCAAGTGTTGTATCCATGCTGTTAAATGAGAAAGACAAATTGCCTGAACCAAAACAACCTGGTTTCTTCATAGAAAGAAGACACAATTATGGGAGTGCAAAATCAAATAGAGAAGAATCTGTTTCAAACAATGAAGTAACCTTAACCGTGCAGGAAGGAAGATAGAAATTTAGCAGTAACTTTTAGTTGAGGAGAATTTCCTGTCGCAATATTTATTAGTAAATATTTCAGCATGTACTTGGTGGCTATAAAATTAGCTATAAGGTAACAAATGCTGTATATTTTCATACAAGACACTTATTATTATTTTTTTTAAAGATTCTGTTTTTCTGAATTGTGTGACAGCTATTGGTTTTTTTAAGAATTTTTTGCCATCAGTTGGGATTAAATATTATGAACGAAACCAAGTCTAACATGATTTGTCCAATGATTCTCCAATGGTAGCTGCATCGGTCTCTTCTTTGTGTACCCTTCAAAGTGAAGGTCAGTAGGAACCTGGAAAGTGACCCTAGGAACATGGAAGATGGTTTGATCCTAATCGAAGACAAGTATGTTTCCAGTCCTCCAGAAAAGTTGCAGTAAATCATTTAAAGTTATTGGAATCTGCTAAGTTCTAATTTTATAAGCACGTATACCTTCCACCATTTTCAGAATTCTTTAACCGCACCCAAGGACCCACTTTTAATTAAATGTGGAGATCAATTTCATGGGAGGAAAAACTAAAATCTTCGTTTTGGGATGAGAATCGACAATGTGATTAAAATATTTTTTTTATAGCCTTCAATTAGTTGGGGTTTGACAATGACCAGTGCAAAGAAGGAAACAGGAAAACTCTTTGGTCAAAGTTGGCGTGCTGTCACACGGTGTTTCACTTAGAATCAAGCTTCAAGACAGAGAGAGGTGCCTGCTAGCAGAAATATGGCAACCAGGAGAGTAGTTCCATCAATTCGCTTGTTTGTTTTGTCTTGCTTTTTCTTGAAGTTTTTCAATGGAACCGTTGCAGCCTCTGATACCCTTTTTCATGGACAAGTGATGAGAGACTCGGAGAGTGTTAGATCTGCTGGCAATACCTTTGAATTGGGATTCTTTTCCCCAGGGAGCTCAACAAAACGTTATGTGGGAATTTGGATGATCAATGTTCCATCAAAGGATATTGTCTGGGTTGCCAATAGAGATCATCCTTTCAGTGGTTCTTCTCAACCGGTTCTTATCATTAATGATGATGGATACCTTGTGATTGTGGGTAGCAGGATAACCTATAGAGTAAGTGATGATCCATCAAGCCAGAACGTTAGTGCTACACTGTTGGATTCAGGGAATTTGGTTTTAAGAGATGAAAACTTTGATGTACTATGGCAGAGCTTTGACTACCCTACAGATACATTTTTACCTGGGATGAAGCTTGGCTACAGCAGAAAGACTGGGAAAGTGTGGTCTTTAACATCGTGGGTAAATGAAGAAGACCCAAATATTGGGGATTTTGAGGTAAGAATGGATCGTTCAAAATCACATGAAGTCTTCCTCATGAGGGGTTCTGAAACATTGTGGAGCACTGGGGCTTGGGAAGGTGTACGTTTTTCTTCGATGCCTGAAATGAGATTGAACTACATCTTCAATTACAGCATATATAGCGATGAAAATGAAACATATTTTTCGTATGCTTTGTATGATCCTTCTATAATAACTAGATTCATCGTTAGTGTGTCTGGACAGCTGAAAGAATTTTCATGGCTGAACAGTTCCCAACAGTGGATGTTGTTTTGGGCTCAGCCAAGGGATTTGTGTGATGTTTTTAATTCTTGTGGTCCATTCAGCAGCTGCAGTAAGTATAGCAGTGAGAGCTGCCAGTGCTTAAGAGGTTTTTATTCCTCAGAGAAGAGGATAGGGCAAGGCCAGAATGGTTGGTGTACGAGGCGAATGGCCCTAAGTTGTGGGGCTGGAGACAAAGACAGGTTCTTCAGGATGGATGGTGTAAGATATCCTCTAAGTTCAACTGAGCAAAGCAATTCATCATATTCTTCCATATCAGGCCCTGAAGTTTCGAGTACAGATGCAAAAGCATGCGAAGTAGCTTGCTTGAACGACTGCAGTTGCACTGCATATGCCTATAACAAAAGCGGCCATTGCTTAAGATGGAACGGGGACATTCTAGATCTTCAACAACTTTCAGATAAGGATCCTAATGGCAAAACAATTTTTATCAAACTCTCAGCTTCTGAATTTGACAGCAGTGGAGGTACCTCTCTTTATTTGTTATTATGGTCGTATTCAATAGGAAATAGTCAATCAAAAATGGATAACTAAATGTCCAAAGTAGTTAATCCCCTAGGCTGATTCTTTCCCAGCTTGCTTCTCTTTCTGTGTAATCGGGTTCATCCCCTTTCATATGAAATATATGAAATTTATTTAACTTTCAAAAAAAAAATGTCCAAAGTAGTTAATATCTGGTAAATTGTTTTGATTCTTACTTTTCATATTTGATTTCTAGGAGCCAAAAAGTTTTGGTGGATTATTGTAATCGCTGTTGCTCTAGTGGTGCTTCTTCCTGCTTCCTACATTGTTTTTCAGTGGAGGAAAATTCTTAAAAACAAAGGTACTTTCATTTCCGATGAGTCCTTGTAAATGGATTTGTATATATGCTTGCTTTTTATGTGAATAGATGTACTTATATGTGCACACCTCTCTGTCCCAAAAAAAAAACAGGGGAGGCAGATACAAGCCAGGATATACTACTCTTTGATATGGAGATGAGCATAACTAGTAGCAGTGAGTTTTCTGGTTCTGATAAATTGGGAAAAGGGAAGAGGAAGGATGCTGCATTGCCATTGTTTAGCTTTGTTAGTATATCTGTAGCTACAGAAAACTTCTCCTTAGAGAATAAGCTAGGAGAGGGGGGATTTGGACCTGTTTACAAGGTATCATATCTATCATTTAAAAGCCCATTGCCAGCAGTTGAGTTCAAGTTACTAAGCTAAAATCTTCACTATTGACGATGCTGAAAGTTACCTATAAAATCCATGAAATTTCAATTGCAGGGAAAGCTATTAAATGGACAAGAAATAGCAGTGAAAAGGCTTTCAAAAAGGTCAGGACAAGGGCTAGAAGAGTTGAAAAACGAGACAATGCTTATAGCAAAGCTCCAGCATAGGAACCTTGTTAGACTATTGGGTTGCTGCCTAGAACAAGGCGAAAAGATATTGATCTATGAGTTCATGCCTAACAAAAGTTTGGATGCATTTCTTTTCGGTCTGTGATTCATGTGTCACGAAAGTTTACATGTTAACTAGCTTACAAGTAATATTTGTTCCAAAATCAATTAGCTTTGAAATGTGACATTCTGCACATTTGCAACAGACCCAAACAATCGAGGGTTACTGGACTGGAGAACACGCGTTTGCATAATTGAAGGGATCGCTCAAGGGATTCTGTATCTTCACCAATATTCCAGATTACGAATTATACATAGGGATCTGAAGGCAAGCAATATCCTGTTAGACAGCGACATGAACCCCAAAATATCTGATTTTGGCTTGGCAAGAATGTTTGGTGGTGATGAGCTGCAAGCAAATACTAATCGGATTGTAGGAACTTAGTAAGTGAAGTTCAAATCTCCATAACTTGCAATGTCACCTGCTTGTTGAGTCTCCTTCACTGAAGAATCTAATTGACTTTTGATGAAATATAGTGGTTACATGTCGCCTGAATATGCCCTGGAAGGTCTTTTCTCCATTAAATCTGATGTGTTCAGCTTCGGAGTGTTGCTCCTGGAGATAGTGAGTGGCAAGAAGAACACTGGCTTTTACCATAGCAACTCTCTTAACCTTCTTGGACATGTGAGTAACAAACTTTCTCCATTTTTCAAGTGTTTTATCCTGCTTGTTTTTCCTCCTTTTCTTTCTCTTCTCCCCCATGTAAATGATTTTGGCATTTAAACACAATCATTTTACTTTAGGCATGGGAACTGTGGAAAGGAGGTAGAGCTCTTGAGTTGATGGATCCTACGTTGGAAGAGCAAGTGTCATGTCCTGGGCTGCTCAGATACATTCATGTGGCTCTTCTCTGTGTTCAAGAAATTGCAGCTGATAGACCGACCATGTCCGAAGTAGTCTCGATGCTTACTAATGAGCTTACAGCTCTAAATTCTCCTAATGAGCCTGCTTTCTCAAATGCAAGAAGTGCCATAAACAATCCAAATCAGCATGCAAGCAGGCCTGAGCTATGTTCAGTCAATAACGTGACAGTTTCTTTGATGGAACCTCGATAGCTGCTTTCAATTACAGCTCAAATGCTCGGTTCCAATTCTTTTCTGTTTGAAGCTTCACTTTAGTAGCGGTGTGTCTATGTTAATCAAATAAAATTGACATATGATAGAGAGATAGAAAAACTCTATCTTTCTTTAGGTTTTCTTCTTGCTCCAGCAATTTTCTGCAAGTCTCGCACAAAGAAAAATTGTCATAAAAGACATTGAGAGAAAACTATCTTGTTACCATTTTGAAAAGTATTCCATACCTAGCTCACTTTATATTCGAGATTGAAAATTCTTGGAGAATATGTGGTAATTCAAATTGGTCGAGAATTCCAGCAATTGGCGTGGTGGTGAATTTATTACAATTCACTAGGGGAGAAACTAACACAGAAAAGGTAATATTCTTTTTTTTGATTTTTTTATATTGATGTATTATTTGATTTGCATGTTGTATGATTGTGAATTTTCATTTGTGTAAATTAGATAAATTGCTTCCATAACTGAAAAATTTTTTAAATTCATAAGTTACACAATCACAAGCATATACTAAGATCCCAATCCAACAACAAAGCCTATTGTTGCATGCAGATTTAATTTTTTTATATGTTTATGCATAGTTGGTACCTATACAAGATTTAATTATATTTGATGTGATCAACATATGATTGAATGCATAGATGAATGTTTAAGGTTTTTGTCATATTAATTATCCCATAATTGTTAAAAATTTACTTGTAAGCCTTTTTTTTTGGCTATTAATGGCCCATCATTGTCATGTTTTTTTTTTTTTTTTAATTTTTCTTAGATCTAATGTATTTAGAAAAAATTATGTGAATTATGTTTAATTATGTAATTGGGAGCGTACATGTAGAAGAACATCAAAGCTATGGAAAAAGAATTAAAATTTGGTTCTTGATTAATTTAGTTATGTTTATCAATTTTTGATTTGTTTTAGGTTTAATTGTTATTAAAAAAAAGAGTTTTTCAGGCTTACTTTTTTTTTTTTGAAATTAATATTATTTTTTCAAACTTTTTTATGACCAAGAACCTTGTCCCAAAACCCAAAAACCCAAGACAGATGTTGTATAGATGTCACACAAAAATTTCATAGGTTAAAAACCAAACCCCAAAAGTCTCAAGAGTTGGAAAAATACAACATAAGATGCCTCATAGACACAAAACCCCAAGAGTTGAGGAAAAAGAAAAGAAAAATTCATCACAAGTAGCTAGTAAGTGAAATTTGGTGTTATTTTCTTAGCAAACTCTTATCCTAGACTTATTTCGGTAATTTGGATATAACTTTCCTTTTGATACTGGTATATGTTTGTGATTACGTAGTGTATGAATTTAAAAAATTTTCTAAGTATAGAAGCGATTAATCTAATTACACAAGAAAAAATTCACAATCATACATCATGCAAATCAAATAATAATTGTATCAATATAAAAAAAATAAAAAGCAAGAGATATTGCTTACTTCATACTTAGAATATATTTGATTTTTCTCTCCTAGTAAATTGTAATAAATTCACCACCATACCAATTGTTGGAATTCTCGACTAGTTTGAATTATCACTTATTCTTAAAAAATCTTTCAATCTCGAATCTAGAGTGGTTTAAGTATAGAATAGTTTTCAAGATGGTAACTAAATAGTTTTCCCTTAATTTTTTCTATGGCAATTTGCATGAAGCTGGTAGAAAGTTGCTAATGTGAGCAAGAAGAAAAAAACTAGAGAGATATGGAGTTTGGCTATCTTCGGATTTTTGGTCAAAATCACATATTTATAATGTGATTTTCGATCTTATAAAAATAACAGAGATATTTCTCTCTTAAAATTTGTTTTGATTTAATTAATTAAAATTAACTTAATATTTTTTACTTACAATTATAATTAAATAATAATTTATTTATTTAATTATAATTACTAGTCCATGTCAAATTATGATTATTCTATTTTATTGTTATCCATTTTTAATTAAAAAAATTAATAATAAAATAAAAAAAATCCTAATCACATAAAGTAATATTATTATCTCATAATTGTAATTAATTATAAATAAAGAATTAACACTTTTAATTCTTATATTTATAATTAAATATCTTCCATTATTATTTTTATTTATAAGTCAATAATTATGTTAATAATTATTTTTCAAAATTATCCCATTGTTACTGAGATATTGTTGAAATTTATTTGATAAACACTCACCACCACAATCTGATCGAAGTTGTTTCGATGGCTTATCCAATTGTTTTTTAACTTTGGCTTTGAATTTTTAGAATTTTTTAAAAAAATTATTTTCTTTGTATTAAATACATAGAATCATATCTCGAGTAATCATGAATAAAAGTTATGAACCACTTATCCTTTTATCTTGATGTATATGTGCTTAGATACAATTCATGTTGGACTTGGTTTTGTTCATAATATTTAATCCCAACTGATAGCAAAAGAATCTTCAGAAAAACCAACAGCGGTGATAAACAGTTCAAAAAAACAGAATTAAACAAAAATAAGTGTTTTGTAAGAAAAGATAAAGTATATATTAGCTAATAGCTAATTTACATAGTTGCCAAATAAATGCTGAAATATTTAGAAATACGTATTGCAACAGGAAATTGTCCTCAACTAAAAGTTACTGCTAAATTTCTACCTTCCTTCCTGCACAGTTAAGGTTACTGCATTGTTTGAAGCAGATTCTACTGTTTTTGATTTTGCATCCCCATCATTGGGTCTCCTTTCTATGAAGAAACCAGGTTGTTTAGGTTCAGGTAATTTGTCTTTCTCATTTACCAGCATGGATACAACACATGACATTTCAGGCCTATCCTCTGGGAACTTTTGAGCACATAGTAAACTCAACTGAATACATCTTAGCACCTGAGCTGGAACACATGAATTCTCCAGACATGAATCTATTAGCTCTAGGGTCCTGTCTGTCTTCCATAGCAACCATGCCTGGTTCAATTGCATAACATTTATTTAGTTATTGACAAGAAGAGCAGGACATAAGATAGTAAGACATTATTGTTAGTCAGTCAACTTACATGTCCTAGAAGGTTATGGTGGTGATCTGGATGAGTAAAACACCTGTTCTTCTTGCCACTCAATATCTCTAACATAAGCACTCCAAAGGAGAAAACATCAGATTTGACTGAAAATTCTCCATCAACTGCATACTCTGGAGACATATAACCACTGCTTGAAGTATCAGTCATGTCAGTTATATGATTTCACAATAAGACAATTGGACCAATGTTGAACTATGTGCAACTTACTATGTCCCAGCAACTCTGTCTGTTTTTACTTGAACTTCATCTCCTCCAAATGTTCTTGCTAAGCCAAAATCCGAAATAACGGCATTTAAGTTGTGGTCTAGCAAAACATTGCTAGTCTTCAAATCCCTGTGAATTATATGTAGTCTAGAGTCCTGATGAAGGTAGAGAAGTCCCCGTGCAATTCCCATGATGATGCCAAAGCGCTTTTTCCATGGCAATAATGCACTTCTCTTTTGATCTGCAAACCATTGCTACCCTTATAAATCTCATGATTTGTCAGCAGTAGCATCAATAGTACTTGACAATCTCTTTTTCCTTAAAAGTTAGATAAATGGTATTATCTGTAATCTGGTCTGCAAAGACACATAAAGGAACAGCAACAAGAAAAATCCAAAGATAAATGGACAAGAAAAACAGACCAAAAATAAAATAATCTAAGCTATTGTTTGGCATAAACTCATAAACCAGTATCCTTTCTTCCCCTTGAATGCAGTAGCCTAAAAGCCTGACAAGATTCCTGTGTTGAAGTTTGGCAATCAAAACTACTTCATTCTTGAATTCTTCTAGACCTTGTTTTGAATTCTTTGACAACCTTTTCACTGCAATATCTTGTCCGGTACGTAGACTTCCCTGCATATGTCGTTAAATCACAGACACATCATGTTTTTCTTTATAGTACTTTATTACTTTTTGACAATTAAAAGAAAACCATGGATCATATTACCTTATAAACAGAGCCAAAGCCACCTGCTCCAACCAATTTTTCTGGAGAGAAGCCATCAGTAGCTGCAGTGAGAGTTTCCAGGTCAAAAAAGGGTACCTCTATGTCTTCCTTCTTCCATTCCATTCCTATGAACCAAGATAGTTGGCCTTTAAACAATAATGATATTGAGGCTTGCAAGAAATTATTAAGGATGGTTCAAAGAAATTAGAGGATGATGAGTATGCTATTACCTCTTTTGTTTTTTCTCTTCTTCCATATAATGCACCAGAGTACCAGGCATACAATCAAGATTCCAGCAATTACTGATACTATGATCACTGACAATCTCTTTGTCGTATTTGAATCACTGAACCCTTCTAGAACATTCAATAATATGGTTCGCCAGTATCAGAGGTAGATACGAGGAAAAGCAATTCGACTCTAAGAAAGCAAGCAGAGAAATTTTGGGAATTAAGTAGGTAATTGGGATTGGCCTTTGAAGAAGAGAAGGAAGAGGTCATCTGCAGGCTTGTGGAATCGGAGGCAGCTGATGCAAATAAGGAGCCTTGACCTGAGCAGAATCAGTAAGATTCAGGGGGTCTTCGTGGCTGTGGCGAGCTTGTGGAATGGTGCTGTCTTGATGTTTGGAGGGATGGAGTTGGATTCAGGAGGTGATGTTTTGTTTGGTGGAAGAATGTTGTGTGCCTTAGGTTTTCTCTCTTGGCTGTTTATGTTGTTTGAATTTGGTTTTGCATTTTGGTTGCGGATCTTTGTTTTGTGAGGCTGAATTAGTTGTATCTTAGGTAGCTTTTTCTTTTGTAATTCACGCCTATGTTGTCTTTTTCATTTTTTCTGAGCCTTCATGGCCGAACAGCTGCTAATAGCTTGGGGAGTGGCTGTCTTTTTTTAATTGTTCAGGCCTTTTTACTCAAGCCGGTTCTGTATGCTGTTGGGAGTCTCAAGCCGATCAGGCCACAGACTTGCTTCGCATACCGGCTGGATGGTTAATAAATTCACTTTTCAAAAAAAAAAAATGATAAAATTTGATCATTTTGTTGAACAGTTTCTTGTTTTACATATACATAAATCAGAGCTGTGCTTTCTACTTTTTCAATTCTATCACAAACCAATCCAACAGTATTTCATAAACACTGTACAATATTTCATAAAGATAAAACTAATAACCTTCTTGCATGTACCTTTATCCTTGCAATCTGTGACACCAATAACTAATATAAGAACAATGTCATAAAGCTGCACTTACCAATTTCAGAAGCGCGCAGCCGTATATAGATATCTTGGCCTCTATTCTCTTCAGTGAAACCTTTAATGTCAACTAGATTCCCGAACCACAGCAAACAGCCATGTCCTTTGCCAGTAATGTTTGAATTAGCATAAGCTGTGCAAGAACAGTTCTTCAAGCACTCTTTCTTGCAGTCTTCTGTGCTCATAGTCTTATTCAGCCAGAACTCCAACAAGTCAGGCGATTTAACCCTTGAAATTTTTAAAAATCCATCTCCGTTCTGGCAGATTAGTGGCATTCGCCTTCTGCATCCACTGGACCAGTTAAGCAGTTCCCATTCTGCTGGTGCTGTAGGTGTAAACCCGTTGAAACACTCACAAATTGGTTCTTTCTGAACTGTGCAGATGCTATTGGCTCCACATCGCCCATAACTGTCACAAACATCATTTGGTTCGGTGTAGATTATGGCCCATTCTGTGGTTACATTATTGAACACATGGTAGTGAAGTAGACCAGAATTATCAAGGCTTATCATCCTATCAACCGAGTGGGCTTCAGGTTGATACATATACTCCAATTCATCCTTGTTGAATACTAACTTGAGAGTAAAATATGGGTCAGAGAATGGAAGAATTCCACTGAACCGAAGTCCATTCCAGGACCCAGTTCGGAACCTTCTGACTGATCCCATGCCTACAACCACTTGAGGTAACTCAGGAATTTCAATTCTACAAGTATAGTTCCCTAGAGACGGATCATCCAGGCTTTTCCATGACGTCAAACCTTTGTTGAAGCCATCGTTGATCTTCATGCCGGGTAACCAGGTATTGGATGGATAGTCAAAGCTTTGCCATAGGTAACTTTCAGAAGAATCAGAGCTCACCATGGCATCGTCTTTAACAATAAAGTTTCCAGAATCTAAGAGCTGTGCGATAGGACTTTCCGCCACTTTGGTTGTATTTGAAGACCAAATAACACTATTTGTTTGGTTGGAAAGAACTAGTCCAGTTTTGGTAACAGTTAGAAAACCATGTGAACCAGTTATCGGGTTGTTTCTGTTTGCAACCCAAGAAACGGTCTCTGGGGTTTGCTTGTACCATATCCCCAAGTACCTGTTCTTGGAATTGCCAGGAGAAAAGAAGCCTAGCTCAAAGCTTTGGCCTGAGGAGACTAAAGTCTCACCATCACTCATATACTGTGTTTCAAGTAAGGTATCTAAAGCAATGGAAAAACGAAAGATTTCTGAAAGAGAAATCAAGGCACAAAAGCAGTGGAAGAATTGATGAGCCTCCATTATAATTTCCAGTGGGAAGAAGTTAGTTAATGATCAGATTCTTGGGAATAATGCAACCCAATGTTTGATTGTGAAGTGGTTATATCATAAGCAAAAAATTAATTAATATCCAAGTTCCTAAAGAAATTGTCAAAGGGCTTTTATGATTAAGCAAATATATAACTTTCATTTTCTGTCATGACTTATTAGTCCACCAAAAATCAAAAAATCTGAAAAAAAGATTCTTAAGAAGTAATTTTGCACAAACTAAAGCACTCTTAAGTCCAACTAGTCATGGAGGAGGATTCTACTAAATCTTTTTTTGTAGTAAAAAAATTTCCGATATTAGAGTGAAAATATGTAATTTTTAACACGAATAAAGAATTATATTTAAGATAATCTTAATGAAAAGTTATGAGCTCACCGATTGAGATAACTCTTTGATTTGGTAAACTATCATTTATTTGAAATAATTTTTCTTTTCTTCATGGGATTAGCATTGAAAATGTTTACAGTAATTAAATAATACTTGGTTAAATTTTTGCATGATTAGACGATGTTCAAGCCCTGAAGGAAAACATCAACAGTCAAATTTATACAGAGCAGTAAAGTCTCATCACAAGAAGCTGCTAAATTGCTTTGACTTCCATCATGTTATGACTCTTATAACTGTTCTTACAAGTCATCCAAAACGCAAAGTTTTCAATTGGGTTATCCTGATTACCTTCCTAGAGCCACACATTCTGATTAACTTGTATCATTCATCTGGTTTACGTGGTAGACAATTCATCTGATTGAATGGCCTCATTTTACTTGCTTACTAAGTTTTAGACTTTCATAATATAATACTGCATTGAAATGGCAGCATATTGAAACAAAATAACTTACTCTTGTATTCTTAAACCGAGACATAATACGATTATATTCCTTTGAAGTAATACGAAGTCATCTATCTATCCTTTGTACAAAAAAATCGCTCAATCAAAGTCACATTGACAATTTTACGAGTCATATTCGTATAAATAAATGATTACAATCTAATCCAAAATGTTCAAGAGATATAAATTAAATAAAAAAAAATTTAAGTATGGATTACAAATAATAAGAGTCTCAATGAATAAATAAACTATTACAACCCATTTAAAGTCTCAAAGATAATAAATTAAATAAAATAGAAACTTAAATATTGATTACGTAATAATTAAGATTCCAAATTTTATGGAATTGAATTTGGAAACATTAGTTTATGAAACTAACTAGCTTGGTATGTGTAATGCCCCCTCACAGAGTATTTATAATAAAAGCATTTAAATTTATTAAGCTCTAGCTTATAAAGATAATAAGTAAATATTGTTTTAGCATTTTATCTATTTGCAGTTATGATCATGAATGCCTTAATAATTAGAAAGTAGATGAAAGGGTTTTTAAATAACTGAAGAAGTTTAAGTAAAATCAGTTTCATAATTAGTGGTCAGTTTACTTGTTTAAAATAGTGGGGTTAGGCCGAGTATATGAACAGACAAGAACTCACATAAGGTTATTTAACGAACTCAATCACTAGGCAGTCAGAAGAACTTAATACCAGGGAAGAAGAAAGACAAAGGAAAGGGAAGGAAATTGCAGATTAAGGTATGTTTTGGGTACAAAAATTCTAAAACAGTTATACTTTATTATCTTTTTATTTAAATCCGGCACCTTTCCGATGACTTTCCGACAGCATGATGGGTACCAATGGAAAGGTCTTGAAAAGATCTTTCCAATGGTTTTTGTAGCATCTCGTTTAGCCTCGTGGTTAGTAAAATATGAATTTTTGAAGTTAATTAGGAACTTGGTTTGAACAGTTTGATAACCCAACTTTGGGTCATTGGAACTCTATATTCCGGTAACATTTTTGGTCGTTTCTTTGAGGGTTTTTGTAGTATGAAATGAGATGTTTAATTTGGCATCAATGGCTTGGTTAGAGACTTCTTGTGTTAAGAGAATTAAAGTGTCAAAATAGGTTCATTGATACTGAAAACCTAGAAATTTGGGTATTTTTGTGATGATTTCAAGAATCTTGGCTTTCGAAACTTAGGAATTTTGTATTCTTTTTAATCAAAACAAACTCTGGTGTTATAGTATGATATGAATAATTCATATTGGTGTTGATTTTATCATTGGAAGTAATTCGGGTTGAAAGTTACAAGGACTTGAAGTAAGCCGAATGACCATCAGATTCTGGAAATTCCAGAAAATGGAAAACTCTTCTTAAATTTGTTTTAAAATTTAATTTTAATTAATATGTGATAAATTCTGTTGTAAACTTCTTAAATATTGAATATGTGATTTCTACTATATTTTTATAGCAAAAGTATGTATCTTTATATTTTATTAATTTATTTATTAAATTAGTAGATTTCTGTAAAATAAAAAAAAGTTAAAAAAATTTATAAAAATGATTTTTATGAGTGAAATTAGTGAAATCTCTTATCTGAAATTAAAATCCTTACTGATTTTATAATTTAAGTTAATTCTCAACCTTATTGAAAATTTTGTTTAAACTCAAAAAAATATATATAATAAAATATTACCTTCTTAATCGAAGATGTTCCTACATTATAATAGAAGTCGCTACATACCCTAAATGTTTAAGATGGTCAATGGAAAGTCGCCTTGTAGAATATGTTTGCAAATTCAGTTCTGATTTTGTATGTGTTTCTTCAAATGTTAAGATACTAGGAGGATTTTCAGAGTTGTTACAAAAAAGTGAAATTAATAAGATCAGGTAAGTAACTGATATTCCTTCGCTGTTTTCATACCCTAAAATTAGCTTCAATGTGCATTTGTATTTAAGATACGATATTTTGTCCTATGATTTATTAAAATTGGATTGAGCATGCAAATGTATATGTATATGAGTTTTATATGTTGGATTTAGAATATGATTTATGCAAAGCGTGATTTCTTATTTCGAAATTTGTGTATGACTTTGTATAAAGTACGCATATATGTTTTCGTAAATATAATCATAAATATTTAGTATGAAACGAATATGCTTTTGAGGTGTATGAGATATGCTTAAGAAAATTTGATATATTGTTTTATGAAATTCGGGTAATCTAAAAATAAATATTTCTGTTTTGTCTCCTAGTATGACTATGCTCTGATCCTACCAATAGGGGTTAAATGTTGGCCGTGTCGACATGTATTCTGTGATTAGAGATTGATCTCCTAACCGCACCACCGGTTACAGAATAGTGATATTTGTGATATTTGTTCAGTGCAGCCAATGGTTGCTTTTGATATATTTCTGACCCATGCCACCGGGGTTAATTGTGGTTCCATTTCTGTCAAATGCCACAGGGGTTAAGTGAAATCGTAGCATGTTACAGGAGACCACTAAAAATCCAAATATCTGTGATATATGTTTGCTCAGTATCTGCCAGTAAAAATTTTAGAATATATGATTCTGAATAAGATTACCCAATATTTTACTTCGATAATTATATTAATGACATTTTGGCCTAAATGTTTTAAGCATGCTTAATTCGACTGAAGGGATATTAGTTACTTGCTGAGTAGTTGGACTCACTCTTTCCTTCACATTTTTTTCAGGTTGTGATTTGGTCAAACACGTGGGAAACTTTGAGGAGTGACGTTTCGTAGGCTAGCGTGTGGTGTTAGATTTCTTCAGGATTTTTTTTTAAAATGTTACAAACCTTTTTGCTATCTTAATTTGTTTATTCAGGATTTTATCTCAATATGTTAATTTTGAGAATTATTGTGTTTCATAAACATATTTGACTCATTTTAGTTAGTTGGTTAAGATATCTGTTATGAGCCTTGTATGCCTATAAGATTACCTCTTACAGGTATGCGGCGTTTGTCATGTCTCGAGTCTGGGGCGTGACAGATTTAGTGGTATCAGAGCCCAGGTTGGGCGTAATTATATTGTTTTGACATTATGCAAGATATGAGAGATGGGTAGAAGAAATAGGATTGGGACGTATTTCTCTATTCATGTTTGTTATACTTTTATGGTTGCTTTATGTTATTGTAAAAAAAAATGCTAATGTTAATTTTCCTGGTTATGAAAAAAAATCAGTATGCCTCATCGTCGAGACCGCGAGCCTAATCTCGTTGAACTTGTGGTTGGTGCTAGAGTTGTTGGTGCTAGAGGTTCTCATCCTGAGAGATCTCAAAACCCTCCAAACCAAAATCAAGATGACATTGAGACATCACATGCTCAAATGGCTGACGAAATTAGTCAACCTCCTGCTAACCCGATAGAGGGGACACAAGGTGTTGCAATTGGAAATGATGATAGGGTGCTAAACTTGATACAGGAGGTAGCTGGTTTGGTTAGAGAGCAACGACAACGTCTACAACCAGTCCAACACATTGACAATTCTTCTGAGTGGAAAGCCTTGGGTGAGTTTAAGAAGATAGCCCCTCTTCCTTTTAAGGGTTCCACAAACCTGGATGATGCAGAATTATGGATTGAGGAGATGGAGAAAGCGTTTGATGCCATGCGTTTCAGTGATTAAGACAAGGTTAGATTTGCAGTCTATCTACTGCAAGGAAGTGCACATAATTGGTGGAAAGGAGTAGCGCACACTCATGAGAATGACCCTGAGTTCTTCAACTGGAAAAATTTTCACATGCCTTTTATGCCAAGTATTTTCCACGGAGTAAGTTGCTACAGTTGGAGAAGGAGTTCCTTAATCTGATTCAAGGCCGTATGACGGTGGATGACTATGAGGCGGAGTTTGATCGGTGATCTAAGTTTGCCACTGCTTTAGTTTCTGACGATGAAAGTAGGGCTAGGAGGTTCGAAAACAGTTTGAATGCTTACATCCGTAGAGGCTTAGTTGCATTGTATTTGATCAGTTACAATGAAGTGGTTGGTAGGGCGAAATCCTTAGATGCTATATGGAGAGAGACTCAGGAGGTAAGAAGGGATTTTCAGAAAAAGAGGGACAGAGATTCAAACTTTCGAGGTAAGAGAGTTTTTAGTAGTCCTTCTAAATTTCAAGCTACTGAAAAGTCTCGAGCTTCTGTTACTTTTAAGGATAGACTTCTTCCTCGGGGAACTCAATCGTACCATGGCAAGACATCCCAACAGGGACCTAGGTGTTCAGTGTGTGGTGGAGGACATCGAGCTGCTGAATGTAGGCGTGTTACTGGTGCTTGCTTTAGATGTGGACAACATGGCCATCGTATTGTTGATTGTCCTTCAGTCATTCAAGAATCTCAATCTGTGCAGAGGCCACAAAACTCTCAAACCTTTGAAACTGCAACGCGAAGGACTCAGCCTACTCATGTTGTTCAGACTACGCAAGCACTTTCTATTGGACATCAAAATGTGGGAAGACCTTGTACCTAGGGGCGTGCTTACAGTATCACTCAGTTAGATGCAGAGGCATTCAACACTGTTGTCTCAGGTACACCATCAGTCGCCTCAACTTTTGCTCATGTGTTGTTTGATACCGGTGCATCCCATTCTTTTGTATCTACTACATTTGTTCGAAAGTTTGCTTTACCTTGTATGCCTCTGGATTATGATCTATGCGTAGACACTCCAGTTAGAGGAGAAATTATCTCAAATCAAATTTGTAGGATGTGTGTGGTAAGGATTGATGATAGGGAGTTGCTTGCAGATCTTTATGTTTTAGATATGCAAGATTTTGATGTAATTCTGGGGATGGATTGGTTAGCTGCAAATTTTGCTAAAGTTAATTGTCGAGGAAAAATGGTGGACTTTGCGATTCTTGGGGAAACAACTTTTTGTTTTTGTAGTAGTGGTACTTATACTTCTTTGAGAGTTATCTCTGCTTTGAAAGCTAGGCGATTGCTTACTAGTGGTTGTAGAGGATTTTT
Source organism: Theobroma grandiflorum (assembly GCA_036013995.1). NCBI lineage: Eukaryota > Viridiplantae > Streptophyta > Magnoliopsida > Malvales > Malvaceae > Theobroma > Theobroma grandiflorum. Next base: position 31,577,375 of record CP142133.1, read on the forward strand.
GGCAACTGTTACAAACACTAGAATGAAGGAGTTGATAATTGAAGAGATTCCTATTGTGAGAGAATTTCCTGATGTTTTTCCTGAAGATTTACCTGGTTTACCTCCTGATAGGGAGATTGAATTCTCTATTGATTTGGTTCCAGGAACTGGTCCCATTTCTAAAGCTCCTTATAGAATGGCTTCTGCAAAATTAAAGGAGTTGAAAGAGCAGTTACAAGAACTTCTTGATAAGGGCTTTATTAGGCCTAGTGTATCTCCGTGGGGAGCGCTAGTGTTATTTGTGAAGAAAAAGGATGGGAGTATGAGGTTGTGCATTGATTATCGGGAGTTAAATAAGACAACCGTGAAGAATAGGTATCTTTTGCCTCGTATAGATGACTAATTTGATCAACTAAAGGGCGCTCAAGTGTTTTCCAAAATTGATCTTCGATCTGGTTATCACCAATTGAAGGTGAGAGTGGAAAATGTTCCTAAAACTGCTTTTCGTACTCGATATGGGCATTATGAGTTCCTTGTTATGCTTTTTGGGTTAACAAATGCTCTAGCTGCTTTTATGGACTTGATGAAAAGGGTTTTTAAACCTTATTTGGATAAGTTTGTAGTTGTTTTTATTGATGTATTCTGGTGTATTCTCCTAGCACAACAGATCATGAAGAGCATCTGGGGATTGTTTTGGAGACTTTGAGGTAGAAGTAATTGTTTGCTAAATTGAAGAAATGTGAATTTTGGCTTTCTAGTGTTGCTTTCCTTGGGCATGTGGTGTCAAAGGATGTGATTTCGGTGGATACAAAGAAAGTTGAAGCAGTGGTGAATTGGAAAAGACCGAATAATGTTTCTGAGATTCGCAGTTTTCTAGGTTTAGCAGGATACTATAAACGATTTGTGAAGGACTTTTCTCGTATTGCCTTACCTTTGACTAGATTGATACGAAAAGGGATTCGCTTTGAGTGGACGAATGATTGTGAAAAGAGCTTTGAGGAGTTAAAGAAAAGATTAGTATCCGCTCTTATACTTACCGTACCTACCAGTGGTAAGGGATTTGTTGTTTATAGTGATGCTTCCAAAAAGAGACTTAGGTGTGTTCTCATGCAGGATGATAAGGTGATTGCTTATGCATCTAGGCAGTTGAAACCTTATGAGGAGAATTATTCTACTCATGATTTGGAGTTGGCAGTAGTGGTTCTCGCCTTAAAGATTTGGCGACATTATTTGTATGGTGAGTCGTGTGAGGTCTTTACAGATCATAAAAGTTTGAAGTATCTTTTCACGCAGAAGAAGTTGAATATGCGACAGAGAAGATGGTTAGAATTGTTGAAGGATTATGACTTGACCATCAGTTATCACCCAGGGAAGGCAAACAGAGTTGCTGATGCTTTAAGTAGGAAGATTTCTAGAAATATGGCTGCAATGATTACTTCCCAAAGACAGATTTTAGAAGACTTGCGGAGGATGGATATTGGTGTACGTATGCATGGTTCTAGGGCATTATTAGCTAACATACAAGTACAGCCAACTTTAATTCACCGAATTAAGACAGCCCAAGCAGATGATCTTCGACTTCAGCATATTAAACTTGAGGTTGAATCTGGTTTGAAACCAGACTTTAGAATCCATGATGATGGCTCTTTGAGGTTTGGTGATATAATTTGTGTTCCCAATGATGCAGAATTGAAGAGAGAAATTTTGGAGGAAGCTCATTATAGTAATTATACAATCCATCTTGGAGGTACTAAGATGTATAGAGATTTGAAGAACACTTTTTGGTGGAACAATATGAAAAGGGAGATTGCACAGTTTGTAGCCAAATGTTTAACATGTCAGCAAGTCAAGACTGAACATCAAAGGCCAGCAGGGTTGTTGCAACCCCTCCCGATTCCAGAATGGAAATAGGAACGAATTATTATGGACTTTATATCTGGCTTACCAAGAACCCCGAAAGGAAATGATGGCATATGGGTGATTGTTGATAGATTAACAAAGTCTGCTCACTTTTTGGCTATTCGTACTGGAATGTCATTGGAAAAGTTAGCGGAGTTATATGTGGATCAGATTGTGAGGTTACATGGGGTGCCAGTGTCCATTGTATCTGATCGAGATTCTCGATTTGTGGCGAAATTTTGAGAGAGTCTGCATAAAGCTTTGGGTACCAGACTTGATTTTAGTACTGCTTTTCATCCCCAAACAGATAGTCAGTCCGAGAGAACTAATCAAATTCTTGAGGACATGGCAAGAGCTTGTGCCATGGATTTTGGAGGTTCTTGGGATCGACACTTGTCATGTGCGGAATTTGCTTATAGTAATAGCTATCAATCTAGTATCCAAATGGCTCCATTCGAAGCTTTGTATGGTAGGAAGTGCAGGTCACCTCTATGTTGGGATCATATGGGTGAAAGACAGTTGTTGGGTCCAGATCTGATTCAACAAGCAGTTGAGAAGGTTTAATTAATCAGGGGACATCTTCGTATGGCTCAAAGTAGACAGAAAAGTTATGCAGACAATAGAAGAAGGAAGTTAGAATTTGAGGTTGGAGATCATGTTTTCTTGCGAGTTTCACCTACTAGAGGAGTAATGCGATTTGGGATTCGAGGAAAACTTAGTCCTCGTTATGTGGGTCCGTTTGAGATTTTGGACAGGGTTGGTGATGTGGCTTATAGACTAGCACTTCCACCTGCTCTATCAGGGGTGCATAATGTGTTTCATGTTTCTTTATTGAGAAAATATGTTCCAGATCCTAGTCATGTAGTAGAGTTAGCTCCTCTGAGACTTAGAGAAGATTCGTCCTATGATGAGCATCCTGTACGTATTGTGGATAGAAAGGAGCAAGTTCTAAGGAGGCGGACTATTCCTTATGTTAAGGTTCAATGGAGTAATCATACAGAACGAGAAGCGACTTGAGATTTGGAAGAAAATATCAAAGAGAAGTATCCCCATCTTTTTGAGGACCAAGGTAAGAGTTTAAGGGACTAAACTCCTTTTAAGGAGTGGAGGATGTAATACCCCTCACATAGTTTTTATAATAAAAGCATTTAAATTTATTAAGCTATAGTTTATAAAGATAATAAGTAAATATTGTTTTAGCATTTTATCTATTTGCAGTTATGATCATGGATGCCTTAATAATTAGGAAGTAGATGAAGGGGTTTTTAAATAACTGAAGAAGTTTAAGTAAAATCAATTTCATAATTAGTGGTCAGTTTACTTGTTTAAAATAGTGGGGTTAGGCAGAGTATATGAACAGACAAGAACTCACATAAGGTTATTCAACAGACTCAATCACTAGGCAGTCAGAAGAACTTAATACCAGGGAAGAAGAAAGACAAAGGAAAGGGAAGGAAATTGCAGATTAAGGTATGTTTTGGGTACAAAAATCCTAAAATAGTTATACTTTATTATCTTTTTATTTAAATCCGGCACCTTTCCGATGACTTTCCGGTAGCATGATGGGTACCAATGGAAAGGTCTTGAAAAGATCTTTCCAATGGTTTTTGTAGCATCTCGTTTAGCCTCGTGGTTAGGAAGATATGAATTGTTGAAGTTAATTAGGAACCTGGTTTTTAATAGTTTGATAACCCAAATTTGGGTAACCGGAACTCTATATTCCGGTAACATTTTTGGTCGTTTCTTTGAGGGTTTTTGTAGTATAAAATGAGATGTTTAATTTGGCATCAATGGCTTGGTTAGAGACTTCTTGTGTTAAGAGAATTAAAGCGTCAAAGTAGGTTCGTTGATACTGAAAACCCAGAAATCTGGATATTTTTGTGATGATTTCAAGAATCTTGGCTTTCGAAACTTAGGAATTTTTTATTCTTTTTAATCAAAAAAAACTTTGGTGTTATAGTATGATATGAATACTTCATATTGGTGTTGCTTTTATCACTAGAAGTAATTCGGGTTGAAAGTTACAAGGGCTTGAAGTAAGCCAAATGACCATCAGATTCTGAAAATTCTAGAAAATGGAAAACTCTTCTTAAATTTGTTTTAAAATTTAATTTTAATTAATATGTGATAAATTCTGTTGTAAACTTCTTAAATATTGAATATGTGATTTCTACTATATTTTTATAGCAAAAGTGTGTATCTTTATATTTTATTAATTTATTTATTAAATTAGTAGATTCAGTAAAATAAAAAAAAGTTATAAAAAAATTTATAAAAATGATTTTTATGAGTGAAATTAGTGAAATCTCTTATCTGAAATTAAAATCCTTACTGATTTTATAATTTAAGTTAATTCTCAACCTTATTGAAAATTTTGTTTAAACTCAAAAATATATATATATAATAAAATATTACTTTCTTAATTGAAGATGTTCCTACATTATAATAGAAGTCGCTACATACCCTAAATGCTTAGGATGGTTAATGGAAAGTCGCCTTGTAGAATATGTTTGCAAATTCAGTTCTGATTTTGTATGTGTTTCTTCAAATGTTAGGATACTAGGATGATTTTCAGAGTTGTTACAAAAAAGTGAAATTAACAAGATCAGGTAAGTGACTGATATCCCTTCGCTGTTTTCATACCCTAAAATTAGCTTCAATGTGAATTTTTATATGAGATACGATATTTTGTCCTATGATTTATTAAAATTGGATTGAGCATGCAAATGTATATGTATATGAGTTTTATATGTCGGATTTAGAATATGGTTTATGCAAAGTGTGATTTTATATTTCGAAATTTGTGTATGACTTTGTATAAAGTATGCATATATGTTTTCGTGAATATAATCATAAATATTTAGTATGAAACGAATATTCTTTTGAGGTGTATGAGATATGCTTAAGAAAATTTGATATACTGTTTTATGAAATTCGAGTAATCTAAAAATAAATATTTCTGTTTTGTCTCCTAGTATGGTTATGCTCTGACCCTACCAATGGGGGTTAAATGTTGGCCGTGTCGACATGTATTCTGTGATTAGAGATTGATCTCCTAACTGCACCACCGGTTACAGAATAGTGGTATTTGTGATATCTGTTCAGTGCAGCCAATGGTTGCTTTTGATATATTTCTGACCCGTGCCACCGGGATTAATTGTGGTTCCATTTCGAACCTATGCCACAGGGGTTAAGTGTGGTCGTAGCATGTTACAGGAGACTACTAAAAATTCAAATATCTGTGATATATGTTTGCTCAGTATCTGAAAGTAAAAATTTTAGAATATATTATTCTGAATAAGATTACCCAATATTTTGCTTCGATAATTATATTAATGACATTTTGGCCTAAATGTTTTAAGCATGCTTAATTCAACTGAAGGGATGTTAGTTACTTGCTGAGTAGTTGGACTCACTCTTTCCTTCACATTTTTTTCAAGTTGTGATTTGGTCAAACAAGTGGAAAACTTTGGAGAGTGACGTTTCGTAGGCTAGCGTGTGGTGTTAGATTTCTTCAAGATTTTTTTTTAAATGTTACAAACCTTTTTGCTATCTTAATTTGTTTATTCAGGATTTTATCTCAATATGTTAACTTTGAAAATTATTGTGTTTCATAAACATATTTGACTCATTTTAGTTAGTTGGTTAAGATATCTGTTATGAGCCTTGCATGCCTATAAGATTACCTCTTACAGGTATGCGGCGTCTGTCATGTCTCGGGTTTGGGGCGTGACAGTATGAGCATCTATGTTGTGGTAGTGAGATTTTAATCTTGTCGAGTGGGATTTAATTGCGATTATAATATGTGATCTTGATGAAAATATCAAATATTGGAATAGTTGAGATTGTAACAATCCATCTCATACAAGGCTTTTTGAGAGGATCACGTGATTTAACTTTAAAAAGTTACTAAACTAGAGCTACTTGGGCTCGAGTCTTTACGTTGATGGTTTCTTGGACATAAATGCTAAAGTATAATCAATAAATTGTGCAACAAGATATAATATTTTTTTTTAAAAAAAATTACTGCCAAATTTCTATCTTCCTCCCTCCATTGTAGTAGTCACTACATTTACACTATCCGATTCTTCCTTTCTTGATGGTGTGTTTGCTTTGGAACATGTATCTGTGAAGAATCCTGGCTCTTTAGGATGAGGCAACATTGCTTCTTCATTTGCCAACATAAAATTTACAGATGACATCGTTGGCCTGTCTTTGGGGAAATTTTGAACACATAATAATCCCACTTGAATACATCTAAGAACTTGAGATTCAACAACAGAATCATCCAAACAGGTATCTGCCAGCTCCATGGCCCTGCCTTCATTCCACAGCAACCATGCCTAGAATAATAGTCATGAGATAAGCTGCAATGAAAGAGAACAAAAAGGCTACAAAATCATTCGGTACACTTACATGGCCCGATAGGCTATGGTGGTGATCAGGATGATGGAAACTTCTATTCTTTTGGCCGCTTATTATCTCTAGTAGAAGTACACCGAAGCTGAAAACATCCGACTTGGCTGAAAATTTTCCATTAACTGCATACTCTGGAGACATATATCCACTGCATGGACATATCAGGAGTAAGTCCTTTGGATTAATGCGAAAAGGCTATGATTACAAATGATTGAACTTACAATGTTCCAATAACTCTCTTAGTTTCTGATACTTTGTCATCCCCTTCAAAAGTTCTTGCCAAGCCAAAGTCTGAAATTTTGGGGTTCATATCACTATCTAGCAGAATATTGCTAGCTTTGAGATCTCTGTGAATAATTTTGAGCTTAGAGTCTTGGTGTAGATACAGAAGTCCTCTCACAATCTGCAAAACAATGTCAAAGCGCTTCTGCCATGTCAACAGTACTCTCCTGTCATGATCTGCACACCATTTCCATGACTTCAAATTAGGGCTTTCCAACGCTATTTGAGCTTATTGTACTTGGGATTGAGTAATCAAATATTATGTAATGATAGGATGCATGAAATAGTGAAGAAATCAAACCGAAGATAAAATAATCCAAGCTTTTGTTGGGCATGTATTCATAGATTAAAAGCCTTTCTTCTCCCTGTATGCAGCTGCCATGGAGCCCGACCAGATTTCTGTGCTGAAGTTTGGCAATTAAAACTGCTTCATTCCTAAACTCTTCAGCACCTTGTCCTGAATTCTTTGACATCCTCTTTACAGCAATTTCTTTTCCTGTCGGAAGGATGCCCTGCAAATTGCTTATACAGAATTTACAACTTACAACTCTTGGATTTCAAGATGCAAAAACTCGCTGAAACTTTTCTGCCTATTGGATGACAAGAAGTAATGAGCCTTACCTTGTAAACAGGTCCAAATCCCCCAATTCCTATTAAATTTTCCTGGGAGAAACTATTGGTAGCAGTAGCAATGGAAACCAAATCAAACAAAGGCACTTCTACATTCTCCTTGCATCTCTCTTGGCCTATTCTGACACTTTAGCCTCTAAGAATGAACATATTTGAAAATTATTGATGATGATTCGGTAATGTAATGTGCATTTTTCTTACCTCCTTTCCATGTTTTCTTCGTAATGTAGGAGAACAGAGCGGCCAAGATATTCATGCCAGGAATGACTGAAAGCAGTTTGGTGGTCTTTGTTCTTTTCTTGTCATTTAAAGCATAGCCAGATACTGAAACTGACAAATGTCCAAGAAAATCATCTGGCTTTTTGGTTGAAATTTTGAAGAAAAGAAAATCATAAAACAAAAGAGCAAAGTCAAACACATATGCTTACCTCTTTTCCATTTTTTCCTGAGGACAAAGCAGGACACCAAGCCCAACACAATCATTCCAGAAATGATTGAAGCTGCTAGGATGATCTTTAATCGTTTCTTTTCTTTTGAAGCACCAACTGATCCTGAAAGAGATAACATCAAGTCAAGCCAATAATTTTCCTAAACTAAATGAACCTTTTCAATTTTTTTTTCAACAATACTAATGGGTAACATAGGAACCTTTGCCAAAGCATTCTTTAGGCCTAACACCTTTATTAAAGAAATTTCTTTCCTTTATACAGAGTTACAAGTCAGCGTTTATTTTAGTTTCCACCAGTAACTGTGGCAGGGCAATAGTCTGATGTAAATTTTCCAATGTAACATGCTTTTGGGGGTTTATCAAGCTGATTCAACATATTGGTTTCTACAATAAGGCAAATGATTAGAGTTCATGTTGCAGACACCAGTTTATTATCAGGACCAAGGCTGTTTGCAGATGAAATTATGCAACAAAACAATGTGAAAACAAATTTAAAAAAAAAAAATTGAAAACAATGATGAACATTATAGTTCTCCTAGTTTACTTACCTAGTTCTGAAGATGGCACTCTTACATAGATATCCGGTCCCCTGTCTTTTCCTGATCGGTCTTCCATATCAATCAGGTCACCATACCACATCAAGCAGCCCTTCTCATGTCCATCTAAGATTGCGCTTGCATAAGCACTACAAGAGCAGTTTTGCACGCACTCCACCTCACATTCCTTAAGATTCATACTCTCATTGAACTTGAAATCTATGAAGTCAGGCAATTTCATCCAAACAAGTCTTAGAAACCCTTCTCCTTTTTGACAATCTGATGGCCTCTTTTTTACACACCTTGTAGACCAACCATGATTACTTGCATCCAGTCCCTCTGAGTCAGGTATGAACCCTTTCAGGCACTCACAAACTGGTGTCTTGTTGATGCTGCAAATTCCATTTGCACCACATTGGCCATATTGGCCGCATTGGTCATATGGTGATACGGTGACATCACCCCATTCAGTGCGCCTCTCATTCCATATAACACGGTGCATGGAACCTGACTGGTTTAAGGTGAATCGCATAATAATTGGGTTGTTGTAAGGCTCATACATATAGTAGATCTCATCCTCACTATGCACTATAGTTGCTACGGAGACCAAGTTGGGAGACACTGGGGTGCCACCAAAGTAAGATCCACCCCATGATCCACTACGGAACACTTTTGCTGATCCCATGTAAATAACTAAAGAAGGCAAGCCTTGAATGCTAAGTCTGGTAGTAAAGTTTCCGGGATATGGATCATCAGCACTTCTCCAAGATGTTAAAAACCATTCTTTTCCAGTTTTTAAGTTCTTTCCAAGCTTCATGCCTGGCAACAGTGTGTCTGACGGGTAATCAAAGCTCTGCCACAGATAGCTTTCATCATGTTGCATGGTTTTGTTGTCTCTAACAACAAAGTTTCCAGAATCTAGGAGTTGTGCCACTAGAACTTCTGCTTTTCTGGAGACATTTGAAGACCAAACAGTGCTGTTTGTTCCGTCAAGCAGTACAAGGTTTCCATCATTATTGATTGTTAAAACTCCATGTGCACCAGCAATTGACCTGTTCCTATTTGCAACCCACACAACTGCCTTTGGAATATTTTTGTACCATATCCCAAGGAACCTGAACGTTGACTTTCCGGGAGAGAAGAATCCCAATTCAAAGCGTTGGGATGAAGAAACCAACGTCTCACCATCTCTGATAGATTGTGCCAGACTTATCATGTCAGCTGCAAATGAATACTCCATGATTGATAAAAACATCAAAATGGGAAAGAAGATGCTTACCAGAGATCTCTTCATTTAACAAGTAAGATGAAACGGTAGCCAATTGCTGCCTCCTATGGGTATTTTCAGTATTGAACACAGAAGAAAAACAGGCCTGCCAAGGTTGACTCTCTAGGATTTGAAATAGTGTGGAAGGTCATTTTATCTCACTTGATCATTTGGATATACTTAAGAAAAGAAAACTAAAAAATAAAAACATTAACTGTCAAAATTTGTATTTGACAAAACTTTATACGATAGGATTTCAATAAAAGGAAAATCTCATAGTAGTCAGGAGAGATCGACTGCCAAACCAGCTTTTCTTGCTACTTAAAGAAAACCAAAAAACAGAAGAATCAATAAATTAATGAGTACTATTATGCAAACGAAGTCCATCTTCGTCCATATATTTTGTTCTGGGTAAGACCTCAAACTAATAAAGAAAAGCCGAAAAGATTCTCTCTCAAAAGTAAACCATACTCCCAAACCAATCCCACCCCCACCGACAACAAATCACCAACCGACCACCCTACGCGGTCCCACCATAGCACCACCAACCCACACTGGCCCCATCAACCTTGTGCCATCATGCACCGACCTCATCCTTCTCGAATACCCAACACCTCCAACCGGCCCCACCCCAAGGCAACATCTACCAGCAAAACTATGCATTTCCAACGCCACGACAAACAACGCAGCCAAGCAACCAAGCCTTCAAAAATCCACCTGCACTATCATACCCACAAGCCATAAACCCCCCACTAAAAACTGCCGACCACGACTGGCGATCACCTCTCCACTCAGTCTACATCTCAAACTTGAGTAGAAGAGTCACCAGGCAAGGACTCAGAGAGGTTTTTGATGCTTATGGCAAAGTGAGGGACGTCTTCATCTCCAACGGGCAAAGCCAAGACAAAGTTACCACCTTCGCTTTTGTCAGGTACAAAGAGCTACGGGAGATGGACAGAGCATGTACCCATGGAAATGGAAGGAGACTGGATGGGCATTATAATGTTGTCAAAAAATCTGAGTATGGATGGGACCAAAGAAGGGTAAGAACGCTGTTGAAGAATGATGCTTAACGTGATGAACCAGAGAGCTTTGGTGCAAGTCGAGCTTGAGAACATGCAAAATGAAGAAGACTATTTTCACGTACCTTTTACCACGTGATTCTTTTGATTTATGTTGTTACTATTTTAATATTATAGTGTGTCAGTTGTATGCAGTTTTCACAGTTTGTGTCTTGTTTTTAGTGGGGCAGTTTATAATGGCCTTGTAGGCCACTACGTACTAGGACTGAAGAAGTCAGTTATTTTCATTGTTTTATTGTTTATGGCTTTTTCTCTTGTATATATAAAAACACTTTACTTAATGATATGAGTATGGTTTTGTATGGCTTTTTGCCATTCTTCTCTTATTCACAGGTGTTGGTTTTCTTTAACTTAGAGTTCATAAACTCTTTAATTTTCTTTCATATGGTATCAAAGTAATTCACTTGTTCTTAAGAGATTTGAGAAATCATTTTTTTTCTTAGAATACTTAATCTTGCTGTCTCATATCTTTCATTAAAAAAAAATCTATGACATCAACCAATTTCAATGTTGTAGTTACACCAATGTTTAATAGAGATAACTATCCAATTTGGGCAGTGAAGATGAAAGCTTATCTTCGTGCTTTGGATCTCTAGGAAGCTGTGGAAGTGGGTGGAGATCCTCCGGTTCAAAGGCATGCCAATCCTACAGTGACATAATTGAAGCAGCATATGAAGAGGTTGCCAAGAGATTCAAGGCCCTCTCATGTATTCACTCTGCTGTATCTGACTCCATATTCACTAGGATAATGGCTTGCGAGAATGCTAAAGATGCTTGAGACAAATTGCAAGAGGAATTCCATGGAAGTGATAGGACTCGACATATGCAAGTACTTAATTTGTTAAGGGAATTTGAAGTTTTAAAAATAAAGGACAGTGAAACTATTAAGGAGTATTCTGATAAAGTAATGAAAGTTGTGAATCAACTAAGACTACTTAGGGAAGACCTTTTAGAGAAAAGGATTGTGAATAAAGTCCTAGTGAGCCTACAAGATAAGTTTGAAGCTAAGATATCCTCACTTGAAGAGTCCAAGGATATCTCACACCTTACTGTCACAGAGCTTGTTAATGCTCTCCAAGCACAAGAACCAGAAGGAGCCTTCATGACTCGATCAAAGGAGAAATGGAGTGACAACAACAAAAAGAATGACTCAGACAAGAGAGACAAGGAAAGGAGATTTGGAGATGAAAACAAGGCAAGCCGAGAGCTAAGTATCATGTTTGTTCTCACTGCAAAAAGAGAACACATTTTGAAAAATATTGTTGGTATCGTCCAAATGTTAAATGCAGGTTGTGCCATCAATTAGGACATATGGAGAGAGTCTGCAAATCAAAGGGAAATAGACTTGAGGAGAAGGCTGCTGTTGCAAAACATCAAGAACCAGTTGATGAATTTTTATTCATGGTGAGGAAATCTGAAGTTTCAAGTAAGAAGCACACATGGCTGATTGATAGCGCATGTTCGAATCATATGACCGAGAAGGAAGAAAACTTTATTACTTTGGACAAGAGTTATAAATCTCAGGTTGAGATTGGAAATGGACTTAATCTGCAGATTCAAGGGATAGGAGCAGTTGCAGTGCATACACTTACAGGTATGAAATTAATTTTCGATGTTATGTTTGTACCTGAAGCTGTTCAAAATCTACTTAGAATGGGGCAATTGATTGAAGATGGATATATTTTGGTGTTTAAAAACAATGCTTGCACTATCATTGATGCTTCAGGCAAGGAACTTTTCTCTGTTGAAATGAGAAATAAGTGTTTCTCTGTAGATTGGATGAAGGTTAAACATAAAGCTTACCAATGCTTGTCCACTAACTCTGAAATTTGGCACCGTAGATTGGGGCATGTAAATTACCGATCTTTAATGCAAATGATATCCAACAACTTAATTGAAGAACTCCTTAGTTTGACTCAAGCAGATCGAATCTGTAGCACTTGTCAATATGGTAAGCAATGCCGAGTCTCTTTTCCAAAGACTAGCACTTTGAGAGCAAAACAAAAGCTTCACTTAGTGCACTCAGACGTGGGAGGTCCTATGAAGACTCCATCATTGAATGGGAGTTCATATTATCTGATTTTTGTAGATGATTATACAAGATACAGTTGGATATTTTTCATGAAACACAAGTCTGATGTGTTCAATTTGTTCACCAAGTTTGTTGCAGCAGTGGAAAATGAGTCTGGGAGTAATTTAAAGATTCTTAGGACAGATAATTGAGGAGAATTCAACTCAACCGAGTTTAAAGAGTTTCTCGCTCGAAAAGGAATCAAACATCAGTTGACGATTGCCTATAACCCTCAACAAAATGGAGTTTGTGAGCGTAAAACAGGACAGTGATGGAGATGACTCGCTGTTTGTTATTTGAGAAAGATCTGCCAAAGGAATTTTGGGCTAAGGCTGTTAATGTTGCTGTGTATTTACAAAATGTTCTCCCAACGAAAGCTTTAGATGTTAAATGCCCTTATGAAGCTTGGCATGGTACAAAACTATTAGTAGCGCACCTCAAGATTTTTGGGTGCATCTGTTATGCCAAGATTCTTGATGGACAGAGAACAAAACTTGATCCTAAGTCTCAATTGGCAATTCACTTGGGCTGCAGCAACCTGTCAAAGGGATATCAATTGTATGATTTGAAAACTAAGAAGATTTTTGTAAGTCGTGATGTGAGATTCGATGAACACTTGAAGTGGAATTGGAAAACTGCTGCTGTTGAGAACTCAAAGTCAAATGATGCTACTGATGATGAGAATAATGTTGATGGTGATGAGAATCTATTTGATGATGACGAAAGTGTGGATACGAATGATGAAAGCTTAGCTGTAAGAGGCACAAGGACCTTGCAGGAGATTTATGAACGTTGCAACACAACCATTGTTGAGCCAAACACGTATCATGAAGTGGCAAAAGATGAAAAATGGGTGCAAGCCATGAACATGGAAATGGAAATGATCCAGAAAAATAAGACATGGGTTTTGGTGGATCAGTCAGAAGCTCAAAATATTATTGGTGTAAAGTGGATTTATAAAACCAAGCTAAATCCCGATGGCTCAGTAAATAAATATAAGGCAAGGCTTGCGGTGAAAGGATATTCCCAGGTGTATGGAATCAATTATTTGGAGACCTTTGCTCCGGTTGCTCTGCATGACACCATACGATTGTTAGTTGCCTTGGCTGTTAAAGAAAATTGGCGTATATGGCATCTTGATGTGAAGTCTGCCTTTCTTAATTGAACACTTTCAAAAGTGATATATACTGAACAACCAGAAGGGTTCGTTGAAGGAGGAGCAGAAAGCAAAGTTTGTAAGCTTGTTAAGGCTTTATATGGCCTTAAGCAAGCTCCTCGAGTTTGGTATGAATGCATAGACAATTTTTTGATTGCACAGGGATGTACCAAGAGCATGAATGAACCCACTTTATATGTTAGAAGTTCAAATTCAATTGTGCAATTGATCATATCATTTTATGTGGATGATTTGCTTATTACAGGGCCTGATAATGCTCAACTCAATAAGTTCAAGAAACAGATGATGGATGAGTTTGAAATGTTTGACTTGGGTAAATTGACATATTTTTTTGGCTTAGAATTTATACAAGGACCAGACTACATCTTCATTTATCAAAGCAAGTATTCAAGGGAGCTGCTTAAATGGTTTCACATGAAAGATTGTAAATCGGTGGCCATTCTTTTAACATTAGGAGTTAAACTATGCAAGGAGGATGGAGCTTCTAAAGCCCGTTGCACAACATACAGGAGCTTAGTTGGCTGTTTATTGTACCTCACTGCTTCAAGACCGAACATCATGTTTGGCACTAGTGTTTTGTCTAGATTCATGCAAGCACCATCAACCATACATTACTCTGCAGCCAAGCGTATGCTAAGATACTTGAAAGGAACAACGGACTTTGGACTTAAGCTTGGCAGAAATGAAAGCTACGATTTGCTTGGACATTGTGATAGTGATTAGGCAGACAGTTTAGAGGACTTTCGTAGCACACGTGGCTTTTGTGTTTTGTTTGGAAGTGCAGTGTTCTCTTAGAGCTCAAAAAAACAAGAGGTGGTGGCCCAATCTTTTGCTGAGGCCGAATATATATCAACTGCATCTGCTACAAAACAAATTTTATGGTTGAGAAAAATCCTTGAAGACTTGGGTTTCAATCAACAAGGAGCCACTACACTGTTAGTTGACAACCAATTAGCTATAACAATGGCTAAAAACCTCGTTCACCATGGAAGAACAAAGCATATACGGGTGAAATACCATGCTATATGTAAATCTGTAAAAAATGGAGATATATGTCTTAAGCATTGTAGGTCTGATGATCAACTGGAAAATGTTCTCACCAAAAGCTTGGGAAAAGACAAATTCGAGCTGTTTCGAGAAAGATTGGGAGTTCTACAAGTTAAGCCTCAAGGAGGTGTGTTGAAGAATGATGCTTAATGTGAAGAACCAGAGAGCTTTGGTGCAAGTTGAGCCTGAGAACATGCAAAATGAAGAAGACCATTTTTACATACCTTTGGCCACGTGATTTTTTTTATTTATGTTGCTACTATTTTAATATTATAGTGTGTCAGTTGTATGCAGTTTTTGTAGTTTGTGTCTTGTTCTTAGTGGGGTAGTTTATAATGGCCTTGTAGGCCACTACATACTAGGCCTGAAGAAGTCAGTTATTTTCATTGTTTTATTGTTTATGGCTTTCTCTCTTGTATATGTAAGAACACTTTACTTAATGGTATGAGTGTGGCTTTGTGTGGCTTTCTGCCATTCTTCTCCTATTCACGGGTATTGGCTTTCTTTAACCATGTGAACCAGTTATCGGGTTGTTTCTGTTTGCAACCCAAGAAACGGTCTCGGGAGTTTGCTTGTACCATATCCCCAAGTACCTGTTCTTAGAATTGCCAGGAGAAAAGAAGCCTAGCTCAAAGCTTTGGCCTGAGGAGACTAAAGTCTCACCATCACTCATAGACTGTGTTTCAAGTAAGGTATCTAAAGCAATGGAAAAACGAAAGATTTCTGAAAGAGAAATCAAGGCACAAAAGAAGTGGAAGAATTGATGAGCCTCCATTATAATTTCCAGTGGGAAGAAGTTTGTTAATGATCAGGTTCTTGGGAATAATGTAACCCAATGTTTGATTGTGAAGTGGTTATATCATAAGCAAAAAATTAATTAATATCCAAGTTCCTAAAGAAATTATCAAAGGGCTTTTATGATTAAACAAATATATAACTTTCATTTTCTGTCATGACTTATTAGTCCACCAAAAATCAAAAAATCTGAAAAAAAGATTCTTAAGAAGTAATCTTGCACAAACTAAAGCACTCTTAAGTCCAACTAGTCATGGAGGAGGATTCTACTAAATCTTTTTTTGTAGTAAAAAAATTTCTGATATTAGAGTGAAAATATGTAAATTTTCACATGAATAAAGAATTATATTTAAGATAATCTCAATGGAAAGTTATGAGCTCACGGATTGACATAACTCATTGATTTGGTAAACTATCATTTATTTGAAATAATTTTTCTTTTCTTCATGGGATTAGCATTGAAAATATTTGCAGTAATTAAATAACATTTGGTTAAATTTTTGCATGATTAGACGATGTTCAAGCACTGAAGGAAAACATCAACAGTCAAATTTATACAGAGCAGTAAAGTCTCATCACAAGAAGCTGCTAAATTGCTTTGACTTCCATCATGTTATGACTCTTATAACTCTTCTTACAAGTCATCCAAAACGCAAAGTTTTCAATTGGGTTATCCTGATTACCTTTCTAGAGCCACACATTCTGATTAACTTGTATCATTCATCTGGTTTACGTTGTAGACAATTCATCTGATTGAATAGCCTAATTTACTTGCTTACTAAGTTTTGGACTTTCATAATATAGTGCTGCATTGAAATGGCAGCATATTGAAACAAAATATCTTACTCTTGTTTTTTTAAACCGAGACATAATGCAATTATATTACTTTGAAATAATACGAAGTTATCTATCTATCCTTTGTACAAAAAAATTGTTCAATCAAAGTCACATTGACAATTTTACGAGTCATATTCGTATAAACAAATGATCACAATCCAATTCAAAATGTCCAAGAGATATAAATTAAATAAAATAAAAATTTAAGTATGGATTACACATATTAAGAGTCTCAATGAATAAATAAACTATTACAATCCATTTAAAGTCTCAAAGATAATAAATTAAATAAAATAGAAATTTAAATATCGATTATGTAATAATTAAAATTTCAAATTTTATGGAGTTGAGTTTGGAAATGTTAGTTTATGAAACTAAATAGCTTGGTATGAGCATCTATGTTGTGGCAGTGAGATTTTGATCTTGTCGAGTGGGATTTAATTGTGATTATAATATGTGATCTTGATGAAAATATCAAATATTGAAATAGTTGAGATTGTAATAATCCATCTCATACAAGGCTTTTTGAAAGGATCATGGGATTTAACTTTAAAAAGTTACTAAACTAGAGCTACTTGGGCTCGAGTCTTTAAATTGATAATTGATGGTTTCTTCGACATAAATGCTAAAGTCCTTTCAATAAATTGTGCAACAAGATATAATATTTTTTTTAAAAAAAAATTACTGCTAAATTTCTATCTTCCTCCCTCCATTGTAATAGTCACTACATTTACACTATCCGATTCGTCCTTTTTTGTTGGTGTGTTTGCTTTGGAACATGTATCTGTGAAGAATCCTGGCTCTTTAGGATGAGGCAACATTGCTTCTTCATTTGCCAACATAAAATTTACAGATGACATCGTTGGCCTGTCTTTGGGGAAATTTTGAACACATAATAATCCCACTTGAATACATCTAAGAACTTGAGATTCAACAATAGAATCATCCAAACAGGTATCTGCCAGCTCCATGGCCCTGCCTTCATTCCACAGCAACCATGCCTAGAATAATAGTCATGAGATAAGCTGCAATGAAAGGGAACAAAAAGGCTACAAAATCATTCGGTACACTTACATGGCCCGATAGGCTATGGTGGTGATCAGGATGATGGAAACTTCTATTCTTTTGGCCGCTTATTATCTCTAGTAGAAGTACACCGAAGCTGAAAACATCCAACTTGGCTGAAAATTTACCATTAACTGCATACTCTGGAGACATATATCCACTGCATGGACATATCAGGAGTAAGTCCTTTGGATTAATGCGAAAAGGCTATGATTACAAATGATTGAACTTACAATGTTCCAATAACTCTCTTAGTTTCTGATACTTTGTCATCCCCTTCAAAAGTTCTTGCCAAGCCAAAGTCTGAAATTTTGGGGTTCATATCACTATCTAGCAGAATATTGCTAGCTTTGAGATCTCTGTGAATAATTTGGAGCTTAGAGTCTTGGTGTAGATACAGAAGTCCTCTCACAATCTGCAAAACAATGTCAAAGCGCTTCTGCCATGTCAATAGTACTCTCCTGTCATGATCTGCACACCATTTCCATGACTTCAAATTAGGGCTTTCCAACGCTATTTGAGCTTATTGTACTTGGGATTGAGTAATCAAATATTATGTAATGATAGGATGCATGAAATAGTGAAGAAATCAAACCGAAGATAAAATAATCCAAGCTTTTGTTGGGCATGTATTCATAGATTAAAAGCCTTTCTTCTCCCTGTATGCAGCTGCCATGGAGCCCGACCAGATTTCTGTGCTGAAGTTTGGCAATTAAAACTGCTTCATTTCTAAACTCTTCAGCACCTTGTCCTGAATTCTTTGACATCCTCTTTACAGCAATTTCTTTTCCTGTCGGAAGGATGCCCTGCAAATTGCTTATACCGAATTTACAACTTACAACTCTTGGATTTCAAGATGCAAAAACTCGCTGAAACTTTTCTGCCTATTGGATGACAAGAAGTAATGAGCCTTACCTTGTAAACAGGTCCAAATCCCCCAATTCCTATTAAATTTTCCTGGGAGAAACTATTGGTAGCAGTAGCAATGGAAACCAAATCAAACAAAGGCACTTCTACATTCTCCTTGCATCTCTCTTGGCCTATTCTGACACTTTAGCCTCTAAGAATGAACATATTTGAAAATTATTGATGATGATTCGGTAATGTAATGTGCATTTTTCTTACCTCCTTTCCATGTTTTCTTCGTAATGTAGGAGAACAGAGCGGCCAAGATATTCATGCCAGGAATGACTGAAAGCAGTTTGGTGGTCCTTGTTCTTTTCTTGTCATTTAAAGCATAGCCAGATACTGAAACTGACAAATGTCCAAGAAAATCATCTGTCTTTCTGGTTGAAATTTTGAATAAAAGAAAATCATAAAACAAAAGAGCAAAGTCAAACACATATGCTTACCTCTTTTCCATTTTTTCCTTAGGACAAAGCAGGACACCAAGCCCAACACAATCATTCCAGAAATGATTGAAGCTACTATGATGATCTTTAATCGTTTCGTTTCTTTTGAAGCACCAACTGACCCTGAAAGAGATAACATCAAGTCAAGCCAATAATTTTCCTAAACTAAATGAACCTTTTCAATTTTTTCTTTCAACAATACTAATGGGTAACATAGGAACCTTTGCCAAAGCATTCTTTAGGCCTAACACCTTTATTAAAGAAATTTCTTTCCTTTATGTTGAAATAGGACTTGCATTGAAAACCAATCAGTGCATGCTATTAACCTTAGGATCATATGTGATCATTTTGTATTAAGACAGCTAGATTCCTATTATATTATGATAGCTATGCATCTAGTGAATGACTTATGTAATGATTAGTATGTATTCTTGTGCCTTGTACTGATCTAATCTTACTAGTTAAGCTTTGCTATGTATCAAATCTAAGTCAATGCATATCAGAAATATCCAGCTTCTGTTATTCCAAAAACTACCCTTCACTTGCTCTACTTCCATACTCATCATATATTCAACAAAAACACAACACTTTATAGAGAGTAACAAGTCAGTGTTTATTTTAGTTTCCACTAGTAACTGCGGTAGGGCAATAGTCTGATGTAAATTTTCCATTATGATGTGCTTTAGGGGTTTATCAAGCTGATTCATCTTATTTGTTTCTACAATAAGGCAAATGATTAGAGTTCATGTTGCAGACACAAGTTTATTATCAGGACCAAGGCTGTTTGCAGATGAAATTATGCAACAAAACAATGTGAAAACAAATTTCAAAAAAAAAAAATTGAAAACAATGATGAACATTATAGTTCTCATAATTTACTTGCCTAGTTCTGAAGATGGTACTCTTACATAGATATCCGGTCCCCTGCCTTTTCCTGATCGGTCTTCCATATCAATCAGGTCACCATACCACATTAAGCAGCCCTTCTCACGTCCATCTAAGATTGCACTTGCATAAGCACTACAAGAGCAGTTTTGCAAGCACTCGACCTCACATTCCTTAAGATTCATACTCTCATTGAACTTGAAATCTATGAAGTCAGGCAATTTCATCCAAACAAGTCTTAGAAACCCTTCTCCTTTTTGACAATCTGATGGCCACTTTTTTACACACCTTGTAGACCAACTATGGTTACTTGCATCCAGTCCTTCTGAGTCAGGTCTGAACCCTTTCAGGCACTCACAAATTGGTGTCTTGTTGATGCTGCAAATACCATTTGCACCACATTGGCCATATTGGCCGCATTGGTCATATGGTGCTGAGTAGACAGTCCCCCATTCAGTGAGCCTCTCATTCCATATAAGACGCTGGATGGAACCGGAGTGGTTTAAAGTTAAACGCGTAATAATCGGATTGTTGTAAGGCTGATATTTATAGTAGATCTCATCCTCACGATGCTCCACAGTCGACAAAGAGACCAAGTTAGGAGACACTGGAGTACCACCAAAGTTAGATCCATCCCATAGTCCACTGCGGTACACTTTTGCTGATATCATATATGTAACTATAGAAGGCACTCCTTGAATGCTAAGTCTGGTAGTAAAGTTTCCGGGAGACGGATCATCAGCGCTTCTCCAAGATGTTAAAAACCATTCTTTTCCAGTTTTTAAGTTCTTTCCAAGCTTCATGTCTGGCAGCAGTGTGTCAGACGGGTAATCAAAGCTCTGCCACAGATAGCTTTCATCATGTTGCATGGTTTTGTTGTCTCTAACAACAAAGTTTCCAGAATCTAGAAGTTGTGCCACTGGAACTTCTGCTTTTCTAGGGACATTTGAAGACCAAACAGTGCTGTTTGTTCCGTCAAGCAGTACAAGGTTTCCATCATTATTGATTGTT
This sequence comes from Theobroma grandiflorum, assembly GCA_036013995.1. Taxonomy (NCBI): domain Eukaryota; kingdom Viridiplantae; phylum Streptophyta; class Magnoliopsida; order Malvales; family Malvaceae; genus Theobroma; species Theobroma grandiflorum. The sequence goes on from CP142133.1 coordinate 31,598,157, forward strand.
AAAACTCCATGTGCACCAGCAATTGACCTGTTCCTATTTGCAACCCACACAACTGCCTTTGGAATATTTTTGTACCATATCCCAAGGAACCTGAACGTTGACTTTCCAGGAGAGAAGAATCCCAATTCAAAGCGTTGGGATGAAGAAACCAACCTCTCACCATCACTGACAGATTGTGCCAGACTTATCATGTCAGCTGCAAATGAATACTCCATGATTGATAAAACCATCAAAATGGGAAAGAAGATGCTTGCCAGAGATTTCTTCATTTAACTAGTAATATGAAACGGTAGCCAATTGCTGCCTTCTATAGGTATTTCAGTATTGAACACAGAAGAAAAACAGGCCTGCCAAGGTTGACTTGCAAGGATTTGAACAGACTGGAAGGTCATTTTATCCCACTTGATCATTTGAATATACTTATGAAAAGAAAACTAAAAATAAAAAACATTAAATTTCAAAATTTGTATTTGACAAAACTGTATATAATAGGATTTCAATAAAAGGAAAATCTCATAGAAGTCATGAGAGATCGACCTACCAAACAAGTTTTTCTTGCTACTTGAGAAAACAAAAACACAGAGAATCAATAAATTAATGAGAACTATTTTGCAAACAAAGTCCATCTTCATCCATATATTTGGTTCTGGGTTAATCAAAGAGATTTTACTAGTTGTCCACCAATCCATATAAGTTTTTATCTCAATTCTATGTAATGATTTTGAACAACGAAATTTAATGAAAACAAAGAAAGATAATACACTAGTGCCAGGTTGCCTCTTCGGTGAAAGGGGTCTTAGAGAAAGACCTAATTTGCATCATACTTTCCATTTCCATCCTACCATCGTAGAAAAAGGGTAATTAATTTGGCAAAATTAGCACCATTATTTACACGTTCATCACAATTTAATAGTTTTAATATGTTTTAAATTCAATCTTTCTTTTCAATGGTTTGTGCACACAACATAATTCCAAGATGAAAGGAAGCTTCGTTGGGTAGCAGTCTGCTTAAGGCAAGATCTGAAATGACAGAACTGATCAAATAGTCAAATGCCAATAAAAAGGCTTTAAAATGTCTTCTTTCTTTTTTCTCTTCAAAGAAGCAGCAAAACAATGTCTATTTCATAATTTTTTCTGCAGTGGTCCATGATATATGACATAGTTGACCTCAAACTCCTAAAAATTTAGGTCTATCACGCGTGTTCATAGTTTCAATTGAGACCACATGTTGATGACAGTGAAGTATTATACAACAACCTGATTAATTATCAACCTAATATTGACATTGGGGCATTGTAAATACGCTTTGGTGTTGTGAAAGGCACTAATCATGGCGAGGTTGAAAACTCCACTAAAGTGAACCACCAATCTTGGCAATGATAGAAAACTTCATTAAGGTGAAAAAATAGTCAAAATTTCACTTTGGTTGGTTAAGCCAAATATATTAAAACCTCTTATTCTTAAAAAGAATCTAAAGAAATAAGCACTATTGTTTAAGAAAATATTCTTTATTAACTCTCACTTGAATGTGTATAATAACCAAGCCTAAGAATCCTATTTATACTATTATAGGCCCACATCTTAATAAAACTTTACTCTTAGTTGTCTAATACAGTTAGAATAATTAACAAGAGATTTAAATAAAATAGGTATTATATTCTTAAATAGATCATGACTAGTTTAAAGTCCTAATACAGGTAAAAGACGAATTTCATTATACCAACAATTCTTAAATCAACTAAAATTAGCAAAAAACTAAATTAAATAAAATACAATTCTAAACGCTCCTACGTCATTCTCCTCGAGTTAGAAAAACTCGGCTCTAACGCAGTAGGCCTGGACAAACTCCTCGTAGACATCTAGATTCACATAATGTCATAGTCCATACCAACCATTTGAACAATTCATCTATTGTTTTGAAGTTTGTTTTCCATTTATCTCTAAGTCGCATTCGAATTTGATGATATCTTTTTTTCAAATTGATCTTTAAAAACACCTTAGAATCAATGAGTTGATTAAGCATGTCATTCAATCGAGGAATAGAAAAATCATACTTAACTGTAGTCCTTTTAACAACATGGTTGTCCACAAAGCTTCTCCATAAGTTTCTCAAACTTTTGTTGACCAATTTTGTTTGACCAGGCTCGGATAAGAGTGAAGATACTTCATTTTCCTTAGAGACTAATAAGAGACATAAATGGTTTGACTCATGATAAGCTTTGTTTAAGCTAGACGCAGTGATGAGTGCTTTATCTTCCTCTTGTTTCTTTAGGCAGACTTTTAGTTTTAATGGAGTTAACATAATTTTTACTTCATTCTTGATGAGGAATAAGTATTCTTGTATCCATCATGGTGAGCTCGACGATCATATTGCCATGGGCGTTCTAACAACAAGTGGCATGCATCCATTGGGATAACATCGCATCAGACTTCATCTTCATACTTATTTCCAATAGAGTATTAAACACAATAGCGCTTTGTTACCTTAACTTCGTTTTCTTTTCTCGGCCATTATAACTTGTAAGGATGAGGATGTACTTCAGTTGGAAGTTTCAATTTTTCCACCATGTAGTTGGCAACAGCGTTCTCACAACTTCCACTATCAATAATGACATTACAAACCTTACCTTGGAATGTGCACCTTGTTTAGAATATGTTGTGACGAAGTCAACTTTCATCTTCTGTCATCATAGCAGTGTTAAGGTTACGACAAATAACAAGAGCTTCTCCATGGTCAACAGAAATTTCTTCTATCTCTTTGTTGTTGAATATTTCTAGCTCTTTCTCTATTTTGTCGTCATACTCATCATAAACTGGTTCTAATTTTTCCCAATCCACATAGTCTTCTTCTTTTACTAAGGAAATAATTCTTTGATTCGGACAATCAAAAGCAATATGCCTAAATCCTTGGCATTTGAAGCACTTTTTGTTGATATTAGAATCACGAGTAGAATTAGTCTCTTTATCATTATTGTTTACAGTTTTGGAAGAGTTTACCTTTGGAGGCGAAATAGTTGCTAAACTTTGACTTTCATGGTTTGAGGTAGATTCTTGTTGTTTAGATGAACTCATTGAGTTTTTCCGTAATCGTTATTTCTCAACCTTTAATGCTAATCTGATGACATCATTTAAGTTCCAATATGGTTGTAATTGAACAACATCTTCAATTTCAACATTGAGACCCCCAAGATAACGAGCTACCATTTGTTCTTTAGGCTCATGGACATCGCACTTCATGTGAAGTTGTTCGAACTGCATTGTATATTCTTCCACCGACATTGTTTTTTGCCTCAAGTTATGAAATTTGATAAAAATTTCTTGTCAATAATGCTTAGGAAGGAACTTATGCTTGAATTCTCTACACATCTTATCCCATGTTCTGATCTTGTTGTGAACTTCTCTTTCTCGTTGCCTTTTGAGATTTTTCCACCAAATAAAAATGTGTTTCTTTAATTTAATTGCTACAAGTTTCACACGTTTTTCATCGAAAATATCTTGGAGCACGAAAACTCTTTTCACTGTGTAAAGCTAGTCAAGGAAGTCATCAAGATGAAGTTTTCCTTCAAACTGAGGAATGTCAACTTTGGTTCCCAAATCTCTGGTAGTAGCAGTTCTTAGGTGACGAGTAAGTACTTCTTTATCAGAGGATAAATTTTGATGAAATGGGTTGGTGTTATTCTCTTCATCACTAGAGCTGCTATTGTTGATTTGAGCATCACGTCTTGCGAGTTGCTCTTGTAATTCTTGAATTTGCTAATATAATTCTGCAATCTCAATTTCATGATAATCTTTTTGACGATTTTGATGTCTTGGCGGCATTTTATTGTACAATGATGACGATATGGTGTGTAAAAAAAAAAGACGATGAGATAACTATAAAGTAATAAATAAAATTACCTGAACAGGGAGTATCAAAACTCAACAACGAATCTGAACTTATATAGCGAATAATGATCTTCTTGCTCTGATACCAAACTAACGTCGGGGCATTGTAAATACACTTGGGTGTTGTGAAAGACACCAATCGTGACGAGGTTGAAAATCCAACTAAGGTAAAAAAATAGTCAAAATCCCACTTTGATTAGTTAGGTCAAAGATATTAAAACCTCTTATTCTTAAAAAGAACCTAGAGAAATAAGCACTCTTACTTAAGAAAATATTTTTTATTAACTCTCAACCTGAATATGTATAATAACCAAGCCTAAGGGTCTTATTTATACTATTATAGGCCCACATCCTAATAAAATTCTACTCCTAATTGTTTAATACAATTAGAATAATTAACAAGAGATTTAAATAAAATAGGGATTTTATTCCTAAATAGAATATGACTAGCTTAAAGTCCTAATACAAGTAAAAGAAGAATTTTATTATACCTATAATTCCTAAATCAACTAAAATTAGTAACAATTAAATTAAATTAAATACAATGTTAAACGTTCCTGCATCAAATACCTTTATTTCACATGTTGGCCGAATGAACCAATCTTCCTCTTTTTTTGTTCCAAGGAGGATGAACTTCATTGCTAACTCAATTTGGTTGTTGCTCTTGCCATTTCCTCAAATTTTCAGTATTCAGAAAGATTGGCCACAAATGGTTATGTACTAGATGATGTTGTCGATGATGGTGATGCTTGTTTTAACATGGCAAAGCACAGGTCTAGGTTTATCAATGAAAAAGCTGGGGTTGGGGAAATGGAGGAAATGGAGAACAAACGCTATATTTCATTGCATCATGCGGTTGATTTCAACTTCTGCTTATGATTTGATTTTCATATATCCCAAAATGATTTAAACAAAAGGGTATTAGTGAAATGATTACCTTTTCCATTTCCATGGTGCAGACAGTTACTGAGATATTATGGAAATAAATAGAAGATACTTCCTCCAGCAATGGATCAATTAGGTTCGATCCCTGTTGTTTACCCATGTCTACAGTAACAGGAAATAGGAATAATAAGCACAATCCATTTATCAACGTATTGAACAAAAGCAACATGTGATGTGAACACAAAACCAGTTCACTTCATAATGTAATACAGAACAAATTTCAAACAGTTAGTGATGAGACGGGAATATATGTGAATAATGAAAACAATATTAAATTAGTTAAAAACAGAAGCATTTGAAACTGAAAATCAAAGAAAGAACAAAAGCAGTGCAGAACAATTATAAGCTCTTTTTTTTTTTTTTTTGGCTTGGCCAAAAGTGGAATTTCATTAATAAATTGTAGAAATACAATGGTGGATTAGCCACATGGCAACCCATTACAGCAAAACACCTGGAAAAGTCTGGGAAAGCACCTGGACAGCAGATGGCTGAGCCATACATGACTAAAGAAATAAAACCACTAGTGCATCATAACAGGTCGGACTACACAACAGAGAACGATAATATCAGAAACAGAACAGCAGTAGTTACAATACACAAGCAGCGCTTGAAGTATCAACCAAGACAAAAACTCAGTGATGCCGCTACCACCATGCTGAAAACATTGAATCTTCATCAATATCCTTCTAATACAGCATAATCCGGTAATGGTTAGACAATGTCCTCTTTAAACTCTTCCGTGATGAGTGTACCAAGTCCCCAGCACTAAATTAAATCTGTCATGAATGATCGCTGTTTTCGAGGATAAAAGGACTTATCCAAAATAACAACAATGCCCCATGATTTGCCATATGCTGCACTAAAAGTCCAGTGCATATTGGAATAGTACCAAATACGGTTAACAAGGTTGTCAACATTTATCATGTCATAATTGAAGCTTTTCCCTCATTAAGTTTCTTTCATTCAGAATGGGGTTTTATACAGCATACTTATTGCAATGATGATGACATAAGCTTACCAAATACACTAATTATAACTTTGCAAACAATCTGGAAAAGTTCAAAATTACATTACTGACATATTTCCACGAACAATGTTGTTTTAGCATAAAAATCAGTATAACTAAGCTGCTATGCATTGAATGTTAGCACAGAAACGTAGTAGAAACAGAGAAGCAACAACAATAAAGAAAAGAAAGAAGAATGTGTTGTAAAAAGGCTAACCAAGCCTATCTTTCATTGACTCATTGATATATATATATATATATATTTATATAGATATATATGTATGTATGACATAAAGATACAAAGTCAAGTTTGCAAGCAGCAATACACAACCAACCACCAATACAATCACAGCCATAGATTACTGACATTAACTGAAACACTAAAGAAACTGTCTAGTTACAAAAACAGTGAAGTATGGGCTGCATTGCAGAAGACTTGACTTGGTTAGTCTTCAAAGCAAGTCTTAATTCAACAAACATTAATAAAAAACACAAAAGTATTGTAAAGCAAGTTGACACTTGCTTCACGTGCAGTGGACACATACACTGCTTACACAACATTGCAATCATGCAGACATATACTCTAAGATGTTAAGTTACAAAAGAAAAAAAGCAAAAAACAATTATGCTTTTATTCGTGACCTGTTGTTGCATCAGTGGAGTATTCAAGCTTCTTGTTGCAGAGTCTTCAAGGAGAGTCTTTGTTTCAACACTCCTCCTTGATATCTATTTTGAAGACACCCAATTTAGATCTTAATGATTCAAACTTGACCTTTGAAAGCCTCTTGGTCATAATATCAGTATTCTGAGCTTCTATGCAGCAGTATTGGACATTAATCTCCTTGTTCTTTTCTGCTTATAGCATGATATTTAACCCTAATTTATATGGTTCTTGGTTCTATCATATTGGAGAGGGTTCTTAGTGATGACAATTGCCAATTGATTATCCAGCCACAAAACAGTAAGTTCAGCTAGAAGGAACCCCAAGTCATTTAGAATTTTTCTTAACCAGAGTGTATGATTAGCAGCTGTAGCAGCTAAAAAATACTCAGCTTCAGTTGAGGATTGAGCTACTACTTCCTGTTTTCTAGAGTTCCAAGCAAAGACATCAATTTCAAATGAAAATACATAACTAGAGGTGCTCTTTGAATCATCTAGGCACCTAGCCCAATCACTAATCAACATATCCTTCAAGACTACCATTTTCTTGTTTGCAATATTTCACCCCACAGTCAAAAGTTCCTTTAACATACCAACTTGGCCGCTACAAAGTGAGTAATTGAAAGGGTTTGCATGAAACTTGACAAGAAGCTTGTGGGAAATATGATGTCAGGTCTGGTGGCAGCCAATTAAAGCTTCCCTATGTTAAGCTAACAAGGAAGTGGAAAGTCAAAAGTTTTAAGCCAAGGACAGTGTTCATTCTAAGTTGACGGTCAAAATTTGAAGTCAATAGTCATCCAAACTCAATTAAAGACATAGAAAACCCAACTATTAGGATAGTCTTAAATTGTGATTTAATTAGGATTGTTTAATTCTAATTAAACTAGTATACCTTATTAAAATAGTCTTTAAATCTAGTTAAACTAGAATAACATATCCTAATTATATTAGGATAAGATTATTACATTTGGTACTATAAAAGGACTCTATAGGGTTAAAGAATAATTATCACCTAGATTTAGAGAGAGTGGTTTGGGTGTACGTGGGATAAGGGTTGTGAGTTTGAGACTGTTCTTGTAATCTATTGATTTTTCTCTTAGTGAATTTTTCTTTGTTGTTGTGCCCGTGGACATAGGTCATCAAAAGACTAAACCACGTAAATTCTTGTGTTCTTGTGGGTGTGCTTGATTTATTTCTTTCTTTATTCTACTGATTTGATAAGATCTTGGGTAACTTTTTAGATATAATTTCACAATTTCCACAACACCATCTAAGTACATTTAGCACCTGACATGAATCTTCCGCACATGAAATCATTAGTCTTTGTTCCACAATAACCTTTCCAAACTCATTTGCACAAAATTTGGTTAGTTTTACACCTTTTTGGTTTTGGCTTTACATTTGTCAGCATGGAGGTAGGTACAAAGCTGCAACATAGCCTAAACAAAGGGAGGAAAATTGAAAGCAAACTTCTTAGAAATTTCTATCTGCCTCCCACCATTGTAATGGTCACTACATTCACAGTATGCAATTCTTCCTTTCTTGTTGGTGTGTTTGCTTTGGAACTTGTATCTGTAAAGAATCCTGGCTCTTTAGGATAAGGCAGCATTGCTTCTGCATTTGCCAACATAAAATTTACAGATGACATCGTTGGCCTGTCTTTGGGAAAATTTTGAACACATAATAATCCCACTTGAATACATCTAAGAACTTGAGATTCAACAATAGAATCATCCAAACACACATCTACCAGCTCCATGGCCCTGCCTTCGTTCCACAGCAACCATGCCTAGAATAATGGTCATAAGAAAAGTTGCAATGTAAGGGAAGCAAAAGGCTACAAAAATCGTTTATACTTACATGGCCCGATAGGCTATGGTGGTGATCAGAATGATGGAAACTTCTATTCTTCTGGCCACTTATTATCTCTAAAAGAAGTACACCAAAGCTGAAAACATCCGATTTGGCTGAAAATTCACCATTAACTGCATACTCCGGAGACATATATCCACTGCATGGAAATATCAGAAGTAAGTCCTTCGGAATGCTAAAAGGCTACGATTACAAATGATTGAACTTACAATGTTCCAATAACTCTCTTAGTTTCTGATACTTTGTCATCCCCTTCAAAAGTTCTTGCCAAGCCAAAGTCTGAAATTTTAGGGTTCATATCACTATCTAAAAGAATATTGCTAGCTTTGAGGTCTCTGTGAATAATTTGGAGCTTAGAGTCTTGGTGTAGATACAGAAGTCCTCTCACAATCTGCATGATAATGTCAAAGCGCTTCTGCCATGCCAATAATACTCTCCTGTCATGATCTGCACACCATGACTACAAATTAGGGCTTTCCAACGCTATTTGAGCTTATTGTACTTGAGATTGAGTAATCAAATATTATGTAATGATAGGATGCATGAAAGGTCAAGAAATCAGACCGAAGATAAAATAATCCAAGCTTTTGTTGGGCATATATTCATAGATTAAAAGCCTTTCTTCTCCCTGTACGCAGCTGCCATAGAGCCCGACCAGATTTCTGTGCTGAAGTTTGGCAATTAAAACTACTTCATTCCTAAACTCTTCAGGACCTTGTCCTGAATTCTTTGACAGCCTCTTTACAGCAATTTCTTTTCCCGTCGGAAGGATGCCCTGCAAGTTGCTTATACAGAATTTACAACTTATAACTCTTGGATTTTAAGTTGCAAAAACTCGCTGAAACTTTTCCGCCCGTTGTATGGCAAGAAGTAATGAGTCTTACCTTGTAAACAGGTCCAAATCCCCCAATTCCTATTAAATTTTCCTGAGAGAAATTATTGGTAGCAGTAGCAATGGAAGCCAAATCAAACAAAGGCACTTCTACGTTCCCGTTGCAGCTCTCTTGGCCTATTCTGACACTTTAGCCTCTAAGAACAAATGTATTTGAAAAATGGTGATGATTATTCTATAATGTAAGGTGCATTTGTGCTTACCTCTTTTCCATATTTTCTTCGTAATGTAGCAGAACAGAGCAACCAAGATAATCATGCCAGGAATGACAGAAAGCAGTATGGTGATCTTTGTTCTTTTCTTGTCATTTGAATTATAGGCTGATACTGAAACTGACAAATGTCCAAGAAAATCATGCTTTTCTAGTTGAAATTTTGAATAAAAGAAATCATAAAACAAATCAGCAAAGTCAAACACCTATGCTGACCTTTTTTCCATTTTTTCCTTGGGACAAAGCAGAACACCAAGCCCAACAAAATCATTCCAGAAATGATTGAAACTACTATGATAATCTTTGCTCGTTTCTTGTCGATTGAGGCACCAACTGATCCTGAGAGAAATAACATCAAGTCCAGACACTCATTTTCATTATTCTTTTTTTTTAATTTTTTTTCAAAAATGCTAATGGGTAACAGAGGAACCTTTGCTAAAGCATTCTTTAGGCCTAACACCTTTATTAAAGAATTTCTTTCTTTTCCTTTATACAGAGTAACAACACAGCGTTTCTTTTCGTTTCCACCGATAATTGTGGCAGGGCAATAGTCTGATTTAAATTTTCCAATGGGATGTGCTTTTGTGGGTTTATCAACCTGATTCAACTTATTTCTTTCTGCAATTAAGCAACAGATTAGAGTTCATGATGCAGACAGATATTTATTATAAGGACCAAGGCTGTTTGCAGATGAAATTATGCAACAAAACAATGTGAAAACAAATTTCAAAAAAAAAAATTGTGAAAACAATGATGATCATTATTGTTCTCATAGTTTACTTACCTAGTTCTGAAGATGGCACTCTCACATAGATATCCGGTCCCCTGATTAGTCCTGATTGGTCTCTCATATCAATCAGGTCACCATACCACATCAGGCAGCCCTTCTCTTGTTGATCTATGTTTGCGCTGGCATAAGCACTACAAGTGCAGTTTTTCAAGCACTCCACCTCACATTCCTTAAGATTCATACTCTCATTGAACTTGAAATCTATCAAGTCAGGCAATTTCATCCAAACAAGTCTTAGAAACCCTTCTCCTTTCTGGCAATCTGATGGCCGCTTTTTCACGCACCTTTTAGACCCATTACGGTTCCTTGCATCCAGTCCTTCTGAGTCAGGTCTGAACCCTTTCAGGCATTCACAAATTGGTGTTTTGCTTATGCTGCAAATACCATTTGCACCACATAGGCCATATTGGTCGCATTGGTCATGTGGTGTTGAGTGGACAGTCCCCCATTCAGTGTGCCTCTCATTCCATATAAGACGCTGGATGGAACCTAAGTGGTTTAAAGTTAATCGCGTAATAATCGGATTGTTGTAAGACTGATACTTATAGTAGATCTCATCCTCACGATGCTCCACAGTCGACAAAGAGACCAAGTTAGGAGACACTGGAGTACCACCAAAGTTAGATCCATCCCATAGTCCACTGCGGTACACTTTTGCTGATATCATACAAGTAACTATAGAAGGCAATCCTTGAATGCTAAGTCTGGTAGTAAAGTTTCCGAGAGACGGATCATCAGTACTTCTCCAAGATGTTAAAAACCATTCTTTTCCAGTTTTTAAGTTCTTTCCAAGCTTCATGTCTGGCAGCAGTGTGTCTGACGGGTAATCAAAGCTCTGCCACAGATAGCTTTCATCATGTTGCATGGTTTTGTTGTCTCTAACAACAAAGTTTCCAGAATCTAGGAGTTGTGCCACTGGAACTTCTGCTTTTCTAGAGACATTTGAAGACCAAACGGTACTGTTTATTTCGTCAAGGAGTACAAGGTTCCCATCATTATTGATTGTTAAAACTCCATGTGCACCAGCAATTGACCTGTTCCTATTTGCAACCCACACAACTGCCTCTGGAATATTTTTGTACCATATCCCAAGGAACTTGAACTTTGGGTTTCCTGGAGAGAAGAATCCTAATTCAAAGCTTTGGGATGAAGAAACCAATGTCTCCCCATCACTAATTGATCGCCCCAGGCTTATCATGTCAGCTGCAAATGAGAACCCCATGATTGATGAAAACATCAAAATGTGGAAGAAAGTTCTTGCCGGAGTTATCATATTAGCTGCAAATGAGAACTCCATATTGATTAATCATCAAAATGGAAAAGAAAATGCTTGCTAGATATCTCTTCATTTAACTAATAAAATGAAACGGTAGCCCATTGCTGCCTTCTATAGGTGTTTTAAGTATTGAACACACAAGAATAACAGAGCTGCCAAGGTTGACTTGCAAGAACTAGAAATAGACTGGAAGGTCATTTTGTCCCACTTGCCCACGTGAATTTACTTGTTAAAGGAAAACTAAAACTATAAAAATTACTTGTCAAAATTTATATTTGACAGAACTGAATATAATAAAATTTCAATAAGAAGAAAATCTCATAGAACTCATGAAAGACTGACCTACCAATAATTAAGAACATAAAAAAAAAAAAACAAAAGAATCAATAAATTAATGATGCAAACAAAGTCCATCTTCATCCATATTTGGTTCTGGGTTAATCAAAGAGATTTTATCTCAGTTCTATGTAATGATTTTAAACAACGAATTTAACGAAAAGAAAGAAAGATGATAAACATTAGTGTCAGGGTGCCTACTTAGGTAAAAAGGGATCTCAGAGAAAGACCTAATTTGCATCATACTTTCCATTTTCAGCCTACCGATGTAGAAAAAAGGTAAATTAATTTGGCAAAATTAGCACCATTATTTACGCCTTCATCCCTATTCTCTTCGTCACAATTTAATATTTTTAGAATTTTTTTTTAAATTCGATCTTTCTTTTTCCATGGTTTATACAAACGAAATAATTCCAAGATGAAAGGAAACTTCGTTGTGTAGCAGTCTGCTTAAGTCAATGCCTATAATGACAGACCTGATCGAATCATCAAATGTCAATGAAAAGATATTAAAATGTCTTCTTTTCTTGTTTGTGTTCAAAGAAGCAGCAAAACAATGTCCTGTTCATAATTGTTTCTGCAATGGTCCATGATATATGACATAGTTGACCTTAAACTCCAAAAACTACGGTCTATCACGCCTGTTCATAGTCTCCGTTGTGAAGACGACAGGATGATGAAAATGAAGTATTACAAAAACCTGATTAATTATAAACTGGATACCTTCGTTTTATAAGTGTATGCCGTAAAACCAATTGGTTAGGCAAGGGATACATATTGAAAAATGTATGAAATTTTCAGAAGTTTTGTGTACCTGTCATATTGTGTCAAATCTGAATGTGATTGTTAAATTTTGTATAATAATTCAAGTTCATTATTACTAGCAATTTAAGCTTGAGTTTTTGAAAGTCAGCTTGAAGAGTTATTGAACCAGTATTTGGACTTGGGTTGTTATAAGGTTGCACTTCATCAAAAAATTCATCAAATAAGTTTGGATATTTGGATTTTGGTGTTGTTTAAACCTTGAAAAGTTGGACATCAAAGCACACATCATAAATGTTCTTAGCCAATATATTATTGAGACAAGACATCAATAATGCTTAAACACCGACACATGTTATGTTCCTCACTATGAGTGGGCAATCGATCTCATATGATTGATAGTATAGGGAAACTTACAACAAATATGTGGGTGCTTGTTCAAGCAAGAACGAGTTCATTGAACTTGACGTACCATAAGAATTTTATTTGGTATTTCACTCAAGTGTTTATGAATTAAATTCTCTTATGTTAGTCATGTAAGTAATCCTTAGACTTGAGACATCATTGTTATATTGTATGAATTGTGTTTTATACTTTATAATCTTGTATGAATTGTGTTATACTTTGATTCCATCTCTACGGATCCTAACTAAGGATGTCTAAAAAAAATGTCATTGGGTATAGCATCAATCATATGGAGACAAATGAATTGTCTAGAGAGGAATTATTACCCTTAGTGAAGATTGTTAAAGGGGAAGTATCCTACATGTTGGTTAAGCTTGTATCGACTTAATAAAGTCTTTGGCCAAAATAAGATGAAAAGAAAAGAGTTTCCTTAAGGTATCATCCAAAGTCGACATCAAGGCTAAATAGAAAATATGGAATGCATTAAAAGTAGACACTATACCATGCTCTTTGCCTATTTTGGGATACATGATGATGGGATTGAATTACACAAGTAAGAGTAGACATGAATGGTTGAGCCAAACCATATGACTCTTCTATCATTTGGGTAGCCATGATGTTCTTCTAGAAGCCAATCTTGGTCTATAAGTATGATTGGCCGATTAGAGAATTAGTGATGAAGTTAAATTTGATTTGATTCATCCAATTCCTTATAAGGTTTGAAATTCTAACTAATACTAATTACCAACATGATGGAAAGCCTAATGGGTCACACACATAAGGTAATTATTAGGAATTAATTTGAGAATCAATTAAATAGGATTTGATTGATGAGCTTGAAAAACTTCATAAAGAGATAAATTGAAAAATTCAATTTGTAAGTTTTTGAGGCCATTATAAGTAGTTCAAATAAAGGAGTTTATTGTCCAACATGTAAGCCGATCCCTTTAAGAGATAATTAGATCTTGTTTTATTTAATTAAGTTAAATAATTAATAGACTAATCAGATACTAATGGTCTAAGAAGACTTACAACCCAATGCAATCCAAATTAGGCAAATTCTAATTTGATTAGGAGTTAATCCAAAAGTTAAATTACAAGTCTTCTACCTCTATTTAAATGATCATTAATCGCTCCTTGAAAATAAGTTTTTGAAGAGAGAACTTTCTGAAACCTTTAAGAGAGATTTCTAGTTTCTAATGTGCTAAGATTAGGATCTTAAACACTTGTTAAAAGCAAGGAAGCTCTAAGTAGAGAGCCTACTAGCATAGATTTGGTTTTTTGATCTTTCCTATCTTAGAAAAAATATTCATAATAGTTGTTGTGTGGATCACCATTAGAGGACACTTGTGTTGCTCAAGGTTTAACACAACCATTTGTTCGCGGAGAAAGAAAAATCTGAAAGGCAAGAAGGAAGTCATTTAGCAATTTGGACTTCAGGCTTTTAAGGTCAACTGTAAATTCCTTGTTACTATGCTTAGATTATTTTTAATTAAAGAGATCTATGGTTTAGGGTTCTAGAAAATTTTAAATTCTATGCATTGAATGTTAACACAGAAACATAGTAGAAAATAGAGAAGCAAAAACAGTAAAGAAAAGAAAAAAAAAGGCTAAAATTTGTTTTTAGCCCTCAAATATGAGGTGTTCTTGAAAATAACCATCCCCATAATTTTAACTATTTTTAAGTAATAGATAAGATTTTGGGACAAAAATGCCTTTAATGAGAACTCCTCATTCACGCACATATTGGTGAAAAAAAATCTACCCAAAATTTATTCCTTTTAATTTTGTCAAAAACATCCTCTTGTTGCAAGATATGGTTTTTATGATTTTTTGGACATTGCTGTAAACATAAATGCCATGCATGTTACACGACAAGTTTATTATATGATTTTTGATTCATGGTCAAGGATAGGAAAGTGTTGAACAAGTTTACAATTATTACAAGTAAGTCTATGAATGTCGATTTTTTCATTGTGTTTTTGAGTGGGTTTAGTGATTTAATTGCTATATTGATTGAGAATGTGGTTCAGTGTTTTGTTGTTCAATGGCAATTGGGTTTAGTTTGGAGCTGGTGAAACCCCCATAGCCATTTGGGTGGAATGTTGTTAGAATATGGAGAGAAAATGGGCATGGCATAACGTGTAACAACGTGGGTATTTTATTCATGGCATGTAACAAATAAGTCTTTAAACTTAGCATGTAGCAAGTAAGAACATATAGGTTTGACGTCTAACTGAATAACTAATTATTTTTGAAAATGTCATGTAGCATCTATAAGATAACTGTTCATTGAGTGTAGCTCACATGTGTATTACTATATTCTATCAAAAATGGATTTTAGATAGTACGAGAAGGATGATGTTAAACCAAAGGAGGAACGGTTGTGATGAATCCAAAGTGTCAAGAATGATGTGAAACTAGAAATCCCTGCTACTTTGATGAATCGAAAAAAGGAAAATGTGAACCCAAAGGAGGAGTTGGTGATGCTACAGCAGATCGTCTATCATTTGTTACGCATAATGTGTAACAACTATATTTGATGGCATGTTTAAAAATGTTCCATGTAACACACCATGGTGAGAATATGTGAGATGTCATGGAGCGAATATGTGACATGCCATGGTATGGAATATATGACATGGCATTGAGGGTATATTTGACACGCCACAGTAAGAATATGTGACACGCCATGGAGGGAATATGTGATATACCATTGTGAGAATATGTGACATGCCACGGATGGAATATATGACATGTCATGGTGAAAATATGTGACACACCATAAATTTAAATAGCAAAAAAATTACGGACATAAGGAAACTGTTTGAAATTCTGTGGCATGCATATTAGCGATGAGGTATTTAAAATAAAACGCCAATGCATTCATCATTCCTTAACGGTAGGGTCAAGTAAGAGCATTTGATTCATTCGTTATTCCCAAAGGTTACAAAGTGTTTGACTTAGTTCAAATCAAAGTTTTAGATCACGCAACAATGTCGGTATTGCATGAAGAGGTCAATCAGTCAATGATGAATTTTCTTTTGTTTTGTGTTTTTTTTTTGTGGGTTTTTTGTTCATTATGTTGCTCTATTAAATGTTTGGGTTTAGGGTTATGCAATGATATATTTTTCTTGTTTTTTCGTGATTTTGGGGGTTTTGCCTAAATTATGGAGTGAACTACAACATTTTAACTTACATGGTTTCGACGTGTAACAACATTTTAGGGGATCTGTATAATGTGTAACAATAATAAATTTCTTCTATCTGACGTGTTCCTTCAAGTGGTTTAACTGTTTTTAGATTTAAGGTAGCATTACATGTATGGCATGTAGTGTGTAAATTGCATACTCGGCATGGTATATCGTGTAACAACATAGGTTTAGGATTCATTAATGTCATATAACAAATAAATAATTATATATGGCGTGTAAGAACATATAGGCATGTGTGTAACAACATTGTACTTGGTCTGCATAGCATGTAACAATAATAAATTTCTTCTATCTAGCGTGTTGCACATTATGGGTTAATTGTTTTTGGATTTAGCTTAGTATTACATGTATGACATGTTGTGAGACCCTGTCTGACTTGTTAAAAAGCCGGTATTGTACCTAATGGTACAATAAAGTTAAATCGAGCTTCAAACTAGTTTAATAGAAATTCTAAGAGGAATTTTAAAATTTTGAGACCCACAGAATAGCTCAGAATAGTGATTCGGAGTTCAAGGTCCAGTCTGGAGTCAATCGGGAAAATTGACCGATTAGGGACAAAACGGTCATTTTCTCATTTGTTGATTAATGGAGATTTTTAACCAAGATTTGTTCACATTGGACCAAAAATAATTATATGAAATACAGTTATGATTTTTGGAGTATAAAATGATGTTTAGCAGTGTAAAATGGTGATTCTTAGTGTTTTTGGAGCACAAGGGTAAAATGGTAATTTTGCCACCGGAGTACTAAACGGGAAATTTTTTGAAAGGATTTTATTCCATTTGGTTAATATGGATTAATATTAGTGTTATTTGAGGTTGGACAGTGAAAATAATGAAATTTCGGTACATTTCGGAGTATTGGGGTAAAATCGTAATTTTACCATTTCTGGGGGCAAAATCGTAATTTTCCACTACTAGGATAATTTTTCCAGCCATGATCATCCTTGGATCAGATTTTGACTTGATTAATCAAATGGTGGAAAAGAAATGGGAGAAAAAGTCAAAAAGTAAAGAAATTGGGCCAATGGCATAATGCCATGTGGCAACTTGGATATTTTATTATTTAAGCCATAAAAATCAGCCTTAGCCCTCATTTTCTCTCTCAATATTCGGCTCACATCAGAATTGAAGGGGAGAAAAGAAGAACAAAAGGAAAAACCCTAAAACCTAGGTGGAAATTCAAGGAAAAGTGTGATTTTCAAGGGAAATCACTTGAAAAAGGTAATAAATCTTTACTTTGGCTTGTGATCTACAATATCTATGCTTTTGTTCTTGAATTCTATGATTAAATATTGAGATATCATGATGGAATGAATTCTGAAAAATGGGTATGAATATGGATTTGATGTTGGATTGGATTGAATTTAGACTATGTTAGTGTTTAAAGGTAGTTAAGCATGATTATGGACAAAAATGGAAGAAAGAAATTGAATCTCATGGTTGTTCTTCATTAGGCCGAACCTAGGGTGGAGAGTGCATGATGAAATTGGTTCATTTCAAATGAAATGATTTCATTTGAAATGAAAGAAATTAGAAAATGACAAATTCAAGTGAAAAATGTAGTAGAAAAATTTTCAATGCTGATGCACTGTATTGGCCAAATTTTTCCATGAAGAAATGGAAAAGGTTGAATGCTGAAATTGGCATTAATTAAATGGCATGTGATGAATTAAAGTATTAGAAAAAGAATGGACCAATTCGGAACCAAATTGGACATAATAGTCGATTAATCGGGTAATCGGTCGAAATTAGGCAATATCGCGTTAAAGCGATAATCGGACGCATTTTTGCCTTTGCGTATCATACGTTAGCAATTTAAATTAGTTTATATTAGTTGGGGGCATTATAGTAAATTTCCTAATTTTACTTTGTGTTAAGGTGGTGAGAAGTCCGAGAAAGGCAAGGGAATCGTGATTGAGGATTTTTAATCCGAGAGCATCTGGAATCCGGATTTGTAAGACGGTAAGTGAACTTGCATTTCAAAATAATTTGGGGAAATGCACATTGTATTGAAATGGATAATTAAATGATTTATCCAAAGTTTTTTTAATATGTGCCGGGAACAAGCCCTTGATAAAAATGATTTTATGTGATGGAATTATGTGGTATGCATGAAATTATGTGTTCTTATAACATGTTGTCACATATGTGTGAATATGTGTGATGTATGGACATTTGATATTGTTGATATATATGTAAATGTACATGGGTGTGATGTGGGGAAAAGCTCATGTCGGTGAAATTGGATGTAGAAAATATGGTTTGTGCACGATGTGGCGGGGATGCACACTGTAGCTCCAGCTATGTGCGCGATGTAGGGGTTGCACATGAGCTGGTGAGTGCACATGGTGCACAGGATAATTCCAGTTATGTGCGCGATGTGGGGGTTGCACATGAGCTGGTGAGTGCACAAGGTGCACACGATATCTTCAGCTGGTGAGACAATGGAATGTTGTATTTATCTGTGTGCGTATGTATGAAATTGATTATTCCTTTATTATAAATTAAATTGAAGTGAGGGGAAGGGTTTGATAATAAATTGGATGAAAATGAATGTGTTCCAAATGTATGCATCATATTTTTAACCCTTCCTGATATTATGGTTTGTTCCTATCTAATGTTTGCTCACTGAGTTTTATACTCACCGTTTTAAAAAAAATTCATGTTTTCAGATAAGGAGATTGTAGATTCCTAGATCGCGGGATCACTGTAGTTCATCTCCTGGTAGGTGTCCGGCATTCAATAGCTACCCGTTTTTATTGTAAATGTCTCCGCTGGAAGTCGTGGGTGTTTAATGTATTGTGAATACAATCTAATTATGTGAATATGTGTAAGCAAATGTGAATTGCTAAATACATGACTGATATAGTGCATGTATATTAATGTCGATTATGCCATTGTGAATTGGTTGTGTTCACACCCGGGAAAAGGTGTGTGTGTGTGTATGTGTGATTGGATATGCCCTTGTTAAGTGGCATTGTATGCACACTGGGTGCATTACGTGTAGATGCCTCACACGAGCATGTATGAAATAAAGTAAGTGAAAATAGGCTTGCTTGGGCTTAGTGAGCTATGCTCATTAAGTCCTTGCGCCGGTCATGGCCCAGGAATTGGGTCATGACACATGTGATGTGTAAACCGCATACTTGGCATGGCATATCATGTAATAACATCAGTTTAGGATTCATTCATGGCATGTAACAAATAAGTAATTATCCTTGACATGTAAGAACATATAGGCATAGCATGTAACAACATTATACTTGGTCTGCATAACGTGTAACAACAATAAATTTCTTCTATATGGCTTGTTGCACATTATGGGTTAATTGTTTTTGGGTCTAGTTTACATGAGTGCTATGTTTTGCTGATGGAGTTTAGAAAGTACGATAACCTTGCAACTTTGCTTGTTGTGTTGAGAGAGAAGTGGGCCTTCAAGGTCTCCATTAACACCCACTGTAAATGATTTTGATGATGCCTATTTTAACATGGCAAAAGCACAGGTCTAGTTTTGTCAATGAAAAAGCTTGGGCTGGGGAAATGGAGGAACTGGAGAATAAATGCAGTATCCCATTGCACCGTGCGGTTGATTTCAGCTTTTGCTTATGATTTGGATTTCAATAGATCCTAAAATGATTTAAACAAAAGGGTGTCAGTGAAATGATTGATGCCTTGTCCTGTTCCACGGTGCATAGACAGTTACTGAGATATTATGGTAATTAATTGAAGATTATTTTGGGAAGCTTAAAGGGTTAACAACTAACGAGCTTCCAAGACTGAACATGCTACATCACTTAGAAAGCAAATTCCAGGCCTGTTCCCTTCTAGCTGCGGAGTTGGCCGTGCTTCTCACGAATAAGAACACAGGTTGTTTAGGAGACAAAACTGCAACACTACGTTAACAGATCTCATTGCCAAATGTGTAGGTACTTCCTCCAGCAATGGATCAATCAGGTTTGATCCCCTGTTGCTTTATCCTCAAATCCCATGCCTACAATAACAGGAAACACAAACCAGTCGACTTCGTAATGTAATGTATTGCACGTTCTCAAACAATTAGTAATGAGATGAGAATATACTAATGCATGAATTTTGCTGTGAAGAATGTAAACAGCATTGAATCAGTTAAAGATATAGTAGCATTTGAAATTGAAAATCAATGAAAGCACAAAAGCAGTGCAGAACTATTAGAAGCTCTCCTTTTCTTTTTTAATTTTTTTTATTGAATTGAAGCTTTTCCCTCATTAAAATTTTTTCATTCAGAATGGGGTTTTTATACAACATACTGAAATGATCATGACATAAGCTTACCAAATACAATAAACATAACTTTGCTGTAGACACCATTTATTATTATTATTATTATCTATTTAATTAATCTAATTATTGTTGTTTTGTTTTTTTTTTTGTTTACTTCCACTTTTATCTCATTTTATTTTTGTTTGTTTATGGGTTGATATTAAGCTCAGACTCGGAAGTGGGCTGCAATAGTTTCTAGGCTTTGTTTGGGTTTTGTTTCAGAAGTGCTGTGGGCTTAGAATTCAGATCCAATACTTAAGCCTGTTGATTAAACAGATTCCTTGAAATTAATTAAGGCAAAAATGGATCGAAAACCAAAAGCAAACATGATTGAGCAAATAAACAGGACCTACTTCTCGCACCTGGCAGAGGCCAGCAGTGCAAGAATTTCCAGGCTTTATTAACAACGCAAGGGGTAAAATAGGAATTAATGGAGGAATCCAGTTGATATTTTCTTGACATGTTACTGTTTCAGGATCAGCCTATAATTTAAATTAAATACTGTCTGCATATAATTTAAAGTTGGTGCAAGAGATATTTTTTGTGCTTCAGATTGAATTCCATACTAAAATTATTGACGGGTGCAAGCAGCAAGGAAGAAGGTCACCTTGATGCCAAAAAAGTCGTAGAGAGGACAACAAAATATCTCTGTCACACATTCATAGTACGAGTTTAGTCTTCCTTTCAGTGTTTACACTGGTGATCAAGGTATTCAGTTTCTAACAACTGCATGGAAAGTGTTCATAGGTATCAAACTATTACAAGGAACCTCATTTTCTTTTCAGACCTCTCGGATCTCTTCCTCAACTACAACATTCCAGAAATCCATATAATTGTTCTCGATCTGATATCTTGGGTAGATTGAAACATGATGAGCAGCAGTGAGTTTGCTTCCCTTTCTCGCTTGTTGGTTTTTTTGTGCCTCGCATTACAGTCTATCAATGGTATTTACACTCTAGAACAGGGCCAATCGATTACATTCTCGAAGACCCTTATATCAGCCGGTAAGAAATTTGAACTTGGATTCTGAAGAAAAACGGAAACTAAAGTTTCCAAGCAGACATTATGAAATAAGCTATTCAGAACAGAAAAGAAGATGAGAAAAATATTTCAAAATATAGAAAATGAATTTGGCCTGGAAAAAGCATTGAATTCATTTCATTTTCAGTATTTATACTACAACAACTTCAAACCTTTCCTAAAGAAATAGATCACAAAAACAGATTCTCACACAGAATCAATGACCCTTCCAACGGTAAAATGAAGTACACACCATGGCTGTTAAGCCTTCAAAACAAGCTAAAACGACACTAAGCTGAACCGTATAGGACATAAGCAACTAAATAAAAAATGACACAAGTAAACATCGTTTTGAATACAACAAACTTAAAACATAAAATGAACAAAATGGTACACTTTGAAAACTCAACATATCAAGTAAAGAAACGCCATCGTTTTGCACTATAAAGTCAAAACTCCTCACTTGTTCTTCACATGCTTCTACTGTCAGATTATGAATTACCTTTCAACACACCCCCTTAATTCTTAATCTGATAAACACCAAGACACTGTCTCAGAAACTCAAACCTCTCTCTTCCCAGGCTTTTAGTAGAAATTTCAGCAAGCTGATCATGAGTCGAGCAATGAACTAAATCAATCTCTCCTTCTTTTACAGCTTTTCTAAGAGCATGGTACTTAACTCTAATATGTTTTGTTCTTCCGTGTTGAACAGGGTTCTTTGATATAGCTATTGCTGACAAGTTATCAACATTGATCAATGTCCCCTTGTCTTGTTTAAATCCCAGCTCTTCCAGTAGCTTCCTGAACCATAAAGCATGGTTGGCAGCAGCTGCACAAACCATGTATTCTGCCTCAACAGTAAACTACGCAACCACTTGCTATTTCTTTGAACTCCAAGCAAACACAGCACTTCCAAATGAGAAACAAAACCCTCTTGTACTCTTAGAGTCATCCAAAGAACCAGCCCAGTCATTGTCTAAAAAACCAATCAGTTGGCTGTTCTCTTGCTTCATATAAACCAATCCATAATTCACAGTCCCTTTAACATATCTTAGAACTCTTTTGGCTCCTACAAAGTGTATTTCTGAAGGGCTTTGCATAAACCATGATAGCAAGCATGTTGCAAACATTATATCTGGTCTAGTAGCTGCTAAATAAAGCAAGGAGCCAATGATACTTTTACTCATCTGTCCATTAGCCTTCTCAGCATCATCAGCCACACTAAATTTAGCACCAATGCATAATGGGGTACTTACTACCTTACAGCAGCTCATATTAAACTTCTTCAACAAATCTAGAGCATATTTGTCTTGATGCAGTATGACTTTATCAGTGTCTTGTATTACTTCCATGCCAAGGAAATAAAACATAACCCCTAAATCTGTCATCTCAAATTCTTCCTCCATCCGAGATTTAAACTCAACCACATACTTACCTTCTGGTCTTGTGATCAGGAGGTCATCTACATATAATGCTACTATAAGTTCCACAAAGTTATCTTTATACTTCACATACAATAAGGATTCATTGATGCTTCTATGAAACCCCTGATTCTTGAAGTATTCATCAATTCTTGTATACTAGGCTCTTGGAACCTGTTTCAAGCCATACAAAGCCTTAATCAACTTGCATACCTTCATTTCAGACCCCTACTGCACATATCCTTTAGGCTGCTCTATGTAAATATCTTCAGTAAGAAAGCCATTAAGGAAAGCTGATTTGACATCCAGATGATAAATTCTCCATCCCTCCCTGGATGACAAAGCAGCAAGCATCCTTATGGTGTCATGCCTGGCCACGGGAGCATAAGTTTCCATGTAGTCAACTCCATAAACTTGAGAATACCCCTTAACTACCAGCCTTGCTTTATACTTGTTCACAGAGCCATCTAGATTGAGTTTAGTTCTGTAAATCCACTTTACTCCTATAATATTTTTGTCAACTGGTCTATCAACAAGAATCCATGTCCCATTCTTAGAAATAATCTCCATTTTATCATCCATGGCTGACTTCCAATGTTCTTCTTGCTGAGCTTGCTTAAAAGTAGCAGGTTCAATCAAAGCCACATTGCACCTACTATAAATGTCAGCTAAACTTCTTGTACCTCTAACAGCTTTACTTTCATCCTCAAGATCAGAATCATCATCTTCTGTATTCTGTTGTTCTTCTACATCAGTTGTATTAGTAAGATCAATCTGTCCAGCACCTACATTAGGCTATTTTCAACTTTGCCCTTCATCGAATACCACATCCCTGCTTACAAAAACCTTCTTCAATTCAAGATCAAACAATCTGTAACCTTCAAAGACTTCATTGTAGCCAATTAGGACTATTGCCACAGCTTTAGGGTCAAACTTGGACCTCTTTGTATTTGGCACCTTAGCATAACAAGTGCAGCCAAAGACTTTTAAGTGAGAAATATTTGGCTTATGATCAAACCACACTTCATAAGGTGTTTTGCTATCCAAAGCTCTTGTATAAACTCTATTCAGAATGTAATTAGCTGTATTCACAGCTTTTGCGCAAAATACCCTTGGCATGTTCATCTGGTAGAGCAAACATCTCCCCATTTCTGCCAAGGTTCTGTTCATTCTCTCAGCTTTGCCATTTTGTTGAGGACTGTATGGGATGGTTAGTTGATGTTATATGCCACAAGACTCCAAATACTGTTCAAATTCAGTAGAGGTATACTTCTTGCCATTATCAATCCTCAAAGTTTTTATATTTTGACCAGAAGAATTTTCAACAGCTGCTTTAAAATTCTTGAAGTAGCTCAAAGCTTTAGACTTTTGCTTCAAAAAGAATATCCAGCAGAACTTTGAATAATCATCAATAAAGATGATATAATATCTGCTTTCATTTAGTGAAGTAGTCTTCATTGGACCACTTAAGTCAGTATGCACCAATTCTAACTTTCTAGTAGCCTTCCATCTACTTTCTACAGCAAATGGTTTTATTGTTTGTTTGCCTAACTGACAAATCTTGCATACCTTTTCAGGCTTTAAAATGACAGGCAATCCATCCACCAAGTTTTTAGTGGACATCAAGGTCAAAGTATTGTAATTAACATGGCCAATCCTCTAATGCCATATTTCAGATACATTCAGTTCATTGTACAATGCTAAGTGAGCAGCATTAGCCAAGTTTAAAGGATAGCAATTATTCTTCATGAATACTATGAACAACTCTTTACCTTGAGAAACAAAAACTACACAACTCTCACCTTTAAACAAAAGACTATAATGCTCCTAAGCTAATTGTCCCACATTCAACAAATTACTATCAACAGCACGAACATAATGCACACTTGAAATGCTTGAACTGTTTGAAGCAGTTTCAATATCAACAGTTCCTACTCTTAGAATATCCAGATAATTTCCATCTCTTATCTTGACTTTTGACTTAAAACTTGTGTCAAGGGTAGAGAAAAGAAATTTATTACCTGTCAAATGAAGAGAGCAGGCACTATCTAGGAGCCAAACATTGGTTTTGCTCGAACTCTCATTCATTGTGGCTATAAAGAGAACTTCATCAGTATCTTCATCAGCATGTTCCACAACAGCAGCCTTCTTAGGTGCTTTTGCACGATTCTTACATACTTTTTCCATGTGACCCTGTTGATTGCAAGCCCTACATTTAACATTGGGCCTGAACCAGCAGTATTTTTCAGTATGATTAGTCTTCTTACAATGCTTACATGGTGGAAATTCTTTCTTTTGATCCTTTTGTTGAGTGTCTCCACTCTTCCTTCCTTTAGCTTTCTTATTAGCCGAACTATCCTTCAAGCCATCACTTCTCATTTTCACACTTTTGGATTTAGCTACTAAGGCATAATCTGATGCACTCCTTTGTCTGAAAGCTCTTCATTGTTCCAGACCTTCCAAGGCATTGACCAACTCTTTGAGAGTGAGTTGAGCTAAATCCTTGGAATCTTCCAATAAGGACACCTTGGATTTGTATTTTTCAGGTAAACTAACTAGCATTTTACTTACTAGTCTCTCCTATGTAATCTCCTTCCCTAGTAGCCTTAATTGGTTCACTAACCCTATCATCTTACCAGAAAATTCCCTTATATTTTCATTTTCCTCCATCTTTAACATTTCAAACTTCTGAGTAAGATTAAAAGCCTGAATCTGCCTAGTTCTTTCACTTCCAAAAAACTCATCTCTCAAATAATCCCAAACTAGCTTTGGAGATTTCAAGTGCATAACCCGAGGAAAAGTTTCATTAGATAAAGCTAAATGAAGGCAAGACAGAGCTTTATACCTTTTGGCTTTGTCTTCCTCAAATTGCCTGATCTGAGCTATCGTCGGATTAACTCTCCTCTGCACTGGCTCCTCATCAGTCTCCACTGCTTCCCACAATGTGAAGGCTTGCAAAAAACGATTCCATCTTCACACTCCAAAAGGAGTAATTCTCTCCTGTGAACTTTGGGGGAGCTGATGCATTGAATCTAGATGCCATATTTGCATAAAACAATCAAATCCTAAGCCCTTAAGATCATAAATGCTCTGATATCAATTGAAGAAAAACGGAAACTAAAGTTTCCAAGCAGACTTGATGAAAGAAGCTATTCAGAATAGAGAAGAAGATGAGAAAAATATTTCAGAATACAGAAAATGAATTTGGCCTGGAAAAAGCATTGAATTCATTTCATTTTCAGTATTTATACTACAACAACTTCAAACCTTTCCTAAAGAAACAAATCACAAAAACGGACTCTCACACATATCAATGACCCTTCCAACGGTAAAATGAAACAGACACCATGGCTGTTAAGCCTTCAAAACAAGCTAAAGCGACACTAAGCTGAATCGTATAGGACATAAGCAACTAAATCAAAAACAACACAAGTAAACATCTTTTTGAATACAACAAACTTAAAACATAAAATGAACAAAACGGTACACTTTGAAAACTCAACATATCAGATAAAGTAATGCCATCGCTTTGCACTATAGAGTCAAAACTCCTCACTTGTTCTTCACCTACTTCTACTGTCAGATTATGAATTACCTTTCAACAGATTCTTTTCTCCTAGAAACAGAGTTCGAGGTATTAGGTTGGAATATGGTTTAAACAAGTGTCAACACGTGCTGTGGTTTGGGTGGCAAATAAAGAATATCCCTTCCTACGTAACTTTTCTATTTTCGCCATCAACCCTGATAGGAACATTGTGATTTCTGATAGAAGGGTATCCTACACGTTGACGAAGAGGACAACCAGTGGCAACATCTATGCCAGGCTACTAGATTCAGGTAATCTGATATTACAAGATCGGGTCAGCTTAGAAGTTTTGTGGCAAAGTTTTGATTATCCGTCAAACACCTTTTTGCCTGGAATGAATCTTGGAAATGATAGACGA
Organism: Theobroma grandiflorum; assembly: GCA_036013995.1. Classification (NCBI taxonomy): domain Eukaryota; kingdom Viridiplantae; phylum Streptophyta; class Magnoliopsida; order Malvales; family Malvaceae; genus Theobroma; species Theobroma grandiflorum. The sequence goes on from CP142133.1 coordinate 31,625,098, forward strand.
TATGGAGTTACTTGGTCGGTGGTGTCATGGAAATACGTAGACGATGCTGCCCCTGGTTCTTTCTCCCTGGAACTCGTTTCTTATAAATTTAATTATTCTTTTATTGATATGCAGGGTTCTAAAATATACTGGGAAATTCCTTTAAACAACTTTCTTAGGCATAATGCCTACGGTTGGGTCCGAAGTGGTACCAACACCGTCACTTGGGGTTTGCGTGATGCTTCTAGGATTATGCAGATGGTGTTGGATGTGTTTGGGCAGCTTAAGTTACAGACTTGGTCCGAAGATGATGAACGCTGGTATAATTTAGAATCTTCTATGTGCTCGTATCGCCGACGTGGAGTTTTCAATATTTGCAGCACGACTGCTGATATGCCGTGCAGTTGTTTGAAAGGTTTCAAATCTATTTCTGGCAATGCTTTGAGTAAAAATGAGACGTCTAAATGCTGCGTGAGAGTAACCAACTTGCAGTGTAGTAATGGAGGTGGTCATTTTCAGAGAGATGGGTTTCTTTGGATGCCTTTTGTAGATTTTCCCACTGGTCCATTGGTGCTAAATAATAGGAGTGCAGCGGATTGTGAGTCAGTTTGCTTTCACAACTGTTCTTGCATTGCTTATGCTAATGATCACAAACTTGGGTGCTTGGTATGGAATGGAGATTTTTTTTATCTAAAACAACTTTCAGATAAGAGTATTTACGGAAAAATTTTTATCTTTAGCTTGCAGCTTCTGAGCTAGTTACAATAGGTGAGAAGAATGGAAAATCTAACTGGATACTGCAGCAATGAATTATTTTCACTTGATTTTATAATGAATGCAAGTTGTGTCACTAATTAACTTAGTAATTGATTTTATTTGACAGGGACAAGCTCAACAAATGGGACTAGGAAAGATAGTCAGAATACAGGCAACAAGAGGCAGCTATGGACAATTTCAATTCTAACAGTATTTCTGTCAATGATTACCTTGGGAGTCTTAATTCATTGCTTCTGTAGAAAAGTCCAAGAAAAAGGTACAATGTCCTGCCCTTGCATATTTTAGCCATGAATGAATAGTTAACAACGCATTAAATTCATTTTTGACATTTTGTGAGTCATTCAGGTGAGGATTTGTTAAAATTTGATTGGGCTTTGAGCGTAAATGGGGATGATAGCGGCCTTAAAGAGGCAAATAAACCTGGAACACATGAGAAGAGGAGCGTCAAGCTGCCATTGTTCAGTTTTTCAAGCGTTTCTGTTGCGACAAATAATTTTTCAGTCACAAATAAACTTGGGGAGGGTGGTTTTGGACTTGTTTACAAGGTATGAACATTTTCCCGCTCCTGCTACGTAAGGAGAAGGAATTTATGAAAGTACAACAATATTACCTTGTCATGTTTATGATATATGCTGGGGGCACATTATTATGTATTGGGCAACTATTTCGGGGAACATTGCTGAAAGGGGATGAAATAGGCTTTCGAGAAGATCCGGACAAGGCTGGAAGGAGTTAAAAAATGAAGCACTGGTCATAGCCAAGCTCCAACACAAGAATCTTGTCAGACTTTTGGGCTGTTGCATTGAACTAGAAGAGAACATACTAATTTATGAGTGTATGCCTAATAAAAGTTTGGACTTCTTCCTATTTGGTATGTAGTTTTCAGATATTTACATCAATTCTCACTTTCTCAATCCTTAACCAAGAATATTAATGGACTGTTTACTAACATTATCATTGATGAAAATAGATTCAATGAAACGTAGGACATTAGACAGGAGGATACATGTTCCGATTGTCGAAGGGATTTCTCAAGGGCCTCTTTATCTTCATCAATATTTTAGATTTAGAATTATTCACAAAGATTTAAAGGCGAGTAATATATTGTTAGATGGCAACATGAATCCTAAAATGCCTTTCAAAAAAAATAAAAAAACATGAATCTTAAAATATCATATTTTGGTATAGCGAGAATTTTTTGAGGAGCTGAATCACAAGCAAACACAAAGCAAATTGTTGGAACATAGTAAGTTAAAATGATTATTAAAATCCATTTGAATCATATCTATACATGCATGCATTCAAAAGAATACTAGTTTCTATCAGTCTGAAACTCTCCATCTTCTTGGATATGTGAGTATCTTAACTGCTTTGACTTTAAATATGTGAATTCAAAAAGTTTTAAGGTTAGATTCATTATTCCAATATCTGCTAGATATCTTAAATTCATGTATTGGTATATTCATTATTCCGTAACTGTTTGAAAATGTACAATGCATTTCATCATGAAGTCAACTGGCTTTGTATTTATATTTGTTATTTGTTTCACTAAATTGTTAAATGGATTGTACTTATTATTATTGTTTCTTGTTACCCTAGGCATGGGATTTGTGGGTAAGCAACAGGGTATCGAACCCGATTGATCCATTGCTGGAGGAAGTACCAACACATTTGGCAATGAGATACGTTAACATATGGCTGCTTTGTGCTCAAGAAAGTGCAGATGATAGACCAACCATGTCTGATATTGTTTCAATGCTTAACAGTGAAAATATGATGCTACTGTCTCCGAAAGAACCAGCTTTCTTAAACGTTAGAAGTACAGCGAACCACAGTTGGAACAGAGAAGGCCAGAAATTTGCTCTCTGAGTGATGTAACATGCTCAGCCCTGGAAGGATATGAGGTGTTAAAGCCACAAAGTCAGTCAAATTGACAATGCCCGTAGAGAGTAGAAAATTGACCATTTCCAGTCTAAAACGACTACCGACCACAATGATTCAGTACTCCAAATAAAATATTATTAATTATTATATGTAACATTTACATGGAAAGTGTTATCAGAGATCTTGTTGGTACGTTCCATTTTCTGAATACAATTATGCTATGTCTCCCAAAACATTTGTAGGAAGGAATACTATGAACCACCCATAAATTTTGAGGTTCCTTTGCAAGAGGTAAGGTGCCTGGAAATGGATTAGATATGGTATTCTGTTTTCTGCTAGCTAGCTGATATCTAAAGTTATCAGAAAAAAGAGCAAGCTGTATCGCTAGTTCATCCTGATGCATTCTGCTTTAAGACATTCTTTTCTCCAAATTCCACACAAAAAGAAAAAAAGAAAGTACTTTGAAATTATTATGATGTTACTACAATGTGAAAGAAATAATTGGTGTTGATTTTTGTATACAATGGGCCCTCTTCTTTATCATATCATTGTCAAGGAATTGTTGACTAAGATTTGTGACCACTCATAAATTTTGAGGTTCCTTTGCAAGATGTAAGGTGCCTGGAAATGGATTAGATATGGTATTCTGTTTTCTGCTAGCTAGCTGATATCGAAAGTTATCAGAAAAAAGAGCAAGCTCTATCGCTAGTTCATCCTGATGCATTCTGCTTTAAGACATTCTTTTCTCCAAATTCATTCCACGCAAAAAGAACAAAAGAAAGTACTTTGAAATTATTATGATGTTACTACAATGTGAAAGAAATAATTGGTGTTGATTTTTGTATACAATGGGCCCTCTTCTTTATCATATCATTGTCAAGGTATTGATGACTAAGATTTGTGGCAGTCTCTGTAAGAAAATATACTTATTGGTTACAACATTTTCGTGGAACTTTCTAAGTATTTTAATATCTGACTGGCTAATCTTTATCTGATCAATGCATCAATTCGATAAGCAAACACTAACACCAACTCCTTGTGCTGCTGAATAAATTAGATATTTTTTTCTTTTCTTTTCTTTTTTTTTTTTTGGTTTACCAGAATCGATAGCTGCCTTTCTGCTTCATTCATGTCCTGAAATCTACAAGGCGTTGTTTACAAGTTGGGTTTCTGCTCCAGGTAATTCTCCTCACAGTCCTTTCCTTAGTATGTATTTACATTACAGGATCTGTTCCTTTAATACATGTTTGTTTGGACAATATTTCTAACTAGTCCACTATGTCAAATAAGTAGTGAATTCAGACATAAGTTTTGTTGCCCAGATTTTATTATAATAATATGTTTTGTCTTCCTGGAACGTTGAAATGGAATGTTTTGAGTAACAAATTATTAACTGCAGACTAGTGCGGTTCAGGAAAAAATCAGTCAGCAGAAGTATAATTGCTCATGGCTAGAAAAAAAATTTCAACAAGCCAATTCGTTTATCCTGTTTTCCTGCTGATACTGTCTTGCCATGTCCTCACATTCCCTCGTGCTGCAATGGACACCATCTCGCCCGGACAATACATCAGAAACCCTGAAACTGTTATATCAGCTGATCAAAAATTTGAACTAGGATTTTTTAACCTTGGGAAATCTTCGAGTTACTATTTGGGAATATGGTATAAAGAGATCCGGGAAAAAACTTTTGTATGGGTGGCAAACAGAGACTATGCAGTCACTGCTTCTGCGTTTTTCACTGTCAACAACGATGGCAACCTTGTGATTCGGCAAGGCAAGGTTGTTTACCTAGTGACAGAGATATCATCTAATGGAACTGTGACCGCTACACTGTTGGATTCAGGAAACCTTGTTGTGAGAGATGAAAATAACAATACCTTATGGCAGAGCTTCGACTGCCCTACAGATACTATCCTGCCAGGAATGAAGCTTGGTTATGATGAGGCTGGAAAATATTGGTCGTATGTGTCTTGGAAAAGTGCTGATGATCCTAGTGTTGGAAATTTTGTCTTGGACTTGGATCATGGTGGAAGAAGTCAAATTCTTGTCATGAATGTTTTTAGAACATATTGGACAAGTGGGTCTATTCCTAAACTTGGAGATAATCACATGTACAATTTCACCTATGTTTCTAATGAGAAGATGAAGTATATCACATATAATGCGCATGACAAAAATGTAAAGAGCAGATTTGTAATGGATATATCAGGGCAGTTTAAACAATTTATATGGTCGGAAAGAACAAAGAAATGGAAACTCATTTGGTTACAACCACGGAACCATTGTGACGTTTATTCTTATTGTGGGCCTTTTGGAAGCTGTAGTGAGAAATCTGTGCCTGTTTGCAGTTGTTTGCCAGGATTTGAACCTGACTCTATCGAGAATTGGCATAGTTTGGGCTATTCTGGAGGATGCAAACGGAGAGACGCTCTGCAATGTGTCAATAATACCACATCAAAGGGAGCAGTAGACAGATTTATTCCGCTGTCTAAAGTATCACCACCTAGTAATCCAATAGCTCTTAATGTTCAGAGCATTGATGATTGCAAGTCATATTGCTTGAATAACTGCACCTGCAGTGCTTATTCTTATACCCAGCATGGCTGCTCAATATGGATTGGAGATCTTATCAATCTGCGAGTACTGTCACTTGATCATATTTCTGGAAAAGATATTTATCTCAAACTGGCTGCTGCTGAATTCAGCACTGGAAGTAAGATAGTTAACCTGTCTTGCACAAAAATTTTCAGACTTACTCCTTTTTAACCATATTCTGTGTCTACCAACGTGCTGATTAAATTTTATACTTTTCGAGATAAATGCAGAAAAAAAGATGATGCTGCGAATTATTTTAATTCTAACCACTTCTCTGGCATTTCTTACTGCTGCCCTGCTAATATGGAGGTTGCAGATTAAAAATCACAAGAAAAAGGGTATGAATTCCTCATTGGAAAGAAAAAAAAAATCCAATCATAAGCATCCCCTGTCAATAGAAATGTTAACATTTTCTTATCTAGTATTCTTAAAGAGTTGGTAGATTGTTCTGCACAAAGAATAGAGTGATAAATTGTTGGTATGTCACTTGCTGTTGATAATGTGCATGAGCCATCTAGTTCTTATGTAGTCAAACCTGATTAAGTTCACAATATAACAGTTGAGTAAAAAATAGCTAATTTTGTTACATATGTATGCTCAAATTCCTCATCTGTTCTTCACCAAGCAGGGGAGGACTTGTTATCATTTGATTTTAGTATTAGCACATCAGCTACCAATTATGAACAGACTGAGGTAAAAAGGCTCAGAGAAGATAAAAATGAGGTGGAGATTCCATTATTCAGTTTTTCTAGCGTATCAGCTGCTACAAATAACTTTTGTACCGAGAATAAACTTGGAGAGGGTGGCTTCGGACCTGTATACAAGGTAACAGTTAAAGAAGAAAATTTCAAATTCACATACATGCTTTAGAAATTAGTTTCTCTTATTTCTATGAGAAATATGAATACTAGAGTTCTGCTTCAGGGAAAATTACTTAAAGGGCATGAAGTAGCTGTAAAGAGGCTTTCTAGAAGATCTGGACAAGGATGGAATGAGTTAAAAAATGAGGCAATGCTCATAGCCAAACTCCAACACAAAAATCTCGTGAAGCTTCTTGGCTGCTGCATTGAGGGAGATGAGAAGATTCTCATCTATGAGTATTTGCCCAATAAGAGCTTGGACTTTCTTCTCTTTGGTAACTTCCTATCTGTCGACTTCCTAATGTTTAAATATTTGATTATAGACTTCTAGGACATGTTCATTGTTACATTTTGTTTCTCTAATTTAAGTCCACAACAGATTCAACCAAGAGAAGTGTACTTGATTGGAGAACTCTTGTCAGCATCATTGAAGGGATTGCTCAAGGTCTTCTTTATCTCCACCAGTTTTCCAGGTTACAAATTATCCACAGGGATTTGAAGGCAAGCAACATTTTGTTGGATGAATACATGAACCCTAAAATTTCAGACTTTGGGATGGCAAGAATTTTTGGTGGAAGTGAACCAAGAGCAACCAATCGGATTGTTGGGACATAGTAAGTAATTTGCATATATCCTCTTATAAGATTCTGCTGTTTCTGTATAGCTTATTCTCATTTCAAAGCCAGCAATGTGGTTTGTACTCGGATTGCATTGATTGGAGCCTGAGCTAGGGTGTTTGCACCTGAGAGAATTTCCTGGTCCAATGGATTGATTTTCCTTCACTACAAAAAACTAAACAATTAGAATGAACTAAAAAAATTTGCATAAAATCTTTGACCATTATTCTATGAAATATTTGATTTCACAGTGGCTACATGGCTCCTGAGTATGCTTTGGAAGGTATCTTCTCTGTAAAATCCGATGTCTTCAGCTTTGGAGTTTTGTTCTTGGAGATCTTAAGTGGCAGGAAGAACACCGGTTTCTATCAGAGCAATTCTCTCAATCTTCTCGGACATGTGAGTGACAAAGCTCCGGATTTGTAACTGAACCAAGATATTTATAGTGTTGTCTTTCTTTTAAATTCCTATCCTGTTACCTTACCTTCCAGGCATGGGATCTTTGGACAACCAGTAGGCCTCTGGAGTTGATGGATCCAATACTCCAAGACAGTTCTTCAGCCAATTCACTGATTAGATATGTTAACATTGCACTTCTTTGTGTTCAAGAACGTGCAGTGGACAGACCAACTATGTCTGATGTTGTCTTGATGCTGAGCAATGAACTCACATTCCTACCTATTCCAAAACAACCAGCTTTCTCAAGTGTAAGAAGTATGGTAGACAATAATTCACCTATTACCAAGCCAGAGATTTGGTCTGTCAATGAAGTAACAGTCTCAATGATGCAAGCTAGATAAACCTTAAGACATTAAAATATTCTAAAGAAAAATCACATAGAGAAATATTTACATTTTGTTTTGACCAATAATCCCGTGGGTGTTTTATATGTAGGCTACAAGCAAATCTGTCAATTTCCTTTTAGGTCTCTGAATCTATGAATAAAAATATGGGTAATTGAGAATAGCCCTTGAGATTCAGCTTCTTCACTGAACTTGTCTTTCTTTCTAACTTCACCCAAGCTTCATGTATAACAAAAGCAATGATAATCAATTAAAAGTTCATGATTCCTGTTACTGCTTTATAACAGTTCAGGCATTGAAACTTCTGAACAGGGGTGACAGACCGGTATCAGTGAGTAGTTTCATAGGAGTTACTTTATAAGTAGTGTTGAGTTTCATTGGATTGTGACTTGAACATATAATCTCATAAAATATAACTTTATATTGATTAATTTAGGATATTTTGGATACTTAAATATAAAAGACCAGGATTATGTTCTGGAAAAACTCAGATATTGGATGTACTCTATTGATGCATTTACCTTTACTTCATATTTACTCTATTATTGGTCAATTGCAAGAGACAAAAGAGGAAAAATTATAAAATGCAAGGAGAGAAATTGAAATTGACCAATTTCAGATTGATGCAGTTAGCAAAGAAGGATAGGGAGGGGTTAAAAGCCACAAACTCACTTTTCAGAAAATAAAAGCACTAAGTCAGTCAACGACAATGACCTCAGAGAGTAGAATATTGACCATTTCCACTTTAAAACGACTGCTAACTAGAATGATGGAAGTACTCCAAATAAATATTACTAATTATTATAACCAAGTGGTGGAAATCAGAATAACATTTACTTTGAAAATGTTATCAGAGATCTTGTTGGTACCTTCCAATTTCTGAATAAAATTATGCCATGTATCAAAAAACATGTGTAGCAAGGAATACTATGAACCACTCATAAATTTTGAGGTTCTTTTGCAAGATATAAGGTGTTTGGAAATGGAAGATTGTTAGATATGGTATTCTGTTTTCTGCTAGCTAAATGATATCTGAAGTTAGCAGAAAAAAGAGCAAGCTCTATAGCCTGTTCATCCTGATGCATTATGCTTTAGGACATTCTTTTCTCCAAATTCAATCCACACAAAAAGAAAAAAAGAAAGTTCTTCGAAATGATTTTGATGTAACTAGAGTGTGAAAGAACTAATTGGAGCTACCTTTGTTGATAATGTGAGGTGTTGGTTTTCTATATAATGGTCCCTCTTCTTTATCATATCAATGCCGAGATATTGAAGAGTGAGATTAGCAGTCAGTCTATGCAAGCAAATCTACTTTTCGTTGCATCATTCTCGTGGAGCTTATTCTTTAGTCAATCTTGTTTTTCTAACTTGTGAATCTTTTGTTAGCAGAATTTTCAGAGGGCTTTTCTTGGTTATATTTTCATAGCCAACTAATTTCCCGTGACCTTGGAATAATATCCAAACATCTTAAAGTTCTTCCTTAATCCCATCACATAAGCCCATCAAAATTTCTTCAATCTGACTTCTTTCAGACAAAAACATGAGGAGAAGTAGGTTTGTTTCTCTTCTCAGCTTGTTGGTTTTTGTATGCCTTGCCTTCAAATCTATCAATGGTACTGATACTATTGAACAAGGTCAATGTAATACCCCTCACAAAGTATTTATATAAAAAAAAATATTTAAATTCATTAAGATATAGTTTTATATATATAATAAGTAGATATTGCTTTAGTATTTTATTTATTTGCAAATATGACTTTGGGTGCTTTAATAATAAGAGAATAGAAGAAGGGGTTTTTAAGTAAATGAAAAAGTATAATCAAAAGTCAGTTTTATTATCACAATTAAGTTAGTGGGGGTTAAAGTCTGTTCACTTGCTACGTTTATGATAGGGGGTTAGGCAGTTTACAAAGTTTTAAAAGAACAAACAGAAACTTACATCAGAATATTGAGTGATAACTCTATTATATAGAGTTATCATAAACCATTTTGGGGTATAAAATGTGCTAAGTCTTTGAGTTTTTAGTGTAAACCTTAGGAAATTTTTATGCTTTTTAGTGGTAATTAACTTAGATGTCATCAATTTCAATTTATGCACTTTTAGTTTAATTTCTTGTCAAGCTCCTTATCTCAGCCTCTAATCATTTAATCCTTGAATATTGAAGGCAAGAGAATGGACCACAATTCTAAAGGATGATGCAAGTGAGTTTAAAAGGCAACAGAGCAAGCAGAAAGTTTCTGGCTGCAGCCAGAATGCAAGTTGGTTGCAGCGAGAAACAGGGTCAAAGTTCACCTGCCAAGTCAGAAAGCTTCTGGCTGCAGCGAGAACCAATTCTCGCTGCAGCCAAAATGATGCTGTTAACAAAGGCCAAACAGAAAGTTTCTGGCTGCAGCCAGAACTTAATCTCGCTGCAGCCAGAACACGTCAGACAGAAATTTTTGACACGGGATTTTAGGTTAAGCTGAGATAAGATGGGCTATAAATAGATAATTTTAGACTGAAAAAAGGGGGATTCTGGAGAGGCTACTTTGGGCAAGCTGAGGCAAGAGCAAAAAGGGAAAAGGGAAGAAGAATCAAAGCTGGAAATCAACAAAAAGGCTACTTCAGATCATTTTCTCTCTTTTCAGATTTGATTCTCTCTCTAACTCATTCTGTAAAACAATGCTTTTGCTTGCTGAAATGTGTACTCTCTTCCTTAGTATGTTGAGCTAAACCTTCTACTCTAGGATTATGGTTTATTTTAATATGTAACTGGGATATTTGGTTGGTTTATTGCTTATTTTCAATGGAAAAACTGATGTTTACTCAAATTAGTACTTATTGCTCATTTATTTGCTTGATCACCATTTAAATGTGTTTAGGTATTTAGATGACACTTGAAAGAGTTAGTCTAAATTAGGCCTTGATTTGGGTAATGTGTGTTTAATACACTTAGAAAGAAATTTCAATGTGTTGATTTGCAATTAGAGTAGACATACATCTAATTGCCATACATAGTCAATTTGTAGAACCTTAGCTTAAAGAACTTAAGCTAGTTGTCTCCTATAGACATATAGTGATTCAATTAGACTAAGTAAGTGTGTAATATCTCGACGGAGAATTACATATACTTTAGGATTCTAAACTAACATCAATTTTCATTGAAATTAAGTAATTAAGCCAACCAAACTCCAAGTGAAATATTAAAGGATACCATAATCCTAGCTTATTATATTATAGTTCCCACCTCAATTTATTGATTGCATCATTTAGGTTAGCATTAGATAATTAGGTTACATTTTAATTATTGTTCAAAAATTGGTACTTGGATAAAACTAGTTTGTGTTAATTTTGGTATTTAGCAACAATTAATAGATCAACTCCTGGAGGAACGATACTCAACTCACTACTTTACTACTTGTTGCGATTGCGTTCACTTGCGCATAATCTTTGCTTATACTTTGCATTAAATTTTGAACATTTCTCATATTGCTCAAGCCAAAGAAAAAATATTTTTCAGAAAAAGCAAGCAACATTGAGCAGACTCAATCAATAGGCAGTCAGAAGCGCTTAATACCAGGGAAGAAGAAAGACAGAGGAAAGGGAAAGGGATTTCTGATTAAGGTATGTTGGGATTATATTTTCATAGTTTTAGGTACACAAATCCTAAATTAGTTATACTTTCTTATCTTTTTTATTTAAATGCGGTACCTTTCCGATGACTTTCCGGTAGCATGATGAGTACCAATGGAAAGTTCTTGAAAAGATCTTTCCAATGGTTTTTGTAACATCTTGTTTGGCCTTGTGGTTAGGAAGATACGAATTTTTTAAAGATAATTAAAAACCTAGTTTCAACAGTTTTGGGAGCCCAACTTTGGGTCACCGGAACTCCATATTCCGGTAACATTTTTATCGTTTCTTTGAGGGTTTTTGTAGTATGAAATGAGATGTTTAATCTGGCATCAATGGCTTGGTTAGAGACTTCTTGTGTTAAGAGAATTAAAGCGTCAAAATAAGTTCGTTGATACTAGAAACCCAGAAATCTGTGTATTTTTGTGATGATTTCAAGAATTTTGGCTTTCAAAACTTAGGAATTTTGCATTCTTTTTAATCGAAACAAACTTTGGTATTGTAGTATGATATGAATACTTCATATTGGTGTTGAATTTATCACTGGAAGTAATTCAGGTTAGAAGTTACAATGGCTTGAAGTAAGCCAAATGACCATCAGATTTTGAAAATTTCAAAAAATGGAAACCTCTTTTTAAATTTGTTTTAAAATTCAATTTTAATTAATATGTGATAAATTTTGTTGTAAACTTCTTAAATATTGAATATGTGATTTCTACTATATTTTTATAGCAAAAGTATGTATCTTTATATTTTATTAATTTATTTATTACATTAGTAGATTTCATTAAAATAAAAAAAATTTTATGAAAAATTATAAATATGATTTTTATGAGTGCAATTAGTGTTATTTCTCTATATGAAATTAAAGTCCTTACTGATTTTATGATTTAAGTTTAATTCTTAACCTTATTGTAAATTTTGTTTAATTCAAAAATATATATAATAATAATATATTACATTATTAATCGAAAATGTTCCTAAATTGTAATTGAAGTCGTTACACACCAAGTGCTTAGGATGGTCAACGGAAAGTCACCTTGTAGGATATGTTTGCAAATTCAGTTCTGATTTTGTATGTGTTTCTTGAAATATTAGGCTATTAGGAAGATTTTCGGATTTGTTATTTGAAAGTGAAAATAACAAGATCAGGTAAGTGACTGATATCCCTTCGGTGTTTTTATACCCTAAAATTAGCTTCAATGTGAATTTGTATATGAGATACGATATTTTATCCTATGATTTATTAAAATTGAATTGAGCATGCAAATGTATATGTATATGAGTTTTATATGTTGGATTTAGAATATGGCTTATGCAAAACGTGATTTCTTATTTCGAAATTTGTATATGATTTGGTATAATGTATGTATATATGTTTTCGTGAATATAATCATAAATATTTAATATGAAACGAATATGCTTTTGAGGTGTATGAGATATGCTTAAGAAAATTTGATATATTGTTTTATGAAGTTTGGGTAATCTAAATATATATATATATATTTTTGTTTTGTCTCCTAGTATGGCTATGCTCTAACCCTACCAATGGGGGTTAAATGTTGGCCGTGTCGACATGTACTCTGTGATTAGAGATTGATCTCCCAACCGCACCACCGGTTACAGAATAATGGTATTTGTTATATCTGTTCAGTGCAGCCAATGGTTGCTTTTGATATATTTCTGACCCGTGCCACCGGGGTTAATTGTGGTTCCATTTCTGACTTATGCCACAGGGGTTAAGTGTGGTCGTAGCATGTTACAGGAGACCACTAAAAATTTAAATATCTGTGATATATGTTTGCTCAGTGTTTGAAAGTAAAAATTTTAGAATATATGATTCTGAATAAGATTACCTAATATTTTGTTTCGATAATTATATTAATGACATTTTGGCCTAAATGTTTTAAGCATGCTTAATCCGACTGAAGGGATGTTAGTTACTTGCTGAGTAGTTGGACTCATTCCTTCCTTCAATTTTTTCAAGTTATGATTTGGTCAGCTACGCGGGGATTTCGGGGAGTGTCATTTAATTAAGTAGTATTTAGATTGTTTACGTTTTATTTAAATATTATGAACATCGAACTACCTAAATTAGTATTCAGACTTTTATCTTGACATAGCAACTTTATGAATTTTGGAGATTTAATTCTGAATATTGTTGAATTATAATCTTGGAATTTCTATCGACAGATATAATGTTATGAATCACTATATTCTTCAAGTATATTAGTCTCTTTTATAATTTGTATAAGATATATGTTTTAGAGCCTTGCATGTCTGTGGGATTATATCTTACAAGTATGCGGCGTCTGTCATGTCTCGGGTCTGGGGCGTGACAGTCAAGAAATTGCATACCCAAATACAATCATATCAGCTGGGGGAAAATTTGAACTTGGTTTCTTTTCTCCGAGAAACACCTTCAAGTACTATGTTGGAATATGGCACAAAGTGTCTAACCAAAGTATTGTTTGGGTGGCAAACAGAGATCATCCCTTCCCTAGTGAATCTTCGGTGCTTAGCATCAACACTGAGGGAAAGCTTGTGATTTCAGATGGTAGAATGTTCTACATGGTGACAAACGTTACAACTAGCCGCAACACTTATGCCATGCTTCTAGATTCTGGTAATCTTGTATTGCTCAACCGCGATACTTTGGAAGTTTTGTGGCAAAGTTTTGATGATACCACAAATACTATTTTGCCTGGAATGACTCTTCAAGATGATTATAGATTTCTTGTACATAATTGGCCGATTGTGTCATGGAAAAGTGTGGATGATCCAGACCCTGGTTCTTTCTCTTTGGAACTGAATTTCACAAATTTTTAACCATTAAGAAGGGTTCCAAAACATACTGGAATGATACTCGAAATGCTTTTTGGGGTTACAATCTGTTTGGTTGGGGCTTTACTTCAGAATTTCTTAATACTTCCAGGATTACGCAGATTGTACTGGATGACTTTGGGCAACTTAAGCTACAGTCCTGGTTTGAAGATGACCAACGTTGGTATACATTAGAGTCTTCTAAGTGTTCATATCATCAATGTGGTGTTTTCAGCATTTGTGACATCACTACTGACACACCATGCAACTGTTTGAAAGGTTTCAAAAATATTTCTGCCTCTACTTCGATCGAGAATGGGACATATGAAGGTTGTGTGAGAAAAACCAACTTGCAGTGCACCAACAGTGGAGATCATGTTCAGAATGATGGGTTTCTTCCGAAATTTTTTGTAGATTATCCAAGTGATGAATATGTGTTATATAATACGAGTAGCGCAGCAGACTGCAAGGCAGAGTGCGTGAGCAACTATTCTTGCATCGCTTATGCTTATGATATCAAGCGTGGGTGCCTAGTTTGGTATGGAGATCTCTTCGATCTGAAGCAACTTCCAGAAAATGATGTTGATGTAAAAAATTTTTATCTCAAGCTTGCTGCTTCTGAGCTAAACACAAGTGGTAGGAAAAAATTTGGCTCTGACTGGATATTCTACCAAAGTATCAGCTTATTGTTTTCTCTTATTTGGGATGAAATGCAAGTGTAACAATACATTAACTTCATATTTGATTTGTTTTCTTCTTTTCATACTGTCATATTTGATTTTGTTTCATAGATACAAGCTCAACAAACGGAATTACAGAAGACCAAAAGGAAAAAAGTGACAAGAGGCAGCTTTGGACAATTGTCATACTATCCTTATCTCTATCAATGATTGTTTGGGCTTCTGCATTTATTTTGTCAGCAAAAAGCTTCAATCCAAAGGTAAAACTTTATCCCCTATTATTTCTAGTAAGACAATGAATAGAGTTGTCCATAACACTGTTCATTTCTCTGCAACATGCAGGGGAGGATTTGTTAAAATTTGATTTGGCTATGAGCCTAAAAGCTGATGACACAGACTTGAAGGAGGCAAGTAAGCCGGGAATACACAGGAAAAACGAATCAAAACTCCCATTTTTCAGTTTTGCAAGCGTTTCTGCGGCCACAGATAATTTTTCAGACACAAATAAGCTTGGTGAGGGCGGTTTTGGACCTGTCTACAAGGTATGAATGTTTTCCTTAATCACTATTATTAGCAGAAGGAACGTATAAATGTACAACAACATGATCCTTCCAATTCCAGAACGCACTGCTGCCACATCAAATTAGCCATACTATTGTAGGGTTCACATGTTAGGAGGAATAACTTTGTTAAAGATGAATTGAAAACAAAAGTAGGACTTATGATTTCAGTGCATATTACTGAAAGGTGATGAGATAGCGGTTAAAAGGCTATCAAGAAGATCTGGACAAGGATGGGAGGAGTTGAAAAATGAAGCACTTCTCATAGCAAAGCTCCAGCACAAGAACCTTGTCAGGCTTTTAGGCTGCTGCATCGAACGAGATGAGAAGATACTAATATATGAGTACATGCAGAATACAAACTTGGATTTTCTTCTTTTTGGTTTGTACTTTCTCAGATGTTTGAATCTATTTTCAATCCTTTACCAAGATTAGTGTAATATTAACTAACATCTCCTTCCTGATGTACAACAGATTCAATCAAACGTAAGATACTAGATTGGCCTACACGTGCTCGGATCACTGAAGGGATTGCTCAAGGGCTTCTTTATCTTCATCAATATTCTAGATTGCCAATTATTCACAAAGATTTGAAGGCTAGTAATATTCTGTTGGACAGCAACATGAATCCCAAAATTTCAGATTTTGGAATGGCAAGAATTTTTGGAGGGGAAGAATTAAAAGCAAATACAAATCAAATTGTTGGGACTTAGTAAGTAAAATAAATAGAAGAGGAAATTGTGAGAAATGAACGCCAGAGTAACCGCACTTCAAAAATGACCCTTCATATAATTTTAACTGTTTGTAGACAATTTTTGAGTCGACTTGACAAGAATACCCTTTAGACCAATTAATCCAAATGAAAGAGGGGCGTATCGGTCTCTTTCTCCTTTCCTGCCATTCAGATTAAAATTCCAAAATTAAATCTCGATTTAGCTATCCCTCCGTCCAGCTCTCCAAGGCCATTGGGGTATATATCTCGCCGTCTAGCTGTCGGCATCGAGGTTTATATCGCCAGCGAACTTTCTGAGGTTCTCAAAGTGCGGAGATGGAATCAAGGTATGTGTTATGGCTTCTTGGTTTTATTTATGGTTATTCATAGAACGCAATAGCTGATGGGTAAATTGTATGAGTTTCGAAACTGAAATCTGGCTAGCAGTAGCGAAAATCAATCAGTTTATAGCTGATGCGTGAATATTTGTTAGGCATCGTGTCACTGGATATTAGGATGTGTGATTGGATATTAGGAATCTTAACTTGTTTAATAGGTAAATTATATAAGTCTGGAAACCTAAATCTGGCTGCGAGTAGCGAAATCAATCAGTTTATAGCCGATGCGGGAATAGTTGTTATGTATTGCGTCACTGGATATTAGGGTCTATGACTGGATTCTGGATATCAGTAATCGTAACCTGCTTATTTGGCATTAGGTGCCTGAATATAACGTGACTGAATATTTGTTGAGCATTGCGTGACTTGTCTATACGCATTACGTGACTGAATAATGCATGGTTGGATATTACGTAATATTCAGTCACGTAATGGCTACAAACAAGTCACGCAATGCTCAACAAATATTCAGTCACATTATATTCAGGCACTTAATGCCATATATCAACATAACCAGTCACGTAGTGAAGTCACCCAATACATAACAACAGGTCACGCTATATGGAATACACCAGTCACGGAAACCCTTAAAACTAGTGTCCAAAGGCCTCAAAAGTCAAAATTAAAGATAAATTGTAGAAGGCAGTCACGCAATGGCACTCTCGCAGTACCTAATAATAAGTCACTCGATGGCTAATATGCACCCACGTTCTGCCAACATAACCATCAACCGATCTACGTGCTGTCCCAACGTCCCGCAATACATAACAACAGGTCACCATATACATACAATCTACTCACGCAATGTCTTGCATGAAGATTTGCATTGCACAATTCACGCAGCGCGTATAACCCAGTCTCACAATGGCTAATAATACTTCACGCAATGCCTAACATCCACTCACGCAGTTATTATGCATAATACTATAACTTAAACGAATATAAGACATAACCATAAGAAAATATATGATTTCATAAAATTTCATTAATATTAAGATTCTCCGAAATACAAGAGAAAGGAAATGATGCAAAACACTTTATTTTTTTCCATCATCTCCTTCTTCTTCCTCTCACTGTATTTCCTCTTTCTTCCTCTTGTACTGCCTCCGCCCTCCGCCTGTACTCCCTCATTGCTCTTTCTGTACTCCATCTTCCTCAACCTAACTGCGTGAGGGGAAAAGGGAGTACAGGAAGAGAAGGAGGGTATACAGGTGCAGGGCGGAAGGATGTTGCCCCTTCGCCAATATCCTGGGTTAGATCCGCGGAAGCCTTTAGACATCGTCTCCTTCTCCTTCCTCTCACTGTATTTCCTCTTTTTTCCACCTGTACTCCCTCCGCCCTGCGCCTGTATACCCTCCTACTCTTTCTGTACTCCATCTTCCTCAACCTAACTGCGTGAGGGGAAGAGGGTGTACAAGAGGAGGAGGAGGAGGGTATACAGGCGCAGGGCGGAAGGATGTTGCCCCTCCTACTCCAGTTTTCCAGTCACGCAATTCCTATGACAAGTGACGCGACCGCAGATCACTGACGCGATATGGATCAACTAGTTACGCAGCTCCATAACAACTACTAACGCAACTCCAGTTTTCTAGTCATGCGATTCCCACAACTAAGGGGGGGTTGGCACATGCTGAGGCAATCACGATGCCATGTAAATACTGTAATAGACTAAGACTAAGAGACTTTACGATGCGAATAAGAAACAAAGGAAAGAAGAAACAATGTTGTTCTTATTGCAGCCGTATGCGTATAACAGCAATGAATACATAACTGTTCTTGTTGTTAATTGAAACAATAAAGAATACAAAGAATAATATGTAAATGATAGAACAAAGAATAATATGGACATGATACGGAACAATGTTATTTGTAGATTGAAAAAGAATAAACAAATAAAAAAATTTAACAACCCGAGCTGTTTGCAAAAATCTCTATGGCAAACTTATTTCGAATGCCTTCTATGGAGTTTGCCTTCAGCGCTAGAGGATTCGACTGGATGAACCACTCCAACAAGGCGATAACCCAATCCCCGCAGCTCACTGAATCTTTTTGGACCGGGGTCTTTGCTCTTAATTTATACCTCATTGGCGTCAAAGGTCGCGTTTGACGACGCATTCTGGTAAAGTACCCCGACTGGTGGCATATAATGGGAAACAATGATGTTAGTGGACTCATCTGCTGATCATGCAAGCCAGACTTATGTGCGTCGTCCCGACGGTACGATGTGTCCACTAACATCATAGACCAACTTCGCAAGTTGATGTGCACTACCACCCAGTGTCCGTCAAAATAGCACGGTGCGAGAATTGAGTCAACCTTATCCCAGGCCAAACCCCATGGAGGACTGAAACCCCTTGCATAGTCTAGCAGATGGCTTGGAATTACCGCCTCACTCGGGTTGAATGCCTTATCGTTGGGGGAAGGCTCCATTTCTTTGCTCAGCCCCAGCAAAATAAGCTGGCAATTACGTTACGCACAATAGTTAAATAAATAAAACTAACAAATACACAGACCTTACATTTGAATAATTACAACTCACTAAAATATGATATATGTACATAGAATGTGGTGTCAACGATGCATATTCTGCTCTTGTAGTGTTGTGGATGGTGCTCGCGCGCCTGCTTACACAACACACTGATGCATGCATCAATATGTTGGGTGTCCATCAACTCTGTCGGCGTCTCCAATCGTCGAAAAAAATCAGGACCCTCCTGTCTTTCGATGCCCATAATGTTAACCCTGCATATTTTTTTCATAATAACACCAATGTCAAAAGACTATGAAATGAATACACTAGAACCATAAAGACAAAAGGCTTGATCGTTTACCTGGCTTGATCGTTTTTCATGAAGGCCTCATATCTGGCCTTCAATTCGTCCTTCGATTTGCGTTGGATCAACAGTGGGTTAACGTACGGGCTTCGAAGGTATTTGCTGGCTAAGGTCACACGTGCATCTTCGGGCTCAGGTTTAGGTGGAGCCTCAGTAAATACAGGTGTGATCTCACCTTGCCATACCACTAATTCTGTGGCCTCTGGTTGAGTTAGGACAACAGCAGGAGCTTGACGCAGGGAAGTTGTGGCTCCACTAATTGCACGAGAAGGTATGTCATGAGGAAGCTAGGCTGCCTCTGCTGGGGATGGGATAGCCACAGGGGACATTCGAGCCGATGCAATTGACTGATTTATCGCACCCGCATCCTCGACATCAACCCCAATCCCACTGCCATCTTTCTCGCGCGCACCATCATCTTCACCCATAAATCGAGCCTGAACGATTCAAAAAATCAAACACATTAGAACACTGTATACATCATGCATGTTATAACCCATACTGAGAAAAACATAAACGTGCATACCTCAAAATGGTCGATCAGTCGACCAACAATCCGATCTTCCGCCCCTTGCATTGACTTCTCGATATGCTGATGCAGTGGCTGGATCCCAACTGCATTGCCTGCCGAATCTCCAACTGTATTGCCTGCATCTGCATATGCATATCAGTCTTCAAGGACTGGAGGTCTTTCTTCCACTGTGTCCGCATCCGTTGCAGCTCTCGCTTAATGCTCATAGTCTTTTACGGACGCAGCGGTGGGTTGCGCGCCTCAACAGATGGGGAAGCAGCAGAAGCAGGAGGAGGTGCAGCATGATGGGCAGCATGAAGACACGGAGGAGGAGAATCAGGGGCCTCAGCAGCACTGAAATGGAGAGGGACCTCCTCGTCCACGCGGCGTCTCCGCTTAACGCCTCGTGCTGCCTTACTTTTATCTTTGCGATCCATTATCCTCCTCCTTTGCTGGGGACCGAATTCTGGCCGACCTTCCAACTTCCATAATGGAACGTATTGCTGCCCCTCAGAGATGTTGACCTCAATGTCGGCCCAGTACACGGTCAACATCTCTTCTGCAGTTGCCTCCAACGTCCTCAGTGCGCACAACTGCACCAAAACATGAATTACCATTAGGTATAACCCTCGCTAGCCTATGTCAATCAAAATTAAATTTTATTAAATACAAAAATATGGTTTATTTACTCACCTTCCCTTCTTCCTTCAAATTGGCAATGTTGGCGTGGAAGCCTACAGGCCTTTCGTCACATTGCCATTTTAGCATTCTTGGCCAAACCTGTCCCCACTGGCGCTGCCTTCCAAATAGGCTTCGGATTACAAGAATTGCTTCCAACGCCCAAAACTGCACATCAAACGTAAAACATTTTTTACTCACCTCCTAAATTCTTATGCGAAAAGATTTAACCTCATTAAATCTTATGTGACAAGAATAATGATAAACAGTGTATGGCACACTACCTGAAACGCCCAAATAAATTCGTAGATGTGGTAGCGACTTTTCTTCGCTACTCCTACAGTAGAAGGTTCGAAGCCCCTCATCATGTAATCTACGGTCAGACTCCAAACATAAATGCCACATGGGAATGCGTTCCACTCCTCAATGTTCTCCACAAGCGACAGCAACCATGGAACCACTGATCGTCTATAGTCTTGACCGAATAAAACATTTTGGGCAATCAAGACGAGGGCCATCTTCGTCGCATCTCCCTCCTGCTGAAACTGGCCTCCCTTGAATGTATCTAAAACTTTTTGAATCTTCACCTCGTTCCCCTCTCCCCAGTAACGCAGGTGAATTTTTCTAGGGACGGCCTCGTATCGATTGACAATAAGGCCCGGTATGGCACCAAACTTAAGCTCTGTCACGAGGCAGAACTCTCTTTTTGAGAACCGGGCCTTTGTTTTCCCTATGGCGAACCATAGCTCGCCCTTGATGGCGGCCGGTTCATTTATTCTGCGCAGCATTAGGTTGTGCACGAGATTGGCGCAGAATAAATTCTTATCAGCTTCGACCTCCATCATGTGCCCAAAGCATGTTCCCTTCAACCTCTCCAACTCGTTCACTTTGGACATCATCTCCCGTATCATATGTAGCTACGGCCACTTGCAGTGGATGTTAATGCCCGCGTTGAACTCCCACTGCTGCCTCGGCACACAAAGCATAGATTCTACATTATCATGCTCTGTTCCTGTGCTGGCCATCTGCAACATACAACAGATCACCTTCCATTTAGTCATGTTAATTCCATCATTGTAGATTAACATAAAAACAATAGGCATTTATCAGAAATAGCCCTCATTATAAGTTAACTCATAAAATAACACTCTCCATACTTTTAACTGTTTTTAGACAGCCCTGGACCAGCATAATTAATGCAAGTGCCGTGCAAGGATTGTTAAGCAAATCAACATATACAAATTAAAGCATTACAGTTGATCCATAATAATACATAACGGTTCCAATTTCTTTCATGCAGTGCCATACGGATAAATTTCATGCAGTTATGACACTTGTGCCATTCAATATAAAACAAGTCACGCAATGACTTTTAATTAGTCATGCAATTACGAACATTAATCACGCAACCATCTATACACAAGTGACGCACCGATATAAACCCATCGACCATTCGCGCAATGTAAACCTTATTACAATCACGCACACCCTGACCCCATGCCATCTACTCGTGCTGTCACGCACTGACCTATCAGTATGTCACGCAAAGTTCAAGCCTAATGCAATCACGCAAACCCTGACCCCATGCCATCCACTCGTGTTGTCACGCAATGACCTATCAATATGTCATGCAATGTTAAACCCTAATGCAATCACGCACACCCTTAGTGACCCCATGCCAAAATCCAGTCACGCAAAGCGGGAACGTAAGCCATCAGTCACCCTAAATGCCAATTCCTATCAAAGTGTCTGGACGCATACATATGAACCAGTCACGCGACGCCGGTCACCTTTCGACCCCATCAACACCAATAATACCACATTCACCTCGCTATTCAACCATTTCAAACGACAACCAATATCAATATGAACAACCAATATGTATAGGTTTATGCTCAAAAACCAAAACCCTCAACATGAAGAATAACCATTTCGTCACACGGTTCAAAATTTTAAAAAAAATAAAATACTTTCCTTAACTAAAATAAAATAAATATTATATCTTTCTCCTCGTATTGTCAACTTCCTCTCACTGCTGAGTATGTGAAGCACCTTTATGCTGATAACAACCACTCTAAAATGATCCCACTGCGAAAATGCTTCGAACTTTGACTGTAGACTAAGTATCGACAAAATTGCTTTGGAGGAGATGTACGGTCTGTCTCTGAGAACTGAGTGGTGGACCACATATAAACAGACTTTACCCGTTGCAACGTTTCGGGTTGAGGCGCGGACCCAAAAGGATGTGTCGGTTTCATTAAGGACATTTTCGTCCAAAGGTGACTTCTTGTGTCTAAAAACACTTAAAATTATAGAGAAGTCCATTCTCAGAAACGCCTTATGGATTTCGTCTATAAAAAAAAGTCGTCTAAATGGAACCTCCCAATTCTATGAACTCCCTGCATGTAATCAAAGTCCAGTTCAATATTTAACCTATATGCTTTGCATTCTCAATTGTTTACTTATTAACAATTTTTGAGTTAATATTCACTTTCAGTGGTTACATGTCCCCTGAATATGCTTTGGAGAGCCTCTTTTCGGTAAAATCGGATGTCTTCAGCTTTGGGGTCTTGCTATTGGAGATTGTAAGTGGGAGGAAGAATACTGGTTTTTATAAGTCTAAATCTCTGCATCTTCTTGGCTACGTGAGTTTCTAAACTGCTTTAACAGTGTTAAGTTAATGAATTCAAATTGTTTTTCCATTCAATTGAGGGTTCAAATATGTCTAATGGTTTAAAAAATCTAGTTGCATCACGAAGTTATCTACTTTTCTTCTTGGAGCCCTGATTTCTTTGGTTCTGTTTTTTCCTTGCGACTGAAGGCATGGGATTTGTGGACAAGAAACAGGGCATTGGACTTAATTGATCTAATGCTGGAGGAAGTGCCTGCACATTTGGCATTGAGATATGTAAACATAGGGCTACTTTGCGTCCAGGACAACGCAGATGATAGACCGACCATGTCTTCTGTAGTCTCGATGCTTAACAATGAAACCATGGCCCTGCCTTCTCCTAAGCAGCCAGCTTTCTTAAATGCAGGAAGTATGGTGAACCAGAACTTGGTAGAGAACGAGTCAGAGATTTGCTCTATAAATGATGTAACATTTTCAGTCATGGAGGCTCGGTAACATTGTTAAAGTTTCCTCGGTCATAAGTTTTTCTCATATTATCTGAGCATCAATGAATCGAAGATGGCACCTTTGATGTCTATCGGTTGTATTCTGAATTTCATTTTGACTGAATCCTCTTGGTTTTTATTATATCAACTTTCTGTTTCTGAAAAATTATGTGAAAGATGGCATTTTCCAATTTTGCTAAGTCAGTCCCTTAAATGTAATTCACCCAAAGAAAAGAACAGCAATAAACTATATATGAAGGTTGTTGAAAGCTGGTTTGTTATCTTGCAGTGAAGCTGTTACGCTAAGCTTTAATGGATGATTCGAGCCTTATTTGAGCTTGAAGGGAGAAGGAGATGATAGCCCATGCAGTCAACACGTGCTAGTTTAAATAGCATTTTACCGTTTGATGGTTACTTTTCTATTTTACCTTTGTTACTTTTTGCCATTTACCTTTTTACTCTACTCTACCAAATTGGTTGTTAGGGATTGTATTTCTCTCTCCTCTAAGCTGTGTGGTTTAGTCCAGTGCAATATTCAAAGAACCGATTAGTCTGCAAATGCTCATTAGCTGCTTGATATTTTCTCTTTCCTGTATAACCAACTATTTAAAGGAATTGCTACTTAATGAAACGGTGCACTGCACCATATTTTCTTGTTGCTTTATTTTCTCTTTCTTCCTTCCGATTCTCTTCTTCCTTTGTTCTTGAAAGCTAGCCTCTCTTCATTCATTTTTTCCAGGAAACTTAACAAAGTTAGAACCTATAGCTGCATGCAATTTCAGTTGTCAACATCGTTTGAACTGTTGATGTTTTTGCATAAAAGTCCACAACAAGACCATTCTTCTTTGGAATATCGCTCTTCGACCAAGAATAGTAGTCTTGTTGGTCTATTTAATATGTCAAATCTTTTGTTAGCAGACTCATTCAGAGGGCTTTTCTTGGTAATATTTTCATACCTCACTAAGAATAGTATCTGATCAGTCAATGCGACTTTGGCAATACACATGTTTATAGACATTGGTATAACAAACAGGCTATAACACTGATTCCATCGACTGCATCCAACCAAACCAATAAAATTATGATACATAGCAAGTTGACTTGATATTTTGATACATGCGATATATTTTTATTAAAATTTTTTATATACGTTATTTATTTAATTAATAATTTTATTTCATTGTGTAAATTGATGGATGAAAGCAAAGTTTAAATATCTATTACAAATTTTAAAACTATAGGAATTGAAATTTTAATTATAATTCGAATAGTAAATGCATAATTAACTCAACTCAAAAATTACTTTTGCTTTTACAATATTCAAATCATGTAGTTCCATTAATTTGTTTGTGCAACTCAAAATGTTACTTTATAAAAAGTGTTGAGTAATGTTTCATTGGATTGTGACTGGTCAACAAAAAGACAAACTTTATAAGATTTAAATATAACAACAGTTTACTGATTGTCAATTTAATATCTTTTATTGAATCTCTTAATGAAAGACCAAGACAATGTTTTGGAAAAGACGCGCATAGTTGACGCATTTACCTGATATTTGCTACTTATATACTCTATTATTAGCCAATTAAAAGCGAAAAAAGAGAAAAAAATAATAAATAAAATGTGAGGAAAGAAATTGACATTGACCAAATTTCAGATTGGTCCAGCTAGCAATGAAGGAGAGATGAGGTGCTAAAGCTCAAAGTCAGTCAATGATAATGCCCGTAGAGAGTAGAAAAGTTACCATTTCCGGTCTGAAACGATTGCTGATTACAATGCTGAAGTGCTCCAAAAAAATATTATCTAAGTGGTGGAAGTCAGAATAACATTTAATTTGAAAGTGTTACCAGGGATCTTGTTGGTACCTTCCATTTTCAGAATACAATCTGGTGGAAATCAAGCATGTAATATTTGATAATTGTGTTGTTAACCTAAAGCATGCTCTATAGCTCGTTCGTCCTGATGCATTATGCTTTAAAACATTCTTTTCTCCAAAATGATTATGATGTAACTACAGTGTCAATGTCAAAGATATTATTACAGCTACCTTGGTCAGTATTGTGAGGCGTTAATTTTTTATATGCAATGGACCTTCTTCTCCATAGTGCGTGTCATTGTCAAGAAATCAAAGAGTAAGATTAGTGATCAGTCTTTCATGGAGATTATTATCATTTTTCTAATTCTTGTTAGTTTATTTTGTCAATCTTTTGGTAGCAGAACTTTCAGAGGACTTTTCTTGGTAATATTTTCATACCCAACTAATTTCACGTGACCTTAGAGAAGTCTCTGAACATCTCAGAGTTCTTCCTTAATCTCATTAAGTAAACCCCTCAAAATTTCCTCACTCTGACCTCTTTCAGACAAAAGCATGAGGAGAAGTAGGTTGTTTTCTCTTCTCAGCTTGCTGGTTTTTCTATGCCTTGCCTTCAAAGCTATTAATGGTACTGATACTATTGAACAAGGTCAAACAATTGAATACCCAAGCACAATCATATCAGCTGGGGGGAAATTTGAACTTGGTTTCTTTTCCCCAGGAAACAACTCCGAGTACTACGTTGGAATATGGCACAAAGTGTCTAACCGAAGTATTGTTTGGGTGGCAAACAGAGATCATCCCTTCCCTAGTGAATCTTCGGTGCTTAGCATCAACACTGAGGGAAAGCTTGTGATTTCAGATGTTAGAATGTTCTACATGGTGACAAACGTTACAACTAGCAGCAACACTTATGCCATGCTTCTAGATTCTGGTAACCTTGTACTGCTCAACCGCAATACCTTGGAAGTTTTGTGGCAAAGTTTTCATGATACCACAAATACTCTTTTACCGGGTATGACTCTTCAAGATGATGATGGATTATCTATATATAATTGGTCGATAGTGTCATGGAGAAGTGTGGAGGATCCAGCCCCTGGCTCTTTCTCTCTGGAACTGAAGGAGGATCCAATCTTTGGCCTTTATTCTCGTGGGGATCAGAACGTCGGATATTCTTTAACCATTAAAAAGGGTTTGAAAACATACTGGCAAGATACTCGAAACGTCTTTTGGAGGCGTCGGGGCTTTACTTCGGCGATTCGTGATACTTCTAGGATTACAAAGATAATACTGGATGAGTTTGGGCAGCTTAAGCTACAGTTCTGGTCTGACGATGACCAACGTTGGTATACATTAGAGTCTTCCAAGTGTTCATATCATCGATGTGGTGTTTTCAGCATTTGCAACATCACTTCCGACACACCATGTAGCTGTTTGGAAGGTTTCAAACCTATTTCTGCCCCTACTTTGAAAGAGAATGGGACTAAGACAGGTTGTGTGAGAGAAACCAACTTGCAGTGCACCAACAATGGAGGTCATGTTCAGAATGATGGGTTTCGTCGGAAACAATTTGTAGACTATCCAAGTGATGAACATATGTTAAATCTCACGAATAGTGCAGCAGACTGCAGGTTAGAGTGCTTGAGCAACTGTGCTTGCAATGCTTATGCTTATGATATCAAGCTTGGGTGCTTGGTGTGGTATGGAGATTTGTTCGATCTAAAGCAACTTCCAGAAAAGGATATTGATGAAAAAAATTTTTATCTCAAGCTTGCGGCCTCTGAGCTAATTGCAAGCGGTAGGAAAAAATTTGATTCTGACTGGATATTCTAGCAAAGTATCAGCTTTTTTTCCTTCTAATTTACGATGCAATGCAAGTCCAACTATACATTAACTTCATATTTGATTTGTTTTTCTTCTTGTCATACTGTCATATTTGATTTCGTTTCATAGATACAAGCTCAACAAACGGAATTACAGAATATCAAAAGGGAAAAAGTGACAAGAGGCAGCTTTGGACAATTGTCATACTAACCTTATCTCTATCAATGCTTGTTTTGGGCTTCTGCATCTATTTTGTCAGCAAAAAGCTTCAATCCAAAGGTAAAACTTTATCCCTTTTTATTTCTAGTAAGGCAATGAATAAAGTTGTCCATAACACTGTTCATTTCTCTGCAACATTCAGGGGAGGATTTGTTAAAATTTGATTTGGCTATGAGCCTAAAAGCTGATGACACAGACTTGAAGGAGGCAAGTAAGCCGGGAATGCACAGGAAAAACGAATCAAAACTCCCATTTTTCAGTTTTGCAAGCGTTTCTGCCGCCACAGATAATTTTTCAGACACAAATAAGCTTGGTGAGGGCGGTTTTGGACCTGTCTACAAGGTATGAATGTTTTCCTTAATCACTATTATTAGCAGAAGGAACGTATACATGTACAACAACATGATCCTTCCAATTCCGGAACGCACTGCTGTCACATCAAATTACCCATACTAGTGCAGGGTTCACATGTTAGGAGGAATAACCTTGTTAAAGATGAATTGAAAACCAAAGTAGGACTTATCATTTCAGGGTATATTACTGAAAGGTGATGAGATAGCTGTTAAAAGGCTATCAAAAAGATCAGGACAAGGATGGGAGGAGTTGAAAAATGAAGCACTTCTCATAGCAAAGCTCCAGCACAAGAACCTTGTCAGGCTTTTAGGCTGCTGCATCGAACGAGATGAGAAGATACTAATTTATGAGTACATGCCGAATAAAAGCTTGGATTTTCTTCTTTTTGGTTTGTACTTTCTCAGATGTTTGAATCCATTTTCAATCCTTTACCAAGATCAGTGTAATATTAACTAACATCTCGTTTCTGATGAAACAACAGATTCAGTCAAACGTAGGACACTAGATTGGACTACACGTGCTCGGATCACTGAAGGGATTGCTCAAGGGCTTCTTTACCTTCATCAATACTCTAGGTTGCGAATTATTCACAGAGATTTGAAGGCTAGTAATATTCTGTTGGACAGCAACATGAATCCCAAAATTTCAGATTTTGGAATGGCAAGAATTTTTGGAGGGGAGGAATTACAAGCAAATACAAATCGAATTGTTGGGACTTAGTAAGTAAAAATAAATGGAACCTCCCAATTCTATGAACTCCCTGCATGTAATCAAAATCCAGTTCAATATTTAACCTATATGCTTTGCATTCTTAATTGTTTACTTTTTAACAATTTTTGAGTTAATATTCACTTTCAGTGGTTACATGTCCCCTGAATATGCTTTGGAGGGTCTCTTTTCTGTAAAATCGGATGTCTTCAGCTTTGGGGTCTTGCTACTGGAGATTGTGAGTGGGAAGAAGAATACTGGTTTTTATCAGTCTAAATGTCTCCATCTTCTTGGCTACGTGAGTTTCTAAACTGCTTTAACAGTGTTAAGTTAATGAATTCAAATTGTTTTACCATTCAAATCAGGGTTTAAAGATGTCTAATGGTTTAAACAATCGAGTTGCATCATGAAGTTATCTACTTTTGTTCTTGTAGCCCTGATTTGTTTTGTTTTGTTTTTTCCTTGTGACTGAAGGCATGGGATTTGTGGACAAGAAACAGGGCATTGGACTTAATTGATCCAATGTTGGAGGAAGTGCCTACACATTTGGCTTTGAGATATGTAAACATAGGGCTACTTTGCGTCCAGGACAATGCAGGTGATAGACCGACCATGTCTTCTGTAGTCTCGATGCTTAACAATGAAACCATGGCCCTACCTTCTCTTAAGCAGCCAGCTTTCTTAAATGCAAGAAGTATGGTGACCCAGAACTTGGTAGAGAACGGGTCAGAGATTTGCTCTGTAAATGATGTAACACTCTCAGTCTTGGAGGCTCGGTAACATTTTTAAAGTTTCCTTAGTCATATGTTTTTGTCATATTACCTGAGCATCAATGAATAGAAGATTGTATCTTTTATGTCTATCAGTTGTTTACCTGAGAATTTCATTTTGACTGAATCCTCTTGGTTTTTATTATATCAACTTTCTGTTACTGAAAAATTATGTGAAAGATGGCATGTTTCAATTTTGCTAAGTTAATTGGATCTTTTCACATAGAAACAACAGTTTGCAGTCCTAGCCTTTTGGATCCAATACTCCAAGGACAGTTCTTCAGCCAATGCACTGATTAGATATGTTTACATTTCACTTCTTTGTGTTCAAGAACACGCAGTGGACAGACCAACCATGTCTGATGTCGTTTTGATGCTGAGTAATGAACTTACCTTCCTACCTTCTCCAAAACAACCAGCTTCCTAAAGTGAAAGAAGTATGGTAGACACTGTTTCATGTATGACCAAGCCAGAGACTTGCTCGGTCAATGAAGTAACAGTCTCAATGATGCAAGCTCGATGAACCTTTAGATATAAAAATACCCTAAAGAAAAATCCATCAGTATGTTATTTTCGATGACTTTTGACCATTACATTGTTTAGGTTTGAACACAGTGCTACTTATATACAATTTTCTGTCGTGATTACAATTGAATCATATTTAATTTCTATATTTATTTTATCAAAAAAGTAATTTTTTAATATGTCAAAATTAGGCCTGCAAAGCACCTGTTATTTGTTAATTTCGAGTTTCTCGTCTCAGCCATGGCTTTAACCTGATAAGCTACC
This sequence comes from Theobroma grandiflorum, assembly GCA_036013995.1. NCBI lineage: Eukaryota > Viridiplantae > Streptophyta > Magnoliopsida > Malvales > Malvaceae > Theobroma > Theobroma grandiflorum. Next base: position 31,655,013 of record CP142133.1, read on the forward strand.
TTGTGCTCTCGAGCTCATGCTGATATACCTTTTACTTTTCTCTAATGTATCTGGCATTGCTAGACTAAGTTAAGTGGCTGTTTCAGTCCCTTAAATGTAATTCACCCAAAGAAACGAACAGCAATAAACTACACATGAAGGTTGTTGCAAGCTGGTCTTTTATCTTGCAATGAAGCTGTTACAGTAAGCTTTAATGGAGGATTCGCGCCTTATTTGAGTTTGATGGGAGAACAAGATGATAGCACATGCAGGCAACACGTGCTAGTTTGAATTAGCATTTTACCGTTTGATGGGTACTTTTCTCTATTTTACCTTTGTTACTTTTTGCCATTTACCTTTTCACTCTACTCTACCAAATTGGTTGTTAGGGATTGTATTTCTCTCTCCTCTAAGCTGTGTGGTTTAGTCCAGTGCAATATTCCAAGAACCGATTAGTCTGCAAATGCTCATTAGCTGCTCGATATTTTCTCTCTCCTGTATGACCAACTATTTAAAGGAATTGCCATATTTTCTTGTTGTATTATTTCCTCTTTCTTCCCCCCCATTCTCTTCTTCCTTTGTTCTTGAAAGCTGCTCGAGAGTGAGTAAGAGAATGAAGAATCATCATCCATTAATTGTTCCACAAAACCGTGGATATATGCACAAGAAAGAATTGGAAAAGAAAAAAGAAAAATGTACAGGTAATGAGCTGCTGTGTACAAGTATTGAGTTGTCAAGCTTGTATTTACAAAATGGGCAAGAAAGGTTCTAACCACTAGGGATGTCAACGGGTACCCTATACCCGACCCGGTTATACCGGGTTAGGGTATCGTATAACCGGATTAGGGGTGGGTTCGGGTAGTAATTTTATTACCCGACTCGGGTTCGGGTATTACACTACGGATACCGGTTACCCGACCCGTTTAATCATTTATCGGGTTCCGCGGGTACCCGCCTCATAACCCGTTTAACTATCCGTTTAATTACCCGTTTAATCCTTTTAAAGGGTTTCGCGGGTACTCGCATTGAAACCCGATTAATTATCCGTTTAATTTTTTATCGGGTTTCGCGGGTACCCGCATTAAAACCCAATTATTACCCGTTTAGTTTGTCAATTAATGGAGTAAAATGAGAGTGTAATGGCTCGAACACTGGCCTTTCATGAGAGCACCCACAGCTTTCACCATCCAGCCAAATTGTTCTATTTAATATATATAGACAAAATATTATATTTAAAATATAGTTAGTTTAATAACTAATACATCTATATGAATATATATAAATAAAAAAATTATTAAATTATTAATTATGTTTTATATATTAATACGAATATCATATTATAAAATTATGATTATTAATTAAATTTTTTAAAAATAATTTTTAACTCATCACATTGAGTACTAAATTCTATATTGAAGAATTAATGTACAATAACTACAAGTATTAATTATTGAAGCCAATGATACCATAAAATGATATCAAATGATATCAACCTCCTCTAAAATAATGTGTTTGTACTTCATGTTAATTAAAAAACATAAAATTATGATAATTAATTAAATTGTTTAAAAATAATTTTTAACTCATCACATTGAATACTAAATCCTAAATTGAAGAATTAATGTGCAACAACTACAAGTATTAATTATTGAAGTCAATGATACCATAAAATGATATCAAATGATATCAACCTCATCTAAAATAATGTGTTTGTACTTCATGTTAATTAAAAAACATAAAATTATGATAATTAATTAAATTGTTTAAAAACAATTTTTAACTCATCACATTGAATACTAAATCCTAAATTGAAGAATTAATGTGCAACAACTACAAGTATATTTTTATTATCCTAAATGTTATATATTTTTATTTTTTTATTTGTGTAGGATCATATATAACAATTGATGATTCAATTGCCAAATGTGTTGACCCAGACACGGAAGAAGATGATTGAAATGAGCTTGCCTTATTGTCAATTTGTAACGTTGTTTTAATTAGTTGTTTGGATATTTATTTTAGTTATTTAAGTTTATGTTGTTGTTGTTTGGATATGTGTTTGGTTATTTAAGTTTATGTTATTTGTTTGGATATTTGTATTTAGTTATTTAAATTTATATCGTTGTATGAATATTTATTTTTAGTTATTTAAGTTTATGTTTAAGATTTTTGTTTTTGATTATTTAAATTTAAATTTTATTATTTTTGTTTTTATTAATTTAATTAATAGTTAATTTTATCAAATACGTAGAAAAATATTATTATATATGTATACGAGTTCAAGAAATTAGATAATCATGAAATAGATTTTAATAATTTTTTAATCTAATCGGGTTTTAAACGGGTTAGGGTAATTATAAGGTAATAAAAAAATAATAAGGTTAGAATTAGGGTAGTGATTTTAAAATTATACGGGTAATTAATAGGGTTAGGATAGTAAATTTTTAATAGGGTTAGGGTTCGGGTGCTTCAAAATTATAGGGTACCCGACCCGCTGACAATGCTACTAACCACTTAGCGCAACAAAGGGGGCTTCTGATGCATACGGTGTCTGTTGTCTTAATATGCCATGTGTTGAGCACGTGCCTTGTATGTTATTGCTAATTCTATTTAGTCCTCCAATTATACTTGTTTTTGCACAAAAGTCTACACAAGACCATTCTTCTTTGAAATGTCGCTCTTTGACCAGGAATACTTTTCTTGTTAATATTATTCAGAGGGCTTTTCTTGGTAATATTTTCATACCTGACTAATAAGAATAGTATCTGATCAGTTTTTTTTTTTAATTGCAATATATATAAATGAGAGAAACAGGGGAACATGGTTCACCACTTTACAACCATTTTGCAGACTATGCCCCTAACAGAAACCAGGGGTAATACACTGCAAAATCATTCAGAGAGACAAAAGATCCCTGTACACAAACGAACCCCTATCACCCTATGCACCCGTCAAGCCTAGACAACCCTCCCACCACAACAGCCTAATCTACACAAAAGGAGATGTGGGATCTCAGACATACAGAAGTCATCAAGCAAATAACTCAGAAAGTCAACCTAAGGATAAAACAGTTTCCTTGAAAAACACTGCTCTAATCAGAAACTTGACTGCAGGAGCTAAGGAAACCTATTGACACCATCAGTTAATTATCTCTTTCTGCAGTGGTCCTATAGTATCTGATCAGTTAACGCAACTTTGGTAATGCACATGTTTATAGACATTGATACAACAAACAGGCTATAATATTGATTCCATCTGCTGCAGTGGCTATATCAGTTCGGCTTTCTGCAGGTATTTCTCTTCACCAAATTGGTTCTTAGCATTCATTTAAATATATAGCAGTATAGCTGGATTGAAGTTGAAGGCCGTTCATTTTTATTCATAGTAGAATGTTGTGGTGAAGGATTCAAATTCTGAATGATAGCTAATTGTTAGAGATAAAAGAATTCAGGTTGAAGTCGAAGGTTCTTCATTTACATGCTTGTGGGAGGTCGAAACTGCATCTTTATTTAAAGTAAAATGTTGTGTCCACATGATACAAACTCTGACCTCTGACACCATGATGGCTAAACGTTTGAGCTAAGAGTAAACAAATTAGTTGGGTTCAAACAGATATCATATCTCATGATTGTCTCCATCATGAAATTAGATCCAGCTCTGGTCGTAGCATTTGGATTACTTATAGGCAACAAAATGATTTCAAAAGGGCAATTCATTTATCCTGTTCTCCTGCTGATATTCTCCTGCCACATCTTGAAATACCCTAATGCTGTAATGGACACAATCTCACCAGGGCAACACCTCAGTAGCTCAGAAACTATAGTATCAGCTGGGAAAATGTTTGAACTAGGATTTTTTATCCCTGGCAATTCAAGGAATTACTATGTGGGTATATGGTACAAGAATATCTCGGAACAAACAGTTGTTTGGTTAGCAAACCGAGATTACCCGCTCACTGCTTCTGCAGTTCTCAGTATTAGTCTTGATGGCAACCTAGTGATTAGGGATGGTAAGATAATTTACATGGTGACAGACATAACATCTAATGCAAATGTGAGTGCTTAACTGTTGGATTCAGGAAATCTTGTTGTGAGAGATGAAAAATCTAATATCTTGTGGCAGAGCTTTGACTTCCCTTCGCATACTTTTTTGCCGGGGATGAAACTTGGATACGACAGAGAGAATGGAAAATCTTGGTCATATATCTCTTGGAAAAGTGCTGATGACCCTAGTCCTGGAAATTTCACCTTGGAATTGGATCCTATAGGAGAAAAACGCGTTCAGATCTTGAATGGTGATGTAATGTCCTGGAAAGCTGTGCCATGGACAGACAACGCCAACGTGTTTGACTTCACTGCTGAAATGAGATCGTACATGTACAACTTTACCTTTGTTTCTGGATTTAAGATGAATTATCTAACTTACGACATCTATACAAAAGACATCATTAGTAGATTTACAATTGATGTCACAGGACAGTTCAGACAATTTTTATGGTTAGAAAATGAGTGGACTCTGTTCAACTCCCAACCTAGACAATTATGTGACGTTTATGCTTATTGTGGAGCCAATGCGAGCTGCACCAATGTTTCAAAACCATATTGTAGCTGCTTACCCGGATTTGAACCAAGCTTACGTGAGGCTTGGAATAAAGGGGATTATTCACTTGGGTGCTCAAGGAAAACTGATTTGCAATGTGGCAATGTCAAGGGTGCAGGGGATGGATTTCATACGCTTTCTAAAGTAGTCTTGCCAAAGAAACAGCTGACCCTAGAGGTTCAGAGTATTGGTGAGTGCAGGTCATCCTGCTTGAGCGACTGCTTCTGCACCGGTTTTTCTTATATCAATCATAATTGCTCCTTCTGGAACACAGATGTTATTAATTTGCAGCAACTTTCACCTGATGACAAATCTGGAAGAGATTTTTTTCTAAAACTTGCTGCTGCTGATTTGGATACTAGAAGTAAGAACAATGGAACGAATCTCTTCAAACTTTCCTGTTTAATATACATTTTTCATATCCTCATTCCTTCTTAACCATAATTTTTTTTTTCGTTCTGAGTAGATAGTTTTAGCAGCATATACACAAGTGGATATAATCTAATTAACTTACATGTTTTTGGGACATGTAGAAGGCACAGGAAATAACAGGAAGCGATCAATTATTATATCTGTGGCCATTTCGGTAACAATTCTTACTTCAGCTCTGCTCATTTGGCAAGTGAGGAAGAAAAAGCAAAAAAGAAAAGGTGAAAGTTCTCTCTAGCAACATACAAGCAACCGTGCATGATTTTATGGCCTCGTTAACCAAAAGCGCTATCTTGAATTGCTTTTGTGTTAATTGGGTCAAATTTGAATTTACCCATTCAATAACTGCACATCACCAATCTAGCAGTGAGTCCAGCCTGTCTAAGTTTGCTTCAATACCTCTAAAAATGGTGCAAGGTCATAATCCGATATTGCTAGCTTGAATTGTCATGAGTTCATTGGACCAAACTTACATGCAAATGGTCTTTCCATTGGACTAGCCCTACCAATAGGGATCTGCAGTTTTCTTATTTCTCTAGCAGTAGGTTAAATTTATTTGTGCATGGTCTCTTAAATAATAGAGTAATAGATTTTTAGAATTTCATTATTTGGTTTTGAGTGCATGAATCTGTTAATACATATGCACTCAAATGTCAGTATCCCTATGTTTACACTCATGCTTCATCAATTCCTCACCAAGCAGGGGAGAACTTGTTACTATTTGAACTTAGTGTTAGCCCAGCACCTACCAAAAATGAACAATCTGAAGTAAAAGGACAAGGAAAACAAAAGAAGGAAGTGGAGATTCCGCTATTCAGCTTTTCTAGCATATCTGCCGCTACCAGTAACTTCTCTGTCTCAAATAAACTTGGAGAGGGTGGTTTTGGACCTGTATACAAGGTAAAGTTCAATGTTGGATGCAGTAAGCCTCATGAAGGAAAATTCAAATTAATAATTCTCTGTGAGAAACTCAGGAAGGATTGTCTGTTTCAGGGAAGATTATTAAAAGGGCATGAAGTAGCTGTAAAAAGGCTCTCGAGAAAATCTGGACAAGGTTGGAATGAGTTAAAAAATGAGGCAATGCTCATAGCCAAACTCCAACACAAGAATCTCGTGAAACTTTTCGGTTGCTGCATTGAAGGAGATGAAAAGATTCTTGTCTACGAGTATTTGCCCAACAAGAGCGTAGACTTTTTCCTCTTTGGTAACTTCTCGTCATTTCAGAGCAATATAAACTTCTCATGTTTGTCACTTCATTGTTATTTCATGAATAGTATAAGTTTCATTAATTGCCTTTTTTTTTGCTCTGTTTTAAATCCATGAAGGTAACAAAAATATTTTTATCCTAGCTTGGGAAACTCGTGTTCGCATCATTGAAGGGATTGCTCAAGGTCTTCTTTATCTCCACGAGTTTTCCAGGGTACAAATTATTCATCGGGATTTGAAGGCCAGCAACATTTTGTTGGATGAAGAGATGAATCCAAAAATTTCAGACTTTGGGATGGCAAGAATTTTCGAAGGCAGTAAACCACGAGCAACTAATCGAATTGTTGGGACTTAGTAAGTAGTTAGCATGTATATGGATCCTCTTATGCAAAGCATCAGGGCACATAAGGTCATAAGGGCAAGCTGCATTTGCCAATTGCTATGTGTTGGTGTAGATTTATCCATGTTCTTTCACTTGGTGCCTGAGCTGAGGGTTTCTCAGAATGGATTGCATTTCCTGATTGCCATATTAAAATGATTAAATCAATACTGCAACTATTCTTAATCATGAAGCTAGTAAATAATTTGATTTATTATGGAAATGCAGTGGCTACATGGCTCCCGAGTGTGCTTTGGAAGGCGTCTTCTCTGTTAAATCAGATGTCTTCAGCTTCGGAGTTTTGATGTTAGAGGTTTTAAGTGGCAAGAAGAACACTGGTTTCCATCGGAGCAATTCTCTCAATCTTCTTGGATATGTGAGTGATCCCCCAGTAACTGAACCGAGTTATAATCATTCATAAAAGTGTTGTCCTTTTATTTCATGTCATCGTACCTTTTCAGGCATGGGATCTTTGGACGAGCAGCAGGCCACTGGAGTTGATGGAATCTGTCATGCAAGACGGTTCTTTTACCAATGTAGCGATTAGATACATTAACATTGCACTTCTTTGTGTTCAAGAACGTGCAGAGGACAGACCAACCATGTCTGATGTCGTCTCGATGCTGAGCAATGAACTTATCATCTTACCTTCTCCAACGCAACCAGCTTTCTCAAATGTCAGAAGTATGGTAGACCCGGATTCAAGTCCAAGCAAGCCAGAAATCTGCTCTGCAAATGAACTAACACTATCAGTTTTGAATGCTCGATGAAACTTTAAACTTGTTTAGTTATTCTTTCACAACTTATCTTTTCTCAAATTCTAAGACATCAGCCTGTTTTTCTCATATCAATTGTGCAGAGATTGTTAATCACTTTCTTTCCTCATTAATTACTCCCTCTTTAAAAACTTTCTTTTGGAAAAACTCCCTCTTTAAAAAAATATGTCAATGATATGATTTCATTAAGAAAGTATAAAAATCAAGGAGAATAATCTGGGAACTTAATATGCAGACAATGAGAGATGTCTTAACTGGGTATTTATTGAATAATGTTTTGAATATTAAGATACGGGTTCGGATAGAAATTCAAAAATTTAATTGGGTAATATAGGGTTCTAAGTTAGGATATTGAAAAAATAACCGGCATCTTATCCTATCAATTGACATCTCTGATCTCAGGCTCACATAGATGACTCGTTGAAGCTTTGAAGATCTAAGAACCAGCTTTAACTCTCATGCCTCATGGATGAATACAGAAGTTGGTATCAGGTCAGTAAAAGTGAAAACAAGGCATTCTAGAAGAAATGAATGTGAGGCTAACATGTCGGAGTAAACAGCCATTGATAATTAAAACTTCTTTTTCCAAATGCCCGATGGAGAAGGAAACTATGAATCTTCAGTCTGAGAGAATACACCTAAAAAATTGGCAAGAAATGGAAGTCAAGCATCACATGGCTGTGAAGGAAGAATTGTAATGTACTTGGAAGCGAGAAAAAGTCTAATTTTCCTTTTAAGTTGATACAGACAGGTGTCTGAAATAGTCAAATAAATGGCTTTTCATTTCACATTTACTCACAAGTCACAACTGCAGTTATGAGAAGTAAGAATTATTTTTTCTTTGCGTTTACGTGGCAGACTTCCAATGTTTTCCCAGTAATTGCAAGATTTCCTGTTCTTAATTGTCATGCCCCAGACCCGAGACATGACAGACGCCGCATACCTGTAAGATATAATCCCACAGACATGCAAGGCTCTAAAACATATATCTTATACAAATTATTAAAAGAGACTAATATACCTGAAGAATATAGTGATTCATAACACTATATCTGTCGATAGAAATTCCAAGATCATAATTCAACAATATTCAGAATTAAATCTCCAAAATCCATAAAGTTGCTATGTCAAGATAAAAGTCTGAATATTAATTTAGGTAGTTCAATGTTCATAATATTTAAATAAAGCATAGACAATCTAAATACTACTTAATTAAACGACACTCCCCGAAATCCCCGCGTGGCTGACCAAATCACAACCTGAAAAAAATTGAAGGAAGGAATGAGTCCAACTACTCAGCAAGTAACTAACATCCCTTCAGTCGGATTAAGCATGCTTAAAACATTTAGGCCAAAATGTCATTAATATAATTATCGAAGCAAAATATTGGGTAATCTTATTCAAAATCAGACATTCTAAAATTTTTACTTTCAGATACTGAGCAAACATATATCACAGATATTTGAATTTTTAATGGTCTCCTGTAACATGCTACGACCACATTTAACCCCTGTGGCATAGGTCAGAAATGGAACCACAATTAACCCCGATGGCACGGGTCAGAAATATATCAAAAGCAACCATTGGCTGCACTGAACAGATATCACAAATACCACTATTCTGTAACCGGTGGTACGGTTGGGAGATCAATCTCTAATCACAGAATACATGTCGACACGGCCAACATTTAACCCCCATTGGCAGGGTCAGAGCATAGCCATACTAGGAGACAAAACAAAAATATTTACTTTTAGATTACCCGAATTTCATAAAACAGTATATCAAATTTTCTTAAGCATATCTCATACACCTCAAAAGCATATTCGTTTCATACTAAATATTTATGATTATATTCACGAAAACATATATGCATACTTTATACAAAGTCATACACAAATTTCGAAATAAGAAATCACGCTTTGCATAAACCATATTCTAAATCCAACATATAAAACTCATATACATATACATTTGCATGCTCAATCCAATTTTAATAAATCATAGGACAAAATATCGTATCTCATATACAAATTCACATTGAAGCTAATTTTAGGGTATGAAAACACCGAAGGGATATCAGTCACTTACCTGATCTTGTTATTTTCACTTTCAAATAACAAATCCGAAAATCCTCCTAGTAACCTAATATTTCAAGAAACACATACAAAATCAAAACTGAATTTGCAAACATATCCTACAAGGTGACTTTCCGTTGACCATCCTAAGCACTTGGTGTGTAGCGACTTCAATTACAATTTAGGAATATTTTCGATTAATAATGTAATATATTATTATTATATATATTTTCGAATTAAACAAAATTTCCAATAAGGTTGAGAATTAAACTTAAATCATAAAATCAGTAAGGACTTTAATTTCATATAGAGAAATAATACTAATTGCACTCATAAAAATCATATTTATAATTTTTCATAAATTTTTGATATTTTAATAAAATCTACTAATTTAATAAATAAATTTATAAAATATAAAGATACATACTTTTTGACATAAAAATACAATAGAAATCACATATCCAAGATTTAAGAAGTTTACAACAGGATTTATCACATATTAATTAAAATTGAATTTTAAAACAAATTAGAAAAGAATTTTCTATTTTCTGAAATTTTCAGAATCTGATGGTCATTTGGCTTACTTCAAGCCCTTATAACTTCTAACCTGAATTACTTCCAGTGATAAATTTAACACCAATATGAAGTGTTCATATCATACTACAATACTAATGTTTGTTTCGATTAAAAAGAATGCAAAATTCCTAATTTTTGAAAGCCAAAATTCTTGAAATCATCACAAAAATACCCAGATTTCTGGGTTTCCAGTATCAACGAACTTATTTTGACACTTTAATTCTCTTAACACAGGAAGTCTCTAACCGAGCCATTGATGCCAAATTAAACATCTCATTTCATACTACAAAAACCCTCAAAGAAATGACCAAAAACGTTACCGGAATATGGAGTTCCGGTGACCCAAAGTTGGGCTCCCAAAACTGTTGAAACCAGGTTTTTAATTATCTTTAAAAATTCGTATCTTCCTAACCACAAGGCCAAACGAGATGCTACAAAAACCATTGGAAAGATCTTTTCAAGACCTTTCCATTGGTACCCATCATGCTACCGGAAAGTCATCAGAAAAGTACTGGATTTAAATAAAAAAGATAAGAAAGTATAACTAATTTAGGGTTTGTGTACCCAAAACTATGAAAATATAATCCCAACATACCTTAATCAGAAATCCTTTTTCCTTTCCTTTGTCTTTCTTCTTCCCTGGTATTAAGCCCTGCCTATTGATTGAGTCTGTTCAATATTCTAATGTAAGTTTCTGTCTGTTCTTTTAAAACTTTGTAAACTGTCTAACCCCCTATCATAAACATAGTAAATGAACAGACTTTAACCCCCACTAACTTAATTGTGATAATAAAACTGACTTTTGATTATACTTTTTCATTTACTTAAAAACCCCTTCTTCTATTCTCTTATTATTAAAGCACCCAAGGTCATATCTGCAAATAAATAAAATACTAAAACAATATCTACTTATTATATATATATAATTATATCTTAATGAATTTAAATATTTTTTTTATATATATATAAATACTTTGTGAGGGGTATTACATTAATAATGAACTTAACATATATATCTTTGAGGCATCAATAAAAAAGGAATGTACTGTAGTTAATCCATAGAATTTTCTCTATTGTAAGGCCTTGGGTATTTTAGTAAGACAATATTCTGGCATTGAATGTCATACATGAATTGTTATATTATTACAACTGATTTTCAGCAATAGTGAATGAGATTATTAACAAGATTTCAGGCAAACCTTTTATTTTTCCATAAAACTCTAAAACATGTTGAGTCACTACTGTAAACAACTTAAACCTATAGTTTCAACAGCTCAAGTCAATGTTAGGCTTTTTCGTGACACTATTGCATTCTATGCAAGCCATGAGGGAACTTGTTTAGGGGAATAAAGCTAGACTTAAACATGGAGAGGGCTCCTCTAATGACTTTGTTTTGCTCTTTGATAATTTTGTTCATCCTGGAATCGTCAGAGGAAGTTGATATTTTAACTGTGGAAAGGTCTCTTAATGATGGTGAGACACTGGTTTCCTCAATCCAAAGCTTTGAACAAGGCTTCTTTTCACCTGGAAAATCAGAAAACATGTACTTGGGAATATGGTTCAAGAACAGCCCTGGGGCAGTTGTTTGGGTTGCAAATAGAAGAAATCCAATTACTGATGGGAAAGGGGTTTTAACTGTAAGCGGTAGTAGAAATCTAGTCCTTTTGAACCAGGCAAAGAATGTCATCTGTGTTGAGAGTTGAGTAATTCCAGCTGGTAAAAGAGGAAAGGATGAGTCTGGGCACTATTTCAACAACCAGCTGAAGAAAGGATGAAGATGGATTTTGTTGAAGAAAGTAAGAAGATAGACTCGATGTCTTTTTCAACAAACAGTTAAAGAGTTAATGAAATGATAGACTGCTGGTCGTTTTTTTTCTTATTTCTGGTTCTTTTATTTTGATTAAATGGTGTGTTGCTGAGTCGTTTTGTTTAGTTTGTAAGGTTGAGAAAGCCACGTTTTTTATTTGCTGAAATTTTTGTTATTTCTTCTTTACCGTTGCTGTGTTTGTTGAAAGGCACAAAATTCCAAGTTTGGAATCTTGTGCCCAGCTGTTATTTCTTAGTATTTCTTTTTCCTATATCGAAGTGTAAGGATGGTTTTCAAGTGAGCAATGAGCTATATATATGAAATACAAAAAATCAATTGATTTGTTCCCCCAATTTTTGATTCTTTCCTCATTTACTTAGCTCTCTGGTTTTCCTTCTCTATAAAAAATCCTTCCCTGTAGTTTGTACTTCCCCTTGATCATCAAATTTCAACATGGTATCAAAGTTGTAACGTGATCTTAAGGGACCATTTCTCTCAATTGATCATTCCCTTGCTTGCAGGCTTTCTAATTATCATTCTATTGTTTTGCTCATGGTTACAATGAGATTTGGCACTTCTGCTCCTCTAGTTTTCATAAGAGAAAATTATGTGTTCTGGTTGGTGAAGATGCAGTCTTATCTCAAGGCCTTCAATCTTTAAGAGGTGATGGAGACTATGACTGAACCAAAGCAACGTTATGCCAATCCAACCTTAGCCCAGATCAGACAGTTTGAAGAAGACAAGGCAAAGAGGTATAATACTCTTTCCTGTTTACAATCTGCAGTTTCTGATGAGATTTTCTCTAGGATAATGCACTTAGATAACTCAAAAGAAGTATGGGATCATTTGAGAGAGGAATTCTATGGTAGTGATCGTACTAGAAAAATTCAGGCTTTGAATTTGTCTAGGCAATTTGAAATGCTGCAAATGGAGGATAATGAGACTATTAGAGAATTTTCTAGGAAGATGTTAGGGATAGTGAATCAGCTTAGGCTGCTTGGGAAGGGGATGGATGAGGAAAGGTTAGTGAGCAAGATGCTTGTAGCTTTACTAGAGATGTATGAGTCTAAAATCTCATCATTAGAGGACTCTAGGGACATTAGTCAGATGACCTTAAAAGAACTGGTGAGTGCACTGGAAGGCTTGGAGCAGAGGAAAGCCTTTAGGCAGAAAGGTCTTGTTGAGAATGCCTTGGTAGTGAAATCAAGGAATGTGAAACATGGTAGTAGTAATTCTAAAAAGAATGAACCAGACAGGAAGGAAAAAGGAAATAAGTTAAATGAGAAAAAAACATGGAGAAACTAAGAAGTCATTTCCACCTTGCTCTCACTACAAAAAAAACTAATCACGCAGAAAAGTATTACTGGTTTAGACCTCATGTGAAGTGCAGGAAGTGTCACCAGTAAGGACATGTAGAAAAAGTGTGTAAGAATAAAGGCAAGAGTGTTGATGAGAAAGCAGTTATGATTGAGGAGCATCAAATAGACAATGAAGTACTTTTCATGGTCAAAAAGGTGGATAATGAAGAGAAAAACAAAGTTTGGTTGCTAGATAGTGCATGTTCAAACCACTTGACTGGTTGTAAAGAGAATTTTATAAGTTTGAATGAGAATTTTAAAACTCAAATGGAAGTTGGTAATGGTGATATGTTGTTGATCTTTGGAACTGGTACAATAGGAGTGTAAACACCAGGTGGCATCAAATCAATTGCAAATGTTTACTTTGCTCCTGATGCGAGTCAAAACTTGCTAAGTGTAAGTCAACTGGTGGATGAAGGCTTTGAATTAAATTTCAAAGACAAAGTTTGCATTGTAAAAGATCCAACAGGTGTTGAACTATTTACAGTGGAAATGAGAAACAAATGCTTTCCATTAAACTAGATGACATTAAAACATATTGCTTTTAATTGCAACTTGGCTGATACTGAATTGTGGCACAAGAGTTTTGGACATGTGAACTATGGTTCACTAAGTTTAATGGCCTCAAATAGCTTGGTTGATGGGTTGCCTACCATGGCAAACTTGAACAAGATATGCAAAGTGTGTCAGTATGGTTAGCAGAGGAGAATATCATTTTCACAAAGCAGAACCTGGAAAGCAACTTGCAAGCTACAGCTGCTACATACAGATATTAGAGGACCAATGCAAACACCATCTTTGAATGAAAGTAGGTATTATTTGCTCTTTATTGATGATTACTCTAGGTTCTGTTGGATTTATTTTTTAAAGTTGAAGTCTGATGCCTTAAGGGTATTTACTAAGTTCAAAGCCTTGGTTGAAAACCAAATGAGCTTAACTATTAAGAAGTTAAGGAGTGATAATGGGGCTGAGGATACTGCTAATGAGTTTGAAGAATATCTAAGCAAATTAGGCATTGTGCATAAATTGATGGTGCCTTATAGCCCTCAACAGAATGGTGTCTCAAAAAGAAATAACAAGACTTTAATGGAAATGGCTAGGTGCTTTTTATTTGAGAAGAAGCTACCTAAGTTCTTATAGGTAGAAGCAGTTAATACTGTTAATTATCTGCTAAATTTGTATCTTACTAGAGCACTGGTAGGCAAAACTCCATATGAAGCCTGGTATGACATAAAGCCTTCAGTTAAACATCTAAAAGTCTTTGGATGTATATGTTTTGCTAAGGTCTTAGATGCAAGAAGAACCAAGTTGGACAACAAGTTTATGTTAGCTATCCATCTTGGGTATAGTGAAGCTTCAGAAGGATATAGACTGTTGGATGTCAAAAGTATGAAGTTATTCATCAGCAGAGATGTAGTGTTTGATGAAGACAGATTGTGGAACTGGGAAACCAAGCTAGTTGAAAGATCAGATAGCCATGTTTTAGTAGAAAATCAGTTGGTTGAAGAGGACTTTGAGTTGAACTCAGACGATGTGGATGAGATGCCAGTGAGAGGAACAAAAAGTCTGTCAGATGTTTATGCTAGATGTCATGTAGCAATCTCAAAACCCAATTCATATGCTGAAGCTGCCTCTAATGAACATTGGAAACAAGCCATGGAAGCTGAAATGAGCATGATATGGAAGAACAAAACTTGGGTGCTGGTGGATAGGCCAACAGATCATAATGTTATAAGTGTCAAATGGATTTTTAGAACTAAAGTAAATCCTGATGGTTCTGTGAACAAGTACAAAGCAAGACTGGTGGTTAAGGGAATTGCTCAGATATATGGAGTTGACTACATAGAGACATATGCACCTGTGGCTAGACATGATACAATTAGGTTGTTGGTAGCTTTGTTTGCAAGAGAAAGTTGGTTAATATATCACTTTGATATAAAATCAGCTTTTCTAAATGGCTATTTGAAGGAAGATATATATGTAGAACAACCTGATGGTTTTGTTGTGAGGGGTTCTGAAGCTAAGGTCTGTAAATTGGTGAAAGCTCTTTATGGTCTCAAACAAGCACCAAGGGCTTGGTATGAGAGAATGGATGCTCACTTGCTGAATCAAGGTTTTATTAGAAGCTCAACTGAAGTAACACTCTATATAAAGAAAGGTAGATATGTTGTTAATCTGATAGTGACAGTGTATGTTGATGATCTACTTCTCATTGGTCTTAAGACCGATTGCCTAACGAGTTTAAGTCAAATATGCTAAAAGAGTTTGAAATGACTGATCTAGGTCTGATGACTTATTTTCTAAGGATAGAATTTATTCAATCATCCAAATCTATAGTTATTCATTAATCAAAATATGCTCAGGACTTATTGAAAAAATTTCATCTGGATCATTGCAAGGCTACTAAAACTCCACTAGCTGTAGGTACCAAATTTTGCAAGCAAGATGGGACAGTTGATGCAAATGAAAAACTTTTCAGGAGCATTATTGGATCTTTATTGTATCTTGCTGCAACCAGACCTGATTTAATGTTTGCAACAAGTATTTTATCCAGGTATATGCAGGCTCCAACAATTACTCATTTTACTACAGCTAAACGCATTCTCAGATATGTTAGAGGTACAACAGATTATGGTGTGAAGTATGAGAGAACTGAAAGTGATGACCTTCAAGGTTTTTCTGATAGTGATTAGGCAAGCCCACTAGATGATTCTAAAAGTACAAGTGGATATTGTTTTTCATTTGGAAGTGGAGTCTTCTCTTGGAGTTCAAAGAAACAAGAAGTAGTGGCTCAATCATCTGCTGAAGCAGAATAAATAGCCACTGTTGCAACTGCAAACCAAGCACTCTGGTTAAAAAAGATCTTAACTGAATTGAGGTTTTCACGGAACAGGGGAACAGTACTACAAGTAGATAACCAATCTGTTATTGCTATAGCTAAGAATCCAGTTCAACATGGGCGCACAAAGCATATTAGAGTTAAGTTTTATGCCTTAAGAGAAGCAGTAAAAGAAGGGGAAATTAAGCTGGAATATTGTCCTACTAATGAACAACTAGCAGACATATTTTACTAAATGTCTGAATACAGAGCAGTTTGAATATTTGAGAGGCAAATTGGGAGTTTACCCATCTGGGCTTAAGGAGGAGTGTTGAGAGTTGAGTAATTCCAGCTGGTAAAAGAGGAAAGGATGAGTCTAGGCACTATTTCAACAACTAGCTGAAGAAAGGATGAAGATGGATTCTGCTGAAGGAAGGAAAAAGATAGACTCAGTGTCTTTTTCAACAAACAGTTAAAGAGTTAATGAAACGATAGACTGCTGGTCGTTTTATTTCTTATTTCTAGTTCTTTTATTTTGATTAAACGGTGTGTTGCTGAGTCGTTTTATTTAGTTTGTAAGGCTAAGAAAGCCACGTTTTTTATTTGTTGGAATTTTTGTTATTTCTTTTTTATCGTTGCTGTGTTTGTTGAAAGGCACTGAATTTCAAGCCTAGAATCCTATGCCTAGCTGTTATTTCTTAGTATTTTTTTTTCCTATACCGAAGTGTAAGGATGGTTTTCAGGTGAGCAATGAGCTATATATATGAAATACAAAAAATCAATTGATTTGTTCCCCCAATTTTTTATTCTTTCCTCATCTACTTAGCTCTTTGGTTTTCCTTCTTTGTAAAAAATCCTTCCCTGTAGTTCGTACTTTCCCTTTATCAGCAAATTTCAACAATCTGGTCTTCCAATGTGTCAGGTGTAATACCCCTCACATAGTATTTATTATAAAAGCATTTAAATTTATTAAGCTATAGTTTATAAAAATAATAAGTAGATATTGTTTTAGCATTATAATATTTACAATTATGATCATGGACACCTTAATAATTAGGAAGAAGATGAAGGGGTTTTTAAGTAACTGAAGAAGTTTAAGTAAAATCAGTTTCATTACTACATTAAGTTAGTGGCCAGTTTACTTGTTTAAAATAGTGGGGTTAGGCAGTGTATATGAACAGACAAGAACTCACATCAGGTTATTCAATAGACTCAATCACTAGGCAGTCAAAAGAACTTAATACTAAGGAAGAAGAAAGACAAAGGAAAGGGAAGGAAATTGCTAATTAAAGTATGTTTTGGGATTATATTTTCATAGTTTTAGGTACAAAAATCCTTAATCAGTTATACTTTCTTATATTTTTATTTAAATCCGGTACCTTTTCGATGACTTTCCGGCAGCATGATGGATACCAATGGAAAGGTCTTGAAAAGATCTTTCCAATGGTTTTTGTAGCATCTCGTTTAGTCTTGTGATTAGGAAGATATGAGTTTTTGAAGATAATTAGAAACCTAGTTTCAACAATTTTAGCAGCCAACTTTGGGTCACCAGAACTCTATATTCCGGTAACATTTTTGGTTGTTTCTTTGAGGGCTTTTGTAGTATGAAATGAGATGTTTAATTGGGCATCAATGGCTTGATTAGAGACTTCTTGTGTTAAGAGAATTAAAGTGTCAAAATAGGTTCGTTGATACTGGAAACCCAGAAATCTGGGTATTTTTTGTGATGATTTCAAGAATCTTGGCTTTTGAAACTTGAGAATTTTGTATTCTTTTTAATCGAAACAAACTTTGGTGTTGTAGTACGATATGAATACTTCATATTGGTGTTGATTTTATCACAGGAAGTAATTCAGGTTGAAAGTTACAAGGGCTTGAAGTAAGCCAAATGACCATCAGATTCTGAAAATTTCAAAAAATAGAAAATTTTTTTTAAATTTGTTTTAAAATTCAATTTTAATTAATATGTGATAAATTATGTTGTAAACTTCATAAATGTTGGATATGTGATTTCTACTGTATTTTATGTTAAAAAAATATGTATCTTTATATTTTATAAATTTATTTATTAAATTAGTAGATTTTATTAAAATATCAAATATTTATAAAAAACTATAAATATGATTTTTATGTGTGAAATTAGTGTTTTTTTTCTATCTGAAATTAAAATCTTTACTGATTTTATGATTTAAGTTTAATTCTCAACCTTATTGGAAATTTTGTTTAATTCAATATATATATAATAATAATATATTGCCTTATTAATCGAAAATGTTCCTAAATTGTAATTGAAGTCGCTACACACCAAGTGCTTAGTATGGTCAATGAAAAGTCACCTTGTAGGATCTGTTTGCAAATTCAGTTCTGATTTTTGTATGTGTTTCTTGAAATATTAGGCTGTTAGGTGGATTTTCGGATTCATTACTTGGAAGTGAAAATAACAAGATCAGGTAAATGACTGATATCCCTTTGGTGTTTTCACACCCTAAAAATTAGCCACAATGTGAGTTTACATAAAATATATGATATTTTATCCTATGATTTATTAAAATCGGATTGAGCATGCAAATGTATATGTATATGAGTTTTATATGTTGGATTTAGAATATGGCTTATGTAAAGCGTGATTTCTGATTTTGAAATTTTGTATATGACTTTGTATAATGTATGTATATAAGTTTTCGTGAATATAAATATAAATATAAATATTTAGTCTGAAACGAATATGCTTTTGAAGTGTATGAGATATGCTTGAGAAAATTTGATATAATATTTTATGAAATTCAAGTAATCTAAAATATATATTTATGTTTTGTCTCCTAGTATGGCTATGCTCTGACCTTGCCAATAGGGGTTAAATGTTGGCCATGTCGACATGTATTCTGTGATTAGAGATTGATCTCCCAATCGCACCACCGGTTACAAAATAATGGTATTTGTGATATCTGTTCAGTGCAACCAATGGTTGCTTTTAATATATTTCTGATTCGTGCCACTGAGGTTAATTGTGGATTTATTTCTGACCTATGCCACAGAGGTTAAATGTGGTCGTAGCATGTTACAAGAGACCATCAAAATCTAGATATTTGTGAAATATGTTCGTTCAGTTATTTGAAAGTATAAATTTTAAAGCATAAAATTCTGAATAAGATTATCCAATATTTGTTTTGATATTTACATTAATGACATTTTGGCATAAATGTTTTAAGCATGCTTAATCCGGCTGAAGGGATGTTAGTTACTTGTTGAGTAGTTGGACTCACTCCTTTCTTCAATTTTTTTCAGGTTATGATTTTGTCAACCACGCGGGGATTTCGGGAAGTGAGGTTTAATTTAGTAGCATTTAGATTGTCTAGACTTTATTTAAATATTATGAACATCAAACTATCTTAATTAGTATTCGGACTTTTATTTTGATATAGCAGTTTTGTGGATTTTGGAAAGTTAATTCTAAATGTTGTTGAATTATCAACTTTGGAATTTCTATCGACAGAATTAGTTATATGAATCACTATATTCTTCAAGTATATCAATCTCTTTTTAGTAATTGGCATAAGATATATGTTTTAGAGCCTTGCATATCTGTGAGATTATAACTTACAGATATACGGCGTCTGTCATGTCTTGGTTTGGGTTGTGGCATCAGGGCCAGTGAAAAATCCTGTGGCACAGCTGTTAGATAGTGGAAACGTTGTTCTCAAGGACAACAAAAGCATGACTCAGAGCTATCGGTGGCAAAGCTTTGATTACCCATCAGACACACTTTTGGCTGGCATGAAGATAGGATGGAACTTGAAGACAGGTCAGGAAAGATATTTAACATCATGGAAAAGTACTGACGATCCATCCCCTGGAATCTTCACGTACAGACTTGACATAAATGGGTTACCTCAGTTAGCCATTGACAGAGGATCAATGAAAATGTGCCGTACAGGACCATGTGACGCCGGGGCGTTGTGAAGACACCTGGGCGTTGTGAAAGACACCAATTGTGGCGAGGTTGAAAACCCCACTAAGGTGAAAAATAGCCAAAATCCCACTTTGGTTGGCTAGGCCAAAGATACTAAAACCTCTTACTCTTTAAAAAGAGCCTAGAGAAATAAGCACTCATGCTTAAGAAAATATAATTTATTAACTCTCAACTTGAATGTGTATAATAACCAAGTCTAAGGGTCCTATTTATACTATTATAGGCCCAAATCTTAATAAAACTCTACTTCTAGTTATCTAATACAATTCAAATAATTAATAAGAAATTTAAATAAAATAGATATTCTATTCCTAAATAGAACATGACTAGCTTAAAATCCTAATACAAATAAAAGAAGAATTTTATTATACCTATAATTCCTAAATAATAATAATCTAATAATATACTCCTGTATCATTCTCTCTAGATTGGAGAAAAATTGTCTTCAAGATCCATGTCTTCATCATGTTCTCCATAGTAAGGAGAAAGATCAGCTACATTGAAAGTTGCAGAAACTTCATAATCTCCAGGAAGTTCAATCTTGTAGGCATTCTCATTAATACGTTCCAAGACTCGGAATGGTCCATCAGCTCGAGGAGATAGTTTTGCACGAGACTTAGGAAAACGTTCTTTCCTTAAATGAATCCACACTAAATCTCCTTTTTTAAAACTAACTGACCTTTTGTGCTTATTGGCTTGCTTTTGGTATCTGTCAGTTTGACGAATAGTCTTCTCTCGAACTTCTTCATGAAGCTTCTTGATTTGCTTAGCACGTTCTTCAGCATCAGCACTAAATTCATGAGTAGTTGGTAATGCAGGAAGGTCCAATGGACTAAGAGGGCGTTTTCCATACACTACTTCGAATGGACACTTTCCAGTGGTTTGGCTCACAGAACTATTATAAGAAAATTCTGCTTGTGCTAATACAAGATCCCATTGACGAATGTGTTTACCCACAAAGCTTCGTAACAAGTTTCCCAAACTTTTGTTAACTACTTCCGTTTGACCATCCGTTTGAGGGTGACTTGCTGAACTAAACTGTAAGTGAGTCCCCATTTTCCGCCATAGAGTTCGCCAGAAATGACTCATGAACTTCACATCTCGATCTGAAGTGATGGTTTTTGGAATTCCATGAAGACGCACAATTTCTTTAAAGTATAAATCAGCTATGTGAGAAGCATCATCGGTTTTATGACATGGCACAAAATGAGCCATTTTGGAAAATCTATCGACGACCACCATTATGCAATCCTTTTGCCTTTGAGTTCTTGGTAAACCCAAAATAAAATCCATACTTACATCTACCCAAGGAGTTTCAGGAATGGGTAATGGTTTATACATACCAGTGTTTTGATTTCCAAGTTTGGCAATATGGCAAATACGACACCTTTGAATATGTCGGATGATATCTCGTTCCAACTTGGGCCAATAAAACTTTTCTTTCACAAGAGCCAATGTTTTGTCTCTCCCAAAATGTCCAGCTAATCCTCCGTTATGAGCTTCCCAAATAATAGCTTGGCGTAAAGAACATTGAGGAATGCATAGTTGGTTACCTTTGAAAAGATATCCTTCTTGCTGATGAAATTGTCGATAAGGATGTTGGGAACTAGATTTCCATATCTCACCAAATTCAGGATCTTTCTCATATAATTCTTTCACAACTTCAAAGCCAACAACCTTTAATTGTAAGGTAGATAGGAGAGTAAGGCGACGACTTAAAGCATCAGCTACTTTGTTTTGCGCACCTGATTTATGCTTAAGGAGAATTGGAAAGGCTTGAAGAAACTCACTCCAAGCTGCATGTCGTCGATTAAGCTTGTGTTGGGAGTTAAGGTGTTTGAGAGCTTCATGGTCAGAATATAAGATGAATTCTTTTGGCAACAAATAATGGCTCCAATGATCGAGGGCTCGAATAACAGCATAAAACTCCTTGTCATATGTTGAGTACTTCAATCTTGCATCATTGAGTTTCTCACTAAAAAAGGCAATTGGTCTTCCTTCTTGAGAAAGAACAGCACCAATACCAACATTAGAGGCATCACAATCAACTTCAAATACCAAATCAAAGTTCGGAAGTGCAAGCACTGGAGCTTTAGTAATCCTTTCTTTCAATTCTTCGAAGCTATGTTGTGCTTTGATACTCCATATAAAACTATCTTGCTTGAGGCATTCAGTAAGCGGAGCAGCAACAGAACTAAAGTTTTTAATGAAACGCCGATAAAAGGATGTCAATCCGTGAAAGCTTCGAACATCATGAAGTGACTTAGGAACTGGCCAATTGACAATAGCATCAACTTTGCTTTGGTCTACTTCAATCCCTTGGTTTGAAACAACATATCCCAGGAAGAAAACTTTACTTGTCATAAATTCACACTTTTTTAAGTTAGCAAAAAGCCTTTGCTCCCGAAGGACTTCAAATATTTGCCGTAAATGTTCTAAATGCTCTTTCTGACTTTTACTATACACCAAAATATCATCAAAATAAACCACAACAAACTTTCCAATAAAAGGGCGGAATACCTGGTTCATTAGGCGCATAAAGGTGCTGGGTGCATTAGAGAGGCCAAATGGCATAACTGTCCATTCATATAGCCCATCACGAGTTTTAAATGCAGTTTTCCATTCATCTCCAAGTCGCATTCGAATTTGGTGATAACCACTACGTAGATCGATCTTGGAGAAGATAATAGCGCCATGCAATTGATCCAACAAATCATCAAGTCTAGGAATGGGAAAACGATACTTGATAGTGATTTTGTTCACGGCACGACTATCAATGCACATACGCCATGTTCCATCTTTTTTTGGAACTAATAAAGCAGGAACAGCACAGGGGCTAACGCTTTCTCTTACCAAGCCTTTTTCCAAAAGTTGTTTGACTTGATGTTGTAACTCCTTATGCTCTTGCGGATTCATGCGATAAGCAGGCTTGTTTGGAATTACCGAACCAAGGATGAAATCAATCGCATGCTGAATATCTCGCATTGGTGGCAATCCATGGGGTATCTCATCAGGTACAACATCACTAAACTCCTCAATTATGGATTGGACATCTTTAGATAAAGGTGAAGATACTTCATTCTCCTCACAAACTAATAAAAGGTATAAAAGGCTTGACTCACGATAAGCTTTGTTTAAACCAGACATAGTGATGAGTGCTTTATCTACCTCTTGTTTCTTTGGGTAGTCTTCTGGCTTTAATGGAGTCAACATAACTTTTACTCCATCCTTGATGAAGGAATAAGTATTCTTGTATCCATCATGGTGAGCTCGACGATCATATTGCCATGGGCGTCCTAACAACAAGTGGCATGCGTCCATTGGAATAACATCACACCAGACTTTATCTTCATACTTATTTCCGATAGAGAATTGAACACAACAGCATTTTGTCACTTTAACTTCGTTTCCTTTTCTCAGCCATTGTAACTTGTAAGGATGAGGATGTACTTCAGTTGGAAGTTTTAACTTTTCCACCATGTAGTTGGCAATAACATTCTCACAGCTTCCACTATCAATAATGACATTACAAACCTTCCCTTGGGATGTGCACCTTGTATGGAATATATTATGACGAAGCCAACTTTCATCTTCTGTCATCATAGCAGTGTTAAGATTACGACGAATAACAAGAGCTTCTCCATGATCAGCATAAACTTCTTCTATCTCCTCGTTGTTGAATATTTTTAGCTCATCATCTACTTCTTCTAAGCTAGGTTCTTCCATAACTTCTTCTTCAACTAAGGAGACAATTCTTCGATTTGGACAATCAGAAGCAATATGCCCAAATCCTTGGCACTTGAAGCACTTTTTATTGACATTATAAGCACGAGTAGAAGCAGTCTCTTTATTGGTTGGAGTTTTGGAAGAGTTTAACTTTGGAGGTGGAATGGTTGCCGAACTTTGTCTCCCACGGTTTGAGGTGGAATCTTTCTGTCTAGATGAACTCACTGAACTTTTCCGTAATCGTTGTTTCTCAACCTTTAGTGCTAGTCTGATGACATCATTTAAGTTCCAATATGGTTGTAGTTGAACAACATCTGCAATTTCGACATTGAGACCCCCAAGATAACGAGCTACAGTTTGTTCTTCTGGCTCATGAACATCGCACTTCATGTGAAGTTGTTCGAACTCCATTGTATATTCTTCCACCGACATTGTTTTTTGCCTCAAATTATGAAATTTGATAAAAATTTCTTGTCGATAATGCTCAGGAAGGAACTTACGCTTGAGTTCTCGACGCATCTTATCCCATGTTCTGATTTTGTTGCGACCTTCTCTTTCTCTTTGTCTTTTGAGATTTTCCCACCAAATAGAAGCGTATTTCTTCAATTTAATTGCCACAAGCTTCACACGTTTTTCATCAGGAATATTTTTAAGCTCTAAAACTCTTTCTACTGTGTATAGCCAATCAAGGAAGTCATCAGGATGAAGTCTTCCTTCAAACTCAGGAATGTCGACTTTGATTCCCAAATCTCTAGTAGCAGCAGTTCTTAGGCGACGAATAGGTATTTCTTCATCAGATGACGAATTTTGATGAAAGGGGTTGGTGTCAATCTCTTCATCACTAGAGTTACTATTATTGATTTGAACATCACGTCTTGCGAGTTGCTCTTGTAATTCTTGAATTTGTCGACGTAGTTCTGCAATCTCAATCTCATGATCCTCTCTTTGACAATTTTGACGTCTTGGCGGCATTTTTTTTGTATGGTGATGACGATGTGGTGATGTAGAGAGAGAAAAAAAGATGATATATTATAAAACAATAAATAAAATTACCCGAACAGGGAGTATCGAAACTCGACAGCAAACTTGAACTTATGCAGCGAACAATGATCTTCCCGCTCTGATACCAAACTGACGCCGGGGCGTTGTGAAGACACCTGGGCGTTGTGAAAGACACCAATCGTGGCGAGGTTGAAAACCCCACTAAGGTGAAAAATAGCCAAAATCCCACTTTGGTTGGCTAGGCCAAAGATACTAAAACCTCTTACTCTTTAAAAAGAGCCTAGAGAAATAAGCACTCCTGCTTAAGAAAATATAATTTATTAACTCTCAACTTGAATGTGTATAATAACCAAGTCTAAGGGTCCTATTTATACTATTATAGGCCCAAATCTTAATAAAACTCTACTTCTAGTTATCTAATACAATTCAAATAATTAATAAGAAATTTAAATAAAATAGATATTCTATTCCTAAATAAAACATGACTAGCTTAAAATCCTAATACAAATAAAAGAAAAATTTTATTATACCTATAATTCCTAAATAATAATAATCTAATAATATACTCCTGTATCACCATGGAATGGAATTGGATTTGGATCTGTTCCAGCAGTCCCAAATTTAGTCTTCAAACCGACTGTTGTCTGCAATGATAACGAGTTACTCTTATTAGGCTGTCAGCAATGCTATGACCATGAGATTATGGTTGAATCAGTCAGGTTTTATACAGCGTCTTATATTGAATGAGGGGGGCAGTGAATGGGGTATTCTGTACTCAGCTCCATTTGATCAGTGTGACAGCTATGGACTCTGCCGTGCTAATAGCATTTGTAGCTTTAGGAGAACAGATACCTGTGAGTGTTTAACCGGATTCACTCCCAAATCACAAGAAGAAAGAGGAACAAACAAGTCTTTGTCTCTGAACCGTGCAAGAGAATTACCACTGGACTGTCAAAATGGACAAGGCTTTCTAAGGCTTGTGGGGGTTAAATTACCGGACATGTTAAAAGTTCAGCTGCACAAGAGTATGAGCCTCAAGAAATGTAATTTCAGTTGTCAACATCGTTTGAACTGTTGATGTTTTTGCATAAAAGTCTACAACAAGACCATTCTTCTTTGGAATATCGCTCTTCGACCAAGAATAGTAGTCTTGTTAGTCTATTTAATATGTCAAATCTTTTGTCAGCAGAATCATTCAGAGGGCTTTCCTTGGTAATATTTTCATACCTCACTAAGAATAGTATCTGATCAGTTAATGCAACTTTGGCAATACACATGTTTATAGACATTCGTACAAGAAACAGGCTATAATATGGATTCCATCTGCTGCATCCAAATAAACTAATAAAATTATGATATATGACAAGTTGATTTGATATTTTGATACATGTAATAAATTTTTATTTAAAATTTTTTATATACGTTATTTTTTTTACTAATAATATTATTCCGTTAAGTAAATTGATTGATGAAAGTAAAGTTTAAATATTTATTATAAATTTTAAAACTATAGGAATTGAAATTTTAATTATAATTCGAATATTAAATGCATAATTAACTCAACTCAAAAATTACTTTGCTTTTACAATATTCAAATAATGTAGTTCCATTAATTTGTTTGTGCAACTCAAAAAGTTACTTTATAAAAAGTGTTGAGTAATGTTTCATTGGATTGTGACTTGTCAACAAAAGAACAAACTTTATAAGATTTAAATATAACAACAGTTTTGGAAAAGACGCGCATAGTTGACGCATTTACCTGATGTTGGCCACTTATATACTCTATTATTAGCCAATTAAAAGCGAAAGAGGAGAAAAAAATAATAAATAAAATGTGAGGAAAGAAATTGACATTGACCAAATTTCAGATTGGTCCAGCTAGCAATGAAGGAGAGATGAGGTGCTAAAGCTCAAAGTCAGTCAATGATAATGCCCGTAGAGAGTAGAAAAGTTACCATTTCCGGTCTGAAACGATTGCTGATTACAATGCTGAAGTGCTCCAAAAAAATATTATCTAAGTGGTGGAAGTCAGAATAACATTTAATTTGAAAGTGTTACCAGGGATCTTGTTAGTACCTCCCATTTTCAGAATACAATCTGGTGGAAATCAAGCATGTAATATTTGATAATTGTGTTTTTAACCTAAAGCATGCCCTATAGCTCGTTCATCCTGATGCATTATGCTTTAAAACATTGTTTTCTCCAAAATGATTATGATGTAACTACAGTGTCAAAGATATTATTAGAGCTACCTTTGTGAATATTGCGACGTGTTAATTTTTTTACATGCAATGGACCCTGTTCTCCATAGTGCGTGTCATTGTCAAGAAATCAAAGAGTAAGATTAGTGGTCAGTCTTTCATGGAGATTATTATTATTATTATTATTATTATTATTTTATTCTTGTTAGTTTATTTTGTCAATCTTTTGGTAGCAGAACTTTCGGAGGACTTTTCTTGGTAATATTTTCATACCCAGCTAATTTCACGTGCCCTTAGAAAGTCTCTGAACATCTCAGAGTTCCTCCTTAATCTCATTAAGTAAACCCCTCAAAATTTCTTCGATCTGACCTCTTTCAGACAAAAGCATGAGGAGTAGTTTGTTTTCTCTTCTCAGCTTGCTGGTTTTTGTATGCCTTGCCTTCAAAGCTATTAATGGTACTGATACTATTGAACAAGGTCAAACAATTGAATACCCAAGCACAATCATATCAGCTGGGGGGAAATTTGAACTTGGTTTCTTTTCCCCAGGAAACAACTCCAAGTACTACGTTGGAATATGGCACAAAGTGTCTAACCGAAGTATTGTTTGGGTGGCAAACAGAGATCATCCCTTCCCTAGTGAATCTTCGGTGCTTAGCATCAACACTGAGGGAAAGCTTGTGATTTCAGATGTTAGAATGTTCTACATGGTGACAAACGTTACAACTAGCAGCAACACTTATGCCATGCTTCTAGATTCTGGTAACCTTGTACTGCTCAACCGCAATACCTTGGAAGTTTTGTGGCAAAGTTTTCATGATACCACAAATACTCTTTTACCGGGAATGACTCTTCAAGATGATGATGGATTATCTATATATAATTGGTCGATAGTGTCATGGAGAAGTGTGGAGGATCCATCCCCTGGTTCATTCTTTTTGGAACTGAAGAAGGATCCAACCCTTGATCCTAATCCTCTTTGGGACCGGAACGTCAGATATTCTTTAACCATTAAGAAGGGTTTGAAAACATACTGGCAAGATAGTCGAAACGTCTTTTGGAGGCTTCGGGGCTTTACTTCGGCGATTCGTGATACTTCCAGGATTACAAAGATATTACTGGATGAGTTTGGGCAGCTTAAGCTACAGTTCTGGTCTGACGATGACCAACGTTGGTATACATTAGAGTCTTCCAAGTGTTCATATCATCGATGTGGTGTTTTCAGCATTTGCAACATCACTTCCGACACAGCATGTACCTGTTTGGAAGGTTTCAAACCTATTTCTGCCCCTACTTTTAAAGAGAATGGGACTAAGAAAGGTTGTGTGAGAAAAACCAACTTGCAGTGCACCAACAATGGCGGTCATGTTCAGAATGATGGGTTTCTTCGGAAACGATTTGTAGATTATCCAAGTGATGAACATGTGTTAAATTTCACGAGAAGTGCAGCAGACTGCAGGTTAGAGTGCTTGAGCAACTGTGCTTGCAATGCTTATGCTTATGATATCGACCTTGGGTGCTTGGTGTGGTATGGAGATTTGTTCGATCTAAAGCAACTTCCAGAAAAGGATATTGATGGAAACAATTTTTATCTCAAGCTTGCGGCTTCTGAGCTAATTACAAGCGGTAGGAAAAAATTTGACTCTGACTGGATATTCTAGCAAAGTATCAGCTTTTTGTCCTTCTATTTTAGGATGAAACGCAAGTCCAACTATACATTAACTTCATATTTGATTTGTTTTTCTTCTTGTGATACTGTCATATTTGATTTTGTTTCATAGATACAAGCTCAACAAACGGAATTACAGTATATCAAAAGGGAAAAAGTAACAAGAGGCAGCTTTGGACAATTGTCATACTAACCTTATCTCTATCAATGCTTGTTTTGGGCTTCTGCATTTATTTTGTCAGCAAAAAGCTTCAATCCAAAGGTAAAACTTTATCCCTTTTTATTTCTAGTAAGGCAATGAATAGAGTTGTCCATAACACTGTTCATTTCTCTGCAACATTCAGGGGAGGATTTGTTAAAATTTGATTTGGCTATGAGCCTAAAAGCTGATGACACAGACTTGAAGGAGGCAAGTAAGCCGGGAATACACAGGAAAAACGAATCAAAACTCCCATTTTTCAGTTTTGCAAGCGTTTCTGCGGCCACAGATAATTTTTCAGACACAAATAAGCTTGGTGAGGGCGGTTTTGGACCTGTCTACAAGGTATGAATGTTTTCCTTAATCACTATTATTAGCAGAAGGAACGTATAAATGTACAACAACATGATCCTTCCAATTCCGGAACGCACTGCTGGCACATCAAATTACCCATACTAGTGCAGGGTTCACATGTTAGGAGGAATAACTTTGTTAAAGATGTATTGAAAACCAAAGTAGGACTTATCATTTCAGGGAATATTACTGAAAGGTGATGAGATCGCTGTTAAAAGGCTATCAAGAAGATCAGGACAAGGATGGGAGGAGTTGAAAAATGAAGCACTTCTCATAGCAAAGCTCCAGCACAAGAACCTTGTCAGGCTTTTAGGCTGCTGCATTGAACGAGATGAGAAGATACTAATTTATGAGTACATGCCGAATAAAAGCTTAGATTTTCTTCTTTTTGGTTTGTACTTTCTCAGATGTTTGAATCCATTTTCTACCCTTTGCCAAGATCAGTGTAATATTAACTAACATCTGGTTTCTGATGAAACAACAGATTCAGTCAAACGTAGGACACTAGATTGGACTACACGAGCTCGGATCACTGAAGGGATTGCTCAAGGGCTTCTTTACCTTCATCAATACTCTAGGTTGCGAATTATTCACAGAGATTTGAAGGCTAGTAATATTCTGTTGGACAGCGACATGAATCCCAAAATTTCAGATTTTGGAATGGCAAGAATTTTTGGAGGGGAGGAATTACAAGTAAATACAAATCGAATTGTTGGGACTTAGTAAGTAAAAATAAATTGAAC
Organism: Theobroma grandiflorum; assembly: GCA_036013995.1. Classification (NCBI taxonomy): domain Eukaryota; kingdom Viridiplantae; phylum Streptophyta; class Magnoliopsida; order Malvales; family Malvaceae; genus Theobroma; species Theobroma grandiflorum. The sequence goes on from CP142133.1 coordinate 31,684,879, forward strand.
CTCCCAATTCTATGAACTCCCTGCATGTAATCAAAATCCAGTTCAATATTTAACCTATATGCTTTGCATTCTTAATTGTTTACTTATTAACAATTTTTTAGTTACTATTCACTTTCAGTGGTTACATGTCCCCTGAATATGCTTTGGAGGGCCGCTTTTCTGTAAAATCGGATGTCTTCAGCTTTGGGGTCTTGCTACTGGAGATTGTGAGTGGGAAGAAGAATACTGGTTTTTATCAGTCTGAATCTCTCCATCTTCTTGGCTATGTGAGTTTCTAAACTGCTTTAACAGTGTTAAGTTAATGAATTCAAATTGTTTTACCATTCAAATCAGGGTTTAAAGATGTCTAATGGTTTAAACAATCGAGTTGCATCATGAAGTTATCTACTTTTGTTCTTGTAGCCCTGATTTATTTTGTTTTGTTTTGTTTTTTCCTTGTGACTGAAGGCATGGGATTTGTGGACAAGAAACAGGGCACTGGACTTAATTGATCCAGTGTTGGAGGAAGTGCCTACACATTTGGCTTTGAGATATGCAAACATAGGGCTACTTTGCGTCCAGGACAATGCAGGTGATAGACCGACCATGTCTTCTGTAGTCTCGATGCTTAACAATGAAACCATGGCCCTGCCTTCTCCTAAGCAGCCAGCTTTCTTAAATGCAAGAAGTATGCTGACCCAGAACTTGGTAGAGAACGGGTCAGAGATTTGCTCTGTAAATGATGTAACACTCTCAGTCTTGGAGGCTCGGTAACATTTTTAAAGTTTCCTTAGTCATAAGTTTTTGTCATGTTACCTGAGCATCAATGAATAGAAGATTGTATCTTTTATGTCTATCAGTTGTATTCTGAATTTCATTTTGACTGAATCCTCTTGGTTTTTATTATATCAACTTTCTGTTTCTGAAAAATTTTGTGAAAGATGTCATGTTTCAATTTTGCTAAGTTAATTGGATCTTTTCACATAGAAACAACAGTTTGCAGTCCTAGCCTTTTGGATCCAATACTCCAAGGACAGTTCTTCAGCCAATGCACTGATTAGATATGTTTACATTTCACTTCTTTGTGTTCAAGAACACGCAGTGGACAGACCAACCATGTCTGATGTCGTTTTGATGCTGAGTAATGAACTTACCTTCCTACCTTCTCCAAAACAACCAGCTTCCTCAAGTGAAAGAAGTATGGTAGACACTGTTTCATGTATGACCAAGCCAGAGACTTGCTCTGTCAATGAAGTAACATTCTCAATGATGCAAGCTCGATGAACCTTTAGATATAAAAATACCCTAAAGAAAAATCCATCAGTATGTTATTTTCGATGACTTTTGACCATTACATTGTTTAGGTTTGAACACAGTGATACTTATATACAATTTTCTGTTGTGATTACAATTGAATTATATTTAATTTCTATATTTATTTTATCAAAAAATTAATTTTTTATTGGCCTGCAAAGCACCTGTTATTTGTTAATTTCGAGTTTCTCGTCTCAGCCATGGCTTTAAGCTGATAAGCTACCTTGTGCTCTCGAGCTCATGCTGATATACCTTTTACTTTTCTCTAATGTATCTGGCATTGCTAGACTAAGTTAAGTGGCTGTTTCAGTCCCTTAAATGTAATTCACCCAAAGAAACGAACAGCAATAAACTATACATGAAGGTTGTTGAAAGCTGGTTGGTTATCTTGCATTGAAGCTGTTACAGTAAGCTTTAATGGAGGATTCGCGCCTTTTTGGAGTTTGAAGGGTGAACAAGATGATAGCACATGCAGGCAACACGTGCTAGTTTAAACAGCATTTTACCGTTCGATGGGTACCTCGTACCTTTCTCTATTTTACCTTTGTTACTCTTTGCCATTTACCTTTTCACTCTACACTACCAAATTGGTTGTTAGGGATTGTATTTCTCTCTCCTCTAAGCTGTGTGGTTTAGTCCAGTGCAATATTCCAAGAACCGATTAGTCTGCAAATGCTCATTAGCTGCTTGATATTTTCTCTTTCCTGTATGACCAACTATTTAAAGGAATTGCCACATTTTCTTCTTGTTTTATTTTCTCTTTCTTCCCCCCGATTCTCTTCTTCATTTGTTCTTGAAAGCTGCTCGAGAGTGAGTAAGAGAATGAAGAATCATCATCCATTAATTGTTCCACAAAACCGTGGATATATACACAAGAAAGAATCGGAAAAGAAAAAAGAAAAATGTACAGGTAATGAGCTGCTGTGTACAAGTATTGAGTTGTCAAGCTTGTATTTACAAAATGGGCAAGAAAGGTTCTAACCACTTAGCGCAACAAAGGGGGCTTCTGATGCATACAATGTCTGTTGTCTTAATATGCCATCTGTTGAGCACGTGCCTTGTATTTTATTGATAATTCTATTTAGTCCTCCAGTTTTACTTGTTTTTGCATAAAAGTCTACACAAGACCATTCTTCTTTGAAATATCGCTCTTTGACTAAGAATAGTTTTCTTGTTAAGATTTTTCAGAGGGTTTTTCTTGGTAATATTTTCATACCTGACTAATAAGAATAGTATCAGATCAGTTAACGCAACTTTGGTAATACACATGTTTATAGACATTGATACAACAAACAGGCTATAATATTGATTCCATCTGCTGCAGTGGCTATATCAGTTCGGCTTTCTGCAGGTATTTCTCTTCACCAAATTGGTTCTTAGCATTCATTTAAATATATAGCAGTATATCTGGATTGAAGTTGAAGGCCGTTCATTTTTATTCATAGTAGAATGTTGTGGTGAAGGATTCAAATTCTGAATGATAGCTAATTGTTAGAGATAAAAGAATTCAGGTTGAAGTCGAAGGTTCTTCATTTACATGCTTGTGGGAGGTCGAAACTGCATCTTTATTTAAAGTAAAATGTTGTGTCCACATGATACAAACTCTGACCTCTGACACCATGACAGCTAAACGTTTGAGCTAAGAGTAAACAAATTAGTTGGGATCAAACAGATATCATATCTCATGATTGTCTCCATCATGAAATTAGATCCAGCTTTGGTCGTAGCATTTGGATTACTTATAGGTAACAAAATGATTTCAAAAGGGCAATTCATTTATCCTGTTCTCCTGCTGATATTCTCCTGCCACATCTTGAAAAACCCTAATGCTGTAACGGACACAATCTCACCAGGGCAACACCTCAATAGCTCAGAAACTATAGTATCAGCTGGGAAAATGTTTGAACTAGGATTTTTTATCCCTGGCAATTCAAGGAATTACTATGTGGGTATATGGTACAAGAATATCTCAGAACAAACAGTTGTTTGGTTAGCAAACCGAGATTACCCGCTCACTGCTTCAGCAGTTCTCAGTATTAGTCTTGATGGCAACCTAGTGATTAGGGATGGTAAGATAATTTACATGGTGACAGACATAGCATCTAATGCAAATGTGAGTGCTACACTGTTGGATTCAGGAAATCTTGTTGTGAGAGATGAAAAATCTAATATCTTGTGGCAGAGCTTTGACTTCCCTTCGCATACTTTTTTGCCGGGGATGAAACTTGGATACGACAGAGAGAATGGAAAATCTTGGTCATATATCTCTTGGAAAAGTGCTGATGACCCTAGTCCCGGAAATTTCACCTTGGAATTGGATCCTATAGGGGAAAAACGCGTTCAGATCTCGAACGGTGAGGTAATATCCTGGAAAGCTGGGCCCTGGACAGACGACGCCAACGTGTTTGACTTCACTGCTGAAATGAGATCGTACATGTACAACTTTACCTTTGTTTCTGGATTTAACATGAATTATCTCACTTACGACATCTATACGAAAGACATTTTTAGTAGATTCACCATTGATGTCACGGGACAGTTCAAACAATTTTTATGGTTAGAAAATGAGTGGACTCTGTTCAACTCCCAACCTAGACAACTATGTGACGTTTATGCTTATTGTGGAGCCAATGCCAGCTGCACCAATGTGTCATTACCATATTGTAGCTGCTTACCCGGATTTGGACCAATCTCCCTTGAGGGTTGGAATAAAGGAGATTATTCACGTGGGTGCTCAAGGAAAACTGATTTGCAATGTGGCAATGACACTAATATCAAGGGAGCAGGGGATGGATTTCATAAGCTGTCTAATGTAGTACTACCAAAGAAACAGCTTACTCTAGAGGTTCAGAGTATTGGTGAGTGCAGGTCATCCTGCTTGAGCAACTGCTCCTGTACTGGTTTTTCTTATATCGATCAAAATTGCTCCATCTGGACCACAGCTCTTATTAATTTGCAGCAACTTCCAGCTGATGACATTTCTGGAAGAGATTTTTTTCTCAAACTTGCTGCTGCTGATTTGGAAACTAGAAGTAAGAACAATGGAACTAATCTCTTCAAACTTTCCTGTTAAACATACAGTTTTCATATCCTCATTCCTTCATAACCATAGTATTTTTTTGGTTCTGAGTAGATATTTTTGCGTTAATATACGCAGGATTAACTTATGTGTTTCTGGGATATGCAGGAGGCACAGGAAACAAGAGGAAGCGATCAATTATTATATCGGTGACCATTTCTGTGACAATTTTTACTTCAGCTCTGCTCATTTGGCAAGTGAGGAAGAAAAAGAAAAATGGAAAAGGTGAAAGTTCTCTCTACCAATATACAACCAACTGCACATGATTTTTAGGCCTCATCGACCAAAAGTGCCATCTTGAATTGCTTCTGCCTTAGTTGGGTCAAATTTTAATTCACCGATGCAATAACTGCACATCCTAATGTAGCAATGAGTCCAGCCTGTCTAAGTTTGATTCAATACCAGCAAAAATGGTACAAGGTCATAATGCGAAATTGCAAGTTTGAATTGTCATTTGAGTTCATTGGACCAAACTTACATGCAAATGGTCTTTCCATTGGACTAGCACTACCAATAGGGGTCTGCAGTTTTCCCGTTTATCTAGCAGTAGGATTAAATTTATTTGTGCATGGTCTCTCAAATTATAGAGAGTAATAGATTGTTAGAATTTCATTAGTTGGTTTTGAGTGCATGAATCTGTCAATGCATATGCACTCAAATGCCAGAATCCTTATGCTTACACTCATGCTTCACCAATTTGTCACCAAGCAGGGGAGAACTTGTTATTATTTGAACTTAGCGTTAGCCCAGCACCTACCACAAATGAACAATCTGAAGTAAAAGGACAAGGAAAACAGAAGAAGGAAGTGGAGATTCCGCTATTCAGCTTTTCTAGCATATCTGCCGCTACCAATAACTTCTCTGCCTCAAATAAACTTGGAGAGGGTGGTTTTGGACCTGTATACAAGGTAAAGCTCAATGTTGGATGCAGTAAGCCTAATGAAGGAAAATTCAAATTAATAACTTCTCTGTGAGAAACTCAGGAAGGATTGTCTGTTTCAGGGAAGATTATTAAAAGGGCATGAAGTAGCTGTAAAAAGGCTCTCAAGAAAATCTGGACAAGGTTGGAATGAGTTGAAAAATGAGGCAATGCTCATAGCCAAACTCCAACACAAGAATCTTGTGAAACTTCTTGGTTGCTGCATTGAAGGAGATGAAAAGATTCTTGTCTATGAGTATTTGCCCAAAAAGAGCTTAGACTTTTTCCTCTTTGGTAACTTCTCGTCATTTCAGAGCAATATAAACTTCTCATGTTTGTCACTTCATTGTTATTTCCTGAATAGTATAAGTTTCATTAATTGTTTTTTTTTTCTCTGTTTTAAATCCATGAAGGTAACAAAAATATTTCTATATTAGCTTGGGGAACTCGTGTTCGCATCATTGAAGGGATTGCTCAAGGTCTTCTTTATCTCCACGAGTTTTCCAGGGTACAAATTATTCATCGGGATTTGAAGGCCAGCAACATTTTGTTGGATGAAGAGATGAATCCAAAAATTTCAGACTTTGGGATGGCAAGAATTTTCGAAGGCAGTAAACCACGAGCAACTAATCGAATTGTTGGGACTTAGTAAGTAGTTAGCATGTATATGGATCCTCTTATGCAAAAAATCAGGGCACATAAGGTCATAAGGGCAAGCTGCATTTGCCAATTGCTATGTTGTTGGTGTAGTTTTATCCATGTTCTTTCACTTGGTGTCTGAGCTGAGGGTTAACCAGAATGGATTGCATTTCCTGATTGCCATAATAAAATGATTAAATCAATACTGCAACTATTCTTAATCATGAAGCTAGTAAATAATTTGATTTATTATGGAAATGCAGTGGCTACATGGCTCCCGAGTATGCTTTGGAAGGCGTCTTCTCTGTTAAATCAGATGTCTTCAGCTTCGGAGTTTTGATGTTAGAGGTTTTAAGTGGCAAGAAGAACACTGGTTTCTATCAGAGCAGTTCTCTCAATCTTCTTGGATATGTGAGTGATCCCGCAGCAACTGAATCGAGTTATAATCATTCATAAAAGTGTTGTCCTTTTATTTCATGTCATCGTACCTTTTCAGGCATGGGATCTTTGGACGAGCAGCAGGCCTCTGGAGTTGTTGGAATCTGTCATGCAAGACAGTTCTTTTACCAATGTAGCGATTAGATACATTAACATTGCACTTCTTTGTGTTCATGAACGTGCAGAGGACAGACCAACCATGTCTGATGTTGTCTCGATGCTGAGCAATGAACTTACCATCTTACCTTCTCCGACGCAACCAGCTTTCTCAAATGTCAGAAGTATGGTAGACCCGAATTTGAGTACGAGCAAGCCAGAAATCTGCTCTGCAAATGAACTAACACTATCTGTTTTGAATGCTCGATGAAACTTTAAACTTGTTTAGTTATTCTTTCACAACATATCATCTTTTCTCAAATTCTAAGACATCAGCCTGTTTTTCTCATATCAATTGTGCAGAGATTGTTAATCACTTTCTTTCCATATTAATTACTCCCTCTTTAAAAACTTTTTTTTGGAAAAACTCCCTCTTTAAAATGATATGTCAATGATAGGATTTCATTAAGAAAGTATAAAAATCAAGGAGAATAATCTGGGAAATTAATATGCAGACAATGAGATATGTCTTAACTGGGTATTTATTGAGTAATGTTTTGAATATTAAGATACGGGTTCGGATAGAAATTCAAAAATTTAATCAGGTAATATAGGGTTCTGAGTTAGGATATTGAAAAAATAACCGGCATCTTATCCTATCCATTTACATCTCTGATCTCAGGCTCACATAGATGACTCGTTGAAGCTTTGAAGATCTAAGAACCTGCTTTAACTCTCATGCCTCATGGATGAATACAGAAGTTGCTATCGGGTCAGTAAAAGTGAAAACAAGCCATTCTAGAAGAAATGAATGTGAGGCTAACATGTCGGAGTAAACAGCTATTGATAATTAAAACTTCGTTTTCCAAATGCCCGATGGAGAAGGAAACTATGAATCATCAGTCTGAGAGAATAGACCTAAAAAATTGGCAAGACATGGAAGTCAAGCATCAGATGGCTTTGAAGGAAGAATTGTAATGTACTTCGAAGCAAGAAAAAGTCTAATTTTCCTTTTAAGGTGACGCAGACAGGTGTTTGTAGTCAAGAAAATGGCTTTTAATTTGACATTTACTCGCAAGTCACAACTGCAGTTATGAGAGGTAAGAATTATTTTCTCTTTGCATTTACGTGTTAGACTTCCAATGTTTTCCCAGTAATTGCAAGATTTCCTGTTCTTGATAATGACCTTAACATATATATCTTTGAGGCATCAATAGAAAAGGAAATGTACTGTAGATAATCAACAGAATTTTCTCTATTCTAATGCCATGGGTTATTTTAGTAGGACAATATTCTGGCATTGAATGTCATACATGAACTGTCATATTATTACAACTGATTGTCAGCAATAGTGAATGAGATTATTAACAAGATTTCAGGCAAACCTTTTATTTTTCCATAAAACTCTAAAACATGTTGGGTTACTACTGTAAACAACCTAAACCTATAGTTTCACCAGCTCAAGTCAATGACAGTCTTTTTCATGACACCATTGCATTCTATGCAAGCCATGAGGGAACTTGTTTAGAGGAATAAAGCTAGACTTAAACATGAAGAGGGCTCCTCTAATCACTTTGTTTTGCTCTTTTATAATTTTGTTCATCCTGGAATCGTCAGAGGAAGCCGATATTTTAACTGCGGAAGGGTCTATTAGTGATGGTGAGACGCTGGTTTCCTCATTCCAAAGCTTTGAACTAGGCTTCTTTTCACCTGGAAAATCAGAAAACAGGTACTTGGGAATATGGTTCACGAACAGCCCTGGGGCAGTTGTTTGGGTTGCAAACAGAAAAAATCCAATTACTGATGGGAAAGGGGTTTTAACTGTAAGCGACAGTGGAAATCTGGTCCTTCTGAACCAGGCAAAGAATGTCATCTGGTCTTCCAATGTGTCAGGGCCAGCGGAAAATCCTGTAGCACAGCTGTTAGATAGTGGAAACCTTGTTCTCAAGGACAACAAAAACATGACTCAAAGCTATCGGTGGCAAAGCTTTGATTGCCCATCAGACACACTTTTGGCTGGCATGAAGATAGGATGGAACTTAAAGACAGGTCAGGAAAGATATTTAACATCATGGAAAAGTACTGACGATCCATCCCCCGGAATCTTCACGTACAGACTTGACATAAATGGGTTACCTCAGTTAGCCATTGACAGAGGATCAATGAAAATGTACCGTACAGGACCATGGAATGGAATTGGATTTGGAGCTGTTCCAGCAGTCCCAAATTTAGTCTTCAAACCGACTGTTGTCTGCAATGATAACGAGTTATATTACTCTTATGAGGCTGTCAGCAATGCTATTACCATGAGATTATGGCTGAATCAGTCAGGATTTTTACAGCGTCTTATATTGAATGAGGGGAGCAGTGAATGGGGTATTTTGTACTCAGCTCCATTTGATCAGTGTGACAGCTATGGACTATGTGGTGCTAATAGTATATGTAGCATGAGGAGAACAGATACCTGTGAGTGTTTAGACGGATACATTCCCAAATCACAAGAAGAAAGAGGAACAAACAAGTCTTTGTCTCTGAACTGTGCAAGAGAATCACCGCTAGACTGTCAAAATGGACAAGGCTTTCTAAGGCTTGTGGGGGTTAAATTACCGGACTTGTTAAAAGTTCAGCTGAATAAGAGTATGAGCCTCAAGAAATGTGAGGCTGAATGCTTGAAGAACTGTTCTTGTGCAGCTTATGCTAATTTGAATATAACTGGAGGCAGTAGCTGTTTGATGTGGTTTGGTGACCTCATTGACATCAGAGAAGTTTCCGAAGTGTACAGAGGAGCAGAGGTCTATATAAGATTGCCGGCTTCAAGTCTAGGTAGGTGCAACTTTCTCATAAAACTTCCTCCTTTCACTTCAAACTAGTTAGAAATCCATTGACAATATATCCTCAGAATGGTAAATCCAGATGCATTGAAGCATGTCTTTTAAATGTTCATTTTTCATACTGTTTAAGGGCATTACCTTTTAAATGTTCATTTTTCATACTGTTTTAGGGCATTGTACTTGTTATGGACCCATCATGGAGATTGAAAAGAGAGTAGAAAGGAAGAAATAGGGAATTACAACACAAAGCAAAATAATGCAAAAATTGAATTGAGTTATTCAATATTTTTATCTATATTCATCATTGTTTATCCATTTTTGCTTTCAAAAAGATTATTAAAAAGAATTGAATTTGTACTAGTACAAATTAGACAAATGCTGGTTAAAAAACCAGATTACTGACTCTGTCTTTTCTAGGATCCACCCATGATTCAAGTACAAAGAACAGATCAAAGGTTATCCTACTGGTGTCAATCATTTCTAGCACGATTTTTTTGAGCCTGGTGTCCTGCATAATTTGGAAGAAATCAAAGAAAAGAGGTAAGCATATTCATCCAACCTTACTGATTTTCTTCGAACAGAGGGCTGTAATGTAGAAATTAAAACTCAATGAATTGCAGATGGATTACTTCATTTAACAAGAGTGGAAAGTGGGAAAGAGGAAGCAGAAGTACCGTCATTCGACTTCTCTAGCATAGAAAATGCCACTAATAATTTCTCTTATGCCAATGTAATTGGAGAGGGTGGCTTTGGTCCTGTTTACAAGGTAAGGAAACATGGAATAGGTAATGTTGCTGGCTACTACTAGAACATAGCAAAAACTATACTGATGTGCTTTGACACTATGCAGGGCAATCTTCCAACAGGACAGGAAATAGCAGTAAAGAGGCTGTCAAAGGACTCAGGGCAGGGTGTTGAACAGTTCAGCAATGAAGTAGGTTTGATAGCCAAACTTCAACACAGGAATCTTGTTGGACTGCTTGGTTGTTGCATTCAAGGAGATGAAAGGATGTTAATCTATGAGTTTATGTCCAACAAAAGCTTGGATCACTTCATCTTTGGTTTGAGACTCTTGACCTCTTATCTATTATTAGTTGAATTAATTTCCTACACATTATATTTAAGGTCAAACCGATATAGCAAATAGAATTTTGAGATTTACAAGAAATTATGTGTGCAGACCATAGAAGAAAAGCACAACTATCATGGCAAAAGCGGTTTGATATTGTTCTGGGGATCACAAGAGGGCTTCTCTATCTCCACCAAGATTCAAAACTTCAGATTATCCACAGGGATCTCAAAGCAAGCAATATATTACTAGACAGCAACCTGATCCCCAAAATTTCAGATTTTGGCTTGGCAAGAATTTTTGGTGGCAATGATGAGGAAACAAAAACAAATAGAGTTGTTGGAACATAGTAAATTACTATTACCTCTTGTCTTCATCTTTTAAACTAAAAGAGGCTATATGTTATCTAATATGCTGTAATTGCAGTGGTTATATGGCTCCGGAGTATGCAATTGATGGAATATTTTCAGTCAAATCTGATGTTTTCGGCTTTGGTGTGCTTCTGTTAGAAATGGTAAGTGGTAAAAAGAATAGAGGATATTCTCATCCCGATCACCGCCACAATCTTCTTGGTCATGTAAGTCATAGCAATGAAATCTCATTTCTTCTCCTCCTCCCTGATCTCCCTCTAGCTATTCTACTGAGTATAACTGACTAAGCACCATCCCTGTAGGCATGGCTGCTTTGGAATGAGGATAGAGCTTTGGAACTAATTGATACCAGCTTGGAAGAATCATGTGTTAGGCCTGAAGTGGTTAGGTGTATCCAGGTTGGTTTATTGTGTGTTCAAGAATTCCCAGAAGACAGGCCAGCAATGTCATCCGTTCTTCTCATGCTGACAAATGAATCAGCAGCAACATTGCCTGAACCCAAACCGCCTGGTTTCTTCTTTCAAAGGAAAAGCTCCACAAATTTTAGTGGTACAACAACTACTAAAGAAGAATCAATCACAGGAAATGCAGTTACCATAACCATGCTAGAAGCTAGATAGACAATTCCTGCTATCTTATTCAGTTTTCTTCGTTGAGGATTTTTATTTTCAAAACTATGACAATGCACATGCAGGGATTATGGCTTGAAGTCTAACCCCTCTGCATCTTTCATATCAACAGGTACTATATGTCCATAATTCTATGTAATTTGGTTCAAATTGGACAAGGTTCTTAAACCAAACTGGAAACTTCAGTTTTCATATTTTGGTTTGAGTTGGTTTGCAAATTAATTAGGATCTTTGGTTAATTTTGGGCTTTCCCAACAAGTCCAAATTTCAAAATTTTTATTTCATTATAAATATGAAAATTATCACAAAATTATTATTAATTTAACATATTCAATCAAAAAGTATGAAACTATGTAGAGATTATGACAATATTGCATGCTTTTAGATTTTTTCAATTCTCTCTTTTTATAAGAATTAATTTAATTGTTGAGTCTAACTCTATGGTGGTTTTATCTTGGACGAACAATATTGATTAGAGGTCATGGGATAAATGGTCTATTTTCAATAAGAGAGATGTTTTAAAGCAAATTATAGATATGATCACATTTGTGCATACTTTGAAAGAGATCAACTTCTTCGCTGATCAATTAGTGAAATCTGGTGTGGATAAAGCATCTATGTTTTCAGCCTGATGGTGATATGTATGCACTGTTTTATTTGAGTTTTTGTACAATGATGTATGATACTCTTTATTTGAGATCATGTTCTGGATGCTTATGCTTCTTTTATGTGTAAGTATTTGTGAGTTAAAGTGAAATCTTATACAAGAATGTACGGCACTCCAGGTGACTTTGGAGGTATTGTCCTTTGCCCAAGAGATCTCACAACTACTCCATGTCGGTCTTTAAATGATTGTCAATAAATTTTTTATAATTGACTGAAAAAAACAAACAGGTATCAGGTGTACAACCTTGTCCCGTGGAATTCCCACTTATAACTAATTAACTAATATGGACAAAGCTGTCTATACCAATCTTTTCTTAACATGGTCCCAGGATCGATGACCTTAGATTCTGTTGCAAGGCCTCAAAAAGAAGAGGACTCTTTTTGCTTTCCGCTAATGGTATGCCTGTCTTTTCTGTTTATCTTCTGTTCTAATTGAAGTTGATCTCTTAACAAGTTAACATGGCGTTTCCTTCTTTCAAACCGAACAGATGAAATGAAACCCAGCATGTGAAAGGATCCACGTAGGTGTGTCGTATGTGGAAATTGTGAAACACACTATATCTCAAACAACATCTTTTGTATCATAAAAATGTATACACACTCTTCCAACCAAAATTGCCGACAAAATTTTCATTCATTGAATCATATGTGTGGTCAATATTAATTGTTTTCTAATTGGGCCATCCTTACCTCTTTTAGATATAAAATTTATCAATAAAGTCTACACGGAGTTTGTTATTATATAATCAATTTTCATAAAATATTCAATGTGAACAGATTACTTTGTATAATTTAAATTGTCATTTATATCATAAAAACATTATATATATATATACACTTAAATCATATCATTTTAATTAAGAAAATTATTTAATACAAAGATGATTATTTTTAATTTCATAACGAGATTAAAAGGTTGACACATGTCTCACTAAGCATGTTTATAAACATTAATTTAGATATAATATTTGAAAAAACTCTTTAACTATTTTAGAAAATTCAAATAAGTTTTTGTTTTTATATTACGTTCAATTAAATCTTTGAACTTTTATTTTAGATCAAATATGTTTTTAAGATTAACAGTTGGCTAATTATCATTAATAAAAATATCACATGATATTTTATGCTCATTTGACTCTAACATGGAGGATGAAAAATATCATATGATCGTATCACCAAATTACATAAATACGTTATGTAATCCTCTGTTATAATATGTCAGTATGCAACGTCAATCTTATATGACGTATAATGATAAATAATATTTTGACTAACTATGGCTAGTCAATCATTAGTCATATAAGAACTTATTGGATTCAAAAGAAAAATATAAGACCTTAGCTGAATACAATAAAATAATAAATATTTATTAATTATTTAAAATAATTTAAGAGACTTTTCTAGATAATAACTTAATTTTAATTTATAAATAAACATATGATAATCATCTAACGCAATTTAAAAATCTAAAAACTCCATTGGCAGCTGAAATATACAAACTAATAATTATCTCATAATTAATTAATATTTCAAATTAAAAATTATAATTTCCTTGTACTTCGACTTTGTTCCCCCTCTTTCATCAGGAAATCTTTGTATTGGAACCAAAACAATCAATTATCTATACCTGGTTTTTGTGTCAGATACTTGACTATTTGATCACTCTTTTGCCAATCAAACCAGAAACAACCAGCTTCAAAATCTGTGGGTACCAAGACTTTGGTAGACACATTCCACTGACAAAATACATGGATACATATGCGGCCCTCCTTTTCACATGTATATTCCGCAATAATCAAACCAGTCTGTCATGTGATTCCTGCTATATTCATTACGGAAAGTGAAAATATACCATGTAATTTGTGTGTAATCTCCCCAGAAGTCTGAGTCACTAGTTGCAACTGACATGTCGAAACATATATTAACGTCAGCAACAGAAACCATTTTCATGGTTTTTACACTGATGTTTTCAGTTTGCGTTACTATCTGTTTCCGGGTGTTGTCTGAATTTTCCATTGATTGACGCTGCTGTCTTTGCTAGAATGCGAGGTTAATTCATTTACTCTCTAGCCTTCCCGTTGACAAATGCATATGAAGAGTCTTGCTTTGGTCTTCTTTCTCTTTCTAGTTTCCTTTTCAGTTTTCTCTTGTGCTGCTGATACTTTAATTGCAACTAATGAATCCATCACCTTAGTTTCTACAGGCCGAAGATTGTTTATGACTAAACTTGGGAATTTGTGATTAACTTAAATGTAACATACTGGATCAATAACCATTGCAGCATGAAAATTTTTTGACTGATCAATTTGTTGGTTTTTGGAGTCAACAGGCAATTCAAGTTGGAAGCATTACAAAGTAGTGATTATAGCAATCCTGTCGACAGTATCCGCAATGCTTATTCATTGTTTCGCATGTTGGTATATGACACTGAAGAGCTGCAGAAAGAAAAGAGGTGAACTTACTCATCTATCCTTGCCGCGATTCTGCAAAGCAGTGTCTGGTATGTTTTGAGCCCGAGGACTTGCTGTGATTTTTATTTGTTTAAGCTAGAACTCCATAACCATATACTCTTAGTTTGCTGTGACTTGCGAGGCAAGTAAAGCAGATAGTTAATCCTTTCGACTCATTCCTTTCTTCCAATTTTAGTAGGTTGACATACATTTTAATTTCACAGGATCAAAAATGGATAAAAAATACCATGACTTGCCATTAGTTGATTTTGTAGCTGTTGCATCTGCTACCGGTAACTTCTCAGAATCAAATAAACTAGGAGAAGGTGGTTTTGGTCAAGTTTACAAGGTAAGACGCCATATATTTTATTGAAGTATAGGGTGCCCTACAATTCTTACATCTAATGATTAGCAGGGTGTGCTATTTAAGGGACAAGAAATGGCAGCCAAGAGACTCTCATGTAATTCTAGGCAAGGTCTTAAAGTGTTTGAGAATGAAGTTATAATATTAGCTAAGCTTCAACATAGGAACCTTATCAGACTTCTGGGGTGTTGCATTGAAGAAAATGAAAGGGTGCTAATCTATGAGTACATGCCAAACAAAAGCTTGGACTACTTTATTTTTGGTATGTTTCTGTGAATCTCCACTTGATTTTGCCAAAGTTTCAATCTGAAATGAAATTTACGTTTCTAAATAGAGTCCTAAATCGTAAGTGGATGGAACTCTTTGCAGATCGGGATAAAAGAACATTGCTGAATTGGCCAAAGCGATTTGACATTGTAATGGGAATTGTTCAAGGACTCCTCTACCTCCATCATGATTCAAGTTTGCGAATCATTCATAGGGATCTAAAATCCAGCAATATCTTACTAGACAATGATTTGAACCCCAAAATTTCAGACTTTGGCATAGCTAAAATTGTTGAAGGTGACCAACTTGAAGCAGAAACAAAGCAAGTGGCAGGGACATAGTAAGTTGATATATCAAAACTTCAGAAGAATCAGAAAATCTTTAAATTTAAAATTATTTATGTTCAATAATTTCTTGTAGTGGTTATATGTCCCCGGAGTATGCAATCGATGGAAGATTTTCAGTAAAATCAGATGTGTTTGGTTTTGGGGTTCTTTTGCTAGAGATAGTAAGTGGCAAATGTAACAGAAGGTTTAATCACCCAGATCATCAGCATAATCTTTTGGGACATGTGAGTAGACATTGTTAAGCACTTTTCTTTTCTTGAGATTTCAACTTTCAACATTTTATGCAAGATTGACATTTGTTATAGGCATGGCTGCTGTGGAATGACAACAGGGCCCTAGAGCTACTGGATCCATGTTTGAAGCGTTCATGTGTTGAATCTCAGGTGCTTAGGTGTATACAAGTGGGTTTGCTTTGTTCTCAAAAACTTGCAGAGAATAGGCCAATTATGTCAGATGTAGCAGTCATGTTGGGCAACGAAGAGGTTACATTGCCTGAACCGAAAGAGCCTGGTTTTTTCACAGAAAGGCGTGCCCGTGATACAGATACATTGACTGATAATAGAATCTATTGCACTAAAAATTCAGTGACTATAACAACGTTGGAAGCTAGATAAAAGGATGTCTAAATGCTGAACTTCGGATACAATACTGATGCCTATCATATCAAGTGATTCAATGTTATACTGTTAAGCCTAGTAGCTCATAGATTGCAGCAATTTTCGAAACATCTAAGTTTGACATTGCAGATGGAACAGTTGAGCATGTAAGTATCGTTTTTGTTTTCTTTTTTTCGTCTTATTTAAAAAAATTGACTTAGATACGTGGTACATGGTAACTAAATCAAGAGGACTGCATACCTCCGACCAATTTTTCCTTTGTCCTTCTCGTACTAGAACCGGAGTTGCCATGCACTTACATCAATTACTTGTCAATCACCTATAGATTGATTTTCTTTTTTTTTTTAAAAAAAAGTTGTTTTTATTAACCTCTTCACCATCATGTCATTTAAGTCTCTAACTTGAATAGCTGAAAACTCTGATAACACGAAGAGAAGTGAGTGTGAAAGTAACTATAAAATTGTCAAAATTACCAGCCACTTTTGGAAAAATATAACACAAAACAAAAGTTCTGTCGCTCATAAATCAGAGTCAGCTAACAATCGACAAGAAGAATAAAAAGGAGAATAGGAAAGTTCCACCAAAACTTTGAAGGAAAGACGGGGAAAACCAACATCGAAGGGATCCAGAGCGCAAGCCTTCCGCTTGATAGAAGAGACGAAAGTGTCAGCCGTTGAGGTGGGGAAATCTGTAGCATAAGCTTAATTGCCCCTTGGTATCTCCTCACTAGCACTTCCTGTTGAACCACGTGCAAAACACCAATAAAAGAAATGGCCACCACATGAATAAAACGATAAGTGAGAAACGATCCGTACAACCCTCTGAAGATGGTCAACACATGGATTAATCTGATTTCAATTATTAATTTTTTTTTTCTTCTTCTTTCAATTATTAATTTGTTCAGTTATTTTTAATACATTTTTAATCACCATTTATATACGTGTGAATTATGAAAATTGTATGTATAGATAGTAATTAAAAATATGTTGAAAAGCAAACTAACCGGCTTGACTTGGTTAAATACGGGTAGGTGCACAGACTTCTTAAGGTCAAAGTGACATGGGCTGATCATAGTGGGCATAGGCTACGGATTAGACTGGAAGTATGTTGGTGTCTCCACGGTGGCAAGCCACGTCTACTTCGGATTGGACACAAGACAAAGAATTTTAAACTTGAGTTTTTTTTTTATTTAATTTTAATTCGAAATTGATTTTAAATATTAATTAATTTTTTATTTTGAATTGAGGGCATTTTTTGAAAATTTTTTTAAAGGTTTAAGCCTCACTGAGGACTTCATCTCATTCTAACTATTTCTATGTAAGGTTGTGTTCCCATTTTACGTGAGAAACGTGTTGCACTCTCACTCAAATTTCAACATTACAGCGTCTCCATGCATCCACCCAACGCCGACAGAGCATTATCATTGCTGCTTCTGAAAATTAAAACAAAGTTAATTTGACTAATACTATCTTTTTAATCAATTGAATGCTTTTCCTATGTTAATGGTGGACCTGACAGTTCACGACTTTTCGATTTCTTGTTAAAGTTGATCGGAATTGACAGACAGTCGACTTGTCTCACGTATAACCTGTTTTTCCTTTTATTACTGTAATATTCCGCAAAAATATTTTATTTAATTAATTATGCTGCAAAAAATTAGTAATTATTAAATTATAGTCTTTATTAAATAAAACAAATTTATTTTTTATAATTGTAATTATGATTTTGGATTTATTAATAAAGAGATAATACAAGAAGGATCTTTTATAATTGTATTTATAACTTTGGATTTATTAATAAAGAGGTAATAGAAGGATGATCTTTTAATAAATAAAGTCGTTTTGTAGTGTCTGCTTATATTTTCACACGCTTTATATTATCATGTTTAAAAGTCATCGAGCTTAAAAGAATGGCAGTCAGAAGAAGAAAATCATTTGGGATAAACTAATTTTGGAAAAGAAGGAGAAAGGCAGAAAAATAGAAAATCTATTCAAGAAAACAGTGGCTAAGATTATTAGGTTTTTAACTTATGAAAACTGTATTTTGCATAGTTCAAAATAAAAATCTTAATTTTAGTTTGTATTTTTTCAATTTCTGACTATGATCGATACAATTAAGATAACTTTCTAGTAGCATGACGGGTACTAATAAAAAGGTCTTGAAAAAATTTTTCTAATGATTTTTGTAGCTTCTCATTTGACTAAGTAAATAAGAAGATATAAATTTTTGCAATTGGCTGGAAAACCCATTTTTAATAGTTTTGACGACACAATTTTGGATCACTAGAGATCCACATTCTAGTAATGTTTTGAGTTGTTTATTTAGGAGTTTTTGTAGTATGAAAGGTGATCTTAATTAGGTGCCAATGACTCTGTTAGGGACTTTTAGTGTTAAGGAAATCGAAAGTTCAAAATTGGTTCGTTGATACTAGAAATCTAGAAATTTAAGTATATTTGTGATAATTTTCATATTTTTGGCTTTTGTAACTTCTGAATTTTTCAATCTTTTTCACCAAAACAAATTATAATGTTATAGTATGACATGAATGCTTCGAATTTGTTTTGAGTTTATCATTGGAAACAATTTGGGTTAATCGTTATAAAAGTTCAAAATAAGCTAAATGACCATGAAAATTTACAATTTCAGAACTTATGAAAATTAATTTTTAATTATTTCAAAAATTATTCCTGACCTATATTCGATCTATTTTGATAGAAACTTCACAATATTAAGCTATTTGAATTTTACTGAATTTTTGCATGAATAAATATTTATCTAATAAATTATTTTAAAATTAGCATGTTTTGGAAATTTTTATTAGAAATCTTCAAATCTAAATTTTGATTTGTATTTAAAATATTTTCACCCAACCTTATATTGTTACTAATTTTGTACTATAATCTATGAGTTTTTAAGTTTTGAATGTTTTATGTAAATTATTAAAGAAAATTAATTTTAATTTAATTTTAATTTTAATTTTGAATCAAAATTAGTTTTGGTTAGCGGAAGAGGTGCTACACCCTAAATATCTTAGAATGACTAGTATTAAGTCTTGGTTAGTTTTGATAAGTTAGCAGTGTTGGTTTTTTATTTTAAGTATTTTGAATTAATAAAGCTTCAATAAGATTTTGATTCTTTGTCATTTGGTTTTGGTTTAACAAATAAAGCAAGTGTTTGATATTCTTTTGATGTTTTCACATCTTAAAGATTAGCCTCAATGTGAATTTGTATATGATATATGATATTTTGTCCTATGGTTTGTTAAATCAAGTGAGCATGCTAATATATATATATATATATATATATATGTAAATGTGATCTCTATTCTGGTTTTTGAAATACAATCTCAATTTTTGTTTTGAAATGTGATTTTTGTTCAATGTATGCATATATGTTTTTGTAAATAAAAACATAAAATATTTAATCTGAAATAAATATGCTTTAATGTGCGTGAGATGTGTTTTGGGAAGTGATATATTTTTTTGTGAAATTAGGTAATCTAAAAATATGTTTTGTTTGTCTTTTAGTATGGCTATGCTTCAATGAGGGTTAAATGTTGGTCATGTTAACATGTATTTTGTAATTAGAGATTGATCTCCCAATCATACCACCAATTATAGGATAGTGGTATTTATGATCTCTGTTTAGATCACACCATCAATTACAGAATAGTAATTTTTGTGATATCTGTTAAGTAATGCCAATGGTTGTTTCTGATATACTTTTAACTCATGCCACTAGGATTAATTACGATTTTATTTATGACTTATACCACAAGGGTTAAGTGTGGTTATAACATGTTACAAGAGACCAAAAAACTTTAATGGTATTGTAAAATTATGTTTTGTTATGTTATCTAAAAGTTTCAAAATTTTGTTCACTCTATTATTTGAAGTGAAATTATATTGACTTCTATTATTGAAAATATGATGTCACGACTCGGTACTTCCTCGAGCCTGTGACAACCGCCGCGAAGCCTCGATAGACATTCTTCCCCCGAATGCCCTCGAGACACCGTAAGGCTTTCGTACCAGTTTTTTCACTCATCTCTTTCTTTTTTTATATAATAAAATAAAATAAAAATATTAATTAAAATAATCTTTTTTTAATGTAAAACAATATATATATATTTGAAACATCAAAAATTAATTTTCTGTACATAAAAACAAAATAAATTTATACATACTGTAATATAGAAAACTAGAGTATGCAATTTAAATTACAATGACACGTGGGCCCCCAAACAACTGAGAAGGTTTAAGTTTATAACCTTGCTTTCTAGGATGCAACTCCAAAAATTTCTTTTCGATGCAACTGACGGTCTATTACCTACTCTGAGCCTGAAAAATGTTTAGGAAGAAGGGGTGAGATTATATAACCCAGTGAGTAGACAGACATCATCAAAATAATCTAAAGCCGAGTAATAGGAGACAATAAAAATATCCCTTTGCAAATCACATTTCACAACTTGGAAATTCATCCCAACCCATATAAATAATTATTTTTCAATTAATTTCTCAATATGGCTTATGCGCTTTTCAAACACTTGGTTTATCAGAATACTCGGCTAGAGGTGCATCTCGCCTCGCCTTGCGAAGGCTTTCTGCTTTCCTCTTCCAAGTTCCTGCCACTTGGCTCATGCCAAAATCCATTCTCGGGTATACCCCACGGAGGCATCTTTACCGAGATTGCCAAGGCTGTTTATTATCACACACACACACAAACATATTTTACCTCTGACAACACAGCCGATCCTTGGCGTTGGCTGAGTCTCACTTTCACGTGGTGGCTAGCGTGAAGTGCACTCAAATCTTACCTCGGGAGTTATCCTACGTGCCTCTCCAATCGAGGTAAGCTCAATAAATGAGAACCGTGCCCCTCCAATAGGCGGCTCACGGAACCCCCGTCACTGCAGTGCCCTATATATATATGTATACACACACACACACACACACATATATATATATATATCCCACCAGTTAATAAAATCACAATAGTATGACATGACCCACATAACTCATTCAAAGTAAATCAAAGTAATTCATATATTCAGCACATTATAAAAACAGCCAGTCATATCCACATTTATCATAAGCCATCCAATTTAAACAATTCCATTTGCAAATATAACCAATCAGTCTCCGATTACTCCCTTTTTCCAAAATCATCATTTAATTTCTAAAAAATTTATAAAATCATTTTATAAAATCATATTTTCCTATAAATACAATAATTTTCCATTTAAACCATTTTTCATAAAACCACAGAGTTTAATAAATCTACTCTAGATAATTAAGATGATATATGAATACTCACAGTATTAGGAGTAGAAATACTCCTATCCTCCGTCTTCGGGTGCAGTTTCTTACCCGAAACAATTGACTCACCACCTATCCACAATCTATGACACAAAATTCAATAAATTGTGTCAATTTATTATAAATTATTTCAGGCTCTTATCCATGCATATGCACTAGATAGGGTGTGAAATGTCTAGACAATTGCTCAATTGCGGTGTCCGACCTAATTCGCCTACACGCGTCTAAATTGTTAAAATCTCCATTTTAACTCCGATTTGACCCGTTTCAATTTCTAATTGTTCGATTATATTCCAATTTCTCAATGTCAGCATCTACGGGTCCATTTACCAGTCCTAGATTGAAAATTATGATTTTACCCCTAGAGGGTAAAAATTTTGATTTTTGCTCCGAAAATTCTCATTAATTTCCTATATCCATAATTCAACATAATTCACTTAATTACCACAAATAAACATCATTTCAGCAACCAATTTCTCTCTCTAAAATTCTGCATAAATAGGTTTCAATATGAAAAAATTCTATTTCTTGCTATTTCTCATTTTTACACTTACTAAACTCATTAAAAACATTAAATCAAGTTAAAATTCAACCAAATCAAGACCCAAAATCAGTCCAAGAAATTTTGCCAGCATGTAGGGAGTATACCCACTTTCTAAATTTGCTTGGAAATTAAAATAAAATGGGTGGGTAATGAAGAAATCAAAGGAAATTAAAGAAATTTTACCTTTTACTTGATAACTTTTTGATTTCTACTCTTTTCTCCTTTAATTTTTTCCTAGGGTTCTTGATCTCCTTCTTTCCCCCTTTCTCCTGGTTCTACCTGACCCTCCTAAGGGTCATTGGCTGAAAAATCAGCCTATTTAAAGGCATACTAAAATATTATTATTTTATTCATTTTTTTAATATTTTATTAATTCTTCACTTTCTAGCCATTCATTTATTCTAAAATTTCTTCCATGCATTTATCTCTCTTATCCACAGCTCAGAAAAATTTTTCAGACTTATCCAAAGTCTTGTGGTGAAATTTTTGAAAATTACACTTTTACTCTCATAAAAGTCAAAAATTACATTTTTACCCCAAAAATTGAAAAATTACCACAAGGCATATTTTTCAATCCTCAAACTCATACCACACTCCAAATAATTAAATTTGATCAAAATCCTTTCAAAAATTCAATTTTCAGTTTCGAGTGATAAAATTACCATTTTGCCCCTATACTCCAAAAATACTGAAAACTCATAGTTTTTACTGCTAAATCTTTCAATTGTACTTCAATATCCATATCATACTCAAACATGTCAAATGGGGCTAAAAAAAATCTTTTCTAAAAATTTTCATTTTGTCCTCAAATTGTAAAATGACCATTTTACCCCTAACCGATCGATTTTTCGGATTGACTCCAAATCAGACCTCGAACTCCGAATTACCATTTTGGGTCATCCCTGGACTGTGAAATTCTCAATTTCATCTTTAAGATCTCGATTTTTTTCTTATTCGAGGTTTAATCGACTTAACTACACTTCTAGGGGCAATATCGTCTTTTAATGATTTCTCAAGACTTTCTCAATATATAAACATTATATCAAGCACGTAAATGACATTGCAATCACTTTATAAGGCAGGGTTTGACATATGATTTTAAAGGAAACATGCTTATGAATAAGATTATCCAAAACTAAGTTTCGATATCTATATAATTAATGATAATTCTGACCTAAATGTTTTAAGAATGCTTAATTTGATTGAAGGGATGTCAGTTACTTGTTGAGTGGTTGTACTCATTCTTATAATTTTTATCATTTTTACAGATTTTGACATTTTTGCATGTTTGGGAATTAATTAGATTGGCTTGGTGAGAATTTTGGTTAGCAAGATTAGCATATGTTTTTGGATATTTATAAGTTTTAATCTGAGTGTTTGATTTTAGTTTGTAAAAAGATGTTAGATGAAAAATTTGTATCGTTTGGAGAATTATATATTTAATATTTAGAGATTTGAAATTTTGTGAAGTATAAAATTTGAAGATTTTAGAGATATTATATTCGATATATTATCATTTTATTACTTGTTATATTTATAAAATTCATCTCATAAGTACGTAACGTCTGTTAGATCCCTAAATCTTGAATTTGGGTCATGACAATTACCTTATCAGGCTATGTTACTTTTTGCAAACATCTACCCCACATTATTATTTACAGCAATTACTTCACAAATTTGAGATCTTTTTAGCCGATGGAGTTGACTTCTGCATAGGCCAGGTCAAGGACTTAAGGTATCTAGTAAAGTCTTGCAACCATCCACAGAATCCATTTAACCGCAAAATAGACTGGTTTCAGATTCTATTTACCTACTTCCTTGTCCTTTATAAGCCCCCCATTGTCCATTATTGGTTCAGTTTGCAAGTTTGTATGATTGGCAAAGCTTTGACATCAAAAGTTAAAAGCAAAATACAAATTTATCTTGTTTTGTTCGAGGAATTGATTGGTTTTTTTCTGATGAGGGCTAGTTATCATGATTTTTTTAAATTAATATTTGATGTATTAATGGTATATATTATCTGGTCACTAAATTCTAACACTTTATTAATGAGGTAAAAGGTTAATATTATTTTGAAAGAAATAAAAAGTTAAATATTAAAATTTAGTATCGTTTTGAGATTTTATTATTATTATTCCTTTCAAAGTAATATTCATTTTTTATCCCATTAAACAAGGTGTTAGAATTTAATAACGTGACAGCATATACAAGTTATACATTATCAGTACATCAAATATTAATTTTTTTTTTACAATTTACTTGATTACCATGAATAATTAATGAGTTCTTTTTTTAAATGGGCCTCATACATAAGGCGTTTTTTACAATAGACCTCTTTATAATTTTAACTGTTTTTAGCCAAGAGAATTAAAATTTAGACAAAATCACCCTTAATGAAATTGACCCATTTATTTAGCTCCGCGTCTCAACCCGAAACATATTAACGGGTTAAGTATGTTTAGTTTTATGCTTCAAACAAACTCATATTCTTTGAGCTTTTCTCACCAAACTATTCATCTTTGGAGTATTTTTTATCAAAAAGGAAAACGTATAAGCATTTTGAGCATTTTAGAGTAGTTTTTTATACATGAAAAAAACTTTTGAGTGTTTTGAGCATTTTTAAACATTTTGGAGTGATTTTTTATATATGAAGAAAAACCTTTGAAAATTTTGAGCATTTTTTGTCAAGCAGACGTATTCGTTAATTATGTTGATAAATGGAATATGTGTATCGTTTGAAATTATTGATCTTATTGAATGGAATTCAATAGTTTTGATAGTTTTTGGGCATTGCGTGATTAGTTTTTAAGTATTGCGTGATTAATTTTGAACATTGCATGACTGACTTTGGGCATTACGTGACTGACTTTGGGCATTGCGTGACTAGTGTTTAAGCATTATATGATTAATTTTTAGTAAGGCATTGCGTGACTAGTTGATAGACATTGCGTTACTTTCACTTCACCAAACACATAGTTGTTCCATGCTTGTTCTTGGGTGTTTCTGCGCTTGGAATACTCTTGGGTGTTTCCCGGTCACTAATGCCTTGGAACGCCTTTAGGCACTTCCACGTTTAGAACACCCTTGGGCCCTTCCACGTTTGGAACACCTTTGGGCGCTTCCACGCTTGGAACACCTTAGGCCCTCCACGCTCGGAACACCCTTGGGCACTTCCATGCTCGGAACACCCCTAGGTGCTTCCATGCTCGGAACACCCCTAGGCGCTTCCATGCTTGGAACACCCTTAGACGCTTCCTTGCTTGTAACACCCTTAGGCGCTTCTATACTTGAAACACCCCTGGGTGCTTCCATGCTTGGAACACCTTAGGCCCTTCTATGCTTGGAACACCTTAGGCACTCCACGCTTGGAACACCCATGGGCGCTTCCATACTTGGAACACCTATGAGCGCTTCTACGCTTGGAACACCCCTAGTCGTTTCCACGCTTTGAACACCCTTGGTCGCTTCCACGCTTTGAACACCCTTGGGCGCTTCCACACTCGAAAATTTCATACTTGGAACACCCTTGGGATTTTCGGTGCTTGGAATAGCCTTGGGTGTTTCCACGTTTAGAACGCTTCCACGCTCGGAACACCTTGGGCATTTTCACGCTTGGAATAATAGTTAATCAGAATTAGACATCTATAATAGGCATTGCGTGACTTGTTAGTAAGGCATAGTGTGACTTAGGCATTACTTAAAAATTAGTCCCGTAATGCCTAAAAACTAATCACACAATGCCTAAAACCAATCACGTAATGCCTAAAAACTAATCACGTAATGCCTAAAAACCAGTCACACCTTAAGCACTCTACACTTGGAACACCCTTGGGTGCTTCCATACTTGGAACACCTTTGGGCCCTTCCACGCTTGAAACACCCCTAGATGCTTCCACGCTTGGAACACCCTTGGTCGTTTCCAAGCTTAGAACACCCTTGGGCGCTTCCACGCTTGAAAATTCCATACTTGGAACACCCTTGGGATCTTCCGTGCTTGGAATAGCTTTGGGCGTTTCCATGCTTAGAACGCTTCCAATCTCAGAACACCTTGGGCACTTTCGCGCTTGGAATAGCCTGATGTAATTTTCCTGTAAATAATAAAATAATAGTTAACCAGAATTGGGCATCTACAATAGGCATTGAGTGACTTGTTAGTAAGGCATTGCGTGACTAGTTCCTGATACATAGTGTGACTTAGGCATTACTTAAAAATCAGTCACGCAATGCTTAAAAACCAATCATGTAATACCTAAAAATTAGTCACGCAATGATTAAGTCACGCAATGCCTAAAAAGCAATCACGCAATACTTAAAAACCAATCTAATCAATTTCAACTTCTCAACTTTTGGGCTTTTATGAATAAACCAATAAACTCAAAAACCTAAAATACATACTTTTTTTTTTGCTAAGTTATGAAATTGTGCATTTCATAAAAGATAAATTACAAAACTCCATAACCCTCCAAAGTAAGACAAAATATATCCCTATCGAGAGGGCCTTGCTCACTCCCCTAATGCAAAAACAAAATACTCCTTTTACAAAATATTTCTTGAACAATTTCAATTCAAAATCTCATAAAAAAAATTAAAATTCTCAGCAAACATGCTTAACAATCATTTTAATTTCAGATACAATAAAATTGTAAACCACCGTAAAACCCATCAAACATACTTTAGTTGTTCCTTCTCCCTGAGCCCATTATCTTAACTAATTTGATCCAACTCATCAACACATGCATCTCCATCGTAGCACACGTTTTGAAGCAAATCATCACCAAAAAGTATCCAGTTACCACATTCATCATGCTATCTGCAATCAAAGCAAAATCGTTGTTCATCGTCGTTGAGAACACTAAGATCTACCATCTAAAAAAATAAAACAAAATAAGAAATAGCTTGATGCCATCTTTACTCTTTGGATGGCAAGATAAATAGTATTTGAACAAAGAGAGAAAGCAATATTTAATTTCGAAATTTTTATCTGGATGGCGGAATAGAGAAAACTGAAACCATTTTAATTTACCTAAAATTGTTTGAAGGGTATTCTTATCTAAGTCTTGTAAAAAATTATCTAAAAACAGTTAAAATTATAGAGACGATCATTTTTGAGATACCCTTACTACGAAAGTCATTTCTCACAATTTTCTCATAATTAATACTTCCATAAGCTTAATAGACTTGTTACATGAATGATAAAACACGCTCCGTAAATCTCCAAGAGTGGGTTTATTCTTATGAAAATTCCTTGCATGCTAGGGTTCATTAATTGGGCCAAAAAAGTAGCTCAAGAATCAGTCAAGTCCATGTGGTTAGCTGAGCTGAAAGGGGTGCAAAACTAACACTGATTTGGATATGCAGATTGAGAAATTTATTAAATGCCATACTTACCTAACTCCCACAAGTTGGTACTGACCACAATGAATATCAATTCCAGTACAGTCAACCTCAGTGTCAAGTATTGTCGACGTTGTAGCTCCAAGTTGAGACAAGCTTAGGTTTTCCTGATTTCTTGAGATATTCCAAATTGAATCATGGAGAGAAAATCAACTAAAGGCTTCCGAATGGGTTTTCTGTGCGCTTGTATACTACTGTTTATCTTGGGAGCCTCTGCTGCAGCAGACAATATTACTCCAAACCAATCTATCCGAGACGGTGAAACTCTAGTTTCAGGTGATGGACGCTTCGAATTGGGATTTTTCAGTCCGCGTAATTCAACAAAGCGTTACCTAGGAATATGGTACAAAGTTTCTCCTGAGACAGTAGTTTGGGTAGCCAACCGAGAGGCTCCTCTTACCAATCATTTTGGAGTTTTAAATGTTACTAACCAGGGTACTATTATTATCCTGGATAAAAAACCTACCATTATTTGGTCATCCAGTGGAATAAGAACTGCTGAAAACCCAGTTGTGCAGCTCTTGGACTCGGGAAATCTTGTTGTAAAAGATGGAAATGATAGTGGCTCAGAAAACTTCTTATGGCAAAGTTTTGATTATCCTTGTGACACGTTACTGCCTGCAATGAAGCTTGGAAAAAATTTTGTTACTGGCAGGACCTGGTCTCTAACATCATGGAAGAGCCCAAATGATCCTGCTCCAGGCCAGTTTTCGGCGTCGATAGATCCTCAGGGGTTTCCTCAGCTAGTCGTTAGAAATGGAAGTGTAATACTTTATAGAGGAGGGTCATGGAATGGAAAACGGTTCACAGGGACTCCTGAGCTGGAGCAGGTTGAATCTTCTAATTTGTTCAAGTATGAATTCGAATTGAATAAGAATGAGGTGTACTACAAAGGTGAGCCCTCTAGTTCACTGATTTCAAGGTTAGTTGTGACTCAATCAGGCTTTCTGCAGCGCTTTGTAGGAACAAACTCACTGAATGTGATCTATTCTGCTCCTCGTGATGCATGTGACTATTATGCAGTATGTGGTGTATATGCTATCTGCAATACCGGTAACTCGCCATTATGTGCTTGCTTGGATGGTTTTAGACCAAAGTCCCCTGTGGATTGGAACAGTTCAAAATGGTCTGGTGGGTGCGTTCGAAGGACTCCATTGGATTGCAGAAGGTCTGTGTTTACAAAATATCCTGGGTTGAAATTGCCAGACACATCACATTCGTTTTTTAACACAAGCATGAGCCTTACAGAATGCCAAGAAGAGTGCTTAAGGAACTGCTCATGCATGGGGTACGCAAATTCAGATGTCCGACGAGGGAGTGGATGCTTGTTTTGGTTTGACGACCTTAATGATATGAGAGTATTCACCAGAGGTGGGCAAGATCTCTACTTACGGATGGCCAATTCAACATCAGGTATCTCTCTAGCAATTATATAATGAAGCAGGGAACTTAAATCGATCACCTACTTTTTCATCTGAACTTTCCAAGAAGCTAATTTTTTAGTTATTCTGATATTGTTGTTTTCCTGAAGGAAATGAAAAGACAGTGTGAAGGAAAGAGGGGGATTCATAAACTAAAAGCATTTTTTATGTTGCAGGTCCTCTTGTTCTAAGCAAAAACTCGAGCAAGAAGAAGAAAGTGGCAGTTATTGTCATCCCAGTAATATTAATTGGAGTGACTTTGGGAGGGTTGATCTTCTGGATGATGTGGAAGAAACTCAGAAAGCAAGGTAATTACTAACTTTACTGATCATGACCAATGGTTTTTGATTAATAGAAATGAAACTGTACCAAAGTTTGATATATATTGTGTTATTTTCAAACAAGGTAGCTGCTCATCATAGAATTATCATTTCATTTTGACTAACTCTTAAAGTGTTCTCCCACCGTCTTATGAAAAGAACACAATAGGAGAAACAGTTACAACATTGAAGGTGGAAAGGACGGCATGGAGTTACCAATATTTGATTTAAACACTATAGTGAAAGCCACAGATAACTTTTCAGACAACAATAAGCTAGGACAAGGAGGTTTTGGACCTGTTTACAAGGTAAATTTAAGAAAATGCTAACTGGATTAGCTATGCTTTTCAGGAGAGAGAAAAAAAGGAATGTTAACTTTTGTAAGTAATGATTTGCAGGGTACATTGCCAGAGGGGCAAGAGATAGCAGTAAAGAGACTTTCTAAAAGTTCTGGGCAAGGAATGGAAGAGTTCAAAAATGAAGTTGGATTGATTGCAAAGCTTCAGCACCGCAATCTTGTGAGGCTTCTTGGCTTTAGCATTCAAGGAGATGAAAAGATGTTGATCTATGAGTACATGCCCAACAAAAGCTTGGACTACTTTATTTTTGGTTTGATCCTCAAATCACAGCATTCTTTTCTTTTTTTTCTTTTCCATGTTTTCTCTGAGATTCAATTAGACAATGCTCTAACATGGTTCAGACATTAATTAGATCAAGCAGAAAGCAAAGTACTAGATTGGAAAAGACGGATGCATATCATTAGTGGAATTGCTCGAGGACTTCTTTATCTCCATCAAGATTCTAGACTAAGGATTATACATAGAGATCTCAAAGCCAGCAATGTCTTACTAGACAATGATATGAACCCCAAGATTTCAGACTTTGGCATGGCAAAAACAGTTTGGGGTGATCAAACTGAGGCAAGCACAAATAAAGTTGTTGGAACTTAGTAAGCAGCCTAAACATACTCTGAGTTGCACTTAAATTTTAGTTTTGCCTTGCTTTTGGAAGCCTTGAGCCAATACCAGACTGTGCTATAACCATCTTCTGTTATTTCTAATCTTTTACTTTATTTCCATTGTTCTTTTTCTTTCAGTGGTTATATGCCTCCTGAGTACGCTGTAGATGGACTCTTCTCAATAAAATCTGATGTCTTTAGCTTCGGTGTGTTAGTACTTGAGATTATAAGTGGGAAGAAGAACAGAGGATTCTTCCACCCAGATCACAGCCATAATCTTCTTGGACATGTAAGCAGGAAGGAACAAAATCTTCTTTAGAATTGACTGTTAAAAAACCATTTCACATGTGATTGTATTGTTTCAGGCATGGAAACTGTGGACGGAAGAGAGGCCATTGCAGTTGATTGACAGCAACTTGGGTGATTGTTTTGCGGTGTCTGAAGTTCTGCGATGTGTTCATGTGGCTCTGCTATGTGTCCAAACAAGACCAGAGAATAGGCCAAACATGTGCTCCATAATTCTAATGTTAGGTAGTGAGAATCCATTACCTAATCCAAAACAGCCGGGTTTTTTCACTGAAAGGAATCTGCCTGAGTCAGAATCTTACTCATCAAGCCATCCCGAATCAGCTTCAGTAAATGAAGTTACCATCTCAGAGGTAGAGGCACGATAGAAGATGGATCCTTGACAAAAGGAATGAAGCATTGCAAGGTTTCCATGGATAAGAAGACATGAATAGCCTGCAAACTTCTGTGCTAGAGTATTGTCCGTCTGTACTCTATCTAAAGAGCTATAGTGATTTTAATTAAGCAGGTTTGCAGATATATAACTACACTCACCACATGATGGGCTGAAGATATGCAATGTTCTTGGCAATAATGAGCTAAGAAATGTGTTACCTGATTTAGTTGATATCCATTTATCTCCTTCTCTGCAAGCTCTTCAGTTGTCTACCGCTGTTTTTAAGTTGCAAAAGTACAATGACTCCATTCTCTTTACTGAAACACTAAAAACATGCCCATAGTACATCAGAGTCAAACCTGATCAAAATAAAGCCTATTAATCAGAGCTCTATCAGCTGCATTAGTAGTCTACACGACATCTCACTGAGCTAGCTAGGATTTGCAATAAAATGTTTATGAAGAATATGATGTTGGACTTCTAGCAGAATTCTTGTGCTCACCAACCCTCTGAGGATATCTGTACTTGTTTAGATTATAAGATGATGAAGAACATATAGAGCTACTCAGTTGCTTCATCAATGGATTTTTTTACAGTAAAACTGACTCTGACTTCTGTTGTTTGGCTATTTTCTGAATTGCCTTTCAACTCTGTCTTACTTGTTTATGACATTTATAAAAAATTAGTTGAGACTGAGACTTAAGTAACGTGGTTTGACACAGGAAGTGTTCTGATCCATGTTCAGAAAACCATAATAAAACTAAGAAAGAATTAATTCCTTCTTCCGTGTAGCCAAGTAAGCATTTAAGGGAAATGAACAAACCTAGGCTTTGGTGGCGTAGATCATCAATTTGGTTTCCAGTAGGTTTTAGTTATGAAATTACTCAATGAACTCTTTTAAAATAATTCTGAAAATTCAAAAGACTTGGAAGAAACTCAGATATCTTGTTATAGAATAAATTTTCAGTAGAAAGTTGGAGTAGGATCCTGTTTACTCGAATTTCCTTCTGATTGGGAATTGGGATGCCTAATGCTAGTAGTATTTACATCAGAGCTTCTATTGCAGGTTTCTTATCTAGAGCAGAGGGTATTTGACATTTCACAGTGTGATGGTATCCAACAAAAGATAATACTAACGAAAAAGAAGTTATGTTAGAATGTTAAACGGTTTATTAAGATAATAATTGATGTTGAGGATTTGCTTCTTGTCAGATGACATTAAGAACAATAGGAGCATTAGTACGCTGCAGAAACTGTAATATCCTTGCCAAAAGAATTTCAATCAAACATGCTAAAATCCTTCATTTTGAAAGAGAGTTAGTTTTGTTTGTATAAGTAGGGCAGCTTGAATTGGTAGGGCAGTCTGCAGTGATTTTTGTGATAAACTTGACCCTTTGGCACTTGCCTACTTTTCGGGATTTCCCTTCTTCAACTGGCATCTTGAAATTGAAGTGTCTATCCTGTCATTCTTTTTGGTTTAGCTTCACAAACAAATACAATCACATTAAGTTAAAATCCTCTCAATTGTCATCTTGTTACCGCAATCCTGTCGGTTCTTTGGTTTTGGCATACTGTTGAGCAGTCAATGATCTTAAATATCAGTTATATTTCAAAAAATGAAGAACACTGGTTTACATTAAACGTTTAAAGGCAGTAAGCTAACAGAAAGAACACAGAGAAGAACTGAGAAAAAAGAACTAACTCAATTAAATTTCATTAATTGAAAGCATATATACATCTCTGCATAAGCAGTACGCAACACAAGACTTAATTCAAACAAAGCATCATTAGTTCTTCTGGTATACTCTTATCAGAATGCAGAAGGCATAAATCCTGTCTGTGCATGCATACGATGCATGTCACTGTCACAAAACAAAGGCAACAAGTAAACCAAAAAAATGACCGACACAAGCATGTGCAAGGGTGCATGAGGGTCTGTCATCCAAGTCTCACTCTCAATGCATTCGTTCCAGGTTGTTTTGACCAGGACAGTATTTGCTTCTTTTCAATTTTGGAAAAAAGACGAGTAAATTTTACAAAATCAAGTGTCATGATACTGTTTTGCTTTGGAGAATAATTATACATTACCGTTCCCTTCGATGGGAAATGCTACACCATCTCCACTATTATTGGTATATTTAGAAAAGGCCATGCATATGATGAAGATGACAGAAACAATAGATACTTTGATGGGATTCTCACGGTGCTGCTGATGAAAACTATATGCAACAACCGAGAAAATGTATTGAAAAATGGCACAAATCAAAGCAAACATGTCAATGAAGGAATAGCACGGCTTGGCGGTTGAAGATGGGAGCTGAAACCAACATCTCATGCCCTGCCGCTTAAAAACAAGTTTTGCTTTATTTCCCCTATCAAAGAGCTCCATGATGCAAATGAACAAGGCAACAAGAGACACAACCATGGCGATTAGTGAATAATGAGGTTTTCTTGGAGAGGCACATTGCTCCAAAGCCACCAACAAAATCTCTAAAATTATGTTGATGAGCATAAAGCTGCATTCCGAATTTACCTACAAAATTGAAATAAAAGGGTTTGAGTGGCTAAGCTCTCGTAGCAGCTGCTGTATTTTTAGACCAAATGTGCTTATCATGTCTCAAGAACAGTTACGAATGCACATTTTTCTAATTTAGGACGACCAACAAAATAACAATCTTGCATTGAAAAGATATCAATCAAGGTAATATTGAATTTGTTGTCAATGAAAGACCTATGCATCCAACCAAACCATGGAAATTTCGATAAGAGTCACCATTTTTGTCTTCAAAATTAAATCTAGAAGTAAAAGCTCAAAAATAGGTTTGCGTTTCTATCTGCAATATGTAGTTCAAATCCAAATCTTTAAAAAGAACAGACTGATGCATATCAAAACTCAAAAAAAGGTTCATGAACCAGGTTCAATTACAGAGGGTTACAGTGGGACTCTAGTGGATATGAATATCATATCAGTTTTCTTGGTTCTGGAATTTACAAAAAGAAAAGAAGGGATGCTTCTAAGTTTTGAGTTCTTGGATAAACCTTGAATTAGCAAAACAATTATTTCTAAGCAACCTAGTGTGTGCTGGAGTTGCAACAAATCAAACTGGCAGAATTCTAATGGAAGAGGCATATACTTACAGTTTTGAACCAACATTGGAGGGCTACTTTTAAGGGATCCTTCTCAAACACAGCAAAAAGCTTCCAAATCTACAAACCAAAGGATTTTCTACTCACTTTCCAAGAAAACTACATGTTTGAAACTAGTAACAGCTTAATAATGTACCTTGGCACTTTCAGCATGTGGTAAGATATCTAATGTAAAAAAACTTTAAAGAAAAAGAATTGTGAATTTCAGATGGGATTGAGTATTGATTAATGAAACTTACAGGTCCAGGATATTTAATGCATTTCAGAGACTTCCGATGATTAAGTTCTCTGCCCTCACCAATATCCAACCTTCAATTCCAGGGTGGAAATTAAAATTTTGGATCAGCATAGCACTAAACAAGGCTACATTTTTGTAATTTCCAACTTTTTCAAGTCAGTTTTATGCTTGTCCCAAAGAGAAAAGATAAAAGATCAGTTTTAAGGAGTGCATTACCAGTAGAAGAAAGGTTCTCTGCTCTGGCTTTCAAACCAGGTATCATATTGGGGCAATAAATCGTATCCGTTACGATGGCGCGGGTCAATCTGCAAGAACATAAGAAAAAGAACAGTTACTAATGGACATTTTTCTAATTTAGAAACAATCTTGCACTGAAAAGATATCAATGAAGGCAATATCAATTTGGTGTCAAGGAAGACCTATGCATCCAACCCAAATTCACCAGTTTTGTATTCAAAATTAAATCTAGAATTAAAAGCTTACAAGAATGTAGTCCCGTCAATTTGTTTGTCAAAATCTGATTTACTATCTGCAATAGTTCAAAACCCAAATTTTCTGAAAGCACAGACTGATGTATATCAAAAGTCAAAAGGTTCATGAACCAGGTTCTATTACGGAGGGGTTACAGTGAGACTCCAGAGAATATAAATGTATTATATCAGTTTTCTTGTTTCTGGAATTTACAGAAAAGGAAGAATGGAAAACTCTTCCAAGTTTTGAGTTCTTACATAAACCTTGAATTATCAAAACAATTTCTTCTAAGCAACCTAGTGTGTGCTATCGTACAAATCGAAACAGGGAGAATTTGGAAGAAGCATATACTTACATCTTGGAGCCAATGTTGGATGCCGTTTAGATTCTTCTTAGACAAACCTTTCTGAACCTACAAACACAAAAGGATTTTCTAGTCACTTCCCAAGAAGACAACATGTTAAAGACTAGTAACAGCTTCATAATGCACCTTGGCACTTTCAGCAGGTGGCAGCCGTGGTGCGGTAGTTTCTGGTTTCATTGATATTTCCTGTCTGAGTACCTTTCATTTGGAAATCAATTTCACCAACCATCAGAATCTTTTCTGTTGGACTTGGCAGGCAATGGCCATTAGGAAAAATGGTTTCATTCGGTTTCGACGGAAAATTGTGAGCTCTGTCAATCAAGTTCCACCTACAAAAGTTGAGAATCTTAGCATTGCCAAAAGAGTTTTTAAAGATGTTTCCAACTCATTTCGGAGTTAAAAATTAATTTCAACAAGAGTACTGTGATGGGAATAGGAGTGGATGATCAAACATGGAGAATGGGGGTAGAAAAGATAAATCGTAGAAGAGGAGAAATACCCTTTGTGTACTTGGGACTTCCAATCAGAATTCTGTTAGAATGTGGAATACTATTATTGAGAAATTTGAGACTACGTTGGCAGGATGGAAGGCAAAGGTGCTGACAATAGGTGAAAGGGTCACTCTACTCCGGTCGGTCCTTACTAGTCTCTCTATTTTTTATATGTTCATTTTTCAGCTATCAAAAGGGGTTAAGAATAAGCTGGAAAAAATCGAGAGAAGGTTTTTGTGGGGCGAGGTGGATGAAAAATGCAAGATCCACTATGTAAGGTGGGACAAAGTGAGTCGATATAAGGAGGAGGGGGGGCTGGGAATTATCGATTTAGAGATAGAAAACAGGGCTCTTCTAAACAAATGGGTGTGGAGGTATGGGAGTGAAAAAAATAGTCTATGGAGGAGGGTTATTGTGGAAAAAATAAGAAGTGGTCATACCAGTCTTTTACCTGACACAAACACAAACAGGAAATTTTCCACTACTTGGAAAAACATTACAAAACCTCTCATGCCTACTAACGAGTATTTTTTGCAGGTTAAGTCTAATTTACAGTTAGCAGCAGGGGACGACAAAAACATACTATTCCAGACTGATTGGTGGATAGAGGAGGGAATCCTCAAGGACATATACCCGAGGATGTATGCTTTGGCCACGAATAAAGGAGGGTGTATTAATGAGTTTGGGTACTGGGAAGAGGATAAATGGGCGTGGAACATTGGACTCAGGAGAATGCCGTTTGGATGGGAAGAGGCTCAATGGAATCATTTCAAAGCCATAGTGGAGGAATATCACTTTTGCAAGCAAATAGAGGACACAATAGTATGGAGGACAACAGCTTCGGGAAAGTACACAGTCAAATCCTTTTGCAAGGAAGTAATACCAGTTACTAACAGCAATAAAGGAGCATGGAAGCAGATCTGGTCCAACCTTGCACCATTTAGAAGTGAAGTGTTTTGCTGGCAGCTTTTACAAGAGAAGATGGTAGTAAAACAGGAACTGGTTAGGCGAGGTGACGCCGGGGCGTTGTGAAGACACCTGGGCGTTGTGAAAGACACCAATCGTGGCGAGGTTGAAAACCCCACTAAGGTGAATCACCAATCTTGGCAAGGTTGAAAACCCTACTAAGGTGAAAAATAGCCAAAATCCTACTTTGGTTGGCTAGACCAAAGATACTAAAACCTCATACTCTTTAAAAAAAGCCTAGAGAAATAAGCACTCCTGCTTAAAAAAAATATTAACTCTCAACTTGAATGTGAATAATAACCAAGCCTAAGGATCATATTTATACTATTATAGGCCTAAATCCTAATAAAACTCTACTTCTAGTTATCTAATACAATTCAAATAATTAAGAAGGGATTTAAATAAAATAGGTGTTCTATTCCTAAATAGAACATGACTAGTTTAAAATCCTAAAACAAGTACAAAGAAGAATTCTATTATGCCTATAATTCCTAAATCAACTAAAATTAGCAAAAACTAAATTAAATAAAACACAATTCTAAAAGCTCCTGCGTCATTCTCCTCGAGTTAGAAAAACTCGGCTTCGACGAGTAGGCCTTGACAAACTCCTCGTAGATGTTTGGATCCACGTACTGTCATAGTCCATGCCAACCATTTGAACAATTCATCTATTGTTTTGAATGTTGTTTTCCATTTATCTCCAAGTCGCATTTGATTTTAATGATATCTTTTCTTCAAATTGATTATAGTCTTCTTAACGACATGGTTGTCCACAAAGCTTCTCCATAAGTTTCCCAAACTTTTGTTGACCAATTTTGTTTGACCAGGTTTGGATAAGGGTGGAGATACTTCATTCTCCTTAGAGACTAATAAGAGGCATAAATGGTTTGATTCACGATAAACTTTGTTTAGATCAGACAAAGTAATGAGTACTTTATCTTTTTCTTGTCTCTTTGGTCGATCCTCTGACTTTAATGGAGTCAATATAATTTTTACTCCATCCTTGATGAAGGAATAAGTATTCTTGTATCCATTATGGTGAGCTCGGCGATCATACTGCCATGGACGTCCTAACAACAAGTGGCATACGTCCATTGGGATAACATCACACCAAACTTTATCTTCATACTTATTTCTAATAGAGAATTGAACACATCAGCGTTTTGTTACTTTAACTTCGTTTCCTTTTCTCAGCCATTGTAACTTGTAAGGATGAGGATGTACTTCAGTTGGAAGTTTCAACTTTTCCACCATGTAGTTGGCAATAACATTCTCACAGCTTCCACTATGAATAATGACATTACAAACATTCCCTTGGGATGTGCACCTTGTATAAAATATGTTGTGACGAAGCCAACTTTCATTTTCTGTCATCATAGCAATGTTAAGGTTACGACGAACAACAAGAGCTTCTCCATGGTCAGCAGAAACTTCCTCTATCTCTTCGTTATTGAAATTTTCTAACTCTTCCTTTATTTCGTCATCATATTCATCATAAATCGGTTCTAATTTTTCCCAATTCACGTAATCTTCCCCTTCTACTAAGAAAATAATTCTTCGATTCGGACAATCAGAAGCAATATACCCAAATCCTTGGCATTTGAAGCACTTTTTGTTGACATTAGAAGCACGAGTAGAAGTAATCTCTTGATTGTTTGGAGTTTTTGAAGAGTTTACCTTTGGAGATGGAATAGTTGCTGAACTTTGACTTTCATGGTTTGAGGTGGAAACTTTTTGTCTAGATGAACTCATTGAGCTCTTCCGTAATCGTTGTTTCTCAACCTTTAGTGCTAGTCTAATGACATCATTTAAGTTCCAATATGATTGTAGTTGAACAATATCTGCAATTTCGACATTGAGACCCCCAAGATAATGAGCTACAGTTTGTTCTTTTGGCTCATGAACATCGCACTTCATGTGAAGTTGTTCGAACTCCATTGTATATTCTTCCACCGACATTGTTTTTTGCCTTAACTTATGAAATTTGATAAAAATTTCTTGTCGATAATGCTCAGGAAGGAACTTACGCTTGAGTTCTCGACGCATCTTATCCCATGTTCTGATTTTGTTGCGACCTTCTCTTTCTCTTTGTCTTTTGAGATTTTCCCACCAAAGAGAAGCGTGTTTCTTCAATTTAATTGCCACAAGCTTCACACGTTTTTCATCAGGAATATCTTTGAGCTCGAAAACTCTTTCTACTGTGTAGAGCCAATCAAGGAAGTCATCAGGATGAAGTCTTCCTTCAAACTCAGGAATGTCCACTTTGATTCCCAAATCTCTAGTAGCAGCAATTCTTAGGCGACGAATAGGTATTTCTTCATCAAAGGACGAATTTTGATGAAAGGGGTTGGTGTCAATCTCTTCATCACTAGAATTACTATTATTGATTTGAACATCATGTCTTGCAAGTTGCTCTTGTAATTCTTGAATTTGCTGACGTAGTTCTGCAATCTCAATCTCATGATCATTTCTTTGACGATTTTGACGTCTTGGCGGCATGTTTTTTTGTATGGTGATGACGATGTGGTAATGTAAAAGGAAAAAAAAAGAAGAAGAAAAAAGATGATGATATATTATAAAGTAATAAATAAAATTACCCGAATAGGGAGTATTGAAACTCGACAGCAAACTTGAACTTATGCAACGAACAATGATCTTCTCGCTCTGATACCAAACTGACGCCGGGGCGTTGTGAAGACACCTGGGCATTGTGAAAGACACCAATCGTGACGAGGTTGAAAACCCCACTAAGGTGAATCATCAATCTTGGCAAGGTTGAAAACCCCACTAAGGTAAAAAATAGCCAAAATCTCACTTTGGTTGGCTAGACCAAAGATACTAAAACCTCATACTCTTTAAAAAAAGCCTAGAGAAATAAGCACTCCTGCTTAAAAAAAATATAATTTATTAACTCTCAACTTGAATGTGAATAATAACCAAGCCTAAGGATCCTATTTATACTATTATAGGCCCAAATCCTAATAAAACTTTACTTCTAGTTATCTAATACAATTCAAATAATTAAGAAGGGATTTAAATAAAATAGGTGTTCTATTCCTAAATAGAACATGACTAGTTTAAAATCCTAATACAAGTAAAAAGAAGAATTTTATTATGCCTATAATTCCTAAATCAACTAAAATTAGCAAAAACTAAATTAAATAAAACACAATTCTAAACGCTCCTGCGTCACGAGGTCTCATCACAAGCAACTCAGATGTGTGTGTCTTGTGCCACAAGGAGCATGAAACGGTAAAACACGTTTTTATGCACTGCACAGAGACATGGAAAGTGTGTTCGAAATGGAAATGGGAATGGGGCGCTCAATGGGCTGTTCCTAACAACTTGATCAACTTTTTCACCATGTGGAATGAAACTGAAATCAAAACAGGGGAGTACAAAGTTTGGAGAATGGCTTTTTATGCTATAGCTTGGTCTGTATGGCTCCACAGGAATGAGATGGTGTTTAAAGGGGTTGTATGGGATGCTGATAAGGTCTACGAATTAAGTAAGTTGAGGGTTGCAACATGGGCAAAGGCCAAATGACATCAGGATTATGGAACGGTGTTGCACATTTATCTAAACCCAACGATAGGAAAAATAATGAGCAAGACAAAAGAAAAAAGAGCAGTTGTTGATTGGAGTAAGCCAGCCGTAGGGCAGATGAAATTTGATGTTGATGGGGCAGCATAAGGCTGCCTTGGGGACGCAAGGATCGGGGGAGTGATGAGAGCCAGTGATGGGCGGGTAAAAGCTATTTTCTCGAAGACAATTGGGGTTGGTGATGCAAGCCTCGCTGAAGTCAAGGCAATTAGGGAGGCTTTCTTGGTCTTTGTAGCTTCAAAATGGAGCCGGACTCACAAATTGATAATTGAGTCAGATTCTAAAAATGCAGTCAAATGGATTAATGAACCAGCTGAAGCTCCTTGGAGGTTAAGGAAGTGGATCATGCATGTTGAAAGTTTGAAAATGAACGTTAAAGGATGGGAAGTCAATCATATCTTTAGAAAAAAGAATCATTTGGCAGATAGTCTTGCAAAAGGAGTCAGACGTCAGGAGGATTTATTGAATGTCTTTGACCAATAAAAAGGCTGGAGATATGTTTTTTTCTTCTTTGAACGGCTGTGTAAAGGATTCAAGCTTCAGGTTGGATCGTTTCTCTCTGTTGCTTTTTGACTTTTATTTGGCTGGGATGGTTTGGATTATGAGCCAAGGTTTGTGACATGAGGCCCTGAGTTTTTTGATCAGATTGCGAGCTTGCTGGCTCTCCTTTCAGGAATGATCTTCGCACAGGGACGCTTGGGGTTTACTTGTTGTGGCTACTTGCTGGCTCTAATTTGTTTTTTGTATATAAATGATAGGGGTTTTTATGGGGTTCTTTGTAAGCTGGCTTTCCTTAGGCATGATGACAGGATTTTGAGATGATATGCCGATCAAGGCATAGCATCTTAAAATCATGTGCTCATTTGTTCTCCAGGAAACCTTTTCCTGGTTCCTGATAATGAAATCTAATTAATTTTTTTTAAAAAAAAGTTCCACCTACAATGTTTGAATAAATATAAAAACCAAATTATACAAACCAGACAGCAACCGACGAAAAGGTAGCAGGGATTTGATATCATTAGGAGACAAACCAGAGCTCCTCGACCACAACTACAACATCTGCCAGATTCCTTCTTGTCCTATAACTTCTGTAGACTTTTTGTATTATAGTTGCAGCAGCATCAAGTTCACTAACGGGATTTGGAGGCAGCTACATCATCAATTTATGGTGCTTTATGGTGGGCTCTGTTATTTGAACTGTTCCATGCAGTTTACGATCGGAATCACCATTCTTGATGCTTATTGACCTCTCCATCATTACATTACCCAAACCATCAAACCTGTCAAGAGAGTCCGTATTATCATCATCTTGTTGAAAATGTCCCATTAATTAGCAAAGTATGCAAGGGCTAGGCAGGTGAATTGTACGGGTTGTATCATATAGGCCACTGGCTAGCAGTTTTAACGGTTAAAAAGCTACTGCCCCACCTCTTACCTAGAAATACGAGGCAATGGGAAAACAGTCATACTTTTATGTGGGTTTTTTTTTTTTACGAAGACTTGTCGTCAACTAGAAAAAACAATTGAACTTTACGTGTTAGGCGTAGACAATAACTTCACCCATTTCTATGAAAGAGCCAAAAGGAAATAACTCAATACGAACTGACGTCGTAAACAATGGACCAAGGGAAAGGTTTCTTAATTATCCTATATTTTCATCCGGTGGATATGTTCTATGTCAAGTATACGGGGCATTGTCCTTGATTTTCTATGATTAAACATAAGAAAACAAGGTTTATCCCGCACGTTACTAATTGTTTGAAAATGTGCAAAATTGCATTACATTCTTAAGTCAACTGGTTTTTATAGGTCTGAGTTGTTCAATAAATTTACAAACGGATTGCTCTTCTTTTTAATATCTCCTGCTACCGTAGGCATGGGATTTGTGCATGAAACTTGATTAATCCATTGCTAGAGGAAGTACATACACATTTGGCAATGAGATATGATAGACCAACCATGTCTGAGATTGTTTCAATCTTAACAATGAGAGTATGATCCTACTTTCTCCTAAACAATCTGCTCTCTAAATGAAGTAACATTCTTAGTCTTGGAAGTTCGTTAAAGCTTTTAATCTTCCTATTTATGATCTTTAATTCAATTTTCCATAATATCTCAGTAACTGAAGTAAGATGATATTTTTCTGTTTCTCAGTGGTATTCAAATTGTATGATGATTCCTT
This sequence comes from Theobroma grandiflorum, assembly GCA_036013995.1. Taxonomy (NCBI): domain Eukaryota; kingdom Viridiplantae; phylum Streptophyta; class Magnoliopsida; order Malvales; family Malvaceae; genus Theobroma; species Theobroma grandiflorum. Next base: position 31,727,053 of record CP142133.1, read on the forward strand.
GGGTCTATATATGTATCATAAAGATACATAGTGTGAAAGAGAGGTCTTTTGATTCTTCAAGCATTATCGCAAAGGGAGTCAGTTTGCTAACAAGTTGTCAAAGGCTGAAATGATAAAATTTTGAGTAAAAATATCCAACACTTCTAAGTTTTAATTGAAATTAAAATATAACGCATCAGAAAAAAAATGAACCATGCATTTAATCAAAGAAACAGTCAAATCCTACAAGATCAATGTTTGTATTTTTCATGTAATTTTCAAATTAATTTTGAACACTCATAAGTTTAAGAGTTATAAACCTTACTCTAGATATCGTAATCAAGAGTCACTTAAATCCAAAAACACTTGTGATGAAGCAAGTAACCCAAAAAGAGAATAAGACAGTCGAAAATCCTGCAGTCAAAATTTTTACTTCTTCGTTTTTAGGATTTGTTGAATCTTCAACCACCTAAGTATTTGACTTCTAATAGTAATCCATACAGTGATCGAATAAGTGTCACGACCCAGAACCACCATCGAGTCCGTGACAACCGCCGCGATGTCTCAATATGCACTCATCCCTCGTGTACCATATCGAGACCTCGCAAGGCTCTCGTACCAGTCTTTCCAACCCCCATGTGAGTTTCTATTTATTAATTTCATACTTTAAAACATTTCGTCCAATTTCGGACCAAAACAGGGAAAAAACAAAATTTACTACACATGGGCGTTTCGGTCATTTTTCGTCAAAAATTTTAAAATTTGGAAAAAATGTTACTTACGTGTAAAGATTTCATAAATTGAAGTCGGAATTGAAATCGGATATCTAAAATATGAAATTTGAGTAAAATTACATTTAATGAAATAAAATAATAATATTTCATAAAATATAATATTTTCTTATAAAACAATTTTTATATAGATATCCGGATATAATTTTTACAGCGTAAAAACAAAATATACTATTACATATAGTAATACAGATAATTGAAGTATAAAATTTAATTTACAATGCTAAGTGGGTCCAAAATAGAGAAATACAATCTACGAGATGAACCTATGAGAGCTAAGATCGTCACCACAAATGCACTTCGTGTCAAAATTTACTATCTACAAATGTCTGTGAGTTTGAAATGGGAAAATTGAGGGAGTGAGTTTTACAACCCAGTAAGTTAGATAACTACCATCCACAACATCTAAAATCGAGTAGATAGAGACAATATAATAAAAATACCATATCAACAAATAATTCATAACACCGAATTTAGTAAAATCATGTCAAATAATTTCATTTATTCAAACACAAGGCTTATGATTTATTTCGTAAAAACTAAGCTTTGCCCAAATCTTATACTCGTGAACACTTGATCAGAGTGTCCTATCGAGTATGCCAAGGCTGTTACAATTTATACCATAATTGAAAAATATAGCCGTTCCTTGGCGTTGGCGGAGTTCACCATCACGTGGTGGTTCGGCATAATGTGAACTCTAACCATACCTCAGGAGTTACCCTCCGCGCCTCTCATACCGAGGTATAATATAACGGGGTTACCGTGCCCCTCTAATAGGCTGGTCCACGGAACCCGTCACTGCAGTGACTATCCTATAACGCACCAATTCATAAAAATTTAAATAACATGATATGGAAAATTTTTATTTCTAAACAATTTATCAGAACAAAGCAGTCAATTCACATTTTCCAATACCATAAACAATTTAGCCAATCATGCCGTCATGCTTCTAAAATTTCATAAGCCATAATTTCAATTTTTGTACATAAACGTAATTTCATGCCAGTCTCCACATACTCAATATTAAAAATCTGTTTTTCGATTTAAAAATCATTTATAATATTCAATTTATTTTAAAAGCACACAATCATATAAAACTACTTCAGATATTGAAAACGGTAAATTATCTACTCACAGGTTTCAGAAGTCTCGAATACCCCTAGTCTCGCTCGTCCGTAGCTATTTCCTTGCCTTTATTAGACGATTCACCACCTACGCGTTACGCGTGGCACGAATTTCAATAAAACAAATCAATTAATTATAATTGATTTCAGGCTCTATAATTTCTACATGAATGCATGAAATGCACCTTAAGCTGTCCAAATAACTGTTTAAACATGATTTTTGGCCTAATTCACCTACACGCGTCTAAATTGCTAAAATCTTCATTTTAACTCCGATTTGACCCGTTTCAATTTCTAATTGTTCGATTATATTCCAATTTCTCAATCTCAGTTCTACGGGTCCATTTACCAGTCCTAGATTGAAAATTACGATTTTACCCCTAGAGGGTAAAAATTCTAATTTTTGCTCCAAAAATTCCCATTAATTTCCTATATCCATAATTCAACATAATTCACTTAATTACCACAAATAAACATCATTTTATATTTCATATAATCGTTCTTAGTCATTAAAATCGAAATCTTTATTAAAAATTCTCATTTTGTGCTGAAATTCAAAAATGACCGTTTTGTCCCTAATCGGTCAATTTTCCCGATTAACTCCAAACTGAACCTCGAACTCCGAATCACTGTTTTAAATCACTCCATGGGTTTTAGTTTTCTCAAATTCATCCTCAATTCTCTGTTTAAACTGATTCGAGACTTATTTAACTTAACCATACCATTAGGGGCAATATTGTCATTCATCTTGTTTCCCGGGGTAATTCAATATACAAACATGCTATCCATTGCATGTGAATGATATATCACAGATAAATTAGGGTCGGGTATTACAACACTACCCCCCTTAAAATAAAATTTTGACCTCAAAATTTCATTCATCCTATTCCTCGAAAATAGAGTAATCGATTTTCATCTTACATTTAACTTTCTCAATTATCTCTTTTATAAGGAAATTTATGATTCATTACCTCAATTTCCTGCAACTCAACTTACGTATTTCACATATATTTATCCTGATCCTTTAGAAATTTGATCAATCAATAATTTCTTCAATCACAATTCCTTGCCTAGAGACATGCTCAGTGTCTCTATTCCTCTTATCAAGTTTGAACTAAAATTCTATTCCATTTGTATCAATTTCAATCTTTTCTCATACTTATGTATATATATATACCAATCACCATTATCACTTGATCATTCCTCAACATCTTTTTAACATCCATTGATTCATTCTTATCCTCAAACATTACTATGTATCTTAAAGTATCCTTGGTATATCACTTTTATTCTGTATTTATATCCTTTATGTAGGGGAATTTAATGGTCTCAATGATCCCCACATACCTCATATTGACTTTACATTCATACAACTTAAATTTTTCCTTAATCATCTTAATGTCAACATTTAAATCCATCTCAAATGGATTCATACTATAAATTTTATTTTCTTGACTATTTTTCCCCAACAATTCCCTAAATCCATAAAATTTTAACTTCCAATGAAAATTTTCATTATTGTGTTACTCACACAACTCATCGCACATCAATTTCAAACTTCGAACTTTTAAAGTTCATTCTTTACTTTAATTGATCATATAATTATTTCTATGCATAAAAATACACGTCGAAAAACTCACAATGTTCTCGAATAGAAAAACATCACATCAACACGTGAACCCATTTCCACTTACTAACATCTGAAAGCATCGCTTCCACTAGATTCCCATATAATTTTATAGCAATCTCAACGATTTTGGCCGACATCGGAGCTATCAAGTGGTCGTAATCACGTAAATCATCTGTGGCCTTGCCACGTATATCACAGACCATGGTCCCAGCCATGTCTAACAGTCCGTCGGCCACCCGAAAATGTCTCTAGCCAGAGCTAACTCATGCAAGAGGGTCATACTTAACCGATGTGACATCAGGCCTAATCTCGACGCTTTCGATTTATCAAAAATAGAATATTTTTCGAATCCATAATAAGTTTCTCAAGTCTATATATTCAAAACAATTTCTAATTTTCATAACCCGCTATTCGTATTTCAATTTACCTTCTAGAATTTCCAGTATACCATATGCCCAATCTTATTTTATTGTTATCTCTCTTTTCATTCTACTGGGTTTAAAACAAAATTTATAATTTTCCATAACAATACTACACATTTTCCCTTTTATTGTGCCATCATTATAACCTTTCATTCACAGGTTTATCACTCAGCATTGATATTTCTCGTCACTATTTCATCATTTATCGAACTCTTCCTTTAATTTTATTTATCCATTTCCAAACCTTAACTCTTTCTATCTCCTTAATTTTCTTAACATCAAACTTCAATCAACTCATCATTGAGCTTACTATTCTTCAGAATAATGTACTTCAATGTGACCTTTTAGGTAACTTTTAAATTTTCTTTCCATTCACATGTCTATACATGTGGATCAATATAGGAATCTTTCGATTTACTCTTCATTTCTTTTTCAACACTTTTCTGATACGTTTAAAACTCCAACCAATAAAACTCCGCATTAAGCTAATGAATGTCCTTTATCTCATAGAATTAACTTTCATATCACTCAAACTTTTACTTATGCTATTCAGCCACAAAAGATTCTTAACATAATGGTATTAAACGATTCACTGTTACCGTATTATTACCTTTGGAATCTACTTAATTAAAATAAATCTTTTGCCTTAGGCTATTATCACAACCATTTTTGCAACATAACTCCATTTTAAATTTACACCTCAATTAATTTAATTGATCTTTCATTTCAATTTCAGGTTCAGTACCTCAATTTCATCTTATCCATGTTATTAATTTTAATACATCAAATTCACCATTTCTCAGTGGACTTTTGCAATTTTCATAACATATTTTTATTTTTTTTTCAACGAAAATATCCTGTAGTTAATTCATATCACCCTCAATCTCTAAATACTTGGATCATAATTCAGTCCTGGTTTACTCTTATCCAATACTCTACCATTTGTACTTTCATCAATAAATATCTTCAAATCCTCACACTCTTTATTTTATCTTAAAACATACTTCCCAGGAGGTCACCCATCATAATATTACTCTTACTCAAGCACGCTTAACTGCGGAGTGCTTATGGGATCCGGTGCCTTAATACTGGTATACTCGCACCTCACTACTATTTTTATTATTCATATTTAATTATTCTTTCTGTTTGATTACTCTGGTAATTTATTTACCTCTGGTACAAAAGAAATCACAAGTCAATTTATTCTTCTCAAATTCCTTTATTGAACATTTTGGCTTAAAATTTTAGATTAGAAGTCTACATAATTTCCTGTGTATAATCAGTGCTGCAGTCACTGACTATAAACAAGACTCTATTTTGACTCCATTACTCCAATGTTTGACTCTAAAATTTCTCATTTAATTGATAAATAGTTCATTTATATTCCAAATATACCATTTCTCAAGACATATACTTGCCCATCAGAGTATTTAAATACGTACTCAACTTATCTTCCATGGATCCATAATTGGGTCAAATCATTATCTTATAATGTCATGATATCATCTCTTCATTTCTACCATACTCAAATTTTACAATCCTTACCTTAATTCCACTAATGATGACCAAATATGCCACTACTGCAAATATTTATTCTTTTTTTATATATAATTATATTACAAATCTGCCTCTATTATACCGAAAGATTCCCCTATAGGTACATTTATATTGTATAAGATCCAAAATCAACCGTTAAGTCTTTTATACAAAGAACTTATTTTTCTTCTTATTTTACATTCATATTATACAAAGCAGAAGTCAACACTCAATTCCTTTATACAATTATCTATGGCTATTTCCGCTTACATGATTTCTATCAAAATTTGAAGTTGTGAGAAATCTAACTAGTACCCTAGGTATCACTAGAGACATCCTCATCTGTATCTTCTGTCATCTTGGGAGACTTCCCTTTCTGTTTGCTAGTCCCCGCTTGTTGAATTATTTTGCGTTCCTTATCGCTCACCGGGGCAGCATTCCTTCCACAATCGGGAGGAAAATCTCGTATCGCAAGTGCTCTTCCAAGAGAAGGGCCCCTCACAGTCATTCTCGGTTTAGTTTTCCATGGCTGGCCTCTTACACTTGGCCCACATCCAGGAGAGGAATGTCTAATTATTGGGGAAGGTGGTCTCCTAACAGTCCAAATTTCCTCTGACCTTCTCACTCTTTCTCTCGCCTCCTCATCTCTCTCAATCTCTCTCAAGAGAGAATTCCTAATGCACAGACTAGTGTCATTACTACTAACACTCTCATCGGTCTCGGTAGCACTAGAGCTCTTAGGAGTCCGAACCTGTGCTCTCAATCTTGAGGGATCCCAATTCTCAAGAACTCTGAAAGGATACCTCTCTAGGCTACTGGGTACTGAACATCTACGACTCCCAGCTGTCGAATCCAACGGCCCCTCACTAGACATAATGATCTACAAGAAAGAACAAAACAAGTCCAAGTGACTTAAGATTCTATATGCAACTACATGCAGCTAACTTTTCTCAATTGGGGCCACATTAACATGGTAAATTCCTTTAAAACAACTTTCAAAACAACCAACTTTAAAATCAAAAGCTTTAATAAAACTAAAGCTCTGATACCAATAGAATTGTCACCACCCGAAACCACCATTGAGTCCGTGACAACCGCCGTGATGTCTCGATATGCACTCATCCCCTGTATACTATATCGAGACCTCGCAAGGCTTTCGTACTAGTCTTTCCAACCCCCATGTGAGTTTCTATTTATTAATTTCATACTTTAAAACATTTTGTCCAATTTCGGACCAAAACAGGGAAAAAACAAAATTTACTACACAGGGGCGTTTCGGTCATTTTTCGTCAAAAATTTTAAAATTTGGAAAAAATGTTACTTACGCGTAAAGTTTCATAAATTGAAGTCGGGATTGAAATCGGATATCTAAAACATGAAATTTGAGTAAAATTACATTTAATGGAATAAAATAATAATATTTCATAAAATATAATATTTTCTTATAAAACAATTTTTATATAGATATCCGGATATAATTTTTACAGCGTAAAAACAAAATATACTATTACATATAGTAATACAGATAATTGAAGTATAAAATTTAATTTACAATGCTAAGTGGGCCCAAAATAGAGAAATACAGTCTACGAGATGAACCTGTGAGAGCTAAGATCGTCACCACAAATGCACTTCGTGTCAAAATTTACTATCTACAAATGTCTGTGAGCCTGAAATGGGGAAATTGAGGGAGTGAGTTTTACAACCCAGTAAGTTAGATAACTACCATCCACGACATCTAAAGTCGAGTAGATGGAGACAATATAATAAAAATACCATATCAACAAATAATTCATAACACCGAATTTAGTAAAATCATGTCAAATAATTTCATTTATTCAAACACAAGGCTTATGATTTATTTCGTAAAAACTAGACTTTGCCCAAATCTTATACTCGTGAATACTTGATCAGAGTGTCCTATCGAGTACGCCAAGGCTGTTACAATTTATACCATAATTGAAAAATATAGTCGTTCCTTGGCATTGGCGGAGTTCACCATCACGTGGTGGTTCGGCGTAATGTGAACTCTAACCATACCTCAGGAGTTACCCTCCGCGCCTTTCATACCGAAGTATAATATAACGGGGTTACCGTGCCCCTCTAATATGCTGGTCCACGGAACCCGTCACTGCAGTGACTATCCTATAACCCACCAATTCATAAAAATTTAAATAGCATGATATGGCAAATTTTTATTTCTAAACAATTTATCAGAACAAAGCAGTCAATTCATATTTTTCAATACCATAAACAATTTAGCCAATCATGCCGTCATGCTTCTAAAATTTCATAAGCCATAATTTCAATTTTTGTACATAAACGTAATTTCATGCCAGTCTCCACATACTCAATATTAAAAATCTGTTTTTCGATTTAAAAATCATTTATGATATTCAATTTATTTTAAAAGCACACAATCATATAAAACTACTTCAGATATTGAAAACGGTAAATTATCTACTCACAGGTTTCAAAAGTCCCGAATACCCCTAGTCTCGCTCGTCCGTAGTTATTTCCTTGCCTTTATTAGACGATTCACCACCTACGCGTTACGCGTGGCACGAATTTCAATAAAATAAATCAATTAATTATAATTGATTTCAGGCTCTATAATTTCTACATGAATGCATGAAATGCACCTTAAGCTGTTCAAATAACTGTTTAAACATGATTTTTGGCCTAATTCGCCTACACGCGTCTAAATTGCTAAAATCTTCATTTTAACTTCGATTTGACCCGTTTCAATTTCTAATTGTTCGATTATATTCCAATTTCTCAATGTCAGTATCTACTGGTCCATTTACCAGTCCTAGATTGAAAATTACGATTTTACCCCTAGAGGGTAAAAATTCTAATTTTTGCTCCAAAAATTCCCATTAATTTCCTATATCCATAATTCAATATAATTCACTTAATTACTACAAATAAACATCATTTTATATTTCATATAATCGTTCTTGGTCATTAAAATTGAAATCTTTATTAAAAATTTTCATTTTGTCCTGAAATTCAAAAATGACCGTTTTGTCCCTAATCGGTCAATTTTCCCGATTAACTCCAAACTGAACCTCAAACTCCGAATCACTGTTTTAAATCACTCCATGGGTTTTAGTTTTCTCAAATTCATCCTCAATTCTCTGTTTAAACTGATTCGAGACTTATTTAACTTAACCATACCATTAGGGGCAATATTGTCATTCATCTTGTTTCCCGGGGTAATTCAATATACAAACATGCTATCCATTGCATGTGAATGATATATCACAGATAAATTAAGGTCGGGTATTACAATAAGACTTTCTCAAATGTAGGATTTTACTTGTGCTAATAAGTTTTATTTCTAAAACAAAAAAATCAAAAATTATTGTCAAATCTTGTTTCTATCAAACAAAGAAAACTACTTTTCTTTTCTTATTTTATGAAATGATTAAGAAGTGGCTAAAAGTTTAGAGTTTTAGTTGGAGAATATAACATATTTATATAGCCAAATTAAGTTGTAACCCTAGATACCACAATTGTTTTTTAATTCAATTAAATCCTTGTAAACTTAATTAATTTTTCACTTTATTTTGGTATGTTTCAATTAAATCCAACTTAGTTAATTATCCTTATTTATCCCAATCATGTCACTTAATGTGTGTGACCTATTAGGCTTCTAATATGTTGGTAATAAATATAAATCATAATCAAATATCAATTTAATAAATAATTTATATTTATAGATCATGAGTAGCATCTAGCAATGCATTATGACCACCCAAATGTTAAAAAGCTAATCAAAGAATTTGACAAAGCTCTTCAATGATAAACCTTTCAGTGTGATACAGTCCTATCATCAAATATCCTGGATATGTCATAAACCATGACTCAATGTCTACTTATAACATTCCATATAAGTTCTCATAATTCATGACTAACTTTATGAATTTAAGAAACTAACTTTCCTCAAATTCATCATACTTTGGCCAAAGACTTTATACAAGTTAATCAAGAATTGATAACAAATGAGATACATCCCCTCATATCACTTAAGGTGATGAATCCTCTCTTGATCACTCATTTACCTTCGCATGTTTCATGGCATACCCAAAACACTCTATTTTAGGCATTTGGTTGTTTCTAGACTCGTGGGGATGAAATCAAAATATGTCATTCCGCATACAAGATGACCTGATGTCTCAAGTTTGAGGGCTAGTTGCGCAATTATCACATGAGAACATATTCCATAGACACTTGAGTGAAATACCAAATGAAGTTCTCATAGCAGCTCATGTTCAGTGAACTTGTTCTTTAACAAACACCCACATGTTATCCTCAAGTATCCCATATACTTCAATCTATGAAATCGATTGCTTACTTCTCATGTAAGGAGGCTTAACATGTACTAGTCTTTGAGCATTGTATGATGATTCATTGGTTCTATATATGTATAAACAAGATACATAGTGTGAAGGAAAGGCCTTTTGATTCTTTAAGCATTATTGCAAAAAGGGTCAGTTTGCTAACAAAGTTGTCGAAAGCTGAAATGATAAAATTTTATATATAAGCAATTTATACAAAAACAAATTAAATAATGTAAGTCCACGTTAAATATCTAACATAAAAATGACCAACCCTCTAAAATTTTTTAATGAAACCTTGTGAAGCTTCTTGGCTATAGCATTCAAGGAGATGAAAAGATGTTGATCTATGAGTACATGCCTAACAAAAGCTTAGACTACTTTATTTTTGGCTTGATTCTCAAATCATAGCATTCTTTTCTTTTTCCTTTTACATTTTTTCTCTAAGATTCAATTAAACAATGTACTAACATTGTCCAGACATAATTAGATCAAACAAAAAGCAAAATACTAAATTGGAAAATGCAGATGCATGTCATTGGTGGAATTGCTCGAGGTTTTCTTTATCTTCATCAAGACTCTAGACAAAGGATTATATGTGGAGATCTCAAAGCTAGCAATGTCTTACTAGACAATGATATGAACCCTGAGATTTTAGACTTTGGAATGACAGGAATAGTTTGCGGTGATCAAACTGAGGCAAACACAAATAAAGTTGTTAGAACTTAGTAAGCAGCCTAAACATACTCTCACTTTTTTTTTTTTTTTGCTTAGCTAATAAAGTGGTTTTCATTAGTAATCTGCTCAATGCAGTAAAGGATAGAAATAGAGTGCTAAGCATGTTGCTTGCTAATTTATCAAGACAATTTGCTTTAAAACTTTCATCAAATTAGCAAAACACCATACAAGTGCACATGATCAACAAGTAATATAGTACTGAGTGAGTTATTGTCTCCATAAGAAATTGTATCTAAATTCTTGCTAATTACTAAAATTGGGTAATTGAATCTTATCCAAGGAAATCTAGTACGAAAATTAATTGAAAATGAAAATTAAAGTAACTAGGTTAAACTAGTGAGCTAAGCTAAAAAAAAATGGCAAGTAAATTGAGTTGGAAAACAATGGGGAAGTGACTAAGATATGGTTTCAATTAATGTTTCATTTGGACTTAAGATTGACTAATTACTTATTTTTATGGAAAACTAATACTAGCCTAGGATCCTTAAACATGTACAATTCAACATCGAGATGTCGTACAATGACCTAACTTAATTTAATTCTCTATATGTCTATAGCTAATTAATTAAGCTAAGTTCCTTAAGTATAGGTCTTATAATTGACTATATATGGTTACTAGATGTATATCTACCCTAGTAACAAATCACTCAATTAATTCCTAATTGCAATGCTCATATACTACTCAAACCATGGTTTTTTTAGACTAACTTTGTCACATATTATTTAAAAACTCATACACACCCCATTGGCGATCAGTCAATAAAATGGAAAATAAGTACAGATTTGAATAAACACTAAAGATTCCATAAACATAAGTAATAGTTAATCAAGCATCCAAACTATACATTAATGTCTAGCATAATCCTTGAAATGAAAGTTTAGTTTAACATTTCAATCGCTCATAACAAAATTTCAACAAAACTAAGCATTTATACAAGGAGATTTAAAAAGAGAAAAATAAAACTAGTAAGAGAAAACTCTTTTAGTGCAGCTTTGTCAAGTTTTTCTTCAAGATTTTTCCTCTTTTTCTCTCCATGTCGAAAGCTCTTTTTTGCCTTTGAAGTTGCTCCTCAAAAGTCCCCCCCTTTCAATTCTAAAAAATGATTGTATTTATGCCTCTTTTGATGGCCATTTAATGTGAAATCGAATGACCAAAATGCGTAAAATTACATGTCGGAGCCTAGAAGCCCAAGGTTATATTTTATGGCTTGTTTTAACATGCTGGACAGTGTATTCGACACTTAAGTGCTAAAAGGCCCAAGCTTCGTCAGCATGCACTGATTGCTGTCTATTGTAGCTATTCGAATTCCTCCGAATTTTTGACCATGATCCCTTCCCAATTGGGTGAAATGATAAAGATTAAAGTTGTAGCTCTTCCTCGTTAAGAGACCCTAGTTTTTGTCAACATGCACTGATACAATCTACTGTAGTTAGTCAAATTCCTCCGCATTTTTTACCATGATACCTTCCTAACTGGGCAAAATGCTAAATATTAAAGTTTTAGCTCTTCCTCTTAACTGTCTGTAGGTTCAAGAATCAAGTCAATTGGAGTTTTAGCTCGAGTTATGCTTAAAACATTACAGCATGTTCAAAAGCCTTTCTTAAGCTACTTGCACCATCTTTTGCCATTTGAGTTCCAAGTCCTAGCATACCCTTCAATATAAAAAAATCAATTAATTAAAGGTTGGAATGAGGGATTTTAACAAAAAATTCATTGAAATTGCATAAATGATAAATGCCTTGACATAAACTAAATTACTACTACTAAGCATAAAGTTACCTATGGATTACTTAAAACTAGAGGACTTAGCTCAATTTTATGTTTCAAAAATGCATAAGATAACTCTATATAATAGAATTATCGCACCTCTAAACTTAATATTTTACTAATCCTCGCGCAAAACTTAAAGTAGTAAAAGAAACATGAGAATTGAAAACATTGAATGACAAATCAAATGCATTAATTCAAAGATTACTTTTAAATTCCTTAAAAGTTGCCTTATTTTCCAAGCTCACAGCAAATCAAAAATATTGTTCAAGTTCATGTATCAACAAAATTGCAAGCTTATTTTCAATTGGTTTACCGTGTGTGCAACAAACATCATGTCACTCTGATTGGTTTATGCTCATGCAAGAATTTAAATTAGTCTAGAGTTTCATAAGTTTGCTCTTTGTTTCTCTCTCCACTAATGTAGGCTAACACTCAATCAAGAATCCTTAGGACTTTAACTAGCTTGTAATGTGTGCCTAGGGTCAAGGTATGATAAAGGATAAACTATAGCTCAAATCACCCTAAGCACGCCTTTTTTCTTCAATTCATCCTCCTTTTTTATTTATTAAACACTTTATTCTATTGTGGATTTTTCATTCATTTTTTTTCATTTTTTCAGCAAAATTTAACACCCCCAAACTTATGTCATTTTATGATCGGTAGTGGGGTGAGTTCTATACAACCCTTTGAATTTTTAACCCCAACTTCACTTCTCTACCTTTTTCACCATTACTAAGCTCAATACATCTCCTAGAAATAATCTATGTACTTAGGAGTGATGGGTATTAAAGTAAGAATTTTATTTATAGGTTAAGACTTTTTATTAAGTGTTTAATGAAAGAAAGGAAAAATTTGGCTCAAACAAGGGTGACTAAGGATATAATTGTATATGGTAGTTTCAAAAAGCTTAATCGATCCAAAGATGGCCTAAGTTATCTTCCTAACTAAGTGTAGCCTAAGATTTCATATTGAGAGAAATTAAAACAAATTCTAAAACTCAAGATTTTATTCAAAAAATCACATTTTTATCAACTCTCTATAAGTGATCACAATTAGTTAAGCAAGAAACATGTGCTCAATAAAGTGGAAAAACATAATTTACAATTATGCTTAGCAATAAAGATCAACACAATCTTCGCACAATATTCACATTCATTAAGAGCTTAAGAATAAAGCTAATTATTTTTCTTTATTGGATAAGTAAATCTAAGCTATTGGTGCAATGGATTATCCATCCAACATTTTCAGAAATTAAAACAAGTTATCTTAAACTAACTTGAAATTTAAAAGCAAAACTCTAACAAGCAAATAAAAGCAAGAAATATAAAAGCCAAGTTCTAAAAATTTTAACCTCCCCCCCCCCCCCAAACTTAATTTAACATTGTCCCCAATGTTAATAAAAGTTAAGGAAAAAAAACTCCCTTGATTTCACTCTTCCTCTTCTTCCTCCTTATCCTTATTATATCCAAAGTTGTTAGGAGAATCCATTAAAGTGACAAAAATCTAAATAAGAAAAAGAGCAAACAACAAAAAAAAAAAAACAAATTAATGGGAAAATCTAACTAAATAAAAAGATAACTTCAAAGGAATAGAGTTTTGAAAACTTCGGTTACATCCTAAGAAGCGTTTCTTTATAGTCACTAGCTTGACCATGGCACCCCATTTTGCATTTCTTCATCAACAAAGTATGGCTTGAGGCTTATTCCATTAGCCATAAGTGCTCCAGTAGCCTCACTCTCTATCTTTGTTATCCTACACGGGTAAATCTTTACCACATTGAAAGGATCCAACCATTTTGCCTTACATTTTCATGGAAAAAGTTTGAAGCTTGAATTCTTGATTAACACTTGCTGTCCAACATGAAAATCAAGACAACTGAGAGGTGGTGGATGATGCTTCTTAGGCAATTACTTGGTTTTGATCTATGGAGATGGTAGCTTTAACCCAAAGGTTGGTGCTTGATCACTTATAGGTAGATAAATGGGTTTACCCTTACCCTCATCAACCATATCCATTCTAAAGCAACTAACTGAAGAGGTGAGATGATTAATTGTATTGAAAATATTGAACTTTATTGCCTCCTCTCCAATTCTAAAAGTTATCTTGCCTTTCTTCATATTAATAAATGTGTTTGCAGTTGCTAAGAAAGGTCATCCCAAAAGTATAAGAATTTCCACATCCTCTTCCATTTCAAGCACAAGGAAGTCAACAGAGATGTAAAGATGTCCCACTTTAACCAACAAATTCTCTATGATCCCAATAAGGTGCCGAATTGTTCTATCTGTTAATTGCAAGGTAACTGTAGCAGGTTGAATGTCTTTAAGTCCAATTTTCTTAGCAGCAGATAAAGGCATTAGTGTCACAATAACACCCAAATCACACAAAGCTTTAGAAAATTTTAAACCACCAATAGCACAAGTTATAGAAAAACTCCCTGGATCCTTTAACTTGGATGGGAGCTTGTTCTGAATAATAACGATGCACTCTTTAGTGAGTGCCACTATCTTATACTTGCCTAGCTTCTTTTTTTTTTTTTTGTCAAAATTTTCTTCAAAAACTTAACATATAAAGGCATCTGCTCCAAAGCTTTAGCAAAAGGGATGTTGATGTGAACCTTTTTGAATACCTCTAGAAATTTATGAAATTGAGCATCCAACTTTTTTTTCTAGAAACGTTAAGAAAATAGGGGAGAAGGGTGTGATACTTATGCATCCTTAACTTGCACTTGCTTGTTTGACTTTTCAACTTTTGATTCATTCTCAATTGGCTTCTCTAGTGGCTTTTCAACTTCAACAGAATACTACCATATAAGGTTCCTTACTTTCCCTTCTAGGATTAAGTTCAATATTACTCGGTAAGGTCCCCTAAGGTTTATTATTAACAGCTTGGCTAATTGCCCCCACTTGAGTCTTAAGATTTTTCAATGAAGCTGCCTGACTGTGAATAAAGACATTTGTCTTAGCCATATATTGCATGAGCAGCTCTTCCATGGACAATTTCTTTTCTTGCACGGAGGGTTTAGGTTGTTATGGAAAACTTAAAAGAAAATGTGGTTGTGGAGCTGATGAAGAACTTTGATTATTGCTTTAAGAGAAGTTGAGGTGATTCCTCCACCCTAGATTGTATGTGTTTGAGTATGGGTTGTTTTGTTGCCTGTTCCCCACAAATTGCACTTACTCTATAGTCAAATGACATTGATCACTTGAATGCTCCTCACCACAATAATCACAAGACATAAAGGGACTCTATATTGAATGAACTCCAAAAGAATCAATTTTTTTAGTTAGAGCAACTACCTAAGTAGTCAAAATATTGATGGCATCTAGCTTATGAACCCCAGCTACCCTCTTTGGCAAAGCCTTCTCGGAATGCCACTGATAGTTATTAGAGGCCATTTCTTCCAATATATCATAAGCATCATCGATCAACTTAGCCATGAGAGCACCACCAGTTGCAGCATCAATGGTAGTTCGAATCTGATTTAGCAGCTCATTGTAGAAGGTTTGAACTTGCAACCACTTGGGGAGGCTGCGGTGTGAACATCTTCAGAGCAAGTATTTATACATTTTCCAAGCTTCGTATAAAGACTCAAAATCTAGTTGCATAAGAGAAGTGATGTCGTTCCTTATCTTTGCAGTCTTCACGAGAGGGAAGAACTTTGCTAGAAACTTTTTAGCAAGGTCATCCCAAGTAATGATTGTGTCGGTGGGAAAATAGTTCAACCAAACATTTGCCTTGTCTCGTAATGAGATAGGAAACAACCTTAGTCGTATAGCATCATTAGTGACCCCATTGTACTTGAATGTGTTGCAAATCTCCAAAAAGTTAGCAATATGTGCATTGGGGTCATTGTTGGGGAGGCCTCCAAATTGTACTAATGTTTGTATCATTTGGATAATCGTCGGCTTAATCTCAAAGTTGTTAGCTTGAATTGCCAACCTCTTAATACTTGAATGAAGGCCTTGTACCAATGGGATTGCATAATCTTTCAAGGATCTATTCTCAACTGCTATATGCTCCTACATGTGTTGTTCCTTCTAATTTCGAACCACGTTTTCAACTTCTCATTGTCTTAGGGATTTTGTCCTATTAATCTTTGAAAAGTTTCCCTTATTTTTGGATTAGGCAAAACCCATTCCAAACTTCACACTTTTTTCATATAATGATGGTTTTACGTACCTAAAAACAAAGAAAAATAAAGCTTGAATTAAGACTAGCCTACTTGGTATTAATAGTAGCAAAATAATAGAAAACAAATCCTCAGCGATGGAGCCAAAAACTTGTTGCTTGCTAATTTATCAGGATAATTTGCTTTAAAACTTTTATCAAATTAGCAAAACATCATGCAAGTGCACGTGGTTAACAAATAATATAATAATGAATGAGTTATCGTCTCCATAGGGAATTGTATCTAAATTCTTGCTAATTACTAAAATTGGGCAATCTAGTCTTATCCAAGGAAGTCTTGCATGGAAATTAATTGAAAACGAAAATTAAAGTAAGAAGCCTAAACTAGTGAACAAAGCTAAAAAAAATACAAGTAAGTTGAGTTAGAAAACAATAGGGAAGTGCCTAGGATTGTGGTTTCAATTAACGCTTCATTTGGACTTAAGATTGACTAATTACTTATTTTTATGAAAAACTAATGCTAGCCTATGATCCTTAAGCATGTACGATTCTCCGTCGAGATATCGTACAATGGCCTAACTTAATTTAATTCTCTATATGTCTATAGCTAATTAATTAAGCTAAGTTCTTTATGTATAGGTCCTATAATTGACTGTATATGGTTACTAGAAGTATATCTACCCTAGTAACAAATCACCCAATTAATTCCTAATTGCAATGATCAAATACTACTCAAACCATAGTTTTGTTAGACTAACTTTGTCAAGTATTATCTAAAAACCTATACACATCCTATTGGTGATCAGTTAATAAAATGGAAAATAAGTGCAGATTTGAATAAACCCTAAATATTCCATAAACAAAAATAATAGTTAATCAAGCATCCAAACTATACATTAATGTCTACCATAATCCTTGAAATGAAAGTTTAATTTAACATTTCAACAGCCCACAACAAAATTTTAGCAATACTACTTATTTATACAAGGAGATTTAAAGAGAGAAAAATAAAATTGGTGAGAGAAAACTTTGTTGGTGCAGCTTTGTCATGCTTTTCTTCAAGATTTTTCCTCTTGTTTTCTCCACGTGGAAAGCTCTTTTTTGCCTTTGAAGTTGCTCCTTAAAAGTCCCCCTCTTTCAGCTTTAAAAAATGATTATATTTATACTCCTTTTGATGGCTATTTGATGTGAAATCGAATGGCCAAAAATATGCAAAATTACGTGTCGGAGCCTAGGTGCCCAAGGTTTTATTTTGTGGCTTGTTTTAACATGTTGGATAGTGCATTCGGTGCCTAAGCGCCTATGCTTCTATCAAAATGCTATGACTACAATCTACTACAACTAATCAAATTCCTCTGCATTTTTTTCTACAAGTCACTCTGAACTGAGTGAAATGCTAAATAACAAAATTGTAGCTTTTCCTCTTAGCTTTCTGTAGGTAATAAGAATCATGTAAATTGGAGTTCTGTAACTTGAGTTATGCTTAAAACATTGCAGCATATTTGGAGGCTTTTCTTAAGCTACTTGCACCATCCTTTGCCAGTTGAGTTCCAACTCTTTGCACATTCTTCAATATCAGAAAATCAATTAATTAGAAAATAGAATGATGGATTTTAACAAGAAATTCATTGAAATTGCATAAATGATAAATGCCATGACATAAATTAAATTACTACTACTAAGCATAAAATTACCTATGGATTACTTAAAACTAGAGGACTTAGCTCAATTTTAGGTTCCAAAGATGCATAAGATAACTTTATAAAATAAAGTTATCAAAGCACTTACTTATACCAGCTTACAAGTATGTAGCAAATAACTAATAAAAGTAACCATAAGGATACAGTCTAAGCATAAAAATAGGATAATAGAAAAGAAGAACTAAAAGCTTGTAAGCTTAAAGAGAAAAAAAGAATTGAAAACATGTAAGCTTAAAGTGATAATGCTACCACCATGCTAAGAACATAGTCTTAGCATCAACTCCATTTGTGGCTACTCACTTTCTTATGCTTATTAATCTTTTGAGGATATCTGTACTTGTTTAGATTTTACATGATGAAGTACTTGTAGAGCTACTTAGTTTGGATTTCATTTTGACTATATCCTTAGTTTTTATTATATCAATTTTTGTGTCTAAAACATAATGTGAAAGATGGTATTTTTTCAATTTTGCTAAGTTAATTGGATCATTTGTTCAGTTATATATATATTCGAGGTGAAAAAATTTGTTCAGTTCATAATTGGGAAAACTTGTTCTTTGATTGTGATTGTAATATTTGATGTGTTCAATTCAAGTTTGTCTCAACTCAGCTATGATTTTAGACTGATAAGCTATGTTGTGCTTTCAAACTAACGCTGACATACCTTTATAGTTCTCTAAATATTTATTTAGCATTGCTATACTAAGTTAAGTGATTGTTTAGTCATTTTGTTGGATTTTTGGTAAAAATTGGCTCAACACACCATAACCAATTGTTAAGCTGAACTAGAAGAACAAAGTAAGTGAATATTAGTTTATTCCAAATAATAAGTTGAGTCGAATATTTCCTTGCAAGTAATAGAGGAACTAAGGCTTGTTCATTTCAAATTAGATTACAATATATATATATATAGCCAATCATCATTATTGGGAGGGATTTATAATACAACATAACCCACCTAGAGTTATATTAGGATATGGGAGTTACATGGCTCTTGCACAAAAGAAGACAATACCATTTAACTAGGTCTTTTACATATATATCTATATTTTCCATCTGTCATGTACATCAATTTCAAAGAACTATTTTTACCTCTAAATTTATCTTCAATATGATCTCAAAGATCTATCACACCTCTATGAGCTCAGTTTTGAAGACACCTAAAAGCATTCTTAACTCCAAGAATTTATTAGTTGGCAATCCTTTAGTCATAATGTCTGCCAACTGGTAGTTTAAGCTACAACATTGCAAATTGATTTCTTTATTTTTCACAGCATCATGGATCATGTGAAACTTAACCCAGATATGTTTTTGTGCGACCATGTTGGATAGGATTTTTAGCCATAAAGATAGTTGGCTGGTTATCAACCCAAAAAACTGTGAGATTTTCTTGAAGCTTTCCTAAGTCTAAAAGTCTTTTTCTCAACCAATTCACTTGATTTGAGGTTGTTGCGGCTGAGACAGATTCGGCTTTAGCCAATGATTGTGCCACCACTTATTGTTTCTTTGAGTTCCAAGAGAATGCCCCACTTAAGACTGACTTCTTAAACAAAGTAGCATTAGTGCCACTACTGATTGTAGTATTAAGAAGAGATGGGCTAGTAGTAGTACTTGCTCTTTTTATTGCTAGAATTTGGTCGTCCAACACATGATTATTCATGTTTAGAATATTTTGTTCCTTGGATTCATAGCTCTTTTCAAGAGTGCCAATCTAGAAACATCAATATGTTCATGTTTTTCAACAACATTTAAACTTAATTGATACCATTCCAAAGGAAAACATCGATTCTTCATTTTAACAATCATCAAAACACTACCTGAAAGCTCAAAAATAGTGCAAGCATTGTTTTTAAACAATATAGAATATTCATTGTCAATCATCTGACTGACACTAAGCAAATTTTGGCTAATGCTCGGCACTAGAAATACATTTGAGACATACGTGGTGCCTGTAGGGTTAGAAACAACAATTGTACCTTTGCCTATAGCCTCCGAGTAATCTCCATTCCCATTTCAATTCTTGCAAATTGGCTTTGATCAAGGGGAGAGAATAAGGAAGCATTTGGTGTCATGTGGCTTGAACAAGCATTGTAAATTAGCCAAGTTTCTGAAAACTTTTCCAAAATGCCTTGGGATGCCATGAACAACAATTCTTCTATTGTCTTAACTTCTTCTATCACTTGAGCTTGTTGATTTTGTTGATTTGTTTTTATTTTTATAGACTCTCTCAACATGGCTTAATTGATTGCAACTTTTGCACTTGACATTAGGTCCAAACCAACAAATATTCTCTTAATGATTTCTTTTTTTTACAATAGGTGCAAATAAGATACATATATTTCTCACCTTGCACTTCTTGATTTGTAACAGGTTTTCTATTTTTGTCTTTTTTGTCACCATAGCACTTCTTACCATTGCTTTCTAGGATTGTTTTGTCCTTGAACTTAGTTTGCAAAGTTGTCTCAATGACATATTAAGTCTGATCTCTCTTTTGCTCAAAAGCTTGAAGTGCATTAACCAGCTCTTATAAGGTCATCGTGGTGAAGTCTTTTGATTCCTCAAGAGTTGCAATTTTTGACTTAAATCTCTCAAGAATACTAACGAACGCCTTTTCCACCATTCTTGCATCTAAAAACTTAGCTCTTGGAAGCCTCACTTGGTTAACTATCTTCATGAGCTTATGTAAATAATCTTTCGTTGCTCACCCTTCTTCATGTTTAGCAATTCAAATTGCCTCATTAGGTTTAGAACTTGCATTTTCTTAGTTCAATTAAAACCTCGAAACTACTCTTTGAGCTTGTCCCAAGCTTTCTTGGCTGTTTCATAAGCCATAATTCCTGTGAAAATGGTGTCTATCACAACATTGTGAATGTAGGACAGGGCCTCGTATCTTTTGGCCACATTTTCACTATGTTGTCTTATTTAGGCTATGGTGAGATTGGCTCTCAGTGCAGGAGGCTTTCTTCCTTGCTTGACTACTTCCCAAAGGTCGAATGCTTTAAGGAAGGCCCTTATTTTAACTGTCCAAATAGCATAATTTTCACCATTGAAAATTGGTGGTGAAAGGGATGAAGTGCTGCCACTTAAAGCCATGTTCTGATGAAAGAGTGGTTTTTATTTTTTATTTTTTTTTTGTGTGAAGGTTTTCAAGTTTGCTGATAGGCTTTTAAGACCATGAAAGCTTTGATACTATGTTGGACTTTTTTATAAGAATTGGGTCAACACACCATAACCAGTGGTTAAGCTAAACTAGAAGAACAAAGTAAGTGAATATTATTTTATTCTAAATAATAGGCTGAGTCTAATATTTCCTTGCAAGTAATAGGAGAACTAAGGCTTGTTCATTTCAAGGCCAAATTACAATACATATATATATATATATATATCCAATCGTCATTATGGAGAGGGATTTTTAATACAAGATAATCTAGCTATAGCTACGGCCAGACCTAGCTTAAAGGAAGTACTGGTGTCACTTGACATCACTCACTTACCAAAAACTTTTAGTTGTTATATTACTTATTTTGAGCTTTATATAGTTAATATACTATTGCATCCACTAATTTTTTTTTTACAATTTTGTAGGGGGTATGGTCAAAGATTCTAAGTCAAAATAAATTTATCAAAAAGTAATTTATATATTAATATTTAAATATTACATGAAATGATAAAAATTTCTTTTATAATTTATGATTTTATTAAAAAGGTACAAACCTAAACTACTTTCCTTATCCAAAAATTCAACTCCTATTTTTGAAACCTGTAGTGACACTTCCTCTTCTCAGTCCTTGATTGTGTTTTTCACTCTCTCAAAACAATTCATTTAGGCCTCAATTGTAAGTCATTTTTAACCAAAATTAAATTTTTAAATACTTCATGTCTAAATATTTTTTGATTAATTTGATAGTTTGGGACCCAAACAAAATCTAGCTAATAGAAAATAGTATTGCATGTCAAATAATATCTTAAAATTATGAGTTTTTCTTTTTTTGATTTATTTGTATATATATTGTTGGATTATTTGATTTTTGTATTTAATTTTATGTGGTTTGTGGATGTTTTTGATTTATGAATAGAAATTTGTCAAATTGTTAGTTGTTGAACTTGATAATTTGCTATGCAAGTTCATATTTTATTTAATTTTAATATTTTAGTACGAATTAGGAATGAGTAGTAATTTTTAATAGATTTTTGGATAAATAAGTCATGAAAAGATATGTTAAAATACAAAAAATTATCTCACAAGATTCAGGTTCGAGGCAACGATAGCATAATTCTAGTAATGATGGTACTAAACAATCTTTTAAGAAAAATTGTGTTGAATTTAATCTAAGTACTCTCTCGGTATATCCTGAATTGAGACAAATTTTTTTTAATTATTATTATTATTTTAATTATTGCATATTCAGAAAAATTTTTGAATCCGTCACTATCTAGAGCTGTTCTAAGATATGAGAGCTGCATGACTCTTACACAAAAGACGACTACATCATTTAATGAGGTCTGCCACAAACATAACTATATTTTTCAGCTGTTATGTATACACTTGCAAAAAAAAAATTATTTCCTCAAAAAATATCTTCAATATAATCTCAAAGTTCGAAGCCTCCAAAAGTAGAATATCACAACATAGTGGACCATGGACTGCTTCTATCAATTGTCAACATAGTCGACTGCTTCTATCAAAAAAAAAAAAAAATCCAACGTGGACTGTGGATGCTTTGGATAAGTCTACAAAAGGGCCATTCTTCGTTAGAATATCGCACATAGACCAAGTCTAGTATTCTTGTTAGTCTGACTTGACAAACTTGTGTTAGCAGAAATTTCAGAGTACTTTCTCGGTAATATTTTCCGACCAAACAAATTCCCCGTGGACTTAGATATTTAGTATCTGATGAGTGGATAACAATTTTGTCGACATTGATAAAACAAAGAGGCTATGATACAGTTTCCTTCCGCTGCTGTGGCGATATGAGTTCGGCTTCTGCTGCAAATATTTCTCTTCCCCCAGTTGTTTCTCAGCTTTCATTTAGATGTATAGATTGAAGTTGAAGGTTCTTCATTTACTTGCTTGTAGAAGGTTGATATGGCAAATCTATTAAAAGTAAAATGTTGTGTCTGACATGATTCAAACTCTCTGATACTATTATAGCTAATTGTTCGAGCTAAAAGATTAAACAAATTAGTTGGGACAAAACAGACATCAAATCTTTATAATTTCTCCAACATGAAAATAAATCCAGCTTTAGTCATTGCTTTGGGATTATAGGTAACAAAATGGTTTCAAAAACCCAATTTGTTTATCCTGTTGTGTTGCTGGTACTGATCTCATGCCACATCTGGAAATACCCTAATGCTATAATGGACACAGTCCCACCAGGGTAACACCTCAATAACTCAGAAACTATCGTATCAGCTGGGAAAATGTTTGAACTAGGATTCTTTTGCCCCTATCAAATTTTCAATGGATTACTATATGTGGCAATATGGTACAAGAATATCTGGGAACAAACAGTTGTTTGGGGTAGCAAACTGAGATAATCGGGTCACTGCTTCTGCAGTTGTTAGTATTAGTGTTGATGGCATCCTGGTGATTAGGCAAGGTAAGATAAAAGTCAAGAATTTACTGTAAAAAAATTATAGATCAAAGATGAAAGTATCTCGCAAGCGATACAAGTGTCTCGTTTTTAAAAGGATTCACATATCTTCTCATTTTTAGAATTTTGAAACTAATTGTTAAATAATTCCGATAGCTAACTAAGTGGCAACCCTTACCAATTTATATAGGATATATACAAAAACCCGAAAGAAAAATATGTTTGGAATCCTTAAAGATCGCTTTATAGTTATAGCTACAAATTTATGTCATTTCATGACTAATTTCTTACTTGAAATTTTTAAACTAATATTATTATTTTCAATGAACCGAAAACTAAAAAATCTTGATTATGATCATTTTTTTTTTGTGTGCATCCATTTATTAAATTAGCTTGAAAGGAACAAGGGGTAACTCTTTATGCTACTACATCAAGAACTACTAGTTAGTATCTTGTTTCTCATTTCTCAGCAATTTGCGCTGATTTGGAGTTAAATTTTCATCCATGTATCAAGTTGGTGCTTCTGTCCTTGCTCAAGTCTACTTCAAGCTTAATACTTTTCCAACAAGTCAGGGTCATTTAAAACATTGAAATCCTTGAAATGATAGAAATTCTTCAAAGATGACAACTCAGGTCATTTTAAGCATTGAAAGCACAGAACTTGTTCAAATTCTGTTCTTGGGTTTCCTGATAACTTCTCACATATTAATTTTACAGCTTTCTTTTATGAAACATGGACTCATTCTGTTCGTTCCTTTGCAATACTTGAAACTTAGAGCACCAATTTAGCTAGGTGTTACTCAGACTGTCTTAGTGAAAGCACGTTAATAACTGTAATATTGAAACTATTAAATGAAGGAGACTTGCACCTAAGCAATTTATGTTAGAATAGAAAACTAAAAGAATAATGAAATCACTCTAGGGTGTGTATCAATATCACTGTCTTCAAAGTTTTATTTGTTCTTACCCGTAATTAATGAAAGGGTTACAATTGATAAATCTAGAAATACAATAAAATGCATTGATTGATTATGTTTTGTATTGATGAAACCAATACATTAAGCATTTATCAGTATATGGCAAAATTATCAAATTTTTATAAAATTTTCGGTAAAAAATTTGAAAATTATAGTGAAAATGAGAGATTGTTCAAATTATTTTTGTATATTTTTTAGAATAAGAGGAGACTCTTTTTGGAGAAACAAATAGCTCTTTTCCGCAAACATAATTGTCTGTTTTCAATCTGGCACAAGTGTCTGTTCTCATGGTTAACAATTACTTTAATTAAAAAATTAAGTTTAAATTAAGGCAATTTATTATATAATTAACTGCAACTGCACCTAACACATTTCAAGTGTCTTTATAATATATTTTAATTATATATTATTAATTCAATTAAACTACAAGAGCACCCGAACTTGAAACACTTAACCATGATCCAATTTACAATTAAGTCAATTTTAATCCAACTATTAAAATTGATACTCTTTTTTATTTAAAGAATTATTTCTTTTTATTTTTTTTCAATATAAATGTATTTATTAATGTTGAAAATATCCAATAAGATCATTGAAAAGGATAGAACAATAAAAACAAAAGACCAAGACTTCTAGCCGTGACAATGAGTTTGAAATTTAAGTAAAATTAAACAGTCAAATAAACATATGCTGCCACTTTTGTAGTCACGAAGAATTTTAAGGTGATCAGGATGTTCACGGGCTAAATTTCCATGACTTGGTCATGTCCATCTGTCCCACTGCATTAAAGATTGCATTGAGAAAATTCAACTGGGTAGATCTTCCAAGGTTCTTGCAAGATTTTCCACATCTGACATAAGACTTGTGCCAATAGAGAATACTTTTTATGCTTACAGATGCAGATTTTATAGCGTTAAAAGCTACAAGTCTTAGATTTTGTTGGCTACAATGGCTTAAGATTTCGAAATCTGGCCAACTGTAAGCAAGTTACAGCAATATTTGTCCTTATAATTCTTCTTGAGAGCCAGTCTTTCTGTATTTTGTTGCATTTCTTACCGTCCATGGTGAATGATACAGCCTGAAGAGAAAGTCGGAATCAATGGTTGTAACGGTTCTAGTATGCATTTACTTACTTTGCCTGCTCAGAGGTCCTACTGCAGAAAATACAATTACACCGGCTCATTCAATAAAAGATAGCAACGCAGACACTTTACTATCAGCAGACGAAGTCCTTGAACTTGGTTTCTTCAGTCCAGGTAATTCGACAGAACGATACCTAGGAATTTGCTACAAAGATATACCAATCAGAACAGTAGTATGGGTAGCCAACAGAGAAACTCCAATTTCTGATACATCAGGAATTTTAAGTATAACTGGCCAAGGAGTTCTTCAACTCACTAACAGCACAAACAGTTTATTTTGGTCATCCAATACGTCGAGACCTTCTCTGAACCCAGTTGCACAGCTCCAGGAATCAGGAAACCTTGTGGTCAGAGATGGTGAGAACATTTTATGGCAGAGTTTTAATCATCCATCGGATACCTTACTACCAGGAATGAAACTTGGAAAGAATTTCATCACAGGTAAAGAAACGTTTTTATCATCCTGGAAGAGTGCAGATGATCCAGCTCCAGGGGACTTTTCACTGCGGATAGATTCTCGTGGATATCCACAACTAGTTATAATGAAGGGACCTAAATTTCTGTATCGTGGCGGTTCATGGAATGGAATTCGGTTTACTGGACTTCCTGAGATGAAGAAAAATGATATATACAGCTTCGAATTCATATTCAATGAGACAGAAGTATACTACACATATGAGCTCTATAATAATTCAGTCGTTTCGAGGCTAGCTGTGAATCAGTCAGGTCTTTTGCAACGTTATGTGTGGGTTGATCGAACAAAAACTTGGAACGTTTACTTATCCTTGATGATGGATAACTGCGATATCTATGCTTCATGTGGTGCATATGGTAGCTGCAACATCCAAGGTGCTCCTGTATGTGAATGCTTGGAAGGATTTGTACCCAAGTCTCCAAGAAATTGGAGTTTATTAGATTGGGCTGATGGTTGTGTTCGAAGGACTGAACTGAATTGTAGTCAAGATGGATTTCGAAAGCTTAGAGGAATGAAATTACCTGACACTTCATCCTCTTGGTTTAATGGAAGCATGAGCCTCGCGGAGTGCAAGGAAATGTGTTTGAAAAACTGTTCGTGCATCGCCTATGCAAATTCTGATATCAAGGGAAGTGGAAGTGGCTGCTTGCGTTGGTTCAATGAACTGATGGATGTGAGAGAATTCAATGAAGGTGGACAGGAACTGTACATACGGCTGGCTGCTTCAGAACTAGGTACTATTTATTTATTTATTTATTATTTGTTTTTCCTTTCTTTCTGTTGGTTACGAAGGACGATTAAGCTCCTGTTATATAAAGTACTCTATGTGAAAATCATAGTGTTAATCTTTCGACATTTCTTTTCCCTTCATAAACATGGTCCTTATATTTGAAATTACACTTTATTTGGTACTTAATTTTGGCAATAACTTATGCAATATAATTGTATGTAACCATTTATTTTTGGATAAAATACGTCATCAACTTTTAATTATAATTTCACATGGATTCATTAGTTTTTGAAATGGACAGTCAGTTTGAAAAAAATATCTTCCGTTAAATACATAAGTCAAGTCGTTAGAACTATTAATATTCCCAGTAAATTGATGACGTAATAATATTAAAAAGATAATTTTACCTTTTATTACCTTCAAAAATTATCTTATATAAATTATAATTTTTATATTTTTTTCTTATTTTGTAAAATAAAAAATTCTCTACTCCCAAGAGGGGAGCACATCTGGTGGTCCAAGGGAGGGAGCATCAGCTCGGTGCTCCCCTTTAGTGGGACTGTCAGCCGGCGAATAGGAGCATCGCCGTCTGGTCACATTGTTTGAGAAAAAAAGAAAAGGGAGAAAAAAGAAAGAGTATTTTATTTCTTTCTTATTTTCTATTAACCGCATTTATACTTTTGGATCTCATTTTTTATTTTGAAAACTAATAGACTGACATGAAATTATCGTTAAAAGTTAAGGTAGTGAGAGTATTTTACCTTTTATTTTTTGTTTCTTCATGCAATAATAGAGGGAGGTTTCTGTTCAGCTAATAAAACCAGCACTGCAAGGAAATTTTAGCCATACTTGTGACTCTTGCTGTGACAAAGGAAAATATTTTGTTTTGCAATAATACGATGTAAACCAGAGATGGTGCCAGTCCTTTAATTAGATTTTCTTTAACTTTATGGCAACAAAATGGTTTATTTGTAACCTGTAGTAGTTGTCGTCAACTTGCTATTATTTTTGTTTTGAATAGCCATAACATATTTCACTGCCATGGCGCTGGATTTTCCAGATAAGATTGGGAAGCAGAGGCATACAGATGGGAAGAAAGTAAGGATCATAGAAATTTCGTCCATAGTCGTCATTGGAAGTCTGATAACAGCAGCACTATTTTTTATCTGGAAGAAGAAGCATCAAACCCTAGGTAATATAAACTGATGGTAGAATAGCATTTGCTAATTCCTTTTAAATATAGAAGTTGATCTTCTAGCAAAATAGTGACATTTAAACTTTAATTGACTGGAAAGAGTAACTGTGACTGATGCCTGATCGGTTTCATATCATTTCAGTGTCAACAGAAAGTGAAGAAAGGAAGGATGAAGATGCAAATAACGACATTGAATTACCAAAATATGATTTTGATACTATAGCAATAGCTACTGACAACTTTTCAAGCAAGAACAAGCTTGGAGAAGGTGGTTTTGGACCTGTATTCAAGGTAACATAAATATATGCCAATAGTAGATATAGTCCCACAGACGATGATCTATCCTTTTCTTATTGAATGATTTCTAGGGTACTTTGAGAGATGGACAAGATATAGCAGTGAAAAGACTCTCAGGAAACTCTGGCCAAGGACTGACAGAATTCAAGAATGAAGTTATCTTGATTGCAAGACTTCAGCACAGAAATCTTGTGAAGGTTCTTGGTTGCTGTATTCAAGGAGATGAGAGGCTGCTGATCTATGAGTACATGCCCAACAGAAGTTTGGATTACTTTATTTTTGGTATGACCTGTTCTATATCCAAGACATTCCTTTCCATGCGACCTTCCTTCTTGTTCCTTTCCTTTTCTTTTATTTCCCATAGAATTTTATTAACTTCAATATGAAATTGATAGACAGAAAAAGCAGCAGAATGCTAAATTGGCATATGCGCTTTCACATTATTTGTGGGATTGCTCGCGGGCTTCTTTATCTTCATCAAGACTCCAGACTGAGAATTATCCATAGAGATCTGAAAGCCAGCAATGTTTTACTAGATAATGCCATGAATCCCAAAATTTCAGATTTTGGTATGGCTAAAACGTTTGGAGGAGATCAAAGTGTGGCAAATACAAATAGAGTTGTTGGAACATAGTATGCTTACCTAAATCTGTCTATGATTTACTTCATTTGTATTCAAACTTTAACAGTTTACACTTTTCTGCAATGGTTTTTTGCAGTGGCTATATGTCACCTGAGTACGTTATTGATGGACTCTTTTCAGCGAAATCAGATGTCTTTAGCTTTGGTGTTTTATTACTGGAAATTTTGTGCGGGAAGAGAAATAGAGGATTTCATCACTCAGATCACTATCTTAACCTACTCGGACATGTAAGCATAAAGATAAGGATGTTCTCTTTTTGCATTATCTCTAAAGAACCATCATAATGCTCAAGTAGCTGACTAGTTTCCTTTCTCATTTGATGCTAAAAGGTGGTGTTATTGTTGCAAGGAGAGAAAGATTTTTCTAATGATTTTGGTACTGTTTTGGGTGGTCAAGGACTTGAATTGCTGGCAACTGAAATCTTCTTGGTATTTTACAGGCATGGAGATTGTGGATGAATGAGAGACAACTGGACCTAATCGATGAATTTTTGCTGAATAGTTGTGCTGTATCTGAAGTATTAAGATGCATCCATGTAGGACTGCTGTGTGTTCAACAACTACCAGAAGACAGGCCGAACATGGCTTCTGTGGTTCTAATGTTGGGGAGTGATAATTCATTGCCTCAGCCAAAGCAACCTGGTTTCTACACAGAAAGGAATCCTCTTGGGATAGAATCTTCATCATATTCAGTAAATGAAATTACCTCTACATTTGTAGAGGCACGATAGATAGAATTAGTTTTGAGAGACTTTTCTCATGAAATGCAAAGCTACGAGAGAAAGTCCTGAAATTTGCTTTCTCACTCTAGTAATCTTTCGTCACATTCACAAACCTACTGTACTGATCTTGATATGTCTTATGGACTTGTGATCATGAGCATGGTTTCCATGATACATATATAACCAATCAGATGGAAGAACTCTGTGAATTATTGCCCTGGTACAAACATACCCTTCACAAGTTTGCCTTCAAATGATTTCATGCATAATTTTATCATATTAAATTGCAGAAATGTAGATAAGTTATGCTGGAAAAAGCTAAAGATACAGATGAATGAGTCAAATATATGTTTTAATTGAAGGTGCAATGTAGCAAGACATATTTTTACATCTCATTGGCTTTTTAACGTGAACTCCAATAGTCATCACTTAGAATTTGAAAGGTTAAAAAACCTAAAAGTCATAATCAAAGAGTACTAAAATAAATAAAAGTGATATGACTGATAACTCTATAATATAAAGTTATTTAGATTTAATTTTTATGGTAATTTAGCTTAGTTCTTATAGTAATGCATAAAAATTAGTACGTTTTATTTAAATAAATTTAAATCAGTTAAATTAGGTGAGTCAATTTAATCTTAGTTAATTTTATACTTAATTTAGTGTTATTGTGATTAAAATAGGTTGTTATTGATTTATTGTGCTTTTGTAGGTGTTTAATAAGAATTTTAATGAAGGAAGAATTTTAATGAAAGAAAGAGAGCAATTTAAAGGTGCAAACTTTTATTGCATATATTTCGGCATTTTTATCAT
Source organism: Theobroma grandiflorum (assembly GCA_036013995.1). NCBI lineage: Eukaryota > Viridiplantae > Streptophyta > Magnoliopsida > Malvales > Malvaceae > Theobroma > Theobroma grandiflorum. The sequence continues at coordinate 31,757,805 of CP142133.1, forward strand.
AACTTTCTCTACAGAACTTCAAATGAGATGATTCTTAAACCATTGGAAAGCTAAGAGAAAAAGTTACAATTTTCATACAACCACTTCACCTAGTTCGGTCAGAAAAGTGGTTAAATATCTTGTTGAAGTTGAAGCATTGCAATAGTCTTAGAGCAATTATGATTTTTGATAGTTAATTGGTTAAGGTTGTGGCTCACGTAATTTGATGAGGAAATTCTAGTTGGAATTGAATTCTTTCTTCACCTAACTTGACTTAACTTCAAAGTCCTATAAAAACAATCTTTCGAAGGACTTTTAAAGAAAAACGAAACACTAAATTGAAAGTTAAGAATTAAGCCACAAAGTCATTGAAGCTGAAAAGAATTTGAAGGATTCAAGGAGATTTGGAGATCAAGATTGCAATTCTTGGGTTTTTCTATCTTTTTGTTATTCTCTTATTTTCTTGGTTTTGTTTTTAATGATTAAACTTTATTTGATGATGATGTATGACTTGATGAGGAACTAAATTGTTTATCAAAGATTATGATTGAACTCAATACGTAGTTTGATTCATTTATCTCTATTTTAGCCATGTTTGATGGATTTTAGTTGTTTATTATATTTTATTATTAATACTTCTAGTTGATTGGCCACCAATTAGATTGAATTGGAAATCTAGGTTAAATCTTGACGAAGGAGATTTGGGTAGACCTTGAATAGAATAACGTATGATTGAACGCACTTAATTGATTAGGTGATTTGATTTGCATATATGGTAGATATATACCTATAAGTCATACGTAGCCAAGATTAAGGCACAAACTTAATGAATCTTTCTTCAATTTAATTTGCATAGATATATAGTAAGCTAATTATGAGATATATTTTTATAAGAAGCTCGACAGAGACTTATAAATAATTTAAAACTTTAGGTTAATAACTTAATCTGTTAAACTGAGTTAAGAGAGAAAGACAACAATCAGATGAAGTATTGAGGGACATCATAATCTTAGGTCTGGTAATCACTGAGATTTAATAAAATAAATTTGCTAATAGATTTTAGATTAATTTTATTTTTAATTTATTAGTTTTAATTATAATTTTAATTGTTTGGATGAGATTAAGGTGTGTCAATTTTAGTCAAACAATTCTCTATGGGAATAATACTCTACTCATCATTATATTATCTTTTCGATACGTATACTTGCATAAGTAGAAAATTGAACAACAATGACCATGTGACAATGGATGTGGAATGGATCATGTGGTCACATCATCAAGCTTGAACTTTGAAACCACGTAACCATCATGCATATTCCATTGGATGAAATAATTCTATCCCACATTTCATGAGCTATGACATGCTTAAGTAAATTAAATTGCTTACCAATGAAAACAGGCTATAATTTCTAATGGTTTGGTTGGTGCATAAACAAGCCTTGTGCATATCTATACTAAAATTGTTGAAGATGGAAGCTTGTTGTAGCCATGGCGTGAACATCTTGCAGTCTTGGCATGTAGCTTCCAGCAGTTTTGGCGTGCAGCTTGTTGGAGTCATGATGTGTAGTTTGTTATAGTCTCAACAAGTAACTCCTCTCTTGTGTTTCTCCCCCGACATGTAACTTCATTATGTATAACTCTTCTCTTGAGTTTTTGCCTTCAACATGCACCACATGTGTTTCCTTTTATTTTGCTAGTTTATTCCTTTTGTTTAGTAGTTGGTTTGCCTGCTTTATTGTAATGGCCACGCAACCTATTTTCTTTTGTTTGCAAATATACCAAACAGATGTGTAGGGTCTACTAGTTTATTTCCTTTGTATTTGTGTTGGTATTTAAACCCAATTGATTGTCATTATGCTTGTGTGAGAGAAAAATATTCTTTTCCTTGTTCACTTGTTTTCCTCTTCCATTTACTTTCATCTGTTCACTATTTTTGAATCTTTATAAAGTTCTAGTTTCTTTTAAAAATTCAACAGAGTATTAGAGCTTTGAAATTGTCTTAAAGGACTATAGGGGAAAGTTTTTTTGAGTAATTGTTATTTCTTATTTTTGCTGGTTTTAAGCTCTTTGGTTTAATTTCTGTTCTAATGGCTTTTTTAAAATTGAGTGTTACTGCTCTTCTCATTTTTTCAGGGTAAAATCATCAAAATTGGGTGATTAAAATGGAGGCTTATTTGAGGGCCTATGACTTGTAGGAGATAGTTGAAGCTAGTGGTGATCCCTTTATTTTGAGAGTTTGCCAATTCGACTATTGCTCAGTTGAAACAACATAACAAAGAGGTGGCAAAAAAGTACAAAGCTTTGTTAGTTCTTCATTTTGCAATTTTAGATTTTATATTTACAAGATTCATGAGTTGCAAATCACCTAAGGAAATGTGCGATAAGATAAAATTAGAATTTTTTGGGAATGATAAGATTAGACAACTGCAGGCTTTAAACCTCTAGAGAAAGTTTAAGATCCTAAAAATGCGTGATGATGAAATGGTTCAAGATTACTCAGACAAGGTTCACAAGATTGTGAATCGTTTAAGGCTACTAGGTGAAGACTTATCTGAAAAAAAGAATAGTAAACAAGATCTTAATGAGTCTTCCAAAGAAATATGAATCCAAAATGTCATCTTTGGAAGATTCTAAAGACTTGGGTTTGTTTCAGTGAATGAGTTTATGAATGCTTTACAGGCTCAGGAACAAAAAAGAGCAATGAGGCAAGAGAGTTCTGTTGAGGGTGCCTTGATGGCAAAAATACAGATAAATGACATAGTAGTGGGAACAATAAGAAGTCTAGTAGTGAAAAAAAGGATAAGGGAAAATAAACTATTGAGAAGAAGCAAGGAAATCAAAAAAGAACTTTTCCACCTCGCTCATATTGCAAGAAGACTAATCATACTAAGGAATTCCATTGGTATAGGCCAAATGTAAATTGTAGAGCTTGTAACCAGCAAGGTCATATGGAAAAGATCTGCAAAAACAAAGGAAAAATGTGGAAGAGAAAGTTGCTATGGCAAAAGAGCATCATTAAGTCGATGAAAAGGTTTTTTTATGGTAAAGAGTGCAAACAAACTAGTGGAAATGAAATATGGCTTCTTGATAGTGGTTGCTCAAACCACCTTATTGGATGCAAAGAAAACTTCATAAATCTAGATTCTAGTTCAAAACAAAAATAGAGATTGGAAATGGAGATTTTTTTCTAATCTTTGGAGTAAGAACTATTGATGTCTTAACTCCTACAAGTATGAAGTTAATTTATCACGTTTACTTTGCTCCAGATGTTAGCCAAAACCTTTTGAGTGTAGGTTAATTGGTTGATGACAATTATATGCTTGTCTTTAAGGTAAATCCTGCACTGTTATAGACCCAAATGTAATGAATTATTTACAGTGAGTATAAGGAATAGATGTTTTCTTTTGAGCTGGATAAAGGTTGGGCATGCAGCTTATAAGTGTGTTTCAGTTAAAAGTGATCTTTGGCATATGAGGTATGTTCATGTAAATTAAACTTCTCTGAAACAGATGGCTTTGCACCACTTTTTTTATGGTCTCTCTAAAATTACTAGTCCTAAGAAAATCTAAAGTACCTGTCAATTTGGGAAACGAAGTAAAGTTACATTCCCTAAAATTAGGACTTGGAAAGTAACTACAAAGCTTGAGTTAGTGCATACAGATATAGGAGGCCCTATGAAGACTTTGTCCTTGAATGGAAATAAATTCTATATAATGTTTATTGATTATTTGACTAAGTTTAGCTAGATTTATTTCTAAAAATGAAATCTAAAGCTTTAAATGTCTTTTCCAAGCTTAAAGCTTTGGTTGAAAACCAAATTAGCTTAACTATTAAAAAGGTTAGAAGTGATAATGGCATTGAGTACACTGCCACAAAGATTGAAAAATACCTTAGCAAGTTTAAGATTGTGCATCAACTTATTGTGACTTATAGCCTTCAGCAAAAATGGAATTTTAGAGAGGAAGAATAAATCAGTGATGGAAATGGCTCGATATTTACTGTTTGAAATGAGTCTACCAAAGATTTTATGGGTAGAAGTTGCTAATACTGCCAACTATCTACTAAACCTAGCACAAACCAAAGCTTTTCCAAACAAAACCCCATATGAAGCATGGTTTAATATCAAACCTTCAATAAATCATCTCAGGGTGTTTGGGTGCATTTGTTATGCCAAAATTCTTGAAGCAAAGAAAAGCAAACTTGACGAGAAGTTCCCTATAGCAATTCATCTTGGGTACAATGAAGTGTCCAAGAAATACAAACTACTTGATGTAAAGACCAGGAAGGTTTTTGTTAGAAAAAATGTCAGGTTAGATGAAACAGCCAAGCGGAATTAGGAAACAAGCAAAATTGAAAGCAGTTGTGATAAAGGTATTGTTATTGGTACTTTGGCAGATTATGAGTCAGAATATAAGTCTGATTAGAATGTGGATAAAGCTCCTACCAGAGGAATTAGATCTTTACAAGATATTTATGAGAGATGTCACTTTGTAATCACTAAACCAAGTTGTTCTTTTAAAATTGCTTTAGATTAGCATTGGCAGTAAGCAATGTAGACTGAAATGATGATGATTAAGAAGAACAAAACCTATTATTTGGTTGACAAACCTGAAAATCAAAAAATCATAAGAGTTAAGTGGGCCTATAGAACTAAACTTAACTTTGATGGTACTATTAATAAATTCAAGGCCAGACTTGTTGTAAAGGGGTTTTCACAAGTATATGGGGTTGATTATCTTGAAACTTTTGCCCTTGGGGTAAGACACGACAGTATCGGACTTTTAATAGCTCTTTGTAGTAAAGGAAAGGTGGTTGACCTGGCATTTAGACGTAAAATCAGCTTTTCTGAATGGAACTATTGGTGAAGACATATATGTAGAACAACTAGAAAGCTTTCTTGAACTAGGGATGGAAGACAAGGTTTGCATATTCACTAAAGCACTATATGGACTTAAACAAGCCCTATAGGCTAGATATGAAAGAATGGACAGCTGCTTGTAGAGCCAAGGGTTCACAAGAAGTGTCAGTGAGTATACACTATATGTGAAAAGTGTAGGTAACTGTATTCAGCTGATTATATCTCTTTATGTGGATGACATACTTATCACGGGACTTAGTGGTGATTTTGTGGATTGATTTAAAACAAAAATGCAAACTAAATTTGAAATGGGTGATTTAGGGAAAATGTCTTATTTTCTTGGTATGTAAATTCACCAAGGTTCTGATTTTATTTGTTACATCAAAAAAAGTATGCTTTTGATTTGTTGAAGAAATTTAGAGTGGAGAGTTGCAATGCAATAGCAACTCCTTTAGCCTATGGCAATAAGTTGAGTAGGGATGATGGAGGTGTCGAGACTAATGAAACTTTTTATAGAGGTTAATAGGGAGTTTTCTATATCCCTCTGCTATAAGGCCTAATATCATGTATGCCACTAGCTTATTCTCTAGATTCATGCACAAACCTTCAAAGATTCACTTAGCTACTACTAAAAGGAAACTCAAGTATGTTAAAGGGATCTTGAGCTATGGACTGAAGTTTTGTAAAGCTCAAAAATAGGAGCTTCAAGGCTATTATGATAATGATTGGGGTGGACGTTTGGAGGACTTTAAGAGTACTAGTGGGCACTGTTTTTCTTTTGGAAGTGTCATTTTTCTTGGAACTCTAAGAAGTAGAAAATTATAGCTCAATCATCTACAAAAGCAGAATATGTTACTACTTTTTCAGCTGTAAACTAGGCAATTTGGTTGAGAAAGATTCTTCAAGATCTGAAGTTTAACTGTGATGAACCTATTACACTTTAGATTGACAACAAGTTTGTCATTGCTATGGTGAAAAATCCAGTAGATCATGAGAGGACTAAGCACATCAGAATTAAATATCATGCTATTAGGGAGGTAGTTAAAAATGGTGAGATATTTGTTATCTATTGAGAATAGATGAACAGCTACTAGAAATTTTCACCAAAGGGCTTGATAAAGACAAATTTGAAAATCTTAGAGCTAAATTGAGACTTTGCAATTCGAGCTTCCAGAAGGTGCGTTGAAGATGGAACCTTGTTGCAACCATGGCATGTAACATCTTGTAGTCTTGACATGTAGCTTGTTGGAGTCATGGTGTGTAGTTTGTTACAATCTTAGCATGTAACTCTTCTCTAAGGGTGGAGCTAGAGTATTTTTAAAGGAGGGACCAAACAGAAAAAGATATTAAATAGTTAAAGAGAATTTTATATGTAATTTAATTATCACTGATCTAAAAGATTAAATAAAATTCAAAAGACATTAGATATATAAAAAAAAATGCACATTAACAGTAATGATGGTGTCATTTATATGTATATAACTGAATGAAACTATAAAAGAAGTCTATCTCACTTTTTGCATGCAAGAGTGGAAGAGAAAACAATTTTTCAAACTCAAATGAATTGTCTCTTTATTTTGTGTGTTCTAACTCTCTTCTTATTTTCTATTTGCCTCTTAAATTGCTAATTAACATATTGAGTTATTAAGTTAAACTATTGAGATATAATATGTTATAATAGGCTATTAGGTTGGACTATTAAAATATAATATGTTATGATAGACTTAGATTTATATTAAAACTTAATGAGTTTGGATTAGTATGCTCATTTTATTTTTTTTTAAAATTTGATAGGCTTAACATATTAGTTTAAAATTTATTTATTGGGCTTAAATAGCAATATGCTAACCATAATGACTCTAATTTTATCAAACAATTTGAATAAGAAAACTAATTATTAAATAAAAAATTATTTTGAGAGCCATTAAAAATATATATAATAAATAAAGTTGTATTGAAAGAAATACAATTATTTCATTTTATTAATTTGTATGTATATCCGTGTTACTTAAAGTTTGCAACATACATGTTAGAATGAATTAGTTATTTTTAATAAAAAATAATATATTTATGAAATTCTAAGGAACAGTGCAATACGGCAATAGTGCAATTTATATTTGAGAATTACATTATAATTTATTTATTTTTAGAGATTAAAATCATAAAAAATAAATCTACATAAAAAAAGAATATGAAAAATAGAAGATAAAATCTATAAATGACATAATAAAAAAAAGAATATAATTGATGGTTTATAGAAATTTGTGAAAAAAAATCTATAAAGATTTGGAACATATGAGTAAATAGAATAAAAATAAATAAGTAATAAATAATAATAATATAAACTAAAAAACTTTAAAATTGAGTCAAACATATAAAATGTTTTTATTGTTCTCCATTTGTATTAATTATTAAATAAAAAATCATTTTGGAAAAAATTTATATAATACATAATAAAATTTTAAAATTTTGGAAGGAGCCGTGTTCCCCGTCCCCCATCCCATAAGGAGGCTTCGCCCCTGCTCCTCTCTTGTGTTTCTCCCTCAACGTGTAACTTCATGGTGTGTAACTCTCCTCTTGAGTTTCTGCCTTCAGTGTGTAACACATGTGTTTCTTTTTATTTTGCTATTTTATTCCTTTTGTTTAGCAGGTCGTTTCCCTCATTTATTGTAATGGCCACGCGGCCTATTTTCTTTTGTTTGCAAATACACCAGACAGGTGTGTAGGGTTCACTAGCTTGTTTCCTTTGTATTTGTGTTGGTTATGCTTGTGTGAGAGAAAAATATTCCTTTCCTTAGTCACTGTGTTTTCCACTTCCATTTATTTTCATCCTCATAAAGTGTTGGTTTCTGTTAAAAATTCAACAAAAATCAAGATTCAACACTTTAATCCTGAATAGAATAGCCAATGAGACTAGTTTTTTGTTTTTTTTTACCCTGTTTTAGAGGTCAAGATAGGTTGCTGGCCATCAGAGTCATTCTTTCGTAAAATTTGAGTTTAACATTTGTTGTTTGACTATCTGCTGAACTGCTTTTCAACTTTGTCATAGTTGTTTATGATCTCCATCCTTGAGATTGAGACATCATTAACATCCTGAGCAAAAATGGAAAATCAAAGATCTTATATAGTTCCACCTAAGTGATGCAAAGAATTGTTAAATATTATCAAGTCCTTGTTAAACGCGTTCAGGCATATTGAAAAGTCATGATTCTTTTTTCATTTTTGTTTGCAGTATCTTCTCAGGAAATTTTATTATGCTGATAGGAAAATTGTGCTTAAAGGTTTGAAAATTGTTCTGTTCTGTCATACAGCTGGTTTCAAAATTCTTTTCTGTTCTCCCAGCTTATTGTTGCTTGAGAAGTTATTTGTTGCATTAGCTGCTCCACGGACAAATAAAACTTTGCATGTATGACAGAACAGAAAAAATTTTAATCAAATGGAAGCCAGCTGCATCTGCTTCAGTCAAACCCGGCAGATAGTTCTTTGAAACCTTGATTCATTGTGTAATATCAACAATTTTGAACTTTCTATTACCATCTGACAGAGACATGCACTAGAAATTGTACCTGTCCTAGGAAGCTGTAGACACAACAAGCTCTTCTTCTGCAATTTCCTATTCCATTATTTGGGAAACAAAATTATGGTTATTGAGAGTTCATTTCAATTTTGTTTCAGCACCCAGAAAGCACAACTCATCTATCTCTAAATGCTGGTGGATGGTGCCAGCAGCAAACTTTGAAAGGCAACAAAAGATGCAAGCCTAACAAGCTTTCCTTCTAATAATAAAAAAACATAAATAACAGACATGGGATATAGGTAATTCTTGGAAATCTCAAAGATGTATTCCCCCTTTCCAAAAATTTGGATAGAACTCTGTAGTTTTAACTCAACTTGGTAAGGGTGCCCTCTGCCTCTGACATTAGTAACTTAAGTACAAGATTGCCAAGCAGCCAGAAACATAAAAATTACAGTCAAAGCAGCAACTTTTTCTATGTTATTTCTGTTTTCACATTCCCTTTGTCAATCTTTTCTGTTTGTCCATGGTCCACAACGGTAGGCTTAGAAACTTCCAGTTGAGTAACGTAAGTGAACTTTGTTATTGTCAACTCAATGAGTCTCTTGGATTCAAGGAAACATAGAAAACCATGGGTGATACTCTGATAGGCCTTCATTTGTCGAAATATGCAAAAAATTCTCATATTAGGAATTCATATTCACAACCAGGGATGCATTTCTGTTTTATTATCAATTGTCAGGTCAATACTTCAACTGTATATCCTCTAAAATTATGTTCTTATTACTGAGGACTGCTGATGGCGATTTAAAAAACATGACAAACGTGGGATAGGATCTACAAGAAACTAGAGCTCGTTTTAGTTTGCTAAAACTCCTCCTTGCATCAATTATTACTGTCTTTGAATAGACAAAATCCATTATTAGCAAACTAATGCAAGGTTTCTTAATGGAGCTTGTTCTCTGTTTGCTGCTTTTCTTTATTACAAGAACTTCTGCACTAAACACTATTGCACCAGGCCAATCCATAAAAGATGGTGAAACTCTGGTGTCAGCTGGTGGAAGCTTTGAACTGGGATTTTTCAGTCCCGGGAATTCCAAGAGTCGATATCTAGGAATTTGGTACAAGAAGGTATCAAATGGGACTGTTGTATGGGTAGCGAACAGGGAAGCTTCTATTTCTGATACCTCTGGCGTTCTAAGTATCAGTGACAGGGGAATTCTCGCAATTCTGAATAGCACCAATAGCGCTGTTTGGTCTTCCAATACATCACGAAATGCAAAGGACCCAGTTGCACAACTCCTGGAGTCGGGAAATTTTGTGGTGAAAGAGAGAAATGATAATGATCCAGAGAACCTTCTTTGGCGGAGTTTTGATTATCCTTGTGATACCTTTCTACCTGGAATGAAGATTGGAAAAGACTTTGTCACTGGTTTTGATAGGTATATATCATCCTGGAGAAGCACAGAAGATCCCGCTCCAGGCCAATATAGTATCAGGATAGATCCTCGGGGGTTGCCACAGTTTGTTCTTAAGAAGGGACCTGAAATATTGTTTAGAGCAGGATCATGGAATGGTGTTTACTTTACAGGAAAACCAGTGCTTAAAGCTAATCCAGTATATTCATATGAGTTCGTCTTGAATAAGAATGGGGTCTACTACAAATATGAGATGCAAAACAGTTCCATCTTTTCAAGGTACTTATTGAATCCATCAGGTCTAATACAACGCTCCATATGGAATGAGAGAAAAAATGACTGGGAGGTTTTCTCAACAGCACAAGCAGATCAGTGTTCAATCTATGCCTTTTGTGGAGCATATGCTACTTGCAGCACCAACAAGTCTCCTCCATGTACATGCTTGGAAGGGTTTGTACGGAGTTCAGCATCCTCCACAGATTTCCACTCTGTAGATTGGTCAGATGGATGTATTCGAAGGACACCATTGACGTGTGATGATGGAGATAGCTTTCTCAAGCAGACTGGATTAAAAATACCAGATACATCGATATCTTGGGCAGACATGAACATGAATCTCAAGGAATGTGAGAATTTGTGTTTGAAAAATTGCTCTTGCACAGCTTATGCAAATTTAGATATCAGAGAGGAAGGCCATGGCTGCTTGCAGTGGTTTGGAGACCTAATTGACATCTCAGACTTCACGGCGGGTGGACAAGACATTTATATCAGGCTGGCCACTTCAGATCTAGGTAATATTCCTTCTGTCTTTTACATTTAGACTGATCAATGAAATTGGACATGTGATGCTGCTGATGCATGAAAAAGATTTACATTTTCAGCACCAATTGATTTAGGAGATGTGCTCAAACTCAGAACTTTTTCTATCATGCTTCAAAATTTTCAGATCACATTCAACGCAAAGGAAAGTTGAAGGAAAGGCATAAAGCAGGAATTATAATCATCTCTGTCATTATAGCCACAGGAATGATGATAGTCGCATTTTTGTTGTATGTCCGGAAGAAGAAGCTTAGAAAAGCAGGTAAACGAATTCAGTTACCAATGAAAAGCACTATCAAATAACAAATATACCTATCAACAATTTAATTTTTTTCTTGGAAATGAAAATAAAGCAAATTTGACTGTGAAAAATGAAATTGGAATGTCAGACTATATTAGCCATTTTGTTTACACTTGAAATTTCTCAGTATTACAATCAGTTGTCAATCCATCTTATACTAGTTCAATGATAATCAGGTGAACAGGAAAAGGAAGAACTAGAGTTGCCTGTATTTGATTTCGCGACAATAGCTAAGGCAACAAATAACTTCTCAAGCAACAACCAGCTGGGACAAGGTGGATTTGGTCCTGTCTACAAGGTAAATAAGCAATACCCTATAAGTTGTCTTTCACTCACTATTCCTTGACATTTTTACACATTATAAATTTTAAGGGTACATTGATAGAGGGGTCAGAAATAGCAATAAAGAGACTTTCAAAGAATTCAGGACAAGGACTGGAAGAGTTCAGAAATGAAGTAACATTGATTGCCAAACTTCAGCACCGCAATCTTGTAAAGCTCTTTGGTTGTTGCATCAGGAGAGATGAAAGGCTGTTAATCTATGAGTACATGCCTAACAAAAGTTTGGACTACTTTATTTTCAGTTTGAACCTACTATCTCAGAACTTCATTTTATGCCAGTCTTGCATTTCCCATTTTTGCTATTTCTTTTTGTTGCTTTTCTGATGTTCTGCCTGAGTTCTTAGCTTATAGACAGAGCAATTGTTGGTTGCAGATCCAACAAGAAGCAAATTTCTGGACTGGCATAGCCGCATGCATATTGTCGATGGAATTGCTAGAGGGCTTCTTTATCTCCACCATGACTCTAGATTGAGGATTATCCATAGAGATCTCAAAGCAAGCAATATCTTGCTAGATAATAGTATGAACCCAAAGATTTCAGATTTCGGTTTGGCTAGGAAGTTTGGAAGTGATCAGACTGAGGCCAATACTAAAAGAGTGGTCGGAACATAGTATGTTTAGCAAGACTTGTCTGGTACTTTTGTCGCATGTTACTTTTAAAGTTCTAATTTAACATTATTTTTTGCAGCGGTTATATGTCAACTGAGTATGCCTTTGATGGGCTTTTCTCAATGAAATCTGACGTCTTTAGCTTTGGAGTTTTGGTTCTGGAGATAGTAGCTGGAAAGAGAAACAGAGGATTTTCCCACCCGGAACATGACCATAATCTTCTTGGACATGTAAGACTAAGCTATAACAGTTCATTTTTCTGTTCCAAAAAATAATATCAGTTCTGGTTTCAACTTTTCAGGCATGGAGATTGTGGATGGAAGAGAGGCCATTAGAACTAATTGACAATGCATTAGGTAACTCTTATATTGTGGCTGAAGTTTTAAGATGCATCAATATAGCTCTATTATGTGTGCAGCGACACCCTGAAGACAGACCTAACATGTCAATGGTGCTGCTGATGTTGTCCGGCGAGACTATATTGCCTGAACCGAAGCAGCCTGGCTTTTTCATTGAAAGAAATCTGCCACTGGCTTATTCTAAATCAGTCAAGCATGAACCACTCTCGGTATATGGATCTACTATAACGGTGTTAGAACCACGTTAGCAGCTCCTTATACCATAAAAACTCTTAAGAGTTTTCCAAGGAGTGTATGTTAAACATTCATACATTTCAAAATTAATGACAATAGTTTTTTCTTTTGACTTTTCTCATTTCTGTCCTTCCATGTTAGCTGTCTCCTTTTGCCATGAGTAAAGTTCTTTGAGTAAACATATCATAGTCTAGAGCAAGGGGAGTTCTTGTTGTGACAGGTTAGCTCACTGGTTTATGGTGGGTTCTAGCATCTGCATCGTTTACTATAATGCAAGTTCCTCCTGACTGGTATGTTATTATACTTTGTAGATGAACACCTTTGGGTTTGACACCTAGCTATTCCTTGAGGTTGTTAGTTATTTGGCATTTTATATTGTACCACTTTCTTTTTTTTTTTTTGAAAGTTAACTTTGATTCATAGCAAAAAGAACTCTTTTACATACAAAAGGACTGTATTCAACTGAGATATAGCAGTCAGAATACTGTCAATTAACTGGCTTGCAAAAACACAGCCGAGTCAATACCCTGTGAACTATACATCCCCTGCAACAAAAACTTCCTAATCCTGGAGGCCATGTTAACAGAGGGAACAAACATTACACATCTAAAAAACCAGACCAGATGTCTAGCATAGCGTCTCTCAAAGTGCAGAACAAGTAAGAAGAGCAAGCATAGCTTCCTGGGCTGTTTCCCCCTCTTACATTTCAGTGTACTCTTCGCCGGTTCCAGTTGACAACAGGACGAGGTCAAAACTCCCTCTGGCATTAGAGAACACAGACAACGTAAAATAGATTATCCCCCGAGGAAGCAGCGTCATAGAACCAGACCCTCAAAGCACAGGAAGGAATCCGCCATGAGGGTGTCTCCCCCATACACACTTTCATAACCACACAATCAAGGATAAACACATAACAAGTCATTTATTCTATTTACCTCCATTTTAGCATAATAATCTGCCCTTTCGTTACCTGATCTTGGAATATGCCTTATCTGCCTTCTGTTGAAGGTTTGATAAAATCTGGAAATATAAAAGACATGGACGAAAAGCAGAGAGAGTAATCAATGGAGAGGAAAGAGAAGATTTTGGGTCAGCACAAAACCGATGTGCACAGCCGCACTTCATTTACTCGGTAACCAACTGTACATACATGATTGAAGAAAGAGAAACAAGGTAAAAATGAACCAGCTGGCTAAACATCCACCTGGCATTTCAACTTTCCAGGTTCTATGGGAATGATGAGATATTTCCTTACACCAGACATTCTCTCAGCTACCCAAACGGTGTAGTTTGGAGGAAATACAAAGAAATGAGACCGGAATCCTAACATTTGGGAAAAGTAAATAACCACAATAAACAGACAAAGGTAAAAGTAAAAAGTCAAACAAATTAAAACACCCAACGACATAAGTAAAGAAATAAAACGGCAGCTAAAGTGTTCTTCCGTTTGAACTTCCCGCGTTTCTTCACCTCAGCTACTGTAAAATACAGCACCAGATTTCAACACCATCCACCAACCTTTTCTTGTATCACTTAGACCAAGATAATAGGAAACTTATGCAGTTCATGGAAGTAATGAGCTAAGAAATGTGTTAAGGCACTTCTCAAACTGCTGTAAGAACACAAGTTTACACCATGAACGCTTCAAAGTTCATTTAATAGGTTGGAAAAAGTTTCTTGAATTTATTGAAAAAAAAAAATTAGCACAGGCTTGTACAATGTTGATTTGGTCCTCAGTTATTCCGCCTTGGGATTGAGCAATACTATTCCACCTTGGGTATCATTAACTAGGAACCTAGCAGGACACCAAGTGGGGGCAAAGATTTTCTATCCAATTAACTGGAGGAAATGACCAAAAAGCTGCATCAATTAAATTATACATAATTTTCATCATATGGAACCCAGCTGGATCTGCTAAGTAAATGGAAAAAACAAAAAGTTGCAATACACAGGACCTTATGTCACGACCCGAAACTCCCCTCGGGTCCATGACAATCGTCGCGATGTCCCGATAGGTACTCATTACCCGGAATACCGATCGGAACCCCGCAAAGCTTACGTATCAATTTTCTTACTTTCCCTGTGAGTAACCGTTGCCAAACATCACATTTTAAAACTTTATTTATCATTTCCTGCTCAAAAACAATCAGAAGAAAATTTTTGCCTTATAGGGGCATTTTGGTCAATTTCACCAAAAATTTCAAATTCAATTAAAAATGCCATATGTGAGTAAGAAATACCTATTTTATAATCAAATACAAATTTAGAAGTTCACATCATTCATAAAACGTGAAAATTTTAACTATTTGAATAAAATAATGATATTCAATAAAATATTCTATTATCTATAAAATAATATTTATAAAAATATCCGTAAATAATCTTTTTCAACGTAAAAGTAAAATAAATTCGTTCGTACATTGATATAAATAATCAGAATATAAAATCTCATTTACAGTGACACGTGAGGCCCAAATAATAAAATACTTAAAATAATGAACTTGCTGTTTCTGGTGTAGTGAAGCCTACAGTAATCCCTGCCGGTATCGGCTATCTACGAGGTACCTTGAGCCTGAAAGGGTTGAGAGGGAGGTTGGTGAGATTTTACAATCCCAGTGAGTAAACAAATATTACCATAAATATCTAAAGGCGAGTAAATAGAGACAATAAAAAAAACAGTCATAATAAAATATTTCATAAGGTTCTAAATTCATTTCATATTCTATAAAATAATTTTAATTCATCAAAACATTTATTGAGGCTTATGATTTTCGTAAAAATATCATTTGGCTCATGCCAAAACCATTACTCTCGAATACTTGATCAGAGTATCCTACTGAGTCTGCCAAGGCTGTCGAATATATTTTTATTTAATTAAAAACACAGCCGTTCCTTGGCGTTGGCTGAGTCGCGCCTTCACGTGGGGGTTCGACATGAAGTGGGCTCTATCACTACTCCGGGAGTTACCCTCCTTGCCTCTACAACCGGAGTAAATATATCACCGGGTTTATCGTGCCCCTCTAATAGGTTGGTCCACGGAAACCCGCCACTGTAGTGACTAAACCCCACCATATCAATAAAAAAAAAAAATTCAGTCGCATGACATGACTAACATTTTACTATACAGCTTTTAAAGCTACACATACAATTCATATAATAGCAACAAAATTTTTAAATTCAGTCATTCATGCTTAAATTATCATAAGCCAATCAAGTGAAAATACAATTTATAACACAATTAACACGGGTCTCCAATTACTCATATTTAAGCAAAATTTTGAATTTCAAAACAATTTACAAAATATTTTCATTTTTCATAATATTCGTAAAATAGCATTTAAAATAAACTTTAGATAATTTAAGATAATGATAAGTTTACTCACCTTATGATAGCGAGATTTTTCATCGCTATAGACTCTTAGCTAAATCCTATTTTCCCTTTTCTACCGATCAATTACTATTTCCTTGGCCTGCCACCACAATATGTCACCGTATTTATTCCTCCCATATCAATAAATTGAGATCACTAATATTCATGTGTATATAAATATATCTAGCTTACTTTATTTTATTTTAATTTATCCTTAGCTCTTATTAAATCTTTACTATTTTATTAAATACATACTATGTATTATTATACACTTGTAGACTTTTCTAATTTATATTAACTCTAATTCTATTTAATTATTCCTACTTTAATATTATTATATTTTATTCCATTTTGTCTTCTTTTACACTATTATATTTTATTGTTTTATTTTAATCCACTTTACAATATTACAATATTGCCATTTATTTTGTTTTATTACATTTTCTCTTTTACTTTTTTCTCCTTTTGTTTTTCCTTCTTCTTGCCGTCCTTCACCACCCAAAGCTACTCCTCCCTCTCTCTCCACCGTTGGCAGCCACCAAGGCCACCACTTTCGCCCATTTTTCTTTTATCTCTCCCACTCAAAACCGTTCACTAGCACTCTCACTTTCTCACTCATTTAGCACCACTTTTCTACTCCAAAATCAGCCCTCTCACTTACCCATTTTTCTGCTGGAATTTCCAGTAATGGATCCTTGTTTTTGTAGCTTAATTTCAGCTCTTTTCCTTAACTAATTTGGCAGCATAAGGCTGCTCTTTTCCTCACCCAACCAGCAGCTATAGCTGCCCCCATTTTCAGCTTAGATTTTTGTAACAAAAACCACAATTTGCAGCAACCAAAAACACAAATTTTCAGCATCAAACTTACCTTATTTCCAGTAGCTATGCACCAGAATTTTTGGCTGCACAAAGCTGTTTTTTATCCTCCAAAAAGGGACAGCCAAGTTCCCTCCTTTTTCTCTTCCAGAAATTGGCTAAAAATCTACTCTTTCTCCCTTCAATCAGCAGCCAAAACCATGCCTCCTTCTTTCCTTTAGGTGTAGTTTTTTTTTCTCTCTTTTTCTCTTCTCTTCCACGGTTTTCTTCTCTCTTGCACCGTCCCTTTCTCTTTCTTTCCTTCTAGATTTTTCTTCTTTCTTCCTTTCTTTATCTTTCTTTTATCTCCTCTTTCTTTCCCATCAGCCTATTCACATGAGAAACATTTGACCTTTCAACTTAATTTTATTTCCTTTCTTCCTTTTGTCCATCCGGGCCCCCACATTGACTAAAGAAATTTTGGTCTTTTCTCCATCATTCTCACCTCAACTCTCTATATATATTAAATTATTATTATGGTTATTATCATTGCATATGTATTTTATTTTAACTTCAATTAATCCAATTGTGTACATACTCCACAAATTTTATTTTATTTTACCACATATTCCTCTAAATTTTATATTTTAAAATTCGATCTTTTCAACACTTTAAAAAATTAATTTTCTTCTATCTGCGTTCCCTTACACGTGTATAACCAAAATATTAAATTCGTATTTCAACGCGGAGTCACCGTAATATTTAAATATTTACTTACCGTGTTTACTCGATAAAAATTACGTCGTACGATTTTCACCATTTTCCTTCAAAATTATTCTTCATTTCTTCTCCCCCACTTGAATTAGTCATATTCTCATTTTTTCATGACTAATTTTGACATCTAATAAAATATTAATATTTTAATATTATTTTATTAATAAAATATTATTTTATTCCAAAAATTTTCACTTGTCTTCTTTAGTCTCGAAATGCATTATTATGCATCAAATTACTTTCAAATCATCCTTTAACTCACTAATTCATCCCCGATAGAAATATTATTATTTAATTACTATTTTTACGCGTACGAAATATTTTATTCTTGAACACTCCTTTCATCCTTTTATCATTCTTTAGCACGCTACTTCTTATCGATCAGTTCTTAATCCTTTTGAGACGATTACGTTGACTACTATATAAAAGTACGGCGTATTACACCTTATTTTTTCAGCAGAAATATTTTATGTTGACTTTGGTACTTTGACAATTTTGCATGCATGTATCAAAAGCTGGGACTATTCTAAGGAGGACTAAGACCTAAATCAAGACCTCTTTTTGCATAATATTTGTTTTCCATTTATTTACTGGAAAGTTCATTTCACTCTTATTTGAGCACCCAGAAAACAGAACTTCTGGCTCTAAATGCTGATGGATGGTGCCAGCAGCAAACCTTGAGACATCCATTATTAGCAAATTTATGGAAGGTTTCTTAATGAAGCTTTTTCTGTGTTTGTTTTTCTTCTTTACTACAAGAACTTCCGCACTAAACACTATTAAACTTGGGCAATCCATCAAAGATGGTGAAACCCTTGTGTCAGCTGGTGGAACCGTTGAACTGGGATTTTTCAATCTCGGGAATTCTAAGAGTCGATATCTAGGAATTTGGTATAAGAAGGTATCAAGTGGGACTGTTGTATAGGTAGCGAACAGGGAAGTTCTATTTCAGATATCTCAAGAGTTCTAAGTATCAGTGACAGGGGAATTCTCGCAATTCTGAATAGCACCAATAGCACTGTTTGGTCTTCCAATACATCAAGAAATGCAAAGGACCCAGTTGCACAACTCCTAGAGTCGAGAAATTTTGTGGTGAAAGACAGAAATGATAATGATCCGAAGAACCTTCTTTGGCAGAGTTTTGATTATCCTTGTGATACCTTTCTACCAAGAATGAAGATTGGAAGAAACTTTGTCACTGGTTTTAAGAGGCATATCTCATCTTGGAAAAGCACAGAAAATCCTGCTCTAGGCCAATATAGTCTCGGGATAGATCCTCGGGGGTTGCCACAGTTTTCTCTTTAGAAGGGACCTGAAATATTGTATAGAACAGGACCATGGAATGGTGTTTACTTTATGGGAAAAGCAGTGCTTGAAGCTAATCCAGTACATTTATATGAGTTCGTCTTGAATAAGAATGAGGTATATTTCAAATATGAGACGCGAAATAGTTTTATCTTTTCAAGGTACTTATTGAATCCATCAGGTCTAATGCAACGTTCCATATGGAATGAGAGAAAAAATGACTATGAGGTTTTCTTTACACCACAAGCATATCAGTGTTCAATCTATGCCTATTGTGGAGCATATGCTACTTGCACCACCAATAAGTCTCCTCCATGCACATGCTTGGAAGGTTTTGTGCGCAAATCAGCATCTTCTAGAGATTTGAATTCTTTAGATTGGTCAGATGGATGTGTTCGAAGGACACCATTGACGTGTGATGATTGAGATAGCTTTCTCAAGCATACTGATTAAAAATACCAGATACATCGATGTCTTGGGCAGACATGAGCATGAATCTCAAGGAATGCGAGAAACCGTGTTTGAAGAATTGCTCTTGCACAGCTTATGCAAATTTAGATATCAAAGAGGCAGGCCGTGGTTGTTTGCTTGGTTTGGAGACCTAATTGACATCTCAAACTCCACTGAGGGTGGACAAGACCTATAGATCAGGCTGGTCGCTTCAGATCTAAGTAATTCTCCTTCTGTCTTTTGCATTTAGACTGATCAATGAAATTAGACATGTGCTGCTGCTGATGCATGAAAATAACTTACATTTTCAGCACCAATTGAAACTCTTCACATAATAGATTTACCTTTATTGTTGCAGAACTAGCTATAGATAGTTTAAAGATTATCCAAACATTTAGGAGATGCGCTCAAAGTTGCACCCAATCTTTCAGATATCATTCAACGCAAAGGAAAGCTGAAAGAAAAGCAAAAAGCAGGAATCATAACCATCTTTGTCATTATAGCCACCGGAATGACGATAGTAGCATTTTTGTTGTATGTTCGGATTGAAAAGCTTAGAAAAGTAGGTAAGCAAATTCCTATCAATTAACAAATATATCTATGAATGATTTAAATTTTTCCTGGAAATGAAAATAAGCTATTAGAAGTATTCAGAATGAATGAGCTCAGGATTACATGGAAGAACTTTGCACCGGGCTCATGAATATCAGACTAAAGAAAGAACAGAAAGGCTTGGGAACAAAAAGGCACCAAAACATAGAGTTTAAATAAAAAGCAAGGACTGCTACTCAAACACTGCATATAAGACTCTCCCAAGGAACCTGCAACTTAATAAGCAACGCACCGTTTTGTATATAAATATAATCATTGTTTTTCAAAAGTTAGTTAGATAGTTAATCATTTTTCCTTCTGTAATCAGCTTGTAAACCCCTGTATATATAGCTCATTTTTACAGAGCCCTGATGAGGAATGAATTCAAAAATTATTCCTTCAGCCTTTCCAGCGTCGTTTATCTTTTCCTTTTTCTTGACATTTTCCTTCTGACATGGTATCAGAGCAGGTCAATCCCTAGGACCAGCTACTGTTCATCTTGCTAATGAATTAGTGTAATCGACTTGCTAATCAGTCTTCATTTCCACTATTGCAGTAAGTTGTTCATCATCTATTCTGGTTTATTAGCAAATCTACTTAATATTCATTATAAGTGTCTTTATAATAGCCATGGCTGAGCCTACTGAAGCTAGATCATATGCTAATACACAGATCACAAACCTTTCACCCATATCAGACCCCCTTTCACCATATTACTTACATCACTCAGATCATCTTGGATCTATGACCATTAACCCCAAACTAGATACTAATAACTACATTTCTTAGAGTAGGTCTTTCTTGCTAACACTCTCTATCAGGAACAAAACAGAGTTTATCAATGGAACCATAGCAAAACCTGCAGTCACAGACCCACTTTACTCATCCTAGACTCGTTGTAACAACCTGATAGTGGCATGGTTACTCGATTCCATTTCACAACCAATAGCCTCTACTGTCTTTTATATGGATTCAGCTGCAGAAATATGGAATACCCTCAAGCAAAATTTTGCTCAGCTAGATGACACTAGGGTCTGTAACTTGTAGTATACCTTAGGGAATGTCAGTCAAGGAACAAGAACAGTAGATGCCTACTTCATTGAACTGAAGAGCATTTGGGAGGAATTAAGGAATTACCGCCCCTTGCCTCATTGTGAATGTGGAAATTGCAACCCTAGCTACTTTAAGAAATACACAGATCAGTTTCAAAAGGACATGGTTTTCAGGTCTCTCAATGGATTGAATGAGTCATTCTCAACTGTAAGGTCACAAGTTTTGTTAATGGATCATATTCCAAACCTAGATAGAGTATATAGCCTAGTTCTAAGGGAGGAATCACAGAGAAATCCCATTGTTCAACCACAGCCTCTTTTAGAATCCTCTACTATGTTCACTGCAATAGACAATAAGAAAAAGGTAAGGAAGGATATAATTTGTAACCATTGTGGTAAGAAAGGGTATACTAAAGACAACTGCTACAGGATTATTGGTTTTTCTGATGATTTTAAGTTCACAAAAAGAGGGAAGTTGATTCCTAAAAGGGGTAAAAATCTTATCAACAATGTTTCTACAGTTTCTGATGCATCAGCAGAAAGTCATTCTCAAATAAAACTAGAAGAAGAGTAGGCAACTACAGGATCTGTGTGTCAATTATCTATGATCAAGCAACAGGTTAACAAGCTGATGCAGCTCTTAAATGAGAATGGTATAAGCAGCAATGAAGGTAAGGGCATTTCATCAAACACTCAGCAGACAAATCATTCACTTGTGAATTCAGCCATAGCAGGTATTATTTCAGGCCAACCTTGTTTCAATACATCAAACAACATGCCTAATAGTCTAAGAAATGTGAATATTAGCATGATTAAGCAAAATTACTAGATAATGGACTCTGGTGCTTCTAATCATATATGTTGTACCTTGAATAGCTTCATACAAATTATACCTGTAAAGAATTGCTTTGTGCAGCTTCCCAATGACAAGAGAGTCATCGTGTCACACATAGGAACTGTGAGATTAACCTCAAAATTAATCCTATAGAATGTTCTTTATATACCAAGCTTTAAATTCAATCTCATTTTTGTAAGACAGCTTACTAGGACTAAGAAAACCTATGTATTTTTCACTGATATGTACTATGTTGTACAGGACATCCCTTCATGGACTGTGATTGGGGTTGCTAAAGCTTGCTCAGGGCTGTACTTCATGCAAGATAATTCAGATGAACAAGAAATGTCAAAGTTCTGTTTTGATAAACCAGTCAAGGTTCCTTTTGTTTCAATAGTCAATCAACATAAGCAAAATTACAAATGTTTTGACTTGTGGCATTTCAGACTTGGTCATGTTCCTTTGGAAAGGATTGATGTCATACACAAACAATTTCCTAGTGTTTATTCTTCAAATGAACTAGTTTGTGAAATTTGTCCTTTGGCAAAACAGAAAAGGCTTCCATTTCTAGTACATGTTTAATCTACTAATTGTGCTTTTCAATTGGTTCATGTTGATATTTAAGGTCCATATGAAACCCCTACTTTGTCTGGCCAAAGGTATTTTCTAACAATAGTGGATGATTTTACACGATTCACTTGGGTTTTCCTCATGAGCAACAAGTCAGATGTATTGACAATTATTCCTTCATTCAACAACTATGTTCAAAAACAATTTGAACTTCAAATTAAATGCATAAGGTCAGACAATGGTTTAGAGTTTAGGTTGTCTGATTTTTTTACTAAAACAGGCATAATTTATCATTTATCTTATGTGAACACGCCCCAATAGAATAGAATAGTTGAAAGGAAACATCAACGTATTCTTGCTGTTGCTAGAGCTCTAATGCACCAATCTAATGTGCCTATATGTTTCTTGGGGGATGCAGTACTCACTGCAGTGCATATTATCAACAGAGTGCCTACTAAAGTACTTCAAAATAAATCACCTTTTGATCTAATATTTCACAAAGCACCTACATATGAACACCTAAGGGTATTTGGTTGTCTATGCTTTGTGTCAACATTGCCTTAACACAGGAAAAAGTTAGATAAAAGAGCCTCAAAATGTGTTTTTCTAGGGTATCCAAATTGCATAAAAGGGTACAAGGTATATGATCTTAATGCACAAAAGATTATGATATCTAGAAATATTGTTTTTCATGAAAAAATATTTCCATTTCAGTCTATGCAGCATGATATGCAGGAAAACACATTTTCTCAAACGCCTAATCTGCATACCATATATCCAAATGTTTTTTATTCATATCCTGAAAATTTTCAAGACCAAAACCAAGTACCTTCTGAGAATCATTCACCTTAACTTGAGTCAGGACCACAAACACCTATTACAACAGCCTCAAATGAGATAGAACACAATTCACCTATAACAGTCAGTATGCCTACTGCAATTGACTCAATGTCTGATACAAATGACAATGTTTTTTATGACAGAAATACAAGTTTGCCAACTAGGAGAAGCACTAGACTCATACACATTCCCAAATACTTAGAAGCCTATGATGTTGACCTACCATCACATTCAAACATTGTCACTGCACATCCTATATCCAAACACCTATCTGCTAATAAACTTTCATCATAACAGAAAGCATTCACCATATCATTATAAAAAATTCATGAGCCAAATACTTACCTTCAAGCAGCTAATCATTCTCATTGGAGAGATGCAATGGTAGCTGAACTGAAAGCTCTACAGGACAATGGCACATGGAGTATTGTACCTTGGCTTGTAAATTCTCATGTGATAGGATGTAAGTGGCTCTATAAAGTGAAACTAAATGAACATGGTGAAGTTGAGAGATATAAAGCTCGGCTGGTAGCTAAGGGATATAGCCAAATTACAGGGTTTGACTACCAAGACACATTCAGTCCAGTGGCTAAGCAAACTACTGTCAGAATGTTCTTTGCTTTAGCTACAGTGTACAATTGGTCATTGTCACAACTTGATGTGAATAATGCATTTTTGAATGGTGATTTGCAAGAGAAGGTGTACTTGGAGATTCCACAAGGGTACAACGTCCAGGAGGAGTATCCTAAAGGAACTAGATTAGCTTGTAGATTGCATAAATCCTTGTATGGTCTCAAGCAGGCATCCAGACGATGGAATGCAAAATTCACTTCACCAGTTCTTCAGTATGGTTTTCATCAATCATCAACAGATCATTCTCTTTTCACTATGAAAGGAAATGATGGAAGTTTCACTGCTTTACTACTATATGTAGAGGATATACTGATTGGAACTACATCCACTCAAGCAACAAGAGATGTAAAACTGTTCTTGAGTTCACAATTTAAATTAAAAGATCTTGGAGCTGTGAAATATTTTTAGGATTGGAGATCAACAGGTCAGTTGAGGGCCTTACTATCTCACAGAGAAAGTACACTCTGGATCTCCTAAAAAAGCATGGACTTTTAGGAGCCAAACCAACTTCTACCTCAATTGATTACAATCACAAATTGCACAAGGTGCAAAAAGAAGATCAACTGACTAATCCTACAGTTTATAGACAATTGGTAGGAAAATTTCTCTATTTGACCTTCAGCAAACCAGATATAGCCTATGCAGTTCAAGTGTTAACCCAATACATGGATAGACCTGGTAAGCAACATTTTATAGCAGCACAGAGGGTATTGAAGTACCTGAAAGGAGCACCAGGGCAAGGAATTCAAATGAAGTCTGCATCAAATTTAAAACTGTCAGCCTATTGTGATAGTGACTGGGGGAGTTGTTCAGATTCCAGAAGATCAATTACTGGATTTAGTATTTTCATTGGAGAATCACTCGTAAGTTGGAGATCTAAAAAACAATCTGTGGTGGCCAAAAGCTCTACTGAAGTAGAGTATCGTTCTATGGCTTCAACATGTTGTGAACTCATTTGGTTGAAATATCTACTTTCTGATTTTGGAGTTAACCATGATGATCCAATTGCTCTTTACTCGATAGTCAATCAGCAATTCACACAAGCAAAAATCTGGTGTTTCATGAAAGGACTAAACACATCGAGATGGATTGCCACTTTGTTAGAGAAAAGGTGTTAGTAGGTACAATCAAGCCAGTCCATATATCTACTAATCTGCAGTTAGCTGATATTTTTACTAAAGCTTTACAACCGAAGCAGTTTCACAGTCTACTGAGCAAGATAAATGTTCTCAACGATCACATATCCTCTTGAGGGGGAGTATTAGAAGTATTCAGAATGAATGAGCTCAGGATTACATGGAAGAACTCTGCACCAGGCTTATGAATATCAGACTAAAGAAAAAACAGAAAGGCTTGGGAACAAGAAGGCACCAAAACGTAGAGTTTAAATAAAAGGCAAGGACTGTTACTCAAACACTGCGTATAAGACTCTCTCAAGGAACTTGCAACTTAATAAGCAACGCATCGTTTTGTATATAAATATAATCATTGTTTTTCAAAAGTTAGTTAGATAGTTAATCATTTTTCCTTCTGTAATCAGCTTGTAAACCCCTGTACATATAGCTCATTTTTACAGAGCCTTGATGAGGACTGAATTCATAAATTATTCCTTCAACCTTTCCAGCGCCGTTTATCTTTTCTTTTTTCTTGACATTCTTCTTCTGACAAAAGCAAATTTGACTGGGAAAAATGAATTGGAATGTCAGACTATATTAGCCATTTGATTTACATTTGAAAATTGTCATGTTTACAATCAGTTCTGAATCCATCTTATGATTTCAAATGTACTAGCTGGCTGGTGGATCTTTCTAAGTCTTGTGTGAGTATGCATAGGTTGTGGATTGGGATTTTCTGGGTTATTACCTGCTAGTTGGGATTTTAAGTGTACAGGTGAGTGTTGATGTGAATTCTTGTGATCTTGATGTACAGGGGGAGATAGATTTTTTTTGGTTTGGGTTAATAACTCAAGGAGTGAATGTCAGTTAAAAATCCACTACGCAAGTATACGTATCGAATAGACAGTATATTAGCAAGTAGAGTATCGTTCCCATGGAGAATTGATCTAAAACTTTACTAATTACTAAAATTAAAACAATTTAATTTTATCCAAATAATTCAAATTAATTAATTAATTAAAACTAATAAACTAGAATTTAAAATAACAAGCAAAATCAAAATACTAATAACGGGATAAAATATCAGATTAAACAAGCCTAGGATTACAATATCCCTCACACTTCATCTAAATTTTACCTCTCATCCTTAACTTATTTCAATGGGTTGAATTGCTAACCTAGAGTCTTAAATTATTTATAAGGGTCTCCCGACTCGTCCTATAAAAATATCTATTTTAACCAAAACATCATATCCCTATGTGAATTGAAATTAAAACAGATTCATTAAGATCAGGCTCTAATTTGGCTACATATGGCCTATAGGTATATCCCTATCCTATACGCAAATCATTTAACATGATCATATGCTATCCCAATTTTAGTCTACTCTAAACTCCCTCTCCCAAGTTTGTTTAGGTTCCTAAATCAATTTAATTGGTGATCAGGCAATTAAAAGCATTAAGAACAAATTGAAATAAACAATTCAACTCCCATTGAAAATAAGTAAGAAAAAGATTAAAAACTTAGACTACATGTGAGTTCAATTGCAATCCTAGAAAAAGAAAATTAGCTACTCATAATTGAAAAATCAAATAACATTGTATAAAGTTCAACCATTGAAAATAACAAGAAGAATAAAAGCTAAGGAAGAAAACAAAATAATTGCCGCTTTGATCGCCGGGTTTCTGCTTCAGCTTCTAGCTTCTTGAATCTCCAAAGGTTCTCTTCTTTAGGTCTCAAACTATCCTATATATATACTAACAAATTTAACCTAAACTTCCTTAAGTTGACCTAGGGTTTAATTGGGCTTAAAACATAATGACAAGCCCAAAAATCACTTGTTAGTCTTTACAAATTTCCATTCCCGACACAGTACATCCAGCAACTTTCCGATGCGATTTTCTCTATCTTCGAGGCAGAACTGGGCAAAGTGATCTTCATGAAAGTTGTAGCTCTGTCTCTTAGCTTTCCAATGGTCTAAGAATCGCAGCAATTGGAGTTCTGTAGCTCAAGAGATGACTAAAAAACTGAAGCATATGCAAGCAGATTTTTGGGTCTTTTATCACCTTACTTTCCAAAATTAAACCCAATGACTTTAGGTCCTACCAAAAATATAAAAACTAATAAATATTAACCAAATTAAAGGAAATAACATAAAATTAAATAACTTACTTAAAAACAAACTAAATATATAAAAATAACTAAAAATTAAGAAATTATAATTAAAAACTAAGGACTTAGCTAAAATTTAATAACAAAATTGGAATAAAATAATTCTATAAAATAGAATTATCAGTGAACTCGTAAGAAGATTTTGAATTGTTTTACTTAATTTCTGTAAAACAGGGCAAAAACCTTTTGTTGCTCCACAGAGGTGGTTATCCTCTGTTTTTGAATACATATGAATTTAAAAAAAAATCCATCTTATACTAGTTCAATGATAATCAGGTGAAAAGGACAAGGAAGAATTATATTTGCATATATTTGATTTCGGCACAATAGCTAAGGCAACAAATGACTTCTCAAGCAACAACCAGTTGGGACAAGGTGGATTTGGTCCTGTGTACAAGGTATATAAACAATATTCTATAAGTTTATCTTTCACTCACTATTTCTTAACATTTTTGGAACATTATAAATTTAAGGGTACATTGATATAGGGGGAAGAGATAGCAGTAAAGAGACTTTCAAAGAATTCAAGACAAGGACTAGAAGAGTTCAAAAATGAAGTAACATTGATTGCCAAACTTCAGCACCGCAATCTTGTAAAGCTCTTTGGTTGTTGCATCAGGAGAGATGAAAGGATGTTAATCTATGAGTACATGCCTAACAGAAGTTTAGACTACTTTATTTTTTATTTGAACTTCCTATCTCAGAACTTCTTTTTATGCCAATCTTGTGTTTCCCATTTTTGTTATTTCTTTTTATTTCTTTTCTAAATTTTTTGTCTGAGTATTTAGCTTGTAGCCTGGAGCTAAGAGCAATTGTTGGTTGTAGATCAAACAAGAAGCAAATTTCTAGACTGGCATAGCCGCATGCATATTGTTGATGGAATTGCTAGAGGGCTTCTTTATCTCCACTATGACTCTAGATTGAGGATTATCCATAAAGATCTCAAAGCAAGCAATATCTTACTAGATAATAGTATGAACCCAAAGATTTCAGATTTTGGATTAGCTAGGAAGTTTAAAGGTGATCAAACTGAGGCCAATACTAATAGAGTGGTTGGAACATAGTATATTTAGCAAGACTTGTCTGGTACTTCTGTTCCATATTAGCTTTAAACGTCTAATTTAACATTATTTTGTAGTGGTTATATGTCACCTGAGTATGCCTTTGATGGGCTTTTCTCAATGAAATCTGACGTCTTTAGCTTTGGAGTTTTGGTTCTTGAGATAGTAGCTGGAAAAAGAAACAGAGGATTTTCCCACCCGGAACATGACCATAATCTTCTTGGACATGTAAGCTAATCTATAACAGTTTATTTTTGTTTTCTACTGGCAGTTTGTTGATTTTTTTTATGTCTTGGCCTTGTTAAGGTGTTGTTCCCTCTCCGGTGCTAGCTTGGAACATAGGTTCTACACCAAAGAATTGGAGTTCCTTGTTTTTGTTTGGAGCACCCTTGTCTCAATGCTGTTATCTTTGTTTTTGTTTGTTTTAATCTAGTAGCCTTAGGAGTAGTCTTAGGCTGATTGCTTTCTGTTTCATGCAGTCAAGTTTTGTGTTTAGGCAGTTTTGAGTTCTTTAACTCTTAGTGGCTGAATGTTGTGGGTCTTCTACTAATCCATGTAAGCAGATGTGCCCTTTAATTACACAGTTTCTTTTGTCAAGCCGGCGTCTCTGGCAGCTTCAGCACAAGATTAACAATGGCATACCGGTGTATGACTAATAAAATCCACTTTTCAAAAAAAAAAATACAATACTATTATTTCTGGTTTCAACTATTCAAGCATGGAGATTATGGATGGAAGAGAGGCGACTAGAACTAATTGACAATACATTAGGTAACTCTTATATTGTGGCTGAAGTCTTAAGATGCATCAATGTAGCTCTACTATGTGTGTAGCGACACCCTGAAGACAAACCTAACATATCAATGGTGCTGCTGATGTTGTCCGGTGAGACTATATTGCCTCAACCGAAGCAGCCTGGCTTTTTCATTGAAAGAAATCTGCCACTAGCTTATTCTAAATCAGTCAAGCATGAACCATTTGTTGGGTGAGGGCTGATCATGCGTCAAATGCAAATAAACTTGCAGCGGAAATAAAATAAAATGCACCTCACCTTCTCAGGATCTCATTCATGCCAAATCGAGTACGAAATTAAATGAAATTGAAAATATATGATTAGATCACTTTACCTAAATAACAAAGGTTGATGAATCCTTTGTTATACCACCAAATCAGCCTTCAAAAAGAGCTCAACCACTTCAGCCCGGTTGTTGCAAACCAAAGCTGTCTAAAGAATCTTTGTGCAGCCTCTAATGGTGATCCACACCAATGAATGAGAAAATCCTTCTTTAAGGATTGGGAGTGCTAAGCCTTGACAATATGCTAGCAAAGATGAGTTTCATAAACTCATAATCCACACAAAATTGTAGGGCTGAACACACAAAAGGGAGTGAATGAAAAACCCTTTTTCTTCACGTACAGAATTCTAGTGTGCCATTCACCCTTTTCTTTTCAGTTGTTCTCCCCTTTTTTGTTTGAAGGCTATAGCTAGGTATTTATACCTTGGATTAATTTTAAACCCTAAGTACAAAACTATTTTGTAATTGCTAATTAATTCAATAATTTGAATAAACAATTTAATTAAGTCATTTAGAAGCCCAATTAACTTAATTATTTAATTCAATCAATTAGTCCCAATAACTTAATTAAATAATTTAATTAATTAAGCCCAACAATTTAATTAAACAATTTTAATCAATTAGGCCCAAAGACTTAATTAAACAAATTTAATCAATTAGGCCAAATAACTTAATTGTTTAATTTAATCAATTAGGCCCAATGACTTAATTAAACAATTTAATTAATTAGGCCCAATGATTTAATTAAACAATTTAATAAATTAGGCACAACTTAATTAAACAATTTAATCAAGTGCATGAGAAGTTCAAAACTTCTAATTTGATTAAGTCCAACTTAATCACCATTTTATTTTCAACATTCATTTTAGGTGTGTGACCCATTAGGCTTTTAACATATTGGCAATGAACTCAATATATAATTCTTAAGTTAAATTTAGAATTAGATAAATTTAAACTACTTTAAATTTATCAGTAACCAAGTTACCTACCTAGAGTTCATAGACTAAGATTGGGATCTACCAATCCATCATGGCCACCCAAATGTTAGAAGAGTCAAGATAGTTTGACTCAACCTTTCAGTGATCAGCCTTTCAGTGTAATTCATTCCCTCACCATATATCCCAGAGATGATAAAAGCATGGTGCAGTGTTTACTCTTATTGATCTCTATATTCGTTCTTAAAGTTTGATCATCAGCTTTATAAAGACTTATGAAACTCTTTTCATAATCTTCAAGTTGCCTTGGCCAAGGACTTCAATAAGCTAATATCAACTAAGAACAGCTAGGATATGTCCCCTGCATCACTTTGGGTGATGATTCCTATCTTGATCACTCATTTGCCTTCACATGCTTCATGCTATACCCAAAAGCATCTTGTTTTGGCATCCTTGGTTAGGCACCCGTAGGGATGAAATCAAAGCATAACACTCCACACATAAGACAACCTGGTGTCTCAAGTCTAGGGAGTATTTACACAACTGACACATGAGAAATATTGCATAGACACTTGAGTGAAATACCAAATGCACTTCTCATGGCGGGTCAAGTTCAGTGAACTTACTCTTCTAGGTAAGCACCAACATTCTAGTTCCAAGTATCTCTATACTTCAACCTATGAGATCAGTTGCTTACTTCTCAAGTAAGGAACATAGAATGTACCGATCTCTAGGCATCATTGATGTCCAGTCTCAATGATACATTGACGAGGAACATTTTGAGATTATGCTTTGATGCATAGGAATCTCATAACTACAACCCATTACAATTTCCTTGCAAGGCATATTAATCTCATGGACTTCATCCAATTAGATTTATAACTCATTATAATTGATGTCTTATTGATGAAGGAAAACCTCTAATCATTCAACATGAATGATATTGTTACATGATTGGAATCAAGCCTTAACCAATCCCAATTGGCTGTAGGGCTTATCCTAACACCATTCTCAGTATATAAATCAAATATAACAGAGCTAGAACCATGTTAGCAGTTCCTCATACCATGAAAACTCTAAGAGTATTCCTAAGAGTGTATGTTAAGCATTCATACATTTCAAAATTAATGACAATGGTTTTTTCTTTTGACTTTTCTCATTTCTGTCCTTCGATGTTAGCTGTCTCCTTTGCCATGAGTAAAGTTCTTTGAGTAAACATACCCATATTCTAGAGCAAGGGGAGTTCTTGTTGTGACAGGTTAGCTAACTGGTTTATGGTGGATTCTAGCATCTGCATATTGTACTATAATTCAAGTTCCTCCTCAATGGTATATTATTATATTTAGTAGATAGATACCTTAAGGTTTAACAACCTTGCTTTGGAATTTTTATATAGTATCACTTAAACCAACATAATAAGAAACTTATGCAGTTCATGGAAGTAATGAGCTAAGAATTGTGTTAAGGCGCTTCTCTAATTACTATAAGAACACAAGTTTACACCATGAATGCTTCAACGTTCATTTAATAGATTGTAAAAGGTTTCTTGAATTCATTCAAATTGATAATTAGCATAGGCTTGCAGAGTGCAGATTTGGTCCTTAATTATTCCACCTTGGGTATCATTAACAGGAGGGTTGATGTTATAGTCAACTGGATTTACAGATTCACACTTCTGATGTTTAATTTGAGGAAATGACCAACTAGATGCATCAAACTAGATATAATTTTCATCAAATGGGACCCATCTGCATATGCTTAAGAAAATATAATGGGAAAGCACAAAAAAGTTGCAATACAAGACCTTACTGTTTCAGCAGAAATATTTGATGTTGACCGGTGTTTGGACAACTTTGCTTGCATGTATCAGAAGTTGGAACTAACTCAAGACCTCCTTTTGCATAATATTCCTTTTCCACTTATGTGGGAAAGTTACTGGAAAGCACGTGAAGGAACGCAGCTAATTCTCTGTTTGGAATGCAGGAAAACTGCAAGCCTCACCCTCTAGGAATTAGGAAATGGTAATCTTCTCTGATATTGAAAAGAAAAATATATAAGTACTTTAATTGGGAATAGTAAGCCAAAAGGAATTTACACTTATCCTATGTGTTTACATATCCTTATTAGTTTCAAGGCTATGATCATGAAAATCCAATGCAGATTAATTTTTTTTTGTACTTTTTTATGTTTGTTTCGAAGGTCAAGATAGGCTGCCGTCCATAGGAGTTACTCGATTGCTCCATTACTGACTTTTGAAGAGAAAAACTGAGTTGACTTTTGACTATTGGCTGCTATGCTTTTTCAACTGATGATTGAATTGATATTAAGACTTAATTAACATTCTCAGCAAAGACATCCGATAACGTTATTTGAATCCGGAACTTTCCTGTTCCCATGTCAGAATGAACAGTAAAATCTGGGAAACCAAGAACTACCTACCTACTTCCACGTTGACAAGCACATGGTACCCTACGTAGGATCTGAAGAAGCATAAACAAGAAAATTACAGTTTAGTAGTAATTTTTAATTACCACAATAATACTTGCCAATTAGCTTACAGTTCAAATGATTTTGTTTATCAAAAGTGATGGTTAAGAAGGTTTAAGCCTGGTTCGGAAAATAATAGCAGAACTCAATGTGTAACATGCTAAGCCTGCCATTTGACCAGAGCTCAACAATGAAAGATGAAAATGTACATTGCCACCAAACTGACACATGTTTGATATCAGAATGTCAACTCAACCCATTTACACATTATCTCCTCAATCAAATGTGTAGATCTCCACGTTACCTTCTCAATCAAATCGATAATGAGCTTAACCTGGGAGTTCAAAGTTTCAAGTTACTGCACTGCCTTTAATATCTTCTGAGAAAATTTTGAAGAAGAAATTTAAATCAATAAGATGAGTGCTGCCAAGAGCACTTCTGTTCGTTGTTCTTGCCACTAGGCCCGCAATCTCCTTTGCGTGCTCGACTCTTTTTTTTTTTCAAATCTATGTTGATCAAATCAAGACAAACTGCAAAAGGGCCCATCAAAGACTACGAGGCTGTTCCTGTTTTTGGATGGCTTTACGTTCCTAATCCCTTCCCGAATTAAAGAATGCATGCTTAGAAAATCTATGGAAGGCTCTAAATGGAGATTGCCTTGTGCTTGTTTATGTTCTTCTTTTTGATTACAGGAACCTTCACACAGGACATTATTATTCCAAGACAGTCCATAAAAGATGGTGAAACTCTTAGATCAGCTGGTGGAAGCTTTGAACTGGGATTTTTTAGTCCTGGAAGTTCGAAGAACAGATATGTAGGAATATGGTACAAGAAAATATCTCCTGGCACTGTTGTTTGGGTTGCCAACAGGGAAACTCCCATTTCTGATAGGTCAGGAGTTCTAAATATCACCAGTCAAGGAATTCTTGCTCTTCTGAATAGCAGCAATGGTCTTGTTTGGTCTTCAAATACATCAAAAACTGCAAAGAGTCCAGTTGCGCAGCTCCTGGAGTCAGGAAATCTTGTAGTGAAAGAAAGAAATGATAACAACTTAGAGAACGTTTTGTGGGAAAGTTTTGACTATCCCTGTGATAACCTTTTATCAGGAATGAAGCTGGGAAGAAACTTTGTCACTGGTTTTGAGAGTTATATATCATCCTGGAAAAGCACAGAAGATCCTGCTCCAGGCCAGTATTCTTTAAGGATCGATCCTCGTGGATATCCACAATTAGTTCTTAAGAAGGGATCAGAAATATTGTTTAGAGCAGGGTCATGGAATGGTCTATATTTTTCAGGTAAGCCTGGTCTTGAGCAAAATCCAGTATATTCATATGACTTTGTCTTGAATAACATGGAGGTCTATTACAAATATGAGCATCGGAACAGTTCATTTGTTTCGAGGTATTCACTAAATCCACTAGGTGTTATACAGCGTTTCATGTGGAATGAGAGGAAAAATGATTGGGAGATTTTCTCTACGGCTCAGGCAGATCAATGTGCAATCTATGCCTTTTGTGGAGCATATGCTACTTGCACAACCAATAAGTCTCCTCCATGTACATGCCTGGAAGGTTTCGTGCCAAGGTCAACTATTTCCGGAGATTTGAATTCTGTAAATTGGTCTGATGGATGTCTTAGGAGGACACCCTTGGTTTGTGATGGTAAAGATGGATTTCTTAAGCACACAGGGTTAAAGTTACCTGATACGTCACATTCTTGGGCTAACAAGAGCATAAGCCTCCAGGAATGTGAGAAAATATGTTTGAGAAATTGTTCTTGCACAGCATATGCAAATTTAGATATTTTGAAGGGAACAGGATGCTTGATCTGGCTTAATGATCTGATTGACATGACAGAATTCACCGAGGTGGGACAAGACCTCCATATTCGGCTGGCTGCTTCAGAGCTAGGTGAGACCTTTACAATCCAAGTTTTTTTGGCATCTTCTTATTCTGTGAAGATAAGTTTGAATATGTGGAATGTCAGTATATGAAAATAACTTGGAATTGGTGATGCTGAGGTTTTGGTCGTAGCTACATTGTCAACAACTAAATTTTTTTTTCTATTATTTCCTTTGTTACCTTCACTTCTCTTTGTGACATAGATTCCATGAATAGTCTGGCATGTTACTTAAAGGTTTATGATATATATCTGTTCATCTGAACTCAAAACCTTGTTCACTGAAAACTTTTTGATTTATGCCAGATCGCATTCAAAGTAAAAGACAGTCAAAGGAAAAGCTTAAAGCAGGAATTATAGCCATCTCCATTGTAATTGCTACAGGATTGACGATATTAGTATTTGTGTTGTATGTACGGAAGAAAAAGCTTAGGAAGGAAGGTGAGCAAACTTAATTGCAGAACTTTTAATTACAAATTGCAGTAGGTAACAATATTATCTTACACTTGTTCCGGAATGATCAGATGAAAAGAAGGAAGAGATGGAGTTGCCTATGATTGATTTTGCAACCATAGCTAAAGCAACAAATAACTTCTCAGAAAACAACATGCTTGGGCGTGGTGGCTTTGGTCCTGTGTATAAGGTAGTGAAGCAATCTGCTGTAACTTTGCTCCTTATCTTTTGCAACATGCTTATTACTACTTTACATATTATGAAATGCAAGGGTATTTTGGTAGAGGGGCAAGAAATAGCAATAAAGAGACTTTCGAAGAATTCTGGACAAGGCCTTGAAGAGTTCAAAAACGAAGTTACACTGATTGCCAAACTTCAGCATCGAAATCTTGTGAAGCTTTTTGGTTGTTGCATTAAGGGAGAGGAAAGGATGTTAATCTATGAATACATGCCCAACAAAAGTTTGGACTATTTTATTTTTGGTTTGAACTCAATCACTTATCATGTGATATCCATTTTTAAAATTTTATCTGATGATTCATATGACCATGGAGCTAAGAATCATAATTGAAAAGTGCAGATAAAACAAGAAGCAAAGTACTAGACTGGCATAGGCGCATACATATTGTTGATGGAGTTGCTCGAGGGCTTCTTTATCTTCACCATGACTCTAGATTGAGGATTATCCATAGAGATCTCAAAACAAGTAATATTTTACTGGATAATAGCATGAATCCAAAAATTTCAGATTTTGGCTTGGCTAGGAAGTTTTGTGGAGATCAGACTGAGGACAAGACTAAAAGAGTGGTTGGAACATAGTATGTGTTCCTAGACTCTGTTGGTACTTGGTAATCTATTCCATGTTGCTTTTAAGGTTTCTCATTTTTTGCATTATTTTCCAGTGGTTATATGTCTCCAGAGTATGCCTTTGGTGGGCGTTTCTCTCCGAAATCAGATGTCTTCAGCTTTGGAGTGTTGGTTCTGGAGATAGTAACTGGGAAACGAAACAGGGGATTCTCAGGTCCAGATCAAGACCAAACTCTCCTTGGACATGTAAGACTAAAGATATAATGATTTAATTTACTTTCTTGAACAAATATATAATCTTTTGTTTCAATTTTTTTAGGCTTGGAGATTGTGGATGGAAGAGAGGCCATTAGAACTAATTGACAATGCATTAGGCAACTCTTATAACGTAGCTGAAGTGTTAAGATGCATCAATATAGCTCTCTTATGTGTGCAACAACACCCGGAAGACAGACCGAACATGTCATTGGTGGTGCTCATGTTGTGCGGAGAGAGTACATTGCCTCACCCAAAGCAGCCTGGCTTTTTCTTGGAAAGGAATCTGCCTCCTGCAGCTGCTTCTGCATCAAGCAAGCAAGAATTGTACTCGCTAGATGGATCTACCATTACAGCATTAGAGCCACGCTAGAAGCTCATATATGATAAAAATTCATAGAGGATTCCTAGGAATAAGTAAAACATTTAAACATTTCACAATAAATGGCAATGATTTTTTCATGATTTTTCTCATTTGGTGCTGGTAGTCTGTTTTTGGTATCTATTGAAGTTCTGCAGAAGTGGAATTCTTATTCTGACAGGTTAGCTAGCTAGATTTTAACTTCTGGCGTCGTCCGTCTTTCACTATAATTCAAGTTTCTCCCCACTGGCATGTTAAAATCTACCAGACACAAACCTTAAGGCCTAGCTCATGCATTCTGGAGTTGCTAGTATATCAGTTACACATGGAATATCAAATCGAATTGTAGATAATGCTGTGTGCTTAAAAATTGCATGGATTAGTTGTGAAGTATTTTCCTAATCAAGATACCAAGGCACTTTTCCAATTGCTGTAAGAAATAAGAATAATGTCAGCCTCTAGACAAGAGAGATTAAAAGAACGTCAGCGTTCGAATTGTTAGTGTCAGCGTCACCCCATAAATTTCTCAAAGCTCCATATTTTCATTGTTAAACATATATTGAAGTCAGTACAAGTTGTAGAGCAGGCCTAAATCCACCTCAGGGCTTTCATTAAATTCAGCGTGAATGCCTAAATGGCCCAAATAGGCAATTAGCTTACCCCATTCAGACTTGTCTGATGTTTAATTCAAGGCAACAGATCGATTAGCTGTGTTACTAACAATTAAAGGCTTGCCTGACTGATGAAACAGTAGCAATTTTCATGAAATGGGACCCCTCGGGATATGCTGAAGTCAAATTAATGGAATAGGAAGATCTTGATTGTTCCTACAGCTCCTTATAATAACATTCGTCTTTCAAACACTTGATGTTGATTGTGGTGTATTACAATTTGTATAATAATCGGGGACATGAAAATATTGGAACTATAGTAAGGAGCTGTAGAAATTAGAAACATTCAAGATTTTCTTTGTCATCTTCCATCTCCATTATCTGGAAAAATTAATCTCAGCTTCAACTTTTCACTATCAGAGCACAGAACTTCTCGGTTTTTACCGCTGCTAAATAGTGGTAGACCATGCCAACCTGAAACAGAAGGAAAAATCCCAGCCTGACCCACTTGAGAGGCTTGCTTTCCAAATTTAATCAGGTTGTATTTCTTGCTCTTCACTCTCAAAACAGACGTAGGACAATTAGTTATTGAAAAGCCTACAGCCCAAAATTTTTGAACATCTAATGGTTTTAACCCAACTTGGGATGGGGTATTTCGCGGTTCTTGCTGGCCTTCGATATTAGTAATCCGTGTACGTGTGACAAGACTTCTTAGTTGAATTGGCAAAAAAAAAAAAAAAAAAAGAAAAGAAAAAAGAGGGAAACCTTCGTTCATATCAAAAAATACAACTGTTTGTTCACTGAACTAAAAAATATTGTTCTACTATTGTTCTATACGATTCAAGCCCTCCACGGTTAATTGTCTACTAAAATCCAATTACAATGGACTTATACTCCTCTAACACTTTTTCCTTTTATTTTTTTAATGTGAGATTATGTCCCGTATTCATTATTATTAAAAATATCGAACAATCTTCAACTATTTTTAAAATAATCTAAATTTTCAATAATCTTAAATATCAATTGCATAAATTGATGTGTTTTTTGATTGAACATTCAATGAGTGAAAAAGAGTTAAAGTTATTGAAATTGTATGGTAAACTATACTTTAAACCAGATATTGCATTTGATTAACAAAACACATCTCAGACATTAATTTCAATATCATTGAATGCACAATATCTAATGACGCTTTTATGCTAATGTGTCAGTATCCTCTTTTCATGAGTGTGATTGCGTACAACTAAGCACATGAGTTCCTAGAAGTGGTCACACTTTACAATCACATTGGTCGATCCAATAAAAAAAGCCCCCGTAACTTAAAGCATTCTAACAAATTTATGTTATGGGTTCATTAAGAGTAAATAACTCATCCTTCCTTACTATTAGAGTACCTACACTTTACTTGAGATAGAATATAATATCATATTATAGTGCTAGTAGACACATACAAATGGTGTACTTTGTCTTGTTAAACTCAAGTCATGACTTTATACCGAGCATTGAGTCGAGTTTTCACCATTGGTGACTTTCAATTTATGAGCTTGAGCCCTATCGCCTTTAAGGTCTTATTTATAAAATCTTTAGGAAGACTTTTTGTTAAAGGATTTGCTAAGTTTTTACTAGAACTCACAAAAGTTATAGCAATCACTCCATCAAAAATTAATTTTCGGACATAGCTATGTTTTAATCCAATATGTCTAGATTTTTCATTATACATTTGATTATATGCTCTTACTAAAATTCCTTTACTATCACAATGGATAACATTGGTGAAATTAGTTTAGGCTAAAAGATATACCATAAAGCAAATTTTTTAGCGATTTGGCTACTTTGGTGGTAGCAACCAAGGCAATAAATTCGACTACCATGGTAAAATTCATTATACACATTTGTTTCTTAGACCCCCTAAGAAATGACACTCCCACCAAGCATGAAGATCAATCTACTTGTGGAAACATGATCTTCTAAACTTGTAATCTAGCTAGCATCCAAATAATCTTTCAATACTAATGGATATCCATTATAGCAAAGATCAAAGTTGATTATTTTCTTTAAGTACCTTAGTACTCAATTTATGGTTTGCCAATGCAAAGTACCTGGATTACTTATATAGTTTACGCTAGGGCATTTGTAAAGACACCTAGGCATTGTGAAAGACACCAATTGTGGCGAGGTTAAGAATCCCACTAAAGTGAACCACCAATCTTGGCAAGGTTAGAAAACTCCGCTAAGGTGAAGAGTAGCCAAAATCCCACTTTGATTGGCTAGGCCAAAGATATTAAAACCTCTTACTCTTAAAAAGAGCCTAGAGAAATAAGCACTCTTATTTAAGAAAATATTATTTATTAATTCTCAACTTGAATGTGAATAACAACTAAGTCTAAGGGTCCTATTTATACTATTATAGGCCCAAATCCTAATAAAACTCTACTTGTAGTTATCTAATACAATTAAAATAATTAAGAAAAGATTTAAATAAAATAGGTGTTCTATTCCTAACTAGAACACGACTAGCTTAAAATCATAATACATGTAAAAGAAGAATTCTATTATACCTATAATTCCTAAATCAACTAAAATTAGCAAAAACTAAATTAAATAAAATACAATTCTAAACGCTCTTACGTCAATAGTTGTTTAACTTTCCAATAGTAAATGTTATATTTGGACTTGGACACATCATTGCAAACATTAAACAACCAATCACTCATACATATTGTCTTTGATCAACAACTCTACCGGCATTAAGTACTAATTTAATTTAAGGATCCATGGGTGTAGATGTTGGTATACAATCACTAAGATCAAACTTTAAACACCTTTTCAATATAGTGTGATTGTGACAAAGTTATGTTATTTCATTCCTAATATGACATCTGTTACATCCATACTTTTCATTGCAAAGTTGTTTGATAAAAATTTCTTTAACTCCTCAACTTGTTCGAAATCAGTACCAAAAATTAACATATCATCCACATATAAGTATATTATAGCACCTTTGCCATTTTGGAATTTGCTATATATGCATTTGTCAGATTCATTTATGTTGTAGCCATTGGCTAAAATAACTTCATCAAATTTTTCACATTATGGTTTTGGTGCTTGTTTAAGCCCATAAATGACTTGATAAGCTTACAAACCTTATGGTCTTATTCTAGAATAATAAAACCTTTCGGTTGCTCCACATAGACTTCCTTTTTTAATTCATCATTTAAAAATGTTGTCTTGATATCCATTTGGTGAATTACCAACTCATAAATTGATGCAAGGGAGATTAGAAGTCTAATTGTAACAATTCTAGCTATTAGAGCATAAGCATCAAAGTAGTCAATCCTTTACTTTCACATAATACCTTTGGCTATTAATCTTGCTTTGAACTTGTTAGTGGTTCCATCAACTTTCATTTTCTTTTTGAAAATCCATTTGTAATCTATTGTTTAGCAACTTGGTGGAAGTTCAATCAAAATGCAAGTATTATCTCCCATGATTGAGTCCATCTCACCACTTATTGCTTCTTTTCAAAATGTACAATAATGAGACTTCATTACATCATCATATATAATAGAGTTTGATTCCAAGTTAAAGCAATAAGGAAATTTATATTTCATGTTCCTTTTACAAGGAACATATAAAAGTCTAGACCAAAATCTTTTGCTTTTCTAGTCTTTTTGCTTTTCCTTATTTTTGGAATAGATTTATTATTATTTCCATTTTGTTCTAATGGAATATCATTAGATTGAATTGATTGTAGTGGATGTAGTTGTCTTGAAATAGATTTGAATATATTTTTATCAAATATTGCATCTCTTGATTCAAAAATAGCGTTAAGTAAAATCGAATCCTTTGGTTCAATTACCATGAATCTATATGTGTTACTATGTTGTGCATATCCTATGAATATGCATTCTATTCCTTTTTCATCTATTTTTTTTTTTTTTGGGTTTTGGAACTTTAACAATAGCTCTACATTCCCAAACTTCAAATAACTAAGGTTTGGTCTCTTTTTCTTCCTTTACATAAATGGGGTTATCTTAGGTTCTTTTTTAGGAACTCTATTTAATAGGTGACAAATTGGTACTAAAGCTTCTCTCCAAAAACCTTTTTTCAAGACCTGAATGTGAAAATATAGCATTTACCATTTTGGTCAAGACCTTATTTTTTCGTTCTGCCACACCATTATGTTGTATTGTGTAAGGTACTGAAATATGATGGACTATCCCGGTGGAGGCAAAATAACTTCGACTATAACATTCTCAACCTCTATCCAATCTTAAACACTTGATAAAAAACTCAAATTGTAATTCAACTTTTGATTTATAAACTTTAAATTTATCAAGCACCTTATCTTTAGAATGCAGCAAATAAAAAAAGTAATATCTAGAAAAATCATTAATGAATGTGACAAAATATTTCTCTCCAGCTAATATGGGTGTACTATGCATATCGCACACATCACTATGTATTAGTTCAAGTAATTTAGAATTTCTTTTAACTTTAGAAAAATGATTTCTTGTTATTTTTGTTAGCATGCATATATTACAATAATCAATATTTTGATTAAATTTTGAAATTAAGTCCATTTTATATATCATCCAATCTTCTATAATTTAAATGGCTTAATCTATGATGTCATAAATAAGAGGATTCAATCATATAAGCAAAAACAACAATCTTATTCTTATTATTATTAATAATATTTAGTTTGAATATTACCTCACATATGTAACCTTCCACAACAAATATTTCGCCTTTGGACAAAATGAATTTATCTACCTTAAATACAAGCTTGAAGTCAAACTTATTCAATAGACTTCCAAACACTAAATTTTTTTCGAACTTCTAGAACATAGTAAAAATCTTTCAAAATTAAAGATTTTTCAAAAGTGAACTCAAGTTCAATAGTCCTTTTCTTTGAATAGTTGTTGTCAAAGAATTTCCCATGTATAGGAAATTTCCATGGACACTTGGTGCGAAATTCTTAAACAAATTCTTGTCATTGCACACATGTTTTTGTTGCTCTTGAATCAACCCACCAAGCATTATTTTCTTCAAGCACATTGAAGCAACAACATTTAAAGAAGTAATTTCTTTTTCAATAATCAATATTTTTTCTTGAAATGTCTTGGTTTTTTGCAATAAAAGTGTGTTCTTTTGTTCTTTCTTTTGAATTTTGAACCATTAGCAATCTGTTTGAATTTCTTTTTGGCAAGTTTTAGTGGTCTATCCTTCCTCCACAATGTGTATTTTGACTTCACTAGAAACAACAACTTGTTCTTGTTTTTTATATTCCTTTTCAATTCGAAGATGATTTGCTAACGCTTTAAGAGTTATTTTCTCTTTCTTGTGCTTTAGACCTCTTTTAAAGTCTTTCCATGATGAAAAAGGACACAACTATAGTTTCATCCATGTTCATCTTATATTGTTTAAACTGATTACACATCCTTTCAATTTCTCGCAATTGTTCAATAACAAAACGTCCTTCGACTATTTGATAATTATTAAAGCAACTAATAAGAAATTTCTTGCTTGTTACTTCTTCTATCATATACTTGGCTTCCAGTTTGTCCCATAATTCTTTTGCAATAGCCTCATTTTGGTATATGTCAAATAAGCCATCAACCAGGCCATTCAAGATGTCACCTTAGTACATATAATCGACATTGTCCCATTTCTGCATCTTTCTGGTTGTAGCAACATATTCATTTTCACCCTTTTCTGGACTAGGTGTAGTCAAATGTAAACAACCTTCAATGTTGAAAGTAGGAAATGCATTTTGTTCTGCCATCTTAGAAAGTTGTTACCATCAAACCAATCCAATTTTACAAAGTCAGAAGCCAATTCTCTTAGTGTTCCATTTGCAGCAACCATGGTTGAAATGAAATAAAACCTTAAGCTTGTTTCATCATCAAATTGAGAAATATTGAACAGGCTTCATGGCATGTAATAATGCTTTTGTCCTTAAGGTTTTATTCATTTCCACTAATTGTGTGCAAAGGGATTGCAGGTGATAAATCTCAAGGATACAACGAAGCCTAGTGATTAACTATGTTTTGTGTTGACAAAGTCAATCCACTAAGCATCCATTAATGTATGGCAAGATTATTTAGACTTCTATATGATTCTTTGCAGTAAGATGATATAGAAGAAAATTTGAAAAAATATTGAAAACAGAAGAGAGATTGTTCTATCATTGTTTCTGTGTCTTTTTTTTTAAAGTCTTATTTATAGGCAATCGAGACAATTTTCTAATTGACACAATTGTGTCTGTTTCAGATAGAATCTATTTCTATCTGTTTTTAATAGTTATGTTTGTTGGTTTTCGAAAAGACATTATTTTTCAAACCACAGACATAACTCTTCTGTCTGTTTCCAATTATTAAAGTTAACTGTTGATAAAAAATCAAAAAATAATTTAGCTAAATACTTAAATAAGCCCCTGAACTATATAAAAACGTCAATTAGGCCTCTATCCTTTTATTTCGTTTAAATAAGTTCATAAATTTTTATTTTGGGTCAAATAAGCCCCTCTCACTAATTATTGACTAACTGAAGTTAGTCAATTGTACACTAGGCAATATTATGCCATGTCATTTGCCATGTGGAATGTTGATGTGTCATTTTGATTATGTTAGCGCCACCTGGCATCAAAACTTGCTGATTAGGAATTAGATTTTCCTATTTTACCCACCAAATTTTTAATAATAATTAGGTTAGGGATTTAAAAAAAATTAAAGAAAAAACATAATTGCTACAAATTAAGTCCTGATTATTCTTAACACAGGGTTTTTAACCAAAAAAAAAAACAATTGGATTTTAAAAAAAAAAACCCCAAATGTAATGGTTTAGTAATTATCTAAATGAGAAAGACGTTTGAGGCGTCCTTTATAACCATAACAGTTTCAGAATGATTATCTGCTAAGGCTTGGGAGACTCATCTTCAATTTGTATCTGTTTTTCAACTTAATGAATTTCAAAAAGAGGGTTAAATTTTATTCTTATAACTTTATGTTATGGGTTGCAAGGAGTGCTTCGTTTAAGGTCGGGAGGTTCAACTTTGATTTCAAAAGAATATTTCTCTTCAATATATGGGATATGCTAATCATCAGTATCAGGATTCGAATTCTCATTCTCACTGAGTTTCCAACTGTGAAGCAACGCCATAATCAGCTATGAAAGGGATGGATTGATCCGTAAGAGAAAGGCTTTCTTTACGGGTTGATGGTCTCGTTCTAAACCTCATCTTGGAAGGTTTTATCAAAAGCTTGGACAGTTCTAGCAAGAACACTGATCTATTTGCTCTAAACCCAATCTCAAAAA
Organism: Theobroma grandiflorum; assembly: GCA_036013995.1. Lineage (NCBI taxonomy): Eukaryota > Viridiplantae > Streptophyta > Magnoliopsida > Malvales > Malvaceae > Theobroma > Theobroma grandiflorum. Next base: position 31,802,005 of record CP142133.1, read on the forward strand.
TCCTAGTACTACAAGTTTTATAGAAAGCCTAGATAGTTCTAGCCCTTACACAGTTCTAGCAAGATATTGTCAATCAAGCCTAAACGGTTCATTATTATGGTTTTTAATGTTCTTTTTTTTCTTCTACTGAAAGAAAAGTTTTGGTAGATTGTTTACTTAGGTAGGAGATAAGGAAGAGGAGTGTGGCAAATTTAAAAGGAATAATTTCACTTGAGAAGGATGGTTATTCTCCTTAATATGGAAATTAACATAAATTTGTACACATAAAATAAAATGACATGTCAACATGCCACATCACAAATGATGCGGTATAAAATTATCAATTGTACTGTTAATTTACATTAATCAACAATTAGTGAGAAGAGCTTTGAACCTAATAAAATAATAGGAGTTTAATTAACTTTTTTTGTATAATTTAGGGACTTATTTGAGTATTTAGTTAAATAATTTTTTTTGAAGGGATAATTTCATTTCATCATGAAATATCAAAATATTACAATATGAGAAAACAATTTAGCTAACCAAGACCTCTCACATTGTAAAGAACCTATGGCTTGGGTATGAGCCTTGTTAAAAATCTATGGGAAAACCCAGTGGGACAAAACCCATTAAAAGGAAAAAAGAGTACCCATTAAACATGCCAAACTAATGTCCATAATTATTTTCATATGTTGTCAATATCACTCCTAATTGCAGCTTGAATTGACACATGAATAGTTGATATTTCCCTCCAGACAATTTGATCCATACCTAGCTCTTGAATTGTCTTTGCAATCTCGTGAGCCACCAAATTAGCCGTCCTCTTGCAATGCTTGATCATTGAGCAATTTATCTGGCTTAATACTGAGCAACAGTCTTAATAATGTGCCCCAACTCACCATTAAACTGCTTACCATTAATCCAATCAACAACTTGCGCATAATCAAGCTCAATCTTTGAACCCTGTACATGTTCTAGCTGACATATAACCAGTGTCCAAAACAAGCTTTAAGCTCGGCTACAGCTGCACTAGAGTAATTGGCTATCTTCGACCCTCTTCCAAGCAAGAATTCCCCATTATGACCTCTCACGATGAACCCTGCCCTTACTTGTTTACCTCCATTTTCAACAAAAGTGGAGGCATCACAATTAATTTTGATGTGGATTGGAGGTCACCATTTAATCTCATTAGATACATTAGGTGGTGAAACTGGATTTGAGACAGCTACAGTAGACCTATATTGTCAACACATATCATAACCCAATTCCACACATTCATTCGGTTCCTTCCTCTCCTGCTTAAAAACTGTTGCATTTCTTCCTTTCCAAAGAGCCTACAACATAGATAATCTCCTCTACAGCATCCTTGTTGAGGCGTTGTAACAAAATGTTTAACCATTCCCCTGTCAAATAGAATTGCAGTGGAATGTCTCTAAAGCCCCATTTTGAATACAGCCAAGCAGCTCTAGGAAACGAACATTTGCAGAAAATATGGAAATCAGTTTCTAAATTCACTCCACAAAATGGACAATTAGGCTCAATATTAATTCTTCTTCGAATCAAAGCCTCCCTAGTAGGAAGACAGCCAGTCAACACCTTCCATATAAATAAAATTATTTTTCTTGGTAATTTGAGTGACTATAATTTTCTCCAAATCAAACATCATTATTAGATGAACTTGATTCATGAGTACCTTCTACCCCAGGGCAAAGTAATCAATATCCCAAACATACCTTATATTCACCATCACTACTATTATTCCATACCAATCGATCCACTAGCCTTCTTTCTTAAAGGCAATGATAGAATAAGATCCCTTTCATATGGAGGAAAGCATTCACTTATTTTCACCTTATCACATAACATTTGGTCATCCAAAATAAACTCACATACCTTTGTTGAGTTTGTCACCATATCACTCCATGAAACAATCAACCTAGGGGTCTCATAAGGTATCCCATTGTTCCTTTTAGCCAAAATCGTCCTCCCATCACCAACTCTCCAATAGGATCTTTTGTAAATAATTTTTAATTGCCCTGCCAAGTGCCAATATAAATAATTAAATATTTAATTTAATTAATTTCAAACATCTCAAGTTCAAAAAACTCATCTATGATCCATTACCTATTAAAGTCCAACAACAATGAACTTGGACTTTCTGTCAATCATGTTCATCTCGATGCTGTCTCCAGTTGTTTTTGGATCGGGGGTCTCTTGAATTCTGCTGGCGGTTGGATCTTCTTTTTGGTCCTCTTGCTGTTCGGTGCCACTAAGTCTCCATTTTAAGGCTTTTCCATCCGATGATTGGTGCTACTTTTGTTCTAAATGGTCTTCTCCCATGTTTCCTAAGGGATTCTTTTACTATGTAACTTCTGGTGGCGTGAGTAAACGTTGACTTCACATGAGAAGATCATTACTGGGGGAGTTTTTCCTTGTTCGTTGGGTTGGGGGGTTTGGTGTTTCCATTCAGATAGAATTAGGATGTCTTTTGTTTTCTGGCACCTTTTCTTGTTCATGGTGCTGTACTGCCAATTACTCTTTGGGCAGATTCTTTTTGGTACAAATGTACAGGTTCCATCCAGCCAAGGCAACTATTATGCCATCAAGAGTCTTTTAGGCAATTAAGACTAAAGACTTAAACTGGCAGGTTGAAGGCTGACTCAATAAAACATCATCTTTCAAAAAAAAAAAGTCCAACAACAATGAACCTATATACCAGTCCCACATTCATTATTATTGAAAATATCCGACACCAACAGCACCTCAATTGGAAATATCTCGCCCAGACTCGTTCAAAACAAGGTGGCTTTTCAGGTTTCTTTGTCAATCGTTATTTGAGCAACGCAAGACAATTAATGATAAGCCCACCTACAATTTCTGCATTTAATAGAAAATTGTCAGTAGGCCTACCATTTTCTAGGAGCATCTGTTTCATCATTTCGGGTTGGTCTCAGTAATATCCTAAATTTTCCAAAACATTCATTCATATTTGAAGAAAGAAGTGTAACATGAGATAATCAATGGAGACGATTTCATGCTTTCTTGTATATTTATTTGTTTTCTCCATCTTAAGGACTGCTACTGCAGTATATACTCTCTCTCCAAGTCAATCCATTAAAGATGGTGAAACTCTAGTTTCAGCTGATGGGAGCTTTGAACTGGGATTTTTCAGCCCTACAGTAAGTTCCACAAGTCGATTTTTAGGAATATGGTACAAGAAAGTATCTAATGGAACGGTTGTATGGGTGGCAAATAGAGAAACTCCAATTTCTGATAATAAAGGAGTCTTACTTTTCTCCAACTATGGAATTCTTTCGCTTCTGAATAGCACAAATAGCACTGTTTGGTCATCTAATACATCAAAAGCGGCACAAGAACCCGTTGTTCATCTTCTCAACTCAGGAAATCTTGTAGTAAAAGATGAAAAAGACAAAAACCCAGCTGAAGACAATCTATGGCAGAGTTTTGATTATCCTTGTGATACTTTTCTTCCAGGAATGAAAATCGGGAAGAACTTAGTGACAGGTTTCGAGTGGTTTCTGTCATCCTGGAAAAGTATAGATGATCCTGCTCCAGGCCATTTCTTTTTACGTATAAATATCAGTGGATATCCACAACTAGAAATTGAGAAGGGATCTAAAATAGTGTACAGAACAGGATCATGGAATGGTCTTCGCTTGACAGGGATGAGACCGAATGTAATATTTTACAAACATGAATTTAAGTTGAATGAGAATGAAGTCTATTATACTACTGAGCCCAACAGCTCAGTAGTTATTAGGTACATGTTGAACCCATTAGGCTTTGCTCAGTTCCTTTTCTGGAGTGATCAACAACGTGATTGGAAATATTTATCAACGTCATATCTTGATCAGTGTGAGAACTATGCCCTTTGTGGAACGTATGCTACCTGCAATGAAAATGACTCTCCAGCTGTGTGTTCATGCTTGGAAGGGTTCACGCCCAAATTTGCAGGAAAGTGGAATTCAGGAGTTTGGTATGATGGGTGTGTTAGAAGAACTCCATTGGTTTGTAACAATAGAGATAGCTTTCACAAGCGCACGGGTTTGAAATTGCCAGACACGTCCCATTCCAAGGTTAACACGACCATGAACATCAAAGAATGTAGGCAGGTATGTTTGAGTGATTGCTCTTGCACTGCATATACAAATTCAGATATCAGAGAGGGGGGAAGCGGATGCCTGCTGTGGTTTGGTGATCTGTTGGACATGAGAGATGATATGGGGCAGGATGGGCAAGACCTTCATATTCGACTTGCTGCTTCTGAAATAGGTACTTGTCCTCTTCTTTTCACCATGGATTGTGTTGAAATCTTTTTTTTTTCTTTTTTTTCCAATATCTATTCATGAAATTATATCCTGAGGGTTTTGGTGTAAAGGAAGTAGGATTTAGAGGTAAGAATCAACAACAGTGGAACTGGAGAACATTTTTCAGGTACTTTGCCCATGAAAGAAGGAAGAAAATAGGGGATAATGTTGCTTTTTCCACGCCTTTTTTCTCTTAAAGCTTTTCCTTGTGCTTTCCAAATTTTGTACAATATTAGTTTGCCTGTTGCAGAATTATTTATTCTAATAAAATTGCACCAAAACTGAAAGCCATATCTCTGACTTCATCTCGAATCTTTCAGCTAATATCATACAAAAAAGGCAGTCCTCGGAGAAAAAGCGAGTAGCAATTATAGTCGGCTCTGTCATAATAGGAATGGGAATGCTGATACTACCTGTCTTGTGTATCTGGTGGAGGAAACGTAATAAGAAAGGTAAATAAACTTGATTACTTATGTTGAAACTTAAGCAAAGGCCACTTATCTGGCATATATTGTCGTTTCAGGATTGACAAGAAAGAATCACACAATGGACTCTGATGAAAAGGAGAACGAAGAGATGGAATTGCCATTATTTACGTTTGGGACCATAGCCAATGCGACAAATAACTTTTCTGTCGATAACTTGCTCGGAAAAGGTGGATTTGGACCAGTATACAAGGTAAGGCAAAACCATGCTACCGGGGCTTTATTCAAGTTCTGCAGCATATATATTTCTTATAAGTAAAATATTTATTTGTTATGGTATTAAGGGTACACTGGAAGAGGGGCAAGAGATAGCAGTAAAGAGACGGTCAAAGAATTCTGGACAAGGACTGAAAGAATTCAAAAATGAAGTTATTTTGATCGCCAAACTGCAGCATCGCAATCTTGTAAAGCTTCTTGGCTGTTGCATTCAAGGAGATGAAAAGTTGTTAATCTATGAATACATGGCCAACAAAAGTTTGGACTACTTTATTTTTGGTTTGGTCCTTCAATTCTTTTCATGCTTCATAATCTTACTTTTGAGATACCTTCTCTTTAAGGATTCCATTAATGGTTTGGCTAACATGGGGAACTGAATCAGATCAAACAAGAAGCAAACTACTAGACTGGAGTAAACGAGTGAATATTATTGGTGGAATTGCTCGAGGACTTCTTTACCTTCATCAAGACTCTAGACTTAGAATAATCCACAGAGATCTCAAGTCAGGCAACATTTTACTGGATAATGCAATGAACCCAAAAATCTCAGATTTTGGCTTAGCTAGAACATTTTGGGGAGAGCAAACTGAGGCCAAAACAAATAGACTAGTCGGGACATAGTAAGTACAAAGTAAATCAAATCTTTCTTTATGGCTATCCTTATGTTGTTATTAAATTGTTTTTACAACATATTTGCAGTGGTTATATGTCTCCCGAATATGCCATTGATGGAGTTTTCTCAATGAAATCTGATGTCTTTAGCTTTGGGGTTCTTGTCCTTGAGATAGTAAGTGGAAAGAAGAACAGGGGATTTTCCCACCCAGATCATGATCATAATCTTCTTGGACATGTAAGGTTAAAGGTTGAGATTGTTAACCATGTTGATTTCCAAGGTAGAAATCATGATTCTGAATTTTTTACATTTCAGGCATGGAGATTATGGACAGAAAGGAGGCCAATGGAACTGATTGATGATGCTCTTGGGGACTTTCGCTTGCCATTTGAAGTGCTGCGATGTATTCAGGTGGGATTATTGTGCGTGCAGCAACGACCAGAAGATAGACCAAACATGTCTTCTGTAATTGTAATGCTAGGCAGTGAAAGTGCATTGCCTCAACCAAAGCAGCCAGGGTTTTTCACAGGGAGGAATCTGCCTGAAGCTGAGTCTTCAACAAGCAACTGTAAATCATCTTCTGCAAATGAGTGCACCGTTACCCTGTTAGAGCCACGGTAGTTGGATTTGTCACTTGACAAATATAGGTAGGGGCAGCTTGGCTTTTCGTTAAGACCTGATCAGGAAGAAAACAAGAATGGATGAGATGATACTCCATTTTCACAGTGATGAGCTAAGATATGCATGCATCACATTCTGTATTTAATTACCTTTAGGATGCTGGAGCAATATCTTTCTTCTCTCTAAACCCCAAAAATATTAAAAATAATTAATCCAAATACTTATGTTGATTTGTCAAATTAATCATACTTATTTAATTTTTAATTAAAGTTGTCTAGTTTTTATTGGTTTCTTAAAGAATCTTATCGAAACACAATTATTATTATGAAAATTAGATTACTCTAAACCAAGATAATCACATCACATCATCACACCAAAACATAAATTGCATGAGCAAAACCATAAATTTGCTGAAATTATAAGTTCCATTAATAAGTTTATATAGCGATCACCTTAATTGAGGATAATTTAATAAATTTCCTTCTCAACAAATTTTAAAAAAATCCAAATTAAATAAGTAGTTAATTTATTTATAATGTAAACATAAAAGTTAATAATCTAATGGTGAAGGAAACTTAGAGCAGGTAATGTTGAAAACAGAGGATAGGAAACTAGTAATTTGAAATTGACTTGGAGACTCATTTCAAAGTCAATTCACTTTCATCCTTAAAGAGTTAAGTTTTTTTTTTTATAATCTAAAATCATATAAAATACAAAATGATTTGGTTTGGTTCGATTTTAATAAATATAAAAAATCTGTATATACTTGCATGAATTACGAAAATTGACTTTTTAAAATCACGAATTTAGATTTAAAACTTAAAAGGAATGTATGATTTATGGAAGAGAGAGAACTATATATTTTTCATCAAGTTTAATAAAAATATAAGATTAAGTAGACATCCAAACACATGTATAATCTCTAGGTAAATCAAACTATACTTTGTGCAAAGCTAGCTATTCCTATACTATTCTTTAATTCAAGCCTTCATAGTTATTTGTATTTATTCTTTATATATGGTTAGCTTTCTCGTGGAATTTATTTGGAAATTGTTCGACATTAACATTATCAAGAAGCTTTCCTGTGTCTTTTTAATCTCATCAGTGATTCCATCTGCTCATGTTGTGTGGTGAGAGTACATTGCCTCATCCGAAGCAGCCTGGCTTTTTCTCGGAAAGTAAGCTGCATCCTGCAGCTGAGTCTGCATTAAGCAAGCAAGTTGTTAAACATATATTGAAGTCACCCCAAATTGTAGAGAAGGCCTATATCCACCTCGGGCTTCATTAAAGTCAGCGTGAATGCTTAAATTTACATGAATCATTTCAATTTCAGCATTGTAATATTTTCATTAGTGCCTTGGGCAGTGCATATGTGTTGAAATTGAGGCTCCTGAACTCTATTGGGGCCAATACATTTTAATTTTTCAATAAAAAAATAAGTTTACATAAAATACATAAAACAAGTGTGTTTAAATATAAAAAAAGAGGAATGTTCAAGCATTTGACTCATTAATTGATATACGATTCCCATACTTAGAAAGTGAGGTTCGAATCTCCCATCTCCAATTAAAAAAAAATATACAAAACAGAAGGTTAAAAAAATTACCTTTTCTTTTCGCAAAGGCCTTTTGACTTCTTTTTCTCTTCTTCCCTTCCTTTTTTTTCCCGCTCCTTCCTTTTTTCTCTCCTACTTCCCTTTTTTTTTTTAATTCTTTTTGTTGTCCAACCAACCGTCTGGAGCCCTCCCTGCAAAACCCCAAGTATAAAACCATCTTTTGTTTCCTACCAACCTTTTGCTAAGAAGACCGGCTTTAGCATAAGCCGTCAAAACATCTCATATTTTTATAGGTTTCATAATTTTATAATAATATAATTAATTATATTAAAAATATATAAAAATTAAGATAATTAATTTTTAGCATAAGCCATCAATTGAAATAGCTAAACCAAACTTGTTCAAAACCTTGGTTTTCATATTTCTTTGTCAATCAATAGTCTACGGGCCACAACCTTAGACTTTGAAAATTCCCTTTGAGTAACGGAGGGAAATATCAATTATAAATTCTGTTAAGAAAATTACACAAATTATTTAATAAGAGTTATAATACAATATTATTACCTATTGCTTAATTAAACTACAATATATAGTTAAGAGAATCCTATTAGTTAGTTGGAGTTATATTATGTGAAACTATTGGATGAATATGTGAAGTTATTGTTTTGAAACATTAAATTCGGTTTCTAACCATAGAAAAATTTATGTTTTGAAATGTTATTATGTTTGGCAAGATTGGATCTTAAAAGAAGTCAATTTTGACAAGTTTCTAAGTGCATTTTTACATACTGGAGCAAATCTATAAATATTCTTTATGTATCAATAGATTCAACCTATAATGCCTTTAAAAAGAAGTTTGAAGAATATCTATCGATACATGACCATATGTATTGATAGATTTAGTCTAGAAAGCTTTCCAAAAGGATTTCGATGAAAATCTATCAATACATGGCCAAATGTATTGATAGCAATTTTTAAAAAACTAATGTATTGATACATGGGCCCAATGTATTGATACATTTTATTATTTTCAGACAAATAATAAGTTAAAATTATATTTTTACACTCCAAAAGTATAAATAGGTCACATTTTATGAGGATTTTTGATCTTTTGCTATTTTTATCAAGTATTCCCTCACCTCTTAACCCTCTTACATCCATTTTTCACCCAAGTCACCATTTTTTAAGATTTGAAAACTTGGTTTTAAGTTTTTATGAACAAGGAGACATTTTTCAACTTTGAAACCTTTAAATCTTGATTTTTTAGAACTAAGAATGTATTGTTTTTATGCCCATATTTTCTGTTGATTCCAAAGCTCAAACGTTTTGTAATTTTCCTTAGCACTAAAGCTCACCAAAGGTAAAGATGAAGGATTTATTGGTTTCTAGGAATTTATTATGTTGAATAGCAATGGGTTTAAGGCAGAAAATTAGTTTTTCGATGAATCTGATTAGTATTTAAAGAACCTAGAATAGCTATTATGAAATTATAAATCTAGATATTGATTGTAATGATTGTTGAATGTTAAGAATAGTTAAAAACTTCGAGGAGATTACTAGAGTAGTCTTAATCATTGTTTGAGATTGAGTCTTCAATTAGGTGAGTGGATACACCTTTTCAAGTACTTTAATATGTAAAGTGAGCATGATTTTTATGGAAATGATTAATTATACATGATAAAATATTGTTTCAAAGAATGGTTTATCAAAGGATTTGAGTTCAAGGTTTTTCAACTAGTTTTCAAAAGGTATGATTAAAAAGTTGATTTAATGATGATTTGTAGTGTGAGTTAACACAAATGATTTTTAAATTGTTTATGAATCTACTATGTATTAGTTTTTAACAAGGTGAGACAAGCCTTTCCAAATGTTTTTCTTCAAAATGATATGAATGGTATAATGTACATGCTTGACATAATGTAGAATGTAAAGGTTGAAGGATGCATAAGTTCCATCTATGAGATTATGAACAACTACGATATGCATGTTATGTATGATGATTGGTTTAAAGGATGATGATTTCCCTCCTATGATATGATGATGATTTATGAGATAAGATATGGAATGTGTGTCATGAGATGTATGTGTTGAAAATATCATGTACACTATGGGCTAGGTATAAGAATGATTTATGAGATAAAATATGAAATGTATGCCATGAGATGTATGTATTGAGAATTCATATACACTATAGGTTAAGCGTGAGAATGAATGACGAGAATGATTTTACTTTATAATGCAAGTTATGGATGAGAACGATTCTATACTTAAGGAATATTATGACAATAGTGGGGATTAATCACTATCTGCTTGACTTGGGGTGAAACCACTCAAAGATTATGGGTGAGGCTGATATGTCACTCATAGAGGGCACTAAGAATCCTAGGTAGCAAGGATCAAATGTCACGCCTCGGAACTCCCCATCGGGCTCATGACAACCGTCGCGACGTCTCGACAGGCATTCCTACCTCGAATGCTGATCGAAACCCGCAAGGCTTTCGTATCAGTTTTCGCACTTCCCCAGTGAGCAACGGTTACTAAATCTCACATTTCGAGAAATTATAAGTCGTCTTCAAATTAAAACAATAAAATATTATTTTTCAGCTCACATGGGCATTTTCGTCATCTTTCTTGAAAATCTCAAAACCCGGCCAAAAATGTAATAAATATGTAGAAGACACAAATTCCATAATTCGAAAATAAATTTAAACATTTAAAACATTAGTTTGAAACAAAATTTTGAATATATGAACATAATAAAAATATTCAATAAAATAACATTATATATATTTATAAAACAATATTTATAGAAACGTCGGTACATAATTTTTATAACGTAAAAATTGAATATATTTATACATACTAAAATGCAAGTAATCAAAGTATAAAATTACTTTTACAATGACACGTGGGTCCACTATGTACAACTATGTACTTTAAATGTACCGGATTCTGACTCCGCCTAGTTCTTGATGCCATAGCTATCTAGTGCTTTTCTCGAGCCTGAAATGGGTGGAAGAGAGGATGGTGAGATTATAAAATCCCAGTGAGTAAACAGATACCAGCTAAATTATCTAAAGTCGAGTAATAGGAGACAAAATTTCAAATTTCTTTTTTTGTACTACCATTCGTCTTATCTTAACTCAGTTCAATTGAGTAGAGACAAATAAAACATTCTATCGAGCAAAATAGAATTATTTTACTCGATTAAATTAATATTTAGTATGGCTTATGTATTTCTTAAAATCTTAACTTGGCTTATGTCAAAATCATTCTCGGGGATACCCCTACAGAGGCATTTGATCGAGACCGCCAAGACTATTCAGTGTCATATATACACATGAATATATTTTTATATCTGAAAATAATATCTAGCCGTGCTTTGGGGTTAGCTGAGTCTCACTATCACGCGGTGGTCCACGCGAAGTGCACTCAAACTTTACCTCCAGAGAAACCCCTCCCCCCCACACCTGGCTCTCCAATAGAGGTAAGATAAGTCTAATTATGTGCCCCCTCTCTTAGGCTGGCCCACAGAACTGGTGTTACTGCAGCGATTATTTTGTCTACTACCTCATTTATAAAATCTTAACTAGCATGATATGGCAATTTATCACAGTCTAGCCTCTTAAGGTTGAAAACACAGTATATATAATTTTTGCATAAACTAGTCTAGCCATTCATGCTCATATAATGCTATAAGCCATGTAATTTAAAACACAATTTATAACACAATTAAACTGTCTCCAATTACTCTAATTTCAAAACCAATTGTTCCATTTTTCAAATCAATTTACAAAAATTCAATTTATTTAGTAAATCCAATTTATTTTATAAATTTCACATTTTCCTCATAAAATCAATAATTCACCCAATACAATAATATTTCATAAAATCATTAAATTTAATAAAATCTACTCCAGATAATTAAAACGATATATTATCCACTCACCTCGTCACAGGAGTGCACGATACTCCTGTTTTAATTTCCACTATACCTTAATCTTTCCCACGTCCGGGGGACCCACCACCTCTGTGTTACGCGTGACACCAATTTCAATAAATTGTGTCAATTAACCATAATCAATTTCAGGCTCTATGTGATGCATGAAATGGGGTAAAAATGGTTCGGATAGTCGTTTACTCACGGTGTCCGACCGACTCGCCTATGCGCGTCTAAATTTCTATAATCCTTAATTTAACTCCAAATCGATTTTTTTCAGTTTTTATACCTCAATTACACCCAATTTGACTTAATGTTCCTTAGTGTGATGCAATTTATCAGTCTTAATCGTAAATTACGAAAATACCCATAGTGGGTAAAAATTTTGATTTTTCTCTAAAAATTTTCATAATTTTCCTCTAACCATAATTCACCATTATTCATCATAATACCTCAAAATAAACTCAAAATCAGCAGCATTTCTCTCTGTAGAAAATTCAGCCAAATGGGTTTAAATATGGAAATTTCTATTTTTTTGCTTATTTTTGCTATTTTTCATTTCTACCTAATTAAACAACATTAAATCAAGTTAAAACTCAACCAAATCAAGCTCAAAACTCATCCATGGAGGTTTGGCCAGCATGGGTGTTCATACCCACTTTCTAATTTTGCATGAAAATGAGCAAATAATGGATGGATAATGAAGAAATTAAAGAAAATCAAGTGATTTTACCTTTTTTCCAGCTTGATTTTTGGTTTTTTCTTGTTTTTCCCCAAATTTTCAACCTAGGGTTCTTGTTCCTTTTCTCCCCTTTCTCTCCTGGTTTGGACGGTTTGAAGAAGAAGAGAATTCTGGAAATTTTGGCCTTTTTAAAAGCTAATTAAAATAATATTATTTTATTCATTTTTTTAATATTTTATTAATTCCTAAATTTTTAGCCATCCATTTGTTTCCAAATTTCCACCATATATTTGTCTCTCTTATCCCCAGCTTAGATAAAATTTTCAGACTTATCCAAAGTCTTGGTGGGGCATTTTTTTTAAAAAATTACGCTTTTACCCCCGTAAAAGTCAAAAATTACATTTTTACCTCAAAAATTGAAAAATTACCTACAGACATATTTTTCACCCCTCATACTCATACCATTCTCCAATTTGTCAAATTAGATCTAAATTCTCTCAAAATCTTAAATTTTATCTGCGGGTGGCAAAATTATGATTTTGCCCCTACACTCTAGAAATCACCGGAATTAAACTTTTTCACTACCAAACCCTCTAATTGTACTCCAATACTCATATCATATTCAAATATGTCAAATGGGGCCAAAATATTTTTTAAAAATTTCCGTTTTGATCTTTAATGGTAAAATTACCATTTTGCCCTTGTGTCATAAAAATACCGAGAATCATAATTTTTCACTGCTAATATTCATTTTATGCTCCAATAATCATATTATATTTCATATAATTATTCTTGATCATTTGAAATCAAAATCTTTATTAAAAATCCCCATTTTGTCTTGAAATTGAAAAATAACCGTTTTGTCCCTAATAAGTCAATTTTCCCGATTGACTTCAAATTTGCCCTCGAACTCCGAATTACTATTTTCGAGTAATCCCTGGACTGTGAAATTCCTTATTTCACTTTAAAATCTCTATTTTATTAGTTCGAGGCATAAATCAACTTATTTATAGTTCTATGTACAATATTGGCTTTTTATCAACTCTACCGGGCTATTCAGATATGCAAACATGATGTCACATATGTAAATGTCATGTCAAATAATTTAGGGTCGAGCTTGACATCAAATCACTACCTGCTTGAATAGGACATGGAACACTCAAGTTATGAAATGTTTATGGCTTATAAGAATGGTTCTATGAATTAATGATCTTGAGTTTATGTTTTTGATTGAATATATATTGATGAAGTGACATGTGCTAGAATGTGACAAATTAAAGTTTGGTTAGTTAAATTCTAGCCTAGAAGGATACCCTTATGAGATAGCAGGGCATAAAGAAAGGTTATATGTAGGATTTTACATAGAAAAATGGGTTATGTGCCTAAAGTATTGATACATGAAGAACATGTATTGATACATTTTGGATAGAATGCAAAAAAAGGCATTCTATGTAAAATGTATCGCTACATTTCTATTGTATCAATAGATTTTTCACAAAAATGAGTTTTCAAGTGTTTTAAAAGGATTTTCAAAGTTAAATGGTTTCTAATGGATTATACAAACTTTTTTTCACTTACATGTTATTAAGAATGTATTTAAATGCCATTTTTCATGATCATTATGGAAATGAAAGAAGATTTATGAATGACATGTGATTACAAGTGCATGGTCATGAAAGCCTTTCACCCTTGGCTTGTCCTTTACCCTGTATCCATTCACAAAGTCTTTATCCACTCACAGATTTATGAATGACATGTGATTACAAGTACATGTTATTTTCCCTATTTTTGTCTTGCAGATTAGTGAGTAGTTTACTACCTTTGTCATAGAGACTAGCTCCCGATCTTCTTTCTTTGATAGTTGTTTAACAACCACTTGATGCTTAGAGAGTTACGTCATGTTCTATTTACGAGTCAGTTTATACTTTTCCTATGCAAAGGTGGCTTGAGAACTTGCATAGACACCTAAAGGTGTAGATGAATGTTATATGGCACAATGCATGAGATTATGGCACTGTGATGATAATATGAAATGAATGCACTTACACTATTTATGTTGAGAAGTTCTATAACTGTGTATGCATGCATGTGTTGATATTGTATGCTTTTATGTATAATGATTAAGGTAAATGGGCCAAGTTATGAATGAATGAATATAAGGAAGGTTGCTATGGCTTAGCGAGCTATACCCGTCTAGGTCCATATGCCAATCACAATCCCTCCATAAAATGGGATGTGACATGAGGTTGTATGCTTATTACTATAATCCATTAGCAGGGTTGTATGCTAACTATTGCAACCTTTAACGGGATCGTGTGCTAACTATTGTAACCCATTAACAAGGTCAAATACTAATTACTATAACTCATTAGTAGGATTGCAAAAGTAGTTCTGGTATCGATTATCTCACTTTCTAGGGATCATTTCATAGCTCTTAAAGCATTCATTAAAAGATAATTGAAGATTTCATCTCATTCATCAATTAGTATTCATCATATGAATAAACCAAAACATTTGTAAATCAATCTTCGTCATATTAATAAACCAAAACTTTCATAAATCAATTTTTAACATATGAATGAACTAAGATATTGTTAAACAAGCCTGAATGGTTCATCATTATGGTTTTTAATGTTCTTTTTTTTCTTCTTCTAAAAAAAGAGTTTTGATGGATTATTTACTTAGGCAAGAGATAAGGAAAAGGAGTGTTACAAATTTAAAAATTGTAATTTTACTTTGAGAAGAATGGTTTTTCTCTTTAATATGGAAATTAAAATAAATTTGCACACATAAAATAAAATGACACATCAACATCCCACATCACAGATGATCTGGAATAAAATTGTCAATTGTATTGTTGACTTTTGTTAGTTAACAGTTAATGAGAAAGGCTTATTTGATCCCAAATAAAAGTTTAAGGGCTTATTTGAGTATAATAAAAGGATAGGGGTTTAATTGACATTTTTGGTATAATTTAGGGACTTATTTGAGTATTTGGTCAAATAATTTTTGATTGCCCTGCCAAGTGCCAATATAAATAATTAAAAATTAAATTTAATTAACTTCAAACCTTCCAGACCCAAAAAACTCATCCATGACCCATTGCCTATTAAAGTCCAACAACAATAAACTTTTACTCCTCTTATTTAAATCTCTTTTTCCTTCTATTTTTCTAATGTGGGATTGTGTTCGACATTCATTATTATTGAAAATATCCAACAATAACAACACTTCAATTGGAAATATCTTAACCCAGACTCATTCAAAACATGCTCGTTTTCAGCTTTCTTTTGTCAATTGTTATTTGAGAAACGCAAGAGGATCAATGATAAGACCACATTCATTTAAAAAAATATCACAATTTATGCATTTAATAGAAAATTGTCAATGACCTATTATTTTCTAAGAGTGGTCAGTAGACCTATCATTTTCTAAGAGCATTCTATTAATCAATAGTTAATGAGAAGAGGTTATTTGACCCAAAATAAAAGTTTAAGAGTTGCATTTCGTTAATCAATAATTAATGAGAAAGGCTTATTTGATCCAAGAGTTTATTGAATGCAATAAAAAGATAGGAGTTTAATTGACATTTTTGGTATAGTTCAGGAACTTAGTTGAATATTTAGCCAAATAATTTTTAATCGCCTTGCCAAGTGTCAATATAAATAATTAAATATTAAATTTAATTAATTTCAAACCTCCAAGACCCAAAAATTCCATCCATGATCCAATGCCTATCAAAATCCACCAACAATGAACTTATACTCCTCTCTATTTAAATTACTCTTTTTCCTTTTACTTTTTCAATGTGGATTGTGACCTACATTCATTATTGTTGAAAATTATATCCAACAACAACAGCAGCTCAAATGGAAAAATATTAACCCATACTTGTTCAGAACATTCTGGTTTTCAGCTTCCTTTGTCAATCGCTATTTGAGCAACGCAAGAGAATTAATGATAAGCCCACCTTCGTTGAAAAAAAAAATATCACAATTTCTGCATTTAATAGAAAATTGTCAGTAGACCTACCATGTTCTAAGAGCATCTGTTTCATCATTTCTGGTTGGTCCAGTAATATCCTAAATTTTCCAAAGCATTCATTCATATTTGAAGAAAGAAGTGCAACATGAGATAATCAATGGAGACGATTTCATTCTTTCTTGTATATTTATTAGTTTTCTCCATCTTAAGGACTGCTACTGCAGTAGATACTCTCTCTCCAAGTCAATCCCTTAGAGATGGTGAAACTCTAGTTTCAGCTGATGGGAGCTTTGAACTGGGATTTTTCAGCCCTACAGTAAGTTCCACAAGTCGATTTTTAGGAATATGGTACAAGAAAGTATCTAATGGAACGGTTGTATGGGTGGCAAATAGAGAAACTCCAATTTTTGATAATAGAGGAGTCTTACTTTTCTCCAACCATGGCATTCTTTCGCTTCTGAATAGCACAAATAGCACTGTTTGGTCATCAATACATCAAAAGCGGCACAAGAACCCGTTGCTCATCTTCTCAACTCAGGAAATCTTGTTGTAAAAGATGGAAATGACAACAACCCAGCTGAAAACAATCTATGGCAGAGTTTTGATTATCCTTGTGATACTTTTCTTCCAGGAATGAAAATCGGGAAGAACTTAGTGACAGGTTTTGAGTGGTTTCTGTCATCCTGGAAAAGTACAGATGATCCTGCTCCGGGCCAATACGTTTTACGTATAAATATCAGTGGATATCCACAACTTGTAATTGAGAAGGGATCTAAAATAGAGTACAGAGCAGGACTGTAACGACCCATCCCCGGTCGCTACCGGCGTCCGAGACCTCCGGGAGATCTCGCCAAGTCTCGAACAAGCCTTTGTAAATTTTTCTGAGACATTTATTAATTATGCTAACACGTATGTAAATAATTAATAATAATAATAATACTTTATTGATATTCCATTTTCAATAATAGTAATTAAATTTAAAATACAAAATTTTCAACAATGCATAATTAGGAATTTACAATGCTAATAATATGTAGAAATTTCATATGAATGAACTCTAGACAGCGGAGCGACTCGAAGCGGGCTAAGAGATGCCTTTACCTATTCGCAGTAGACTGAATACGCCAATAGTTACGCGCTAGGCCGATCCCTGTCTGCAAAAGGAGAAATAAGAGGGGTGTGAGTCTCACAGACTCAGTGATCATCGGCTCAGCGAGTAGGGCGTAGATGGGAAACAAGCAATTAGCTGATCATTTGAATATCAAATTAACGGATGATAAAACAATTTATTTCAAACGGATATTTGTGCCTTATATATAAAGAAAATATCAAGAATTCGTTTGTGATATAACCAAACCAAAGGTATATAGATAAATACACGCCAAATCTAGTGTGAATAATAACTTCATGTAGAAATCATTTAGAATAATTTATTCAAATCAATTTCCTTAAATCCAGCAAGCTCTCGTAAAATCATATATTTGTCAAATATATACGTAAACCACAAATCGCCTCGTACTCGAGGAGTTAAAATTCATTTTTTCGTAAAAATGGAGAGCTGCGGAAAAGCCATTTTAAATTCATTTTCACCATACATGGAAAAATATAATTCGAAAATCCAAAGAGACTTTACTCTCGAGTAGGAAATAAGATAAAAACTCGTGGTCCCACTACCACGTAATATCATCCGGGAGCATCGCTTCCACCGGATCCCCACATAATGCCATGGCAATCTCAACGATGTTGGCCGACATCGGAGATATCAAGCGGTCGTAACCGCGTAAATCATCTGTGGCCTTGCCACGTATATCACAGACCATGGCCCCAGCCATGTCTAACAGCCCGTCGGCAACCCGAAAATGTCTCTAGCTAGAGCTCACTCGTGCACGAGGGTCACACTTAACCGATGTGACATCCGGCCTACTTTCGAATCTCTCAATTAAATAGAATCACTTTAGAAATTATTTTATGTCTTGAAAGTCTCATTTCAATTTATTCTCAAAACATTCGACAGAAAATATAATAAAATCAATTGTCATTTTCATAAATAAAAATTTGGTGCATGAATTTCAAAATACTTCACATGGTAATCAGGCATCATAATCATGGATGCACACTACACAAATATAAGGCACAATTTAGAAGATAAATCAAATTGAAAGGCTTGTTTCCCATTTTTAAAACACTTTACATATAATTATATATATATTCAAAACAATTTCCAAAAATAACTTACATTCACGATTTCCTCAAATTCTATCAACGCATGCTTTTCACAATTATGTGCATTCGATAAATCATGCGTAAATATATATTTATAGATAATATGAGAATTTTAAAATTGACACCCCCTACTCACCTCGAAATAGCGGGATATTACATCGCTATTTTTGTACGCGTGTGTATTTATTTCTATTTCTCGATCGTGTGTCTCGTTTAGTACGTCTTCTCGATAAACGTGCCATTGAGCCTTTTCTATCCCTCCTAGCTATTGGACCTTGTCCAAGAACCTCTTCAATTTTCCTATTGGGCCAAGCCCAATTTTTATTTTCCACTTGGGCCTTGCCCAATTTCATCTTTCTATTGGGCCTTGCCCATTTAATTACCATTAGGCCATGCCCATTTATTTTTTCTATTCTTGCATTTTTCATTTTCATTTTTTTTTCTTCCACAATTTTTTTTTTCTTTTTCTTTTTCTTCAGCCAAGTTTTCTTCTTCATCTACCTGTCACCCACTCTCCACCGTGACTGCTCTCCTCTGCCGGTGGTGGTTCCTCCATCCTCTCCACCATGGCAGCCCATTTTCTCCTCTTTTCTCACCACTTGAGCAACATTTTTCAGCCCCCAAACCAGCTAGATTCTAGCTTAATTTCCAGCTCTATTTCTGCCCAAAAAAATCAGCAAACAACAGCCCAAGATTCTGCACTTTTCTGCTCCAAAAATCAGCCATCAAAACCACACTTTTCAGCCTCCAAAACCATCAGATTTTCAGCTCATTTTCCACTCAAAATCCTGCCAATTTGCAGCTCACAATTCAACCATGAAAAACCACAAAATTTCAACAACTTACCAGAAAATTTTCAACAGCAAATCCCCTTGAAAATTACAGCAAAATCATTCAAAACAAAATGCAGAATTTTCTCTCTTTTCTTTCCCTCTCTCACGGTTTCTTCTCTCCCTTTTTCTCTTTGGTTTTCTTCTCTTTTGCTCTCACAGCCGACCCTTTTGTTCTTCTTCTCTTTTTTTTTTTTCAGCTCTCTTTCTTCCCTTTTTGTCTTATCTTTCTTCTCTTTCTTCCCTTTTTCAGCTCTCTATCCGGCCCCTACACTCTTCTTTCAAAGCATCAATTGACCACATGGGCGGCTACCCATGTGGTCTTGTCCCCTTTTATATATATATATATATATATATTAATAGTGGGGTGTTACAATCTCCCCCACTTAAAACAAATTCGTCCTCGAATTAAAATAAAGTGGGTCGGTAAAGCATAACTTAATCGTGAAAGAGGTGTGGGTATTCCTTTTTCATCTCCTCTTTAGGTTCCCAAGTTGCCTATTCCATCGAACGGTTTTGCCACAAGACCTTTACTAAGGCAATTTCCTTGGAGCATAGTTGTTTTACTTGGTGATCTAATATTGCTACTACTTGTTCTTCAAAAGTTAATCCTTCATGCAATGGAATCAGATCATATCGTATAACATGGGTTGAGTCCTTAACGTACTTCCTTAACATAGACACATAAAATTTGGGATTTACTCGAGCTAATTCCACCTGCAAAGCTAGTCGATATGCTGTGGACCTAATTCACTCTAGAACTTCAAAAGGTCCAATGTATGTTGGGCTCAGCTTTCCTTTCTTCCCAAATCTTTTGCTTCGTTTCAAGGGAGACAGCTAAAAAAATACAAAATTCCTCTCTTGAAACTTTAAAGGACGACACCTATTATCAGCATATGATTTTGGTCTACTCTGGGCTATTCTTAGATGATCCCTTACCAAACTCACCACATCCGTTGCTTGTTGAACCAAATCGAGACCCAATAATTTTCTTTCTTCCACTTCAAACCATCTAGTAGGTGACCTGTACTTTCGTCTATACAATGCTTCAAACGGAGCCATTCCGATACTAGCTTGGTAGCTGTTATTATGTGCGAATTTCACTAAAGATAATTGTTGATCCCACGTAGTTCCCAAATCCAATACAATTGAATTTAGCATAGCTTCGAGCGTTTGTATCACACGCTCCGATTGACCATCCATTTGATGATGATATGTAATACTGAAGCCCAAATGAGTTCCTAACGCTCCATATAAACTTCTCCTAAACTTATTAGTAAACTGTGGCCCTCGATCAGACACTATGGTCACGGGAACTCCATGTAATCGTACAATACAATCAACATAGATCTTAGCATACTTAGTGACCCATAGTTAGTTTTTACTGGAATGAAGTGAGTCAACTTGGTCAATCGATCTACTATCACCCATATGGAATCATATCCTCCTCTTACACCGCGCAATCCTATCATAAAATCCATAGCCCCATGCTCTCATTTTCATTCGGGAATCAACAAAGGCTGTAGCACACCTAGGGGGTTTTCCATGTTCAGCTTTAACTTGTTGACAAGTGAGGCACTTGGCTACATATTTCGCTACATTCTCCTTCATCCTTGTCCACCAATAGACCATCTTTAAATCATGATACATTTTAGTGGTTCTTGGGTGTATGGTATAAGCGGTAATGTGAGTCTCTTTCAAAATTTCTTTTCTCAAGTTATCTCAATCTTATGAATTATATCAATTTCCAATCTTTATAGAAAACTCGACAATGTCATATTATGTTTAATTATAGGTAGCACACTTCTTAAATTAAATTAATATTATTCTTCCTCTTATAAAGAGAAATCAAATATATCATTAATCTTAGTCACACGTCCATCAAATTATTCTTAAATCGTCAATTATGCATATCTACATAGCCATCCACAATTCTTTTACCTTGATCTTTTATCAAGCCTCCCAACATTCGAATATTTATTTAACCATTGACTACCGGTCTACTTATTAAACCACCTTTATTTTGGTTTACTTACTTCCATATCATTTCCATTCAAGTACTTCATAATATGTAAAGATCACAACATTTTATTTCTTTCAGATATACTCAACATCATGAGTAATTCAAATCTAATAACCATTAATGACCACATTCTCAAAATTTAATCTCTGATATTTTCATGATCAAATGCCCACTAAATAATTTTCAACTTATACCTCAATGCATTTTGGTAATTAACGATATTCTTATATAAACCTTTATAATCTTAATCAATTTCTTTAATCAATAGCTGATTAATTCATCATCAACTGCATACAACGTATCTAACTTAAAATTCCTCAAATTTACTCCAAATGGCGAATCTCATGGCCTCATTAATTTATCAATCTTCATATATGAAAACTACTATTGGATTTATATCTAATAATAATACATTATTTTCCGTTACCCCTTAGGACATTAAATTCAAGGCATACTTCTTTATTTGTGTACTCCATAATAATCTGACAAATTTCTAGCTTACAATTAAGCTAATTCATATGCCAAGTCTTTCGGGCTATATCCATATATATATTTCCAAAATTTTCAACTTCAAATAATCTTATGCATAACCAGTTCAATAAACTATTTGTATTACTGAAACAATCATCAAATCGAGTTGGAAATTATCTCTTCTCACGTTTAGTCTAATTATGTTCACTATCATGTGATAATTACACCAAGCCAATGCCGATGTTTTATTTCCATGAAAAGTTAATTATCAATTGACGCCATCCTTAGATTCCACGTGTCATTAAATCAACTTTACTTAGCCAAAATTCATATTCTAATGTCATATTTATAAGTCATGGCTCATTACCAAAGTCTTTACTAGTATATAAATACTCGAAATCTCAAATCATTATCCTTTTTCCTAAATAAATCTTGTAATTCTCGTAGCTTATTTTTATTCCTTTACCAAAGCTAATATCATTTAATCAAACCATATTATCCTTGTTTTCAAAATGTTTGAAGCGCAATTCATCCTTTGCTTATCCTTTTTAGGCACTTTGCCTTGATAATTAATTAAATAAATTGAAATTGATGGAGGAGATACATTTCATACTTTGTCTTGTATTTACAAGTATATTAAGATCTTAACTTCATCAGATCTTGATATCGACAAGGTAATCGTTGTCTCAACCAGCATTCCAAACATCTTATATGTTTACAATACACCTTCATATTTATGTGACATATCAGTCGCAAATCTCAATTTAACTATATAGCCATTTTCTCTTTGAGTCTTAATATTCCTCATAGTGAAAATTTTCTCGAACCTTGTCGTCAGGGTGTTCACAGAGTAGAAACAAGCTCATAATTTATAGTTCAATGCTTAAAACAGTGAACACAATCTCCTCGTTGAAGTTCTACTCTTACTTACTGATCATAACTCTTTTGCTCATTTATTTACAAGAAAAATCAATGCTCTTTACCTTACGCATTGTTTGGTTGCTCACAAACCACACATAAACATTCAAATTTGAACTCTCATGATTAATCAAACTAGTGCATCCTCACACTTTTCCATGCATTTCCACAACCACTTAAATATATATATATATATTTAATACAATTTTGTGGAGTATTAAAACAATTAAAGGCTGATCTCCAAAGCCTTTCATAACCTCAATATTTCGACATATAGTTATTAACATTTCAACTTATTAGTTCCAATGAACATTATCTTAAAATCCTCCCAATGTGTCCGTGTTCTTAGTCCGGACCATTTAGAACCAACTTAATATAATTACATGAATTATCCTTAAACTTCTTAGGTGCGATGTAATAACATCCATATTTATTCCATCGCTCATCCAATCATAATCTGGTATTCACATATACTTTATGATCTTATTGACCTTTTAGGTTTATCTTTACGAGATCACTGGAGTTGTGGGTTATGAGCCCACCACACTTCCGCTGCACCACTCTGATATTTATAGAACTTAACATAAATTTTTACTTAAATGTCCTTCGACATTTTCACCAATATTTAATTTCGATATTGAGTTAATTCATACACTAATAATTACAACCCAGCATTATTCCATCAAACCTTGAGGTCTCATCATCATTTAATTGAATTCAAAATTAGCTTCATTTAAGTTGTTATCACTTATTTAACACATATTCACATTTAAAATATTTCAAATGTTCAGCACTAATCATATACAGGTAAGGCAACTTAATTAATACAGTGCACTTACTTCAGTGCACGCAATTATCAATCTGTTTCTCCATAATACTTAATTTTATAATCCTTGGGTGGATCTCAAAGATCATTATTTATTCCAGTCAAAATATACATCTTATTATCATTATTGTAGGTTTTCCTCTATATTGTCCTCAAATACAGTCCATAATCACTAATTTCTTCTCATCAACCATCATGATTCACATTTTTAACTTCATCAATTAAATAAATTATCATGGACTTATTAGTCCGATTTCACTTTCCTTCACTTTTAGTCGAAGGAGTATGTCATCATATCGGCCTTTCATTAAAGGCTTTCGCTTAAAATATTTCTAACAGTTGCTCGTGTCTCGGGTGGCATCTCAAACTCAGACTACGGCAATCAATTTTCGTCATTTAATTATCATTTATAATTATACAAGGTAGCTTTCTAAGAAAAGAGTTTACGCAGCTTCTTATCTATAATCGGTGCTACAGTCACTAATCATAGACAAGACTCTACGTCGACTCCACTACTCTGCTGTTTGACACAAGAATTCCTAGGACACACTAAACCTAGAGCTCTGATACCAACTTTGTAACGACCCATCCCCGGTCGCTACCGGCGTCCGAGACCTCCGGGAGATCTCGCCAAGTCTCGAACAAGCCTTTGTAAATTTTTCTGAGACATTTATTAATTATGCTAACACGTATGTAAATAATTAATAATAATAATAATACTTTATTGATATTCCATTTTCAATAATAGTAATTAAATTTAAAATACAAAATTTTCAACAATGCATAATTAGGAATTTACAATGCTAATAATATGTAGAAATTTCATATGAATGAACTCTAGACAGCGGAGCGACTCGAAGCGGGCTAAGAGATGCCTTTACCTATTCGCAGTAGACTGAATACGCCAATAGTTACGCGCTAGGCCGATCCCTGTCTGCAAAAGGAGAAATAAGAGGGGTGTGAGTCTCACAGACTCAGTGATCATCGGCTCAGCGAGTAGGGCGTAGATGGGAAACAAGCAATTAGCTGATCATTTGAATATCAAATTAACGGATGATAAAACAATTTATTTCAAACGGATATTTGTGCCTTATATATAAAGAAAATATCAAGAATTCGTTTGTGATATAACCAAACCAAAGGTATATAGATAAATACACGCCAAATCTAGTGTGAATAATAACTTCATGTAGAAATCATTTAGAATAATTTATTCAAATCAATTTCCTTAAATCCAGCAAGCTCTCGTAAAATCATATATTTGTCAAATATATACGTAAACCACAAATCGCCTCGTACTCGAGGAGTTAAAATTCATTTTTTCGTAAAAATGGAGAGCTGCGGAAAAGCCATTTTAAATTCATTTTCACCATACATGGAAAAATATAATTCGAAAATCCAAAGAGACTTTACTCTCGAGTAGGAAATAAGATAAAAACTCGTGGTCCCACTACCACGTAATATCATCCGGGAGCATCGCTTCCACCGGATCCCCACATAATGCCATGGCAATCTCAACGATGTTGGCCGACATCGGAGATATCAAGCGGTCGTAACCGCGTAAATCATCTGTGGCCTTGCCACGTATATCACAGACCATGGCCCCAGCCATGTCTAACAGCCCGTCGGCAACCCGAAAATGTCTCTAGCTAGAGCTCACTCGTGCACGAGGGTCACACTTAACCGATGTGACATCCGGCCTACTTTCGAATCTCTCAATTAAATAGAATCACTTTAGAAATTATTTTATGTCTTGAAAGTCTCATTTCAATTTATTCTCAAAACATTCGACAGAAAATATAATAAAATCAATTGTCATTTTCATAAATAAAAATTTGGTGCATGAATTTCAAAATACTTCACATGGTAATCAGGCATCATAATCATGGATGCACACTACACAAATATAAGGCACAATTTAGAAGATAAATCAAATTGAAAGGCTTGTTTCCCATTTTTAAAACACTTTACATATAATTATATATATATTCAAAACAATTTCCAAAAATAACTTACATTCACGATTTCCTCAAATTCTATCAACGCATGCTTTTCACAATTATGTGCATTCGATAAATCATGCGTAAATATATATTTATAGATAATATGAGAATTTTAAAATTGACACCCCCTACTCACCTCGAAATAGCGGGATATTACATCGCTATTTTTGTACGCGTGTGTATTTATTTCTATTTCTCGATCGTGTGTCTCGTTTAGTACGTCTTCTCGATAAACGTGCCATTGAGCCTTTTCTATCCCTCCTAGCTATTGGACCTTGTCCAAGAACCTCTTCAATTTTCCTATTGGGCCAAGCCCAATTTTTATTTTCCACTTGGGCCTTGCCCAATTTCATCTTTCTATTGGGCCTTGCCCATTTAATTACCATTAGGCCATGCCCATTTATTTTTTCTATTCTTGCATTTTTCATTTTCTTTTTTTTTTCTTCCACAATTTTTTTTTCTTTTTCTTTTTCTTCAGCCAAGTTTTCTTCTTCATCTACCCGTCACCCACTCTCCACCGTGACTGCTCTCCTCTGCCGGTGGTGGTTCCTCCATCCTCTCCACCATGGCAGCCCATTTTCTCCTCTTTTCTCACCACTTGAGCAACATTTTTCAGCCCCCAAACCAGCTAGATTCTAGCTTAATTTCCAGCTCTATTTCTACCCAAAAAAATCAGCAAACAACAGCCCAAGATTCTGCACTTTTCTGCTCCAAAAATCAGCCATCAAAACCACACTTTTCAGCCTCCAAAACCATCAGATTTTCAGCTCATTTTCCACTCAAAATCCTGCCAATTTGCAGCTCACAATTCAACCATGAAAAACCACAAAATTTCAACAACTTACCAGAAAATTTTCAACAGCAAATCCCCTTGAAAATTACAGCAAAATCATTCAAAACAAAATGCAGAATTTTCTCTCTTTTCTTTCCCTCTCTCACGGTTTCTTCTCTCCCTTTTTCTCTTTGGTTTTCTTCTCTTTTTCTCTCACAGCCGACCCTTTTGTTCTTCTTCTCTTTTTTTTTTCAGCTCTCTTTCTTCCCTTTTTGTCTTATCTTTCTTCTCTTTCTTCCCTTTTTCAGCTCTCTATCCGGCCCCTACACTCTTCTTTCAAAGCATCAATTGACCACATGGGCGGCTGCCCATGTGGTCTTGTCCCCTTTTATATATATATATATATATATATATTAATAGTGGGGTGTTACAAGGACCATGGAATGGTCTACTCTTTCAATCGATGAGAAGGATTGCATTAATCGTTTTCAACAATGAATTTGAGTTGAATGAGAATGAAGTCTATTATACTGCTGAGCTCAAAAACAGTTCAGAAGTTTTAAGGTTCATGCTGAACCCAGCAGGCTTTGTTCAGGTCCTTTTATGGAGTGATAAACAACGTGATTGGGAGTCTTTAGGAACGGCACGTCTTGATAAGTGTGTGAACTATGCCCTTTGTGGAACATATGCTACCTGCAACGAAAATGACTCTCCAGCTGTGTGTTCATGCTTGGAAGGGTTCACGCCCAAATTTGTAGGAAAGTGGAATTCAGGTGTTTGGTATGATGGGTGTGTTAGAAGAACTCCATTGGTTTGTAACAATGGAGATAGCTTTCACAAGCGCACGGATTTGATATTGCCTGACACGTCCCATTCCAAGGTTAACACGACCATGAACATCGAAGAATGTAGGCAGGCATGTTTGAGTGATTGCTCTTGCACTGCATATACAAATTCAGATATTAGAAACGGGGGAAGCGGATGCCTGCTGTGGTTTGGTGATCTGTTGGACATGAGAGATGATACGGTGCCATATGGGCAAGACCTTTATATTCGGCTTGCTGCTTCTGAAATAGGTACTTGTCCTCTTCTTTTCACTATGGATCATGTTAAAATCTTTTTTATATTCAATATTTATTCATGCAATTATATCCTGAGGGATTTAGTCTAGAGGAAGTAGGATTTAGAGGTAAAAATCAATACGAGTAGAAACTAGAGAACATTTTTCAGGTACTTTGCTCTTGAACTATGGTAAGCTCAGGACAATCTTTGCTCTTGAACATTTTTCAGGTACGAGAAGGAAGAAAATTTTGGAGCTATGGACATGATCAGTTTACCTTTCGCATAATTTTTTTATTCTAACAAACTTGGGAATAAACTGAAAATCCACATCTGACTTTATCTTTCAGCTAATATCGAACAAAAAAGGCAATCATGGGAGAAAAAGCGAGTAGCAATTATAGTCGGCTCTGTCATAATAGGAATGGGAATGCTGATACTACCTGTCTTGTGTATCCGGTGGAGGAAACGTAATAAGAAAGGTAAATAAACTTGATTACTTATGTTGAAACTTAAGCAAACGATGCTTATCTGGCATAAATTGTCGGATTAAAATGTCTGCTGTTAGTCCTCATAACCAGCCCCTATTTTTTTTTCTTTTTCTGAAATGATTTTTACTAACGTTGCTGTGAAATTGCCATAAAAATAATGGATGTCTTGAGTTTGAATCCCTTCCCTACAACGCCTGACTAATGCCAATACATTGTGCATCGTTTCAGGATTGACAAGAAAGAATCGCGCAATGAATTGTGATGAAAGGGAGAACGAAGAGATGGAATTGCCATTATTTAATTTTGGGACCATAGCAAATGCCACAAATAACTTTTCTATTGAGAACTTGCTGGGAAGAGGTGGATTTGGATCTGTTTACAAGGTAAAGCAATAATATGCTACCGCGGCTTCATTCAAGTTCTGCAGCATGTATATTTCTTGTAAGTAAAACATTTATTTGTTATGGTCTTAAAGGGTACATTGGCAGAGGGGCAACACATAGCAGTCAAGAGACTGTCAAAGGATTCTAGACAAGGGCTGAAAGAATTCAAAAATGAAGTTATTTTGATTGCCAAACTTCAGCACCGCAATCTTGTAAAGCTTCTTGGCTGTTGCATTCAAGGAGATGAAAAATTGTTAATCTATGAATACATGGCCAACAAAAGTTTGGACTACTTTATTTTCGGTTTGGTCCTTCACTATTCCTTTCATATTTCGAAATCCATATTTTCTGACACATTCTCTTTAAGGATTCTATTAGTGGTTTGGCTAACATGGGGACTTGAATCAGATCAAACAAGAAGCAAACTACTAGACTGGAGTAAACAAGTGAATATTATTGGTGGAATTGCTCGAGGACTTCTTTATCTTCATCAAGACTCTAGACTTAGAATAATCCACAAAGATCTCAAGTCTAGCAACATTTTATTGGATAATGCAATGAACCCAAAAATTTCAGATTTTGGCTTAGCTAAAACATTTCGGGGAAAACAAACTGAGGCAAACACAAATAAAGTGGTCGGAACATAGTGAGTGCAAAGTAAATCAAATCTTTCTTTATGGCTATCCTTTATGTTGTTATTAAATTGTTTTTACAACATATTTGCAGTGGTTATATGTCTCCTGAATATGCCATTGATGGAGTTTTCTCAATGAAATCTGATGTCTTTAGCTTTGGGGTTCTTGTCCTTGAGATTGTAAGTGGAAAGAAGAACAGGGGATTTTCCCACCCAGATCATGATCATAATCTTCTTGGACATGTAAGGTTAAATGCTGAGATTGTTAACCGTGTTGAATTTCCAAGGTAGAAATCATGATTTTGAATTTTTAAAATTTCAGGCATGGAGATTATGGACAGAAAGAAGGCCAATGGAACTGATTGATGATACTCTTGGGGACTTTCGCTTGCCATCTGAAGTGCAGCGATGCATTCATATGGGATTATTGTGCGTGCAACAACGACCAGAAGATAGACGAAACATGTCTTCTGTAATTGTAATGCTAGGTAGTGAAAGTACATTGCCTCAACCAAAGCAGCCAGGGTTTTTCACAAAGAGGAATCTGCCTGAAGCTGAGTCTTCAACAAGCAACTATAAATCATCTTCTGCAAATGAATGCACCATTACCCTGTTAGAGCCACGGTAGTTGGATTTGTCACTTGACAAATAGAGGTAAGGGCTGTTGAAGAGTGATGCTTTACGTGAAGAACTAGAGAGCTTTGGTGCAAGTCGAGCTTGAGAACATGCAAAATGAAGAAGACCATTTTCACGTTCATTGGCCACATGATTCTTTGGTTTATGTAGTTACTATTTTACTATTGTAGTGTGTCAGTTTTATTCAGTTTGTGTTTTGTTCTTAGTGGGGTAGTTTATAATGGCCTTGTAGGCCACTACGTACTAGGCTTGATGAAGTCAGTTATTTTCCATTGTTTATTGTTTATGGTTTCTCTCTTGTACATATAAGAACATTTTACTTAATGGTATGAGTGTGGCTTTGTATGGCTTTCGGCCATTCTTCTCCTATTCACGGGTGTTGGCTTTCTTTAACTTAGAGTTCATAAACTCTTTGATTTTCTTTCACATGGTATCAAAGTGATTCACTTGTTCTTAAGGGACTTGAAATTTTTTTTTTTTCAGAATACTTGATCTTGCTGTCTTATCTTCCATTAGAAAAATCTCTGCAAAAAAAAAAATCATCTATGGCTTCAACCAGTTTCAATGTTGTAGCTCCACCAGTGTTTAATGGAGATAACTACCCAATTTGGGCAGTGAAGATGAAAGCTTATCTCTGTGCTTTGGATCTTTGGGAAGCTGTGGAAGTGGGTGGAGATCCTCCGGTTCAAAGGCACGCCAATCCTACAGTGGCACAATTGAAGCAGCATAGTGAAGAGGTTGCCAAGAGATTCAAGGCCCTCTCATGTATTCACTCTGCTGTATCTAACTCCATATTCACTAGGATAATGGCTTGCGAGAATGCTAAAGATGCTTGGGACAAGTTGCAAGAGGAATTCCATGGAAGTGATAATACTCGACAAATGCAAGTATTTAATCTGTTGAGAGAATTTGAAGTTTTAAAAATGAAGGACAATGAGACTATTAAGGAGTATTCTGATAAAGTAATGAAAGTCATGAATCAACTGAGGCTACTTAGGGAAGACCTTTCGGAGAAAAGGATTGTGAATAAAGTCCTAGTGAGCCTACCAGATAAGTTTGAAGCTAAGATATCCTCACTTAAAGAGTCCAAGGATATCTCACGCCTTACTGTCACAGAGCTTGTTAATGCTCTCCAAGCACAAGAACAAAGACGTGCTCTTAGGCAAGAAAACACGGTAGAATGAGCCTTCATGACTCGATCAAAGGAGAAATGGAGTGACAACAACAAAAAGAATGACTCAAACAAGAGAGACAAGGACAGGAGATTTGGAGATGGAAAACAAGGCAAGCCGAAAGCTGAGTATCCTGTTTGTTCTCATTGCAAAAAGAGAACACATCTTGAAAAATATTGTTGGTATCGTCCAAATGTTAAATGCAGGTCGTGCCATCAATTAGGACATGTGGAGAGAGTCTACAAATCGAAAGGAAACAGACCTGAGGAGAAAGCTGCATTGCAGAACATTGGGAACCAGTTGATGAATTTTTATTCATGGCAAGGAAATCTGAAATTTCAAGCAGGAAGCACACATGGTTAATTGATAGCGCATGTTCAAATCATATGACCGGGAAGGAAGAAAATTTTATTACTTTGGACAAGAGTTATAAGTCTTAGGTTGAGATTGGAAATGGACTTAATCTGCAGATTCAAGGGATAAGAGCAGTTGCAGTGCATACTTTGCAGGTATGAAATCAATTTCTAATGTTACGTTTGTACCTGAAGTTGTTCAAAATCTACTTAGTATGGGGTAATTGATTGAAGATGGATATATTTTGGTGTTTAAAAACAATGCTTGCACTATCCTTGATGCCTCAGGCAAGGAACTTTTCTCTGTTGAAATGAGAAATAAGTGTTTCTCTGTAGATTGGATGGAGGTTAAGCATAAAGCTTACCAATGCTTGTCCACTAACTCTGAAATTTGGCACCGTAGATTGGGGCATGTATGTCAAACCCTGCTCTATAAAGTAATTGCAATGCCATTCACATGCTCGATAGAATGTCTACATATTGAGGAAGTATTGAGAAATCGTTAAAAGATGATATTGCCCCTAGAAGTACGGTTAAGTCGATTAAACCTCGAACAAGATAAAATCGAGATCTTAAATATGAAATTGAGAATTTCACAATCCAGGGATGACTCAAAATGATAATTCGGAGTTCGAGGTCCGATTTGGAGTCAATCCGAAAAATTGACCGATTATGGGCAAAATGGTCATTTTTCAATTTGAGGACAAAATGAGAATTTTTAGAAAAGATTTTCTTAGCCCCATTTGACATGTTTGAGTATGATATGAGTATTGAAGTACAATTGGAAGATTTAGCAGTGAAAAATATGAGTTTTTGGTATTTTTGGAGTATAGGGGCAAAATGGTAATTTTGCCACCCGAAATCGAAAATTGAATTTTCGAAAGGATTTTGATCAAATTTAATTATTTGGAGTGTGATATGAGTATGAGGAGTGAAAATTATGCATTATGGTAAATTTTCAATTTTTGAGGTAAAAATGTAATTTTGTACTTTTTCGGGGGTAAAAGTGTAATTTTGTAAAATTACACCATCAAAATTTTTGAAATGGTCCAGAAACTTCAGGAAAGCTGAATGGATAAGTGTGGAAGCTGATGGTGAAGTTTGGGAATACATGAATGGTTAGAATTGAAGGAATTAATTAAATATTAAAAAATAAATAAAATAATATTATTTTAATTTTCCTTTAAAAAGGTCAAAAAAATTCATTAAATCAGCTTGTGAGGAACAATTAGAACCAGGCAAGGAGAGGAAAGCTGAAACCAAGAACCCTAGCTGAAAATTTAAGGGGAAAATAAGGAAAATCCAAGAATCAAGCTAGAAAAAGGTAAATTTCATTAATTTTCCTTGTGATTTTCACTACCCAAGCCTTATTTTCCATTTTCATGCACAAATAAAATATGGGTATTGCTCCACCTTTCTGGCTGAATATTTTTGGGTGGATTTGATGCTTGAATATGGTGATTTTTAGGTTAAATGGATGTTATTAGTTAGGTAATAGTGATAGATTTCAAGAAAACACATTTTTACATGTTAGAAACCCGATTTAACTGAATTTTTGGAGACTTTTTGGTGGCTGGAAATGCAACAAATGGATATGGCTGAATGGCAATTTTGGTAAATTTGATGAATAGTAAAAGTAGGAATTAATTAAGAATTTTTAGAATAAAATTTAGAATTTTTACCCACTAAGGGTAAAATCATAATTTTGCATTCACAGATTGGTAAATTGACCTGTAGTTGCTACCATTGGGTAATTGGAATATAATCGAATAATTAGAAACTGAAACGGGTCAAATCGGAGTTAAAATAGAGATTTTAACAATTTAGACGTGTGTAGGCGATTAGGCTAAATACCGTATTTAGACGGTTATTCGGACAGTTTGTAGGACATTCCATGCATTCAGAGCCTGAAATGATTTATGATAAATTGACACAATTTATTGAATTTTGTGTCATGGATTGTGGATAGGTGGTGAGTCAATTGTTTCGGGTAAGAGACTGCACCCGAAGACGGAGGATAGGAGTATTTCTACTCCTAATACAGCGAGTAAACTTACTATCGTCTTAATTATCTAGAGTAGTTTTATTTAATTGTGTGATTTTATGAAAAATGGTTTAATTGGAAAATTATTGTGTTTTATGGAAAAAATATGATTTTATAAAATAATTTTATAAATTTTTGAAAATTGAATAATGATTTCAAAAATAGAGTAATTGGAGACCCACACTGTGATTTGTGTTGTTTATCCATAATTTTAAATTAAATGGCTTATGATAAATGTGAGCATGACTGGTTGTTTTTATGATTTGAAGAATATGTGAACTGCTTTGATTTGCCTTGAATGTGTTATGTGTGCCATGTCATGCTATTGTGATTTTTATTGATTGGTGGATAATTAAAGTGGGCACTGCAGTGACGAGGGTTCCATGGGCCGCCTATTGGAGGAGCACGGTTCTTATTTATTGAGCTTACCTCGTTCGGAAAGGCGCGTAGGATAACTCCCGAGGTAGGATTTGAGTACACTTCACGCCAGCCACCTCATGAAAGTGAGACTCAGCCAACGCCAAGGAACGGCTGTGTTGTCAGAGGTAAAATATGTTTGTGTGTGTGTGACGATAAACAGCCTTGGCGGTCTCGGTAAAGATGCCTCCGTGGGGTATCCCCGAGAATGGATTTTGGCACGAGCCAAGTGGCAGGAACTTGGAAGAGGAAAGCAGAGAGCCTTTGCAAGGCGAGGCGAGATGCACCTCTAGTCGAGTATTCTGATAAGCCAAGTGCTTGAAAAGCGCATATGCCATATTGAGAAATTAATTGAAAAATAATTGTTTATAAGGGTTGGGATAAATTTCCAAGTTGTAAAATGTGATTTGCGAAGGGATATTTTTATTATCTCCTATTACTCGCCTTTAGATTATTTTGATGATGTTTGTCTACTCACTGGGATTATATAATCTCACCTCTTCTTCCTAAACATTTTTCAGGCTCAGAGTAGGTATTAGACCATCAGTTGCATTGAGAAGAAAATCTTGGAGTGGCATCTGAGAAAGTAAGGGTTTGTAGTCTTATACTTTCGTGGTCAATTGGGGGGCCCACGTGTCAATGTAAATGAAATCTTATACTTTGGTTATTTATATTACAGTTTATAAGAATTTATTTTGATTTTACACTGCAAAAATTATTCATGGACTTCTCTATAAAAATTATTTTATAAAATAATAGAATATTTTATTCAATATTTTTATTATAAACAAATAGTTACATTTTTGTTTTAAATACAGATTTTAGATAGTAAAACTTATTTTTGATTTTGAAATATGTGTTTTCTACTCACTTATTACGATTTTTGCAAATTTCAAAATTTTAGACAAAAATGACGAAAATGCCCCTGTAAGGTGAAAATTATTTTTCTATGGTTTTGAGTCGGGAAAAAATGTTAGAATTTTCTAAAACATGATTTCAGCAATGGTTGCTCACAAGGGAAGTGAAAAAGCTGATGCAAAAGACTTGCGGGGTTCCGGTTCGCATTCGAAGAGATGAATGCCTATCGAAACATTGCAGCGGTTGTCACGGGTTCGATGAGGGTATCGGGTCGTGACAATGTAAATTACCGATCTTTAATGCATACGATATCCAATAACTTGGTTGAAGGACTCCTTAGTTTGACTCAAGCAAATCAAATCTGTAGCACTTGTCAATATGGTAAGCAATGCCGAGTCTCTTTTCCAAAGACTGGCAATTGGAGAGCAAAACAAAAGCTTCACTTAGTGCACTCAGAAGTGGGAGGTCCTATGAAGACTCCATCATTGAATGGGAGTTCATATTATCTGATTTTTGTAAATGATTATACAAGGTATAGTTGGATATTTTTCATGAAACACAAGTCTGATGTGTTCAATTTGTTCACCAAGTTTATTGCAGCAGTGGAAAATGAGTTTGGGAGCAATTTAAAGATTCTTAGGATAGATAATGGAAGAGAATTCAACTCAACCGAGTTTAAAGAGTTTCTCACTTGAAAAGGAATCAAACATCAATTGACGGTTGCCTATAGCCCTCAACAAAATGGAGTTTGTGAGCGTAAAAACGGGACAGTGATGGAGATGACTCGTTGTTTGTTATTTGAGAAAGATCCGCCAAAGGAATTTTGGGCTGAGGCTGCTAATGTTGCTGTGTATTTACAAAATGTTCTCCTAACCAAAGCTTTAAATGTTAAATGCCCCTATGAAGCTTGGCATGGTACAAAACCATCAGTAGCGCACCTCAAGATTTTTGGGTGCATCTGTTATGCCAAGATTCTTGATGGACAGAGAACAAAACTTGATCCTAAGTCTCAATTGGCAATTCATTTGGGCTGTAGCAACCTGTCAAAGGGATATCGATTGTATGATCTGAAAAATAAGAAGATTTTTGTAAGTCTTGATATGAGATTTGATGAAAACTTGAAGTGGAATTGGAAATCTGCTGCTGTTGAGAACTCAAAGTCAAATGATGCTATTGGTGATGAGAATAATGCTGATGGTGAGGAAAATCCATTTGATGATGAGGAAAGTGTGGATGTAAATGATGAAAGCTTAGCTGTAAGAGGTACAAGGACCCTGCAGGAGATTTATGAACGTTGCAACACAGCCATTGTTGAGCCAAACACGTATCATGAAGCAGCAAAAGATGAAAAATGGGTGCAAGCCATGAACATGGAAATGGAAATGATCCAGAAAAATAAGACATGGGTTTTGGTAGATCAGTCAGAAGCTCAAGATGTTATTGGTGTAAAATAGATTTATAAAACCAAGCTAAATCCCGATGGCTCAGTAAATAAATAGAAGGCAAGGCTTGTGGTGAAAGGATATTCCCAGGTGTATGGAATCAATTATCTGGAGACCTTTGCTCCAGTTGCTCGGCATGACACCATACGATTGTTAGTTGCCTTGGCTGTTAAAGAAAATTGGGGCATATGGCATCTTGATGTGAAGTCTACCTTTCTCAATGGAACATTTTCAGAAGTGATATATACTGAACAACCAGAAGGGTTCGTTGAAGCAGGAGCAGAAAGCAAGGTTTGTAAGCTTGTTAAGGCTTTATATGGCCTTAAGCAGGCTTTTCGGGATTGGTATGAACGCATAGACAGTTTTTTGATTGCACAGGGATTTACCAGGAGCATGAATGAACCCACTTTATATGTTAGAAGTTCAAATTCAATTGTGCAATTGATCATATCACTTTATGTGAATGATTTGCTTATTATAGGGCCCAATAATGCTAAACTCAACAAGTTCAAGAAACAGATGATGGCTGAGTTTGAAATGTCTGACCTGGGTAAAATGACATATTTTCTTGGCTTAGAATTTATACAAGGACCAAACTATATTTTCATTCATCAAAGTAAGTATTCAAGGGAGCTGCTTAAAAGGTTTCACATGAAAGATTGTAAACCGGTGGCCACTCCTTTAGCATCAGGAGTTAAACTATGCAAGGAGGATGGAGCTTTTAAAGCCTGTTGTACAACGTACAAGAGCTTAGTTGGTTGTTTATTGTACCTCATTGCTTCAAGACCGGACATCATGTTTGGCACTAGTGTTTTGTCCAGATTCATGCAAGAACCATCAACCATACACTACTCTGCAGCCAAGCGTATGCTAAGATACTTGAAGGGAACAACAGACTTTGGACTTAAGTTTTGTAGAAATAAAAGCTACAATTTGCTTGGACATTGTGATAGTGATTGGGCAAGCAGTTTAGAGGACTCTCGTAGTACAAGTGGCTTTTGTGTTTCGTTTGGAAGTGCAGTATCTCTTGGAGCTCAAAAAAGCAGGAAATGGTGGCCCAATCTTCTGCTGAGGCCGAATATATATCAGCTGCATCTGCTACAAATCAAATTTTATGGTTGAGAAAAATCCTTGAAGACTTGGGTTTCAATCAACAAGGAGCCACCACACTGTTAGTTGACAACCAATCAGCTATAACAATGGCTAAAATCCCAGTTCACCATGGAAGAACAAAGCATATACGGGTGAAATACCATGCTATACGTGAAGTTGTCAAAAATGGAGATATATGTCTCAAGCATAGCAGGACTGATGATCAATTGGCAAATGTTCTCACCAAAAGCTTGGGAAAAGACAAGTTCGAGCTGTTTCGAGAAAGATTGGGAGTTCTTCAAGTTAAGCCTCAAGGAGGTATGTTGAAGAGTGATGCTTTACGTGAAGAACTAGAGAGCTTTCGTGCAAGTCGAGCTTGAGAACATGCAAAATGAATAAGACCATTTTCACGTTCATTGGCCACGTGATTCGTTGGTTTATGTAGTTGTTATTTTAATATTGTAGTGTGTCAGTTTTATGCAATTTTTTGCAGTTTGTGTCTTGTTCTTAGTGGGATAGTTTATAATGGCCTTGTAGGCCACTAAGTACTAAGCCTGATGAAGTCAGTTATTTTCCATTGTTTATTGTTTATGGTTTTCTCTCTTGTACATATAAGAACATTTTACTTAATGGTATGAGTGTGGCTTTGTATGGCTTTCGGCCATTCTTCTTCTATTCACGGGTGTTGACTTTCTTTAACTTAGAGTTCATAAACTCTTTGATTTTCTTTCACAGGGGCAGCTTGGCTTTTCATTAAGACTTGATCAGGAAGTAAACAAGAATGGATGAGATGATACTCCATTTTCATAATGATAAGCTAAGATATGCGTGCATCACATTCTGTATTTAATTACCTTCAGGATACTGGAGCAATATCTTTCTTCTCTCTCAACCCCAAAAATATTAAAAGTGATTAATCCAGATACACATTGATTTGTCAAAATAATCTTACTTACTTAATTTTTAATTAAAATTATTTAGTTTTTATTGGTTTCTTAAAGAATCTTATCGAAACACAATTATTATTATGAAAATTAGATTACTCTAAAACAAGATAATTTCGTCACATCACTACACCAAAACATAACCGCATGAGCATGATCATAAATTTACTGAAATTATAAGTTCCATAAACATAATCGCATGAGCATGACCATAAGTTTGCTGAAATTATAAGTTCCATAAATAAGTTTACATAGCGACCACCTTAATTGAGGATAATTTAATAAATTTCCTTCTCAATAAATTTAAAAATAATCCAAATTAAATAAGTAGTTTACTTATTTATGATGTAAATACAAAAGTTAATAATCTAATGGTGAAGGAAACTTAAAGTAGGTAATGTTGAAAACGGAGTATAAGAAACCAGTAATTTTAAATTGATTTGGAAATTCATTTCAAAGTCAATTCACTTTCATCCTTAAAGAATTACTTTTTTTTTTATAATCTAAAATCATATGTAAAACACAAAATGATTTGGTTTGTTTCAATTTTAATAAATATAAAAAATATGTATATATTTGCATGGATTACGGAAATTGACTTTTTAAATTACGGATTTAGATTTAAAATTTAAGAGGAATGCATGATTTACGGATGAGAGAGAACTATATATTTTTCATCAAATTTAATAAAAATATAAGATTAAGTAGTCATGCAGACACATGTATAATCTGTAGGTAAATCAAACTATACTTTGTGCAAAGCTAGCTATTCCTATACTATTCTTTAATTCAAGCCTTCATAGTTATTTGTATTCGTTTTTTATATATGGTTAGCTTTCTGGTGGAATTTATTTGGAAATTGTTTGACATTAACATTATCAAGAACCTTTCCTGTGTCTTTTTAATCTCATCAATGATACCATCTGCTCATGTTGTGTGGTGAGAGTACATTGCCTCGTCCAAAGCAGCCTGGCTTTTTCTCGGAAAGTAAGCTACCTTTCTGCAGCTGAGTCTGCATTAAGCAAGCAAGTTCCACAATTTCATTGTTAAACATATATTGAAGTCACTCCAAATTGTAGAGTAGGCCTAAATCCACCTCGGGCTTCATTAAATTCAGTGTGAATGCTTAAATTTACATGAATCATTTCAATTTCAGCATTGAAATATTTTCATTAGTGCCTTGGGCAGTGCATATGTGTTGAAATTGAGGCTCCTCCATGAACTCCATTGCGGCCAATACATTTTAATTTTTCAATAAAAAATAAGTTCATGCAAAATGCATAAAATAAGTATGCTTAAATATAAAAGAGGAGGTCAAAAAATTACCTTTTCTTTTCCCAAAGGCCTTTTGACTTCTTCTTTCTTTCTTCTTCCCTTTTTCTTTTTCCCGCTCCTTTCTTTTTTTTTTAATTCATTTTTATAATAATATAATTAATTATATTAAAAATATATAAAAATTAAGATAATTAATAACATATTTTTAAATTAAATGTTTTAAAAATATCTATTTTCTCTCACCTCTCACATTTTAATAACTCTCAACTAGTTATCTCACTTTGTTAATTATGTAAAAGTCAAGATAATTAATAAAATAATATTTTTTTAACTTTTCTAATTAAATACCTAATAAATATTTTATTTTTTTATCCCTTTCCAATTCCCATAATATTAATAATTTTCAATTATTTCTTCTATTTCCGATCAATGATAGTAAAATTTTTTTTCTTAATTTCAATAAGAAAAGCCTTATTCGAATATTTGGGTACTTTAAGCCTTTAAGGTTATTGATTTTTCTCATATTTTTCCCTTAGTTATATAAATTATTTAATTAGACTTTTAATACAATACCATTATTTAATTAAACTACAATATCTAATTATGAGAATATTGTTAGTTAATTATAGTTAGATTATGAAGAAAATTAATTTTTTTATAAATAATTTTATAATATACGATTTTTTTTGTTTATAATATGATTTTCATGTCTCGAAATCAAGACATAACACAGTTATATAATCTCGAGACTAAATCTCAAAGTAATATGAAACCGTTCTTTCATTTATAGATAAGTCTCAATTAAAGTTATAGTTATAATTTCTTAATTTTTACATATTCACGTATATAATATATAATTATATTCAATTATGGAACAGGAAAATCTTGATTGACAGGGACCTTGACAAACCAAAAGGAAGCAAAACCCTTTTTCCATATCAAAAACAAACAAAAGGAAGCAAAACCTTTTTCCGTATATATAAAAAAATTCAATAGCACTTCAATGGGAAAATAGTTACACCAAGCTTGTTCATAACCTTGTTTTTTATGGGCCATGACCATAGACTTCGAAAATTCCCATTGAGAAACACTAGCTAGGGAATTCTATATTATCAATTATGTTAACATATTATACCATTATTTTTTTAAAAAAAAAGTGATAATATTATTGATCCAAAAGCTAGAATGTCAAAGTTAGTCTTTATCCGAATTGAAAAAAGACTCTTTTTGACATAAGAGGACTAGCTTTGGTAAAGATGAAACCCAGTACACAAACAAAAGTGAGAAGGCTGCTCAAAAGGTAATTGCAGCACAGACATAACGACCAGGCCCATGAAGCGCCTAAGTTAAGGCATCAGAAACAAAAAGATTTCAGTCCCTCAAAACCACGGGTACAAACAAACCCAAAACTAAAAAAAAACAAGCAGCCACAAGATCCAAACCCTATGCGGCTCTTTCCCTGAAGCTTGTCGCCCTCTCTTCCATTTACCATGTCACCTAACTTAACACAAAAGACACCTTGGATACAGCCCCCACAATCATAATCCTTTTGCACCTGTTGGTTACCTCTGTCACTCCGTCGGCCCCTGGTACTTGACCCCCTATCTGCTGCCTTTAATTCCGTAATATTTTGAATCACATCTTCTCTTTCTCCTCTGAGTGTTAGCCCTAATCTCTTTTGTTAGCTCCAATACTTCTTCCACTTCTTGTCTGATTATCGTATTTGTTTTTCTGATATCCACACTAGAAATCGACTCCTTTTCCTGTATATCATTCTTTTGGCCCCTTTGTCTCGTTTCTTCTTCATTCTGGTCTTTTACCACCCTTCTTCTTCTACTGGATGAACTTGCCTTCGGTGTCAATGCCATATTTTTCTTCTTCCCGTTCGTCTTATTTGAGTTGCTTCGCCCTTTGCTTGAATTGCCCTGCCCCTCCCTCAATTTCGACGAGAACCTCCTAAATTTATTTCGCCTTCTTGTGCTCCTCCTGAGCTTTAAAATCCCCCAATCACCATCATCTAATTTTCCATCTTTTTCTGTAACATTCCTCTTCTCACCTTCTTCTCTTACGGCTCCAAGCCTTGGTTGTTCCCACTTTCTGTGTTCCCTTATCATTCTCTTTGATGTTGTCTGACTGCCCATCATCTACACCATCCATGTCTTCCTTAAATAAGATCGTTCTTTGCTTTCCCTGTTCCATTACTTCACCCTTCGTTTCTTGTGTCTCTATCATTTCATTTTGCTCCTTTGTGGATCCTTCTTTTTTACAAACTCTCCCTGGTAAGGATTTCTCTAGTGAGCCGTTCTCACACCCATGACCTGAGTCCTTTGAAATTTCTAAACTATTGGTTTTTTTCCTGTTTGGGCCTTTTTCTCTTAAATCAGCCTTTACTCTTTTTTTAGTCATTGGACTCACCTCAATTTCCTTTTCTCCTCCATGACTAACTTTAAGAAGCCCACCATCATTTTTCTCAACTTCTAATCCCATGTCCAAATCCATTTGTCCTCTTTTATTATTAATCTATTGGTTCTCTACCCCCTCCCGATTACCAATCGAATTTTCCTCTGATCCTCCTACTTGTTCACTTTCCACGTCATCTATTAGTTGGTATTCAATCTCTTTTCCTGCCAACTTATCTCTGACACAGACTTCCTTCTTCTCCATTGAGACCTTGCTCCATCCCATCCATTGTCCCTGACTTCCTCTTCCTCAGGTATCCACTGCCATATATCATCTTCACCTTTTTTGCTGCTCCTGTCTGCTCCTTGGCTCAGCTTTAATTTGAAATCTCCGGACATCTCTGCATCATGCTTGAACGAGGGTTACAAAATTAAAAATTTTATTTTAAGGTTAAGCTTAATTTTATATAACTAAATAAAGATAAAAAAAATTAAGTTCAAAAGTGTATACTAGATATAAAAATTTAATGAGATTGACTTTTTAAATACAAACAATTCAAAAATGGCTTAAATCATCTCCTTTTCGTTATCGTCATCTTTCTCATTCTTACTTCTGGAAGGATTTTTTTTTTCATTTACTACGCAAAGAAAATAAATAAAGATTAATGTAAAAGAATAAATAAATAAAATAAAAGTAACTGAAAAGAAAATAAGAGGTTTTATTGTGTAATGGGTTGCCTGTTGTTCGCAGCCCACATAGGGGGGAAGGTTATGGGTAAAAGGCTGCCCACATATGCCAGCCCACAGTAGGGGGCTCGCAGCCTGCC
This sequence comes from Theobroma grandiflorum, assembly GCA_036013995.1. Taxonomy (NCBI): domain Eukaryota; kingdom Viridiplantae; phylum Streptophyta; class Magnoliopsida; order Malvales; family Malvaceae; genus Theobroma; species Theobroma grandiflorum. Next base: position 31,844,500 of record CP142133.1, read on the forward strand.
CCTTTCCTTTTTTTTTTAAAGGGGTCATGGCCTACCCCTTAGGGCGTTGCGGCCCTCCTTGGTTTTCTTTGTTGGGCAGCGGCAGCCCCTACCCCTTCTTTTTTCTTGTTTTTGGGGGCCGTGGCCCGCATCATGGTAAGTTCAAGAGGCCGTGACCTGCCCTTCTCTCTCTCACTTAATTTTTTTTCGATTTTTTTTAAGTAGAGAAAGGGCTTTTAATGGTACCTGCAAAATATAAAAAAAATAATTTGTTAATAATTTAATGGAATAAATAAAAATAAAAGAAAGTAAGTTAGAATGTTTAGGTTACCCCCCAAGAAGCGTTTGATTTTATAATTTTCGACTTCATTATCTTTGATTCAAATTGCATCAATAAACGTGATTGAGGACTTTTGACGATTAAAATCACTACCTCAATAATGCTTTAATCGTTGCCCATTCATTTGAATGTTGATTTATCATCAACCACCTCTACTACTCCATGAAGATATACTCTCATCACAATGAAAGGGTAAAACCAACGAGATTTCAACTTTTCAAGAAATAATTTCAAATGAGAATTATGTAGGAGAACATGTTGGCCAAGCTCAAGACTCTTTTTTGTGATTTTCTGATCATGCCATCGTTTCGTCTTTTCTTTATAGATCCTTACATTTTCATATACTTCTTGATGAAATTCATCCATCTAATTGAGTTGCAAAAGACACTTTTCTTTGACTGCTTGAAGATCAAAATTAAGTTTTCTAATTGCCCAATATGCCTTGTGTTCAAGTTCGATTGAAAGATGATAAGCTTTTCCAAACACCAATTTACAAGGAGACATCCCAATTGGAGTTTTGTATGCAGTTTTATAAGCCCACAAAAGCATCACCCAACTTTTTTGACCAATCTTTTTTGAAAGGACAAATAATCTTTTCCAAATTTTTTTTAATTTTGTGATTTGAAGCTTTAGCTTGGCCGCTTGTTCGAGGATGATAAGAAATGACTATTTTGTGTTTGACTCCATATTTGGCCAAGAGTGTCTCAAAATTTTTGTTGCTAAAGTGAGACCATTCATCACTAATTATGGCATTAGGTGTACCAAAACGTGTGAAGATATTCCTTTGTAAGAAATTTATCACTACTTTAGAGTCGTTCCTTGACAGTGCAACAGCTTTAACCCATTTAGAGACATAATCAACAACAAACAAGATGTATTCATTATTGAAGGATGTAATGAATGGACCCATAAAATCAACTCTCCACACATAAAAAATTTCAACTTTCAAGATGTTGTTGAGAGGCATCTCATGTCTTCTAGATATATTGCGTACTCTTTGACATGTATCACATCTTTCAACAAAATTATGAGCATTTTTAAAAAGATAAGGCCAATAAAAACTTGATTTTACACTTTAAAAATTTATGTTCTTCTAACCATAAGGCCAAACGAGATACTACAAAAACCATTAAAAAAATCATTTCAAGATCTTTCCATTGGTGCCCATCATGCCATTGGAAAGACAGGAGAATAGTACCAAATTAGTACTGGATTTGAATGAAAGTTAAAAAAACATAAACTAAAGTTAAAGCCAAATCATACCTTAATCATTGCTTTTTTTAACAGATTTTTCCTTTTTCTGCCTTCTTCTTCTTCTTCTTCTTTTTCTTTATGATTAATTTCTCCCAAATGGTTCTTTTTTTTTCTCATTGTTTTTCTGACTATATATTTTTTTCTTTTCTTTAAACGTGCTAATCAAAATTGACCTTAATTTCCTATATGTGATAAAATAAATTGACCTTACCTATTTTCCTTTAAACGTGTAGACTATTTTTATTTAAACGTGTCTTACTACTTTTCTTTTTAAAATTGATTTAGATAAAATTGATTGATTTTCTTTTTAAAATGCGATAAGTTATAACTGACTGTTTTTTTTTACATGATAATGTAATCTAACTCCAACTAAAATAAAACTACTCCATTTGCTAAAAGGTCCCTGACATAAAAACTATTCTAATATAAACCCAAATATTTTATAAGAAATTTGAATAAGGGACTTATTTGTCTAATTTACGATTTTATAAATATACTAATGTAAGTATACTTGGGTTGGGGTATTATAGCACCGACAAAGTCAATCCATTGAGCATCTACTAGTGTATGGTAAGATTATCTAGACTTCTATATTATTCTCTATAGCAAAATTTTGAAAAGAAAGGAAAGATTGTTCTATCATTGTTTCCTTGTCTTTTTTGCTTCAAAGTAAGGTCTTATTTATAGGCAATCGAGACAGTTTTCTAATAGACACAATTGTGTTTGTTTTAGATAAAATCTATTTCTAACAATTATGTCTGTTGGTTTTCTAACATACATTATTTTTCAAACCACAAACATAATTGTTTTGTCTATTTCCAATGATTATAGTTATTGTTGATAAAAAATAAAAAAATAATTTAATTAAATACCTAAATAAACCCCTAAACTATATAAAGTTAATTAAGCCTCTATCCTTTTATTTTCATCCAAATAAGCTCAGGAACTTTTATTTTGGGTCAAATAAGCCCATTTTATTAATTGTTGACTAACGAAAGTTAGTCAACTGTACAATAAGCAATTTTATACCACGTCATCTACCACGTGACATGTTGATATGTCATTTTGATTATGCCAATGCCATGTGGCATTAAAAGTTGCTGATTAGGAATTAGAGTTTCCTTTTTTATCCATCCAAATGTCCAAAAATAATTAAATTAGGGATATGAAAAAAATTTAAAAAAACCTAATTGCTTCAAATTAAGTCATGATTATTCTTAATATAGGGTTTTTAATCAAAAAAAAAAAAAACAACCAATTGGGTTAAAAAAAAAACCCGAATGTCATGGTTTAGAGATTATTTAATTTAAAATGATGTTTGAGAAGTCCTTCACGATCATAATGCTTTTGGAATGAATATCTACTTAAGGCTTGGGAGACTCATCTTCAATTTGTATCTGTTTATCAACTTAATGAATTTCAAAAAGAGGGTTAAATTTTATTCTTATAGCTATGTGTTTGGGATTACAAAGAGTGCTTCGTCTAAGGTCGAGAAGTTCAATTTTGATTTCAGAAGAATATTTTTGTTCAATATATGGGATATGCTAATCATCAGTATCAAGCTTTGAATTCTTATTCTCACCATGTTTCCAACTGTGAAGCAATGCCATAATCAATTATGAAGGGGATAGATTGATCCATAAGAGAAAGGCTTTCTTTAAAGGTTGATTTTCTTGCTCTAAACCCCATCCTGGAACTAGAGTTTCTATCAATAGCTTGGACAGTTCTAGCAAAAACATTGATCTATTTGCTCTAAATCCCATCTCAGAAATCCTAGAACTACAGGTTCTATAGAAAGCCTAAACAATTCTAGCCCATAGACAATTCTAGGAAAATATTGTTGGACAAGCTTGAATGGTTCATCATTATGGTTTTTAATGTTCTTTTTTTTCTTCTACTGAAAGAAGAGTTTTGACGGATTATTTACTTAGGTAGGAGAAAAGGAAGATGAGTGTTGCAAATTTAAAAGGAGTAATTTCACTTTGAGAAGGATGGTTTTTCTCTTTAATATGGAAATTAACATAAATTTGCACATATAAAATAAAATGACACGTCAACATGCCACATCACAAATGACTTGGTATATAATTGCCAATTGTACTGTTGACTTTTGTTAGTTAAAAGTTAGTGAGAAAGGCTTATTTGACCCAAAATAAGAATCTAGGAACTTATTTGAATGTAATAAAAGAATAGGAATTTAATTACCTTTTTTGATATAATTTAGGTGTAACACCTGACCCTAATTTATCTGTGACAGGCTTTGGACAGCATGTTTGTATATTGAATTGCCCCAGGAAACAAGTTAAATGACAATATTGCCCCTAAGGGTATGGTTAAGTTAAATAAGTCTTGAACCAGTTTAAATAGAGAATTGAGGATGAATTTGAGAAAACTAAAACCCACGGAGTGATTTAAAACAGTGATTAGGAGTTTGAGGTTCAGTTTGGGGTTAATCAGGAAAATTGACCGATTAGGGACAAAACGGTCATTTTTCAATTTCAAGACAAAATGAGAATTTTTAATAAAGATTTTGATTTTTATGACCAAGAATAATTATATGAAATACAATGTGATTATTGGAGTATAAAATGAAGTTTAGCAGTGAAAAGTACAATTCTCGGTATTTTTGAGACACAAGGGCAAAATAGTAATTTCGCCATTAAAAGATGAATTTGGAATTTTTGAAAAAGATTTTTTGATCCCATTTGATTGAGATTGATCATATTAATCAATTGAAGTGTTATTTGAGATTGAAAAGTGGAAAAAGAAGAAATTCCAGTGATTTTTGGAGTGCACGGGTAAAATCGTAATTTTACCATCGGAAGGCCAAATTTAATTTTTTAAGAGAATTTAGATCCAATTTGACAAATTGGAGTGTGGTATGAGTTTGAGGATTGAAAAATATGCCTTGTGGTAATTTTTCAATTTTTGGGGTAAAAAAATAATTTTACACTTTTTCGGGGGTAAAAGTGTAATTTCACAAAATTACACTATAAAAATCATTGAGATTTTTTTTCTAGAAGCTCCTGGAAAAATCAGGAGATAAGGGCTGAAATTTGGCTGAAAGAAAGTCAAAAAGATAAGAATTTAAAAATGAATCAATGAAATTGTGACATGTGGCATTAAAATAATATATTTTATTAAGCCTTTAAATAGGCTGATTTTTCAGCCAATGAACCCTAGTATGGCCGGCCAAGCAAAGCAAAAGGGGAAAGGAGAAAAGCCATGAAACCTTGCTCATTTTGAAGGAGAAATTAAGAGAAATTAAGGAAACAAGCTTGAAAAAGGTGAATTTTTTTATTTTTCCTAGTGATTTTCATTTCCTTAGCTTTCTTTTTCCACTTTCATGCACAAATAAAATATGTGTATTGCTGCACCTTGATGGCTGGATTTTTGGGTGGATTTGATGCTTGAATATGTTGATTTTTAGGTTAAATTGGTGTTATTAGTTAGGTAATAGTGAATTATAGTGATAGATTTCAAGGAATCACATTTTTTCATGTTAGAAAACCAATTTAGCTGAATTTTTGGAGACTTTTTGGCTGCTGGAAATACAGCAAATTGATATGGTTGAATGGCATTTTAGGTAAATTTGATGAATAGTAAAAGTAGGAATTAATTAGGAATTTTCAAAATAAAATTTGAAATTTTTACCTACTAGGGGTAAAATTATAATTTTGTATTCTCAGACTGGTAAATTGACCTGTAGTTGCTACCATTGGATAATTGGAATATAATCGAACAATTAGAAACTGAAATAGGTACAATCGGAGTTAAATTGGAGATTTTAGCCAATTTAGACGCGTGTAGGCGAGTCAGTCGGACATCGTGATTTAACGACTGTTCGAACCATTTTTACCCAATTTCCAAGTATGTAGAGCTTGAAATAAATTATGTTGGTTGGACACAAATAATGAAAATTTGTGTCGTGAATCGTGTATAGGTGGTGAGCTCACGGACATGCAGGAAAATTTCGGTGTAGTGGAAATTAAAACAGGAGTATCGTGCACTTCTGTGACGATGTGAGTGGATAATCTACCGTTTTCAATATCTAAAGTAGTTTTACATGATTGTGTGCTTTTAAAATAAATTAAATTTTATAAATGATTTTTAAATCGAAAAGCGAATTTTTTAATATTGAGTATGTGGAGACTGGCATGAAATTACGTTTATGTACTAAAATTGAAATTATGGCTTATGAAATTTTAGAAGCATGACGGCATGATTGGCTAAATTGTTTATGGTATTGGAAAATGTGAATTGACTGCTTTGTTCTGATAAATTGTTTAGAAATAAAAATTGTCAAATCATGTTAAATGAATTACTATCGATTGATGGGTTGATGAGTCGCTGCAGTGGCGGGTTTCCGTGGACTGCCTTTAGGAGGAGTACGGTAAACTCAAGAATTATATAATCTCGGTTAGAGAGGCGCATAGGATAAGTCCCGAGATATACAGAGAATTCACTCCATGTCTAACCCAACGTGAAAGTGAATTAGACCAATGCTAAGGAACGGCTATATTTTTCAATTATGATATAAATTGTAATAGCCTTGGCGTACTCGTTAGGACACTCTGATCAAGTGTTCATGAGTATAAGATTTGATCAAAGTCTAGTTTTTACGAAATAAATCATAAGCCTTGTGTTTGAATAAATGAAATTATTTGGCATGATTTTACTAAATTTGGTGTATGCATTAATTGTTGATATGGCATTTTTGTTATATTGTTTACACCTACTCGACTTTAGATGTCGTGGATGGTAGTTATCCAACTCACTGGGTTGTAAAACTCACCCCCTCAATTTTCCCATTTCAGGCTCACAGACATTTGTAGATAGTAAATTTTGACACGAAGTGCATTTGTGGTGACGACCTTAGCTCTCACAGGTTCATCTCGTAAACTGTATTTCTCTATTTTGGGCCCACTTAGCATTGTAAATTAAATTTTATACTTCAGTTATCTGTATTACTATATGTAATAGTATATTTTGTTTTTACGCTGTAAAAATTATATCCGGATATCAATATAAAAATTGTTTTATAAGAAAATATTTTATTTTATGAAATATTATTATTTTATTCCATTAAATTAAATTTTACACAAATTTCATGTTTTAAATATCCGATTTCAATTCCGACTGCAAATTATGAATTCTTTACGCGTAAGTAACATTTTTCCAAATTTCAAAATTTTTGACGGAAAATGACCGAAACGCCATTGTGTAGTAAATTTTGTCTTTTTCCATGTTTTGGTGCGAAATTGGACGAAATGTTTTAAAGTATGAAATTAATAAATAGAAACTCACAAGGGGGTTGGAAAGACTGGTACGAGAGCCTTGCGAGGTCTCAATATGGTACTCGGGGGATGAGTGCATATCGGGACATCGCGGCGGTTGTCACGGACTCGATGGTGGTTCCGGGTCGTGACATTAGGTACTTATTTGAGCATTTAGCCAAATAATTTTTAATTGCCCTGCCAAGTGCCAATATAAATAATTAAACATTAAATTTAATTAACTTCAAGCCTTCCAAACCCAAAAAACTCATCCATGACCCATTGCCTACTAAAGTCCAACAACAATGAACTTTTACTCCTCTTTATTCAAATCTTTTTTTCCTTCTATTTTTCTAATGTGGGATTGTGTCCCACATTCATTATTATTGAAAATATCCAACAACAACAACACTTCAATTGAAAATATCTTAACTCAGACTCGTTCAAAACATGCTCATTTTCAGCTTTCTTTTGTCAATTGGTATTTGAGGAACGCAAGAGAATTAATGATAAGACCACCTTCATTGAAAAAAAATCACAATTTCTGTTTTTAATAGAAAATTGTCAGAAGACCTACCCTTTTCTAGGAGCTGTCAGTAAACTTATCATTTTCTAAGAGCATTCTGTTAATCAATAGTTAATGAGAAAAGTTTATTTGACTCAAAATAAAAGTTCAAGAGTTGCATTCCATTAATCAATAATTAATGAGAAGGGTTTGTTTGACCCAAATAAAAGTCCAAGAATTTATTTGAATGTAATAAAAAGATAGGAGTTTAATTGACTTTTTTGGTATAGTTCAGGAACTTATTTGAATATTTAACCAAATAATTTTTAATTGTCTTGCCAAGTGTCAATATAAATAATTAAATATTAAATTTAATTAATTTCAAACCTCCAAGACCCAAAAATTCCATCCATAATCCAATGCCTATTAAAATCCACCAACAATGAACTTATACTCCTCTCTATTTAAATTACTCTTTTTCCTTTTACTTTTTCAATGTGGATGTGGCCTACATTCATTGTTGAAAATTATATCCAACAACAAAAGCACCTCAATTGGAAATATATTAACCCAGCTTTCTTTGTCAATCGTTATTTGAGCAACGCAAGAGAATTAATGCTAAGCCCACCTTCGTTGAAAAAAAATATCACAATTTTTGCATTTAATAGCAAATTGTCAGTAGACCTACCATGTTCTAAGAGCATCTGTTTCATCATTTCTGGCTGGTCTCAGTAATATCCTAAATTTTCCAAAGCATTCATTCATATTTGAAGAAAGAAGTGCGTCATGAGATAGTGAATGGAGACGATTTCATTCTTTCTTGTATATTTTTTTGTTTTCGCCATCTTAAGGACTGCTACTGCAGTAGATACTCTCTCTCCGAGTCAATCCCTTAGAGATGGTGAAACTCTAGTTTCAGCTGATGGGAGCTTTGAACTGGGATTTTTCAGCCCTACAGGAAGTTCCACAAGTCGATTCTTAGGAATATGGTACAAGAAAATATCTAAGCGAACGGTTGTCTGGGTGGCAAATAGAGAAACTCCAATTTCTGATAATAAAGGAGTCTTACTTTTCTCCAACCATGGAATTCTTTCGCTTCTGAATAGCGCAAATAGCACTGTTTGGACATCTAATACATCAAAAGCTGCACCAGAACCCGTTGCTCTTCTTCTCAACTCAGGAAATCTTGTAGTAAGAGATGGGGATGACAACAACCCAGCTGAAGACAATCTATGGCAGAGTTTTGATTATCCTTGTGATACTCTTCTTCCAGGAATGAAAATCGGGAAGAACTTAGTGACAGGTTTTGAGTGGTTTCTGTCATCCTGGAAAAGTACAGATGATCCTGCTACGGGCCAATACGTTTTTCGTATAAATATCAGTGGATATCCACAACTAGTAATTGAGAAGGGATCTAAAATAGAGTACAGAGCAGGACCATGGAATGGTCTTCTCTTTCAATCGATGAGAAGGATTGCACTGATCATTTTCAACAATGAATTTGAGTTGAATGAGAATGAAGTCTATTATACTACTGAGCCCAAAAACAGTTTAGAAGTTATTAGGTACATGCTGAACCCATCAGGCTTTGTTCAGATGCTTTTATGGAGTGATAAACAACTTGATTGGGAGTCCTTACTAACGTCACGTCTTGATAAGTGTATGAACTATGCCCTTTGTGGAACATATGCTACCTGCAACGAAAATGACTCTCCAGCTGTGTGTTCATGCTTGGAAGGGTTCACGCCCAAATTTGTAGGAAAGTGGAATTCAGGAGTTTGGTATGATGGGTGTGTTAGAAGAACTCCATTGGTTTGTAACAATAGAGATAGCTTTCACAAGCGCACGGGTTTGAAATTGCCAGACACGTCCCATTCCAAGGTTAACACGACCATGAACATCAAAGAATGCAGGCAGTTATGTTTGACTGATTGCTCTTGCACTGCATATACAAATTCAGATATAAGAGATGGGGGAAGAGGATGCCTGTTGTGGTTTGGTGATCTGTTGGACATGAGAGATGATATCGGGCAGGATGGGCAAGACCTTTATATTCGACTTGCCGCTTCTGAAATAGGTACTTGTCCTCTTCTTTTCACTATGGCTCATGTTGAAATCTTTTTTTTTTTCAATATTTATTCATGCAATTATATCCTGAGGGATTTAGTCTAGAGGAGGTAGGATTTAGAGGTAAGAATCAATACGAGTAGAAACTAGAGAACATTTTACAGGTACTTTGCTCCTGAACTATGGTAGGCTCAGGGCAATCTTTGGATGGCAGCGAAGGAAAGAAGGAAGAAAACTTTGGAACTATGGACATGATCAGTTTGCCTTTTGTCGAATTATTTATTCTAACAAACTTGGAAAAAAACTGAAAATCCACATCTCTGACTTTATCTCGAATCTTGCAGCTAATATCGAACAAAAAAGGCAATCATGGGAGAAAAAGCGAGTAGCAATTATAGTCGGCTTTGTCGTAACAGGTATGGGAATGCTGATACTACCCGTCTTGTGCGTACTGTGGAGGAAAAGTAATAAGAAAGGTAAATAAACTTGATTACTTTTGTTGAAATTTAAGCAAAGGCTGCTTATCTGGCATAAATCATCGGATTAAAATGTCTGCTGTTAGTTCTCATAACCAGCCCCTTTTTTTTTTTTTTGATATGATTTTTACTAACTTTACTGTGAAATTACCTTAAAAATGATGGATGACTTGAGTTTGAATCCCTCCCCACAACGCCTGACTTAACTATAAACATAAGGTGCTTTTACTAATGCCAATACATCGTGCATCGTTTCAGGATTGACAAGAAAGAATCGCGCAATGGATTGTGATGAAAGGGAGAACGAAGAGATGGAATTGCCTTTATTTAATTTTGGGACCATAGTAAATGCCACAAATAACTTTTCTATTGAGAACTTGCTGGGAAGAGGTGGATTTGGATCTGTTTACAAGGTAAAGCAATAATATGCTATCGCGGCTTCATTTAAGTTCTGCAGCATGTATAATTCTTGTAAGTAAAACATTTATTTGTTCTGGTCTTAAAGGGAATATTGGCAGAGGGGCAACACATAGCAGTCAAGAGACTGTCAAAGGATTCTGGACAAGGGCTGAAAGAATTCAAAAATGAAGTTATTTTGATTGCCAAACTTCAGCACCGCAATCTCGTAAAGCTTCTCGGCTGTTGCATTCAAGGAGATGAAAAATTGTTAATTTATGAGTACATGGCCAACAAAAGTTTGGACTACTTTATTTTCAGTTTGGTCCCTCACTATTTCTTTCATATTTCGAAAATTTTTTTTCTGACACCCTCTCTTTAAGGATTCTACTAGTGGTTTGGATAACATGGGGAACTGAATCAGATCAAACAAGAAGCAAACTACTAGACTGGAGTAAACAAGTGAATATTATTGGTGGAATTGCTCGAGGACTTCTTTATCTTCATCAAGACTCTAGACTTAGAATAATACACAGAGATCTCAAGTCTAGCAACATTTTACTGGATAATGCAATGAACCCAAAAATTTCAGATTTTGGCTTAGCTAAAACATTTTGGGGAGAGCAAACTGAGGCCAACACAAATAAAGTAGTCGGAACATAGTAAGCGCAAAGTAAATCAAATCTTTCTTTATGGCTATCCTTTATGTTGTTATTAAATTGTTTTTACAACATATTTACAGTGGTTATATGTCTCCCGAATATGCCATTGATGGAGTTTTCTCAATGAAATCTGATGTCTTTAGCTTTGGGGTTCTTGTCCTTGAGATAGTAAGTGGAAAGAAGAACAGGGGATTTTCCCACCCAGATCATGATCGTAATCTTCTCGGACATGTAAGGTTAAATGTTGAGATTGTTAACCATGTTGAATTTCCAAGGTAGAAATCATGATTCTGAATTTTTGAAATTTCAGGCATGGAGATTATGGACAGAAAGGAGGCCAATGGAACTGATTGATGATGCTCTTGGGGACTTTCGCTTGCCATCTGAAGTGCTGCGATGCATTCACGTGGGATTATTGTGCGTGCAGCAACGACCAGAAGATAGACCAAACATGTCTTCTGTAATTGTAATGCTAGGCAGTGAAAGTGCATTGCCTCAACCAAAGCAGCCAGGGTTTTTCACAGGGAGGAATCTGCCTGAAGCTGAGTCTTCAACAAGCAACTGTAAATCATCTTCTGCAAATGAGTGCACCGTTACGCTGTTAGAGCCACGGTAGTTGGATTTGTCACTTGACAAATAGAGGTAGGGGCAGCTTGGCTTTTCGTTAAGACCTGATCAGGAAGAAAACAAGAATGGATGAGAAGATACTCCATTTTCACAATGATGAGCTAAGATATGCATGCATCACATTCTGTATTTAATTACCTTCAGGATGCTGGAGCAATATCTTTCTTCTCTCTGAACCCCAAAAATATTAAAAATAATTAATCCAAATACTCATGTTGATTTGTCAGATTAATCATACTTATTTAATTTTTAATTAAAGTTGTCTAGTTTTTATTGATTTCTTAAAGAATCTTATCGAAACACAATTATTATTATGAAAATTAGATTACTCTAAAACAAGATAATCACGTCACATCACTACACCAAAGCATAAATCGCATGAGCATAACCATAAATTTGCTGAAATTATAGGTTCCATAAATAAGTTTATATAATGACCACCTTGATTGAGGATAATTTAATAAATTTCCTTCTCAACAAATTTAAAAATAATCCAAATTAAATAAGTAGTTAATTTATTTATGATGTAAATACAAAAGTTAATAATCTAATGGTGAAGGAAACTTAGAGCAGGTAATGTTGAAAACAGAGGATAGGAAACTAGTAATTTGAAATTGACTTGGAAACTCATTTCAAAGTCAATTCACTTTCATCCTTAAAGAATTAAGTTTTTTTTTTTATAATCTAAAATCATATGTAAAATACAAAATGATTTGGTTTGTTTCGATTTTAATAAATATAAAAAATCTGTATATACTTGCATGAATTACAAAAATTGACTTTTTAAAATCACGAATTTAGATTCAAAACTTAAAAGGAATGTATGATTTATGGACGAGAGAGAACTATATATTTTTCATCAAGTTTAATAAAAATATAAGATTAAGTAGACATCCAAACACATGTATAATCTCTAGGTAAATCAAACTATACTTTGTGTAAAGCTAGCTATTCCTATACTATTCTTTAATTCAAGCCTTCATAGTTATTTGTATTTATTCTTTATATATGGTTAGCTTTCTCGTGGAATTTATTTGGAAATTGTTCGACATTAACATTATCAAGAAGCTTTCCTGTGTCTTTTTGATCTCATCAGTGATTCCATCTGCTCATGTTGTGTGGTGAGAGTACATTGCCTCATCCGAAGCAGCCTGGCTTTTTCTCGGAAAGTAAGCTGCCTCCTGCAGCTGACTCTGCATTAAGCAAGCAAGTTTCATAATTTCATTGTTAAACATATATTGAAGTCACCCCAAATTGCAGAGTAGGCCTATATCCACCTCGGGCTTCATTAAATTCAGCGTGAATGCTTAGATTTACATGAATCATTTCAATTTCAGCATTGTAATATTTTCATTAGTGCCTTGGGCAGTGCATATGTGTTGAAATTGAGGCTCCTCCATGAACTCCATTGAGACCAATACATTTTAATTTTTCAATAAAAAAATAAGTTTACGCAAAATACATAAAACAAGTGAGCTTAAATATAAAAGAGGAGGAGCACCATAGTATTTAATTCATTAATTGGTACATAATATTTTTATTTAAAAAATAAAATTCGAATCTTCCCTCCCCAATTAAAAAAATATATAAAACAAGAGGTCAAAAAATTACCTTTTCTTTTCCCAAAGGTCTTTCGACTTCTTTCTTTCTTCTTCCCTTTCTCTTTCTCTTTTGTTTTTTTCTCTTCCTCCCCCTTTTTTTTTAATTGTTTTTGTCTGGAGCCCTCCCTGCAAAACCCCAAGTATAAAACCATCCTTTGTTTCCTACCAACCTTATGCTAAGAAGGCCGGCTTTAGTACAAGCCATCAAAACATCTCATATTTTTATAGGTTTCATAATTTTATAATAATATAATTAATTGTATTTAAAATATATAAAAATTAAAATAATTAGTAAAATATTTTTAAATTAGATGTTTAAAAAATATCTATTTTCTCTCACCTCTCACATGTTAATAATTCTTATCTATCCCACTTCATTAATTATGTAAAAAACAAGATAATTAATAAAATGAAATATTTTCTTATTTTGCTAATTATATACCTAATAAATCTTTTATTTTTTATCCTTTCCGAATTCCCATAATGCTAATAATTCTCAATTCTTTCTTCTATTTCCAATCAATAACAGTAAAATGTTTTTTCTTAATTTCACTAAAAAAAAGTCTCATTTGAATATTTGGGTACTTTAGGCCTTTAAAGTTATTGATTTTTCTCATTTTTCCCCTTAGTTATATAAATTATTTAATTAGACTTTTAATACAATAACATTATTTAATTAAACTACAATATCTAATTATGAGAATATTGTTAATTACTTATAGTTAGATTATGAATAAAATTAATTCTTTTATAAATAATTTTATAATATAAGATTTTGTTTCTTATAATATGGTTGTCACGTCTCAAAATCAAGACAAAACACAATTATATAAACTCGAGACTAAGTCTCAAAGTAATATGAAATCTTTCTATCTTTCAATCATAGATAAGTCTCGATTGAAGTTATAGTTACAATTCCCTTAATTTTTTCATATTCACATATATAATATATAATTATCTTCAATTATGGAACAGGAAAATCTTGATTGACGGGGAACTTGATAAACCAAAAGGAAGCAAAACCTTTTTTCGTATTAAAAAAAATTCAATAGTTACACCAAGCTTGTTCATAACCTTGTTTTTTATGGGCCACGACCATAAACTTTGAAAATTCCCATTGAGAAACGCTAGCTATATATTATCAATTATGTTAAGATATTATACCATTATTTAATTTGGTTATAACACAATAATATTACCTAATTAAATTACAATATATAGTTTAGAGAATACTGTTAGTTAATTATATCTACATAATGAATAGGCTAATCTTTTATATATAAATATATTATCATTTTATAATACTAGAGTTATTTTTTTGTAACATGATTGTTATGCCTTAAAATTAGGACATGACACAATCATATTATCTTGACTAAATCCCAAATTAATACAAATCTTTTCTACCTTTCATTCATACTTATATATCCCCTTCTTACATATTCGTATATTAGTGGAAAAGGAAAATCTTGATTGATGGGAACTTGTGGGGTCTTGCTAGATTTTGATATTAGTAATCTATGCACAAGTGAGAAGACAAGACTTCGTAATTGAATTGGCAAACCAAAAGGAAGTGAAACCTTCTTTCATATAAAAAAATACAACAGCACTGCAATCGAAATAGCTAAACCAAACTTGTTCAAAACCTTGGTTTTCATATTTCTTTGTCAATCAATAGTCTACGGGGCCACAACTATAGACTTTGAAAATTCCTTTTGAGTAACGCAGGGAAATATTGAATTATAAATTCTGTTAAGAAAATTATACAAATTATTTAATAAGAGTTATAATACAATATTATTACCTATTACTTAATTAAACTACAATATCTAGTTAAGAGAATCCTATTAGTTTATATTATGAATAGGATTAGTTTTATATAAATATATACTTCATTCACCTATGTAATATATACAATTTTGTAATACAAGAGTTTTTTTTTTTTTTACATGAACATCCTGAAACCAGGACATAACACTATTATATTACCTCTGGAGACTAAGTCCCAAAGTAATATGAAGCCTTTCTATATTTCATCAATCTATATGTCCTCAATTGAATTTATACTAACAATTCCATTCTTACATATTCACATAAATAACTATTACAATCCAATTAAAGCTTCCAAGATGATAAATTAAACAACTAGAAACTTAAAATATCAATTGCACATGTTAGAGTTTCAACATAACTAATGAATTCTTGATACTAAAGTAGACATCTCAGATTATTTTCTTAGTTTCCATAATTCTGAATCTCTCATCTCTAGTCATTTGCAAAATGTACGTAAAGGAATGATCAAACCAAATCTCAACAAGTACAACTACACACACCTTACCGAATCAAGCATCATTTTCAATATATCATATAAAATCATTTAAGAACATTTCAATAAACCATGCTTTTGTATAGTCAAAGTACCATTATATCTGAAAACGAACAATTTCATAAGTTCATAAATTATTGACTATCAAATGTCATTCTTCAAATATTGTTTGAACAAATCATAAATTCAATCTTTAAAAGTTATAAAGTTTCATCATTTTTAGCTATTGTCACTAGTATAACTTGTGATAGGACCATATCGACAATATCATTTTCATGATCATTATTAACTATTAGTGGGAACGTATGCTAACTATTGTAATGTGTTAGCAGTGTCATATGCTAACTGTTATAACCCAATAGTGGGATGTGAAATCCCACCTTAAGTAAGAGGATTAGTTAAGAAAATCCTTGGATGAACATGTGAAATTATTGTTTTAAAACATTATATTCGGTTTCTAACCTTAGAAAAATTTATGTTTTGAAATGTTATTATGTTTGGCAAGATTGGATGTTAAAAGAAGTATGTTTGAACAAGTTTCGAAGTGTATTTTTACATGCTGGAGTAAATCTATACATGTTCTTTATGTATCGATAGATTTAACCTAGAATACTTTTAAAAAGAAGTTTAAAGAATATCTATCGATACATGGCCATATTTATTGATAGATTTAGTCTAGAAAGCTATCCAAAATGATTTCGATGAACATTTATTGATACATGGCCAATTGTATTGATAGAAATTTTTCAGAAACCAATGTATCGATACATTTTGTCATTTTCATAAAAATAAAAAAGGCAAAATTGTATTTTCACACTCCAAATGTCAAACCCTGCTCTATAAAATAATTACGATGTCATTTACATGCTTAATAAAATGTTTGCATATTTAGGAAGTTCGAGAAATCGTTAAAAGATGATATTGCCCCTGATGATACCATTAAGTCGATTAAACCTCGAACAAGTTCAAATAAGGATTTTAAGAGTGAAATTGAGGATTTCATAGTCTAGGGATTACTCAAAACAGTGATTCGGGGTTCGAGGTCCGGTTTGGAGTCAATTGAGAAAATTGACCGATTAGGGATAAAACGGTCATTTTGCCATTTAAAGACAAAATGAAGATTTCTATAAAAGATTTTGATCACATTTGACCAAGATTAATCATTTGAAGTATAATAAGATTATTTGGAGCATAATATGAAGTTTAGCAGTCATAAATTTAATTTCTCGGTAGTTTGGGAGCATAAGGGTAAAATGGTAATTTTATCACTTGAGGATAAAATGGGAATTTTTAGAGAAGATTTTGGCTCCATTTGATTAAGATTGATCAATTGAAGTATTATTTGAGGTTGAAAAGTGAAAATAATGTAATTTCGATACTTTTTGGAGTATAGGGGTAAAATCGTAATTTTACCACCCGAGGACAAAAATTGAATTTTCGAGAGGAATTTGATCAAATTTGATTTATTGGAGTATGATATGAATATGAGGAGTAAAAAAATATGAATTTTGGTAATTTTTCAGTTTTTCGGGCAAAAATGTAATTTTTCACTTTTACGAGGGTAAAAGTGTAATTTTACAAAATTACTCCACCAAGACTTTGGAAAAGTCTGGAACTTTCATCCAAGTCTTGGATAAGAGAAGGCAAATTTATGGCGGAAAAAGAAAGTCAAAGGAAGACTAATAAAAAAATAAATTAATAAAATATTAAAAAGTGTTAATAAAATAATATTATTTTATTTAGCTTTTAAAAAGTCATAAAAATCAGCCATTTCTTCCCCAATATTCGGCCAAACCAGAAGAGAGAGAGAGAAACCAAAAATGAAACCCTAGAGTGAGAAAATCAAAGAAAAAGTAAAGAAATTCAAGGAAAACAAGTGGAAAAAGGTATGATTTTTCATTTTTGCTTGAGATCTTTTATTTCTAAGCAATTTCCCTTATTTTTCCATGCTTGAAATGCATGTTTTCATGGTGAATCAAGAGCTGGTGAAATGGGTTTAGAGAGAGAAAGATGTTAGAATGATTTAATTTTGAACTATGTTAGTGATTTAGGTTAGTTTAGCATGTTTGTAAGTAAAACAACTAGAAAAAAATTGATTTTTCCTATGGTTCTTCAATAGCCGAATTTCATGAGGAATATGTTGAAAATGAAATGATTCCATTTCAAATGAGATGGTTTTGAAATTGATCGATTATGGAGAGAAAAAAATTAAATAGGAAACTTTTGGTATTAGTGCATCATTTTTAGCTGAATTTTTGGAGAGAAATTGACTGCTGGAAATTGAGAAAATTGATGAGATTTTAGGGCATTTTGGTAATATTTGATGAATTATGAAGGTAGGAATTAAATGGTAATTGTCGGTGCAAAAATATGAATTTTTACCTAATAGGGGTAAAATCGTAATTTATAGTTTAGGACTGATAAATTGACCCATGATCACTGTCATTGAGTAATGTGGATATAATTGGATTGTTAGAAATTAAAATGGGTCAAATCGGAGTTAAATCGAGGGTTTTAGCAAATTAGGCCGGGTGTAGGCAAATTGGTCGGACACCGTGATTAAACGACTATCTGAACAATTTTCGTCTCATTTCCATTGCATGTAGAGCCTGAAATAATTTATGATAAATTGACACAATTTATTGAATTTTGTGTCATGGATTATGGATAGGTAGTGAGCCAATTGATTCGGGTAAGAGACTGCACCCGAGGACGGAGGATAGGAGTATTTTTACTCTTAGTACAGTGAGTAAACTTACTATCGTCTTAATTATCTAGGGTAGTTTTATTTAATTGTTTAATTTTATGAAAAAATGGTTTAATTGAAAAATTACTGTGTTTTATGGAAAATGTGATTTTGTAAAATGATTTTATAAATTTTTTGAAAAATTAAATGATGATTTCAAGAAATAGAGTAATTAGAGGCTTCTTGTTTGTGTTGCAAATTGATGATTTAATTTAGATGGCTTATGATAAATGTGGATATGACTGGCTATTTTTATGATTTAAAGAATGTGTGAACTGCTTTGATTTACCTTGAATGTGTTATGTGAGCCATGTCATACTATTGTGATTTTATTGGTGGTGGATTATAAAGTGAGCACTGCAATGATGGGGGTTCCGTGGACCAGCCTATGAGAGGGGCACCGTTCCCAATTATTGTGCTTACCTTGATTGAAGAGGTGTGTAGGGTAACTCTTGAGGTAGGATTCGAGTACACTTCACGTCGGTCACCACGTGAAAGTAAGACTCAGTCAACGCCAAGGAACGGCTGTGTTGTCAGAGGTGAAATATGTTTGTGTTTGTGTGACAATAAACAGCCTTGGCGGTCTCGATAAGATGCCTCCGCGGGATATCCCCAAAAATGGATATTTGGCAAGGGCCAAGTTTTTGAAAAGTGCATAAGCCATGTTGAGTAATTGGATGAAATCCAATTATTTATATGGGTTGGGATGAATTTCCAAGTTGTGAAACTTATGCTAGGATGAATTATTTTAATTGTCTCCTAGTACTCGACTTTAGATTATTTGGATGGTGTCTGTTTACTCACTGGGATTATATAATCTCACCCTTTTTTCTTATACATTTTTCAGGCTCGAGATAGTCTATAGACAGTTGATTTGGTCGAGAGACGATCTTGGAGTTACATCCTAGAAAGTAAGAGTTCACAGTCCTGCATCTCCTTGGTCAATTAGGGGCCAAAGTGTCACTGTAACTGAAATTTTATGCTTTAGTTATCTTTATTATTGTATGAATGAATTTATTTTATTTTTACGCTACAAAAATGATTTTTGAAACACTTTGTGAATATTGTGTTTTAAGAAAATAAAATACTTTATTGAATATTTTTGTTTTATTCAAATAGTTGAAATTTTACTTTAAACAAATGTTTTAGGCCTCTAGATTTATTTTTAACTATGAAATATGTGTCTTCCGCTTGCATGTTACATTTTTAATCAGGTTCGGAATTAAAAAAAAAATAATTTCACTAAAGGTTGCTCACAAGGGAGATGAAAAACTGATACGAAAACCTTGCAAGGTCTCGAGGGGCATTCGGGGAATTGAATGTCTGTCGGGATATCACGGCGGTTGTCACGGGCTCGATGGGAGTTCCGGGTTGTGACACCAAAGTATAAATTGGTCACATTTTACGAGGATTTTTGACCCCTAGCTATTTTTATCAATTATTTCTTTACCTTTTAACCCTCTTACACCCATTTTTCACCCAAGTCACCATTTTTGAAGATTTGAAAACTTGGTTTTAAATTTTTATGAACAAGGTGACATTTTTCAACTTTGAAACCTTTAAATGTTGATTTTTTAAAACTAAAAATTTATTGTTTTTATGCCCATATTTTCTATTGTTTACCAAAGCTCAAACGCTTTGTAATTTTCCTTAGCACTAAAGCTCACCTAAGGTAAGGATAAAGGATTTATGGGTTCCTAAGGATTTATTACATTAAATAGCAGTGAGTTTATCCTAAAAAATTAGTTTTCGATGAATTTGATTAGTTTCAAAAGAATCTAGAATGGTTATTATGAAATTATAAATCTAGATATCGATTGTAATGATTGTTGAATGTTAGGAATGGTTGAAAACTTCAAGGAGAATGCTAGAGTGGAGTCTTGATTGTTGCTAGAGATCGAGTCTTCAATTGGGTGAATGGATAAACCTTTTTCAGTATTTTAATATGTAAAGTGAGCATGATTTTTATGGCAATGATTGATTATGCATGATAAAATACTGTTTCAAAGAATGGTTTGTCAAAGGATTTGAGTTCAAGGTTTTTCAACTAGTTTCAAAAGGAATGATTAAAAAGTTGATTTAATGATGATTTGTGGTGTGAATTAACACAAATGATTTTCAAATTGTTTGCGAATCTACTATATATGTAAATTTCCTATTATGTATTAGTTTTCAATAAGGTGGGACAAGCCCTTTCAAATGTTTTTCTTCAAAATGATATGAATGGTATAATGTACATGCTTGACATAATGTAGCATGTAAAGGTTGATGGATGCGCAAGTTCCATCTATGAGATTATGAACAACTATGATATGCATGTTATGTCTGATGATTGGTTTGGAGGATGATGATTTCCCTCTTATGATATGATGATGATTTATGAGATAAGATATGAAATGTATGCCATAAGATGTATGTGTTGAGAATATTTACACTATGGGATAGGCACGATAATAATTTATGAGATAAAATATGAAATGTATGCCATGAGATGTACGTGCTGAGAATTCATATACACTATAGGCTAAGCATGAGAATGAATGAAGAGAATGATTTTACTTTATGATGCAAATTATGGATGAGAACAATTTTATACTTGAGGAATCTTATGATGATAGTGGGGGATTGATCACTATCTGCTTGAGTTCGGGTGAAACCACTCAAAGATTGTGGGTGAAGTTGATATGCTACTCATACAAAGCACTAAGAATCCTAGGTAGCGAGGATTAAATCATTACCCGCTTCAATGGGATAAGGACCACTTAAAAGTTATGAAATGTTTATGGTTTATTAGAATGGTTCTATGTATAAATGTTTATTAATGAGACATATGCTAGAATGTGACAAATGAAAGTTTGGTTATTGAATTTTAGCCTAAAAAGATAGCCTTATGAGATAGCAGGACATAAGGAAAAGTTATATGTAGGATTTTATCTAGTAAAATGGTTTCTATGCCTAAGGTATTGATACATGAAGAATATGTATTGATACATTTTGGATAGAATGCAAAAAGAGGCATTATGTGTAAAACGTATCGATACATTTATAACGTATCGATATATTTTTCACAAAAATGAGTTTTCATGTGTTTTTAAAAGGATTATCAAAGGTAAATAGTTTCTAATGGATTATGCAAACTTGTTTTCACTTAAATGCTATTGAGAATGTATTTGAGTGCCATTTCATGATATTTATGGAAATGATGGAAGATGTAAGATTTACAAATGACATGTGATTATAAGTGCATGGTTATTAAAAACTCACACCTTTGGCTTGTCCCCTTCCCTATATCCACTCATAGATTTATGAATGACATATGATTACAAGTACACATTATTTTCATTACTTTTGTCTTTGTAGATCAGTCAATAGTTTACTTACTTTATCACGATGACTAACTCTCAATCTTTTTTCTTTAATAGGTGTCTAACAACCATTTGATGCTTAAAGAGTTAGGTCATGTTCCATTGACGAGTCGGTCTTTACTTTTCCTATGCAAGGTTGGCTTGAAAGCCTACATAGACACCTAAAGGTGTAAATGAATGTTTTATGGTACAGTGCATGAGATTATGGCACTATGATGATAATATGAAATGAATGCACTTACACTATTTATTTTGAGAAGTTCCATAATTGTGTATAGTTGCCTATGGATGCATGCATGTGTTGATATTGTTATGAATGGGTGATAATATGAAATGAATGCATGTATGATGATTATGATAAATGGGCAAAGTTATGAATGGATGAATGTAAGGAAGCTTGCTTTGGCTTAGCGGGCTATACCTGTCTAGGTCAATATGCTGGTCACGATCCCTCTATAAAATAGAATGTGACACGAGGTTGTATGCTAATTACTATAATCCATTAACGGTGTTGTTTGCTAACTACTGTAACCTTTAATGGGACCATATGCTAACTATTGTAACCCATTAACAAGGTCATATACTAATTATTATAATCCGTTAATAGGACCACAGACGTAGTTTTGGTATTGATTATCTCACTTTCCAAGGATCATTTCATAGCTCTTAAAACAGTCATTAAAAGATAATTGAAGATTTCATCTCATTCATCAATCAGCATTCATCATATAATAGACCAAAACATTTGTAAATCAATCTTCGTCATATTAATAAATCAAAACTTTCATAAATCAATTTTTATCATATGAATAAACCAAAGCATTCATAATCAATCTTCATCATATGAATGAACTGAAACATTTGTAAATCATTCTTCATCATATGAATGCACACCAAAAAATGATAATAATTATATGTTTGACTTTATATTCATATATTGAAAATAATGAAATAAAATGTTCAAAATTTCTAAGAAATATACATATACTATAATTTTGAAACAAGCAAGGTTTGTACCTTCCTTCACTCAAGCAACATGCTTTCTCCCAAAAATAATCAAAAGCCTAATAACAATCATTTGAACATATTAGTAACAATCTTAACTCTCTAAAATCTAATCATCACTTGAAACTACGTAAAATAATCTAAAATTTCCTAAATCATAATCTGGATAGCGTTCACATCACTTGTTAAAATGACTATATCTTAAGCTACAAAACTCAAAATCAAGATTCGTTTAATGGATTGAAAACTATATCTAATAGGCTTTCCATCCTTATAAATCTCAAAAATCTCAGTTTAAGAAAAGTGAAATTTTTTTTTGAAATTGGCTTTGGTCATGTTGCTAGGCAATTTGCACAATCTTATAAGAAAATTCATATAACTCATTCACTTATGCAATATACACAATTATATACAAGAATTATTTTCTAGTAACAAATTGACATAATACTAAAAAAAACTCATGAATGATTTAAGAAAATTCAAACAAACCCTTATTTTTCTATTGTGTTCAATCAATGTTTGTATTTTATTTTGGATCAAATAAACTCTTATGACTAGTGGCTAACTAATTATCATTAATTAAAATGTCATTTGTTATTTATACTCATGCGGCATTGATATGGAAAGTGAAAATACTACATGATCATTTCATTATGCCACATTAAGATGCCACATCATCATCATCCATTATTAGGTATCAACATATCACATCAGCATAACATGGCATAGAATGACAAGTGGCAATTTGACTCAGTCAAATATTAATTATAAAAACTTTTATTTAACTTAAAATAAAAATATAAGAGTTTTATTAAATACAATAAAAGAATAAAAACTTATTTAAGTTTTTAAAAATAATTTAGAGATATTTTTAGATATTATTCTTAATAAATTCAATGTGTCTCTTGCTTCCATAAAACTATCAACGATGAGCCCACCTTTCCTTAGAAAAAAAATCACAACTTTCATGCTTTATGAAAACTTCATGTAGACTTATCAATGATTTAGAGTTTCCCTTTTTTTATTTTAGGTTGTCACAAATAATATACTAAAATTTTCCAAGAGATTTATTTAGAGCTTGAAGAAAAGAGTGAACAGATAATCAATGGAAGGTGTTTCATTGTTACTTTCTGAATGTTTATTTGTATTCTACATCTCAAGGATTGTTGCTGCAGTAAATACTCTCTCTCCAAGTAAATCCCTTAAAAATGGTGAAACTCTAGTTTCAACTGATGGGAGCTTTGAATAGAGATTTTTCAACCTTAGAGTAAGCTCCATAAGTCGATTTTTAGGAATATGGTACAAGAAAGTATCTAATGGAACAATTGTATGGGTTGCAATTAGACGATTTCCAATTTCTTATGACAAAAGAGTCTTACTTTTCTCCAACCATGGAATTCTTTCGCTTCTTAATAGTGCAAATAGCATTGTTGGCCATCAAAAACATCAAGAACTACAAAGGAACTCATTGCTCAGCTTCTAAACATAGGAAATCTTGTAGTGAGAGATGGCA
This sequence comes from Theobroma grandiflorum, assembly GCA_036013995.1. Lineage (NCBI taxonomy): Eukaryota > Viridiplantae > Streptophyta > Magnoliopsida > Malvales > Malvaceae > Theobroma > Theobroma grandiflorum. The sequence continues at coordinate 31,868,638 of CP142133.1, forward strand.
AAGACAACAACCTAGCTGAGGAAAATCTGTGCTGAAGTTTTGATTTCCCTTGTGATACATTTCGTCTAGGAATGAAATTGGAAAGAACTTGGTTACCAATTTTGAGAGGTTTTTGCAATGTTGGAAAAGCACAAATGATTCTACTTTAGGCAAATACTTTTCACGTATGTACATTAGTGGATATCCATAACTAATACTTGTGAAGGGATTTAAAATAAAGCACAAAGTGTAACGACTCCTCCCCAGTCGCTACCGGTGTCCGAGACCTCTGGGAGATCCTGCCAAGTCCCGAACAAGCCTTTACGAAATTTTCAAGACATTTATTAAATATGCTAACACGTACGTAAATGATTAATAATAATAATAATAATAATTGCACTATTGACATTCCATTTCTAATAATAGCAATTATATTTAAAATACAAAGTTTTCAACAATGCATAATTAGGAATTGACAATGTTGATAATATGTAGAAATTCCCTGTGACTGAACTCTAGACAGAGGAGCGACTTGAAGCGGCCTAAGAGATGTCTTTACCTATTTGCAGGAAACTGAGCATGCCTATGATTACGTGCTAGACCGATCTTTGTCTGCAAAAAGAGAAATAAAATGGGTGTGAGTCTCATAGACTCAGTGATCATCGGCTAAGCGAGTAGGACGTAGATGGGAAACAAGCCAACAACAGATCAGTTGAATATAAAATGTCGAATTATAAAAACCATTTGTTTCAAACGAGAATTTGTGCCTCATATAAAAATCGAGAATTTCTTATAAGGTATAATCAACTGAGGTAATAAAATTTTTTCACATAAAAATACGTTAATAATCATTTTCGAATTAAATCAATAAAATTGAGCAAGCTCCTGCAAAACCAAATATTATTTAAAATCATGCACAAATCATAACTCACCCTATACAAGAGGAATTACAAATTCATTTCACAGAAAAACAAATAAGGGAGCTGCGAAACAGTCATTTAACTTTTGTTGTCACCATGTAAGAAATATGAATTTAAAAATCCAGAGATGCCACTCTCGAGTAGGAAATAGAAGTAAACCCGTGGTCCCGTTATCACGTAATAACATCCGGGAGCATTGCTTCCACCAGATTCCCATATAATGCCATGGCAATCTCAACGATGTTGGCCGACATCGGAGATATCAAGCGGTCGCAACCGCATAAATCATCTGTGGTCTTGCCACGTATATCACAGACCATGGCCCCAGCCATGTCTAACAGCCCGTCGGTGACTCGAAAATGTCTCTAGCTAGAGCTCACTCGTGCACGAGGGTCACACTTAACCGATGTGACATTTGGCCTACTCTCGAATCTTTCGATCAAATAAAATCACTTTATAAATTATTTTATATCCTGGAAGTCTCGTTCCAAATTATTCTCAAAACATTCGACATAAAATATAATAAAATCAATTGTCATTTTCATAAAATAAAATTTGGTGCATGAATTTCGAAACGTACTTCACATGGTAACCAGGCATCATAATCATAAATGCACACTACACAAGTATAAGGCACAATTTTGAATGTAAATCCTATTGAAAAGCTTGTTACCCGGTTTAAAACGCTTTATGTATACTTTATACATATATATTCAAACACGTTTGAAATTTGTAGCATTCACAAATTTTTTAAAAATCTACCAACTCATGCTTTCCACAATTTGTACGTAATATAATTCATGCATATAAATACATATATAAGTACGAAAATTTTCAAATTGACACCCCCTATTCACCTCTAAATAGCGAGATTTCACATCGCTATTTTCGTACGCGTATATATTTATTTTTATTTTTCGGTCGCGTGTCTCGTTCAGCATGCCTCATCGACAACGTTCCTAGCAACATAAAATTTAAATTCTATATATTTAATTACACATTTGTATGGGTAATAATTTAATTAAAATACCTCAAGTAAATTGCATATTTTTCATCTAAAATATGCATAATATTAATTACCCAAAAATATTAAAATATATAATTCACTTACCATTTGGGCTTGGGTCTTTTCTTTTCTTCCTAGCTATTGGACCTTGTCCATGAGCCTCTCCAATTTTCCTATTGGGCCAAGCCTAATTTTATTTTCCACTTGGGCCTTGCCCAATTTTATTCTCTACTTAGCCCTTTTTTTTTATTTTCTACTTTCTTTCTTTTTCTTTTTTTTCTTTTTTTTTCTTTCTTTCTCTTTCACGTTGAATTCTTTCTTTCTTCTTGCTTCTCTCTTCCAGCCAAGCTTTCTTCTTCTTCAACCTGCCACTCACTCACCACCATGGCCTCTTCCCTCCACCACCGTGGCCTCAAAAGTTCTGCTCTTCCTTAGCTTGTTCTCTTCCACAATTTGGCACTCAAAGCTACTCAATTTTCTGCACAAACCTACAGATTTCCAGCTCAAAATCAGCCAACAAACCGCACCTTTAAGCCTCCATAACCAGCAGATTTTTTTGACTCCAATTCTGCCCAATTTCCAACAGCCAAGACCCTTCAAAATTGCAGCAATAAACCTTCAAAATTTCCAGCCATAAAAGCCTAAATAAAACCAGTTTTTCTTACCTCAAAATTGTAACAAAACCACTCTAAGAAAATGCAAAAATTTTCGATCTTCCTTCCTCCCCCTTTCACGATTTTTTTCTTGCTTATTTTCTTTGGCTTTTTCCTCCTCCTTTTCCATCCTTTTCTTCCCCTCCTTGGTTCGAGTTTTTCCTATATTTCGTCCATAATTTCTCTTATCTCTTTCTCATGATTTTTGGCTCTCTCTTTACCCGACCTTCTCATTCTTTTTGCTCTTAAAATGTTGGTTCTTCTTGGAAAGAGGAAGACCACAATTTTATTTGAGATAAATTTTCATTTAGGGGACGAGATGGACAAGTCAATGTACTTGCCATCCATTTCTTTTATTTTTGTTTTGTTTGTTTCTTTTTTTTATGGCTTGCATTTAGCCGACCCCTACCTTCATTTCATTTCATTTTTGTTTGTACTTTTCTTACCTTGTTGCCTTTTCCTTACTTGGCTGGACCCCCACCTTACGGGGTGTTACACAAAGCAGGACCATGGAATGGTGTTGGCTTTCTAGGGCTTCAGATAATAGTGAATACAAATACCAAAAATGAATTTGTGTGGATTAATAATGAAGTATATTCCACTACTGAGGTCATAAACAATTTGGTAGTTTTAAGGTTCATGCTGATCCCACTAGGCTTTTCTCAACACCTTATATGGAGTGATCAAATACATGATTGGGAGTTTTTAGCGATGTCCTTTGATCAGTGTGAAAATTATGACTTTTATGGAACATATGCTAGCTGCAATGGAAATGACGCTCCTATGTGTTCATGCTTGGAAGGGTTCATGCCCAAATCCATAGGAAAGTAAAATTCAACAGATTGGTGTGATGGATGTATTAGAATAACTCCATTAACTTGTAACAATAGAGATGGCTTTCTCAAGTGCTCAAGTTTAAAATTGCCAAACGCATCCCATTCCAAGGTGAACATGACCATGAGAATCAAAGAATAGAAGTAGTTATGTTTGAATGATTGCGCTTGCATTACATTTACAAATCCAGATATCAGAGAGGGGCAAGTGGATGCTTGCTGTGGTTTAGTGATCTGATGGACATGAGAGATATGAAGCAAGATGGGCAAGACCTTTATATTCGACTTTTTGCTTCTAAAATAGGTACTTGTACTCTTTTTTTTACCATGGATCATGTTGAAATCTTTTTGTTTTCCCAATATTTATTCATGCAATTATATCTTGAGGGTTTTGGTGTAAAGGAAGTAGAATCTAGAGGAAAGAATCAATTCAAGTAAAAACTAGAGAATATCCTCAATTTGAAAGTGCCTTAGTTGCAAACCAAAAATTTGAAGCCTGGTAACAATAACTTTAGGAGGATTGATGTAGATAAGAAGATAAAGGGAAGAAAATTGATGAAAAAAGACATAGAAATAAAAAAAAAACATTTCTATCATGTTGACATTGCAAGAAAACAAATCGTATCGAGAAGTAATGTTGGTTTAAATCTAATGTTAAGTGTAGAAAGTGTCACTAGCAAGAACATGTTGAAAAAGTATGCAAAAACAAGGGTAAGAATGCTGATGATAAAGCAACTATGGTTGAAGAGCTTTAAGTTGAAGATGAAGTTCTGTTTATGGCTTGGAAGTTAGATAATGAAGAAAACAAGGACATCTAGTTACTATATGGTGGCTATTCAAACTACTTGATTAGTTTTAAGGAGAATTTTCTCAACTTGAATGAGAGTTTCAAAACTCAAATGGAAATAGGAAATAGTGATTTTCTACTAATCTTTGGAGCTGGTACAATAAGAGTGCAGGCACCTAATGGAATTAAATAAGTGGTAAATGTCTATTATACTCCTAATGTGAGCCAAAATTTACTGAGTGTAGGCTAACTTGTGGATGAAAGTTTTGAATTAAACTTCAAAAACAAGGCTTGCACTATGAAAGATCCAGCTGTAATAGAACTCTTCACAGTAGGAATAAGAAGCAAATGTTTCCCATTAAATTGGATGAAAATCAAGCACACTACTTATAGTTTCACTTTATTTGATGTACAATTGTGGCACAAAAGCTTTGGCCATGTGAACTTTGGTTCACTTAAATTGATGGCCTTTGAGAACTTGGTTGATGGGTTACCGTTAATGGTAAACATTAAAAAGATTTGTGAGGTGTGTCAGTATGGGGAACAGATAAGAGTTTCATTTCTAAAAACTAGAACCTGGAATGAACAAGAAAGTTGCAGCTACTGCATACAGATCTTAAAGGCCCTAAGAAGACTTCATCCTTGAATGGAAGTAAGAACTATATATTTTTTATTGATGACTATACAAGGATCTGTTGGGTACATTTCATGAAAATGAAGTTTGATGCATTAAGTGTGTTCACTAAGTTCAAAACTTAGTTGAAAATAAGATAAGCTTGACTGTAAAAAAGTTCAAGAGTGATGATGGGACTGAGTACATTACTTAAGAGTTTGAAGACTATTTAAGCAAGTTTGGCATTGTGCAACAACTTATTATCTCATATAGCTCTCAATAGAATGGTATGTCAAAGAAGAAAAATAAAACTTTGATAGAAATGGCTATGTGCTTGTTATTTGAAAAGAAATTGCCTAAGTCATTGTGGGTAGAAGTAGTTAAAACTGCTAATTATTTGCTTAATTTGGCACTTATTAGAGCCCTAGTTGGTAAAACACCTTATGAAGCCTGGTGTGATACAAAACGCTCAATTAAACATTTGAAAGTCTTTGGATGTATATGTTTTGCTAAGATTCCAGATGCAAAGAAGACTAAGTTGGATAGTAAGTCATTTTTAGCTATCCACCTTGGATATACTGAAGTATCAAAAGGGTTTAAATTCCTGGATGTCAAAAATATGAAATTCTTTATAAGTAGAGATGTGATGTTTGATAAGAATAGGATGTGGAATTGGGAATCAAAGAATGTTGAAAGCTCAGAAAATTCTGTTGTTGTTACTCATTTATTACCAGAAGATGAGTCTGACTTAAACTCAGATGAAAATGTGGATAAGATCCTTGTGAGAGGAACTAGAAGCCTCGAAGACATATATGCCAAGTGTCATTTGGCAATCATTGAACCTAGTTCTTATGCTGAAGCTTTTAGTGATGAGCATTCGAAACAAGCCATAAAGGTTGAAATGATAATGATAAGGAAGAATAAGACTTGGTTGCTGGTAGATAGGCTTAAAGATTACAATGTCATCGGTGTTAAATGGATTTTCAAAACCAAATTGAATGCAAATGGATCTGTCAACAAATACAAAGCTAAGAGAGTAGTCACGGGCTTTGCACACGTATATGGTGTAGACTACTTGGAAACATATGCACCTGTTGCAAGACATGACATCATTAGGTTACTGGCAGCTTTGACTGCAAGAGAAGGATGGTTGATTTATTGTTCTGACATAAAGTATATTTTTCTGAATAGTTACTTGAAGGAATATATGTATGTAGAACAACTAGTTAGGTATGTAAAAAAAGGTTACGAAAACAAAGATTGTAAGTTAATGAAGGCCCTATATGGTCTCAAACAAGCAACAAAGGCTTGGTATGAAAAGGGAGATGACCATTTACTGAACTAAGGATTCATCAGAAGCACTACTGAAACAACCCTCTATATAAAAAAAGTATATGACATAGTTAAGCTTATAGTGGCACTATATGTTATTTTCTAGTTACTAGTCTAGAAACTAAATGCCTAACTGAGTTCGAGTCATAGATGCTAAAAGTCCTTGAAATGACTGATTTAGGACTAATGTCCAATTTTTTGGGAATGGAATTTATGTTATCTTCTAGTCACTATCAGTTAAAATTTTACTCAAGCAAGTATATATATCGTTGAGGATAGTATAATAGCAAATAGAGTATCAATCCTATAGAGAATTATTTTAAAAATTTTACCAAGTATTAAAATTAACATAATTTAATTTTATCCAAATGGTCCAAAAGCAAATAAGTATTTAAACTAGAAATTCACAAAACTAATTAACAAGAATAAAAATCAAAGCAGAAATAAAATCTGATAAAAATCAATAGAACTAAGCTTAGGATTATAGTATCCCTCACATTTCATCTAAATCTTACCTTTTTTAACTTATTTCAATGGATTGAATTGCTAACCTAAAGTCCTCAATTATTTATAAAGGTTTCGCGACTTATCTTACAAAAATATCTATTTAAACCAAAAAACTATATTCCTATGCGAATTGAAATTAAAACAGATTCATTAAGTTGAGGCTCTAATTCAGGTTACACGTGACATATAGGTATATCCCTATCCTATACATAAATTAATTAATATGATCATATGCTATTCTAATTTTAGTCTACTCTAAACTCCATTTCCCAAGTTTGTTTAGTTTCTTAGATCAATTTAATTGGTAGCTAACTAATTAAAAGCATTAAGAATAAATTGAAATAAACAATTCAATTTCATTGAAAATAAGTAAAAAGGAGATTAAAAATTTAGATTACATGTGAGTTCAACTGCAATCATAGAAATAAAATTAACTACTCATAATTGCAAAGAAAATTAAAAAAAAATATGAATTTCAACCATTGGGTAACAAGTAAAATAAAAGCTATGGAAAAAACAAAACAATTATTTGCAGCCTTGCTCTCTAAGTTTTTGCCTCAACTTTTGACTTCTTGAATCTCTTAGGATTATCTTTTCTAACTTCTCCTAAAACAACTTTGTTGTACTCAAATCTTAACTTGAAATTCCATAACTTAACCTACTGACTCTAACTATTGGGCTTAGAAATGTTATGAGGCCCAAACATCAAATATTATCCTTAAAATTACAATTCTAGCAGCATTATGCCTAGTCATCTTCCAACGTGATTTTCTTTGTCTTAGCTTTCCAATGGTATAAGAATCACATCATTTGGACATCTAGAGTGCGAGTTATGATTAAAACACTAAAGCATGTGCAAGTAGAATTTTGAGTCCTTCAAACACCTTATTTTATAAAATTAAGCCATATTTTGTTAAATGCTACAAAAGGATAAAAAAACTAATAAATAATAGCCTAATTAAAGTAAATAAACATAAAATTAAAATAACTTGATAAGAATAAACTGATTATAAAAAGAACTAAAAATAACTAAATTCTAATTAAAAATTAAGGACTTAGCTAATATTTGTAACCAAATTGGACTAAAATAATTCTATAAAATAGAATTATCCCACCCCAAAACTTGAAATTTTGCTAGTCCTCGAGCAAAAGAAAATAAAACAAAGAAAATTAAATATTTAAAGTTAAAAAGACTTTAACTAGAGGTAGAAGTATTAAATCATGATTTTTCAATTTTTCCCTAAAAAATTATCCTCAATTCCAACTTAAGGTAAAATACAACTAATCCTTAAATTCATGTATCAATTCAAATGAAAACTTATTTTTCGAATGAACTTCATGTGTGTGTGTGAATAATCTTTTACAAAGAATATCATGTAATTCAGATTAGTTTATACCAAGGCTAAGCATAGATTAATATTAGAATTCCAGCAGTTTGTTTTTCATTTCTCTCTCTATTAATGCAGAATAACATTTATTCTAGGATCAATAGGTCTTTAGTAAGCTTATAATGTAAGGCTAGGGTCAAGGAATGATAAAGGATATTATTTAGGCTTAAATTCACCCTAAACACTTAATTAATCTATGACCTATAAAGAGCTCAAACAAATATATTTTTTTATGAGGAAATTGTGAGGAATGTCCTTTCTTGATAAAGACATTTTAAAAATAACCATCAGAATAAGTTTAACTGTTTTTAATCATATTTAGCTATGACTTGACAAAAATACCCTTTAAACTATTTTAAATAAATTAAACAATTCATCATAATTTCTCTCCATTTCTGTTTCGGATTTCTCTCTCACCATCCTACTCTCTCAAATTTTATCGATTTCTCTCTTCGACATTCGTATGTTATTTTTCCGATTTATCTCTTCGGCATTCGTCTGCTATGCTTTCGATTTCTCTCTCTCGCGTTTTCAGATTTCTTTTTCTTGCGCTTTCAAGACACTAAGCAATCGTTTCGAAGTGTTTGGGTGGGTGGATATTTGAAAATTTCGATTTTTAGGTATTTTGGAGAAAATTAAAATGGTAGAAATAATCACAGATGTATGAAATAGCTTTTAATTGAATCAATTCGAGATCTAGACACCAATAAATTCAAAATTTTGAAATTTATAAACCTAGATTTTCAAAAAATTTTTTTTTTAATTTTTAGTCAAAGTAGGTGTTTTAGATAAAAAATTGTATTTTGATTTATGAAAACATGTTGGAAACACTTTAAATAGTGGTGTGTCACAGATTTTTGTACATGGCGTGTCACAACCTAACCATGGCTTGTCACATGTTTTTGTACATGGCGTGTCACAGCCTAACCATGGCGTGTCACAACTTAACAATGGCGTGTCACAGATTTTTGTACATAGCTTGTCACAACCTAACCATGGCTTGTCACAGGTTTTTGTACATGGTGTGTCACAGCCTAACCATGGCGTGTCACAACTTAACCATGACGTGTCACAGATTTTTATACATGATGTGTCACAGATTTTTGTACATGGCATGTTACAACCTAACCATGGCTTGTCACAGGTTTTTATACATGGCGTGTCACAACTTAACCATGACGTGTTACAGATTTTTGTACATGACGTGTCACAACCTAACCATGGCTTGTCACAGGTTTTTGTACATGGCGTGTCACAGCCTAACCATGGCGTGTTACAACTTAACCATGACGTGTCACAAGTTTTTGTACATGGTGTGTCACAGATTTTTGTACATGACGTGTCACAACCTAACCATGGCTTGTCACAGGTTTTTGTACATGGCGTGTCACAGCCTAACCATGACGTGTCACAGGTTTTTGTACATAGTGTGTCACAACCTAACCATGACGTGTCACATCATAGCATGTAATTTCATTAAGGGTATTTTTGTCCAACTTGGTTAAAAATAGTTAAAATTATAAGAATGACTACTTTTGAAAACGTCGTATCTTTAAAGGTTATTTTTTAAAATGTCCCTTTTTTTATAGCACTTCCAAACTTGAAATAAAATTTCTTTTGTACAACACATTTTTTTTCTTTTCTTTTTTTTACACCCCCAAACTTATTTTTGACAATTATGAACAAGGGGTAAATTTCTAGCACCCATCACCTTTTTTCTTCCACCTTTCTCCCTCAATTTATCTTTAACCTCAATACACTTCCTCGAAAGATCAAAATATTTAAAAGTGAAAGGTCAAACTGTTAGAATTAAATAAAAAGGCTTTAGTGCTTAAATTATTGAAAATCACATTCTAAATTAAAGCTAACAAAAGAACATCACATAAAATTAAATCATAATCATATGTTTCCCAAAGCAAAGAATCACAAGATAATCAAATTATCATCCTAGGATTGGGAAAATCATGTATAAGGTGCAAACTTCCTCAAAAAATTTTTAACATAAGTAAAGCATGCAAAGCATAACTTAAAATGAACATAATAAAAAAAAAACAAACTAAATAAATTCTAAAAGAACTTCCCCAAACTTGGAATAAAACATTGTCCTCAATGTGATAAAAAAAAAAGAAAAACAGATAAAGAATACTCCCCTAACACCTTAGATGCAGTTTATTGGTCATCCTTATCCCCACCAAAATTGTCATTAAAGTCTAAATCCGTAAGCAATGAAGGGAAAGTAGACATATCCATCCCAATATGTTCTACATAAGCCTTCATCATTTCTTTGATTACTTGATTTTGCCCCTCGTGGCAGTCCAGACGATGATCAATGCACTCCATCCATTGAACAACACTACGAGTGTGACTCGATTGTGGAGGTTGTGTAGCAGCTTGTAAAAGACTACCAGCTAAAGGTGCAAACTCTTCCAATCACCTCATAATGCCCATGACGATGGGGATTTTTGGTTATTGCAGCTCCTCCTTATTATTCCATTGCACATTAGCTTTCGCACACAATGTAGTTATCAAAGAAGGAAATCTTATACCATCTCATTTGGTTTGGCCCGTATGTAGTGTTGCAGCTCCTCCTTATAACTTCCTCACACATCAGTTTTCACACACAATGCAATTATCAAAGAAGGAAATCCTATACCATCTCATTTGGTTTGGCTCATATGTGATGTGGCATGAGAGATAGCCTTACCAATGTCAATGGATTTATGTGCCAAAATGGTATAAATAAGAACAGCACAATCCTTTGTTACATCGCTGATGTAAGTCGATGGAAGCAATCTCGCCGCCACAAAATGTAGCCATGCTTTCACTCATTCTTCATTGCACTTTGTTTAAATGAAACAGGCTCTCCATGCAACGTTTTTCATTGGGCACCTTCAACACAAAGCCCCGAGATGATTGCATTAAAATCTTAATGATCCCTCAAATTTGCCCATAGTCATCATTGTCAATGTTTGGAGTCCCAAAAAATTTGTTGATGGCTCGATTATGGAAAAGGGCATGTTTGCCACGTACAAAAGCAACATTATCAACATGTTTAAACACATGTGCATAGAATTCCCTTACCACAAGCATAATCGCAGATTTAGTGGTTCACAAAAGCACTCCAAATGTTGTTCTTCAATCATCTGATGTATCTCCTCATAATGAATTAGAGGAATATTTAATCCTTTTTCAGGAATTGGCACCTTGTTGATCAATGAAGTATGATATCGCGTTAAGGCATTGTTTGAGACAAACTTTGATAGATCAAAAGCACCAATGGAGTTTGGTTTGGATTGCCGTGGTGTCATTCTTGTAAAAGAAATTTAAGCAATCAAAACAAATCCAAAGTACCACAGTGCAATCAGTGCGACTTACAAGATTACCAAATAAATAGCCATGAAAATAGTAATATTCCAAATGCACTAATTCAATTAATTATTTTTCACTTCAACTAACCTAATTCGAGTTGATAATTAATTAGCATCTTCTCACCCAAAAAAAATCTACTATTCCACACCACAATCTTCAAGAAGTTTCAAATTCTTCTCATCAATCATCATTAGGCAAATAACATTCTATCATCCTTCACAAAAGTGCACGTAGCCAAATTATCAAGAATTTCAACATGCATCAGCCTACACTGAATATGTTTCCACTTACCCAACCAAAAGCACAACAAGGTTTACATATGCATCATCTACCAAACTTTTTTTATATTCAACCAACCATTGCATAATTTATAAATAGGCATCATCGTTCAAAATTTCCACTACCGCATATCATCATCAACAAAAATTCCCACAACAAATACACCACATACTCTTGACCCACTTTATTCACATCACAGATTTCACATACCCACCATTCATCAACTAAAGTTCTATTTATTCAAACAAAATAACTATGATCAAAATCACCAAAAATTCCAACACACAAAATTTTATGAACCCAAACCATAACCAAGAAGAACATTGGTATACCCATCATTAACCACATACAAATTACCTATTTATGCTAAAAATCCATGAAATAAAAATTATTGACAGGTATTATCAGTAAAAGTAAAGTCTGAAAAACTCTTAAAAACTAAGGCAGAGTGAAAAGAAAATCGTTACTTGAGAGAATATGTGGAGTGTAGGATGAATAATGAGTGATAATGCAAACTTTGATGACCTAAGAGACAAGTTTTGTAGTAAGAAAGGCAAGAAATTTGTAAGAGGAAGATGGAAGGAAAGAGAGTTGGTTGAAGAATAGAGGAAGAAAGGAGAAAAAGATGTATTTAAGTAAAAAAAAATAAGGTCGGGCCCATTCCAAAGCCATGGCCCTCGCTTTGAGGGCCACGACTCTCAGCTATTTCCCACCCAAAGTGTTATGCTTCAGGTTTCAGTGCCGCGGTGCTGAAGATTGAGCATTACAATACACAAAGCTTTTGTTTCCTTTTTTTTTTCTACTTTTCTTCCAGTGCCGCGATGCTCAAACCTTCTGTTTCTTGTTGAATTTTGTTGTACTTCTATCAAAAGCTTGGTCAATTCTAGCAAAAACCTTGATCTATTTGCTCTAAACCAGATCTCGGAAATCTTAGAACTACAAGTTCTATAGAAAGCCTAAATAGCTCTAGCCCCTAGACAATTCTAGCGAGATATTGTCAGACAAGCCTAGACGGTTCATCATTATGGTTTTTAATGTTCGTTTCTTTCATCTACTGAAAGAAGAGTTTTGATAGATTATTTACTTAGGTAGGAGATAAAGAAGAGGAGTGTTGCAATTTTAAAAGGAGTAATTTCACTTTAAGAAGGATGATTTTTCTCTTCAATATGAAAATTAATATAAATTTGCACATATAAAATAAAATGATACATCAACATGTTACATTGCAAATGACCTAGTATAAAATTGTCAATTGTACTGTTGTCTTTCGTTAGTTAACAGTTAGTGAGAAAAACTTATTTGAACTAAAATAAAAGTTTAGGGGCTTATTTGAACGTATTAAAAAGATAAGGGTTTAATTGACTTTTTTAGTATAATTCAGGGACTTATTTGAGTATTTAGTCAAATAATTTTAATTGTCGTGCCAAGTGCCAATATAAATAACTAAATATTAAATTTCATTAACTTCAAGCCTTCTAAACCCAAAAAAATCATCCATGACCCATTGCCTCTTAAAGTCCAACAACAATGAACTTATGCTCCTCTCTATTTAAATATCTTTTTCCTTCTATTTTTCCAACGTGAGATTGTATCCCACATTCATTATTATTGAAAATATTCAACAACAACAGCACCTCAATTGGAAATATCTTAACCTAGACTTGTTCAAAGCATGCTCATTTCCAGCTTTCTTTTGTCAATTGTTATTTGTGCAACGCAAGAGAATTAATGATAAGACCACCTTCATTGAAAAAAAAAATATATCACAATTTCTGCATTTAATAGAAAATTGTCAAAAGACCTACCATTTTCTAAGAATGTTAGTAGACCTATCATTTTTTAGGAGAATTCTGTTAATCAATGGTTAATGAGAACGGCTTATTTGACTCAATCAAAGTCCAAGAGTTTATTTGAATGCAATAAAAATATAGGAGTTTAATTGACTTTTTTGGTATAGTTCAAGAACTTATTTGACTGTTTAGCTAAATAATTTTTAATTACCTTACCAAGTGTCAATATAAATAATTAACTATTAAATTTAATTAATTTCAAACCTCCAAGACCCAAAAATTTCCTTCATAATCCATTTCCTATTTAAATCCAGTAGCGACCAACTTCTACTCGTCTCTATTTAAATTACTCTTTTCCCCTGACTTTTTCAATGTGGGATTGTGCCCCGCATTCATTGTTGTTGAAAATATCCAACAACAACGGCACCTAAATTGGAAATATATTAACCCAAACTCGTTCAGGACATTCTCGCTTTCGGCTTTCTTTGCCAATCGTTATTTGAGCAACGCAAGAGAATTAATGATGAGCCCACCTTCGTTGAAAAAAAATCACAATTTCTGCATTTAATAGAAAATTGTCAGTTGACCTACCATTTTCTAAGAGCAGCTGTTTCATCATTTCTGGTCGGTCTCAGTAATATCCTAAATTTTCCAAAACATTCATTCATACTTGAAGAAAGAAGTGCAACATGAGATAATCAATGGAGACGATTTCATTCTTTCTTGTACATTTCTTTGTTTTCTCCATCCTTAGGACTGCTACTGCAGTAGATATTCTCTCTCCAAGTCAATCCATTATAGATGGTGAAACTCTAGTTTCAGCTGATGGGAGCTTTGAACTGGGATTTTTCAGCCCTACAGTAAGTTCCACAAGTCGATTCTTAGGAATATGGTACAAGAAAGTATCTAAGCGAACGGTTGTATGGGTGGCAAATAGAGAAACTCCAATTTCTGATAATAAAGGAGTCTTAATTTTCTCCAACCATGGAATTCTTTCGCTTCTGAATAGCACAAATAGCACGGTTTGGTCATCTAATACATCAAAAACTGCACAAGAACCCGTTGCTCATCTTCTCAACTCAGGAAATCTTGTAGTAAAAGACGGAAAAGACAACAACCCAGCTGACAATCTATGGCAGAGTTTTGATTATCCTTGTGATACTTTGCTTTCAGGAATGAAAATCGGGAAGAACTTAGTGACAGGTTTTGAGTGGTTTCTATCATCCTGGAAAAGTACAGATGATCCTGCTCCAGGCCAATACTTTGTACGTATAAATATCAGTGGATATCCACAACTAGTAATTGAGAAGGGGTCTAAAATAGCGTACAGAACAGGATCATGGAATGGTATTCGCTTTACAGGGATGAGACCGAATGCAATATTTTCTGTCAAACTTGACTTTGAGTTGAATGAGAATGAAGTGTATTATACTACTGAGGTCAAAAACAATTCAGTAGTTATTAGGATCATGCTGAACCCATCAGGCTTTGGTCAGATCCTTTTATGGAGTGATAAACAGCGTGATTGGGAGTCTTTATCAACGTCAAATCTTGATCAGTGTGAGAACTATGCCCTTTGTGGAACATATGCTGCCTGCAATGGAAATGACTCTCCAGCTGTGTGTTCATGCTTGGAAGGGTTCATGCCCAAATTCGTAGGAAAGTGGAATTCAGGAGTTTGGTATGATGGGTGTGTTAGAAGAACTCCCTTGGTTGGTAACAATGGAGATAGCTTTCTCAAGCGCACGGGTTTGAAATTGCCAGACACGTCCCATTCCAAGGTTAACACGACCATGAACATCAAAGAATGTAGGCAGTTATGTTTGAGTGATTGCTCTTGCACTGCATATACAAATTCAGATATCAGAAAGGGGGGAAGCGGATGCCTGCTGTGGTTTGGTGATTTGTTGGACATGAGAGATGATATGGGGCAGGATGGACAAGACCTTTATATTCGACTTGCTGCTTCTGAAATAGGTACTTGTCCTCTTCTTTTCACTATGGATCATGTTGAAATCTTTTTTATTTTCAATATTTATTCATGCATTTATATCCTGAGGGATTTTGTCTAGAGGAAGTAGGATTTAGTCTAGAAAGCATTTCTTAGGTACTTTGCTCTTCAACTATGGTAAGCTCAGGACAATCTTTGGATGGCAGCCAAGGAAAGAAGAAAGAAAATTTTGGAACTATGGACATGATCTGTTTGCCTTTTGTAGAATTATTTATTCTAACAAACTTGGAAAAAAACTGAAAATCCACATCTAATTTATCTTGAATCTTTCAGCTAATATCGTACAAAAAAGGCAATCATGGGAGAGAAAGCGCGTAGCAATTGTAGTCGGCTCTGTCATAATAGGAATGGGAATGCTGATACTACCTGTCTTGTGTATCCGGTGGAGGAAACGTAATAAGAAAGGTAAATAAACTTGATCACTTATGTTGAAACTTAAGCAAAGGCCGCTTATCTGGCATAAATTATCGGATTAAGATGTCCGCTGTTTGTCCTCATGACCAGCCCCTATTTTTTTTGAAATGATTTTTACTAACGTTACTGAAGAATTGCCTTAAACATAAGGTGCTTTTACTAATGCCAATACATTGTGCATCGTTTCAGGATTGACAAGAAAGAATCACGCAATGGATTGTAATGAAAGGGAGAACGAAGAGATGGAATTGCCATTATTTAATTTTGGGACCATAGCAAATGCCACAAATAACTTTTCTATTGAGAACTTGCTGGGAAGAGGTGGATTTGGATCTGTTTACAAGGTAAAGCAATAATATGCTACCGCGGCTTCATTCAAGTTCTGCAGCCTGTATATTTTTTGTAAGTAAAACATTTATTTGTTATGGTCTTAAAGGGTACATTGGCAGAGGGCCAAAACATAGCAGTCAAGAGACTGTCAAAGGACTCTGGACAAGGGCTGAAAGAATTCAAAAATGAAGTTATTTTGATTGCCAAACTTCAGCACCGCAATCTTGTAAAGCTTCTTGGCTGTTGCATTCAAGGAGATGAAAAATTGTTAATCTATGAATACATGGCCAACAAAAGTTTGGACTACTTTATTTTTGGTTTGGTCCTTCACTATTCCTTTCATGTTTCATAATCTTATTTTTCTGATACCTTCTCTTTAAGGATTCTATTAGTGGTTTGGCTAACATCGGGAACTGAATCAGATGAAACAAGAAGCAAACTACTAGACTGGAGTAAACGAGTGAATATCATTGGTGGAATTGCTCGAGGACTTCTTTATCTTCATCAAGACTCTAGACTTAGAATAATCCATAGAGATCTCAAGTCCAGCAACATTTTACTGGATAATGCAATGAACCCAAAAATTTCAGATTTTGGCTTAGCTAAAACATTTTGGGGTGAGCAAACTGAGGCCAAAACAAATAGACTGGTCGGAACATAGTAAGTACAAAGTAAATCAAATCTTTCTTTATGGCTATCCTTTATGTTGCTATTAAATTGTTTTCACAACATATTTGCAGTGGTTATATGTCTCCTGAGTATGCCATTGATGGGGTTTTCTCAATGAAATCTGATGTCTTTAGCTTTAGGGTTCTTGTCCTTGAGATAGTCAGTGGAAAGAAGAACAGGGGATTTTCCCACCCAGATCATGATCATAATCTTCTCGGACATGTAAGGTTAAATGTTGAGATTGTTAACCATGTTGAATTTCCAGGGCAGAAATCATGATTCTGAATTTCTGACATTTCAGGCATGGAGATTATGGACAGAAAGGAGGCCAATGGAACTAATTGATGATGCTCTGAGGGACTTTTGCTTGCCATCTGAAGTGCAGCGATGCATTCATGTGGGATTATTGTGCGTGCAGCAACGACCAGAAGATAGACCAAACATGTCTTCTGTAATTGTAATGCTAGGCAGTGAAAGTGCATTGCCTCAACCAAAGCAGCCAGGGTTTTTCACAGGGAGGAATCTGCCTGAAGCTGAGTCTTCAACAAGCAACTGTAAATCATCTTCTGCAAATGAGTGCACCGTTACCCTGTTAGAGCCACGGTAGTTGGATTTGTCACTTGACAAATGGAGATAGGGGCAGCCTGGCTTTCGTTAAGACCTGATCAGGAAGAAAACAAGAATGGATGAGATGTTACTCCATTTTCACTGTGATGAGCTAAGATATGCATGCATCACATTTTGTATTTAATTACCTTCAGGATGCTTGAGCAATATCTTTCTTCTCTCTGAACCCCAAACTTATTAAAAGTTATTAATCCAAACACTCATATTGATTTGTCAGATTAATCATACTTATTTAATTTTTAATTAAAGGTGTCTAATATTTATTGGTTTCTTAAAGAATCTTATGGAAACACAATTATTATTATGAGAATTAGATTATTTTGAAACAAGATAATCACATCACATCACTACACCAAAACATAACCGCATAAATAAGTCAATTTATGTAAGAGTTTTTTAATTATTATTTGATACATGGACGCTGAAATTATAAGTTCCATAAATAAGTTTATATAGCGACCACCGTAATTGAAGATAATTTAATAAATTTCCTTCTCAACAAATTAAAAAATAATCCATATTAAATAAGTAGTTTATTTATTTATGATGTAAATACAAAAGTTAATAATCTAATGGTGAAGGAAACTTACAGCAGGTAATGTGGAAAACACAGGATGGGAAACTAGTAATTTGAAATTGACTTAGAAATTCATTTCAAAGTCAATTCACTTTCATCCTTAGAGAATTATGTTTTTTTTTTATAATCTAAAATGTGTATATACTTGCATGAATCATATGTAAAACACAGGAAAGCTTCTTGATAATGTTAATGTCAAACAATTTCCAAATAAATTCCACGAGAAAGCTTATGTTGAGTGGTGAGAGTACATTGCCTCATCCAAAGTAGCCTGCCTTTTTCTCGGAAAGCAATCTACCTCCTGCAGCTGAGTCTGCATTAAGCAAGCAAGTTCCATAATTTCGTTTTTACATACATTAACAATCAATCACTCTTACATATTGTCTTTGGTCAGCAATCCTACCGGCATTAGGTATTAAGTTAATTTAAGGATTCCTAGGTGTAAATGCTGATATACAATCACTAAGATCAAACTTTAAGCACCTTTTCAATATGGTGTGATTGTGATAAAGCAATGTTATTTTCATCTGAGAATATTTTTATTCCTAATATGACATTTGTTACATCCATACCTTTCATTGCAAAGTTGTTTGATAAAAATTTCTTTGTTTCCTCGACTCATTATAAATTAGTAACAAAAATTAGCACATCATCCATATATAAGTAAATTATAATACCTTTGCCATTTTGGAATTTGCTATATTTGCACTTGTTAGATTCATTTATGCTGTAGCCATTGACTAAAATAACTTCATCAAATTTTTGATGTCATGGTTTTTGTGCTTGTTTAAGCCCATACAATGACTTTATAAGCTTACAAACCTTAAGGTCTTATCCTAGAATAATAAACCCTTTCAGTTGTTTCATATGGACATCCTTTTCTAATTCACCATTTAAAAATGTTGTTTGACATCTATTTGGTGAATTACCAACTCATAAATTGATACAAGGGAAATTAGAAGTCTAATTGTAACAATTCTAGCTACTAGAGCATAAGCATCAAAGTAGTCAGTCCCTTACTTATACATAAAACCTTTGGCTACTAATCTTGCTTTGAACTTGCTTATGGTTCCATCCACCTTCCTTTTTTTTTTTTTTTGAAAATCCGTTTACAATCTATTGGTTTGGAACTTGGTGGAAGATCAATCAAAATCTAAGTATTATTTTTCATTATCGAGTCCATCTCACCATTTATTGCTTCTTTTCAAAATGTAGAATCAGGAGACTTCATTGCATTGTCATATATAATAGAGTCCGATTCCAAATTAAGGCAATAAGGAATTTTATGTCCCATGTTCCTTCTACAAGGAACATATAAAAGTCTGGACCAAAATCTTTTCCCTTTCTAACCGTTTTGCTTTTTCTTATTTTTGGAATAGATTCATTATTATTTCCATTTTGTTCTAATGGAATGTCATTTGATTGAATTGATTGCAATGGATGTAGTTGTCTTGAAACATATTTGAATATATTTTTATCAAATATTGCATCTCTTGATTCAAATATAGTGTTGAGTAAGATTGAATCATTTGGTTCAATTACCATGAATCTATATGCTTTATTATGTTGTGCATATCCTATGAATATGCATTTTATTCCTCTTCCACCTAATTTCTTTCTTTTGGGTTTCGAAACTTTAACTACAGCTCTACATCCCAAAACTTCAAATAACTAAGGTTTGGTCTCCTTTTCTTCCTTTGCTTATATAGGGTTATCTTAGGTTCTTTTTTAAAAATTCTATTTAATATGTGATAAGCCGTTACTAAAGCTTTTTCCCAAAAACTGTTTCTAAGACCTAAATATGATAACATAGCATTTACCATTTTGGTCAAGACCTTATTTTTTTCATTTTGTCACATCATTATGTTGTACTGTGTAAGGTACTAAAATATGATGGACTATCCCAGTGGAGGCAAAATAACTTGGACTATAACATTTTCCACCTCTATCCGATCTTAAGCGATAAAAGACTCAAATTGTAATTCAACTTCTGATTTATAAACTTTAAATTTATCAAGCATTTCATCTTTAGAACGTAGCAAATATAAAGAGTAATATCTAGAGAAATCATCAATAAATGTGACAAAATATTTCTTTTTAGCTAATATGGGTGTGTTGTGCATATCACACACATCACTATGTATTAGTTCAAGTAATTTAGTATTTCTTTTAATTTTAGGAAAAGGATATCTAGTTATTTTTGTTAGCATGCATGTATTACAATAATCAATATTTTGATTAAAATTTGAAATTAGTCCATTTTATACATATCATCCAATCTTCTATAATTTAAATGGCCTAATCTATGATGTCATAAATAAAAGGATTCAATCATATAAGCAGAAACAATAGTCTTATTCTTATTATTATTAATAATATTTGGTTTGAGCATTACCTCACATATGTAACCTTTCACAACAAATATTCCTCCTTTGGACAAAATGAATTTATCTATCTTAAATACAAGCTTGAAACCAAACTTATTCAATAGACTTCCAAACACTAAATTTTTTTCGAACTTCTACAACGTAGTAAAAATCTTTCAAAATTAAAGATTATCTAGAAGTGAACTCAAGTTCAATAGTCTTTTTTCTTTTAATAGTTGCTGTAGAAGAATTTCCCATGTACAAGAAATTTCCCTAGTCACTTGGTGCGAAATTCTTGAACAGATTTTGTCATTGCACTCATGTTTTTGTTGCTCTTGAATCAACCCACCAAGCATGATTTTCTTCAAGCACATTAATTTAAGCAATCATGGCTATAAAATTTCAAAAGCAACACCATTTGAAGAAGTAATTTTCTTTTTCAATAATCAATTTTCTTTCTTGAAATGTCTCAGTTTTTTCCAATGGAAGTATGTGCTTTTGTTCTTTCTTTTGAATTTTGAACTATTAGCAATTTGTTTGAACTTCTTTTTGGTAGGCTTTAGTGGTCTATCCTTCCTCCACAATGTGTATTTTAACTTCACTAGATATAACAACTTGTTCTTCTTTCCTATATTCCTCTTCAATTCAAAGATGATTTGCCAATACTTCAAAAGTTATTTCCTCTTTTTTGTGCTTCAAACTTCTTTTAAAGTCTTTCCATGATGAAGGAGGACACAACTATAATTTCATCCATGTTCATCTTATATTGTTTAAATTGATTAAGCATTCTTTCAATTTTCACAATTGTTCAATAACAAAACGTCCATCAACCATTTGATAATTATTAAAGCAACTAACAAGAAATTTCTTACTTGTTGCATCTTCTATCATCTACCTGACTTGCAGTTTGTCCTATAGTTCTTTTGCAATAGCCTCATTTTGGTACATGCCAAATAAGCCATAAGCCAGGCCCTTCAAGATGTGACCTTTGTACATATAATCGACATTGTCCCATTTCTGCCTTTTTTTGGTTGCAACAACATATTCATTTTCACCCTTTTCTGGTCTAGGTGTAGTCAAGATGTAGACAACCTTCAATGTTGAAAGCAAGAACTGCATCTTCTTCTGTCATCTTCGAAAGTTGTCACCATCAAACCAATCCAATTTCACAAAGTCAAAAGTCAATTCTCTTAGTGTTCCACTTGTGGCATCCATTGTTAAAATGAAGCAAAACCTTAAGGTTGTTTCATCACTGAATTGAAAAATATTGAACAAGCTTCATGGCATGTAACAATGACATTGTCCTTAAGGTTTTATTCGTCTCTGCTAATTGTGTGTAAAAGGGTTGTAGGTGATAAACCTTGAGGATACAACGAAGCCTAGTGATTGACTATGTTACGCACTGACGAAGTCAATCCACTGAGCATCCACTAATATATGGCAAGATTATTCAGACTTTTATATGATTCTTTGCACTAAAATGATATAGAAGAAAACCCAAAAAAATATTAAAAACGAAGAAGAGATTGTTTTATTTTTGTTTCTGTGTCTTCTTTTAAGTCTTATTTATAGGCAATCGAGATAGTTTTCTAATATGCACAATTGTGTCTGTTTTAGATAGAATATGTTTATGTCTGTTTCTAACAATTATGTTTGTTGGTTTTCCAAAAGACATTATTTTTCAAACCATAGACATAATTGTTCTATCTGTTTCCAATTATTAAAGTTATCTATTGATAAAAAATCAAAAAATAATTTATCTAAATACTTAAATATGCCCCTAAACTATATAAAAAAAGTCAATTAAGCCTCAATCTTTTTATTTCGTTCAAATAAAACCATGACCATTTACTTTGGATTAAATCGCCCTTGTCACTAATTGTTGACTAAAGAAAGTTAGTCAACTGTATAATAAGGAATTTTATGCCATGTCATTTGCCACGTGGCATGTTGATGTATCTTTTTTATTATGTTAGTACCATCTGGCATTAAAACTTGCTAATTAGGAATTGTATTTTCCTTTTTTAACCCTTGCAAATGTCTAAAAATAATTACATTAGGGATTTGAAAAAAAAATTAAAGAAAAAACCTAATTGCTTCAAATTAAGTCCTGATTATTCTTAACATAAGGTTTTTAACCAAAAAAAGCAATTGGATTTTTTTTGAAAAAAATCCCAAATATCATGGTTTAGAGATTATCTAAATGAGAAAGATATTTGAGAAGTCCTTTATAATCAAAAACACTTTCAGAATGAATATCTGCTTAAGGCCTAAGAGACTCATCTTCAATTTGTATCTATTTCTCAACTTAATGAATTTCAAAAAGAGGGTTAAATTTTATTCTTATAACTTAATGTTAGGGTTACAAGGAGTGCTTCGTTTAAGTTTGAGAGGTTTAACTTTGATTTAGGCAGAATATTTCGCTTCAATATATGGAATATGCTAATCATCAGTATCAGGCTTCGAATTCTCATTCTCACCAAGTTTCCAACTGTGGAGCAATGCCATAATTAGCTATGAAGGGGATGGATTGATCTGTAAGAGAAAGGCTTTCTTTAAGGGTTGATCTTCTTGCTCTGAACCTTTTCCTGGAAGGTTTTTTCAAAAGATTGAACAGTTCTAGCAAGAACCTTGATCTATTTGCTCTAAACACCATCTTAGAAATCTTGGAACTACAAGTTCTATAGAAAACCTAGATAGTTCTAGCCTCTACACAGTTCTAGGAAGATATTGTTAGACAAGCCTGGATGGTTCATCATTATGGTTTTTAATTTTATTTTTCCTTCTACTAAAAGAAAAGTTTTGACGGATTATTTACTTAGGCAAGAAATAAGGAAAAGGAGTGTTGCAAATTTAAAAAGAGTATTTTCACTTTGAGAAGGATGGTTTTTCTTTTTAATATGGAAATTAATATAAATTTGCACACATAAATTAAAATGACACGTCAACATGCCACATCACAGATGACGTGGTATAAAATTACTAATTGTACTATTAATGTCATGACCCGGAACCACCATCGAGTTCGTGACAATCGTCGCGATGTCCCGATATGCACTCATCCCCCGAGTACCATATCGAGACCTCGCAAGGCTCTCGTACCAGTCTTTCCAGTTCCCCTGTGAGTTTCTATTTATTTATTTCATACTTTAAATCATCTTGTCCCTTTTCGGACCAAAACAGGAAAAAAGACGAAAATTACTACATAGGGGCATTTCGGTCATATTTCGTCAAAAATTTTGAAATTTGGAAAAAATGTTACTTACGCGTAAAGATTTCATAAATTGAAGTCGGAATTGAAATCGGATATCTAAAACGTGAAATTTGAGTGAAATTACATTTGATGGAATAAAATAATAATATTTCATAAAATATAATATTTTCTTATAAAACAATTTTTATATAGATATCCGAATATAATTTTTACAGCGTAAAAACACAATATATTATTACATATAGTAGTACAGATAACTAAAGTATAAAATTTAATTTACAATGCTAAGTGGGCCCAAAATAGAGAAATGCAGTCTACGAGATGAACCTGTGAGAGCTAAGGTCGTAGCCACAAATGCACTTCGTGTCAAAATTTACTATCTACAAATGTCTGTGAGCCTGAAATGGGGAAATTGAGGGGGGTGAGTTTTACAACCCAGTGAGTTGGATAAATACCATCTACGACATCTAAAGTCGAGTAGATGAAGATAATATAATGAAAATACCATATCAACAAATAATTCATAACACCAAATTTAGTAAAATCATGTCAAATAATTTCATTTATTCAAACACAAGGCTTATGATTTATTTCGTAAAAACTAGGCTTTGACCAAATCTTATACTCGTGAACACTTGATCAGAGTGTCCTAACGAGTACGCCAAGGCTATTACAATTTATATCATAATTGAAAAATATAGTCGTTCATTGGCGTTGGTCTAATTCACTCTCACGTTGGGTTAGACATGGAGTGAATTCTCTGTGTATCTCGGGAGTTATCCTACGCGCCTCTCTAATCGAGATTATATAATTCTTGAGTTTACCGTACTCCTCCTAAAGGCAGTCCACGGAAACCCGCCACTGCAGCGACTCATCAACCCACCAATCGATAATAATTCATTTAACATAATTTGGTAATTTTTTATTTTTAAACAATTTATCAGAACAAAGCAGTCAATTCACATTTTCCAATACCATAAACAATTTAACCAATCATGCCGTCATGCTTCTAAAATTTCATAAGCCATAATTTCAATTTTAGTATATAAACGTAATTTCATGCCAGTCTCCACATACTCAATATTAAAAATCCGTTTTTCGATTTAAAAATCATTTATGAAATTCAATTTATTTTAAAAGCACACAATCATGTAAAACTACTTCAGATATTGAAAACGGTAAATTATCCACTCACCTCGTCACAGGAGTGCCCGATACTCCCGTTTTTAAATCCACTACACTGTTTTTCTCTGGTGTCCGGGGGACCCACCACCTAGGCGATACGCGTGACGAATTTCAATAAATTGTGTCAATTTCTCATAATCAATTTCAGGCTCTACATAATGCATGAAATGAGCTAAAAATGGTCCGAACAGTCGTTTATTCACGGTGTCCGACCGACTCGCCTACTGTCAGTTAAAAATCCACTACGCAAGTATACGTATCGAATAGACAGTATATCAGCAAGTAGAGTATCGATCCCACGGAGAATTGATCTAAAACTTTACTAATTACTAAAATTAAAACAATTTAGTTTTATCCAAATAATCCAAATAATTAATTAATTAAAACTAATAAACTGGAATATAAAATAACAATAAAAATCAAAATAATAACTGGAGGAAATATCAGATTAAATAAGCCTAGGATTACAATATCCCTCACACTTCATCTAAATTTTACCTCTCCTCCTTAACTTATTTCAATGGGTTGAATTGCTAACCTAGAGTCCTAAATTATTTATAAGGGTCTCCCGACTCGTCCTATAAAAATATCTATTTTAACCAAAACATCATATCCCTATGTGATTTGAAATTAAAACAGACTCATTAAGTTCAGGCTCTAATCTGGCTACATATGGCCTATAGGTATATCCCTATCCTATACGCAAATCAATTAAATTGATCATATGCTATCCCAATTTTAGTCTACTCTAAACTCCCTCTCCCAAGTTTGTTTAGGTTCCTAAATCAATTTAATTGGTGATCAGGCAATTAAAAGCATTAAGAACAAATTGGAATAAACAATTCAATTCCCATTGAAAATAAGTAAGAAAAAGATTAAAAACTTAAACTACATGTGAGTTCAATTGCAATCCTAGAAAACGAAAATTAGCTACTCAATATTGCAAAATCAAATAACATTATATAAAATTCAACCATTGAAAATAACAAGAAGAATAAAAGCTAAAGAAGAAAACAAAATAATTACAGCTTTGATCTCCCGGTTTTCTGCTTCAACTTCTAGCCTCTTGAATCTCCAAGGGTTTCTCCTTAGTTTCTTCCCCACCTTTAAGTTCTTCCAAAACATCCTATTTATACTACAAACTTAACCTAAATTTCTCCAAGTTGACCTAGGGTTTAATTGAGCTTAAAACATAATGAGAGGCCCAAAAATCACTTAACAGTCTTTACAAATTTCCATTCCCGGCACAGTACGTCCAGCAACTTTGCGATGCGATTTTCTCTATCTTAGAGGCAGAACTGGGCAAAGTGATCTTCATGAAAGTTGTAGCTCTGTCTCTTATCTTTCCAATGGTCTAAGAATCACAGCAATTGGAGTTCGGTAGCTCGAGATATGGCTAAAATACTAAAGCATATGCAAGCAGACTTCTAGGTCTTTTATCACCTTACTTTCCAAAATTAAACCCAATGACTTTAGGTCCTACCAAAAATATAAAAACTAATAAATATTAACCAAATTAAAGGAAATAACATAAAATTAAATAACTTACTTAAAAATAAACTAAATATAAAAATAACTAAAAATTAAGAAATTATACTTAAAAACTAAGGACTTAGCTAAAATTTAATAACAAAATTGGAATAAAATAACTCTATAAAATAGAATTATCACACCCCCAAACTTACGATTTTGCTAGTCCTCGAGCAAAAGAAAAGAATCACAAAAAGAAAATGCAAACATGAAAATCCTTGAACAAGAGATAGAAATACCAAATCATGATTTCTCAATTTTTCCTCAGAAATTAACTCAAATTCTAGCTTAAGGTAACATACAACTAATCCTTAAATTCATGCATCAATTCAAGTGAAACTTTATTTTTTGAATGGACTTCCGTGTGTGTGTGAATGCTCTTTTACAAAGAATATTATGCAATTCAAATTAGTTCATGCTAAATCTAAGCATAGATTAGTATTTGGATCCCATAAGTTTGCTTTTCATCTCTCTCTCCACTAATGTAGATTAACACTTATTCAAGAATCAATAGGTCTTTATCAAGCTTGTAATGTAAGGCTAGGGTCAAGGTATGATAAAGGATATATTTAGGCTCAAATTCACCATAAGCACTTAATCAATCTAGGACACATAAAGAGCTCAATTTTTTTTTTTTATAACACCCCCAAACTTGAAGTAAACTTTCCTTTGTAACACACATTGCTTTCTTTTCTTTTTTTTTTTTTTTAACCCCCAAACTTATTTTTGACAATTATAACAAGGGGTAATTTTTCCAACAACCTTCATCATTTTTTTTTTCACCTTTCTCCTCAATTTATTCTTTAAGCTCAAATCATTCCTTAGAAAGATTAAAATACTTAAAGGTGAAAGGTTCAAATTGTTGGATTTAAATAGACAGGCCATGGCTAACATAATTAGGTAATTACAAGGAAAAGGTAAGTTAGGCTCAAAAAGGGTGACTAAGGATAAATATAACAAGGTAGGCTCAAAAAGGCTCAAACGGTCCAAAGATGGCCTAAATCACTTCCTATCCTAAGTGTTATCTAAGATTTCGCCTCGAGAGAGAATCAAACAAATTCTAGAATTCATGACTTCACTACACTTTTTCATTAACATAAACTTTTTCTAAATCACATAAAAATTCTAAATAAAAGAGTATAGTGCTCAATTTATTGGAAGTCACACTCTAAAATAAAATTAACACATAAATATCACATAAAATTAAATCATAACTATATGCTTCCCAAAAGCTAAGAATCTAAAGATAATTAAAATATCATCCTAGGATTGGGACAATCATGAATAAGGCACATCTATCTCAAAAAAAAATTTTTTTTTTTTTGAAATAAACAAATGAAACATGCAAAATATAAATAAACATGCAAGATAAATTCTAAACTAAAGCTAACTAAACATAAAAAATTCGATACTACCCCCAAACTTAAAATAAACATTGTCCTCAATGTGATAAAAGAAAATAAAGAAAAAGGACAAGAATACTCCCCTAAGTCCGAAGCGGCAGACTATGAATCCTCTGCATCGTTACCTCCAAAATCATCCTCAATATCAAAATCCATATAAAAAAATGAAAAGGAATGTGCGGAAGACAAAAATGAAAAGAAAAATAAAAATAAAAAAAATGTGAGGTTAAAGGTAAAAGAAAAAAAAATTAAAGAAATAAAAGAAGTAAAAGAAAGAGTAAAAAAAAAAAATATATATATATATATATATTAACAAGCTTGTGCGGTGGAGAAAACAATAAGTAGAAGGAGTAGAAAATAAAATAAAGAAATATGTATATTGTGCGGCTAAAGATAGAAGAAAGAGAATCAAAATAAAAAAAATAATAAATAAAGTTGGGATGGGATGGCTGAAAGACATTAGAAATAAAAATAAAAATAAAAATAAAAATAAAAATAAAAGTAAAAAAAAAGGATGGGACTTTGGAAAAGACAAAAGAAAGAAGAAATAAAAAAAAACAAAATAATAAAAAAAAAAAGATGGTGTGGCTGAAAAGGAGAGTGAAAATAAAATAAAATAAAATAAAGGATGAAAAAAATTTGACTTGGGGTGGGGCCCAGTGCTGCAGCATCCTGCTGCGCACTGTTGTGCGCAACGGATTGGAGCGCCGCGGCTCTGAGACTGAGCGCCGCGGCGCTCAATTCTCCTGGATGTGCTGCTTGGGCAGCACATGTGAGGGCCGCGGCTCTCATGCCTTTTTTTTTTTTTTTTAAATTTTTAATTTTTTTTTTGAAAACCAATTACCTGCAAAAGGAAAAAAAATTAGAATAAATAATAAAAACAACTACTAAATAAATAAGTAATAAAATAAAATAAAATAAAAACTCATGAAATAAAAAAAAATAACGAAAATAAATAAAGTTGAGAAACTTGGGTTGCCTCCCAAAAAGCGCTCGTTTATAGTCACTAGCTTGACTTCGGTTTAGGTCTTCATTCACCCTTTAAGGAGGTTTGAGTTTGCATGGAAAAAGTTTGAGGTGTGAAAGTAGTCTCCTCCTAAGATGAGGTTGTAGTGGCTTTAACTCAAGATTTGGTGCTTGCTCAACCCAAGATGGTGGAATAGGCTGACTTTTACCCAACTTCTCAAATTGAGTTCTACTTGGATAATGCACTTTCATTGTAGCTTTCAAAACATATGCAACATTTGTAAGTTCTTCATTCTGGTCCTTGGTTGTTGCATCTTGAACCAAACAAGCTTCAAGAAACTTATTTGAATTTTCCATATCAATAGCCTCCTTAGGTAACTTATCAACTATATCTAGAAAAAGAATAGGGGGCACATATGGCTTGACTTGTGGTGGTGGAGATACTTTCTCCTCTTGCTTAATTTTTTCATCTTGAGCTTCATTGCTAAAAGTATTTCCTTGATCTACTTTATCTCCATCATCTACCAAATTCTTGCCATTTACCTCATCAAGATACTTACCATATTCTTCTTTTCTAGGATTAGGCTCAATGTCATTTAGTAAAATTTCTTGAGGCATATTGTTGATGTAATTGACAAGTTGGCCTACTTGAGTCTCAAGATTTCGTATTGATTCTGCTTGACTCTGAAGGATGGCATCTTGACTCTGAATGATGGCATCATTCTTTGTCATGAATTGTATAAACATATCCTCCAAAGTTAGCTTCTTCTCAAAAATAAGGGCTCTAACCTGTGACTGGAAATCATGCTGGAAAATAGGCTCTGACGAATATGTAGGACCCTGATCATTACTCCATGAAAAATTTGGGTGATTCCACCATGAGTTATAACTGTTAGAATACGAATTGTTTTGCTGCCCATTGAAGCTTCCATCAAATTGTATTGATTCATAATAAATTGGACAACAATCACTTGAATGCCTATCTCCACAAAGCTCACATGCCACAAAGGGATTTTGAAAACCATTAACACCCCAAGTGTCAATTTTTTGAGACAAAGCATCTACTTCAACTGCTAAAGCATTGATGGCCAATTCAAAATCACTAGCAACCCTCTTAGGCACAAATTGTTCAGATGTCCACTGATAGTTACAATAATTCATCACCTCAACCAAAAGCACCTGAAAATAAAATAAAAAAAAATTTGAATTAAGATTAAATTTGCTTGGTATTAGTATTAGAAAAAATTCTAGAAACAATTCCCCGGCAACGGCGCCAAAAACTTGTCAGTTAAAAATCCACTACGCAAGTATACGTATCGAATAGACAGTATATCAGCAAGTAGAGTATCGATCCCACGGAGAATTGATCTAAAACTTTACTAATTACTAAAATTAAAACAATTTAGTTTTATCCAAATAATCCAAATAATTAATTAATTAAAACTAATAAACTGGAATATAAAATAACAATAAAAATCAAAATAATAACTGGAGGAAATATCAGATTAAATAAGCCTAGGATTACAATATCCCTCACACTTCATCTAAATTTTACCTCTCCTCCTTAACTTATTTCAATGGGTTGAATTGCTAACCTAGAGTCCTAAATTATTTATAAGGGTCTCCCGACTCGTCCTATAAAAATATCTATTTTAACCAAAACATCATATCCCTATGTGATTTGAAATTAAAACAGACTCATTAAGTTCAGGCTCTAATCTGGCTACATATGGCCTATAGGTATATCCCTATCCTATACGCAAATCAATTAAATTGATCATATGCTATCCCAATTTTAGTCTACTCTAAACTCCCTCTCCCAAGTTTGTTTAGGTTCCTAAATCAATTTAATTGGTGATCAGGCAATTAAAAGCATTAAGAACAAATTGGAATAAACAATTCAATTCCCATTGAAAATAAGTAAGAAAAAGATTAAAAACTTAAACTACATGTGAGTTCAATTGCAATCCTAGAAAACGAAAATTAGCTACTCAATATTGCAAAATCAAATAACATTATATAAAATTCAACCATTGAAAATAACAAGAAGAATAAAAGCTAAAGAAGAAAACAAAATAATTGCAGCTTTGATCTCCCGGTTTTCTGCTTCAACTTCTAGCCTCTTGAATCTCCAAGGGTTTCTCCTTCAGTTCTTCCCCACCTTTAAGTTCTTCCAAAACATCCTATTTATACTACAAACTTAACCTAAATTTCTCCAAGTTGACCTAGGGTTTAATTGAGCTTAAAACATAATGAGAGGCCCAAAAATCACTTAACAGTCTTTACAAATTTCCATTCCCGGCACAGTACGTCCAGCAACTTTGCGATGCAATTTTCTCTATCTTCGAGGCAGAACTGGGCAAAGTGATCTTCATGAAAGTTGTAGCCCTGTCTCTTAGCTTTCCAATGGTCTAAGAATCGCAGTAATTGGAGTTCGGTAGCTCGAGATATGGCTAAAATACTAAAGCATATGCAAGCAGACTTCTGGGTCTTTTATCACCTTACTTTCCAAAATTAAACCCAATGACTTTAGGTCCTACCAAAAATATAAAAACTAATAAATATTAACCAAATTAAAGGAAATAACATAAAATTAAATAACTTACTTAAAAATAAACTAAATATAAAAATAACTAAAAATTAAGAAATTATACTTAAAAACTAAGGACTTAGCTAAAATTTAATAACAAAATTGGAATAAAATAACTCTATAAAATAGAATTATCACCTACACGCGTCTAAATTGCTAAAATCCTCATTTTAATTCCGAATCGATTTTTTTCACTTTCTATACCTCAATTATATTCAATTTGACTTATTGTCCCTCAGTGTGATGCAAATTATCAGTCTCGGACTGAAATTACGAAAATACCCCTAGTGGGTAAAAATTTCGATTTTTACTCGGAAAATTCTCATAATTTTCCTAGGCTTATAATTCACTATTATTCGTCATCACACCTCAAAATAAACTCAAGATCAGCAGCATTTCTCTTTCTAAAAATTCGGTCAAGCTTGGTGTAATATGAAAAATTCTATTTTTCTTGCTTATTCTTACTAGTTTTCATTTCTACACTTAACCAAACTTCCTACAAACATTTAATCAAGCTAAAATTCAACCAAATCACACCCCAAATCCTCTCATCAAGATTCAGCCAGCATAAGGTGATCATACCCACATGTCAAATTTGCATGAAAAATGAAAAACAAAGATTGGGTAATGGAAATCACTAAGAAAAATAAAGATTTTTACCTTTTTTCAAGCTTGAATCTTGTTTTTTCTTGATTTCTCTTTGAAATTTCAGCCTAGGGTTTCAAGTTTTCTTCTTTCTCTTGTTGGCATGGTTTAAAGAAGATGAGGGCTGAATTTTTGGCCTTTTAAAAGCCTTAAATAAAAAAATATTATTTTATTCATTTTTTTAATATATTATTAATTCCTTTAAATCCTAGCCATCCATTTGTCTCTCAATCTTCACCACACACTTGTCACTCTTATCCCCAGCCATCAAGAAGATTCTGGACCATTCCAATTTTTTTTTATAGTGTAATTTTACAAAATTACACTTTTGCCCCCGAAAAAGTAAAAAATTACATTTTTACCCCAAAGATTGAAAAATTGCCACAAGGCATATTTTTCACCCCTCAAACTCATACCATTCTCCAATTTGTCAAATTTGATCAAAATTCTCTCGAAAAATTAAATTTGGTCTTCCGGTGGTAAAATTACGATTTTGCCCCTACATTCCAGAAATCACCGGAATTAAACTTTTTCACTACCAAACCTTCAAATTACACTCCAATAAGTTTAATATGATCAATCTCAATCAAATGGGATCAAAAAATCTTTTTCAAAAATTCCAAATTCATCCTTTAATGGCAAAGTTACTATTTTGCCCTTGTGTTCCAAAACTACCGAGAATTGTACTTTTTCACTGCTAAACTTCATTTTATGTTTCAAAAATCATATTATATTTAATATAATCATTCTTGGTCATAAAAATCAAAATCTTTATTACAATTCTCCATTTTGTCCTGAAATTGAAAAATGACCGTTTTGTTCCTAATCGGTCAATTTTCCCGATTAACTCCAAACTGAACCTCGAACTCCGAATCACTGTTTTAAATCACTCCATGGGTTTTAGTTTTCTCAAATTCATCCTCAATTCTCTGTTTAAACTGGTTCGAGACTTGTTTAACTTAACCATACCCTTAGGGGCAATATTGTCATTTAACTTGTTTTCCGGGGTAATTCAATATACAAACATGCTGTCCAAAGCATGTGAATGACCTGTCACAGATAAATTAGGGTCAGGTGTTATAATTAACTTATGGTAGTCAACAATTAGTGAGAAGAGCTTATTTGACCCAAAATAAAAGTCTAGGGGCTTATTTGAACGTAATAAAAAAATAATGGTTTAATTGACTTTTTTTGTATAGTTCAGGAATTTATTTGCGTATTTAGTTAAATAATTTTTTTTGAAGGGATAATTTCATTTTATCATGAAATATCAAAATATTACAATATGAGAAAAACAATTTAGCTAACCAAGACCTCTCACATTGTAAAGAACTTATGGCTTGAGTATGAGCCTCGTTAAAAACCTACTTATGGAAAAACCCAGTGGGACAAAACCCATAAGAAGGAAAAAAGAGTACCCATTAAACATGCCAAACTAATGTTGATAATTATTTTCATATGTTGTCAATATCACTCCTAATTGCAGCTTGAATTGACACATGAATAGTGGATATTTCCCTCCAAACAATTTGATCCACACCCAACTCTTAAATTGTCTTTGCAATCTCGTGAGCCACTAAATTAGCCGTCCTCCTGCAATGCTTGATCATTGAACAATTTATCTGGCTTAATACTGAGCAACAGTCTTTAATAATGTGCCCCATCTCACCATTAAACTGTTTACCCTGAATCCAATTGACTACTTGCACACAATCAAGCTCAAACTCCGAAACTTGTACATGTTCCAGCTGACATATCGCTAGTACCAAAACAGAGCTTTAAGCTTGGCTAAAGCTGCACTAGAGTAATGTGCTATCTTCGACCCTCTTCCAAGCAAGAATTCCCCATTATGACCTCTCACAATGAACCCTGCCCCTACTTGTTTTCCTTCATTTTCAACAAAATGGAGGCATCACAATTCATTTTGATGTGGACTAGAGGCCGCCATTTAATCTCATTAGATACATTAGGTGGTGAAACCGGATTTGAGACAGCTACGGCAGACCTACACTGTCGACACATATCATAACCTAATTCCACACATTCATTCGGTTCCTTCCTTTCTTGCTTAAAAACTGTTGCATTTCTTCCTTTCCAAAGAGCCCACAAGACACAGATAATCTCCTCTACAGCATCCTTGTCGAGGGGTTGTAACAAAATGTTTAACCATTTCCCTATCGAAGAGAATTGATGCGGAATGTCTCTAAAACAAGCAGCTTTAGCAAACGAACATTAGCAGAAAATATGGAAATCAATTTCTAAATTCACTCCACAAAATGGACAATTAGGCTCAATATTAATTCTTCTCCGGATCAAAGCCTCTCTAGTTGGAAGACAGCCAGTCAACACCTTCCATATAAATAAAATTATTTTTCTTGGTAATTTGAGTGACTATAATTTTCTCCACATCAAAACATCATTATTAGATGAACTTGATGCATGAGTATCTTCTACCCCAGGGCAAAGTAATCAATATCCCAAACATACCTTATATTCACCATCACTACTATTATTCCATACCAATCGATCCACTAGCCTTCTTTCTTAAAGGCAATGATAGAATAAGATCCCTTTCATATGAAGGAAAGCATTCACTTATTTTCACCTCACCACATAACAGTTGGTCATCCAAAATAAACTCACATACCTTTGTTGAGTTTGTCACCATATCACTACATGAAACAACCAACCTAGGGGTCTCATAAGGTATCCCATTGTTCCTTTTAACCAATATCGTCCTCCCATCACCAACTCTCCAATAGGATCTTTTGTAAATATTTTTTAATTGCCTTGCAAAGTGCCAATATAGATAATTAAATATTAAATTTAATTAATTTCAAACCTCTCAAGTCCAAAAAACTCATCTATGATCCATTACCTATTAAAGTCCAACAACAATGAACCTATACTCCTGTCCCACATTAATTATTACTGAAAACACCCGACACCAACAGCACCTCAATTGGAAATATCTTATCCAGACTCGTTCAGAACAAGCTGGTTTTCAGCTTTCTTAGTCAATCGTTATTTAAGCAACGCAAGAGAATTAATGATAAGCCCACCTACAGTTTCTGCATTTAATAGAAAATTGTCAGTATACCTACCATTTTTTAGGAGCATCTGTTTCATCATTTCGGGTTGGTCTCAGTAATATCCTAAATTTTCCAAAGCATTCATTCATATTTGAAGAAAGAAGTGTAACATTAGATAACCAATGGAGACGATGTCATTCCTTCTTGTATATTTATTTGTTTTCTCCATCTTAAGGACTGCTAATGAAGTAGATACTGCGTCGGCAAGTCAATCCATCTAAAATAGTGTATAGAGCAGGATCATGGAATGGTCTTCGCTTTGCAGCGATGAGATCGAATGTAGTATTTTTAAAACATGAATTTAAGTTGAATGAGAATGAAGTCTATTATACTTGAAGAAAATAGGAACCAAACATTTATTTTCCTTTCTGAAAATTACTTGAAGAAGCTCAGTGAGCTTGAGCAGAAAAAACAGAGAAGAAACTGAGCTCAAAATTATTGGATCCAAAAAGCTCGGATCCAATTTTTAAAATTTGTATTTATACTGAGCAATTACCAAAATTCCTCATAAATCGGATCATGAGGAAAACTACTCAACAACCGAAGCACAGCTTCAACAGAAAAACAGCAAGAAGAAGAATCCACGACCGTTGGGCATTGAAAACAGAAAACAATAACCAGACAAAACGGCATTAAAATGATGCGTACAGGACTCGACTTAAACAAAAACGACAACATATCACTGCGTATAACAACCAGGAAATTAAAACCAAGCTAAACGACACAAGTAATCATCGTTTTGGTCTCAGCTTATTAAGTCTTGAAACGGCAACGTTTTGTTCATTGAACAATTACCCTTAGCCTTCAAATTGTTGCTGCCCGCCAATGACTCCAGAAACTGACTTTACAGATTAAGCATTAATCTCCAACAATACTACTGAGCCCAACAGTTCAGTAGTTAAAGAACACAAATCCTCTGCGCCCCTTTTGTGCCCCCATCCGTGCCTCCTCTCTACATTTTTGCCATCTGTCCTATCCCTTAATGGAGGCTAAAAACGGCAGTGTAAAAGTTTTTAACGCCGTTTCTTTACTTAACGTCGTTTCTTAACATTACTTCAAAAACAAAAAAACAAAAGTCACGCTAGGTTTTTTTTTCTGTTCAACTTTCATTTATTAAAGATGGTAGTATCTTAAACATGTGAGGATGAGCAAAAAAACACAAAGACTATCACTCAAAATTTGTTCAACAGATCGAGCATTTTTTCCGGACAGCTGAATCCCTTGTATGGCTCTATAGCACAAGAAAACCCAAAAGATTTGTTTCTTTTCATTCTCAGAAGAAGAAGCTCATTCCTCTTTAAACACATCTCTCTGTCTCTCTCTTTCGGCAAAAACAAATAAATTAAACTCACTCACAAAAAGCACTACCCCAAGAACTCATCTTGGAGATTCCCAGAGATCTCTCACTTCTACTTTCAACATTAATTTAAAAAACTGAGATATCTCCAACTAATAAGGCTTATAATATTAAATATGTAGTTCTAATTCCTAACTGCAAAACTTATGGGCACGCAATGTTGAGGGGGGCTACTTCTTCCCCAAAAAGGAAGTCATCAGTGCTGAAATCACAATTTGGTAGCTCACTAGGCTCATCGCCTTCGATCCCACAAATACTGAGGTCTTCAATGCTGCAAAATTCCTCCAGCATCATCCCAAAATCATTAACTAACAGATAATCAGCAGGCTCTGCATCTAAGTTAAGCTCTTGTTCGACTGAACTAGACAGCAGAGGATTATCAATGAAACAAAAATCGGGTATCGGTAGATTGGCAAAGTTTACATCCAACCCTTCATTGTTTTCATCCTTGAAATCACCATTGTTGTTTGAGACTGAAACAGATGCAAAGGTATCCCGTTCGAGCACTGATGATGGCGAAGTATGTGATAAAAGGCTCTCGGACTCTTCAGAAATAGACGAAACAGAGTTGCTGTTGTAAGAAGCAACAGCAAAACATGAAGCTTCATTGGTTTTATCAGATGAAGCAGAGGCGGCAGCTGCAGCAGCCAAAACAAGGTAAAAGCAAAGTAGGCAAAAAACAGGAAAAATAGCATGAGATTTTTTATTTATTTTTAAACTAACTTTAAGAAACGGCGTTAAAAACTTTGGCACTGCCGTTTTTAACCTCCATTAAGGGATAGGACAGATGGAAAAAATATAGAGAGGAGGCACGGATGGGGGCACAAAAGGGCGGCAGAGGATTTGTGTTCGTAGTTAAAAGGTACATGCTGAACCCATCAGGCTTTGTTCAGTTCCTTTTCTGGAGTGATCAACAACGTGATTGGGAGTATTTATCAACGTCATATCCTGATCAGTGTGAGAACTATGCCCTTTGTGGAACATATGCTACCTGCAATGAAAATGACTCTCCAGCCGTGTGTTCATGCTTGGAAGGTTTCACGCCCAAATTTGTAGGAAAGTGGAATTCAAGAGTTTGGTACGATGGGTTCGTTAGAAGAACTCCATTGGTTTGTAACAATGGAGATAGCTTTCACAAGCGCATAGGTTTGAAATTGCCAGACATCTTCCATTCCCAAGTTAACAGGACAATGAACATCAAAGACTGTAGGCAGTTATGTTTGAGTGATTGCTCTTGCACTGCATATGCAAATTCAGATATCAGAGAGGAGGGAAGCAGATGCCTGCTGTGGTTTGGTGATCTGTTGGACATGAGAGATGATACGGAGCAGGATGGACAAGACCTTTATATTCGACTTGCTGCTTCTGAAATAGGTACTTGTCCTCTTCTTTTCACTATGGATCATGTTTAAATCTTTTTTTTTATAAATATTTATTCTTTCAATTATATCCTGAGGGGTTTAGTCTAGAGGAAGTAGGATTTAGAGGTAAGAATCAATACGGGTAGAAACTAGAGAACATTTTCAGGTACTTTGCTCATGAATTATGGTACGCTCTGGACAATCTTTGGATGGCAGCAAAGGAAAGAAGCAAGAAAATTGTGGAACTATGGATATGATCTGTTTGCCGTTTGCATAATTATTTATTCTAACAAACGTGCAACAAAACTGAAAATCCACATCTCTGACTTCATCTTAAATCTTTCAGATAATATCATACAAAAGAGGCAATCATGGGAGAAAAAGCGAGTAGTAATAATAGGAATGGTAATGATGATACTACCTGTCCTGTGTATACTGTGGAGGAAACGTAATAAGAAAGGTAAATAAACTTGGTTACTTATGTTGAAACTTAGGCAAAGGCCGCTTATCTGGCATAAATTGTCGGATTAAGATGTCCGCTGTTAGTCCTCATAACCTGCCCCTACTTTTTTTTTTTTTTTGGAAATGATTTTTACTAATGTTTCTGAATAATTGCCTTAAAAATGATGGATGTCTTGAGCTTGAATCCCTTCCCTACAACGCCTGACTTAAGGTGCTTACTAATGCCAATACATTGTGCATCATTTCAGGATCGACAAGAAAGAATCACGCAATGGATTGTGATGAAAGGGAGAATGAAGAGATGGAATGGCCATAATTTAATTTTGGGACCATAGCAAATGCCACAAATAACTTTTCTATTCAGAACATGCCGGGAAGAGGTGGATTTGGATCTGTTTGCAAGGAAAAGCAATAATATGCTACCGCGGCTTCATTCAAGTTCTGCAGCATGTATATTTCTTGTAAGTAAAACATTTATTTGTTATGGTCTTAAAGGGTACATTGGCAGAGAGGCAACTCATAGCGGTAAAGAGACTGTCAAAGGATTCTGGACAAGGGCTGAAAGTATTCAAAAATGAAGTTATTTTGATTGCCAAACTTCAGCACGGCAATCTTGTAAAGCTTCTTGGCTGTTGCATTCAAGGAGATGAAAAATTGTTAATCTATGAATACATGGCCAACAAAAGTTTGGACTACTTTATTTTTGGTGTGGTCCTTCACTATTCCTTTCATGTTTCATAATCTTATTTTCTGATACATTCTCTTTAAGGATTCTATAAATGGTTTGTCTAACATGGGGAGCTGAATCAGATCAAATAAGAAGCAAACTACTATACTGGAGTAAACGAGCGAATACTATTGGTGGAATTGCTGGAGGACTTCTTTATCTTCATCAAGACTCTAGACTTAGAATAATCCATAGAGATCTCAAGTCCGGCAACATTTTACTAGATAATGCAATGAACCCAAAAAATTTCAGATTTTGGCTTAGTTAAAACATTTTGGGGAGAGCAAACTGAGGCCAAAACAAATAGACTGGTCGGAACATAGTAAGTACAAAGTAAATCAAATCTTTCTTTATGGCTATCCTTTATGTTGCTATTAAATTGTTTTCACAACATATTTGCAGTGGTTATATGTCTCTCGAGTATGCCATTGATGAGGTTTTCTCAATGAAGTCTGATGTCTTTAGCTTTGGGGTTCTTGTCCTTGAGATAGTCAGTGAAAAAAAGAACAGGGGATTTTTCCACCCAGATCATGATCATAATCTTCTCGGACATGTAAGGTTAAATGTTGAAATTGTTAACCATGTGTAATTTCAAGGCAGAAATAATGATTTTGCATTTCTGACATTTCAGGCATGGAAATTATGGACAGAAAGCAAGCCAATGAAACTGATTGATGATGCTCTTAGGAACTTTTGCTTGCCATCTGAAGTGCAGCGATGCATTCATGTGGGATTGCTGTGCATGCTGCAATGACCAGCAGATAGACTAAATATGTCTTCTGTAATTCTCATGCTACGCAGTGCAAGTGCATTGCCATAACCAAAGCAGCTAGGGTTTTTCACAGGGAGGAATCTGTAACACCCCTTTCTTCCAAAAATAAAAAAAATATAAACAAAAGGATCACATGGGTAGCCGCCCATGTGATCAATTAAAGGGGACAAATATATATATTTTATTATTATCTTATTGTTTCGAATGATGATGGAGCCGGCTTCTTGAACAAAAAGGAAAGGAAAGGGAAAAGTTGAAATAAAGAAAAGAAAGAGAGAAACGGGAAAGCTGTGACATCCACTTTGGGTCCACTCAAGGTATTGTTTTATCCAGGTCGGGTCATAGCTGCAGTCCGCTGCAGCGGCCCCTCAGCACCTTGACCTTGCGTTCGATCCCCGTGAGACTCGAACCCTAGACCTTTTGTTTCCCTCAAAAGGAATGCCTTTCACCATTTGAGCTGTGACATGCCCTTTGGGGTCCACTCAAGGTATTGTTCTATCCGAGTCGGGTCATAGCTCCAGTCCGTTGCAGCGGCCCCTGAGCACCTTGACCTTACGTTCGATCCCCGCGAGACTCGAACCCCAGACCTTTTGTCTGAGGGGTCCCGGGTTCGAGGAGTGCTGCAGGCACGTTGGCACTCGAGCTGTTTGGGCCAGGCAGAACAATACCTTGGATGTGTTGCCCCCTAAGGAGATGTCACAAAATCAGTAGGCCAAGGAAGGAAAAGAGAAAGAAGAGGAGCAGAAGAAAGAGAGAAAAAAATGGGAAAAGAAGAAAAAAGAAAAAAGCAAGAGAACTAAAAGAGAAAAGCTGGTTGAAAGGAAGGCCAGCAGCAAGAAGGGAAAAAAAAAAGAAAGAGGAGAAAAGAAAGGCAAGAGATTGAGAGAAAAGAGAAAGAAAAAAAGAGCTAGAATGGTGCTGATCAGTTTAAAAGGGAGAAAAGAAGCTGAGTTTTGTGAAGCCCGATTTGTGAGTGACGGAGAAAGAGCTGGTGCTGTCCATGGGTGCTGGGAGGCTGCCACACAAGGCTCCAAACAACATATTCTCAAAGCAAACCATGCGTTTGGTGGAGATTTGGGCCAACTTAGCCCAATTTGATAAAAATTGCTTTACTTTTTTATTTTTTCATGGATTTGTGGTGAAATTGGACTATTTGGGGCTAGTTCATCTTATTTAGCTAAATTTTGAATTTGAGTTGCTTTAACACAATAATTAAAAATTCTTTATGATATCTCATAGGATTAAAGCATAGAAGAAAATATGAGATGAATGAATAGTGTTTTAAATATAGTTAAGAAATCTTGAAATGGTTCATTGTGAGGAATTATTGTTGTCAGAGAAATTTATTTACATAAATTAGTTGGAAGTGTTAAGTTGTATGGTATGTTAATTGGAAGAAATAAAAGGAAATAATGTATATGGACATTGGAAAATAATTGAGTAGATTCGAAATGATTGGGATTGTCGTGAATGTGTTTAATATTATGAAATATAAGATGGAATTTTATGGAAGTTGCTTAGAAGGTTGAAGTAGGCATTTAATATCACAAATAAGTTGTCGGTGTTTATAATCTAAGGAATTACGTGAGCAAATGATATAAGTAATTTTAGTAAAAATGCATTAAGATGTGAGTTAATTGAATATGGTTTTATGATAGAAAGAGAAATAGAAGTGGAATTGATGCACTAAATATATTAAGTTTGGATCGTTGATAGGAAGTCCAAAGTAAAGATAGTGTACTATAACGGCATACCGGAACAACTGACGAGCAACCCGCAAGTAGAAATAACGATGTAATGTCCCGCTATTATGCGGTGAGTAAGGAATGTCGATTTTAAAAATTTTCGTAAATATATATATATATATATGTATGAATTATTTAAAATGTGAAAATTATGGAAGGCATGGATTGATAGTAATTTTAAAAATTTGTGATTGCTATGAATTTCAAACGTGTTTTGAATATATATATATATATATGTATAAAATTATACACAAAATGTTTTAAATCGGGAAACAAGCTTTTAAATATGATTTACATCCAAAATTTGTGCCTTATATTTGTGTAGTGTGCATACATGATTATGATATTAATTTACCATGTGAATTAACGTTTCGAAATTCATGCACCAATTTTATTTTATGGAAATGACAAAAAATTTTATTATATCCTATGTCGAATGTTTTGGGAGTAATTTGGAATGAGATTTCAAGGACATAAAATAATTTCTAAAATGGTTTTATAAACTGAATGATTCGAGAGTAGGCCGGTTCTCACATCGATTAAGTGTGAACCTCATGCACGAGTGAGAGAATCTTTAGGTCGTCGACAGGTAGTTAGGTGTGGCGGGAGCCACAGCTTGTGATATATGTATGTGTGGCTAGGCCACCAATGATACGCAGTTGCGACCACTTGATATCTCCGATGTCAGCCAACATCGTTAAGATTGCCATGGCATTATGTGGAAATCCGATAAAAGCGATGCTCCCGGATGTTATTACTTGGTAGCGGGACCATGGGTTTATTTTCATTCCCTACTCGAGAGTAGCATTTCTCTGGTTTTCAAACTCATAATTCTTTGCATGGTAAAAACATAAATTTATATGATTTTCTGCAGCTCCCCCTGATTTTACTATTACATGAATTTTACCCTCGCATGCGAGGTGATTTGCGAATTGTGTATACACTCGATTAATATTTGGTTTCGCAAGAGCTTGCCAATTTTATTGATTTAATTTGAGCAATACATGAGATAATTTCGATTGCAAAGATCTTTTACGAACACGAGGTTTAAAATGATATTTTACTGATTTGGTTTGAAAATGGTTATTAACCTTTTCAATGCACAAAATTTTAATTACTTGATTTGATATACATTATGGTTGAACACAATCTATAATAAGTTCTCGATATTTTCTTTTATATATAAGGCACAAATCTTCGCTTGAATTAAAGTATTTGTATATACTCTTGTGATTTTTAGTATTCAAAATCTCTACCTTATTGTTTGTTTCCCATCTACGTCCTATTCACGGAGCCAATGATCATTGAGTTTGTGAGACTCACACCCCTCTTTATTTTCCTTTTGTAGACAGGGATCAACCTAGCGTATAATCATCGGTGCGTTCAATCCACTGCTAATAAGTAAAGGCATCTCATAGCCTTTCATCTCGAGTCGCTCCACTGTCAGAGGTTGAGTCTTAGCGATTTGTTTATTAAGTTGTAAATAGATTCTAAATTTTTATATAAGCATTAATTTGGAGATTGTGGATTCTAATGTACATATTTGTGAATAAAAGGTAAAAAGGTTGTATTGATTTTTATGTTTATGGGTCAAACTAGTATATGAAAGTACATTATTCTGAGTATCAATATGAAATGGTGATTGTATATAGTTAACTTGCGAGCAATTCTATGACAAGCTTGTTCAGGACTTGACAGGTCTTTCTTGGAGTTATCGGACTCTGGTAGGGACCATGGTGGGGTTGTTACAAAGGTGGTATTAGAGCCCTAGGTTTAGTCAAGTCTTAGGATGTTCTTGTGTCAAACAGCAGAGTAGTGGGGTCGATGTAAAGTCTTGTTTATAGTCAATGACTGCAGCACCGATTATAGGCAGGAGGCTGCGTAGACTCTTTATCTTAGAAAATCACCTTGTGTAATCATAAGTGAAGTTGGACTAATAGGTCTGTAATAACTCATTCAATTAGTGGAGTTAAAATTTGAGTCATGATTGTCAATGGGAAGAAATTTGATGACTATGGATGGTATTTGAGGTCAATATAAAGGAGAACATAAGATAATAGTAATAAGAGGTATATTTTGTTTGGAATAAATAATGATTGTTGAGATTCACTCGAGGTTTATAAATTTAAGTATTAAATGAGGTGTAAACTAATACTTGCGTGCACGAAAGTAAGTGCACTGTGTTAATTAAGTTTTTATTGCCCATATATGAATGGTGTTGAACTTCCAAAATATTTTATATGCGGATATATGTTGAATATGTGTACATCAGCTTAGAGGGACCTAGTTTTGATTTTAATTAAGTGATTGCGAGACCTCAAGGTTTGATTTGAACTATTATGATTATAGTTATAAGTACATGAATTAGCTTAAGGGTAAAAAATCAATGATTATCATAGTTGATGTGTGATCGTGAAGAAAAATTTTGGTAAGTAAATATGCTCTAAGGATGAGCTTAAAATTTTGTTATGCCTAGTACGAAGCTAATGAATTAAAGGACTAGTGGTAAATGTGGTAGTTTAAAGTTAAATGACTTAAGGAAATTTGATTCTAGTCTAAATGCCTTATGGAGTTCTAAATTTGAGCTTGATATACGAATTGCTTTAAAGGATCAATTTAAGAGTCTAATTGGATTAGTATGCCAACTATGGTGTACATGATTAGTCTTGAATTTGATTTCTTCAAAGGTAAGGAACTTAGAAAATATTGATTTCTGGGTATGCCCTAAGAGGGAGCTTTTGCATCCTAAGTTTAGGACAACTTTGATCTTATTACCGTAAAGGCAAGATGCAACAATTAAGTAAATTATTCACTTAATAAATGTGATTGGTTAATAATTGATGAGTAAAGTCAAGATCTTAAATTTAGTGGTGTACAAGTAGATATTTGTGTATTTAAGAGTTATTTGGAGACAATTGCTTAATCAAAATTGCACTAAATGTTATGGTGAGGGAATATGATTGTTAGTAGTGAAATATACCTCAACGACAATTTTGGCATACCATAAAAAGGGTGAAATAAATATGTTAAAATTAATGTTCTGATAGTGTACATATAATAGAAAGTTAACTTGTAAATTGTAGTTTTCATGATCATAAAATATATGAACGTTATCAATATGTGAGCA
The DNA here is from genome assembly GCA_036013995.1 of Theobroma grandiflorum. Taxonomy (NCBI): domain Eukaryota; kingdom Viridiplantae; phylum Streptophyta; class Magnoliopsida; order Malvales; family Malvaceae; genus Theobroma; species Theobroma grandiflorum. Next base: position 31,913,264 of record CP142133.1, read on the forward strand.
TACACTTGGAGTTGTAACTTACGAGTTTGGGGTACTTAAGATATGGTTGAAGGGAATTAGTATTAGTCAAAGTACATAAATTTTTAATTAATTCCAGTGGAGTATGAATGATAGTAGAAAGAGGCACTCAGTGCCATGATACTCTCTGGTGATAATTAACCTAGAAATACACTCTTTGAAGTAAATATGGAAGTAGGGAAAGATGAAATTCCTAAATTAATACTAAGGTAAACATAAGGTGTTGATCCAAATGGATTAATTTCAGGATAATTTTAAGTTGAAGTGACAGGACTAAGTGAATTGCAAGACAAGGAAAACAATCAGTTACAAATGTTAAAGAAATTGTGGACGCTAGAATGTGTGAATAACTATATGTTGTAGTATGGAATTAAAAATTTGTCGCACCATATGGAAAGGGTGTCTTTAAGTGAGACTTGTTTAATTGATCACAAGCGCTAATAGATAACATGAAACTTAAAGGTATTGACTAAACCTTAAGCATGTGACTAATGTAGTAGTCTTGAAGGTAGGAGAATTTTCTTGTGGAAGAATTTTTAGAAGTTGCACTACCGCAACACCAACTGTCTGGTGTCACAGCACTAGGAACACCTCATGTATCAGACGCATGAGCAAGGCGTGGAAGGTATGGAAAATAAATGTACAAGTTGAACTCGGATTGTTGACCCTAGTAGTGAACGTTGTTATATGGAGATTTAAATGATTAGGAGAACGATACATAAATTGAAAGGTTTCTTTATTGCCTTATATACCATGGCATGTATGAAAAAGGGAAGTTGGATAGTTATTAAGATAAGCTACAATGTGAAGAATCAAGAAGAAAATTAAGTCAATTGAAGATGAATCTTAAGAGATAAAAGGGAAGACAATATCAAGTGAGGAAATTGTGAATGAAGGATTATAAGGTTGCCATAACAACAGAACGAACTTATCGTATCGTTAAGAAGTTCTGCAATCTCACTATAATATAATTAAAGGAAAAGAGACTAGTGATAAGATAAGGTTAATTATGTGGCGTATTAGAATCTACAAATGTATATTGAGGCATGAGTATAAGCGAATACTATTAAATCTTTTGGGGAATGAGTACATGTTTATAGGCCAAATTGTTCAAAGAACTAATGAACAAGTAAGTGACTAAGTAATTGGAAATGCACAAAAAGTTTTGAAGGAAACACGCCAAACCACATGTGCCAAGGATGATGACTCATATTACTTTAGTGAATTTTATATGCCCATTGGTATAATGTGGTAGTTGGAATCTGTTACAAAGCCTAATGATTAAACCATAGGTTATGTGGTCATAGGTTGAGAGATGTAAGCTTAAAGTGGGCATTTGTTGGAAATACTTAAGAAGAATACTTAATTAAACCCTAATTCAAGTTTTGTTATTACTAGTGTTGATTATGTAAATGCAAAAAGAAAAATGATGTCATATTGATATAAAGAATTGTATGAAGGATGAGTGAAGCTAGCCTTGAAGATGAAATTGATTAATGAAAATCCCATAACAAGGAATTTAGAAATCGAATATGTGAGTTACATATGACTTAAAGGACTTAAGTCTTAAGTGACTAAGTAAGATCGAAATGAATAAGGATATATACAATGGAAGTGTAAGAGATAACTGAGAAAGGAAGATGATTTTAGGAAGTGTGCTATGGTATAAGAAATAGTGATCAAATAAAGATGAATTAAGACGTAGCGCATACACGGATACCAAATTATAGTTAGATGGAAATGATATTTATCGATTAAGATATGGATAATGAAATGGTGATAATATTATAATGCGAAAAATTTGGTGGGATTGAGTAAGAAAGGTAAAAATCTAATATTATTAAGGATGACCAAAAAGTTCTAAGTTATAATAATGATAATATATTTTAGAACATGAAGGGCTAGAATTACTGAAAAGAATGCAATAACAAATGACAAAATTACAATTAAAGACAAAGATTGACAAGTGAATTGTTTTTCCATATAAATTGAACCACATTAAATCCAGAATGATATAGAAGTGTGAAATTCTGAACGTATAATTAACAGAACGATGGAGAAGATTGGAGTTGCATAAGTGCAAGATAAACGTGAACTATGAGGGAATAATTGAAGGCGTTAATTTTCCCCCAATGTTGAGAATATGTGTAAGAATGAATATGGCATGTTTCTGATACTATAAGCTACCTAACATGATATCAAGATAAGATAAATAGATGTCAAGAAAGTCGACAAGGAATGAAGTAATAGGATGGTGATTAAGTATACATAAATAAGTGTAATAAGTGATCGAAATTGGTTTGATAGAGACGGACTGATGGTTCAAAGTTAATGATGGAGATAAAGGTATGCTTGGCATCTTAATGATAAGCGATAATGATTGTAGGGGATATTTCCAATTTGATTCTAAAAGATGATAATAAACATAATGAAGTATTTTGATTGAACTAAAGGTAAATGAGATGGATAAAATCAAATTTCTTATAAAGGCAAGAAGGAAATAAGACCCTAGAGCGGAATTAACAACCCAACGTTGACGTGAATTCGAGGACGAATTCTATTTAAGTGGAGGAGATTGTAACACCCTTTTATTTCAAAAATTAAAAAAATAAAATAAATAAATAAAAAGATCACATGGGTAGCCGCCCATGTGATCAATTAAAGGGGACAAATATATTTTTTTTATTATTATCTTATTGTTTCAAATGATGATGGAGTCGGCCTCTTGAACAAAAGGGTAAGGAAAGGGAAAATCTGAAAAAAAGAAAGAAAGAGAGAAAAGGGAAAGCAATCAGCCAAGGAAGAAAGAGAGAAATAAGAAGAGCAGAAGAAAGAGAGAAAGAAATGGGAAAGGAAGAAAAAAAAAAGAGAAGTAAAAGAGAAAAGCTAGTTGAAAGGAAGGCTTGCAGTAAGAGGAAAAAAAAAAGAAAGAAAGAGAAGAGAAAGGAAAGGAAATAGAATGAGAGGAAGGAGAAAGAAAAAAAGAGCTGGAATGGTGCTGATCGGTTAAAAAAGGGAGAAAAGAAGTTGAGTTTTGTGAAGCCCGATTTGTGAGTGAAGGAGAAAGAGTTGGTGTTGTCCATGGGTGCTGGGAAGCTGCCACACAAGGCTCCAAACAGCATATTCTCAAAGCAAACCATGCGTTTGGTGGAGATTTGGGCCAACTTAGCGCAATTTGGTAAAAATTGCTTTGCCTTTTTATTTTTTTCATGGATTTGTGGTGAAATTGGACTATTTGGGGCTAGCCCATCTTGTTTAGCTAATTTTTTATATTTGGTGATATGCATTGAATTTGAGTTGTTTAATACAATAATTAAAAATTCTTTATGATATCTCATAGGATTAAAGCATAGAAGAAAATATGAGATGAATGAATAGTGTTTTAAATATAGTTAAGAAATCTTGAAATGGTTCATTGTGAGGAATTATTATTATCAGAGGAATTTATTTACATAAATTAGTTGAAAGTGTTAAGTTGTATGGTATGTTAATTGGAAGAAATAAGAGGGGATAATGTAAATGGACATTGGAAAATAATTGAGTAGATTCGAAATGATTGGGATTGTCATGAATGTGTTTAATATGATGAAAATATAAGATGGAATTGTATGGAAGTTGCTTAGAAGGTTGAAGTAGGCACTTAATATCACAAATAAGTTGTCAGTGTTTATAATTTAAGGAATTACGTGAGCAAAGGATATAAATAATTTTAGCAAAAATGCATTAAGATGTGAGTTAATTGAATATGGTTTTATGATAGAAAGAGAAATAGAAGTGGAATTGATGCACGAAATATATTAAGTTTGGATCTTTGATAAGAAGTCCAAAGTAAAGATAGTGTACTATAGCGGCATACCAGAGCAAGTGACGAGCGACTGACAAGTAAAAATAGCGATGTAGTGTCCCGCTATTATGAGATGAGTAAGAAGTGTCGATTTTAAAAATTTTTGTAAATATATATATGTATGAATTATTTTAAATGTGAAAATTATGGAAGGCATGGGTTGATAGTAATTTTTAAAATTTGTGATTGCTATGAATTTTAAACGTGTTTCGAATATATATATATATATATATATGTATAAAATTATACATAAAATATTTTAAATTGAGAAACCAGCTTTTCAATATGATTTACATCCAAAATTTGTGCCTTATATTTGTGTAGTGTGAATACATGATTATGATGTTTATTTACCATGTGAATTAACATTTCGAAATTCATGCACCAATTTTATTTTATGGAAATGACTAAAGATTTTATTATATCCTATGTCGAATGTTTTGGGAGTAATTTGGAATGAGATTTCAAGGACATAAAATAATTTCTAAAATGGTTTTATGAACCAAATGATTCGAGAGTAGGCCAATTCTCACATCGATTAAGTGTGAACCTCATGCACGAGTGAGAGAATCTTTGGGTCGTCGACGGGCAGTTAAGCGTGACATGGGCCACATCCTGTGATATATGTATGCATGGCTAGGCCACTAGTGATACGCGGTTGCGACTGCTTGATATTCCGATGTTAGCCAACATCGTTGAGATTGCCATGGCATTATGTGGGAATCTGGTGGAAGTGATGCTCCTGGATGTTATTATGTGGTAGCGGGACCAAGGGTTTATTTTCATTCCCTACTCGAGAGTGGCATTTCTTTGGTGTTCAAACTCATAATTCTTTGCATGGTGAAAACAAAAATTTATACGATTTTCTACAGCTCCCCCTGGTTTTTCTGTTACATGAATTTTACCCTCGCGTGCGAGGTGATTTGCGAATTGTGTATACACTCGATTAATATTTGGTTTCGTAGGAGCTTGCCAATTTTATTGGTTTAATTTGAACAGTACATGAGATAATTTCGACTGCAAAGATCTTTTACAAACACAAGGTTTAAAATGATATTTTATTGATTTGGTTTGAAAATGGTTATTAACGTTTTCAATGCATAAAATTTTAATTACTTGATTTGATATACATTATGGTTGATTACGATCTACAAGAAATTCTCGATATTTTCTTTTATATATAAGGCACAAATGTCCGCTTGAATTAAAGTATTTGTATCTACTCTTGTGATTTTTAATATTCAAAATCTCTACTTTATTGCTTGTTTCCCATCTACGTCCTACTCACGAAGCTGATGATTACTGAGTCTGTGAGACTCACACATTTCTTTTTTTCCTTTTTGCAGACAGGGATCAGCCTAGCGTGTAATCATCGACGCGTTTGGTCCATTGCGAATAGGTAAAGGCATCTAATAGCCTTTTATCCTGAGTCACTCCGTTGTTAGAGGTCGAGTCTTAGCGATTTGTTTATTAAGTTGTAAAGGGATTCTAAATTTTTATATAAGCATTAAGTTGGAGATTGTGAATTCTAATGTACATATTTGTGAATAAAAGGAAAAAAGGTTGTATTGATTTTTATGTTTATGGGTCAAACTAGTATATGAAAGTACATTGTTCTGAGTATCCATATGAAATGGTGATTGTATATAGTTAATTGACGAGTAATTCTATAATAAGCTTGTTCGGGACTTGGCGAGTTTTTTTCGAAATTCTCGAACACCGGTAGGACCGGGGAGTGGTTGTTACAGAATTTGCCTGAAGATGAGTCTTCATCAAGCAACAGTAAATCTTCTTCTGCAAATGAGTGCACCATTACCCTGTTAAAGGCACAGTACTTGAATTTGTCACTTGACAAATGGACGTAGGGGCAACTTTGGCTTTTCGTGTAAGACCTGATCAGGAAGAAAACAAGAATGGACGAGATGATATTCCATTTTCACAGTGATGAGCTAAGATATGCATGCATCACATTTTGTATTTAATTACCTTCAGGATGCTTGAGTAATATCTTTCTTCTCCCTAAGCCCCAAAAATATTAGAAGCGATTAACCCGAATTGATTAATCCAAATACTTATATTGATTTATCATATTAATAATGTTTATTTAATTTTTTATTAAAATTGTCTAATTTTTATTGATTTTTCAAAAAATCTTATCGAAACACAATTACTAGCATTAGAATTAGATTACTATTAAAAGAATATCAGCGTTTGAATGGTTAGTATCAGCAGCACCCCATGAATTTTTCAAAGTTCCATATTTTCGTTGTTTAGACATATATTGAAGTCACTCGAAATTGTAGACTAGGCCTAAATTCACCTCAGGTTTCATTAAATTGAGTGTGAATGCTTAAATGGCCCAAATAGGCAATTGGCTTAGCCCATTCATACCTGTCTGATGTTTAAATCCAAGGCAAATGAATTTACCGTAGGTGAATATTGTTGGAAAATGAAATTAACTTAGGTGAATATAGCTCTAAAAGGAGTGGATGGTTGCATGGGGAATGGCCACAAATAACATGCAAAAGTTTAGATTAATGTGGGATCAAAACTCCTCATTTTACTTTGTAATGATGTCTTTTCTTGAACATTGTGAAAACTTTGAAGTATGAAAAAAGGTGGTTAATTTGTTACGTGAATCTTTTACCCACCTTTGATTATTATTTAAAAGTTATTAACTCATGATGTACATAAAAAGACAATTAATGAAGTGGACCTTTTGGTCTCAAAGCTTTGCATGACTTTCTTGCTCTCTCTATTTTCTTTGATGTAGACAAATTGTCCCCACAATTCTTCCATGCTCTTTCTATCAACTTGCGCTAAACAAATTTTTCTTTAACAGGTTTTTACTGTTACTAAATGTTGTTTGACCTGCCATCCTGAAAGGGAAGGAAAAATCCAAGCCTGACCTACTTCTGAGACTTGCTTTCCAAATTTAATGAGTTATTTCCTACTCTTTACTCTTAAAACGGACATAGGACAAGCGGTCATTGGAAATCTACAGCCCAAAATTTTTTGTACATTTAATAGCTTTGGGATTAATATTTGATGTTTTGGTAGTGTATAGTTTTTATATATTATAAATTTTTAAATAAATAAATATGGGTCACAATCTCATATTAGAAAAATCATGTCTATTGAAAAATGAAAATAAAAGAAAAGTAACGATTGTTGAAAAAAACCAACAGACATGATTGTTTGAAACAGAAAAAAATTATGTCTATTAAGAATAGACACCTAAACTTATAAAAAGACTCTTTTTTGGAACAACAGCATACTATACACGACAAAAACAAAACTACGATCTCTCTTTCTTTCTCCAAGTTTTCTTTTATATCACTTTGCTTCAAAAAAACTTATAGAAGTTTGATAATTTTGTTATACTCCGGTGAGTGCTCATTAGATTGATTTCATTAATATAAAACCTTGTCAATCATTAGGTTTCATTGTATTTTTAAAGTTTATACGTCAGTAACTCTTTTGTACACTACAAATATAGGCAAATAAAATCTTAAAGAAAGTAACGTTGTTACACGCCTTGAAGTCAATTTATTGATTTTTCAATTCCGTGTTCTAACAATCTTGAGGTTTTAATTCTTATCAACAATGGTTGCCGCAAGTGGAACACTAAGGAAATTAGCCTTTGATTTTTTTGAAATTGGACCGGGTCCCCTTCTCAGTTAGCTTTTAAGGAGCCATGTCATCTTCCGGTAAAGCTTGAACATAATGCTTATTGGGCAATCAAGACGTTGAATTTTGACTTGGAAGCAACAGGTGGGGAGCGATTGCTTCAGCTCCATGAAATGGATGAATTTAGATTGGGCATATGAGAATGCCAAGATTTACAAGGAAAAAGCTAAGAAATGGCATGATAGCAGAATTGTGGAGCGTTATTTTGAGTTGGGTCAATATGTCTTATTGTTCAATTCCAGTTTGAAGTTATTTCCAAGGAAGTTAAAATCTCGATGGTCAAGACCCTTTTTGTTTCAAGAATGTTTCCATTCGGTGTTGTGGAAGTTGTTGATGGTTCAACCAATGAGAAATTTAAGGTGAATGGCAACGATTGAAGCACTACTGGGGAGGTGTTGTTGAGCATCAATGCTCATCCATCCATCTTGCCGATCCCAACTGGATTTACACAAAGTCTGACTGAAGACTACAAAGCAAGCACTAATTGGGAGGCAACCCAAGTTTCCAAAGCCTTCCTTGTTTTCCATACGTTTTTCTTTTATTCTTGTTAAGTTTAAGCTTTATAGTTCTTTACCATTTTTATTTCTGTGTTTTCTTTAGTTCTTGCATTTGTGCTCACTTTTAATTGTGTTAATCTTTATAATTTCTTTTCATTCTTGCATTTAAGGATTTTATTTGTCCATTTTCATGCTTAGATCATTAATTTTCTATTTTTTCTTGTTTTTCAGGTTAAAGGAAGTGCTTGGCAGCAAGCACAGTGCTGCGATGTCATGCTCCCAGCGCCGCGACGCCAAAATAGCCTTGTTGATGCCCCCGAGAGGGCAGTGTCACAACGCTATTCCCTGGCGCTACGACGTTGAAATAGTATTAAAAAAAGAGGCAATAGCTTCGATGCTCTTATGTTGAGCTTCCAGTGCTACAACGCTAGGTCGAGCCCCCTTTTCCAATCTTCTCTCTTTCCTCTCTCTCCCAAACTCAAACTCTTAAATTTTCTCTCAATTTCTCTCATTTGCACTCCTAAATCTCCAATATCCAACCCAAATATTCTCAAAATCCTTCAAAGTTTCACTCCAAAACACAAGATTCAAGAAGCTTCACCAAATTCTTCCATAAAAAATCTCAATTTTTTGCAAGTATCTTAGAATTCTTCCTCTTGTGGAAAGTGGTTACTGTAGAAGATTTTGGTTACTAATTATTGATGGGCTTTGCACATTATTGATATTCTTGGAATTGAGCTTGAAGTTTTGTGAAATTTTGTGGTGGATTGTGAGAATTGGATTTGTTAGTCATAGTGAGTAGTACCAATTTTCTGCAAATCCAAGAGATTTCTATTAATTTGGTGATTAGAAGTAGTATTCTTGTTGATAGTTTAGATTTTTGAGAGAATTGAATAAGTCAAAATTATTGAGGAGATATTTGAAGTTACTTGGGTGTTTTTTTTTTTTTTTTTTTTGCGGAAAGTTAATTGGGTGTTTTGAATTGTAGTAAAAATGAAGTTTAATTATAGCACCTAAAACAGCTAGAACTAGTGGCAGTGAATATGATAGGTCCAAATTTGAGTCAACTGAGGCGTTTACACTTCAAACTCAATCATTAATTCAAAAATCACTGGTACCTAAGAGAGGCTTTGATTTACCTAATGTCCAGTATGCATGGAGATATTTTGAGCGTAATCATAGCGAGACATTGGAAAAATTTTTGTGCTCATCTTGAAGCAGTAATGATGCCAGTTGTTAGAGAGTTTTATGCTAATGCATATGAGATGAAAATAGAGTTACATTTTGTAGGGGTAAAAGAGTACCTTTTGATAGCCTCACCATTAACCAATTTTATAATATACCGGAGAATGAAAATAAGAAGTATGCCTATTATGTGGATGGTAATGTGAATCTTTTTGAGGTCATCACCTTCCTTTGCAACCTTGGCACATAATGGAAAATATCCAAGGGCATCTCGATTTCATTCAAGGCTAACGCATTGGACAAGTTCTTCAAGATTTGGTACCACTTCCTTAAAGCCAAGATGCTTCCAATTAAACACTTGAGTGATGTCACTAAAGATAGAGCAATCCTACTCTATGCCATGGTCACAAGTAAATCCATTAATGTCTGCAAGTTGATTTTCCATAACATTGTTCATTGTACTACTTCAACTAGGGACTGCATTTGGCACCCATCGCTCATCATAGTACTGTGTAAGCAAGCGGGACTGTAGTAGTCAAGTGAAGAAGAACTTTTGCACTCAAAGGCACCATTGGATCCCAACATCATTCATGGATTAGGCTTCGCTGCTAGTGGGAGTTCATCCTTCGCACTAAGAACTGCACCACGCTCGACACACCTTACCATACCTTAGAGATTGGAGCGTCTAGAACGCCAGATGGAGCATCAAGCGAATTGTATGAGAGCAATGAAGCATAAGTTCTGTGCTTGCGCACTTCACATGGGGATGGATATGACCAGCTTTCCATCAATGTTGAAGGATCCTAATGCTGACGAGGACAATGATAAGGAGGAGGAAAAGTGAGACTAGGAGAGTTCTTCTTTTCTTAACTTTTAGTAACATTAAGGATAATGTTAGCTTTAAGGTTGGGGGCAGTTTAAAATTTTAAACTTTGCTTTGCTTTTTATGTTTTCATTACATGTTATTAGTTCGATTTAACTAAGTTGTTTAGCTTTAAAGTTTAGCAAGTTTGTTTTCTATGAAGATGTTGGCTATAATTTATGGCACCATTTCCTTTGATTTACTTATCCAATGAAAAAAAATAGATATCTTGTTATCTTTGTACTTCAAGTAAGTGTGAATATTATTTGACTTTTATGTTGACCTTCGTTGTTGAGCATCATTGTAGAATGTGAATTCCACCATATTGAGCACATGTTTCTTGCTTTGAATAATTGTGTTCCTTATGAGTTATGTAACTGTATATTTTTTAATAAAGTCTTGAGCTCTAGAATTTGCTTTAATTTCTCTTAAGGCGACATTTTAGGTTACACTTAATTAGGGAAATGACTTAGGCTATCTTTGGATCATTTGAGCTTTTTGAACCTACTATGCTATATTTTATCCTTAGTTACCCCTTTTAAGCCTAATTTTTCCTCTTCTTTGTTAAACACATAGTTAAATAGCCTTAGCCTTTAAATAAATTTCTTCTTTAACACCCATCACTCCTAAGTACATAAATCATTTTTAGGAGTGTAATTGAGTTAAGGAATAAAGAAAAAGATAGAAAAGGTGAAGTTTGTGGAAAAGTTCAAAATTTTGGGAAAATATTCCCTTCATTATCTACCACCAAAAAGAATAAGTTTGGGGATGTTAAAATGTTTATATATATATATATATATATATATATATATAAGAATAAAGTGTTTGATGAGAGAAAAAAGGAGCAAAAACGAAAGAAAAGGGTGACTAGAAGTGGTGAAGAATAAAGCTAGTTATAGATCCTAGAATGATTATATGCTTAAGGTGTTTTGAGTCATATATTATCCTATATCCTACCTTGACCCGAGACATACGTTACAAGCTTGTTAAGTCTTACGTATCCTTGAGTAAGTGTGAGCCTTTATTAGTGGAGAGAGAGATGAAAAGCAAAAATATAAAACTCTTAACTAAATTAAATTTTTGCATAAGCATAAACTCATCAAATGGCATGATTTTCATTTCCTGAAACTCCACACACACACACGAGATTTCATTTGAAATGAGCTTGCAATTTAGTGAAATATGAACTTGAATAATATTTATACTTTGCCTAGGATGTTAAGGAAATAAGATGAGTTATGAGGAATTAAAAGTGATCTTTGGATTGGTTTAACCAAATTATAGTTCAATGCTTTCAATTTTTATGTTTCTTTCTTTATTTTAAGTTTTGCTTGAGCACTAGCAAAATATTAAGTTTAGGGATATGATAACTCTATTTTATAGAGTTATCTTGCACTTTGTTAATGTCGCAACGTGCGGGTCCGGGAACCCGTCCGCCAGACATAGGCGAAAACAAAGGAAATTAGGAGTCGCCACCAATCGTTTCTTATAGGTGCGATTGGTCACCTATTGACTCGGTTCTAATCGATGAAGTCCTAAATCGATTTCAGGTCCATCAAAAGAACAAAAACTGGTCTACGTTTTTTTTTCAAAGATGGGTTCGGGAGTGTGGTTACGCACGGAGAAGGATTAGCACCTCCGTGATGCCCGTTCCACGAATGGTACCATTTAATCTTAAGTCATTCTGTTATGGCCTGATTTCGATTTTATGGTTATGTTTCCTTAATCTTCGCTTATTAACCAATTTTTATTGAGTTGATTTTTTATTCGGCTTTACGTATGCACATGATGCAAGTATAAAATGATGTTATGATTTATTTATTTTAAAAGATGAGGTCGGTATTCTTTTATTGGAAAATCATTCGAAGACCATCCCAATGCTTTGGTGCAGTCTCGATGTTTTCCTCACCTAGAGATATCTCTGAAGGAACTCGTCTCTACAAGCTCCTCAGAGAAATCTCATCATCGAAATTTTCGCCTCATTTACAGGATAAGTGTGGCATGCTATGACAGGATAAGATGATGATGTCTATATGCACGCGTTTATTGACTTAGGGGAGGTTCGTAATTCACCCGATTATGTAGTTAATAACTTAAGACAATTTACCACATTATTTGTGTTTATTATCATTTGTCACTTTTTGAATTTTTTTATTCTATTATTTTATTCTTTATTTTTTTATTTTCTGTATCTTTATTTTTTTATAGTTTTATTTATTATTTTCTTATTGTTTATTTTTTCTCTTTTCTTTTTTTTTGTCTTCTATTTAAATCTTTATTCTTTAATTATTGTTATCGACTAATATTTTATTTAATTATATAGTTAATCAAGCAAACAATTAAAATTTTTTATGGTTAAATTAATTTTATTTGGTAATGTTCATTTAACTTAATTAACTAATTATACTAATTTGAGTTTATTGTGAAAATTTATTTTTTAATGTCTATTTTCAATATTGACTATTTGAATAATGAATATCAGAATATAAAGTTCGGATTTATCTCGACGCTTCGGTGAAAATCCGTCTCGTATTCTTCACCTAGAAAATCGATCCGAAAGAGGCAACTCTCTACCTCTTTTTAGGTTGAATTCCATCATCGGATACTCAAAGTAATTATTATTTATATATATTTATTTATGCACATTTTATGTTATGCACATTTTATATTTATTTATTATTTATTATTTATTATTATTATTTATTTATTACATTTTTTATTATTATTATTTTTGTTAATTTACTTATCTAGGTTTATATTATTATTTATTATCCTACTAAAATAAATGGTCACATTTTATATTTATTTTTTTATTTTCTCTAACAACATTTAAACTAAATTAAAATACCTTGAAATTAAAAATAAACACAAACAAATTCAAAACAAGGCCCAAATAAAGGAATGTACCTATCTGGGCTTGGGTTAGCCCAGATCCGCGGCCCACAGGAGGCTCGCAATTGCCCCAGACGATCCGCTCAGCAGGCTCGTGATGGGGAGGTCCAAAACGCACCGTTTTGGTGTTGGATGCTCCTTAGAACGACGTCGTTTTGCCCAAAACTCTTCAGCTTCCTCCCGTCTCCAAAACGACGTCATTTTGGGCCCTTTCTTCCTACTATAAAAGGCCTTTTTTTTTCTTTTTCCTTATTTTTCCCTTCTCCCTTCTCTCTCTAGCCCCCCAAAGCTCCCCCCCTCTCTCTAAAAACCCAGTCGGTCTGCCCTGCCTCTCCGGTGGCCTCTCCTTTCCGATCTACTTCCTTTCTTTCTATCGTCGACCAAAACCCAAACAGATCTGGGTTTCCTCACCTCCGGTAGGCCTTCTTTTCCAATGCCGATCCACAACCCAAACAGCCTCTCCCTCTCCCTTTCTCTCACCCACAACCTCTCCTCTCTCCAAACGCAACCCCAAACAAACCCCTTTTTGAACCACAGCCCGGTCAGACCTCTCTTTTTTTTTTGTTTTTCCGATTGTGGCTTTTTGGCTGTTAGGCTTAGGTTTTTTTATTTTTTTTTTTTTGCTTGGGTATTTGACTGGCTGTTAGAGAACTAGGATTTTTTTTTGGGTTTTTTGGTTGTTTGATTTCTTGGTTGTTTGCTTTTTTTTTTTTTTTGAAATTGCTTCTTTTTTCTTTGTTTTTTGAATGCCTTCTATTTCTTTTAAAACAGATTGTCCAAGAAATTGGACAACCTAGAGAGGGGAGCTCTAGCACCAGGGAGTTGGTAGCCGGAGTTCCCTCTCTCCCCTTTTCCTGATGCTGCAGGGGGTTCGGTAGCAGGGAGCCATACCTCCCTGCTTCTCTCTTTTTTTTTTAATTTTATTTATTTATTTTTATTTATTTATTTTTATTCAAAATAGGTGTCTACAGTTAAGCATTAAAGAATGAAGTCCTTTTGTGTTTTTTTTAGTCAATTCACTACAACGATTTTTACTTTTTAATGCACAATTTTAGTTACAATTATTTTAATGTAACTAATTCTTCCTATAACATTTAATTCATTTTTATTTGGCTGCACTATATAAAGTGTAATCAGTTAAAATAAATTGAAATAGATTTATTTTAAAATAAATTAGAATAGATTTTGATAAGAGTAAGAGAAGCCCAGAAAATAAAAAAACTATGGCCCAGACAATTATTTACTAAGACAACCCGAGTAAATTGAATTGCCCTACAACTCAGCAACTAAACTCAAACGTTTGGTAAAACTTGAATGAAAACGTTCAAAATTAATTCCTTTTTCCCACTATTCAACGCTTCGTCTCTTTTACTTCATTTCTCACCAAACTTTTTTCAAATTGTTTCACTCTCCATTTCTTATCATAAAATTTTGCCAAATCCTTTTTCTTTCTTTCTCTTGAATCGAATCTCATCAGATAATTTCACTAAAGATCGATGATTTGTTCATTTTCCCCATTCAGCTATGAAGATTCTTGGTTGGCATGGATCTAAAGATTTCGGTTAGTTATTAAGATGATTTTCTCAAGCCTTTTGATTTTATGTTAATTTTCTTCATTATTTTTTCAATTTTATGTCAATTTTCTTCATTATTTCTTCATGAATAGGAAGAGTTGTTGGAAACGAGGACTTGTACCTTGGAACAGTTAGTAAGCTTCAGTTCCTCTTTTTCTTTCTTCTTTAACTTTTGGCCTGTTAATTGCTTTTGAAGAGGCTTTCTTTTCATTAGGTTTTGAATTTAAGCTGCGTGTACATGATGGAAGGCTGCAATACATGGAATGAATATAGGTTATTTTGTTCTTTTGATTGGTTTTGAGTGTTTGCATTTTAGTTATTTTAATGGTTGTATCTAGCTTTGGTCTGTTTTTTGATATATTTTCTTGCACTTCTCTGATGCATTACTAAACTTATAGATATTATTGTGGTATGTTATTTTCTTGTTATATTCTCTAACCTTATGAAACTGGTATGAAAAGGCCCATAGCTTGACATCATCATTACATATTTAGAAACAATTGGCAGATGAGTCAATTTCAATGTAATTGATTAAAGGACTTTCAAAAGCCATGGACTCTCAAAAGCCATGGACTCGAGTTAAGGAGTTATACAAGGAAATGTTGTTTTAGGTTTTTTGATAATGGTAGAATGGAGTAGAGAGACGAGTTGGACTTGCTCTTTTTCTTATTCCTACTTAATTTCTTTCTTGTCATAATTGCTAGAGAAAGAATTTCCCTACTCAGTACTTTGTCCACATGCCTTGTTTCTACCCCCTCCTTTGTCTCATCTGAACTCACCTGTTCACATTTTAAATTCTTGCCTCGTGAAACATTCAAGTAGCTAGTGAAAGATTACTAGTTCTAATATATATATAATAGATAGGCTGTATAGCAAAAGCTGTGCAGAAAGGCATAGGTTCTGGTTCCATAAATTTGTTTTTGTATGTGCAAAAAGCTCTGCAGCTAATCCCTCACGGAGAATTTCTTTGAGATGATTGATTAAGTAACTTACCCTATATGAAAATGAAAACAAACACAAGATGATATAGAAGAAGAATCATATTGGATAGCTTTTTGGTATTACGTGAGCATAAAGACAATTAAGAATGGGAAACAAGATTAGACAATTTTGTCAGATATGTTATTACCAGCTTAAGTCAAACAAAACCTGACACAACTTCTTATCCTTCCAAAGGGTCAATACAGCTTATGAATTGGTTACACAACTTCTCATTATTTTTTGTATGTTCATTTTGTTGCATTATGGGTATTATAAGTATTAACTTACGAATTGGTTACACAATCATATAGTTTCCTATTAAAACATAAATTTAGAAATGTGAATTTGAATTTAATCTAGTATATAAAATGATGGGTCATTGCCTCCTTTTTTATCTTTATAAATATCATCGTAATGTGACAAACAATTGCTTTAATTTAGCCAGGAATTAGAAAACCCACTCATTTTGATCCATGAGAAGAAGATCTCAAACTTGCCTGCTTTGGTTAAATTTTTGGAATTGTCCTCACATTTATAGACCAATATGGTTGTGTGTTTACAGAAGCAAAAGCCTTTATTAATCGTTGCTGAAGATCTTAAAAGTGAAGCACTTGCAACTCTCATTCTGAACAAGCTTCGTGTTGGAATCAAGGTATTTTATTCTTTTCCATGGAAAACTGTGGCTAGTATGCAGGCTCTTACTGCCAAGGTTGGGCTCTTACTTTTCTAATTGTGGTTGGTTTTAAAGTGTGTGCCATTAAAGCCCTAGGGTTTAGAGAAAATAGGAAAGCTGGTTTACAGGACCTTGCTGCTCTCACTAGAGGCGAGGTAATCTCTCTCTCTCTCAACTTAAGACTTTGCATTATTATTTTCAGCATTAACCACCATATTCCTCACATTGTTCTCTTTATAGATAGTGATTGAAGAACTTGGTCTCAATATCGAAAAGGTGGGAGCAGAAGTGCTTGGCTCTTGCAAAAAGGTATGTTATTCAATAATATCTTTCTTGATAGAATAGTAATATGTTTTCAGGCTACAATAGTTTGAAGAGATAATCTGCTTATCGTTCTCAACTTCTCTAGTTAGGTTGATAGGCGTAGGGTTTTTGTTTGTATTTTATTACTTGCTAGTCTGGTTGTGGCTTTGTGGCTAACTTCCGTGGGCTGCAAGTTTAGGTTACAGTATCAAAGGATGACACCATTATCCTTGATGGGGCTGGAGACAAGGTTGCCATTGAAGAAAGATGCGACCAAGTTAGTTTTTTTTTTTTTAAAGGCGCAAGTTAGTTATATTGCTGTTTTGACATATCTTTCATAACTATCATGCTTGTTTATATTGTAGTATTCAAACAATGATTTATAATTATTAGTACAGATAAGATCTGCAATGGAATCAAGCACTTCTGATTATGATAAGGACAAGTTACAAGAGCGGCTTGCAAAGCTTTCTGGTGGTGTTGCAGTTTTAAAGGTTAATTACTCTAGCAAGATAAGAATTTGTCAAATTTGGTCACTATGGGTGAATGTGAATAAATAATGGAATATCTTACAACAATTTAATTGTTGCCCCTTAAATTGTCTTCTTCAAATGATGCATTGATGGAAGTTTGTTTTTCAGATTGGAGGAGCAAGTGAAGCAGAAGTTGGTGAAAAGAAGGATAGAGTTACTGATGCCCTAAATGCGACAAAAGCTACTGTGGAGGAAGGAATTGTTCCTAGTAAGCATTTAAATTGGCATTGCAATTGGTTGATTTTGTTAGGCTTATGTTGTTTTAGTGTATCGAAAGTCTCCTATTCACTGATGGTGGTGTTAACATGTTGCACTTCTTTATGCCTCAAAGGAGCTTGAAAACCTACACACTGCAAACTTTGATCAGAAGATTGGTGTTTAGATCATCCAGAATGCTCTTAAGGTTCCAACTTATTATACTTCCATCTTTGTCTTCAATGGAATGTTCTTTACAAAATCTTTATTCTCATAATAGTGAACATGACATATTCAGAGATAAATTTCGAGTTTAAGAACTGAGTAATGTTATTTATGATCCTTTTCTAGTGTATGCTTCATAAGGACCCAAATTAATCTTGAGCTTTATTAACTGAGTATAGTTTATGACAAGTGCTTTGTGTATGCTCTAGAGAGATTGCTTACTTCATAATTTCAATGGCATTTCTACAGATGCCTGTACACACAATTGTTTCCAATGCTAGAGTAGAGGGGGTAGTGATTGTTGACAAGCTACTGGAACAGGATAATCCTGACCTTGGATATGATGCAGCTAAAGGTTTATTTTTGTTTTCTACAAAAACATATTAAAAAGATATCTGGTTTAGAGATGATTTTGTGACTTGAAATTCTGATGAGCATTTTTCCCCCTGTGCTTGTAACAGGTGAGTACGTAGATATGGTAAAAGCTAGAATCATTGATCCATTGAAAGTCATAAGGACAGCCTTGGTAGATACTGCAAGGTAAAAATCACGGAAGTCTATTATCGTAGTACAATCTCCCCATTGTAAAAATAGTATTATTTCTTTGAGCAACCCCAAAAATTAGCACTGCTTAATTATGACTTTGTGCAATGTAGTGTGTCATCTTTGATGACCACAACTGAAGCAATTGTTACAGAACTTCCCGATAATGAGAAGGCAGGCCCAGCAGCCTCAGGTGGTATTGGTGGCCTAGATTACTAAGCTTTCACAATTCATAGGCAAGCACAGTGAGGATGCTGTATTCGAAATTTCTTGACACAAATTTTTGATATGACAAAACTGTAACAAGAGAAGAGAATGTTCTATGGTAGAGAGGGCCTGGCATCCTTCCTTGGGAACTTTCTTGTCTCCCTTGTTCATTGAGTAATCCAATTTTTTGCTTGTGGTTGTTTCTCTTTTCTCTTGCAAGACTCCCAACACTACCTGATCGTAGTGGCGCAAGGTGTTTGTATTCTGCGGTTAGACTTGTAGTAATGATCTCTTATGTGCAAAATTTGAGATTGAATGCTGTAAACTTTGTTGCTATATACTTTTGTGAAATTTGTTGTAACATCAAAGTTTGGTGATCAACATATACTGAAGTTTGTTATAAAATTTACATGGCTTGTACTTTATAGGTTGCTATTGTTGCATATTAGAATGTTGTATGTATTGTTATGTATACCTTTTAGCTGCATATTTTAAATGATGCCATAGGTTTTAGAATTGCAGCCATATGCTAAATGATTGCATATTAATTATGTTGCAAAATCATATAATGATGTGCAGCTAAACTTTTCCATACATTGGCTAAGATTGCACTTTTTTTAAGTGCAGCCTTAACCTAAGGCAACAGATTTGTCACCTATGGCTGTAATTTTTTTTGCAGCCATAGATAAAAAATGTTGTAGTGATTTTAGGTAATTTTACATCTTTTTATTAATTAGCTTTAAAGCATGTTTGAGTATTACTCTCTTTCTACTCTGTACAATGTAGCTCCTATTTATAGTTAGTTCCTAGTAGAGTAAAGAAAACTAACTCTCTAACTAACAGAGTAAAAACTAACTACTTCTAGTAACTATGATAACTAACAATAAATTACTATACAAGTTAAAATCGAAGCACATGTCATTGACTTGTAAGCCTATTATACTCACATGCCTATTTTCTTTTTTCTCCTTTAACAGTTGTCAATCATTATTCAATGGACGACGACTGAAGACTTTGAAAATCCCCCCCCCCCCCCCCCCCCCCCCCCCCCCCCCTTGAGTAACGCGGGGGACTTTGAAAATTCCCCTTGAGTAACGCAGGGGAATTCTATATCATCAATTCAATGCATCTCCTTCATCCAGACAAAGGAAGAACGATAATGATGGGCCCACCTTCGTTTAAAAAGGTCAGAGTTTTCACATTTTACGAAAACTGCCAGTAGGCCCATCTATGATTTGGACCTTCGCTTTCTGTATTTCTGGTTGTCTTAATAGTATCGGAAATTCTTTTCCGTTAGATTTATTTAAAATTTAAAGAAAAGAGTGAACATGAGAAAATCAATGGAATGCATTTCATTGTTACTTCTTGTATATTTATTTGTTTTCTCCATCTTAAGGACTGCTAATGCAGTAGATATGCTGTCTCCAAGTCAATCCATTAGAGATGGTGAAACACTGGTTTCAGCTGATGGGAGCTTCGAACTTGGATTTTTCAGCCCTGCTATAAGTTCCACAAGTCGATTTTTAGGAATATGGTACAAGAAAGTATCTAATCGAACGGTTGCATGGGTGGCAAATAGAGAAACTCCAATTTCTGACGATAAAGGAGTTTTACTTTTCTCCAACCAGGGAATTCTTTCGCTTCTGAATAGCACAAATAGCACTGTTTGGTCATCTAATACATCAAAAACTGCACAAGAACCCGTTGCTCATCTTCTCAACTCGGGAAATCTTGTAGTAAAAGATGGAAAAGACAACAACCCAGCTGAAGACAATCTATGGCAGAGTTTTGATTATCCTTGTGATACTCTTCTTCCAGGAATGAAAATCGGGAAGAACTTGGTGACAGGTTTTGAGAGGTTTCTGTCATCCTGGAAAAGTACAGATGATCCTGCTCCAGGCCAATACTTTTTACGTATAAATATCAGTGGATATCCACAACTAGTAATTGAGAAGGGATCTAAAATAGAGTACAGAGCAGGATCATGGAATGGTCTTCGCTTTACAGCGATGAGACCGAATGTAAAGTTTTTCAAACTGGAATTTGAGTCAAATGAGAATGAAGTCTATTTTACTTCTGAGCTCAAAAACAGTTCAGTAGTTTCTAGGTTCATGCTGAACCCATCAGGCTTCGCTCAGCGCCTTTTATGGAGTGATCAACAACGTGATTGGGAGTCTTTATCAACATCATATCTTGATCAGTGTGAGAACTATGCCCTTTGTGGAACATATGCTACCTGCAATGAAAATGACTCTCCAGCTGTGTGTTCATGCTTGGAAGGGTTCACGCCCAAATTTGTAGGAAAGTGGAATTCAAGAGTTTGGTATGATGGGTGTGTTAGAAGAACTCCATTGGTTTGTAACAATGGAGATAGCTTTCACAAGCGCACGGGTTTCAAATTGCCAGACACGTCCCATTCCAAGGTTAACATGACCATGAACATCAAAGAATGCAGGCAGTTATGTTTGAGTGATTGCTCTTGCACTGCATATGCAAATTCAGATATCAGAGAGGGGGGAAGCGGATGCCTGCTGTGGTTTGGTGATCTGTTGGACATGAGAGATGATATGGGGCAGGATGGGCAAGACCTTTATATTCGACTTGCTGCTTCTGAAATAGGTACTTGTCCTCTTCGTTTCACTATGGATCATGTTGAAATCTTTTTTTTTTTTTCAATATTTATTCATGCAGTTATGTCCTGAGGGATTTAGTTTAGAGGAAGTAGGATTTAGAGGTAAGAATCAATACAAGTAGAAACTTGAGAACATTTTTCAGGTACTTTGCTCTTGAAGTATGGTAAGCTCAGAACAATCTTTGGATGGCAGAGAAGGAAAGAAGGAAGAAAATTTTGGAACTATGGACATGATCAGTTTGCCTTTTGCAGGCTTATTTATTCTAAAAAACGTAATAAGAGGCAATCAAATCTTTCAACAAAACTTGATTACTTACAACAAAACTGAAAATCCACATCTCTGACTTCATCTCAAATCTTTCAGATAATATCATACGCAAGAGGCAATCATGGGAGAAAAAGAGAGTAGCAATTATAGTCAGCTCTGTCACAATAGGAATGGTAATGCTGATACTACCCGTCTTGTGTATACTGTGGAGGAAACGTAATAAGAAAGGTAAATAAACTCGATTACTTATGTTGAAACTTAAGCAAAGGCCCCTTATCTGGCATAAATTGTCGGATTAAGAAGTCCGATGTTAGTCCTCATAACCAGCCCCTACTTTTTTTTTTTGGAAATGATTTTTCATAACGTTGCTGAAGAATTGCATGGATGTCTTGGGTTTGAATCCCTTCCCCTCAGGCCACAACGCCTGACTTAACTATAAACATAAGGTGCTTTAACTAATGCCAATACATTGTGCATCGTTTCAGGATTGGCAAGAAAGAATCACGCAATGGATTGTGATGAAAGGGAGAACGAAGAGATGGAATTGCCATTATTTAATTTTGGGACCATAGCAAATGCCACAAATAACTTTTCTATTGAGAACTTGCTGGGAAGAGGTGGATTTGGATCTGTTTACAAGGTAAAGCAATAATATGCTACCGCGGCTCCATTCAAGTTCTGCAGCCTGTATATTTTTTGTAAGTAAAACATTTATTTGTTATGGTCTTAAAGGGTACATTGGCAGAGGGGCAAAACATAGCAGTCAAGAGACTGTCAAAGGACTCTGGACAAGGGCTGAAAGAATTCAAAAATGAAGTTATTTTGATTGCCAAACTTCAGCACCGCAATCTTGTAAAGCTTCTCGGCTGTTGCATTCAAGGAGATGAAAAATTGTTAATCTATGAATACATGGCCAACAAAAGTTTGGACTACTTTATTTTTGGTTTGGTTCTTCACTATTCCTTTCATATTTCGAATTTTTTTTTCTGACACCTTCTCTTTAAGGATTCTATTAGTGGTTTGGCTAACATGGGGAACTGAATCAGATCAAACTAGAAGCAAACTACTAGACTCGAGTAAACGAGTGAATATTATTGGTGGAATTGCTCGAGGACTTCTTTATCTTCATCAAGATTCTAGACTTAGAATAATCCACAGAGATCTCAAGTCCGGTAACATTTTACTGGATAATGCAATGAACCCAAAAATTTCAGATTTTGGCTTAGCCAGAAAATTTTGCGGAGAGCAAACTGAGGCCAAAACAAATAGACTAGTCGGAACATAGTAAGTACAAAGTAAATCAAATCTTTCTTTATGGCTATCCTTTATGTTGTTATTAAATTGAATTCACAACATATTTGCAGTGGTTATATGTCTCCTGAATATGCCATTGATGGGGTTTTCTCAATGAAATCTGATATCTTTAGCTTTGGGGTTCTTGTCCTTGAGATAGTAAGTGGAAAGAAGAACAGGGGATATTCCCACCCAGATCATGATCATAATCTTCTCGGACATGTAAGGTTAAATGTTGAGATTGTTAACCGTGTTGAATTTCTAAGGTAGAAATCATGATTCTGAATTTTTACAATTTCAGGCATGGAGATTATGGACAGAAAGGAGGCCAATGGAACTGATTGATGATGCTCTTGGGGACTTTCGCTTGCTATCTGAAGTGCTGCGATGCATTCATGTGGGATTATTGTGCGTGCAGCAACGACCAGAGGATAGACCAAACATGTCTTCTGTAATTGTAATGCTAGGCAGTGAAAGTGCATTGCCTCAACCAAAGCAGCCAGGGTTTTTCACAGGGAGGAATCTGCCTGAAGCTGAGCCTTCAACAAGCAACTATAAACCATCTTCTGCAAATGAGTGCACCGTTACCCTGTTAGAGCCACGGTGGTTGGAATTGTCACTTGACAAATGGAGGGGGGCAGCTTGGCTTTTCGTTAAGACCTGATCAGGAAGAAAACAAGAATGGATGAGATGATACTCCATTTTCACAATGATGAGCTAAGATACGCATGCATCACATTTTGTATTTAATTGCCTTCAGGATGCTGGAGCAATATCTTTCTTCTCTCTGAACCCCAAAAATATTAAAAATGATTAATCCAAACACTCATATTGATTTGTCAGATTAATCATACTTATTTAATTTTTAATTAAAGTTGTCTAGTTTTTATTGGTTTCTTAAAGAATCTTATCGAAACACAATTATTATTATGAAAATTAGATTACTATAAAACAAGATAATCACATCACATCACTACACCAAAACATAATCACATGAGTATGACCATAAATTTGCTGAAATTGTAAGTTCCATAAATAAGTTTATATAGCGACCACCTTAATTGAGGATAATTTAATAAATTTCCATCTCAACAAATTTAAAAATAATCCAAATTAAATAAGCAGTTTATTTATTTATGATGTAAATACAAAAGTAAATAATCTAATGGTGAAGGAAACTTGAAGCAGGTAATGTTGAAAATGGAGGATAGGAAACTAGTAATTTATAATTGACTTGGAAATTCATTTCAAAGTCAATTCACTTTCATCCTTAAAAAATTACGTTTTTTTTTTATAATCTAAAATCATATGTAAAACACAAAATGATTTGGTTTGCTTCGATTTTAATAAGTATAAAAAATGTGTATATATTTGCATGAATTACAGAAATTTACTTTTTAAAATCATGGATTTAGATTCAAAACTTAAGAGGAATGAATGATTTATGCACGAGAGAAAACTATATATTTTTCATCAAGTTTAATAAAAATATAAGATTAAGTAGACATGCAGACACCTGTATAATCTGTAGGTAAATCAAACTATACTTTGTGCAAAGCTAGCTATTCCTATACTATTCTTTAATTCAAGCCTTCATAGTTATTTGTATATATTTTTTATATATGGTTAGCTTTTTCGTGGAATTTATTTGGAAATTGCTTAACATTAACATTATCAAGGAGCTTTCCTGTGTCTTTTTAATCTCATCAGTGATTCCATCTGCTTATGTTGTGTGGTGAGAGAACATTGCCTCATCCGAAGCAGCCTGGCTTTTTCTTGGAAAGTAATCTGCCTCCTGCAGCTGAGTCTGCATTAAGCAACGAAGTTCCATAATTTCATTGTTAAACATATATCGAAGTCACCCCAAATTGTAGAGTAGGCCTATATCCACCTCCGGCTTTGTTAAATTCAGCGTGAATGCTTAAATTTACATGAATCATTTCAATTTCAGCATTGTAATATTTTCATTAGTGCCTTGGGCAGTGCATATGTGTTGAAATTGAGGCTCCTCCATGAACTCCATTGGGGCCAATACATTTTAATTTTTCAATAAAAAATAAGTTCATGCAAAATACATAAAATAAGTAAGCTTAAATATAAAAGAGGAGGTCAAAAAATTACCTTTTCTTTTCCCAAAGGTTTTTTGACTTCTTCTTTCTTTATTCTTCCCTTTCTCTTTTTCCCGTTCCGTTCTTTTTTTTTAATTCATTTTTATAATAATATAATTAATTATATTTAAAATATATAAAAATTAAGATAATTAATAGTATATTTTTAAATTAAATGTTTAAAAAATATCTATTTTCTCTCACCTCTCACATGTTAATAATTCTCAACTATTTATCTCACTTCATTAATTATGTAAAAGTCAAGATAATTAATAAAATAACATATTTTCTTACTTTTCTAATTATATAGCTAATAAACTTTTTATTTTTTATCCCTTCCCAATTCCCATAATGCTAATAATTCTCAATTATTTCTTCTATTTCCAATCAATGATGGTAAATTTTCTTTTTCTTAATTTCAATAAAAAAAAGCCTTATTTGAATATTTGGAGTACTTTAAGGTTATTGATTTTTCTCATATTTTTCCCTTAGTCATATAAATTATTTAATTAGACTTTTAATACAATACCATTATTTAATTAAACTACAATATCTAATTATAAGAATATTGTCAGTTAATTATAGTTAGATTATGAAGAAAATTAATTTTTTTATAAATAATTTTATAATATACGATTTTTTTTTGCTTATAATATGATTGTCATGTCTCGAAATCAAGACATAACACAGTTATATAATCTCGAGATTAAGTCTCTACGTAATATGAAACCTTTCTATCTTTCATTTATAGATAAGTGTCAATGAAGTTATAGTTATAATTCTTTAATTTTTACATATTCAGATATATAATACATAATTATGTTCAATTATGGAGCAGGAAAATCTTGATTGACAGGGAACTTGACAAACCAAAAGGAAGCAAAACCCTTTTTCCATATCAAAAACAAACCAAAAGGAAGCAAAACCTTTTTTCGTATATATAAAAAAAAATGCAATAGCACTTCAATGGGAAAATAGTTACACCAAGCTTGTTCATAACCTTGTTTTTTATGGGCCATGACCATAGACTTTGAAAACTCCCATTGAGAAACACCAGCTAGGGAATTCTATATTATCAATTATGTTAACATATTATACCATTACTATTTTAAAAAAAAGTGATAATATTATTGATCCAAAAGCTAGAATGTCAAAGTTAGTCTTGATCCGAATTGAAAAAAGACTCTTTTTGACATACGAAGACTGGCTTTGGTAAAGTTGAAACCCAGTACACAAACAAAAGTGAGTAGGCTGCTCAAAAAGTAATTGCAGCACAGGCCCATGAAGCACCTAAGTTATGCATCAGAAACAAAAAGAGTTCAGTCCCTCAAAACCACGGGTACAAACAAACCCTAAACTTAAAAAAAAACAAGCAGCCACAAGATCCAACCCTATGCAGCTCTTTCCCTGAAGCTTGTCGCCCTCTCTTCCATTTATTATGTCACCTAACTTAACACAAAAGACACCTTGGATCCAGCCCCACAATCATAACCCTTTTGCACCTGTTGGTTACCTCGGTCACTCCGTTGGCCCCTGGTACTTCACCCCCTATCTGCTGCCTCTAATTCCGTAACATTTTGAATCACATCTTCTCTTTCTCCTCTGAGTGTTAGCCCTAATCTCTTTGTTAGCTCCAATATTTCTTCCACTTCTTGTCTGATTATCTTATTTGTTTTTCTGATATCCATACTAGAAATCGACTCCTTTTCCTGTGTATCATTCTTTTGGCCCCTTAGTCTCTTTTCTTCTTCAATCTGGTCTTTCACCACCCTTCTCCTTCTACTGGATGAACTTGCCTTCGGTGTCAACGCCATATTTTTCTTCTTCCCGTTCTTCTTATTTGAGTTGCTTCGTCCTTTGCTTGAATTGCCCTGCCCCTCCCTCAATTTCGACGAGAACCTCCTAAATTTATTTCGCCTTCTTGTGCTCCTCCTCAGCTTTAAAATCCCCCAATCACCATCACCTAATTTTCCATCTTTTTCTGTAACATTCCTCTTCTTCCCCTCTTCTCTTACGGTTCCAAGCCTTGGTTGTTCCCACTTCTGTGTTCCCTTATCATTCTCTTTGATGTTGTCTGACTGCCCATCATCTGCACCATCCATGTCTTCCTTAAATAAGATCGTTCTTTGCTTTCCCTGTTCCATTACTTCACCCTTCGTTTCTTGTGTCTATCATTTCATTTTGCTCCTTTGTGGATCCTTCTTTTTTTCTAACTCTCCCTGGTAAGGATTTCTCTGGTGAGCCGTTCTAACACCCATGGCCTGAGTCCTTTGAAATTTCTAAACTATTGGTTTTTTTCCTGTTTGGGCTTTTTTCTCTTAAATCAGCCTTTACTCTTTTTTTAGTCACTGGAGTCACCTCATTCTCCTTTTCTCCTCCATGCCTAACTTTAAGAAGCCCACCATCATTTTTCTCAACTTCTAAGCCCATATCCAAATCCATTTGTCCTCTTTTATTATCCAAATCCATTTGTCCTCTTTTATTATTAATCTATTGGTTCCCTACCCCCTCCCTATTACCATTCGAATTTTTCCTCTGATCCTCCTACTTGTTCACTTTCCACGTCATCTATTAGTTGGTATTCAATCTCTTTTCCTGCCAACTTATCTCTGACACAGACTTCCATCTTTCTCTATTGAGTCCTTGCTCCATCCCATCCGTTGTCCCTGACTTTCTCTTCCTCAGGTATCCACTGCCATAGATTATCTCAACCTGTTTTGCTGCTCCTGTCTGCTCCTTGGCTCAGCTTTAATTTGGCTCGGCTTTAAGATTAAACTTAATTATTATATAGCTAAATAAAAATAAAAAAAATTAAGCTCAAAAGTGTATACTAGATATAAAAATTTAATAAAGTTGATTTTTTAAATTCAAACAGTCCAAAAATGACGTAAATCATCCCTTCTTCGTTAACGTCATCTTTCTCATTCTTGCTTCTAAAAGGATTTTTTTTTTCATTTACTACACAGAAAATAAATAGAGATTAAAGTAAAGGAATAAATAAATAAAATAAAAATAATTGAAAAGAAAATAAGAGGTTTTATTAGGTAATGGGCTGCCTGTTGTTCGCAGCCCACATAGGGGGGAAGGTTATGGGTAAAGGGCTGTCCACTTATGCCAGCCCACAGTAGGTTAGAATGTTTGTTAATAATTTAATGGAATAAACAAAAATAAAAGAAAGTAAGTTAGAATGTTTGGGTTACCTCTCAAGAAGCATTTGATTTTATAATTTTCAACTTGACTATCTTTGATTCAAATTGCATCAATAAATGTGATTGAGGGCCTTTAACAATTAAAATCACCACCCTAATAATGCTGTAATCGTTGTTCATTCATCTGAAGGTTGATTTATCATCAACCGCCTCTACTACTTCATAAAAATACACTCTCATCACAGTGAAAGGGCAAGACCAACGAGATTTCAACTTTTCAGGAAATAATTTCAAACGAGAATTGTGTAAGAGAACATGTTGGCCAAGCTCAAGACTATTCTTTATGATTTTCGGATCATGCCATTGTTTCGTCTTTTCTTTATAGATCCTTGCACTTTCATATACTTCTTAACGAAATTCATCCATCTCATTGAGTTACAAAAGATACTTTTCTTTGACTGCTTGAAGATCAAAATTAAGTTTTTTAATTGCCTAATATGCCTTGTCTTCAAGTTCAATTGAAAGATGACAAACTTTTCCAAACACCGATTTACAAGGAGACATCCCAATTGGAGTTTTGTATGCAGTTCTATAAGCCCACAAAAGCATCACCCAACTTTTTTGACCAATCTTATTTTGGAAGGACAAATAATCTTTTTCAAAATTTTTTTAATTTTGCGATTTGAAGCTTTAGCTTGGCCACTTGTTTGAGGATGATAAGCAATGATTATTTTGTGTTTGACTCCATATTTGGCCAAGAGTGCCTCAAAATTTTTGTTGCTAAAGTGAGACCATTCATCACTAATTATGGCTCTAGGTGTACCAAAACGTGTGAAGATGTTCTTTTGTAAGAAATTTATTACTACCTTTGAGTTGTTCATTGACAGTGCAACAACTTTAACTCATTTAGAGACATAATCAACAACAAACAAGATGTATTCATTATTGAAGGATGTAATGAATGAACTCATAAAATCAATTCTCCACACATAAAAAATTTTAACTTCTAAGATGTTGTTAAGAGGCATCTCATGTCTTCTAGATATATCACGTACTCTTTGACATGTATCACATCCTTCAACAAAATTATGAGTATTTTTAAAAAGATAAGGCCAATAAAAACTTGATTTTACACTTTAAAAATTTATGTTCTTCTAACCATAAGGTCAAACGAGATACTACAAAAACCATTACAAAAATCATTTCAAGATCTTTCCATTGGTGCCCATCATGCCACTGGAAAGTCAGTAGAATAGTACCAAATTAGTATTGGATTTGAATGAAAGTTAAAAAACATAAACTAAAGTTAAATCCAAATCATACCTTAATCATTGCTTTTTTTAACAGATTTTCCTTTTTTCTGCCTTCTTCTTCTTTTTCTTTAGGATTAATTTCTCCCAAATGGTTCTTGTTTTTTCTCATTGTTTTTTTGACTACATTTTTTTTCTTTTCTTTAAACGTGCTAATAAAAATTGACCTTAATTTCCTCATATGTGATAAAATAAATTGACTTTACCTATTTTCCTTTAAACGTGTAAACTATTTTTATTTATGTAACGACCCATCCCCGGTCGCTACCAGCGTCCGAGACATCCGGAGATCCCGCCAAGTCCCGAACAAGCCTTATAAATTTTTTCGAGACATTTATCAAATATACTAACACGTACTTAAATGATTAATAATAACAATAATACCCTATTGGTATTCTATTTCCAGTAATAGCAATTATATTTAAAATACAAAGTTTTCAACAATGTATAATTAGAAATTGACAATGCTAATAACATGTAGAAATTCCATTTGACTGAACTCTAGACAGCGAAGTGACTCAGAGCGAGCTAAGAGATGCCTTTACCTATTCACAGGAAACTGAACACACTGATGATTACGCGCTAGGCCGATCCTTGTCTGCAAAAGGGGAAATAAAATGGGTGTGAGTCTCACAGACTCAGTAATCATCGGCTCAGCGAGTAGGACGTAGATAGGAAACAAGCAATTAGTTGATCATTTGAATAATAAATCACAAGATTATCGAAATTCAATTTAATTAAAAGGGAGGTTCGTGCCTTATAAAAATGATGCGGTAAAATCATCATGCAACATTTAATTTTTTTTGACTAAACAATGCCGAAATTAGGTGTAATAATTCAGGGTGAAATCATCGAAAATCTCACTTATCGTTAAAATACAAATGATAAGATAAAAGCATGCATGCTCCCAAAACATGTAGCTTGTAAACAAATCAAATTATAAACGATGGAAATCACTTCATGATCAATAAATAAGCACTAAAAGCTTGTTTAAATAAAGGGAGCTGCAGAGAAAATCTTAAGTCTTCACTAGGCATAAAAGTGTGCATCGAAAAATTCACAATGCTCTCGAGTAGGAAAACATAACATCAACACGTGGACCCGCTTCCACGAAATAACATCCGGGAGCATCGCTTCCACCGGATTCCCATATAATGCCATGGCAATCTCAACGATATTGGCCGACATCGGAGATATCAAGAGGTCACAACCGCGTAAATCATCTGTGGCCTTGCCACATATATCACAGACCATGGCCCCAGCCATGTCTAACAGCCCGTCGGTGACCCGAAAATATTTCTAGCTAGAGCTTACTCGTGCACGAGGGTCACACTTAATCGATGTGACATCCGGCCTACTCTCGATGCAATCAAATTGTCAAAAGTGTTTTTCAAAATCATAATAAGCTTCTCGAGACTATTTTCTTAAATTCTTTAAAATCAAAATTCGTATAAACCAATAAATTTGTTTTTCATGTTATTTGTCCTAGTGTAAGCACTTATATAAAAATCAGACTTAAATCGGATCTCGAAAACTTCCATAAAACAAATTAGTTAACAAATGCATTTACTATGCATATCACACAAAAATTATAAGGCACAAGATTTTGATGCTAAACGGTGCGAAGGGCTTGTTTCTCGATTTTCAAAATGCTTTACGTATAATATACATACATATATAGTCAAGACAATTTTAAAAATAATTTTGCATCCATATTTCCTAAAATTTCTACCAGCACATGCTATTCACAATTTTGCATCGAAATTAAAATATTTATACATAGATACTATTATGGAAAATTTAAAGTCAACACCCCCTACTCACCTCGAAATAGCAGGATATTTCATCGCTATTTTTGTACACGTATATAATTATTTTTATGTCTCGGTCACCTATTTCGTTTCGCTCGCCTCCTCGATAAACGTTCCTAGCAATCATTTAAATCCAATATACTTAATTATATGCTTGTATGTGTATTATTTTAATTAAAATTTCCTAAATAACTTGTATATTTTTTTATTTAAAATATGCATAATATTAATTATCCATAAATCTTAAAATATAATTTCAACTTACCGTTTAGGCTTTCTCCATTTCTTTATTTCCTTTGAGCCTTCTCCATGGCTTTTCCTCTTTTTCTTCCCATTGGGCTAAGCCCATTTATTTTTTTTCCTATTGGGCCTGGCCCAATTTATTTCTCTTTTGGGCCTTGCCCAAATTCATTTTTCTATTGGGCCTTGCCCATCTAATTACCATTGGGCCATGCCCATTTTATTTTTCCTATCATCATTTCATTTTCATTTTTCTTTCTTTCTCCTCCAACAGTTGCTTCCTCATTGTGGCAGCCCTTCACCACCGCCGGCAGCAGCTCTGTTTCCTCCTCTCTTTTTCCCTTTCTTTTCTTTTCCTTTCACTCCCAATTCGGTTACAACTTTTGCACTTTTCTCCCAACCAAAGTCAGTAGCTGCACTATCCATTTGAACTTCAAAATTTCCAGATTTCTAACCCAAAAACCAGCAACTGATCCTCACCAATTTTAACCATCAAACCACACCTTCAAGCTTCCATAACCAACAGATTTTCAGCACAAAAATCACAAATTTCCAACCATGAACTCACAAAATTCAGACAGCATAAGCCTTAAATTTTCAACACCAATTTGCATCCAAAATCAACAGATTTTTCATCAATTTTCAGCAATCAAAATCAACCATAAAAACGCAAAAATTTTCCTTCTCAAAGTGTAGAAAAAATCAACTTCCTTACCTCAAAATTTGTAATAAAAATCTAGAAATTTTTAGCTCTCTCCTTCCTCACCTCATGGCTGCTTCTCTTCTTCTTCTTTCTTTTATTTTTTCTTTCCTTTACTTCTTCAGCTTTCTGCCTTTCTCTCACTCACAGCCGACCCTTTTGTTTTTCTTTTTCAGCTCTCTTTCTTCTCTCTTTTCTTCTTATTCCACTTGTCTTCCTCTCCATTTCTTGTGCATATCCGGCCCCTACCCACTTCTCAACTCTTTCAAAGCCATTTTTCAAAGTTTCAATTGACCACATGGGCGGCTACCCATGTGATCTTTTTTTTTAATTATTGTTATATATATTTTATTATTTTTTTAGAGGTGTTACAATCTCCCCCATTTAAATAAATTCGTCCTCGAATTAAAATAAAGTGGGTTGGTAAATCATACCTTAGTCGTGAAAGATGTGTAGGTATTCCTTCCTTATCTCCTCTTCAGGTTCTCAAGTCGCCTCTTCCATCGAACGGTTTTGCCACAAGACCTTTACTAAGGCAATTTCCTTAGAGCGCAATTGTTTTACTTGGCGATCTAATATTGCTACTATTTGTTCTTCAAAAGTTAATCCTTCATCCAATGGAATTAGATCATATCGTATAACATAGGTCAAGTCTTTGACGTACTTCTTTAACATAGACACATGAAATGTAAGATTTACTCGAGCTAATTCTATCGATAAAGCTAGCCGATATGCTGTGGACCCAATTCGCTCCAGAACTTCAAAAGGTCCAATGTATCTTGGGCTCGGCTTTCCTTTCTTCCCAAATCTTTTGCTTTGTTTCAAGGGAGACAACTTCAAAAATACAAAATACCCAACTCGAAACTCTAAAGGACGATGCCTATTATCAATATAAGACTTTTGTCTACCCTAGGCTGTCCTTAGACAATCCTTTGCCAAACTCACCACATCCGTTGCTTGTTGAACCAAATCAAGACCCAATACTTCCTTTCTCCCACTTCAAACCATCAAATGGGTGACCTGCACTTTCGTCTATACAATGCTTCAAACGGAACCATTCTGATACTAGCTTGGTAGCTGTTATTATATGCGAATTCCACTAAAGATAATTGTTGATCCCACGTGGTTCCCAAATCCAATACAATTGACCTTAGCATATTTTTGAGCGTTTGTATCACATGCTCTGACTAACCATCTGTTTGGGGATGATATGCAATACTGAAGTCTAAACGAGTGCCTAACGCTCCATGTAAACTTCTCCAAAACTTGTTAGTAAATTGTGGCCCTCTATTAGACACTATGGTCACGGGAACTCCATGTAATCGTACAATACAATCAACATAGATCTTAGCATACTTAGTTAACCCATAGCTAGTTTTTGATAGAATGAAGTGAGTCGACTTGGTCAATCGATCTACTATCACCCATATGGAATCATATCTTTCTCTTACACGGGGCAATTCTGTCACAAAATCCATAGCCATATGCTCTCATTTTCATTCGAGAATCAACAAAGGCTGTAGCAAACCTGGGGGTTTTCCGTGTTCAGCTTTAACTTGTTGACAAGTGAGGCACTTGGCTACATATTTCGCTACATCCTTCTTCATCCTTGGCCACCAATAGACCATCTTTAAATTGTAATACATTTTAGTGGTTCTTGAGTGTATGGTATAAGCAGTAATGTGAGCCTCTTCCAAATTTCTTCTTTCAAGTTATCTCGATCTTATAAATTATATCAATTTTCAATTTTTATTGAAAAATCGACAATGTCATATTACGTTTAATTATAAATACCACACTTCTTGAATTAGATCAATATTATTCTTCCTCTTATAAAGAGAAATTAAATATATCATTAATCATAATCACACCTCTATCAAATCATTCTTAAAACATCGATTATACAGGTTTACATAACCATCTACCATTCCTCTACCTTGATATTTTATTAAACCTTCTAACATTTGAACATTTATCCAACCCTTGACTACTGGTCTAACTTGTCAACCAACTTTTATTTTAGTTTACATACTTTCATAACATTTCAATTTGACCATTTCAGAATACGTAAGGATCAAGACATGCTTTATTTATTTTAGATATATTGAACATCATGGACTTTATACTAATCAAGGTAGATTTTTACACTTTTTCTTACATGATTTCAAATGCACACCTTCATGCATAAGCTATCAACTCTTATCCAAATCTTCACATATATTTCCAAAATGTTCAACCCCAAATAGCCTTAGGCATACAAGCTCAATAGGCCATCTGTAAAATTAAAATAACCAACAATCAAGTTTAAGATCGTTTCCTCTTACAATTAACCAGATCACGCTCACCATCTTGTGAGGATTACATAAAGCCTACTCTGATGTTTTATTTTCATATAAAAGTCGATCGTTAATTAATGCCATCCCTGAACGTCATGTGTCAAAAATCAATTTTTATCTATCCAAAATTCATATTCTAATATCAATTAACTTGACCATATTATCGCACCATCTCTTTTAAAATGGCCTACAAAATATATACCATGAAAAGACTAAAGTGACATATAACTGTAAAATAAATGGATAGGAAAACAAGTTAAATGTAATAGAATTCAAAAGATCAGTGCTGATGATCAATTTGGTTGTCGAGGTTATTTAAAAAGAAAGTTTTGACAATGTGAAAGAGATAAACAATCTAAGGACATAACAGTTTTGCAATGGCTTTTCTTTAAGCTCCCTGGAAGCCAGTAAAAATCAATATTAAGACTATATTTTCTTTTCATAATTCTTTATACTAGCAGATTCAAGAAGAGCTTAAATGTCTCTTGTTGTTTGATCCTTAGATCCAGATTGATGGAAATGAATAAAAGGACATGCTAGCCATATAAATGGAATTATGAAATGGCAACTAACCCATGAAAAATTACATTTCCCACTGCTTGTGTCTATTGTCATCAATGCTTAAATTCAGGTTAGGTGGCTACTATATAATTATAGAGAAGACCTATGATCATGTGTGATGGAGTTTCATTGATAAGAGATATGGAGATCAAGCAAATTATGCAGACTGCATATTTAAGAGCCATTGCCATTATAACAGGGTAAGCTTCTTAACCCTTTCTATTTATTTTGTGATCAAATGATAGATTAGAATTTTAAGCAAAATATTTATTTGAAAATACAAAAGAGAATTTAAAAATACTTTTGGAGGTTATTCTTCATAACAAATATTATTTAAATTAGAGGCTTTAATTTCTTTTAGAGATTACGGGCTATGGGGATAGTTAATTTGATTGACTATTTCCAATTAGATGTTTGTTGAGAGCTTTTATGGTTATACTAATTACTGTATTTAAGCTTGGATTCAAGTCAACTTTTATATACCTGTAATGATCAGGCTTGTCTAATAAACTAGCATTTTAAGATTAACTAACCTGGTTGCCAAGCTTAAAGGTATAAATTGTCACTGTAATTTGTCTTGAATAAACTTTGGTCATCGTTTTATGTTTATTCATTGTTTCCATAGTTTTTATGTTTAGATTTAAAATGCTTAGCTGGCGATACTCAATTTCTCTTTCAAAAGAAAATTGAAAAAAAGCACATCTGCAACTTCTTTCAGCCTTAAATAAAATTCTTTCAAGTTTACTATCTCTCATGGTGACTTTTCAAGCTATCTGATGGACTCTCAGCAGACTAGCAACCTAATTTCTTCAATAGCCCTTGTTGTATTAAAAAAAAAAGCAAGAAGTTGTTTCCCTTAGTTCACATCTTTTCAGCAAGATTTAATCATTTCATTTTTTTTTCCAAGTTCAAAGTAAAATTGAGAAACAGTGAACTTGTATCAGTATAAAGGTCTTGAGAATAACTTTGGTTCAGTGACTAGTTTAAGGACATTCCCAAATCTCCTTCAAGATTTTCATCTCCATAGCTAGTACGGTTAAAGATGCTATTAACCAGAGATAGAAGGAGTAACCTGTTGCATGGAGGGAATAACATTCTAAGGGGCAAAGAGCTATGCTTATCAGAAGTTGCTGGACTATATTAGAAGAGAAGATACACAAAAATACCATTTAATGAGATAAAAAAATTGAGTTTAAACATGACCCAGTTGAAGTGAGAAAGGTGTAAGATAATGGAGGTAAGTTGTCCACCAAGTGAAAATTAAAGAAACTGAACTACTTCACCATTGTCCCAAATATAAGGTAGCACAACAACAGGCTATTAGGACTTGATAGGATACTTTTGCAAGAAATATCTTCAAAAGTCAATGACAAAGGAAATGTTTCTATTTGGAAAGATATTTAGAATGCAAAATGCACAAGAAGGATTGAAAGATGAGTTTCGCGATTTATCTTTTATACTTCCATCATATACATATTTATTCATTTTGATATTAGTTACTTACTTAAAATTTAGATTCATGGGTGTCATATGCACCATTCATATATAAGCAAAACAACTTAATGAACACAGTGCATTAACCTTCGTGTACTTGAGTATTAGTTTACATCTCCAAATACTTAAATTTATAAACCTCAGGTAGATCTTAATGATCATTATTTATTCAGTCAAATTATACCTCTTATTATCATTATCGAAGTTATCCTTTATATCAACCTCAAATATCGTTCATAGTCATCAAATTTCTTTCCGTTGACAATCATGGGTTCAAATTTTAACTCCATCAATTGAATGAGTTATTATGGACTTATTAGTCCAATTTCACTTTCTTCCACTTTTGGTCGGAGGGTATATCACCGTATCAGCCTTTTATTAAAAATATCTACTTAAAATATTTTCAACAATAGCTTGTGTCTCGGGTGGCATCTCAAACCCGAACATCGGCAATCATTTTTCACTATTTAATTTTCTTTTATAATTACACAAGGTGGTTTTCTAAGATATAAGAGTCTACGCAGCCTCTTGCTTATAATCGATGCTGCAATCACTGACTATAAACAAGACTCTACGTCGACCCCACTACTCCGCTGTTTGACACAAGAATATCCTAGGACTCGACTAAACCTAAAGCTCTGATACCAACTTTGTAACGACCCATCCCCAGTCGCTACCGGCGTCCGAGACATCCGGGAGATCCCGCTAAGTCCTGAACAAGCCTTTATAATTTTTTTCGAGACATTTATCAAATATACTAACACGTACTTAAATGATTAATAATAACAATAATACCCTATTGGTATTCTATTTTCAATAATAGCAATTATATTTAAAATACAAAGTTTTCAACAATGTATAATTAGGAATTGACAATGCTAATAACATGTAGAAATTCCATTTGACTAAACTCTAGACAGCGGAGCAACTCACAGTAGGCTAAGAGATGCCTTTACCTATTCACAGGAAACTGAGCACACCGATGATTACGTGTTAGGCCGATCCCTGTCTGCAAAAAGGGAAATAAAAGGAGTGTGAGTCTCACAGACTCAGTGATCATCGGCTCAGTGAGTAGGATGTAGATGGGAAACAAGCAATTAGCCGATCATTTGAATAATAAATCACAAGATTATCAAAATTCAATTTAATTAAAAGGGAGGTTCGTGCCTTATAAAAATTATGCGGTAAAATCATCATGCAACATTTAATTTTTTTTGACAAAACAATGCCGAAATCAAGTGTAAAAATTCAGGGTGAAATCATCGAAAATCTCACTTATCGTTAAAATACAAATGATAAGATAAAAGCATGCATGCTCCCAAAACATGTAGCTTGTAAACAAATCAAATTATAAACGATGGAAATCACTTCATGATCAATAAAAAAGCACTAAAAGCTTGTTTAAATAAAAGGAGCTGCAGAGAAAATCTTAAGTCTTCACCAGGCATAAAAGTACGCATCGAAAAATTCACAATGCTCTCGAGTAGGAAAACATAACATCAACACGTGGACCCGCTTCCACGTAATAACATCCGGGAGCATCGCTTCCACCGGATTCTCATATATTGACATGGCAATCTCAACGATGTTGGCCGATATCGGAGATATCAAAGCGGTCGCAACTGCGTAAATCATCTGTGGCCTTGCCACATATATCACAGACCATGGCCTCAACCATGTTTAACAGCCCGTCGACGATCGGAAAATATCTCTAGCTAGAGCTCACTCGTGCATGAGGGTCACACTTAACCGATGTGACATCCGACCTACTCTCGATGCAATCAAATTGTAAAAAGTATTTTTCAAAATCATAATAAGCTTCTCGAGACTATTTTCTTAAATTCTTTAAAATCAAAATTCGTATAAACCAATAAATTTGTTTTTCATGTTATTTGTCCTAGTGTAAGCACTTATATAAAAATTAGACTTAAATCGGATCTCGAAAGCTTTCATAAAACAAATTAGTTAACAAATGCATTTACTATGCATATCACACAAAAATTATAAGGCACAAGATTTTGATGCTAAACGGTGTGAAGGGCTTGTTTCCCGATTTTCAAAATGCTTTACGTATAATATACATACATATATAGTCAAGACAATTTTAAAAATAATTTTGCATCCACATTTCCTAAAATTTCTACTAGCACATGCTATTCACAATTTTGCATCGAAATTAAAATATTTATACATAGATACTATTATGGAAAATTTAAAGTCGACACTCTCTACTCACCTCGAAATAGCGGGATATTTCATCACTATTTTTGTACACGTATATAATTATTTTTATGTCTCGGTCACCTATTTCGTTCCGCTCGCCTCTTCGACAAACGTTCCTAGCAATCATTTAAATCCAATATACTTAATTATATGCTTGTATGTGTATTATTTTAATTAAAGTTCCCTAAATAACTTGTATATTTTTTTATTTAAAATATGCATAATGTTATTATCCATAAATCTTAAAATATAATTTCAACTTACCGTTTGGGCTTTCTCTATTTCTTTATTTCCTTTGAGCCTTCTCCATGGCTTTTTCTCTTTTTCTTCCCATTGGGCTGAGCCCATTTATTTTTTTTCCTATTGGGCCTGGCCCAATTTATTTCTCTTTTGGACCTTGCCTAAATTCATTTTTCTATTGGGCCTTGCCCATCTAATTACTATTGGGCCATGCCCATTTTATTTTTCCTATCATCATTTTCATTTTCATTTTTCTTTCTTTCTCCTCCAACCGTTGCTTCTTCACTGTGGCAGCCCTTCACCACCGCAGGCAGCAGCTTTTTTTCCTCCTCTCTTTTTCCCTTTCTTTTCCATTCTTTTCACTCCCAATTCGGTTACAACTTTTGCACCTTTCTCCCAACCAAAGTCAGTAGCTGCACTATCCATTTGAACTTCAAAATTTCCAGATTTCTAACCCAAAAACCAGCAACTGATCCTCACCAATTTTAACCATCAAACCACACCATCAAGCCTCCATAACCAACAGATTTTTCAGCACAAAAATCACAAATTTTCAGCCATGAACTCATATAATTTGGATAGTATAAGCCTTAAATTTTCAACACCAATTTGCATCTAAAATCAGTAAATTTTCCATCAATTTTCAGCAGTCAAAATCAACCATAAAAACGTAAAAATTTTCCTTCTCAAAGTGTAGAAAAAAATCAGCTTCCTTACCTCAAAATTTGTAACAAAAATCTGGAAATTATTAGCTTTCTCCTTTCTCACCTCATGGCTGCTTCTCTTCTTCTTCTTTCTTTTATTTTTTCTTTCCTTTACTTCTTCAGCTTTCTGCCTTTCTCTCACTCACAGCCGACCCTTTTCTTTTTCTTTTTCAGGTCTCTTTCTTCTCTCTTTTCTTCTTATTCCACTTGTCTTCCTCTCCATTTCTTGTGCATATCCGACCCCTGCCCACTTCTCAACTCTTTCAAAGCCATTTTTCAAAGTTTCAATTGACCACATGGGCGGCTACCCATGTGGTCTTTCTTTTTTTTTTTTATTTATATATATATATTATTATTTTTTTAGGGGTGTTACAATTTAAATGTGTCTTACTATTTTTCTTTTTAAAATAGACTTAGATAAAATTGATTGATTTTCTTTTTAAAATGTGATAAGTTATAACTGTCATGACCCGGAACTTCCCTCGGGCCCATGACAACCGCCACGATGTCCCAATTGACACTCATTATCCGGAATGCCAACCGAAACTCCGTAAGGCTTACGTACCAGTTTCTAGCCTTCCCTATGAGTAATTCGTTCCAAACATCCCCTTTTGAGGGTTTACAACCCATTTCTGGCTTAAATAAATCAAAATATAAAATTTGACTCGCAGGGGTATTTTGGTAATTTTTCGTTGAAAATATTAAAATCTGGTAAAATATATAGTTTATGCATCCAGAATACATAATCTGAAATCGGATTTGAAATTGAAAGTCCGAAACCTTCTTTTTCAAGGGTTTAAAGTAACATTTATTATTCAAAAATATTGATGAAAATATTCCATTTTCTTATAAAATAATTTTTATAGACACGCGTATAAGCAATTTTTATAGCGTGAAAGTAAAATAAATTTATACATACATTAAGTTACAAAGTCATAATGTGCAATAATAATTACAATGACCGGTGGGCCCATAACTATACAAATACGACAATGGCAGTAAACTTACTATCTGTCGTGGTAAGACGATCTACGGTAGTCCTCGACAAAATCTGGTATCTACAAGCTACCACAAGCCTGAAATATTTGGACAGGAGGTGAGTGAGATTTTGTAATCCCAATGAGTAAACAAACATTATCATAAACATCTAAAGGTAAGTAAAATTGAGGCAAATTTAAATAGCTATTACAAACTATTACCTTTCCACGGAGAAACCTTAAGAAAAACCCTATCACTGATCTCAAACTCCAAGTCTTTTCTCCGTTTATCCGTATAGCTCTTCTGCCTATCCTAGGCTACCTTTAGTCGCTCTCGTATAACCTTAACTTTGTCATTAGTTAGATTGATCAATTCCACACTAACTAACTTTCTTTCACCCACTTCATCCCAACAAATTGGAGTACGACATTTCCTTCCATATAAAGCTTCATACGGTGCCATACCGATGCTAGACTGAAGCTGTTGTTGTAAGCAAATTCCACTAATGGCAAGTGTCTATCCCAACTCCCAAGAAAATCCATGACACAAGCCCTCAACATGTCCTCCATAGTCTGGATAGTCCTCTCTAACTGACCATCCGTCTGTGGGTGAAAAGTAGTGCTGAATCTCAATATGGTTCTAAGAGCTTCTTGAAATTTAGGCCAGAATCGAGAAGTAAATCGAGGATCTCGGTCTGACACTATAGACACAGGAACTCCATGTAGCCTTACGATCTCATCTATATAAAGCTGAGCTAGCTTCTCGATAGAGTATGTACTATGGACAGCTAAAAAGTAGGCGAACTTAGTCAACCGATCTACGATCACCCAGATTGCATCCTTTCCCCTCTGTGTCCGCGGCAGTC
This sequence comes from Theobroma grandiflorum, assembly GCA_036013995.1. Taxonomy (NCBI): domain Eukaryota; kingdom Viridiplantae; phylum Streptophyta; class Magnoliopsida; order Malvales; family Malvaceae; genus Theobroma; species Theobroma grandiflorum. Next base: position 31,954,398 of record CP142133.1, read on the forward strand.
TCAAAACAAAATCCATAGTTACATGCTCCCATTTCCACTTAAGAATAGGTAAAGACTGGAGTGTACCTGCTAGCCTCTGATGCTCCACCTTAACTTGCTGACATACGAGACACTTTGCTACAAATTCTGCTATGTCTCGCTTCATACCCGGCCACCAATAACTGTCCCGTATAGTCAGATACATCTTGGTGCTTCCGGGATGCAATGCATAGGCGGATGAATAGGCTTCTTCCACAATCGCCTATCTCAACTGGTTCCCCTCAGGAACACAGACTCGGTCTTTAAACATCAAAATATCATCATCCCCGAGTCTGAAATCACTAACACCCCCATCTGTTAATTTTTGCACTTCTTTCCTCAACTCATTATCAGACCTCTGCATATCCTTGATCTGATTGAGCAATGTAGGTCGCACAATAAAGCTTGCCAGTAAGGATCCATCTTCACCATTTTCCAATTGGACCCCGAGAGATTTCATCTCTAATAAAACTGGAAAATAACAACTCTGAAGTGTAGCTAAAGACGATGAAGACTTACGACTTAAGGCATCAGCAACAACGTTCGCCTTTCCTGGATGATAGTCTATCACCAAGTCATAATCTTTTATCAACTCAAACCATCGCCTTTGCCTCAAATTTAGCTCCTTCTGAGTGAGCAAATATTTAAACTCTTGTGATCCGTAAAGATACGACAATGCTCACCATATAAGTAATGCCTCCAAAATTTCAGTGCGAACACTACCGCTGCTAACTCCAAATCATGGGTAAGGTAATTTACCTCATGCTTTTTCAGTTACCGGGTAGCATAAGCTATCACCTTCTCATCTTGCATCAGTACACACCCTAATCCCATCTTAAAGGCATCACTATATACTACAAATTATTTACCACTCACAGGAAGTGTCAATACATGAGCGGATGTCAACCGGTTCTTCAGCTCTTGAAACCGACTCTCACAGAGATCATCCCACACAAATTTAACTCCCTTACGAGTCAAACGAGTCAAAGGAGCTGCTATCAAGGAAAATCCCTGAACAAACCTTCGATAGTAACCGACTAATCCGAGGAAACTACGGATCTCCGTCACTGTCTGTGGTCACTCCCATTGCACAATCGCCTCTATTTTCTAGGGATCAACATAAATTCCAGTGCCCGACACTACGTGTCCCAAGAATACCACTTCCTGTAACCAAAACTCACACTTTGAAAACTTTGCATACAACTATTTTTTTCACAAAGTCTGTAATACTGTACGTAAGTGGGCAGCATGCTCATCAAGATCTCTCGAGTAAATCAAGATATCATCAATGAAAACAATAACAAATTTGTCCAAATAAGGATGGAACACCCTATTCATGAGATCCATAAAAGCTGCCGGGGCATTAGTCAAACCAAATGGCATCACTAGAAACTCATAATGCCCATACCTCGTCCTAAATGCAGTCTTGGGTACATCCCGCTCCTTGATCTTCAACTGATAATACCCAGACCTCAAATCAATCTTGGAAAACACCATAGCACCTCGCAACTGATCAAATAAATCATCAATCCTAGGCAGAGGATACTTGTTCTTGATGGTCACTTGGTTAAGCTGACGATAGTCGATACACAATCAAAAAGTGCCATCCTTTTTCTTAACAAATAAAATCGGTGCTCCCCAAGGTGAAATACTAAGACGAATGAAACCTTTATCTACTAAGTCTTGCAACTGAACTTTCAGCTCCTTTAGTTCTACCGGAGCCATTCTGTATGGGGGAATAGAAATAGGTGCGGTACCCGAAAGTAAGTCAATAGGGAACTCAAGCTCTCTATCTAGAGGTAGTCCCGGCAACTCATCAAGAAACACGTCCGGGAACTCACTCACTATTAGGACATCTTCTAGCTTAGGTTTCCCTCTTGTAGCATCAACCACATAAGCCAAGTAAGCTGGATACCCTTTATGCACCATTTTCAATGCTTTAATTACCGAGATTACACAAAACGGTAAAACTTGACGTTCCCCTACAAATATCACCTCTGCTCCCTCAGAATTTCGAAGCATTACTTCTTTCCGGAAACAATCTACGTTCGCCCTATGTGCACTCAACCAATCCATGCCTAAAATCAAATCAAAGTCCCGGATATCTAAAGGAATTAAGTCACCCCTAAACTCTTCTTCACTTATCCTAACTCCACAATCCCTATAACACACATTTCTGACCAACTACTCTCCCAAAGGGGTGTGCACTACAATCTCCTCCTTTAGTGGTGACAAGTTCCTATCTGAGAATGAGGTGAATGATACACTCACAAATGATCTATCAGAACCCGAATCAATCAAAACATGTGCATCTCTATCAAACACAATCATAGTACCTGTCACGGTGCTAGGTCGAACTCGGGCTTCATCCTCAGTCACTGCAAAGACCCTGGTCGAAATCTGTGGCTGCAGTCTAGAAGATGGCTGCTTTGGGGTATAACTCCCCATGCTTGACCGTATCATTGGGCCCTGTCTGAACTGTGATCTCGAAGTGTCTCTCTGAGGTATACTAGGATGAGTCGAAAGAGTAGAAGTAGTCACCGTACCTCGTCTCAACTGAGGACAATCTCTCCTCATATGCCCCTGTTGACCGCATTGAAAACACTTTATAGCCTCTCTACAAGACCCAACATGAAATCCTCCGCAATTACGGCACTTATCCAATCCTCCTGAAGTCCTCCCCTGACTACTCATCACTGGTCGACCAAATCTAGCAGATCTCGACTGTGACTGCTGAGATGGAGGTCTAGTCGATGCCACAGATGCTGAGGTAGTACTTCCCGCAGTAGATGTCAAATCTCTGCCTCTCTTTGAAGACTGACTCGGGAATGTAGGCGGATTTCTTCTCTTTGCGAACTCAACTCGAATCCGTCTATTCTCAGTGGCGAGCTTCTCAGCCCGTAAAGCCATCTGCACAACTTCCTTGTACGGCTCCTTACCAGTCACTATCATACGCTCCCGAATCTCGTTATGGAGTCCCTCTTCAAAGTAGTTTACCTGGTCTTGTTCCAATCTCACCAACTCAGGTACATAAGACATCAACTCGTTAAAACGAGTCTCATACTTCTCAATGGTCATATTTCCCCGTTTCAAGCTCAAAAACTCTCTATTTTTCTCTTTCTGATGGAAATAAGTGTAATACTGACCATCGAACTCTCGGAGCAAATATGTCCAAGTCAATGGTGTAGGAGAGTGGGACCTCATGGAACTCCACCAAGTACGGGCTCTCTTCTCAAGTAACCATGTAGCCACCTTTAACTTCATCTCATCATCTAATCCCATATCTACCAAAGTCTCCGATACTTGAATAATCCAATCCCTAGCTGTGGTCGCATCCAACTCACCAGTAAACGAGACGCAACCAAGCTACCTAGCCTCTTTCAGTTTCTTGGAGATGGACACATCCTGTGCCTGCTGAATTGTAGGAGCAATTGGAGGCGCTACCGGCGGAACCTGATTAGCCTGAGCCTGACCAACCATCGCTGTAAGAAATGCTGCTAGTGCCTAGGCTGCCTCAAATGAAATGACAGGTACACTAGGAGTAGCAACATGTGGTGGAGGAGGTATAGGATGTGGGGGACTGTCATGCTGCTCTGTAGCAGATGCCATTCTAAAAGATGAGGAAGCCGATTCCTCTTCCACAGGATCCAACCGATTCCGTCTAGGGTGACCTCTCCCCCTACCGGTAGGTCTAGGAATAGGTGGTAGCTCACGTCGAGGAGGTATAATGATCTACAAAAAGAACGGAATTGGTTTAGACAACTTAAAACTCTATATGCAACAAACTAATCTTAACTGGGCCACACTGACATTGTAATTTATTTTAAAATAACTTTAAATCCAAGAACCTTAAAAATTAAAATTTCTTTCAAAACCATAAGCTTTTAAACCAAAAGCTCTGATACCAATCGAATTGTCACGACCTGGAACTTCCCTCGGGCCTATGACAACCGCCACGACGTCCTAATTGACACTCATTATCCGAAATGCCAACCGGAACCCCGTAAGGCTTACGTACCAATTTCTAGCCTTCCCTGTGAGTAATTCTTTTCAAACATCCCCTTTTGAGGGTTTACAACTCATTTCTGGCTTAAATAAATCAAAATATAAAATTTGACTCGCAGGGGTATTTTGGTCATTTTTCGACAAAAATATTAAAATTTGGTAAAAATATAGTTTATGCATCCAGAATACATAATCTAAAATCGGATTTGAAATCGGAAGTCCGAAACCTTCTTTTTCAAGGGTTTAAAGTAACATCTTACTATTCAAAAATATTGATGAAAATATTCTATTTTCTTATAAAATAATTTTTATAAACACGCGTATAAGCAATTTTTATAGTGTGAAAGTAAAATAAATTTATACATACATTAAGTTACAAAGTCATAATGTGCAATAATAATTACAATGACCGGTGGGCCCATAACTATACAAATACGACAATGGCAGTAAACCTACTATCTGTCGTGGTAAGACGATCTACGGTAGTCCTCGACAAAATCTGGTATCTACAAGCTACCACAAGCCTGAAATATTTGGACAGGAGGTGAGTGAGATTTTGTAATCCCAATGAGTAAACAAACATTATCATAAACATCTAAAGGTAAGTAAAATTGAGGCAAATTTAAATAGTTATTACAAACCATTTCATAAAGTTTCATTTTATTTCTTAAATCAAGAAATATTTATAATTTATCAAAACAATGGTTAAGGCTTATGACTTTTATTAAAATCATGGCTCAAGCCAAAACTAGTCCTCGGGGGATACCTTGGCCAAGGCATCTAACCGAGTCCGCCAAGGTTGTCAAAACAGTTACATATTAAACACGTTTTAGTTTTTAAAACAAGCCGTTCCTTGGCGTTGGCTGAGATACACATTCACGTGTGGGTTCTACGTGAAGTGAACTCTAACACTACCCCGGGAGTTACCCTCCTCGCCTCTACAACCGGAGTAACTATATAACCGGGTTTACCGTGCCCCTCTAATAGGCGGTCCACAAAAACCCGCCACTGCAGTGACTAAACCCACCAATTTAATAAAATTTCGACAGTATAACGTGACTTTTATTTATTTACCCAGCCTGCATAGTAAAAATTTCAACTTACATTTATTCCCAATAACATTTCAAACATAGCCACATATATACATATACTCATAAGCCTATTGAATGAAAACATCATTTGTAACACAATTTACGGCCTCCAAACTACTCAATTTTTAGCAAAATTCAAATATCCAAGTGATTCACCGAATATCATCATTCAAACTTATTTATTTGCAAACATTAAAATCTCTCTTTTTAAAATCATTTTTGCATAAAATTCACAAATAAAAATTAAAATAGACTTTAGATAATTTACAATAATAATAAGTTTACTCACCGTTTGTACAAATTTAATGCTTTTTAGGTGCCCCGATTACTGTTCGTCGGGCACGACTTCCTTGCCTTTACCGAAAGGCTCTCCTCCTAGACACATTGTAAAAATTACACAATTTAACACATTTATGCTAAATCAATATATAATTGATATAAATCCTATATTAATGCATGGTATGAAATGCAACGGCCTAAAACGGCTTAAACGCAGTACTAGCCTATTTTCGGTACTTTACCCGATAAATTGCTAATGCGCTCCATTTTTGCTCTAAATCGTCCCATTCTCTCTCCAACATTTTTAACCATCAAATACCAGCTTATAACCCTCTGGAATCACTAAATTCAGGTTACTTTCTTTCTTGAAAAATTCGGTTAAAATGGGACATTCACTCGGTAAATTTTCTATTTTGTTTTTCTAGCACAATTAATCATTTTTCATCATTTTCCCTTCAATTCATTTGAATAAAAATCAATTCATCACCATTGGACAGCATTGAAGGTTCAGCCTAGAGTGGGTATTGTGAAATTCCATGCTTTCGAGTCCAATTTAATTTCTAAACGCCTCTAACTAACCGAAACTACCGATTTAGCTAAGAATCGAAACTTGAAAAATCCAAAATCTCCTCCCTTGAATTTCGTCCAGCCCTCAGATCTATTCTGTGATCTCTCTCTTGAAGCATGGAAAATGAAAACAAAAGCATGGGAAAGGTAGAAACAAAGCCAAAATTGAAAAATCTTACCGTTAGACGCGAAAACGGGCGAAAACCGCGAATCCTTCGTCAAATTTCAAGCTTTTCTTTGGTTTTTCTCCTTTCTCCCTTTTTTCCCAATTCTTTCCTCTCTTTTTTTCCCTTATGGCCGAACCCCTCATCAGATGAAGCTTAAATGGGCTTATTTGATTAAATTAATATTATTTCATTTAAAAATGCCACATGTCACTTTCCCGTGGGACCCGTTTTTAAAATTTCGTTCTGAAAATTTTAAATTTTCACCACTTCAAACACCATACTCATGCATTCCAAAAATGAGTAAATCATTAAATTTTGACAAGTTTTGATTGGTGAAAATTACGATTTTACCCTTGGGACGGTAAAATTATCGTTTTGCCCCTATGTTTTGAAAACTGCCGGAATTGAAAATTTTCACTTCCTATCGTCAAATTATACTCCAAATAGTCAATATTGATTAAAAATTTTACTTCATGGTCAATTTATTATCTTGGGTGGCAAAATGACGATTTTGCCCCTAGACATCAAAATTTTCAAATTCATCCCAAATTAACCCTCGAACTCCAAAACATCATTTTAAGTCATTCCTGAACTGTGAAATATTAAATTTCATCTTAAAATTCCTATTTGAACTAATTCGAGGTTAAATAAGCTTAAGTGTACCATTTGGTACAATACCAGATTTTAGCTATTCTTTGAGACTTTCCTAACATACAAACAAGTTATTCATTGCATGTATGTCATGACATGTATTTATAGGGTCAGGTTTTACAATAACTGATTGTTTTTTTTTTACATGATAATGTAATCTAACTCCAACTAAAATAAAACTACTTCATTTGCTAAAAGGTCCCTAACATAAGAACTATTCTAAATAAACCCAAATATTTTATAAGAAATTTCAATAAAGGACTTATTTGTCTAATTTACGATTTTATAAATATACTAATGTAAGTATACTTGGGTTGGGGTTTTACAGCACCGACGAACTCAATCCATTGAGCATCTACTAGTGTATGGTAAGATTATCTAGACTTCTATATTATTCTCTATAGCAAAATATTGAAAAGAAATGAGAGATTGTTCTATCATTGTTTCCTTGTCTTTGTTGCTTCAAAGTAAGGACTTATTTATAAGCAATAGAGACAGTTTTCTAACAGACACAATTGTGTCTGTTTTAGATAAAATCTATTTCTAACAATTATGGCTGTTGGTTTTCTAACAGACATTATTTTTCAAACCACAAGCATAATTGTTTTGTATGTTTCCAATTATTGTAGTTATCTGTTGATAAAAAATAAAAAAAATAATTTGATTAAATACCTAAATAAACCCATAAACTATATAAAGTCGATTAAGCCTCTATCCTTTTATTTTCATCCAAATAAGCTCATGAACTTTTATTTTGGGTCAAATAAGCCATTTTTATTAATTGTTAACTAACGAAAGTTAGTCAACTGTACAATAAGTAATTTTATACCACGTCATCTACCACGTGGCATGTTGATATGTCATTTTGATTATGTCAATGCCATGTGGCATTAAAAGTTGCTGATTAGGAATAAGATTTTCCTTTTTTACCCATCCAAATGTCTAAAAATAATTAAATTAGGGATACGAAAAAAAATTTAGAAAACCTAATTGCTTCAAATTAAGTCATGATTATTCTTAACATAGGGATTTTAACAAAAAAAAAAAACAACCAATTGGGTTTGAAAAAAAACCCGAACGTCATGGTTTAGAGATTATTTAATTTAAAATGATGTTTGAGAAGCCTTCATGATCATAACGCTTTTGGAATGAATATCTACTTAAGGCTTGGGAGACTCATCTTAAATTTGTATTTGTTTATCAACTTAATGAATTTCAAAAAGAGGGTTAAATTTTATTCTTATAGTTATGTGTTTGGGATTACAAAGAGTGCTTCGTCTAAGGTCGAGAAGTTCAATTTTGATTTCAGAAGAATATTTCTATTCAATATATGGGATATGCTAATCATCAGTATCAAGCTTTTAATTCTTATTCTCACCATGTTTCCAACTGTGAAGCAATGCCATAATCAATTATGAAAGGGATAGATTGATCCATAAGAGAAAGGCTTTCTTTAAAGGCTGAGTTTCTTGCTTTAAACCCCAACCTGGAACAACAGTTTCTATCAATAGCTTGGACAGTTCTAGCAAAAACATTGATCTATTTGCTCTAAATCCCATCTTGAAAATCCTAGAACTACAGGTTCTATAGAAAGCCTAAACAGTTCTAGCCCATAGACAATTCTAGGAAAATATTGTCAGACAAGCCTGAATGGTTCATCATTATGGTTTTTAATGTTCTTTTTTTTCTTCTACTGAAAGAAGAGTTTTGACGGATTATTTACTTAGGTAGGAGAAAAGGAAGATGAGTGTTGCAAAATTAAAAGGAGTAATTTCACTTTGAGAAGGATGGTTTTTCTCTTTAATATGGAAATTAACATAAATTTGCACATATAAAATAAAATGACACGTCAATATGCCACATCACAAATGACATAGTATATAATTGCCAATTGTGCTGTTGACTTTTGTTAGTTAAAAGTTAGTGAAAAAGGCTTATTTAACCTAAAATAAAAATCTAGGAACTTATTTGAATGTAATAAAAGAATAGGAATTTAATTGCCTTTTTTGATATAATTTAGGGACTTATTTGAGTATTTAGTCAAATAATTTTTAATTGCCCTGCCAAGTGCCAATATAAATAATTAAACATTAAATTTATTTAACTTCAAGCCTTCCAAACCCAAAAAACTCATCCATGACCCATTGCCTATTAAAGTCCAACAACAATGAACTTTTACTCTTCTCTATTCAAATCTCTTTTTCCTTCTATTTTTCTAATGTGGGATTGTATCCCACATTCATTATTTTTGAAAATATCCAACAACAACAACACTTCAATTGGCAATATCTTAACTCGGACTCGTTCAAAACATGCTCGTTTTCAGCTTTCTTTTGTCAATTGTTATTTGAGAAATGCAAGAGAATTAATGATAAGACCACCTTCATTGAAAAAAAATCACAATTTCTGCATTTAATAAAAAATTATCAAAAGACCTACCCTTTTCTAGGAGCTGTCAGTAAACCTATCATTTTCTAAGAGCATTCTGTTAATCAATAGTTAATGAGATTTAACTCAAAATAAAAGTTCAAGAGTTGCATTCCATTAATCAATAATTAATGAGAAAGACTTGTTTGACCCAAATAAAAGTTCAAGGATTTATTTGAATGCAATAAAAAGATAGGAGTTTAATTGACTTTTTTTGCATAGTTTAGAAACTTATTTAAATATTTAGTTAAATAATTTTTAATTGCCTTGTCAAGTGTCAATATAAATAATTAAATATTAAATTTAATTAATTTCAAACCTCCAAGACCCAAAAATTCCACCCATGATCCAACGCCTATTAAAATCCACCAAGAATGAACGTAAACTCCTCCCTATTTCAATTACTCTTTTTCCTTGTACTTTTTCAATGTGGATTGTGGCCTACATTCATTATTGTTGAAAATTATATCCAACAACAAAAGCACCTCAATTGGAAATATATTAACTCAGACTTGTTCAGAACATTCTGGTTTTCAGCTTCCTTTGTCAATCGTTATTTGGGCAACGCAAGAGAATTAATGATGAGCCCACCTTCGTTGAAAAAAAAAATATCACAATTTCTGCATTTAATAGAAAATTGTCAGTAGACCTACCATGTTCTAAGAGCATCTGTTTCATCATTTCTGGCTGGTCTCAGTAATATCCTAAATTTTCCAAAGCATTCATTCATATTTGAAGAAAGAAGTGCATCATGAGATTGTCAATGGAGACGATTTCATTCTTTCTTGTATATTTATTTGTTTTCGCCATCTTAAGGACTGCTACTGCAGTAGATACTCTCTCTCCAAGTCAATCCCTTAGAGATGGTGAAACTCTAGTTTCAGCTGATGGGAGCTTTGAACTGGGATTTTTCAGCCCTACAGTAAGTTCCACAAGTCGATTCTTAGGAATATGGTACAAGAAAGTATCTAAGCGAACGGTTGTATGGGTGGCAAATAGAGAAACTCCAATTTCTGATAATAAAGGAGTCTTACTTTTCTCCAACCATGGAATTCTTTCGCTTCTGAATAGCGCAAATAGCACTGTTTGGTCATCTAATACATCAAAAGCTGCACAAGAACCCGTTGCTCATCTTCTCAACTCAGGAAATCTTGTAGTAAAAGATGGAAATGACAATAACCCAGCTGAAGACAATCTATGGCAGAGTTTTGATTATCCTTGTGATACTCTTCTTCCAGGAATGAAAATCGGGAAGAACTTAGTGACAGGTTTTGAGTGGTTTCTGTCATCCTGGAAAAGTACAGATGATCCTGCTCCAGGCCAATACGTTATGAGTATAAATATCAGTGGATATCCACAACTAGTAATGGAGAAGGGATCTAAAATAGAGTACAGAGCAGGACCATGGAATGGTCTTCTCTTTCAATCGATGAGAAGGATTGCACTGATGATTTTCAACAATGAATTTGAGTTGAATGAGAATGAAGTCTATTATACTGCTGAGCCCAAAAACAGTTCAGAAGTTATTAGGTACATGCTGAACCCATCAGGCTTTGTTCAGTTCCTTTCGTGGAGTGATCAACAACGTGATTGGGAGTCCTTACTAACGTCACGTCTTGATAAGTGTATGAACTATGCCCTTTGTGGAACATATGCTACCTGCAACGAAAATGACTCTCCAGCTGTGTGTTCATGCTTGGAAGGGTTCACGCCCAAATTTGTAGGAAAGTGGAATTCAGGAGTTTGGTATGATGGGTGTGTTAGAAGAACTCCATTGGTTTGTAACAATAGAGATAGCTTTCACAAGCGCACGGGTTTCAAATTGCCAGACACGTCCCATTCCAAGGTTAACACGACCACGAACATCAAAGAATGCAGGCAGTTATGTTTGACTGATTGCTCTTGCACTGCATATACAAATTCAGATATAAGAGATGGGGGAAGCGGATGCCTGCTGTGGTTTGGTGATCTGTTGGACATGAGAGATGATATCGGGCAGGATGGGCAAGACCTTTATATTCGGCTTGCCGCTTCTGAAATAGGTACTTGTCCTCTTCTTTTCACTATGGATCATGTGGAAATCTTTTTTTTTTCAATATTTATTCATGCAATTATATCCTGAGGGATTTAGTCTAGAGGAGGTAGGATTTAGAGGTAAGAATCAATACGAGTAGAAACTAGAGAACATTTTTCAGGTACTTTGCTCTTGAACTATGGTAAGCTCAGGACAATCTTTGGATGGCAGCGAAGGAAAGAAGGAAGAAAATCTTGGAACTATGGACATGATCAGTTTGCCTTTTGCCGAATTATTTATTCTAACAAACTTGGAAAAAAACTGAAAATCCACATCTCTGACTTTATCTCGAATCTTGCAGCTAATATCGAACAAAAAAGGCAATCATGGGAGAAAAAACGAGTAGCAATTATAGTCGGCTCTGTCATAATAGGTATGGGAATGCTGATACTACCCGTCTTGTGTATACTGTGGAGGAAAAGTAATAAGGAAGGTAAATAAACTTGATTACTTATGTAGAAATTTAAGCAAAGGCTGCTTATCTGGCATAAATTGTCGGATTAAACTGTCTGCTGTTAGTTCTCATAACCAGCCCCCATTTTTTTTTTTTTGAAATGATTTTTACTAACGTTGACGTGAAATTACCTTAAAAGTGATGGATGTCTTGAGTTTGAATCCCTTCCCCACAACGCCTGACTTAACTATAAACATAGGGTGCTTTTACTAATGCCAATGCATTGTGCATCGTCTCAGGATTGACAAGAAAGAATCGAGCAATGGATTGTGATGAAAGGGAGAACGGAGAGATGGAATTGCCATTATTTAATTTTGGGACCATAACAAATGCCACAAATAACTTTTCTATTGAGAACTTGCTGGGAAGAGGTGGATTTGGATCTGTTTACAAGGTAAAGCAATAATATGCTACCGCGGCTTCATTCAAGTTCTGCAGCATGTATATTTCTTGTAAGTAAAACATTTATTTGTTATGGTCTTAAAGGGTACATTGGCAGAGGGGCAACACATTGCAGTCAAGAGACTGTCAAAGGATTCTGGACAAGGGCTGAAAGAATTCAAAAATGAAGTTATTTTGTTTGCCAAACTTCAGCACCGCAATCTTGTAAAGCTTCTCGGCTGTTGCATTCAAGGAGATGAAAAATTGTTAATCTATGAGTACATGGCCAACAAAAGTTTGGACTACTTTATTTTCGGTTTGGTCCCTCACTATTTCTTTCATATTTTGAAAATTTTGTTTCTGACACCCTCTCTTTGAGGATTCTATTAGTGGTTTGGCTAACATGGGGAACTGAATCAGATCAAACAAGAAGCAAACTATTAGACTGGAGTAAACGAGTGAATATTATTGGTGGAATTGCTCGAGGACTTCTTTATCTTCATCAAGACTCTAGACTTAGAATAATACACCGAGATCTCAAGGCTAGCAACATTTTACTGGATAATGCAATGAACCCAAAAATTTCAGATTTTGGCTTAGCTAAAACATTTTGGGGAGAGCAAACTGAGGCCAACACAAATAAAGTGGTCGGAACATAGTAAGTGCAAAGTAAATCAAATCTTTCTTGATGGCTATCCTTTATGTTGTTATTAAATTGTTTTTGCAACATATGTGCAGTGGCTATATGTCTCCCGAATATGCCATGGATGGAGTTTTCTCAATGAATTCTGATGTCTTTAGCTTTGGGGTTCTTGTCCTTGAGATAGTAAGTGGAAAGAAGAACAGGGGATTTTCCCACCCAGATCATGATCATAACCTTCTCGGACATGTAAGGTTAAATGTTGAGATTGTTAACCATGTTGAATTTCCAAGGTAGAAATCATGATTCTGAATTTTTGAAATTTAAGGCATGGAGATTATGGACAGAAAGAAGGCCAATGGAACTGATTGATGATGCTCTTGGGGACTTTCGCTTGCCATCTGAAGTGCTGCGATGCATTCATGTGGGATTATTGTGCGTGCAGCAACGACCAGAAGATAGACCAAACATGTCTTCTGTAATTGTAATGCTAGGCAGTGAAAGTGCATTGCCTCAACCAAAGCAGCCAGGGTTTTTCACAGGGAGGAATCTGCCTGAAGCTGAGTCTTCAACAAGCAACTGTAAATCATCTTCTGCAAATGAGTGCACCGTTACCCTGTTAGAGCCACGGTAGTTGGATTTGTCACTTGACAAATAAAGGTAGGGGCAGCTTGGCTTTTCGTTAAGACCTGATCAGGAAGAAAACAAAGAATGGATGAGATGATACTCTATTTTCACAGTGATGAGCTAAGATATGCATGCATCACATTCTGTATTTAATTACCTTCAGGATGCTGGAGCAATATCTTTCTTCTCTCTGAACCCCAAAAATATTAAAAATAATTAATCCAAATACTCATGTTGATTTGTCAGATTAATCATACTTATTTAATTTTTAATTAAAGTTGTCTAGTTTTTATTGATTTCTTAAAGAATCTTATCGAAACACAATTATTATAATGAAAATTAGATTACTCTAAAACAAGATAATCACATCACATCACCACACCAAAACATAAATCGCATGAGCAAAACCATAAATTTGCCAAAATTATAAGTTCCATAAATAAGTTTATATAGCGATCACCTTAATTGAGGATAATTTAATAAATTTCCTTCTCAACAAATTTTAAAAAAATCCAAATTAAATAAGTAGTTAATTTATTTATGATGTAAACACAAAAGTTAATAATCTAATTGTGAAAGAAACTTAGAGCAGGTAATGTTGAAAACAGAGGATAGGAAACTAGTAATTTGAAATTGACTTGGAAACTCATTTCAAAGTCAATTCACTTTCATCCTTAAAGAATTAAGTTTTTTTTTTATAATCTAAAATCATATGTAAAAAACAAAATGATTTGGTTTGCTTCAATTTTAATAAATATAAAAAATGTGTATATTCTTGCATGAATTACGAAAATTGACTTTTTAAAATCATGAATTTAGATTCAAAACTTAAAAAGAATGTATGATTTATGGAAGAGAGAGAACTATATATTTTTCATCAAGTTTAATAAAAATATAAGATTAAGTAAACATCTAAGCACATGTATAATCTCTAGGTAAATCAACTATACTTTGTGCAAAGCTAGCTACTCCTATACTATTCTTTAATTCAAGCCTTTATTGTAGTTATTTGCATTTGTTTTTTTATATATGGTTAGCTTTTTCGTGGAATTTATTTGGAAATTGTTTGACATTAACATTACCAAGAAGCTTTCCTGTTTCTTTTTAATCTCATCAGTGATTCCATCTACTCATGTTGTGTGGTGAGAGTACATTGCCTCATCCAAAGCAGCCTGGCTTTTTCTCGGAAAGTAAGCTGCCTCCTGCAGCCGAGTCTGCATTAAGCAAGCAAGTTCCATAATTTCATTGTTAAACATATATTGAGGCCTAAATCCACTTCGGGCTTCATTAAATTCAGCGTGCATGCTTTAATTTACATGAATCATTTTAATGTCAGCATTGTAATATTTTCATTAGTGCCTTGGGCAGTACATATGTGTTGAAATTGAGGCTCCTCCATGGACTCCACTGGGGCCAATACATTTTAATTTTTAAATAAAAAATAAATTCATGCAAAATACATAAAATAAGTAAGCTTAAATAGAAAAGAGGAGGTCAAAAAATTACCTTTTCTTTTCCCAAAGGCCTTTTGACTTCTTCTTTCTTTCTTCTTCCTTTTTTCTTTTTCCCGTTCTTTTTTATTTTTTCAAATTCATTTTTATAATAATATAATTAATTATATTAATAGCATATTTTAAAATTAAATTTTTTAAAAAATATCTATTTTCTCTCACCTCTCACATGTTAATAATTCTCAACTATTTATCTCACTTCGTTAATTATGTAAAAGTCAAGATAATTAATAAAATAACATATTTTCTTACTTTTCTAATTATATACCTAATAAATCTTTTATTTTTTATCCCTTCCTAATTCCCATAATGCTAATAATTCTCAATTATTTATTCTATTTCCAATCAATGATGATAAAAAAATTTTTTAATTTCAATAAAAAAAAAGCCTCATCTGAATATTTGGGGTACTTTAAGCCTCTAACATTATTGATTTTTCTCATATTTTTCCCTTAGTTATATAAATTATTTAATTAGACTTTTAATACAATACTATAAGTTAACTAAACTGCAATATCTACTTATGAGAATATTGTTAGTTAATTATAGTTAGATTATGAAGAAAATTAATTTTTTTATAAATAATTTTATAATATACGATATTTTTTTGCTTATAATATGATTGTCATGTTTTGAAATCAAGACATAACACAATTATATATTCTCGAGACTAAGTCTCAAAGTAATATGAAACCTTTCTATCTTTCATTTATTAATAAGTTTCAATTAAAGTTACAGTTACAATTTCTTAATTTTTACTATTCACATATATAATATATAATTATGTTTAATTATGGAACAGGAAAATCTTGTTTGACGGGGAACTTGACAAACCAAAAGGAAGCAAAACCTTTTTCCGTATATATATAAAAAAATTCAATAGCACTTCAATGGGAAAATAGTTACACCAAGCTTGTTCATAACCTTGTTTTTTATGGGCCATGACCATACACTTTGAAAATTCCCATTGAGAAACACTAGCTAGGGAATTCTACATTATCAATTATGTTAACATATTATACCATTACTTTTTTAAAAAAAAGTGATAATATTATTGATCCAAAAGCTAGAATGTCAAAGTAAGTCTTGATCCGAATTGAAAAAAAAGACTCTTTTTGACATAAGGGGACTAGCTTCGGCAAAGATGAAACCCAGTACACAAACAAAAGTGATTAAGCTGCTCAATAAGTAATTGCGGCACAGACATACCAACCAGGCCCATGAAGCACCGAAGTTAATGCATCAGAAACAGATAGAGTTCAGTCCCTCAAAACCGCGGGCACCAACAAACCCAAAACTAACAAAAACAAGCAGCCACAAGATCCAACCCTGTGCAGCTCTTTCCCTGAAGCTTGTCGCCCTCTCTTCCATTTATTATGTCTCCTAACTTAACACAAAAGACACCTTGGATCCAGCCCCACAATCATAATCCTTTTGCACCTGTTGGTTACCTCTGTCACTCCGTTGGCCCCTGGTACTTGACCCCCTATCTGCTGCCTCTAATTCCGTAATATTTTGAATCACATCTTCTCTTTCTCCTCTGAGTGTTAGCCCTAATCTCTTTGTTAGCTCCAATATTTCTTCCACTTCTTGTCTGATTATCGTATTTGTTTTTCTGATATCCATACTAGAAATCGACTCCTTTTCCTGTATATCATTCTTTTGGCCCCTTGGTCTCGTTTCTTCTTCATTCTGGTCTTTTACCACCCTTCTTCTTCTACTGGATGAACTTGCCTTCGGTGTCAATCCCATATTTTTCTTCTTCCCGTTCCTCTTATTGAGTTGCTTCGCCCTTTGCTTGAATTGCCCTGCTCCTCCCTCAATTTCGACGAGAACCTCTTAAATTTATTTCGCCTTCGTGTGCTCCTCCTGAGCTTTAATATCCCCCAATGACCATCACCTAATCTTCCATCTTTTTCTCTAACATTCCTCTTCTCCTCTTCTTCTCTTACGGCCCCAAGCCTTGGTTGTTCCCACTTCTGTGTTCCCGTATCATCATTCTCTTTGATGTTGTCTGACTGCCCATCACCTACACCATCCATGTCTTCCTTAAATAAGATCGTTCTTTGCTTTCCCTGTTCCATTACTTCACCATTCGTTTCTTGTGTCTATCATTTCATTTTGCTCCTCTGTGGATCCTTCTTTTTTACTAACTCTCCCTGGTAAGGATTTCTCTAGTGAGCCGTCACACCCATGACCTGAGTCTTTGAAATTTCTAAACTATTGGTTTTTTTCCTGTTTGGGCTTTTTTCTCTTAAATCAGCCTTTACTCTTTTTTCAGTCATTAGAGTCACCTCATTTTTCTGTTCTCCTCCATGCCTAACTTTAAGAAGCCCAGCATCATTTTTCTCAACTTCTAAGCCCATATCCAAATCCATTTGTCCTCTTTATTATTAATCTATTGGTTCTCTACCCCCTTCCTATTACCATTCGAATTTTCCTCTGATCCTCCTACTTGTCCACTTTCCACGTCATCTATTTGTTGGTATTCAATCTCTTTTCCTGCCAACTTATCTCTGACACAGACTTCCTTCTTTCTCTATTGAGTCCTTGCTCCATCCCATCCGTTGTCCCTGACTTCCTCTTCCTCAGGTATCCACTGCCATAGATTATCTTAACCTTTTTTGCTGCTCCTGTCTGCTACTTGGCTCAGCTTTAATTTGAAATCTCCGGACAGCTCTGAATCGTGCTTGAACGACGGTTACAAAATTAAAAATTTTATTTTAAAGATAGGTTCAATTATTATATAATTAAATAAAAATTAAAAAAAATTAAATTCAAAAGCATATACTAGAGATAAAAATTTAATAAAATTACCTTTTTAGACTCAAACGGTTTAAAAATGACTTAGATCATTTTTTCTTTCTTTCCGTCATCTTTCTCATTCTTATTTCTAGAAGGATTTTTTTTTCCATTTACTACAAAAAGAAAATAGATAGAGATTAATGTAGAGAAATAAATAAATAAAATAAAAATAACTGAAAAAAAAATAAGAGGTTTTATTGGGTAATGGGTAGCCTGTTGTTCGCAGCCCACATAGGGGGGAAGGTTATGGGTAATGGGCTGCCCATTTATGCCAGCTCACAGCAGGGGGCTCGCAGCCTGCCCCTTTCCTTTTGTTTTTTAAAAGGGTCGTGGCCTACCCCTTAGGGCGTCGCGGCCCTCCTTGGTTTTCTTTGTTGGGCTGCGGCCTCCCCTACCCTTACTTTTTTTTTTTCGGGGCCGTGGCCTGCATCATGGTAAGTTCAAGAGGCCATGGCTTACCCTTTTCTCTCTCACTTGATTTTTTGTCCATTTTTTTAGTAGAGGAAGGGCTTTAATGGTACTTGCAAAACTAAAAAAAATAATTTGTTAATAATTTAATGGAATAAATAAAAATAAAAAAAAGTAAGTTAGAATGCTTGGGTTGCCTCCTAAGAAGCGTTTGATTTTATAATCTTCGACTTGACTATCTTTGATTCAAATTGCATCAATAAGTATGATTGAAGACCTTTGGCGATTGAAATCATCACCCCAATAATGCTTTAATCATTGTCAATTCATTTGAATGTTGATTTATCATCAACCACCTCTATTGCTCCATGAAGATATACTCTCATCACAATGAAAGGGCAAAACCAACGAGATTTCAACTTTCCAAGAAATAATTTCAAACGAGAATTGTGTAGGAGAACATGTTGGCCAGGCTCAAAACTCCTCCTTATGATTTTCTGATCATGCCATTGTTTCGTCTTTTCTTTATAGATCCTTGCACTTTCATATACTTTTTGACGAAATTCATCCATCTTATTGAGTTACAAAAGACACGTTTCTTTGACTGCTTGAAGATCAAAATTAAGTTTTTTAATTGCCCAATATGCCTTGTGTTTAAGTTCGATTGGAAGATGACAAGCTTTTCCAAACACCAATTTACAAGGAGACATCTCAATTGGAGTTTTATATGCAATTCTATAAGCCCACAAAAGCATCACCCAACTTTTTTGACCAATCTTTTTTGGAAAGACAGATAATCTTTTCCAAAAATTTTTTAATTTTGCGATTTGAAGCTTTAGCTTAGCCACTTGTTTGAGGATGATAAGCAATGGCTATTTTGTGTTTGACTGCATATTTCGCCAAGAGTGCTTCAAAGTTTTTGTTGCTAAAGTGAGACCCTTTATCACTAATTATGGCTCTAGGTGTACTAAAACGTGTGAAGATGTTCCTTTGCAAAAAATTTATCACTACCTTAGAGTCGTTCCTTGACAGTGCAACAGCTTTAACCTATTTAGAGACATAATCAACAACAAACAAGATGTATTCATTGTTGAAGGATGTAATGAATGGACCCATAAAATCAATTCTCCACACATAAAAAATTTCAACTTCCAGGATGTTGTTGAGAGGCATCTCATGTCTTCTACCTCCAACAGCTTCCGTTTCCCCTTCAACATTATTGCAAATTCGAATGTCACTGTCATAAAGCCAATCATCGTCGTTTGAACTGTCATGATCCCATTTGTCAAGCCCATCATTTGAATTGTCATCAAATCTATCTTCACCAACAGCAAACAAATTCTCATTTCCCTCATTAGATACAATATTATCCTCCAACATCACAGTGTTAACCTCAACGACATAGTGTTGTACTCAAGTGTTGTATTCTCATATGAAATTGGCATTGCACACTATAGTTTCACCTGATCGTTGCATTTCTTGAATAGAAGCAACTAATTGGTTTGATGCACATCTTGATCGGAATTGTGCACCCAACTGTTCTGTCAATGTTGTTTGTCTATTGGGCTACACAAACTCTTGTGCATACCTTAATTGCGGGTTAAGGACTGAATGTTCTGGTATATGTGAAGCATTGTAAATCTCATTTTGATTGAGCTGATTACCATGTTGTTCAGCTTCTTCATATGACATAACATTTGTTTGACGTCTCTTAATGTTGACATACACAGTCGGAACATTCTTCTATTTTAGCAGAATTAATGCAAAATCCAAATCATCCTTGATAATTGAACGTGATAGCTCTCCGAGTGTACTGATCAATGCATGTAACTTAATCTCGTCAATTTCTGAGTTTACCCCAACAACATCTTCAACCAGCTTCATCAAGCCTACAAACGACAAATCACTCATAACCCCCGCATTCGTGACTCATCACCCTTGTAAATGCTATCCACCCACTAACCATTGTATCTTATCACAAGTCACAGAATTGGAACTCCACTGAAATTTTGAAAACAAAAATAATTAATTTATTAATCATGTTACACAATACATGCCATGTTCAAAAATTTGTCAATCATGTTGTTACATGCCATGTTTAGAAAATGTTACACGTAAGTTCAAAATTTGTAACACGCCATGTTCACAACATGTTACACGCAAGTTCAAAATTTGTTACACACTATGTTCACAACATGTTACACGCAAGTTCAAAATTTGTTACACACTATGTTCATAACATGTTACACGTATGTTCAAATTTTGTTACACGCTGTGTTCACAACATGTTACATGCTATGTTAAACAAAAAAGTTAACGCCATGTGCTAACACATGTTATTTCAGTATATTTTTTACATGTCATCTGCTTTATAGATGCATGGCGTGTAACAACTCTATGCAATGTTTCTAATACGTCTTCTAATTTACACAAAAAATTTCACAAATTTATGTGCTGTATCAATAAACCAATAACATTCCTTGATGTCATCTCCACTATGGGGTCTATTTTTCGAGGACCATATGGCCAGATGGCGAGAGATAGACCACAACATGATGACGATGGTGCTCAACAGAGAGTTGACAAAGCTCATATAGTTCAAAGAGCTGATGACGATGGTGCTTAACAAAGAGTTGACAGAGTTGATATAGTTCAGAGAGTTGAGAGAGAAAGATGAGCGAGCTCAAATAGCTAAGCATTTATTTCTTATTTCTCTATGGTGGGAGGCAGATATCGAGAGCTTAATTTGCCACAATGTTTTTTAAGGGCATTTTCATCTACTCATGTTTCTTTGTGGCTAGAAACAGATAACTTTATCGAGTTGGTTATTTTTGAAATCGCCCTATGAAGATGGCCATTTCTCATAATTTTCTCTTTTTTATTTTAGGTTTTGCTTGAGGACTAGCAAAATATTAAGTTTGAGGGTGTGATAACCCTATTTTATAAAGTTATCTCGTATTTTGTTACGCATAAAAGAATGAAGTCTTTTTGTGTTTTTTTTTTGTCAATTTTAGGTAGTTTTTACATCTTTTTATTAATTAGCTTAAAGCATGTTTGAGTATTGTTAATTAAGTTCTTTTAGCTTATTTCTAGTATAAAAGTCCAATTTTTATCCTCTATTGATTAGGTCCTTCATTATTGAAGGTGCACAAGCATGTTGGGTTCAAAATGGCAAAGATTGGTGTAAAAATGCTTAAGGAGATTTCTGACTATGCTACAGTAATTTGAGCATAACTTAAGCTACAAAAGTCCGATTGACGAGATTTAAATTGGATCACTAGAAAGCTTAGTGAAAGGCCTACAACTTTTGTGTTTATTACTTTGTCCAGTTCTACTTGGATCATGGTCAAAATCATATAGGAAGTGACTGAACTACAACAGGAATAGCATAGAGGCTAAAGGACACAAGGCACTAAGGCAACAAGCATGGTGCCGTGATGCCATGCTCCCAACGCCACGGTGCCACCTTGGGTTAGCCTACATGCACCACACAACAAGCATGACGCCAATTTGGTGACTAGGGCTTTTAATAAGGAGTATAAATATGATCTTTTCAGTTATAAAAGGGCATTAGAAGCAAAGAATATTTTGCTAAAAAAGGAAGCTTTCTACAAAAGGAGAAAAAAGGGAAAAATCAAAGGCGATTTTTGTTCTAAGAGCGACAGATCTTTTCTCTCTCTATCTTTCACTGAAGAAATGACTTATTTTCTAGAAATATTAAACTTTGCTGTGACTATGATGAACTAAATAGCTTTCATCTAAGATTATGGTAGATTTCTACATGTAACTTGAATTATTTGTTTATCTTTTACTTATTTTGAATTGGTATGTTAATGTTTATTCAAATCTAAATTTATTGAACATTGATTGCTTGATCACCAATTGATTGGTTGTTGTATCTAAATGAGACTTGACGAAGTTAGTTTAGATTAGACCTAGGTTTGGATAAAAGGAAATTGTGAGGAATGTCCTTTCTTGATAAAGACATTTTAAAAATAATCATCAGAATAAGTTTAACTGTTTTTAGCCATATTTAGCCATGACTTGACAAAAACACCCTTTAAACTATTTTAAATAAATGAAATCATTCATCATAATTTCTCTCCATTTGTGTTTTGGATTTCTCTCTCTCACCATCACACTCTCTCAAATTTTATCGATTTCTCTATTCAACATTCGTCTGCTATGCTTTCGATTTCTCTCTTCGGCATTCGTTTGCTATGCTTTCGATTTATCTCTCTCGCATTTTCAGATTTCTTTTTCTTGTTCTTTCAAGACACCAAGCAATCGTTTTGACGTGTTTGGTAGGTGGGTATTTGAAAATTTTGATTTTTAGGTATTTTGGATAAAATTAAAATGGTAGAAATAATCACAGATGTATGAAATAGCTTTTAATTGAATCAATTCAGGACCTAGACACCAATAAATTCAAAATTTTGAAATTTATAAATCTAGGTTTTCAAAAGAATTTTTTTTTTAAATTTTTAGTCAAAGTAGGTGTTTTAGTTAAAAAAATGTATTTTGATTTATGAAAACATGTTGGAAACACTTTAAGCAGTGCCAAATTGTAAAAAAAAAAAATGAAAAGAATTGAGAGGATTTTAGTATATCTGTTTAACTATGGTGTGGAACATGTTTTTATACATAGCTTGTCACAGGTTTTTGTACATTGCGTGTCACAAGTTTTTGTACATTGCGTATCATAAGTTTTTGTACATGACGTATCGCAACCTAACCATGGCTTGTCACAGATTTTTGTACATGGCGTACCACAGGTTTTTGTACATGGCGTATCACAACCTAACCATGGCTTGTCACAGGTTTTTGTACATGGCGTGTCACAACCTAACCATAGCTTGTCACAGATTTTTGTACATGGCGTGTCACAAGTTTTTGTACATGGCGTGTCACAACCTAACTATGGCTTGTCACAGGTTTTTGTACAGGCTTTTGTACATGGTGTGTCACAGATTTTTGTACATGGCGTGTCACAACCTAACTATGGCTTGTCACAGGTTTTTGTACAGGTTTTTGTACATGGTGTGACACAGATTTTTGTACATGACGTGTCACAACCTAACCATGGCTTGTCACAGGTTTTTGTACATGGCGTGTTACAAGTTTTTGTACATGGCGTGTCACAAGTTTTTGTACATGGCGTGTCACAACCTAACCATGGCTTGTCACAGGTTTTTGTATATGGTGTGTCACAATCTAACCATGACTTGTCACAGGTTTTTGTACATGGCGTGTCACAAGTTTTTGTACATGACATGTCACAATCTAACCATGGCTTGTCACAGATTTTTGTACATGGCATGTCACAGGTTTTTGTACATGGCGTGTCACAACGTAACCATGGCTTGTCACAGGTTTTTGTACATGACGTGTCACAGGTTTTTGTACATACGTGTCACAACATAACCATGGCTTGTCACAGGTTTTTGTACATGGTGTGTCACAGATTTTTATACATGGTGTGTCACAACCTAACAATGGCTTGTCACGGGTTTTTGTACATGGCGTGTCACAACTTAATCATAGCTTGTTACAAGTTTTTTTACATTGTGTGTCACATGTTTTTGTACATAGCGTGTCACATCATAGCGTGTAATTTCATTAAAGGTATTTTTGTCCAACTTGGTTAAAAATAGTTAAAATTATAAAGAAGACTATTTTTGAAAACGTCTTATTTTTAAAAGTTATTTTTTTAAAATGCTCTTTTAGATAATATGTGTTCATATCACTTAAAAACCAAGTGCCTTGATTAACAATTAAGGTAGACATATGCCTAGATGCCAACTATAATATAAGGAGAAAGTGTGCTTAAAGAACCTAGTTTAACTGAATCCTATAGACATATAGAGACCCCATTAATCTAAGCAATTATTGTACAATTGCCTAGACATAGGTTTGTACATGCATTAGGATTCTAGATTAGTATCAAGTCCCATTAAATTAAGTAATTATAGGAATAGCAATCCAAGTGAAATGTTGAAAAGGTCATAATCTTAGACTTTTAAACTATTGCGTCAAGATTATTTCACCTTGCATGTCTTTAATTAGCTTAATTAATTAGTTTATTTTTAATCATATTTCATAGTTTGGTTAGCTTGGATAAGGTTGGCTTAACTCAATTTTAGTACTTAGTGAAGAATTATAGCCAACTCTTTGTAAGATCGACACTTGTACTTATTACTTTACTTTACTACTTGTTCAACGCAAATGCATTTGCGTGTTAGTTTAAATTCATATAAGAATTAAGTAGGTATAAGTGACTTTGACAAAAATTTTAAAGAATTGAGTGTTCAGCCAATCACATTACCTTAAAAAGTTGTTGGGCGACTGACCCAGCCTAGGTCATTACACGGAGTCAGAATGATCTTGATTGTTCACGTGAAAAAGTTGAAGCCATAGTAAGGAGCTCTAGAAATTTGAAACATTCAAGATTTTCTTCATCTTCCATCTCCATTATCCGCAACAATTCATTTCAGCTTCAACTTTTCACTTTCAGAACACAGAACACGGTAAAATAAAAAAATATATATATGTGCAAAAGTGACAAGACAAGACTAATTAGTTGAATTGGCAAAACAAAAGAAAGCAAAACCTTCTTTCATATAAGAACATACAACTGCACTTCAACTGGAACGACTCGTTCGCAACCTTGTTTTTCAGATTTCTTTGTCAATCATTAGTCAATGGACCACGACTGTAGACTTCAAAAATTCCCTTTGAGTAACGCAGGGGACTTTGAAAATTTCCCTCGAGTGACGCAGGGGAAATCTGTATTATCAATTCAACGCATCTCCTTCCAGACAAAGGAAAAACTATAATAATGAGCCCACCTTCGTTAAAAAAATATCACAGTTTTCATATTTACGAAAACTTCCAGTAGACCCATCTGTGATTTGGAGCTTCCCTTTCTGTATTTCTGGTTGTCTTAATAGTATACTAAATTTCTTTTCCGAAAGATTTATTTAAAACTTAAAGAAAAGAGCGAACATGAGAAAATCAATGGAATGCATTTCATTGTTACTTCTTGTATATTTATTTGTTTTCTCCATCTTAAGGACTGCTACTGCGGTAGATACTCTGTCTCCAAGTCAATCCATTAGAGATGGTGAAACTCTGGTTTCAGCTGATGGGAGCTTCGAACTTGGATTTTTCAGCCCTACAGTAAGTTCCACAAGTCGATTTTTAGGAATATGGTACAAGAAAATATCTAATGGAACGGTTGTATGGGTGGCAAATAGAGAAACTCCAATTTCTGATAATAAAGGAGTTTTACTTTTCTCCAACCAGGGAATTCTTTCGCTTCTGAATAGCACAAATAGCACTGTTTGGTCATCTACTACATCAAAAACTGCACAAGAACCCGTTGCCCATCTTCTCAACTCAGGAAATCTTGTAGTAAAAGATGGAAAAGACAACAACGCAGCTGAAGACATTCTATGGCAGAGTTTTGATTATCCCTGTGATACTCTTCTTTCAGGAATGAAAATGGGGAAGAACTTGGTGACAGGTTTTGAGTGGTTTCTGTCATCCTGGAAAACTACAGATGATCCTGCTCCAGGCCAATACTTTTTACGTATAAATATCAGTGGATATCCACAACTAGTAATCGAGAAGGGATCTAAAATAGTGTACAGAGCAGGATCATGGAATGGTCTCCTCTTTCAAGGGATGAAAAAGAATGTATTATCTTTTCTAAACAATGAATTTGAGTTGAATGAGAATGAAGCCTATTATACTACTGAGCTCAAAAACAGTTCAGTAGTTACTAGGACCATGCTGAACCCATCAGGCTTTGTTCAGTTCTTTTCGTGGAGTGATCAACAACGTGATTGGGAGTCTTTATTTACGTCACGTCTTGATCAGTGTGTGAACTATGCCCTTTGTGGAACATATGCTACCTGCAATGAAAATGACTCTCCAGCCTTGTGTTCATGCTTGGAAGGGTTCACGCCCAAATCCGTAGGAAAGTGGAATTCAGGAGTTTGGTATGATGGGTGTGTTAGAAGAACTCCATTGGTTTGTAACAATGGAGATAGCTTTCACAAGCGCACGGGTTTGAAATTGCCAGACACGTCCTATTCCAAGGTTAACATGACCATGAACATAAAAGAATGTAGGCAGTTATGTTTGAGTGATTGCTCTTGCACTGCATATACAAATTCAGATATCAGAGAGGGGGGAAGCGGATGCCTGCTGTGGTTTGGTGATCTGGTGGACATGAGAGATGATATGGGGCAGGATGGGCAAGACCTTTATATTCGACTTGCTGCTTCTGAAATAGGTACTTGTCCTCTTCTTTTCACTATGGATCATGTTGAAATCAGTTTTTTTTTCAATATTTATTCATGCCATTATATCCTGAGGGATTTAGTCTAGAGGAAGTAGGATTTAGAAGTCGGAATCAATACGAGTAGAAACTAGAGAACATTTTTCATGTACTTTGCTCTTGAACTATGGTAAGCTCAGGACAATCTTTGGATGGCAGCGAAACAAAGTAGGAAGAAAATTTTGGAACTATGGACATGATCAGTTTGCCTTTTGCAGAATTATTTATTCTAACAAACTTGCAACAAAACTGAAAATCCACATTTCTGACTTCATCTCAAATCTTTCAGATAATATCATACAAAAGAGGCAATCATGGAAGAAAAAGCGAGTAGCAATTATAGTCGGCTCTGTCATAATGGGAATGGCAATGCTGATAATACCCGTCTTGTGTATACTGCGGAGGAAACGTAACAAGAAAGGTAAACTTGATTACTTCTGTTGAAACTTAAGCAAAGACCGCTTATCTGGCATAAATTGTCAGATTAAGATGTCCTCATAGCCAGCCGCTATTTTTTTTTCTTTTTTTGAAATGATTTTTACTAACGTTGCTAAAGAATTGCCTTAAAAATGATGGATGTCTTGAGTTTGAATCCCTTCTCCACTCTGCCTGACTTAACTATAAACATAAGGTGCTTCTGCTAATGCCAATACATTGTGCATCGTTTTAGGATTGGCAAGAAAGAATCACGCAATGGATTGTGATGAAAGGGAGAACGAAGAGATGGAATTGCCATTATTTAATTTTGGGACCATAGCAAATGCCACAAATAACTTTTCTATTGAGAACTTGCTGGGAAGAGGTGGATTTGGATCTGTATACAAGGTAAAGCAATAATATACTACTGGGGCTTCATTCAAGTTCTGCAGCATGTATATTTCTTATAAGTAAAACATTTATTTGTTATGGTCTTCAGGGTACATTGGCAGAGGGGCAACACATAGCAGTAAAGAGACTGTCAAAGGATTCTGGACAAGGGCTGACTGAATTCAAAAATGAAGTTATTTTGATTGCCAAACTTCAGCATCGGAATCTTGTAAAGCTTCTTGGCTTTTGCGTTCAAGGAGATGAAAAATTGTTAATCTATGAATACATGGCCAACAAAAGTTTGGACTACTTTATTTTTGGTTTGGTCCTTCACTATGCCTTTCATGTTTCATAATCTTACTTCTCTGATACCCTCTCTTTAACGATTCTATTAGCGGTTTGGCTAACATGGGGAACTGAATCAGATCAAACAAGAAGCAAACTACTAGACTGGAGCAAACGGGTGAATATTATTAGTGGAATTGCTAGAGGACTTCTTTATCTTCATCAAGACTCTAGACTTAGAATAATCCACAGAGATCTCAAGTCCGGCAACATTTTACTGGATAATGCAATGAACCCAAAAATTTCAGATTTTGGCTTAGCTAAAACATTTTGGGGAGAGCAAACTGAGGCCAACACAAATAAAGTGGTCGGAACATAGTAAGTACAAAGTAAATCAAATATTTCTTTATGGCTATCCTTTGTGTTGCTATTAAATTGTTTTCACAACATATTTGTAGTGGTTATATGTCTCCCGAGTATGCCGTTGATGGGGTTTTCTCAATGAAATCTGATGTCTTTAGCTTTGGGGTTCTTGTCCTTGAGATAGTAAGTGGAAAGAAGAACAGGGGATTTTTCCATCCTGATCATGATCATAATCTTCTCGGGCATGTAAGGTTAAATGTTGAGATTGTTAACCATGTTGAATTTCCAAGGCAGAAATCATGATTCTGAACTTCTGAAATTTCAGGCATGGAGATTATGGATAGAAATGAGGCCAATGGAACTGATTGATGATGCTCTTAGGGACTTTTGCTTGCCATCTGAAGTGCAGCGATGCATTCATGTGGGATTATTGTGCGTGCAGCAACGACCAGAAGATAGACCAAACATGTCTTCTGTAATTCTAATGCTAGGCAGTGAAAGTGCATTGCCACAACCAAAGCAGCCAGGGTTTTTCACAGGGAGGAATCTGCCTAAAGCTGAATCTTCATCAAACAACAGTAAATCATCTTCCGCAAATGAGTGCACCATTACCCTGTTAAAGGCACGGTAGTTGAATTTGTCACTTGACAAATGGACGTAGGGGCAGCTTTGGCTCTTCGTGTAAGACCTGATAACTGCATGACCATGACAATAAATCTAAAAGTTTTTAATTATTATTTTATACATCAACATTGTAATTATAAGTTCCATAAATAGCTTTATATAACAGCCGCCTTAATTAGTGATTTAAGGGTTTAGGAAACTTACAGCCGGCAATGTTTTTTTTTTGAAAGATGAAGTTTTATTGAGCCAGCCTTCAACCTGCCACTTCAAGTCTTTAGTCTTAATTGCCTAAAAGACTCTTGATGGCATTATAGTTGTCTTGGCTGGATGGAACCTGTACATTTATGCCAAAAAGAATCTGCCCAGAGAGTAATTGGCAAAGAGTAATTGGCAGCATAGCACCATGAACAAGAAAGGGTGCCAGAAAACAAAAAGCATCCTAATTCTATCTAAATGGAAACAACAAAACCCCCCAACCCAACGAACAAGTAAAAACTCCCCCAGCAATGATCTTCTCATGTGAAGTCAACCTTTACTCATGCCACCAGAAGTTACATGGTAAAAGAATCCCTTAGGAAGCATGGGAGAAGACCATTCAAAGCAAAAGTAACGCCAATCATCGGATGGAAAAGCCTTAAAACGGAGACTTAGTGACACCGAACAACAAGAGGACCAAAAAGAAGGTCCAACGGCCAGTAGAGTCCAAACAATCGAATCCAAGAGACCCCCGATCCAAAAGCAACTGACGACAGCATCAAGACGAACATGATTGACAGAAAAAACCAAGAGAACAACAAGTTCATTCCCTCAGAGAGGGACAAGCCCTAGCAAATTGCAAAACAGAAACGAAACCCCCAGGGGATCGCATCATCAGCAAAAACCCTTCTTGGCAGCATTAACCACAGTATCTTAGTTGAACCAACCCAGACAGCATCAGATTCATCACAGGTTCAGCGCAAGAGCTTCCAAAACACATCCCCACTCCCTGCCATACTAACAGGCCCTGAAGAACATGACTCAAGTAAGGAAGTTCTTCGTAAAACTGAAGCAAGGGAGAGTCAAAGCACTATCAAAAAGACACAAGAGCCCATCAACTCGTAAAGAAAATCTGCGAAAAACAGTAAAAATACCACCCAAAGAGAGCAAGGCCCCCCACCCTATAAAGGGAGAATCCCCCCATCCCAAAGCATCCATGACAAAATCCCCCACTGAAACAAGGAGAATCCTTTGAGAAAACATCAAGGCAACCAGAAAAAATTGCACCCCAACCAAAAAAGAACTAACAGCAAAAAACACTAAAAAATATAGTAATAATAATAATAAATAAGAACTCGAGACATTTCCTCCTTAAGTGGAAAAGATCTCCCAGTGAGCCCCCAGACATGCCTTCCTTACCTCTTACTCAACCAAATCGATGGTTCTAAACACTCTTGACCTCCCCAACCTTTAAGAATTATCCTCAACCCATCACACACTCATTACGGAAGAAATCACAACCTATTCCCCTTTCCCCTTGTAATTGACACGACAAAGAGCTTAATCTTTTTTTTTCTTCTTTTACTTTATTTTTCTTTTTTTTATTTTTTCTTCTTTTACCAATTTCTTTCTTTTTTTTTTCATTTTTTCTATTGTCATTTATCTTTTTTTTCTTCCTTTTTCTTTCTTTTTTTCTTTTTTTATTTTTTTTAAATAGATATATAAAGAGAGAGACCCTAACTTGAGTCAAAAGAGCATGCAGACCATAAAGCTCGAAGATGAACCCTAAAAAAAAAAAAAGCCTACAAGGAAAAAAGTAACAAGAACATAAAAAGCAATTAAGGATCAAAGAAAAAGACCTCATCTTCCTTCCAAAACCAATATTGAAGCAAAAAGAGAAATCATCAAAAGAAAAATCAAATACCTTTAACAAAGAGAAATAGTGAAAAAAACTGAAAGACAGATCCTAACCAAAAGGGTTCCAAAAAAAATTACTATGCCAGGAGAACAGTAAGGAGCAAGATCATCAATTGAAAGCAAAGGAATAAAAGAAGAGACTCGACTTCCCTCTTAGAAAGTAAAAAGGGAGTAACAAGCAAAACTCATACAAGAGCAACCTAAGAAGGATCAGAAAAGGTAAACCTTGTCCGAGAAACCCCAGCCAATCCTTCCTCATTAGATCGAACAAAGTCCGAACAAAATACTTTAAAAAAGCGAAAATCATCGAAAAAAAGATAATTGATGCTAAAAGAAGTCAATGGACAATTTTCTTTTGCCTTTTCCTTTTTCTTCTTCTTTCTTCTCTTTCTCTTTTTCTTTTCTTTCTTTGGTTTTTCTTTTATCCTTTTCTCTTTTTTTTTTGTCTTTCACTTGTTCCTTTTCTTTCTTTTTTGTTTCTTTTTTTTTCCTAAAGAGAGAAGGGTAAAACCTGAACATGATGACTGAATATCTACGGATGACAGATCTTTCTTTAGAGCATCGTACCGCCCAGGAATTATTAGTCGTCTCTATGAGTAGAATTCTAGCACCTGAGTATAGAATGTAAATCTAAAAAAGAAAATCAAAACTCAAGCTGTCTGCACCAAAACAAGGTCAAGCCAAACACGAGTCAGCCTAGGATCAATAAAACACAAAGAAGCTCAGCAAAATGTGGTAAAGAAAAAGCACATAAAAAATTAATCAAAGACAAGAATAAGGTTTTCTTCTCTCTGAACCCCAGACTTAGCCAACTCATTTGCTACCCCATTTGCCTTCCTATTAATCTTCCTAAGCTGCCATTCCCCTATCCGCTTCTGAATTCCTTCCAATACAAGGATGTCTCTCTTAAGTCTCCATGGGGCTTTATCGGGTTTGTGGACCCAATTCATTGCATTTATTGAATCGCTCTCCACTATCAAGCAATGGCTTTCCACCCATTTAGAGGCTCCAAAAAGTTTGAAAGCCTCTTTAATTGCCATCACTTCAGCAGTGTTAGCCTCGAAAAACCCTATAGGAATAGAGAACAAAATTTTAACAACTCCCTCCTCATCCCTTAACACACCTCCAATAGCGGCTTGACCTGGGTTACCCCTAGCTGCTCCATCTACATTGAATTTAAGAAAACCTCTATTAGGTGGTTCCCATTCAACCATTTGTCTGCCTCCCATAATCCTGGTGTGGAGTCTGTTCATCTCAGGGCATCTGATAGTCTGTTCCAATTGTTGGAAGTCAACTGGCCATTTAACTTTTGCCCACCATGCAACCCTAACTCTAACAAGGTCCCGACATTAGCCCTCATCTCAATTCTTACCTTGGAACACGATCTCATTCCTCATTAGCCAGATAGTCCACACAATGGCGAAAAAAGCCAAACGCCATACTCTCTTATCCCCTACCCTTACAAGTTCATTCCAATCAAGAAAAAAAGGGTTTCGCTTTAGATTGAGCTGCCTATTGCAGTCCCCATTGATCAACCCAGCTTGACCAAATCTTCCAACTCTCTACAGATTTAAAAAATAAATGATCAATTGTCTCCTCCTTCTCCCTACATAAGGCACAATTTGTAGAGTCAGCCCTTAAAAGACCTCTCTTAACCAACTCTGCTTTAACCGCAACCTTTCCTTTGAGAAGACGCCAACTAAAGACCTCAACTTTCATAGGAACTATTCCTTGCCACACCTTGCTCCACAAATCGTTAACTTGCCTATCTCTCGAAGCCAAAAATCTACAAAAGGAGCTAACAGAATACTTTCCACTAGGACTCCATTTCCATAAAAACGTATCTTCATACCCTTCAACCACTGGATGATCACTTATTATGTTCATCAAATTTTCTCACTGCTCCAACTCCCAACCAAACAAATTTCGTCTTAACTCCACTTTCCATTGCCATTCTCCTTCAATCCATTGACCAAATTCCCTTACTTTGCCCAACTTGTTAGTTGCTAATGTGTAAATCCTGAGGCACAATTGTTTAAGAATAATTCCTTCTATCCACTCATCGCTCCGAAAATTAAGGTAGTCTCCTTTTCCTAAAATGTAGCCAAGACCTTCACATAAAACAGAACTACACACATCAGCCTTAGTCATGGGTTTAATGATACTCTTCCATACAAAGGATCGCTTGTTTATCCTCCCTAAGCTCGAAAGAAGAGCTCTATTATCACCCTCTTCTTTATCCACCAATGTCTTTCTCCACAAGCTTTCTCGTTCATTCCCATATCTCCAAATCCATTTGTTGAGCAAAGCTTTATTTTTAGTCTGCAAGTCAACCCAACCTAAACCTCCAAACTCCTTGAAGGTACAAATAGAGCCCCAGTCCACATAATGAATTTTTCTTTCCTCCAAAGAGTTACCCCATAAAAACCTTCTTTGAATTCTTTCTAATTCCTGGCTAACTCCAATTGGCATCCTAAATAACGACATGTAAAAGATCGGTAGACTAGCTAAGACAGACTTAATGAGAGTTACTCTACCTTTCATATATAGTAATCTCCTTTTCCATCCTGCTAATCTAGCCTCAAATTTCTCCACAACTGGTCGCCACATCTCTCTCGAGTTATTTTTGACACCTAAAGGTAAGCTTAAGTACTTCGATGGGAACTTTTCCATTCTACATCCAATCCTACCTGCCCACTCAACCACCGTTTTTTCCTCTATGCCTACCCCAAACAGGTTACTTTTTTGGAAGTTAATCCGTAAACCTGTGATTAGTTGAAAGCATCTAAGGATTCTTTTCACATTCTTGATTGACTCCCATTCAGGTTTGCACATGATTGCTGTGTCATCGACAAATTGTAAATGAGAAATAATTAATCCTCGATTGCCCACCTCAATCCCTTTACATAGTCCCATACTTATCGCCTCACTCATTAACACACTAAAAGCCTTGGCAACACAGTTAAATAAAAATGGGGATAACAGACACCCTTGTCTTAAACCTCTCATCATCTTAAATTGCCTAGTTGAGACTCCATTAACAAGAACAGAGATTCTAGCTGTAGAAATACATGTTTTAATCCAACTCCTCCACTTACTACCAAACCCCATTTTACCCAACACAAAATCTAAGAAACCCCAATTGACTGTGTCGAAGGCTTTCTCAAAGTCCACTTTAAAAAATAGCCCTCTCTCTCTATCCTTCCTCATAATATCCACTGCTTCATTAGCTATAAGGACACAATCAACAAGTTGTCTTCCTTTGATGAAGGTAAACTGTTGGTTTCCTATCACCTCTCCTAATACCTTCTTCAGTCTATTAGCTAGTACCTTAGCAATGATCTTATATAAACTCCCTACTAGACTGATAGGTCGATAGTCCTTGATGGATTCTGGAGAGTTACATTTAGGAATAAGGGTGATAAAAGTGGCATTGACATAACTATCAATATTCACAGTCTCGAAAAATTTAACAATGAAGCTCATTAATTCATCCTTAATCACAAGCCATTGTTTCTTGAAAAAATTAAGATTAAAGCCATCTGGTCCTAGTGCTTTGTTCCCATCACACGACTCAATAGCTTCTCACACTTCTACCTCTGTGAACTCCCGTTCCAGCTCTTCTGCTCTACCTCTTTCAAGGATCTTAAAATTGCCTCTCATCTTTTTAACTCCAACCACCCTATCTTCCTTATAAATCATCTAAAAGTATTCCATAATCTTCTCCTTGATCAGTTGGGGTTCCTCGATGGTTTGATCCTCTATAGTAAGGCATGGAATGAAATTTGATCTCCTTCTTGAGGACACAATTGAATGAAAAAACTTAGTATTCTTATCGCCCTCCACATACCATTTCACTCTCGATTTTTTATGCCACTCCCTTTCCACGTCCCTATGGAGTTTCCACAATTCCCCTCTCTTCGTTTTCACCAAATCTCTCCAAGCAACACTGTTGTCCCCACGAATCAAAGCTTCTTCCGCTTCTTGAATTGTCATTTCAATCTCCTCTATTTTCCTTTATGAGTCTCCTAACTCCCTATGTTGCCATTCTTTAATTGTTGGTTTAATACCTTTCAAAATTCCCCAAATTCCTCTTATATTCCCCTCATCTCCCTTGCTTTCCTCCCAAGCTTTTTTTAACATCAATGGAAAGTTGCTTTTGTCCAACCAATGATTGAAGAATTTGAAAGGTTTCGGACCCCAATCCATCCCTATTTCCCCTAAAACAATTGGGTTGTGATTTGATAACGAAGCTGGGAGTCTCCTTTGAACCAACCTACTAAACCTACTAAGAAATTCTTCACTTACTAAAAACCCATCCAATCTACTAAAACCCTCTTCCTCCCTAAAATTTTTCTAGGTGAAATCTCCTCTTATCATTGGCATGTCAATCAACCCTGAGTCTTCAATAAATTTCCTAAAACTATCAATATCATAGACATTGCAACTCCTCCCCATCCTCTCCTCCCTACTCATGGTCATATTGAAATCACCTCCTAAACACCATGGAACTCCAGTAGATCTAATGATGTCTTGTAATTCCTCCCACAAAGCTTGTCTCTCACTTACAGAGTTTGGAGTGTAAACATTACCTATTCCACATCTAAAGTTCAGCTTATTGATCAATCCCATTAACAAAATGTATCTCCTAGATTCAAACCTTTGTTCAATATAAAAAAAATCCTCATTTGTCACCAAAAGCAAGACTCTAGAAGCCCCCACAGATGCCATTGTACAATTTTTGTTATTCGTCCTACCCCAAACTGACCTAATCACACTCCTATCAACATTTTCCAATTTTGTTTCTTGAATAAACAGCATATCTGGTTTTTCCTTCTCTACTAGAAGCCTAACTACTATCTTCTTTTCTCTATTACCTAAGCCTCTAATATTCCATGTCAACAACTTCATTAACAGATAAAAAACACTGACAAAAGCTAAAGGGTCGCACCTGGTCTTTCACGATGCAGCTGGTGCCGTCAAGGTATCACCACCCCTGTCTATTGCCTCCAAATCCGCTATTCTCTGAACCACTGTTTCTCTGTCCTCTCAAAATTTTAAGCCTAGTCTTCTTGACAACTCCCATATCTCTTCAGCCTCTTTTCTGATGTTGGATTTTTCCCCTTGGTGATCTCCTTCGAAATTTAAGCCCTCTGCCTTGTTTTCTATCTCAACGTTTCCAGCACCCTTCTCATCTTCTAATTTTTCTTTTAATATTCTCTTTCATCTATTGGATTTGCTGGATTTTGGCTACCCAACTCCAACTTTGCTCATTTCCTTCCTTTGACTACCCTTGTTGCTGCCTTTACTTGAGCTCCCTTGCCCTTGGTTCAAGTCTGGTGAGTACTTTGTAATATGATCTTCCCTCTCTTACTTCTTCTCAACGTGACTTTCATCCACCTTTCCTCATCAGAGCTCTCAATTATGATTGGAGTCTCTCTCTTTGATTTGTTCTCACCAATAGGAGATGTCACCACTTTGCTTAGTTGCCTTTTTACATTTTCCATACCTGTACCCAATTGCTCCTTATTCTTATGGCTTGTTATCTGTTCAGCCTCGTTCAACTCGTGAAGAACCATAGTTTGTTTTTCACTATCTTCCTCAACATGATCCATATTAATTTGTTTTTGAAGCCCAATCCTTTTGTCCAAATTTAATTTCAAAGCAGCATCATCATCCTCTAAAACATCGGTATTCATCATCTTTTCTCCTGTGGGCTCTTCAAAGTGAAATGGGACCTTTGTTTGTTCAGCATGATTTTTGCAACCTTGATCCCACATACTGACTGAACTGTCTTTAAAATTAACCTCTGGCATTAATTTTGGCCCACTTGAGTGTTCTTTACAATCCATGGCTGATGGGTTTTCATTAAGTGGCCTAGAACCTTTGACAATTTTGAATTGTTGTTCCCTTCCAACTAAAAAAGGTCCATTCTCACTTGGCCTAGCCTCACTCATACGGTTCCTTTCATTAGTGACCTTGGCCCATGTGAGTTTTTTCTTCCTTCTGTAGCTTATCACCTGACGTTCTTCCTGTTCCCCTTATTTTGACACATTATTTTCACTGCTTCCCATGGATTGAACTGCCACTTCTATCCTTTTGTCCAACTGTTCCCTCTTTTCTTGTGCGTTCCTGCTACTATCTTCTGTCCTATAGATTTGTGATCTAACTTTCGTTTCCCTTGATCTGTCACCAAATCCACCCTTTGCAGGCCCCTTTAATTCAAAAATCTCTGACAGTTCTGAACAGTCTGTACACCTCTTTTGTGAACTTGTATTGACCGCTGGGTTCAAGGTACACGGTGGCTCCTCCACCGTGTCTGGTGGTCCTCCATTCAGTCCGTCCTTGACGATCGTCTCTTCTTCTTCTATAACAATCTCTTTTCCGGTGGTGTAGATTTCAAGGTCTTCACAACGCACTCCCCCTACAATATTTACGCTGATAATATGAATCTTCCCCTCTGCCTCTAACATGGCTCGTGGAGGGATGACGGTGCAGCTCTTGACATTGACCAGTATTAGAGCACGATTCAGTCTTTCTCTTCTGAAAGTTGCTCTGTCAACACCAATGAAATTTCCCCAGCATTGTGCAACTGCCTTGAAAGTATTGAGATGCCATAGTTTGATTGGGATCTCTTCGAGTTTGATCCACAACCTAACTTCCTTGTCGTTCCCAGTAATCTCAAGCGGAATCAAGGACTCAAACCATTGGTCGAAAAGATTCCAGCAATTTTCCAGAATCACCACCATCTCCTCGTAATCCTCGAAAGTCACTAGTGTTGATAAGCCCTCCACCATTCTGACCTGGACTGAGAAACCTTCAATAAACATCCTTGCTTCAATCATTTCATAGCTCAATCTTTCGCGTAGTCTCCCTACAGCACTACGCCTGGTCCACTCCATGTCCTCATCAGGGATATTTGTGTTGATAACCCCACTTTTACTGCTGTGTGATAGCAACTGCTGTTGCCCTGTTTCCTTGTTCTCCAATTTCGTCCCCTGTTCTGTCTCCTTTTTCCCCCTTGAGAACTCTTTGCATATTTGTCTAGCTACCATCATCTGCTTTGTTGTGGCTCCTTTTGGCCCCTGATCGTTGACCCTGCCTTCTATTACCACATCACGATATGACTTTCCATCCAATTTTTTCTGGTTTGCTCCTTGAGCCAGTGAACCTTTAGCCATACTACCCTTTATCTTTTTGCTACTATTTGCTCTCCACGGTTCCGCTCTCCTGACTCCAACCCTTTGACCGTCAATCCATTGATGGCCACCACATTTTAGAGCTCTTTCCATTTCGCTTTTGTCCCGGTACCGGATAAATGCAAAGTTTGTGTCTCTGTTTCTATCCTGCAGGATTCTTTTTGGGATATGGACATCAACCACCCTCCCATACTCCTCGAACGCGCCTCTAATGGCATTCCATGAAAGTCGTTTGCTTAGGTTGTTGGCGAAGACTGAGTGTAGACTATCTATCCAACGTTTACCACTGTTATCATATCTATGGTTGCCATTGTTACCGCGTTCTTGTCATCAAGTCTCTCCCATTTTTTTGTTATATGACTCTTTCTTTGAAGGGTAATTTGGGTTGAAAAATTATTCTTTTCTTTCTTTACAGTCGGCAATGTTGGTAACAAAGGATAGGGAACTAGTAATTTGAAATTGACTTGGAAATTCATTTCGAAGTCAATTCACCTTCATCCTCAAAGAGCTATAGTTTCCAAGCTAACATCCAGGCATGTGCTTTCTAATCCCTATTTCTTCCTTTTATTTTCTGTTTGTATTATGATTTTGTTTCCTTCATTTCAAAATGAAACTATAATGGTTTCAAGTTTAAATGTTGAGAAAAAGAAAAGTTATGGTTTTTTTTTTTTATAATCCACAATCAAATGTAAAACACGAAATGATTTTGTTTGCTTTGATATCAATCAATAAAAAAATTGTGCATACAATTGCATGACTAACAGAAATTGACTCTTTAAAATAGCGAATTTAAACTTAAAACTTAAGAGAGATGCATGATATAAGGATGAGAGAGAACTATATTTCATCAAGTTTAGTAGATGTATAAAATTAAGTAAACATGCTGACACATGTATCATCTCCAGGTAAATCAAACCATGCTTTGTGCAAAGCTAGCTATTACTATACTTGTTTTTAGTTGAATTTGTAATTGTTTCTTATATGATTTTGTTTCTGGTAGATCAAACATGTTAAATTTTTAGTTGATTTGCATCAATAAGTATAATTATTAAGTGTTCTGGATATATTTGTTTAATGAGCATACTCTTGAACCTAATGATTCTCATGCATTACTGTTCTTCATGTTAAAATTTAAACGAAACCAACTTTTCAATCTACTTGGTGTAAAGTTCTTTAATTGTAAGAAAATGTTTTCCCATGGTGGTTGAGCATAAATTTCCCAAATCTTTTTCTACCTGGAGGAAGCAGGATTGGATGATAAAACGGAGAATGGTTTCAGTAGATTGCCATTTTGGTTCAGAGTAATTCCTTTCTTCACATTGTCAGCCTTGGACGGTATGTTCTGGCAGCAAATAATGGTAACGATAATGGATATGAAGCACCCAAACAAGGATATCAGTCCAATCGTCTACATTATTACTTTTGGCCTAAGCTTGGCCTTGTTTCTTCTAACGACCATTTTATCAGGCATTACTGCGTTTGACGATATTCTGAAACGCCTGAATATCATATCTGCTCCGACTTTAAATCTGAAAGAAACCAAAGTTCCTGTTGGGTTTTTTGCAATTGCAACTTGCTTATTTCTGTTCATTGTTGGTATATTCTGCTGGCTGCTAATGGATGTCGATAAGGTGGTGAAGCAACCAAAAGATAATGTTTGTTCAGTTATACTGTACGTTATTGCAAATTCCTTGGGATTCAACATTTTCCTGGTCATGGCTTGTTTCTTTGGCATTACCTTGGTTGCGGGAATTGTCCAAGGTTCTTCAAAGGCTGCAGTCTGTAGAAATTTGTGATGAACAAAGGAATCAATATTCACCAAAGAACACTGGAAAGCAGAGGAATCTGACTAACAAAACCAGAAAATTGGGAAAAACCTCACAGCTATAATTTGTATTCATCCTTATATATGCATCAAAATAACCATGCCATAAGACTCGGCATTGAAAGAAGTTCGCACAGCTGTGCACAGAATTCCAGACATAGGATTCTGTGCATTACAACGACTCAGCCCAACGGCTATGAAGATTCAAGAAACAGAACAAAAACGTGACTTAGCTTTAATAAACTTGGACAAAAACGACATAAGAAACTGGCGTTTAAGCCATTGCAAATACTGAAAAAATTAAAACGACACAACACCAAACGTTTCACTAATTCATAACCAAAGAACCAAAAACGACATCGTGCCCTTCTTGACTTATTTCCTTCAACCAGCAGTTGCTTCGCGCCCAAATTCACTTCGCTTCAAAAATTACCAGCTGGAATCACCGAGTCTTCAACACGGTCACTCCAGTTTACGATCACGAAATGCCTGTTGAGCCAAGCTCTTAGTACTCTAATGGTAAAAGAATGGAGCTTGGAATTGGGCTTCTTTTGGAATCTGTTTACGGCACGTTTGGTTCGCGGAATAGACAGGAATAGAATGGAATAGGTATTCTGTGGGAATAGAATAAGGTGGGAATAAAAAAGAATAATTATTACTTTGTTTGGTTCAGTGAATGGAATAGAGTAGGAATGACTATTACTACTTAATGCAGTGTTTGGTTGGTAACAATAACTTTGGAATAAGAAAGGAATAGAAAATAAAAAGATAAAAATACCCTTTATTATATATGATTATTTATTATTTATTTTATTTTTTAAGATAATAATAATTAATAATTTAATGAAAATATTAATAATTAATAATTTAAATATTAATATTTTAATATAATTTAATTATTAATACATTAAATATTAATAATTTATTTATAATTTAATATTATTATGATTAAAATATTAATAATTTTTTATTTTTTATTTATATTCATTAAACATTTAATATATTAATAATTTAATAAATAAAATATTAATATTTTAATATTTATAAATAATTTTTGACTTTTTTATTTTTTTATTTGTTTTTTCTTCTTGCCCGTAATCCGGTCGCCGGAAAGGCGACCGGTGTCACGTAACACCGATCTGGCGCACCATGTGGCCGGATCTGGCCATTAGGACGCCAGATCGATGTCCCCGGCGGTTGGATCTGGCCGTGGGGTGCCAGATCCAACCACGGTGTCTGGTCGGGAAGCACCAGATCCGGTGCTTCCCGCGGCCAGATCTGGCCGTTGAACTCCAGATCGATAGAGAGAAAGGCGAAGAACGAGGGAAAAGGGGCAGATCGGAAGAGGGGTAGATCGGAAGAGGAAGATCGGCGGCAGAAGGGAAGATCGGAAAGGAGAAGAGGCAGATCGGGAGAGGGGAAAGAGGAAGAGAGAGAAAAATAAAAATCTTTTATATGGCCAGAGTTGAAATTTTCAAGCAAAGATGAGGGTATTTTTGTCATTAACAATATTATAGCTATTCCATGAGACATGGAATAGCTATTACCGGGGGGCACCTTGGGTTTACTCAAGGCCCCCCTATTACCCCTGTGCAGGGAATAGAAATTCCTCAGGAATTCCTATTCCCTGCCAACTTTTGAACCAAACGAAGGGGATGGCATAGAAGGGGAATAGAAAGGGAATGGCATAGCCATTCCCTGAACCAAACGAGCCATTAAGGTATTATGCTGGTGACATCAGTTTCCATATCGGTTCACTACTATATGGTTACCTTTTTTGTGGAGTTTTATTGGGAAATTGCTAGACATAAACATTATCATCAGTGATTCCATCTGCTGCTCTTTCTGATTGTTCTGTTTGTCATCAGTTTGTAGACTTCTATTTAAGCGATTGGGTCTAGTCTTTCTTCTTCTAAAAGCTGTTTCTATTGACAATCATTGTAATTAAAATGTTTCGCATTTTCCTATTTAAAAAGTTCTTTTTTTTTTTGAAAGATGAAGTTTTATTGAGCCAGCCTTCAACCTGCCACCTCAAGTCTTTAGTCTTAATTGCCTAAAAGACTCTTGATGGCATAATAGTTGCCTTGGCTGGATGGAACCTGTACATTTGTACCAAAAAAGAATCTGCCCAAAGAGTAATTGGCAGTATAGCACCATGAACAAAAAAAGGTGCCAGAAAACAAAAAGCATCCTAATTCTATCTAATTGGAAACAACAAAACCCCCCAACCCAACGAACAAGAAAAAACTCCCCCAGCAATGATCTTCTCATGTGAAGTCAACCTTTACTCACGCCACCAGAAGTTACATAGTAGAAGAATCCCTTAGGAAACATGGGAGAAGACCATTCAAAACAAAAGTAGCACCAATCATCGGATGGAAAAGCCTTAAAACGGACACTTAGTGACACCGAACAGCAAGAGGACCAAAAAGAAGGTCCAACGGCCAGCAGAGTCCAAACAATGGAGTCCAACCTTATTTAAAAAGTTCTAACAGACAAAAAAAAAAAAAGATGTAGTATATAAGGATTCCCTGATAAACAAGTATTGTATTCTTGGAGTTTCTACTATTAGTCGAACATGATCCAACCTTGGACGGAGAAGAATCTGTTTCATATAGCCACCTTTCTGTGAAAAGCCAGGCTCTTTTTTGTCTGCGGCAGGTACTGCAGTTTCACTAGTTTGCATCAGAACAACAGTTGCATGAATAGACCAACATGGATTGATAGTAGCACTGTTGAAAGGATACAAGAGTCTTTTAGGCTGTCATCATCAACCAGTGCTAATGATCCCCGCTCTAGCAGTATATTGAAGACCAAACATGCAGATCTATAACTTAAATGGGTTATTGCGTTTACCACTAGGCTAA
The DNA here is from genome assembly GCA_036013995.1 of Theobroma grandiflorum. Lineage (NCBI taxonomy): Eukaryota > Viridiplantae > Streptophyta > Magnoliopsida > Malvales > Malvaceae > Theobroma > Theobroma grandiflorum. The sequence goes on from CP142133.1 coordinate 31,996,710, forward strand.
GGTTATGAGAAATGTTGTTTAAATAGAATTCAGCTTCTTCTTTTTTTTTTTCTGTTGATCTTTAGAGAATATTAGAGATAAATTTTGAAAGACACAGATATGTAACCACGGAAAGGATAAGAACAAGAATCAGTAACCTGAAAATAAGGGATCAAAGACAGCACATGTAGCATATAGATAACTGCTGTCCTTAACAGCTCACAACATGGGGCCTTTATTATAGCATAAAATAAAACTACTTAAAGATAAAATTTTAAGACATGTGCATGACACGTCTTCTTTCAAAGTACTGACGCCACACTTCTGCAAGCGAGAGCTCGATCTCCATTATTTTCTCAGCCTAGAACTCAGCCTTTCCTTAGCAAAAACTTTTCACAGATTTCATTTTCTGATCTAGGACGGGTTACTATGAACGCGGATGATGGTAGCTTGTTGAATTTCTTCTGAAATGATTAATCACATGTCATGACTTTTAGTCATGTTTACCTGAAACTTTAAAAAATCGGTGACATTTGAATCCTTTTTTCCTCTTATTGTTTTCATAGTACTTGGCTATCAAGAAATTTTAGCAGATTGCAGAGTATTTGGAATTACAACGCTAATTCTAGGAGTATTGGGAGATCATTACAACTGTTTTCGAATAGAATACTCTCACTTATTCCTATTTTTCACTTTTGAATCTTTAAACTGCACATTGAAGCATTAGATGTTACATCTGTAATTTTGTCACTGAGACATGAAAGTGAAAACAGAAGGAAAAGGTTAAGATGAGAAAAAAATGTGAGTTATCTTCCCTCCATTAGTGTAATGGTGAGTTCATCATACGAACATGGTTTCTGATTGCTTGATGAGGATCTAGCTTCACTTAGATCCCTTTCATTGAAAAAACCTGGTTGTTTAGGCTGAGGTAGAGGACTTTCGCCACCAAGCATCAGGACCACAGTTGACATCCTTGGCCTATCTTCAGGATTTCGTTGCACGCATAGTAGACCTATATGAATTGATCTCAGAACTTCAGATAGATTACAGGTGTCTCTAATTGGTGCAGCAATCAGTTGCAAGGGTTTGCCTTCAGCATATAGCTTCCATGCCTATTGAGTTGAAGCCACTTTAATTATAATAGAATTCAAACCAGGAGATGATGAGAGGGGATCATAATTTGTAACTTACATGCCCAAGGAGGTTGTGGTGGTGATCCGGATGAGAGAATCCTCTATTCCTTTTCCCACTAACAATCTCTAGCACCAACACACCAAAGCTAAAAACATCAGATTTAATCGAGTAGAGCCCATCAATTGCATGGTAAAGCCTTTTATCCGAAGCAAAAGATTTGAAGATATGAAACCCTCTTCCTGCCTTAATGTCTCTTCCATATTTCTTCAACTGAATCAAACGACTGAAACCTGTAAATAAAACAATTACTGTCCTGACTCATGACATTCCTTTCTGATGGCTACCTGAAGAGCTTTCCTGTTCAGAGCCTGCAGAATTTTCAGCCTTGGACCAAAGAATGTGCATTCTGGCACCATAAAACAGCCTAATATTGAATCAATTGATTTCTTGTTTTCAACTATAATGAATTACGTAAGAAAAATAGAAAAAAAAAAAGAGTCATTTAAATAAAGAGGAGAATAAGTTCATAATAATTGGAGTTATTAGGCAAAGACCATAGGTGGACTTTGTAGCGTGGTTGATCTTAAAATTAAATATAGCAGTGCAAATGTAGATAATTAAAAATATATTTTTTATTTTATTTTAAGTGTCTATAAAAATATGATTAATGATTAAGTATGATAAAAATGTGATTATCGAAAAATCAATAATTGTCTATTAGAAAACCAACCATCATAATTATTAAAAATAAATTATTTCAAATAGACACATATGTATGAAAACAACTTATTATTTTTTTTGAAAAACCAATAAACATAACTATTGGAACAAACGAAAATAGACAATTATATTTATTTGAAACACTGATAATTGGGTCTATTAGGATTTGTCGTAATTGCCTATATAAATAAGCCAATTGTTCCCAAAAACCATTAAACTATAAAAAATGATTTTGTTTGAATATTCTTTAGTCTAAATAAAAGTCAATGCAAACATTCTTAAGCAATTACTTTAGGGACTATGGCAACACACACCCTAGAAAAGCTCATGGCTACTGCAGAAGTTACTTTATGTGGAAAATTCTATCAATGTTGTAACAAGACACTCCTGTACAGGATTGATGGGGTCTTTGGGAATGGTGGAGGGTTATCTTACCAGACTATTCAAAAGGAAAGAAAAAAATTACTGGAATTCAATGTCCAAGGTTACAGTAGAATCACCCATGCTTTAAGTATTATTCAATAGTGTGACCAAACATAAGCATTCAATTCAATCTAGATTTATAGCCACCAGCATGGACTAAATTGCTGCAGGAACTAAGGAATATTCCAATTAATTTGCTCTCTCTCTTTTCAAAAAGATTGAATCATTGACCGCATTTTCCTGCACAGTCATGTCAGCGGACAGTCAGAAGAACTGTCTCTTGTTCCACTTTCTCATGCTGCCTTTTCTCCCGTTCTGTTCACACTCGTAGGTAACAGAATAAGCTTCAACTATTTCTATCAATTCAATTCTGTTAAATGTTTTAGAGAAAACAAAATTATGAGTAATCAAATTATAATTTACCTCAAAGTGTCTCCACACTTTTCTGCTATTTATTATTGCTTAAGCACTTGAAAGAGATGCTTGTGATAAACAGCTTTAGGGGAAACAAGATCCTAAAACAATTTTAATGGTCCAATTGCAACACACACTGCCACTTTGAAAGCTGTGTCTCAAAACAAATCTGTGAAAAAACACAACGAAAGGAGCAGCTAACGCTTGCTCCAACGAGTAAAATTGACATGATTATCGCAAAGAGCAAAATCAACTTATACATTTGTCTCTATTGTTGAAGATGCTCACATTCGACTTCCCCATTGGAAGTTAACAGTGACTGAAACCCTTTTCTTCCTTTGTAAAGAAGAGTCTTAACTCATCTTTACTGGTTTTTTCTAGTCTCATTGCTGGAAGGGAATAAAATCTATAGACTATTAGATGCTTGTGAATTTGAGATTAACATCGAGAATGCACCTAAGGAGGAGCTTGGAAGCTTGTTCTCTTTATGTGGTATGAAAATGTAATGAGATATCAGATATGGGAACATAATAAATGAAATTAACCAGCTAGCATAGTTCACCGGCTACAAATATACTTACAGTGAAAAACCATCATTTCTAAGAGTACCAGAATTCACAACATTTCCATGAAATCTCAGTTATCTTGCCTCTACTACTGTGATAGCAAAATCATTAGAACAAGATGGTTTCTGATTATCTAATGAAGAACTAGCTTTAACCAGATCTCTCTCAGTGAAAAATCCTGGTTGTTTAGGCTGAGGCAATGGAACTTCACTACTTAGCATCAGAACAACGTTGGAAATGCTTGGCCTATCTTCTAGATTTCGTTGAACGCAAAGGAGTCCTATGTGAATAGCTCTTAGTACTTCGAAGTGAATGCAGCTGTTCTTAATTGGATCAGCAATCAATTCCAAGGAGTTGCCATCACAAAAAAGTCTCCATGCCTAGGCAAGTAAAACCGTTTAGCAATAGCAGAACATAAAATCTAGATTTAAGAAGATTACAGTTTGACACTTACATGCCCAAGAAGGTTGTGCTGATGATCTGGATGATAGAATCCTCTGTTTCTCTTCCCACTTACTATTTCTAAAACCAGAACACCAAAGCTGAAAACATCAGATTTAATTGAGTAAAGTCCATCAATTGCATACTCTGGAGACATGTATCCGCTGTGAGAACCACCAAAAAAGAAAAAAAAAAACAAGTTTAGAAGTTTTGAATTTAAACTCTGTATTGTAATTTTTGCACTCATTACTTACAATGTTCCCACCACTTTCTTTGTGTTTGCTGTAGTTTCCTTTTCTCCAAAACTTCTAGCCAGGCCGAAGTCAGAAATTTTTGGGTTCATTTCATTGTCTAATAAGATATTACCTGCTTTCAGATCTCTATGTATTATTCTTTGTCTGGAATCTTGATGAAGATAAAGGAGCCCTCTCGCAATCCCATTGATAATGTGGTTGCGCATGGACCAATCTAGTGACATGCTTTGAGTTTGATCTTCACAGTTTATAAACAAGTCAAGCCATTTATTGCTAGTTAGATCACTGATTATGTGGGAGATTGAGAGAAGGATATAACCAAACAAATTAACTATGTCAAATATACTAAATTTCCTGAGTTGGACAAAGACATACCAAAGATAAAGAAGTCCAGGCTCTTGTTAGGCATGTATTCATAGATCAACATCCTTTCATCTGCATGAATACAGCATCCAAGTAGCTTAACTAAATTCCGATGTTGAAGTTTTGCAATATGTTTAACTTCATTTGTGAACTCATTGAGTCCTTGTTTAGAACTCCTTGACAGCCTCTTCAAAGCAATTTCTTGTCCATCCTTCAAAACCCCCTAAAAAGGTGTACACAATGAATGTAGAAGTAAATTATAAAGTAGACAATTTTCCTGATTAGGAATCACGTTAAAATTTCTACTACAGGAAGAAAACAGTAATCATGGCTATGATGTAAATGCAAAGATGTGGAAGCAACGGAGCCAACAATCATAATCTTTCACTGAATTTATCATATTGTTACCTTGTAGACATATCCAAAACCTCCTTCTCCAAGTATATTCTTCGTTGAGAAGTTATTGGTTGCAGAAACAATAGCTGTCAAGTCAAATAATGGTAACTCTAGATCTTCCTTCTGATTTTGATGTTCAGAACTGCTATCTGAGGGGAATGTCTGCAATCCTGTGAAGTAGCAAGTTGAGTAAATATAATATGCAACTTATCTGTAAAACTTCAATTCATTTGTAACAATTTGTAATGCATAATCAAGCATGCCCCGGGGCTGTTGTGATAAGAACATTATCCAGTTGACTAGCATGCACATTCATTCCTATTCCCTGCCCTCATTCATCTTTAGCTAAGAAGCTGAGCAAGTTTGGTAAGTTCAGTCAATCAGTTGAGACTTGTACTTCCTTTAATCATAATTTTCTTTTATGCGTACTTGATTCTCTGAAATGAAACTTTTTGAATGGTAAATTTCTAGCTTATGGAGTATAGAAGTTATGCACATTCTCACAGCACCAATAGTGTCAAAATTTTCATAGCAGTTGTAATAAAGAAAATTTATATAACTACTTAATGAAAATAAATTGGGGACAAGGAAAGATGTACCTTTTCTCTGGCGTTTCTTCCTTCGCCAAAGCAAGCCCAAAATTATGCCTGCAATTAGCACTCGTGCAGACAATGCGGCGCTTGCTATAATTCTTGCTCTGTTCTTAGCGTTGGATTTTTCTTCGTTTCTTGTGCTCTCATTTTGATCTGTATGGAAAGCAAATCAAAGCAGAGAATCACTAAAACGAGAACATGGAAATTCAAATTTTCACTGTCATGTTTATGAATATGTCAGTTGGGTTACAACTTCCCAGATGTTTAGGTGTAGTAGTAACTACAAACCAAAATCTAATTGCTAATTCACACAAGCATTATTTTTATAGGAGTGACAGTACCATTCCAACCTAGCAGGAAAATTTCTAGTTTATTATTTTAGTATATCCTTTTATATATACCTACAAAAATTTAACTTATTCCACGTTAAATCTTAAGCTATTTCAGAAACTGCATGCTTTTCTCGTTCTCTTTTACCTAGACGAGTTAATATTATCTCTATAAAATCTGTAAGAATATAAAGATTCTACAGAAGCCTTACAAAAATCTGCATACTCAAAATTTTGAGGCCTGAGGTTATTTCATACCTAGTTCTGATGCAGCAACCTTCACATAGATATCTTGAGCGCTATCAGTTATATATCTTATATCAATGAGGTCAGTAAACCAGAGCAAACACCCACTTCCACCATTTCTTATGTCCAAATTAGCATAACCTGTGCAGTTGCAATTTGCCAAGCACAGGCTTTTGCACTCCTCTAAGTTTATATTGTAGTCATACCATGATTGTCTTGTTTCTGGCAACTTTACTGCAGAGACTTTTATAAAATCATCTCCAGAACAGTTTAGGCGAGTCTTTCTCACGCAACCATCGGTCCCTGGTACCGCATCCCATTCCTTTGGACTTTTCGGTACAAATCCTGTCAGGCAACTATAGACAGGGGACTTCTTGTTGTCACAGACACCATTTGCACCACATAATGCATACCTGTCACAGTTATCTATGTAAAGTGGAAGGTTTTGTATCCAACCTCGATTTGGATCAATCCACATGAAGGGCTCTATAGCTCCATTCTGACTTTGGGTTGTGTGATTAGTGTTTAAGTATTATATGGTTAATTTTTAGTAAAGCATTGTGTACTAGTGGATAGACATTGTGTGACTTTGATTTTTGGTTGGGTCTTAGGAGTCTTCTTTTCTGGTTATATTTTGTTCCCTCAAAATTCTTGTTTGTGTTAATGTCTCACGCAACCCAAAGTCAATCATGCTTGCGTGATTGACTTTGGGCATTGCGTGACTAGTATTTAAGCATTATATGATTAATTTTTAGTAAAGCATTGTGTGACTAGTAGATAGGTATTGCGTGACTTGTTAGTAAGGCATTGCGTGACTTTGGTTTCTGTTTGGGTCTTAAGAGTCTTCTTCTTTGGCTATGTTTTGTTCTTTCAGAGTTCTTGTTTGTGTTAGTGTCTTGTATTTCCTGTTGTGAGTTTTGAGGGCTTCCCCTACTTCTTTGTCTTCGATTACTGATTTACGTATTTTTCCTTACCTCTGAGTTAAAAATTCTTCCCAGGTGACGATCTGCCTCTACCTTGGTGGCGGGAGAAATCTGTATCTGATGTTGTTTTCTTCGATGATGGTCTTGCTCCTACCCTTCGTCGATCTGGGATGTGATGCTCTTAGACTCGTCTTTCTTTCCCTTGACAAAATAGTCACGTAATGTCTAAAAACTAGTCACGTAATATCTAAAAACTAGTCACGCAATACTCCAAAGATGAATAGTCTGACCAGAAAAACTCAAAGAATATAAGTTTGTTTGAAGCACAGAACTAAACATACTTGACCCGTCAATAGGTTTCAGGTTGAGACGCGGAGTTAAATAAATGGATCGATTTCATTAAAGGTAATTTTGTTTAAATTTAAATTCTCTTGACTAAAAACAGTTAAAATTATAAAGAGATCTATTATCAAAAACACCTTATGCATATGGCCTATAAAAAAAAATCGTCTTTAATTTATATAAATTTCTCCATGACCTGAGAAATAGGCCATTCGACTTCTGAATTTTTGCTCAAAGCATTTGGGTTATATGAATCCGAACATCACTACATAAGGGTGTATCCTCGTCCTTATACACCATTGAAAAGTCAATCTTTCCAATCCTTGAGCAATGCCATGCCTTGTCTCTTCCCAAAGACCTGTATATAAACTCTTTCCACATATTATTTTCTATTAAAATAATAACTAAAACCATGAAAATGGCAGGTCTGCCGTCCATTTCTGAGCGTTGTTCAAGAACTTACTCAACTTTCACGATTCACAAAGAACGAGAACAAATATACATACATACATATATATATATATAAAGTTTAATTTGTGGGTGCGATTGATACATCCTTTTCTTTTCAATGACGTACGCAAAAAACTTTCTGCCGCCTTGACTTCCATGGCATCTCATGTCTGCATTATACACTCAGTTTAAGTTTTAAAATATTCTTTTGTTTGACTTTGAACAACTTTGGGTTAAATTCGTGAAAGACTTCTGGCATCCTGCGACGGTCAGTCCTGGATGTAGCTAATGTACCAAAGATAAAGTTTATTATCTTTAGTTTTATGTTGTTCTACCAAGGAAAGTAGGGGTTATGCTTGGTATTCTTTGGAGATTTTTCCTAAGTATAACAGCATGATAGGGAAAAGGAAAGTAAATGTGGAATATATTATTAGATTATTATTATTATTTAAAAATTATAAATATGACAGAAGTTTTTTATTTAATTGATTTGTATTAAGATTTTAAGTTAGTCATGTTCTATTTAGGAATAGAATACCTATTTTATTGAAATCTCTTATTAACTAATCTAGTTGTATTAGGTAAATTGAAGTAGAGTTTTATTAGGATGTGGGCCTATAATACTATAAATAGGATAATTAGACTTAGTTATTATTTACATTTAAGTTAAGAATTAATAAAGAATATTTTCTTAAGTAGGAGTGCTTATTTTCTCTAGACTTTTTTTAAAAGAGGAAGAAGTTTTTAATATTTTTGGCCTAGTCAACCAAAGTGAAATTTTGGTTATTTTTCACTTTAGTGAAGTTTTCTAACTTTGCCAAGATTGGTGATTCGCCTTAGTGGGGTTTTCAACCTTATCACGATTGGTGTCTTCACAACGCCCGACGTTAGTTTGGTATAAGAGCAAAAGGATCTTTGTTTGCTACATAATTCGAGTTCTTGGCATTGTCAGGTTTTTGACTTTCGTTGTTTGGAATGCCGCTAAAATGCCAAAATCGTCAAATAAATAATCACAAGATTGAGATTGCGGAACTATAACACCAAATTCAAGAATTACGAGAGCAACTCACTAAATGTGATGTTACTCAAATCCATAATAACAGCTTTAGTGATGAAGAGGATGATATTAACCCTTTCCATCAAAATTCATCATCTGCTAAAGAAGTACCTATACGTTGACTGAGAACTTCTGCTACTAGAGACTTGGAAATCAGAATCGACATTCTTGAATTTGAAAGAATACTTCACCTTGATGACTTCCTTGACTGGCTCTACACAGTAGAAAGAGTTTTCGAGCTCAAAGATATTCTCGATGAAAAACATGTGAAGCTTGTTGCAATTAAATTAAAGAAGCATGCTTGTAGTTGGTGGGAAAATCTTAAATGACAATGAGAAAAAGAAGGTCGCAACAAGATCAGAACATGAGATAAGATGCGTCAAGAACCCAAACGTAAATTCCTTCTTGAACGTTATCGATAAAATTTTTTTATCAAATTTCATAACTTGAGGCAAAAAACAATATCAATGGAAGAATATATAATAGAGTTCAAACAACTTCAAATGAAGTGCGATGTTTATGAACTTGAAGAGCAAACTGTAACTCGGTCTCAATGTTGAAATTGCAGATATCATCATATTAGCATTAAAGGTTAAGAAACAAAGATCACGAAAAAGCTTAGTGAGTTCATATAAACAAAAAGATTCCATCTCAAATCATGGGAGACAAAGTTCGATAACCATTTCGCCTACAGATGTAAACTTGTCCAAAACTTAAAACAATAAAGAAACTACTTTTACTCGTGCTTCTAATATCAACAAAAAATGCTTCAAATGCTAAGAATTTGGGCATATTGCTTCTTAGTGTCTAAATCGAAGAATTGTTTCCCTTGAAAAAAGAAGTTATAGAAGAACCTATCATGGAAGAAATAGAGGATGAGTTAGAAATATTCAACGAAGATGAGAAAGAAAAAGTTTATACTGATCATGGAGAAGTTCTTGTCATTCGCCATAACCTTGACATTACTTAAATTAGCCATTACTTTTTTTTTAGTCATTAGAGTCACCTTATTTTCCTTTTCTCCTCCATGCCTAACTTTAAGAAGCCCACCATCATTTTTTTCAACTTCTAAGCCCATATCCAAATCCATTTGTCCTCTTTTATTATTAATCTATTGGTTCTCTATAGGGATATCAACGGATACCCTACCCAGTTACATTGGGTTAGGGTACTTTGTAAATAGGTTTGGGTAGGATTAGGGTAACGATTTCACTACCCGAATTTTAATAGGGTAGGGTTTGGGTAACACCCGTTGGGTACTCGTTTTCAGAACCCGATTATTATTTATAAATATTTTATTATTATTTTAATAATTAAATTAAAAATTTATGATTTTTACTAACTTTACAAGCAATTTTTTTTCTTAAAAACCAACAAATATATGAAAAGTATGATTACTCTAATAATTAATATGATTACATTAATATATTTAAATTAAAAAATTATAACTTATAAAAATTATATTTTTGTTATTTAAGTTTTTGTTATTTGTTTGGATCTTTGTGTGTAGTTATTTAAGTTTATGTTGTTATTTGGATATTTATATATAGTTATTTAAATTATATCGTTGTATGGATATTTATTTTTAATTATTTAAGTTTATGTTTAAGATCTTTTTCTTTATTATTAAAATTTAAATTTTATTATTTTTTTATTAATTTAATTAGTAGTTAATTTTATGAAATACGTAGAGAAATATTATTGTATATGTATACGGGTTTAGGTAATTGGGTATCTATGAAGAAGATTTTAATAATTTTTTAATATAATCGGGTTCTTAAACGGGTTAGGCTAATTATAGGGTAGTAAAAATGTAATAGGGTTAGGCTTAGGATAGTAATTTTAAAATTAAACGAGTAGTTAATAGGGTTAGGGTAGTTGATTTTTTATAGGGTTAGGGTTCGAGCATCTCGAAATTATAAGGTACTCGACCCATTGACATCCCTAGTTCTCTACCCTCTCCCTATTACCATTCGAATTTTCCTCTGATCCTCCTACTTGTTTACTTTCCACGTCATCTATTAGTTGGTATTCAATCTTTTTTCCTGCCAACTTATCTCTGACACGGACTTCCTTCTTTCTCCATTGAGTCCTTGCTCCATCCCATCCGTTGTCCCTAACTTCCTCTTCCTCAAGTATCCACTACCATAGTTTATCCTCACCTTTTTTACTGCTCTTGTCTACTCCTTGGCTCAGCTTTAATTTGAAATCTCCGGATAGCTCTGCATCATGCTTGAACGAGGGTTACAAAATTAAAAATTTTATTTTAAAGTTAGGCTTAATTATTATATAGCTAAATAAAGATAAAAAAAATTTAACCTCAAAAGTGTATACTAGATATAAAAATTTAATAAGATTGACTTTTTAAATTCAAACAGTCCAAAAATGACTTAAATCATCTCTTTTTCGTTATTGTCATCTTTCTCATTCTTACTTCTAGAAGGATTTTTTTTTTTCATTTACTAAACAAAGAAAATAAATAGAGATTAATGTAGAGGAATAAATAAATAAAATAAAAGTAACTAAAAAGAAAATAAGAGGTTTTATTGTGTAATGGTGCCTGTTGTTTGCAGCCCATATAAGGGGGAAGGTTATGGGTAAAGGGCTGCCCATTTATGCCAGCCCACAGTAAGGGGCTCGCAGCTTGCCCTTTTCTTTATTTTTTTAAAAGGGTCATGGCCAACCACTTAGGGCATTGCGGCCCTCCTTGGTTTTCTTTGTTGGGTCGTGGCTTCCCCTACCCTTTTTTTTTTGTTTTTTAGGGCGTGGCTAGCACCATGGTAAGTTCAAGAGGTCGTGGCCTACCCTTCTCTCTCTCTCTCTCTTGATTTTTTTTTAATAATTTGTTAATAATTTAATGGAATAAATAAAAATAAAAGAAAGTAAGTTAGAATGTTTGGGTTGCCTCCCAAGAAGCATTTGATTTTATAATTTTTGACTTGATTATCTTTGATTCAAATTGCATCAATAAGCACGATTGAGGACTCTTGACGATTGAAATCGCCACCCCAATAATACTTTAATTGTTGTCTATTCATTTGAAGGTTGATTTATCATCAACCACCTTTACTACTCCATTAAGATATCCTCTCATCACAGTGAAAGGGCAAGACCAACAAGATTTCAACTTTCCAAGAAATAATTTCAAACGAAAATTGTGTAGGAGAACATATTGGCCAGGCTCAAAACTCCTCCTTATGATTTTCTGATCATGCCATCGTTTCGTCTTTTGTTTATAGATCTTTGCACTTTCATATACTTTTTGACAAAATTCATCCATCTCATTGAGTTGCAAAAGACACGTTTCTTTCACTGGTTGAAGATCAAAATTAAGTTTTTTAAATGCCCAATATGCCTTGTGTTCAAGTTCGATTGGAAGATAACAAGCTTTTCCAAACACCAATTTACAAGGAGACATCTCAATTGGAGTTTTGTATGCAGTTCTATAAGCCCACAAAAGTATCACCCAACTTTTTTGACCAATCTTATTTCGAAGGACAAATAATCTTTTCCAAAATTTTTTTAATTTTGCGATTTGAAGCTTTAGCTTGGCCACTTGTTTGAGGATGATAAACAATGGTTATTTTGTATTTGACTGCATATTTGGCCAAGAGTGCCTCAAAATTTTTGTTGCTAAAGTGAGACCTTTCATCACTAATTATGGCTCTAGGTGTACCAAAACGTGTGAAGATGTTCCTTTGCAAGAAATTTATCACTATCTTAGAGTTGTTCCTTGGCAGTGCAACAACTTTAACCCATTTAGAGACATAACCAACAACAAACAAGATGTATTCATTATTGAAGGATGTAATGAATGGACCCATAAAATCAATTCTCCACACATAAAAAATTTCAACTTCCAGGATGTTGTTGAGAGGCATCTCATGCCTTCTACCTCCAACAACTTCCGTTTCTCCTTCAACATTATTGCAAATTGAAATGTCACTATCATAAAGCCAATCATCATCGTTTGAACTATCATGATCCCATTTGTCAAGCCCATCATTTGAATTGTCATCAAATCTATCTTCACCAACAGCAAACAAATTCTCATTTCCCTCATTAGATGTAGTGTTATCCTCCAGCATCATAATGTTAACCTCAACATCACAGTGTTGCACTCAAGTGTTGTATTCTCATCTGAAATTGGCATTACACACTATAGTTTCACCTGATCGTTACATTTCTTGAACAGAAACAACTAATTGGTTTGATGCACATCCTGATTGGAATTGCGCACCCAACTGTTCTGTCAATATTGTTTGTCTACCGGGCTACACAAACTCTTGTGCATACCTCAATTGCAGGTTAAGGACTGAATGCTCTGGTATATATGAAGCATTGTAAATCTCATTTTGATTGAGCTGATTACCATGTTGTTCAATTTCTTCATGTGACATAACATTTGTTTGACGTCTCTTAATGCTAACATACACAATCGGAACATTCCTCTGTTTTAGTAAAATTAATGCAACATCCTCATCGTCCTTGATAATTGGGCGTGATAGCTCTACGAGTGTACTGATTAATGCATGTAACTTAATCTCGTCAATTTTTGAGTTTACCTGAACAACATCTTCAACCAACTTCATCAAGCCTGCAAATGACAAATCACTCCTAACTCTCGCATTCGTGACTCACCACCCTTGTAAATGCCATCCACCCACTGACCACCATGTCTTATCACAAGTCACAGAACTGGAACCCTATTGAAATTTTGAAAACAAAAATAATTAATTTGTCAATCATGTTACACAACACATGCTATGTTCTCAAATTTGTCAATCATGTTGTTACATGCCATTTTTAGAAAATGTTACACGCCATGTTCGTAAATGTTACACACAAGTTCAAAATTTGTAACATGCCATATTCACAACACATTACACGCAAGTTCGAAATTTGTTACATGCCATGCCCGTAAATGTTACACGCTATGTTCACAGCATGTTACATGCAAGTTCAAATTTTGTTACACGCCATGTTCATAACATGTTACACGTTATGTTAAACAACCAAGTTACACGCCATGTGCTAACACATGTTATTTCAGTATATTTTTTGCATGCCATCTGCTTTATAGATGCATGGTGTGTAACAACTCTGTGCAATGTTTTTAATCCGTCTTCTAATTTACACAAAAAATTTCACAAATTTATATGCTACAACAATAAACCCAATAACATTCCTTGATGTCATCTCTGCTATGGGTCTGTTTTTCGAGGACAATATGGCCAGATGACGAGAGATAGACCATAGCACGATGACGATGGTGCTCAACAGAGAGTTGATAGAGCTTATACAGTTCAGAGAGTTAATGACGATGGTGCTTAACAAAGAGTTGACAGTGTTGATACAGTTCAGAGAGCTAGGAGAGAAAGATGAGCGAGCTCAAACAGCTGAGCATTTATTTCTTATTTCTTTATGGTGGGAGGCAAATATCGGGAGCTTAATTTGCCATGATGTCTTTTAAGGGCATTTTCGTCTACTCATGCTTCTTTGTGGCTAGAAACAAATAACTTTATCGGGTTGGTTATTTTTGAAATCACCATATGAAGAGGGCTATTTCTCACAATTTTTTCTTTTTTATTTTAGGTTTTGCTTGAGGACTAGCAAAATATTAAGTTTGAGGGTGTGATAACCCTATTTTATAGAGTTATCTCGCATTTTGTTATGCATAAAAGAATGAAGTCTTTTTGTGTTTTTTAAGTCAATTTTAGGTAGTTTTTACATCTTTTTATTAATTAGCTTAAAGCATGTTTGAGTATTGTTAATTGAGTTCTTTTAACTTATTTCTAGTATAAAAGTCTAATTTTTATCCTCTATTGATTAGGTCCTTCATTATTGAAGGTGCACAAGCATGTTGGGTTCAAATGGCAAAGATTGGTGTAAAGATGCTTCAGGAGATTTCTGACTATGCTACAGTAATTTGAGCATAACTTAAGCTACAGAAGTCCAATTGATGAGATTTAAATTGAATCACTAAAAAGCTTAGTGAAAGGCCTACAACTTTTGTCAAACCCTGCTTTATAAAATAATTATGATGTCATTTACATGTTCAATGGAATGTTTGAATATTTGAAAAGTTCGAGAAAATGTTAAAAGATAATATTGCCCTTAATAATACAATTAAGTCGATTAAACCTCGAACTGATCTAAACGGAGAACTAAGAATGAATTTGAGAAAACTAAAACCCACGGAATGACTCAAAACAGTGATTTGGAGTTCGAGGTCTGGTTTGGAGTCAATCGAGAAAATTGACCGATTATGGACAAAACGGTCATTATGATATTTAAGGACAAAATGGAGATTTCTATAAAAGATTTTGATCACATTGGACCAAGAATAATTATATGGAACATAATATGAAGTTCAGCAGTGAAAAATTTTAATTCTCGGTATTTTTGAGATACAAGGGTAAAATAGTAATTTTGCCACTAAAGGTCAAAACGGGAACTTTTAGAGAAGATTTTAGCCCCATTTGATTAAGATTGATTATTTAGACTAGTTAAAACATAATTTGAAGTTGAAAATTGGAAAAAGATGTAATCCCAATATATTTTGGAGTATAGGGGCAAAATCATGATTTTACCATCGAATGATCAAATTTAATTTTTCGAGAGAATTTAGATCAAATTTGATAAATTAGAGTGTGGTATGAGTTTGAGGAGTGAAAAATATGTGTTTTGACAATTTTTCAATTTTTGAGGCAAAAATGTAATTTTACACTTTTTCGAGGGGTAAAAGTGTAATTTTACAAAATTACACCACCAACATTTTTGGAATGGTCTAGAAACTTCAAGAAAGCTGAATGGATAAGTGTGGAAGCTGATGGTGAAATTTGAGAATAAATGAATGGCTAGAATTTAAGGAATTAATTAAATATTAAAAAAATAAATAAAATAATATTTTTTTACTTTTCCTTTAAAAAGGCTAAAAAAAATTCATTAAATCAGCTTGTGAGGAACGGTTAGAACCAGGCAAGGAGAGGAAAGCTGAAACCAAGAACTCTAGCTGAAAATTTAAGGGGAAAAGAAGGAAAATCCAAGAATCAAGCTAGAAAAAGGTAAATTTCATTAATTTTCCTTGTGATTTTCACTACCCAAGCCTTATTTTTCCATTTTCATGCACAAATAAAATATGGATATTGCTACACCTTACTGGCTGAATATTTTTGGGTGGATTTGATGCTTGAATATGGTGATTTTTAGGTTAAATGGATGTTATTAGTTAGGTAATAGTGATAGATTTCAAGAAAACACATTTTTACATGTTAGAAACCCAATTTAACTGATTGTTTGGAGACTTTTTGGTGGCTGGAAATGCAGCAAATTGATATGGCTGAATGGCAATTTTGGTAAATTTGATGAATAGTAAAAGTAGGAATTAATTAAGAATTTTTAGAATAAAATTTGGAATTTTTACCCACTAAGGGTAAAATCGTAATTTTGCATTCTAAGATTGGTAAATTGACCCGTAGTTGCTACCATTGGGTAATTAGAATATAATCGAACAATTAGAAACTGAAATAGGTCAAATCGAAGTTAAAATGGAGATTTTAGCAATCTAGACGTGTGTAGGCGAGTCGGTCGGACACCGTAAGAAAACGACTGTCCGGACCATTTTTACCCCATTTCATATATCACATAGAGCTTGATATTGATTATGGTAAATTGACACAATTTATTGAAATTGATGTCATACGGAACACATACGTGATGGGTTCCCGGATACAAGAAAAATGCAGTGTAATGGGAAATTGAAAACAGGAGTATCGGGCACTCCTGTGACGAGGTGAGTGGACAATTTATCCTTTTAATTATCTAGAGTAGATTTTATTAAATTTAATGATTTTATGAAAAATGTGAAATTTATAAAATAAATTAGATTTACTAAATAAATTAAATTTTTATAAATTGATTTGAAAAATGGAACAATTGGTTTTGAAATTAGAGTAAATGGAGATGGTTTAATTGTGTTATAAATTGTGTTTTAAATTATATGGCTTATAGCATTATATGAGCATGAATGACTAAACTAGTTTATAGAAAAATTATATATACTGTGTTTTCAACCTTAAGAGGCTAGACCGTGATAAATTGTCATATCAGCTAGTTAAGATTTTATAAATAAGGCGGTAGATAAATTAATCGCTGCAGTGACACCAGTTCTGTGGGCCAGCCCAAGAGAGGGGGCACAAAATTAGACTATCTTACCTCTATTGGAGAGCTAGGCGTGGGGGGGGGGGTGTTTTCTGGAGGTAAAGTTTGAGTGCACTTCACGTGGACCACCGCGTGAGAGTGAGTCTCAGCCAACACCAAGGTATGGCTAGATACTATTTTCATATATAAAAATATATTCATGTGTATATGACACTGAATAGCCTTGGCGATCTCGGTCATATGCTTCGGCCGGGGCATCCCCGAGAATGATTTTGGCATAAGCCAAGTTGAGATTTTGAGAAATACATAAGCCATACTAAATATTAATTTAATCGAGTAAAATAATTCTATTTTGCTCGATAGAATATTTTATTTGTCTCTACTCAATTGAAATGAGTTGAGATAAGACAAATGGTAGTACAAAGAAAGCAAATTTGAAATTTTGTCTCATTTTACTCGACTTTAGATAATTTAGCTAGTATTTGTTTACTCACTAAGATTTTATAATCTCACAACCCTTTCTTCCACCCATTGCAGGCTCGAGAAAAGCACTAGATAGCTGTGGCATCAAGAAACTAGGCAGAGTCAGAATCCAGTGCATTTAAGGTACATAGTTGTACATAGTGGGCCCACGTGTCATTGTAAAAGTAATTTTATACTTTGATTACTTGTATTTTAGTATGTATAAATATATTCAATTTTTACGTTATAAAAATTATGTACCGACGTTTCTATAAATATTGTTTTTTAAATATATATAATGTTATTTTATTGAATATTTTTATTATATTCATATATTCAAAATCTTGATTCAAACTAATGTTTTAAATGTTTAAATTTATTTTCAAACTATGAAAATTGTGTCTTCTACACATTTATTACGTTTTTGGCTGGGTTTTGAGATTTTCAAGAAAGATAACGAAAATGTCCCTGTCAGCCAAAAAATAATATTTTATTGTTTTAATTTGAAAACGACTTATAATTCTTTTGAAATGTGGTATTTAATAATCGTCGTTCACCGGGGAAGTGCGAGAGCTGATATGAAAGTCTTGCGGGGTTTCGATCTGCATTCGGGGTAGGAATGCCTGTCGAGATGTCGCGGCAGTTGTCATGGACCCGATGGGGAGTTCCGGGACATGACAACTTTGGTGTTTATTACTTTGTCCAGTTCTAATTGGATCATGGTCAAAATCATATAGGAAGTGACTGAACTGCAACAGGAATAGCATAGAGGCTAAAAGACACAAGGCACTAAGGCAACAAGCACGGTGCCATGATGCCATGCTCCCAATGCCACGGTGCCACCTTGGGTTAGCCTACATGCACCACACAACAAGCATGGTGCCATGGCACCAACACGTATAGTCTCAAATTTGCACATGTTGAATTTGGCAACTAGGGCTTTTAATAGGGAGTATAAATATGATCTTTTCAGTTAGAAAAGGGCAGTAGAAGCAAAGAATATTTTGCTAAAAAAGGAAGCTTTCTACAAAAAGAGAAAAAGGGAGAAATCAAAGGCGATTTTGGTTCTAAGAGCTGTAGATATTTTCTCTCTCTATCTTCCACTGAAGAAATGACTTATTTTCTAGAAATATTAAACTTTGTTGCGACTATGATGAACTAAATAGCTTTCATCTAAAATTATGGTAGATTTCTACATGTAACTTGAATTATTTGTTTCTCTTTTACTTATTTTGAATTGGTATGTTAATGTTTGTTCAAATCTAAATTTATTGAACATTGATTGCTTGATCACCAATTGATTGGTTGTGGTATCTAAATGAGACTTGACGAAGTTAGTTTATATTATACCTAGGTTTGGATAATATGTGTTCATATCACTTAAAAACTAAGTGCCTTGATTAACAACTAGGGTAGACATATGCCTAGATGCCAACTATAATCTAAGGAGAAATTATGCTTAAAGAACCTAGTTTAACTGAATCCTATAGACATATAGAGACCCCATTAATCTAGGCAATTATTGTACAAATGCCTAGACATAGGTTTGTACATGCATTAGGATTCTAGATTAGTATCAAGTCCCATTAAATTAAGTAATTATAGGAATAACAATCCAAGTGAAATGTTGAAAAAGCCATAATCTTAGACTTTTAAACTATTGCTTCAAGATTATTTCACCTTGCATGTCTTTAATTAGCTTAATTAATTAGTTTATTTTTAATCATATTTCATACTTTGGTTAGCTTGGATAAGGTTAGCTTAACTCAATTTTAGTACTTAGTGAAGAATTATAGCCAACTTCTTGTAAGATCTGTAACGACCAATCCTCGGTCGCTACTGACGTTCGAGACTTTTGGAAAATCCTGCTAAGTCTCGAACAAGCCTTTATAAATTTTTCAAGACCTTTATCAAATATGCTAACACGTATGTAAATGGTTATGAATAACAATAATACTCTATTGGTATTCCATTTTCAGTAATAGCAATTATATTTAAAATACAAAGTTTTTAACAATGCATAATTAGAAATTGACAATGCTGATAACATGTAAAAATTCTATGTGACTGAACTCTAGACAGTGGAATGACTCGGAATGGGCTAAAGGATGTCTTTACCTATCCGCCAGAAACTGAGCACGCCAATGATTACACGCTAGGCTGATCCCTGTCTGCAAAAGGGGAAATAAAGGGATGTGAGTCTCACAGGACTCAGTGATCATCGGCTCAGTGAGTAGGACGTAGATGGAAAACAAGCAATTAGCTGATCATTTGAATAATAAATCATAGAATTACCGAAGGTAAATTTAATTAAAAGGGAGATTTGTGCCTTATAGAATGATGCGGTAAAATCATCGTGCAACATTTAATTGGGCAAAACAATGCCAAAAACAAATGTAATAACTCAGGGTGAAATCAACAAAAATTCGACTTATCGTCAAAAATTACAAATGAGAAGATAAAAGTGTGCATGCTCCCAAAACATATAGTTTGTAATCAAATTAAATTATAAACCACGCAAATCACTTATGATCAATAAATAAACCTTAAAAACTTACTTAAACAAGGAGAGCTGTAACAAAATCTTAAATCTTCACCATGCATAAAAGTACCTGTCGAAAAATTCATAATGTTCTCGAGTAGGAAAAACATAACATCAACACGTGGACCCACTTCCACGTAATAAGATCCGAGAGCATCGCTTTCACCGGATTCTCATATAATGCCATGGCAATCTCAACGATGTTGGTCGACATTGGAGATATCAAGCGATCGCAACCGCGTAAATCATCTGTGGCCTTGCCACATATATCATAGACCATGGCCCCAGCCATGTCTAACAGCCAGTCGGCAAACCGAAAATGTCTCTAGCTAGAGCTCAGTCGTGCATGAGGGTCACACTTAACCGATGTGACATCCGGCCTACTCTCGACGCTTTCGATTTATCAAAAACAGAATGTTTTTCAGATCCATAACAAACTTCTCAAGTCTATTTTCTTAAATCATTTAAAAACCAAAATTTTGATAAACCGATATATTGATTTTTTTCACATCTTTTGTCTTCATATAAACACTTATAAAAATTTCAAAATAAAATCAACTTTCAGAAGCTACATAAAAATCATTTAACAAATACATTTACTATGCACATCACACAAAAATTATAAGGCATAAGATTTTGATGCTAAACGGTGCGAAGGGCTTGTTTCCCGATTTTCAAAATGCTTTACGTATAATATACATACATATATAGTCAAGACAATTCTAAAAATAATTTTGCATCCACATTTCCTAAAATTTTTACCAGCACATGCTATTCACAATTTTACATCGAAATTAAAATATTCATACATAGATACTATTACGAAAATTTTAAAGTCGACACCCCCTACTCACCTCAAAATAGTGGGATATTTCATCATTATTTTTGTACGCGTATATAATTATTTTTATTTCTCGGTCACCTATTTCGCTCGACTCGCCTCCTCGACAAATGTTCTTAACAATAATTTAAATCCAATATATTTAATCATACATTTGTATGAGTATTAATTTAATTAAAATTTCTTAAATAACTTGCATATTTTTTTTCTAAAATATGTATAATATTAAACTACCCATAAATCTTTAAATATACAATTCACTTACCATTTGGACCTTTTACATTTCTTTATTTCCTTTTTGGACCCCTCTCCGTGGGCTTCTCTTCCTTTCCTCACATTGGGCTAAGCCCATTTACTTTTCCTATTGGATCTTGTCACATTTTATTCCTCCATTGGGCCTTGCCCAATATTTAATTTCCACTTGGCTCATTTTTATTTTTCCCATTCTTGCATTTTCATTTTTTATTTTTTTTCTTTTTCTCCTTTCTTTTCCTTTTTCTTTTTCTCTTTTTTTTTTTTTACATTTTTCTTTCTTCTTGCTTCTCTCCTCCTTCTAGCCCATGGGCTCCTCCTTTCTCCGTGGCAACCCGTCCTCTCCACCACCGCCGGTGGTGGCAACCCCACCGTCCTTCCTCATTTCTCCTCCCTTTCTTCTTCTCGTTTCACTCACTGTAGTAGCACTTTTTAGCCCCCAAACTAGCAGAATTTCAGCTCCATTTCTGCCCAATTTTCAGCAGCACAAAGCTTAAATTTTCTGCACCAACTGGCAGCCAAAACAACTCAAAAATCAGCCATGAAAACCACACCTTTAAGCCTCCAAAAACAGCAGACTTTTAACTCAATTTTCAGCCATAAAATTCACAAAGATTCGGACAGCAATTAGCTAAAAAAAATCAGTTTCATACCTCCTTAAAGACTGCTGAATTTCAGCTTTCTTCCTTCCTTAAAACCGTAGCAAAATCACTCTTTTTTTCCTCTTTAAATTGACCGAAATCAGCCCCCCCTCAACTTGGCTCTTCCTCTATTCTTTTTCTCTCCTTTTTCTCTCTATTTTCTCGGTCTTTCTCAGCTACCTTTCCTTCTCTTTTCCATCATTTCTCTCTTTTTTTTTTATTTCACTTGTCTCCTCTTTTTCATTTGTCTATCCGGCCCCTACTCACTTCTCAACTCTTTCAAAGCCATTTTTCAAAGTTTCAATTGACCACATGGGCGACTGCCCATGTGGTCTTTCTTCTTTTTTTTTTATTGTTATATATATTTTATTATTTTTTTAGGGGTGTTACAAGATCGATACTTGTACTTATCACTTTACTACTTGTTCACCGCACATGCATTTGCGTGTTAGTTTAAATTCATATAAGAATTAAGTAGGTATAAGTGATTTTGACAAAAATTTTAAAGAATTGAGTGTTCAGCCAATCACATTATCTTAAAAAGTTGTTGGGCGAGTGACCCAACTTAGGTCATTAGGCGGAGTCAGAAAATTTCCCTTGAGTAACGCAGGGGAAATCTATATTATCAATTCAACGCGTCTCCTTCTTCCAGACAAAGGAAAAACTATAATAATGAGCCCACCTTCGTTAAAAAAAAAATCACAGTTCGCACATTTTACGAAAACTTCCAGTAGACCGATCTGTGATTTGGAGCTTCCCTTTCTGTATTTCTGGTTGTCTTAATAGTATCCTAAATTTATTTTCCGAAAGATTTATTTAAAACTTAAAGAAAAGAGTGAACATGAGAAAATCAATGGAATGCATTTCATTGTTACTTCTTGTATATTTATTTGTTTTCTCCATCTTAAGGACTGCTACTGCAGTAGATACTCTGTCTCCAAGTCAATCCATTAGAGATGGTGAAACTCTGGTTTCAGCTGATGGGAGCTTCGAACTTGGATTTTTCAGCCCTGCAGTAAGTTCCACAAGTCGACTTTTAGGAATATGGTACAAGAAAGTATCTAATCGAACGGTTGCATGGGTGGCAAATAGAGAAACTCCAATTTCTGATGATAAAGGAGTTTTGCTTTTCTCCAACCAGGGAATTCTTTCGCTTCTGAATAGCACAAATAGCACCGTTTGGTCATCTAATACATCAAAAACTGCACAAGAACCCGTTGCTCATCTTCTCAACTCAGGAAATCTTGTAGTAAAAGATGGAAAAGACAACAACCCAGCTGAAGACAATCTATGGCAGAGTTTTGATTATCCTTGTGATACTCTTCTTCCCGGAATGAAAATCGGGAAGAACTTGGTGACAGGTTTTGAGAGGTTTCTGTCATCCTGGAAAAGTACAGATGATCCTGCTCCAGGCCAATACTTTTTACGTATAAATATCAGTGGATATCCACAACTAGTAATTGAGAAGGGATCTAAAATAGAGTACAGAGCAGGATCATGGAATGGTCTTCGCTTTACTGCGATGAGACCGAATGAAAAGTTTTTCAAACTTGAATTTGAGTCAAATGAGAATGAAGTCTATTTTACTTCTGAGCTCAAAAACAGTTCAATAGTTTCTAGGTTCATGCTGAACCCATCAGGCTTCGCTCAGCGCCTTTTATGGAGTGATCAACAACGTGATTGGGAGTCTTTATCAACGTCATATCTTGATCAGTGTGAGAACTATGCCCTTTGTGGAACATATGCTACCTGCAATGAAAATGACTCTCCAGCTGTGTGTTCATGCTTGGAAGGGTTCACGCCCAAATTTGTAGAAAAGTGGAATTCAAGAGTTTGGTATGATGGGTGTGTTAGAAGAACTCCATTGGTTTGTAACAATGGAGATAGCTTTCACAAGCGCACGGGTTTCAAATTGCCAGACACGTCCCATTCCAAGGTTAACATGACCATGAACATCAAAGAATGCAGGCAGTTATGTTTGAGTGATTGCTCTTGCACTGCATATGCAAATTCAGATATCAGAGATGGGGGAAGCGGATGCCTGCTGTGGTTTGGTGATCTGTTGGACATGAGAGATGATATGGGGCAGGATGGGCAAGACCTTTATATTCGACTTGCTGCTTCTGAAATAGGTACTTGTCCTCTTCTTTTCACTAAGGATCATGTTGAAATCTTTTTTTTTTCAATATTTATTCATGCAATTATGTCCTGAGGGATTTAGTCTAGAGGAAGTAGGATTTAGAGGTAAGAATCAATACAAGTAGAAACTTGAGAACATTTTTCAGGTACTTTGCTCTTGAACTATGGTAAGCTCAGAACAATCTTTGGATGGCAGCGAAGGAAAGAAGGAAGAAAATTTTGGAACTATGGACATGATCAGTTTGCCTTTTGCAGGCTTATTTATTCTAAAAAACGTAATAAGAGGCAATCAAATCTTTCAACAAAACTTGATTGCTTACAACAAAACTGAAAATCTTCATCTCTGACTTCATCTCAAATCTTTCAAATAATATCATACGCAAGAGGCAATCATGGGAGAAAAAGAGAGTAGCAATTATAGTCAGCTCTGTCATAATAGGAATGGTAATGCTGATACTACCCGTCTTGTGTATACTGTGGAGGAAACGTAAAAAGAAAGGTAAATAAACTTGATTACTTATGTTGAAACTTAAGCAAAGGCCGTTTATCTGGCATAAATTGTTGGATTAAGAAGTCCACTGTTAGTCCTCATAGCCAGCCCCTATTTTTTTTTCTTTTTTTGAAATGATTTTTACTAACGTTGCTAAAGAATTGCCTTAAAAATGATGGATGTCTTGAGTTTGAATCCCTTCTCCACTCTGCCTGACTTAACTATAAACATAAGGTGCTTCTGCTAATGCCAATACATTGTGCATCGTTTCAGGATTGGCAAGAAAGAATCACGCAATGGATTGTGATGAAAGGGAGAACGAAGAGATGGAATTGCCATTATTTAATTTTGGGACCATAGCAAATGCCACAAATAACTTTTCTATTGAGAACTTGCTGGGAAGAGGTGGATTTGGATCTGTATACAAGGTAAAGCAATAATATACTACTGGGGCTTCATTCAAGTTCTGCAGCATGTATATTTCTTATAAGTAAAACATTTATTTGTTATGGTCTTCAGGGTACATTGGCCGAGGGGCAACACATAGCAGTAAAGAGACTGTCAAAGGATTCTGGACAAGGGTTGACTGAATTCAAAAATGAAGTTATTTTGATTGCCAAACTTCAGCACCGGAATCTTGTAAAGCTTATTGGCTTTTGCGTTCAAGGAGATGAAAAATTGTTAATCTATGAATACATGGCCAACAAAAGTTTGGACTACTTTATTTTTGGTTTGGTCCTTCACTATGCCTTTCATGTTTCATAATCTTACTTCTCTGATACCCTCTCTTTAACGATTCTATTAGCGGTTTGGCTAACATGGGGAACTGAATCAGATCAAACTAGAAGCAAACTAGTAGACTGGAGCAAACGGGTGAATATTATTGGCGGAATTGCTCGAGGACTTCTTTATCTTCATCAAGACTCTAGACTTAGAATAATCCACAGAGATCTCAAGTCCGGCAACATTTTACTGGATAATGAAATGAACCCAAAAATTTCAGATTTTGGCTTAGCTAAAACATTTTGGGGAGAGCAAACTGAGGCCAACACAAATAAAGTGGTCGGAACATAGTAAGTACAAAGTAAATCAAAACTTTCTTTATGGGTATCCTTTGTGTTGCTATTAAATTGTTTTCACAACATATTTGTAGTGGTTATATGTCTCCCGAGTATGCCGTTGATGGGGTTTTCTCAATGAAATCTGATGTCTTTAGCTTTGGGGTTCTTGTCCTTGAGATAGTAAGTGGAAAGAAGAACAGGGGATTTTTCCACCCTGATCATGATCATAATCTTCTCGGGCATGTAAGGTTAAATGTTGAGATTGTTAACCATGTTGAATTTCCAAGGCAGAAATCATGATTCTGAACTTCTGAAATTTCAGGCATGGAGATTATGGATAGAAATGAGGCCAATGGAACTGATTGATGATGCTCTTAGGGACTTTTGCTTGCCATCTGAAGTGCAGCGATGCATTCATGTGGGATTATTGTGCGTGCAGCAACGACCAGAAGATAGACCAAACATGTCTTCTGTAATTCTAATGCTAGGCAGTGAAAGTGCATTGCCACAACCAAAGCAGCCAGGGTTTTTCACAGGGAGGAATCTGCCTAAAGCTGAGTCTTCATCAAACAACAGCAAATCATCTTCCGCAAATGAGTGCACCATTACCCTGTTAAAGGCACGGTAGTTGAATTTGTCACTTGACAAATGGACGTAGGGGCAGCTTTGGCTCTTCGTGTAAGACCTGATAGCTGCATGACCATGACAATAAATCTAAAAGTTTTTAATTATTATTTTATATTATAAGTTTCATAAATAGCTTTATATAACAGCCGCCTTAATTAAGGATAATTTAATAAATTTCCTCCTTTACAAATGAGAAAATAATCCAAATTAAATAAGTAGTTTATTTATTTATGATATAAATACAAAAATTAATAATTTAAGGGTTTAGAGCCGGCAATGTTGATAACAAAGGATAGGAAACTAGTAATTTGAAATTGACTTGGAAATTCATTTCGAAGTCAATTCACCTTCATCCTCAAAGAGCTATAGTTTCCAAGCTAATATCCAGGCATGTGCTTTCTAATCCCCATTTCTTCCTTTTATTTTCTGTTTGTATTATGATTTTGTTTCCTTCATTTCAAAATGAAACTGTAATGGTTTCAAGTTTAAATGTTGAGAAAAAGAAAAGTTATGGTTTTTTTTTTTTATAATCCACAATCAAATGTAAAACACGAAATGATTTTGTTTGCTTCGATATCAATCAATAAAAAAATTGTGCATACAATTGCATGGATAACAGAAATTGACTCTTTAAAATAGCGAATTTAAACTTAAAACTTAAGAGAGATGTATGATATAAAGATGAGAGAGAACTATATTTCATCGAGTTTAGTAGATGTATAAAATTAAGTAAACATGCTGACACATGTATCATCTCCAGGTAAATCAAACCATGCTTTGTGCAAAGCTAGCTATTACTATACTTGTTTTTAGTTGAATTTGTAATTGTTTCTTATATGATTTTGTTTCTGGTAGATCAAACATGTTAAATTTTTAGTTGATTTGCATCAATAAGTATAATTATTAAGTGTTCTGGATATATTTGTTTAATGAGCATACTCTTGAACCTTAATGATTCTCATGCATTACTGTTCTTCATGTTAAAATTTAAACGAAACCAACTTTTCAATCTACTTGGTGTAAAGTTCTTTAATTGTAAGAAAATGTTTTCCCAGGGTGGTTGAGCATAAATTTCCCAAATCTTTTTCTAACCTGGAGGAAGCAGGATTGGATGATAAAATGGAGAATGGTTTCAGTAGATTGCCATTTTGGTTCAAAGTAATTCCTTTCTTCACATTGTCAGCCTTGGACGGTATGTTCTGGCAGCAAATAATGGTAACGATAATGGATATGAAGCACCCAAACAAGGATATCAGTCCAATCGTCTACATTATTACTTTTGGCCTAAGCTTGGCCTTGTTTCTTCTAACGACCATTTTATCAGGCATTACTGCGTTTGACGATATTCTGAAACGCCTGAATATCATATCTGCTCCGACTTTAAATCTGAAAGAAACCAAAGTTCCTGTTGGGTTTTCTGCAATTGCAACTTGCTGATTTCTGTTCATTGTTGGTATATTCTGCTGGCTGCTAATGGATGTCGATAAGGTGGTGAAGCAACCAAAAGATAATATTTGTTCAGTTATACTGTACGTTATTGCAAATTCCTTGGGATTCAACATTTTCCTGGTCATGGCTTGTTTCTTTGGCATTACCTTGGTTGCGGGAATTGTCCAAGGTTCTTCAAAGGCTGCGGTCTGTAGAAATTTGTGATGAACAAAGGAATCAATATTCACCAAAGAACACTGGAAAACAGAGGAATCTGACTAACAAAACCAGTAAATTGGGAAAAACCTCACAGCTATAATTTGTATTCATCCTTATATATGCATCAAAATAACCATGCCATAAGACTCGGCATCGAAAGAAGTTCGCACAGCTGTGCACAGAATTCCAGACATAGGATTCTGTGCATTACAACGACTCAGCCCAACGGCTATGAAGATTCAAGAAACAGAACAAAAACGTGACTTAGCTTTAATAAACTTGGACAAAAACGACATAAGAAACTGGCGTTTAAGCCATTGCAAATACTGAAAAAATTAAAACGACACAACACCAAACGTTTCACTAATTCATAATCAAAGAACCAAAAACGACATCGTGCCCTTCTTGACTTATTTCCTTCAACCAGCAGCTGCTTCGCGCCCAAATTCACTTCGCTTCAAAAATTACCAGCTGGAATCACTGAGTCTTCAACACGGTCACTCCAGTTTCTTCCGATCATGAAATGCCTGTTGAGCCAAGCTCTTAGTACTCTAATGGTAAAAGAATGGAGCTTGGAATTGGGCTTCTTTTGGAATCTGTTTAAGGTATTATGCTGGTGACATCAGTTTCCATATCGGTTCACTACTATATGGTTACCTTTTTTGTGGAGTTTTATTGGGAAATTGCTAGACATAAACATTATCATCAGTGATTCCATCTGCTGCTCTTTCTGATTGTTCTGTTTGTCATCAGTTTGTATACTTCTATTTAAGCGATTGGGTCTAGTCTTTCTTCTTCTAAAAGCTGTTTCTATTGACAATCATTGTAATTAAAATGTTTTGCATTTTCCTATTTAAAAAGTTCTTTTTTTTTTTTTGGAAAGATGAAGTTTTATTTTTTTTTTGAAATTGAAAGATGAAGTTTTATTGAGCCAGCCTTCAACCTGCCACCTCAAGTCTTTAGTCTTAATTGCCTAAAAGACTCTTGATGGCATAATAGTTGCCTTGGCTGGATGGAACCTGTACATTTGTACCAAAAAAGAATCTGCCCAAAGAGTAATTGGCAGTATAGCACCATGAACAAAAAAAGGTGCCAGAAAACAAAAAGCATCCTAATTCTATCTAATTGGAAACAACAAAACCCCCCAACCCAACGAACAAGAAAAAACTCCCCCAGCAATGATCTTCTCATGTGAAGTCAACCTTTACTCATGCCACCAGAAGTTACATAGTAGAAGAATTCTTTAGGAAACATTGGAGAAGACCATTCAAAACAAAAGTAGCACCAATCATGGGATGGAAAAGCCTTAAAACGGAGACTTAGTGACACCGAACAGCAAGAGGACCAAAAAGAAGGTCCAACGGCCAGCAGAGTCCAAACAATCCAGTCCAACCTTATTTAAAAAGTTCTAACAGACAAAAAAAAAAGATGTAGTATATAAGGATTCCCTGATATACAAGTATTGTATTCTTGGAGTTTCTACTATTAGTCGAACATGATCCAACCTTGGACGGAGAAGAATCTGTTTCATATAGCCACCTTTCTGTGAAAAGCCAGGCTCTTTTTTGTCTGCGGCAGGTACTGCAGTTTCACTAGTTTGCATCAGAACAACAGTTGCATGAATAGACCAACATGGATTGATCGTAGCACTGTTGAAAGGATACAACAGTCTTTTAGGCTGTCATCATCAACCAGTGCTAATGATCTCCACTCTAGCGGTATATTGAAGACCAAACATGCAGATCCATAACTTAAATGGGTTATTGCGTTTACCAGTAGGCTAAGGTTATGAGAAATGTTGTTTAAATAGAATTCAGCTTTTTTTTTTTCCTGTTGATCTTTAGAGAAGATTAGAGATAAATTTTGAAAGACAAGACAAAGATATGTTTTTCACACACTGCATTAAGTGTATATAATTACAACCACGGAAAGGATAAGGACAAGAATCAGTTAACCTGAAAATAAGGGATCAAAGACAGCACATGTAGCATATTGATAACTGCTGTCCTTTACGGCTCACAACATGGGGCCTTTATTATAGCATAAAATAAAACTACTTAAAGATAGAATTTTAAGACATGTGGATGACACGTCTTCTTTCAAAGTACTGACGCCACACTTCTGCAAGCGAGACCTCGATCTCCATTATTTTCTCAGCCTAGAACTCAGCCTTTTCTTAGTAAAAACTTTTCGCAGGTTTCATTTTCTTATCTAGGACGGGTTACTATGAACGCGGATGATGGTAGCTTGTTGAATTTCTTCTGAAATGATTAATCACACGTCATGACTTTTAGTCATGTTTACCTGAAACTTTTAAAAAATGAGTGACATTAGAATCTTTTTTCCTCTGCCATTGTTTTCATAGTACTTGGCTATCAAAAAATTTTAGGTTGCCTAGGAGACAAAAGGCGGTGCCAATTTCTATAGCCAGGACTTGGAGGATATATTGGGAAAGCCTGTGTGGCTGCTAGGTGTACTAACAACACCCAGACCCAAGGCAAATGGCCCCAGTCAAATGGCCTATCTAAGGAACTCAACTCAAGATTGCAGAGTACTTGGAATTACAATGCTAATTCTAGGAGTATTGGGAGATCATTACAACTGTTTTCGAATACAATACTCTCACTTATTCCTATTCTTCACTTTTGAATCTTTAAACTGCACATTGAAGCATTAGATGTTACATCTGTAATTTTGTCATTAAGACATGAAAGTGAAAACAGAAGGAAAAGGTTAAGATGAGAAAAAAATGTCAGTTATCTTCCCTCCATTAGTGTGATGGTGAGTTCATCATACGAACATGGTTTCTGATTGCTTGATGAGGGTCTAGCTTCACTTAGATCCCTTTCATTGAAAAAACCTGGTTGTTTAGGCTGAGGTAGAGGACTTTCGCCACCAAGCATCAGGACCACAGTTGACATCCTTGGCCTATCTTCAGGATTTCGTTGCACGCATAGTAGACCTATATGAATTGATCTCAGAACTTCAGATAGATTGCAGGTGTCTCTAATTGGTGCAGCAATCAGTTGCAAGGGCTTGCCTTCAGCATATAGCTTCCATGCCTATTGAGTTGAAGCCCCTTTAATTATAATAGAATTCAAACCAGGAGATGATGAGAGGGGATCATAATTTGAAACTTACATGCCCAAGGAGGTTATGGTGGTGATCCGGATGAGAGAATCCTCTATTCCTTTCCCCACTAACAATCTCTAGCACCAACACACCAAAGCTAAAAACATCAGATTTAATCGAGTAGAGCCCATCAATTGCATACTCCGGAGACATGTAACCACTGCAGTTAGGAATCATTACATGTTGTTTCAGATTTACATGATATGATGTTGCTAAATATTGCTCCAGTCTGGGGCTAAAACTTACTATGTTCCCACCACGTTCTTTGTCTTTTCTTTGATGACATTTTCCCCAAAACTTCTAGCAAGGCCGAAGTCTGAAATTTTTGGGTTCAGTTGACTGTCCAGTAATATATTACCTGTTTTCAGATCTCTGTGAATTATTCTTTGCCTTGAATCTTGATGGAGATAAAGGAGTCCACGAGCAATACCATTGATGATGTTGTAGCGCTTAGGCCAATCCAGTGACAAACTTTGAGCCTGATCTGCTCAAATTTCTTACACAGTTCAATCTTGTGCAAATTTATTCATTGGCTAACCACTTCATCTTGCAACCCAAAGGCTGGCATGCAGTCGGGGTTATAAGATGAATGCAGTCAAGTCCAACAATTAAACCATATCCAAAGTTAGAGAAAAGATTTACCAAAAAGAAAGAAGTTCAGGCTTTTGTTAGGCATGAATTCATAGATCAACATCTTTTCATCTCCTTCAACGCAGCACCCAAGAAACTTCACTAAATTTCGGTGCTGCAGCTTGGCAATATGAACTACTTCATTTTTGAGCTCACTAAGACCTTGTCTTGAATTCTCTGATAGCCTCTTTACTGCTATTTCTCTTCCATCCTTCAGCATACCCTGATGTTTAATTATAACCAAAGATCATTTCTGGTAATGCTTAAAAGTTTTCTTGAAGCTGCCAAAGCTTATACAGGCACCTTACCACATGAAAAAAAAAGGATGGTTTTCCTATTTTCATAACCAAACACCCACTCACACCTCACAAAGAGAAACAAATGAGAGTTAATTGAATACCCTATTGAAGAAGAATATGGAAAAAAAGTTCCATTGATCTTTGAAGCGTATAGTCTTATGATCAATTGAATAGTTTAGTCAATATCTATTGAGTAACATCTAATGCATTGGCCACATAAGTTGCAGAAAACCCCATTTATGGCTACTGTATTGATGTCAATGCAAAGAGGTGGAAACCATCATAGCTATTAACAATGAACAAGTTGCTAGACAATTTACTACATTGTTACCTTGAAGACAGATCCAAAACCACCTTCTCCAAGTTTATTCTTGATGGAAAAATTTTTGGTTGCATGGACAATAGTGGCCATGTCAAATAATGGTACTTCTGGATCTTCCCTCTGATTTTCATTATTAGAACTGCTTGCACAAATGCATTTAAAAAATCCTGCAATGTAGGAGCCGGTGTATACATAAAATGATAGCAGAAACCTATTTGTAAAAAGTCAGCTTTCAAAAAACCGAAGGAGAAGCTACAGAAGGAATGCTATCTGTTAAATTGACACTTGCATTGAAGACCCTGCAAACCTTATTTTCTGTCAAATGCCCATACCTCACTGTTTTGTGTTTTGACAGTTACTTACTGTCTAGGTTAATGTCTGTCATGCACCTAATGCATGTTTCGATTGATGGTTAGGTTCTGCTAAGAGTTAGACTCTTGTGGTGCACAAGGTATCTTTAAAACTTTGTTTAAAAGCCTTCATTTGTACATGTCCTGAAGTTAATGAATATCAGGCTATGTTGCCTTAGTTTCCTGTTCTGTTCTGTTTTTCTTTCATCTATGGCTGCTTACTCTACTGATGTGTTGCAGTAGTATTACCTACTGATATTGAATGCTAAACTTCTGATAAGCTATAAAACAACACGATCCCATTAGCTGCATGCATCCATTACCTACCCTAGTTTTCTAATACAAATGAAGTTCTTCTTGTTTTTGTTTTCCTTTTTCCTGAAAATACTTAGTTACTATTAATAACAATAGCTTTTCATCAAATTATTGTCTCATCACTCGCGTGAAACTAGGCAGAAGTTTCAGAAACGTAAAAATGGATAGGAGGAAATACATACCTCGTTCATGGTGTTTCTTCCTCCAAATAAACAGAACCAAGCCTAGGATCAGAATTATAGTAGGCAGTGCAATGCCGACACCAATTATCACTCTAATGTTCTTCACATTGGATTCAGCTTTTGTCTTCTTACTGTCAACTTGATCTGTATACAACGAAAATCACAGCAGAAAACATTGAAATAAGAATAAGGAATTTCCATCACTCACTGCCAGGCTTACCAATCAATTTGTTGGCACACAACTTAAGCCATGGGTTCAGGTTGGACACGGACACCAACTCCAACTCCAAATCTAATTACTACTTCTCACCAATTTTAAAATAAATATATTTCTATTTAATCATTCTATATTGGTGTTACCAATAAACTAAGCATATACTAGAGGGACAAACACCCAAAAAATCAGCTTAAACTAGATGGTAGTGATCTAATGATCTGTAAAATTCAATACATGCATACCAAACTTGTGAATTTGACCAGAATCTCCTACTAAAATTTCAGCTGTCCTACTATCATAACCATGTTCAGCTGTCTTTGGAGATGTAACAAAAATAATTTCAGCCTTTGTGCTGCTCTTGCATTCTTTTTCAGTCACTCTCACTTTAAGTTTAAGTTATCTATAATTGACCAAAAATTTATGACATAAATGTTCTTCAAGGTTAGAGGATGATAACATACCAAGTTCTGCTGCAGCCATTCTTATATAAATTGCTTGATCATTTTCAGTCACTTGTCTAATATCAATCAGATTATTGAACCAAATCAAACACCCACTTCCATCCCCTCTTACATCCAAATTAGTATAAGCTGTGCAGTTGCAGTTCTTTATGCAGTGGTTCTTGCACTCCTCCAGGTTCATACTATAGTTAAACCAGGATTCACTTGCGTCCGGCAACTTTAGTCCAGTGTACTTCAGAAATCCATCTTCCAAACAATTTAGCGGAGTCTTTCTCACACATCCACCCAACCCAGGTACCACTTCCCATTCTTCTTTATGTTTTGGCTCAAATCCTTTTAAGCAATTGCATGCGGGGGAGTTGTCATTGTTATTGTTGCAATTGCCATTTATACCACATAATGCATAACTGTCACAAGCATCTAGATATGGTGGAAGGTGAAGTACCCAATTTTGGGCTTCATCAATCCATGTGAATCTCTGTATATTTCCATTGGGAAGGAGCAATACCCTCGAAAGAGAGGAGCTGTTATAAAGGTTCCAGCTGAAGTATATCTCTTTCTCATTGAAAACAAATTCAAATCCATAAACGGAGTTTGGTGTGAGACCAGTTAGCCCACTAAACCTCAGACCATTCCAAGGGCCACGGCGCATTCTCTTTATCGAACCCTCTCTCAGAACCCACTCTGGAAATCCATCAAGATCAAATCCATAGGTAAAATTACCCGGAAAAGGATCGTTGGTTTCCTTCCATGATGATAAGTAACGATCCAGACCTGTTACCAAGTCCTTTCCAATCTTCATGTTTGGTAGGAATGTATCACAAGGATAATCAAAGCTCTGCCAAATGAAGTTTTGAGGGTTACCATCAGTCTCATCTTTAACAACAAGGTTACCTGAATCCAAGATCTGTGCAACCGGTCTACGAGCAGAGGTTGATGAGTTGGAAGACCAAACAGTGCTCCCGTTGCTGTCAAGAAGGAAAAGAATTCCTTGGTTGGTAACTTTTAGAACTCCAGAAGAATCATTGAGGGGTACTTCTCTGTTGGCCACCCAGACAACAGTCGTGTTAGATTTCTTATACCATATTCCCAAGTACCTTTTGTTGGTAACACTCGGGCTAAAAAATCCTACTTCAAAGACTCCACCAGCCGAAACTATGGTCTCACCATCTTTAATCGATCGAGTTGTATCTATAGTGTCAACCTCAGTGGATGTTATTACAAAGTTAGGACACAAAAAGAAGCAAAGAAGAAGTATGGTAAAGCCTTTTATCCGAAGCAAAAGATTTGAAGATATGAAACCCTCTTCCTGCCTTAATGTCACTTCCATATTTCTTCAACTGAATCAAACGACTGAAACCTGTAAATAGAATAATTACTGTCCTGATTCATGACAGTCCTTTCTGATGGCTACCTGAAGAGCTTTCCTGTTCAGAGCCTGCAGAATTTTCAGCCTTGGACCAAAGAATGTGCATTCTGGCACCATAAAACTGCCTAAGATTGAATCAATTGATTTCTTGTTTTCACCCATAACGAATTACGTAAGAAAAATAGAAAAAAAAAGAGTCATTTAAATAAAGAGGAGAATAAGTTCATAATAATTGGACTTATTAGACAATGACTATAGGTGGACTTGGTTGGGTGGTTGATCTTAAAATTAATTATAGCAGTGCAAATGTAGATAACTAAAAATATATTTTTTATTTTATTTTAAGTGTCTATAAAAATATGATTAATGATTATGTATGATAGAAATGTGATTATCTAGGCATGTCAACGGGTCGGGTACCCTATAATTTCGAGGTACCCGAACCCTAATCCTATAAAAAATCAATTACCCTAACCCTATTAACTACCCGTTTAATTTTAAAATTACTACCCTAACCCTAACCCTAACCCTAACCCTAATACATTCCCACTACCCTATAATTATCCTAACCCGTTTAAATACCCAATTAAATAAAAAAATTATTAAAATTTTCTTCATAGGAACCCAATTACCCAATTAACTTTTCTAATCTCATAACTTACCTTTAGATTTATATGTTATATGTTTGTATAAATAAACATATATATACTGTAATTAATAATTTTATGAGTTATAATTTTTACAATATTAAAACAAAATAAAAAGTAAATATATTTATATTTAAAATACATAATATATACACACACGCATTCATAAAAGTATTAATGTCATCATATTAATAATTAGAGTAATTATACTTAAATATAAATAACAATATAATAATTTTTTAATTTAAATATATTAATGTCATCACATTAATAATTAAAGTAATTATACTTTTCATATATTTGTTAGTTTTTAACAAAAAAATTTACTTGTAAAGTTGGTAAAAATTATAAATTTTTAATTTAATTATTAAAATAATAATAAAATATTGATAAATAGTAATCGGGTTCGGGTAACGGGTACCCAATGGGTGATACCCTAATCCTACCCTATTAAAATTCGGGTAGTGAAATCACTACCTTAACCCTACCCGAACCCGTTTATGAGTACCCTAATTCTGTATAAACGGGTCGGATACCCACGGGTACCCTATAATAAGGTACCCATTGACATCCCTATGATTATCGAAAAATCAATAATTGTCTATTGGAAAACCAACCATCATAACTATTAAAAATAAATTATTTCAAATAGACACATATGTATGAAAACAACTTATTATTTTTATTGAAAAACCAATAAACATAACTATTGGAACAAATAAAAATAGACAATTATATTTATTTGAAACAGTGATAATTGTGTCTATTAGGATTTGTCGTAATTGCCTATATAAATAAGCCAATTGTTCCCAAAAACCATTAAACTATAAAAAATGATTTTGTTTGAATATTCTTTAGTCTAAATAAAAGTCAATGCAAACATTCTTAAGCAATTACTTTAGGGACTATGGCAACACACACCCTAGAAAAGCTCATGGCTACTGCAGAAGTTACTTTATGTGGAAAATTCTATCAATGTTGTAACAAGACACTCCTGTACAGGATTGATGGGGTCTTTGGGAATGGTGGGGGGTTATCTTACCAGAGTATTCAAAAGGAAAGAAAAAAATTACTGGAATTCGTTGTTCAAGGTTACAGTAGAATCACCCATGCTTTAAGTATTATTCAATAGTGTGACCAAACATAAGCATTCAATTCAATCTAGATTTATAGCCACCAGCATGGACTAAATTGCTGCAGGAACTAAGGAACATTCCAATTAATTTGCTCTCTCTCTTTTCAAAAAGATTGAATCATTGACCGCATTTTCCTGCACAGTCATGTCAGCGGACAGTCAGAAGAACTTTCTCTTGTTCCACTTTCTCATGCTGCCTTTTCTCCCCTTCTGTTCACACTCATAGGTAACAGAATAAGCTTCAACT
Organism: Theobroma grandiflorum; assembly: GCA_036013995.1. NCBI lineage: Eukaryota > Viridiplantae > Streptophyta > Magnoliopsida > Malvales > Malvaceae > Theobroma > Theobroma grandiflorum. The sequence goes on from CP142133.1 coordinate 32,033,511, forward strand.
ATTTCTATCAATTCAATTCTGTTAAATGTTTTAGAGAAAACAAAATTATGATTAATCAAATTATAATTTACCTCAAAGTGTCTCCACACTTTTCTGCTATTTATTATTGCCTAAGCACTTGAAAGAGATGCTTGTGATAAACAGCTTTAGGGGAAACAAGATCCTAAAACAATTTTAATGGTCCAATTGCACACACACTGCCACTTCGAGAGCTGTGTCTCAAAACAAATCTGTGAAAAAACACAACGAAAGGAGCAGCTAATGCTTATACATTTGTCTTTACTGTTGAAGATGCTCACATTTGACTTCCCCATTGGAAGTTGACAGTGACTGAAACCCTTTTCTTTCTTTTTAAGGAAGAGTCTTAACTCATCTTTACTGGTTTTTTCTAGTCTCATTGCTAAAAGGGAATAAAATCTATAGACTATTAGATGCTTGTGAATTTGAGATTAATATCGAGAATGCACCTAAGGAGGAGCTTGGAAGCTTGTTCTCTTTATGTGGTATGAAAATGTAATGAGATATTAGATATGGGAACATAATAAATGAAATTAACCAGCTAGCATAGTTCACTGGCCACAAATATACTTACAGTGAAAAACCATCATTTCTAAGAGTACCAGAATTCACAACATTTCCATGAAATCTCAGTTATCTTGCCTCTACTACCGTGATAGCAAAATCATTAGAACAAGATGGTTTCTGATTATCTGATGAAGAACTAGCTTTAACCAGATCTCTCTTAGTGAAAAATCCTAGTTGTTTAGGCTGAGGCAATGGAACTTCACTACTTAACATCAGAACAACGTTGGAAATGCTTGGCCTATCTTCTAGATTTCGTTGAACGCATAGTAGTCCTATGTGAATAGCTCTTAGTATTTCGAAGTGAATGCAGGTATTCTTAATTGGATCAGCAATCAATTCCAAGGAGTTGCCATCACAAAAAAGTCTCCATGCCTAGGCAAGTAAAACCGTTTAGCAATAGCAGAACATAAAATCTAGATTTAGGAAGATTACAGTTTGACACTTACATGCCCAAGAAGGTTGTGCTGATGATCTGGATGATAGAATCCTCTGTTTCTCTTCCCACTTACTATTTCTAAAACCAGAACACCAAAGCTGAAAACATCGGATTTAATTGAGTAAAGTCCATCAATTGCATACTCTGGAGACATGTATCCGCTGTAAGAACCACCAAAAAAGAAAAAAAAATTTAGAAGTTTTGAATTTAAACCATGTATTGTAATTTTTGGACTCATTACTTACAATGTTCCCACCACTTTCTTTGTGTTTGCTGTAGTTTCCTTTTCTCCAAAACTTCTAGCCAGGCCAAAGTCAGAAATTTTTGGGTTCATTTCATTGTCTAATAAGATATTACCTGCTTTCAGATCTCTATGTATTATTCTTTGTCTGGAATCTTGATGAAGATAAAGGAGCCCTCTCGCAATCCCATTGATAATGTGGTTGCGCATGGACCAATCTAGTGACATGCTTTGAGTTTGATCTTCACAATTTTTAAACAAGTCAAGCCATTTTATTGCTAGTTAGATCACTGATTATGTGGGAGATTGAGAGAAGGATATAACCAAACAAATGAACTATGTCAAATATACTAAATTTCCTGAGTTGGACAAAGACATACCAAAGATAAAGAAGTCCAGGCTCTTGTTAGGCATGTATTCATAGATCAACATCCTTTCATCTGCATGAATACAGCATCCAAGTAGCTTAACTAAATTCCGATGTTGAAGTTTTGCAATATGTTTAACTTCATTTGTGAACTCATTGAGTCCTTGTTTAGAACTCCTTGACAGCCTCTTCAAAGCAATTTCTTGTCCATCCTTCAAAACCCCCTAAAAAGGTGTACACAATGAATGTAGAAGTAAATTATAAAGTAGACAATTTTCCTGATTAGGAATCACGTTAAAATTTCTACTACAGGAAGAAAACAGTAATCATGGCTATGATGTAAATGCAAAGATGTGGAAGCAACGGAGCCAACAATCATAATCTTTCACTGAATTTATCATATTGTTACCTTGTAGACATATCCAAAACCTCCTTCTCCAAGTATATTCTTCGTTGAGAAGTTATTGGTTGCAGAAACAATAGCTGTCAAGTCAAATAATGGTAACTCTAGATCTTCCTTCTAATTTTGATGTTCAGAACTGCTATCTGAGGGGAATGTCCGCAATCCTGTGAAGCAGCAAGTTGAGTAAATATAATATGCAAATTATCTGTATAACTTCAATTCATTTGTAACAATTTGTAATGCAAAATCAAGCATGTCCTGGGGCTGTTGTGATAAGAACATTATCCAGTTGACTAGCATGCACATTCATTCCTATTCACTGCCCTCAATCATATTTAGCTAAGAAGCTGAGCAAGTTTGGTAAGTTCAGTCAATCAGTTGAGATTTGTACTTCCTTTAATCATAATTTTCTTTTATGCGTACTTGATTCTCTGAAATGAAACTTTTTGAATGGTAAATTTCCAGCTTATGGAGTATAGAAAGTTATGCACATTCTCACAGCACCAATAGTGTCAAAATTTTCATAGCAGTTTGTCATAAAGAAAATTTCTATAACTACTTAATGAAAATGAATTGGGGACAAGGAAAGATGTACCTTTTCTCTGGCGTTTCTTCCTTCGCCAAAGCAATACCAAAATTATGCCTGCAATTAGCACTCCTGCAGACAATGCGGTGCTTGCTATAATTCTTGTTCTGTTCTTCGCATTGAATTTTTCTTCGTTTCTTGTGCGCTCATTTTGATCTGTATGGAAAGCAAATCAAAGCAAAGAATCACAAGAACAAGAACAAGGAAATTCAAATTTTCACTGTCATGTTTATGAATATGTCAGTTGGGTTACAACTTCCCAGATGTTTAGGTGTAGTACCAACTACAAACCAAAAATCTAATTGCTAATTTACACAAGCATTATTTTTATAGGAGTGACAGTGCCATTCCAAACTAGCAGGAAAATTTCTAGTTTATTATTTTAGTATATCCTTTTATATATACCTACAAAAATTTAACTTATTCCACATTAAATCTTAAGCTATTTCAGAAACTGCATGCTTTTCTCATTCTTTTTTTCCTGGACGATGACGCAGGAGCGTTTAGGATTATATCTTATTTAATTTAATTTTTGTTAATTTTAGTTGATTTAGAAATTATAGGTATAATAAAAATTTTCTTTTGCTTGTATTAGGACTTTAAGCTGGTCATGTTCTATTTAGGAAAAAAAATCTATTTTATTTAAATCTCTTCTTAATTATTTTAATTGTATTAGATAACTAGAAGTAGAGTTTTATTAAGATATGGGTTTATGATAGTATAAATAGGACCGTTAGGCTTTGTTATTATTCACATTCAAGTTGAGAGTTAATAAATAATATTTTCTTAAGTAAGAGTGCTTATTTCTTTATGCTCTTTTTTAAGAGTAAGAGGTTTTAATATCTTTAGCCTAGCCAACCAAAGTGGGATTTTGGTTATTTTTTCACTTTAGTGGGATTTTCAACCTTTCCAAGATTGGTGGTTCATCTTAGTGGGGTTTCTAACCTCGCCACAATTGGTGTCTTTCACAACGCCCAAGTGTCTTTACAACGCCATGGCGTCAGTTTGGTATCAGAGCGAGAATATCATTGTTCATTGCATAAGTTCAAGTTTGCTGTCGAGTTTCAATACTCCCTATTCGGGTAATTTTATTGCTTTATAATACATCATCATTTTTTTTCTTCTTCTTTTTTTTTTTCTATATCATCACATCGTCATCACCATATACAAAAAAAATGCAGCCAAGACGTCAAAATCGTCAAAGAGATGATCATAAGATTTAGATTGTAGAACTACGTCAGCAAATTCAAGAATTACAAGAGTAACTCATAAGACGTGATGCTCAAATCAATAATGGTAACTTTAGTGATGAAGAGATTGACACCAACCCCTTTCGTCAAAATTCATCCTCTGATGAAGAAATACCTATTCATCTCCTAAGAACTACTGCTACTAGAGATTTGGGAATCAAAGTCGACATTCTTGAGTTTGAAGGAAGACTTCATCCTGATGACTTCCTTGATTGGCTCTACACAGTAGAAAGAGTTTTTGAGCTCAAAGATATTCCTGATGAAAAACGTGTGAAGCTTATGGCAATTAAATTGAAGAAACACGCTTCTATTTGGTGGGAAAATCTCAAAAGACAAAGAGAAAAAGAAGGTCGCAACAAAATCAGAACATGAGATAAGATGCGTCGAGAACTCAAGCGTAAGTTCCTTCCTGAGCATTATCGACAAAAAATGTTTATCAAATTTCATAACTTGAGGCAAAAAACAATGCCGGTAGAAGAATATACAATGGAATTCGAACAACCTCACATGAAGTGCGATGTTAATGAGCCAGAAGAACAAACTGTAGCTCGTTATCTTGGGGGTCTCAATGTTGAAATTGCAGATGTTGTTCAACTACAACCATATTGGAACTTAAATGATGTCATCAGACTAGCACTAAAGGTTGAGAAACAACGATTACAGAAAAGTTCAATGAGTTCATCTAGACAGAAAGATTCCACCTCAAACCATAAAAGTCAAAGTTTAGCAACTATTCCATCTCCAAAGGTAAACTCTTCAAAAACTCCAAACAATCAAGAGATTACTTCTATTCGTGCTTCTAATGTCAACAAAAAGTGCTTTAAATGCCAAGGATTTGGATATATTGCTTCTGATTGTCCAAATCGAAGAATTATTTCCTTAGTAGAAGAAGAAGATTATGTGAATTGGGAAAAATTAGAACCGATTTATAATGAGTATGATGATGAAATAAAGAAAGAGATAGAAATATTCAACAACGAAAAGATAGAAGAAGTTTCTGCTGACTATGGAGAAGTTCTTGTTGTTCGTCGTAATCTTAACACAACTATGATGACAGAAGATGAAAGTTGGCTTCGTCATAACATATTCCATACAAGGTGCACATCCCAAGGGAATGTTTGTAATGTCATTATTGATAATGGAAGCTGTGAGAATGTTATTGCCAACTACATGGTGGAAAAGTTGAAACTTCCAACTGAAGTACATCCTTATCCTTACAAGTTACAATGGCTGAGAAAAGGAAACGAAGTTAAGATAACAAAGCGTTGTTGTGTTCAATTCTCTATCGAAAATAAGTATGAAGATAAAGTCTGGTATGATGTTATTCCAATGGACGCATGCCACTTATTGTTAGGACGCCCATGGCAATATGATCGTCAAGCTCACTATGATGGATATAAGAATACTTATTCCTTCATCAAGGATGGAGTAAAAATTATGTTGACTTCATTAAAGCCAGAAGACTACCCAAAGAAACAAGAAGAAGATAAAGCACTTATCACTGTGTCTAGTTTAAACAGAGCTTATCGTGAGTCAAACCTTTTATACCTTTTATTAGTTTGTGAGGAGAATGAAGTATCTTCACCCTTATCTAAAGATGTCCAACCCATAATTGAGCAATTTAGTGATGTTGTACCTGATGAGATACCCCATGGATTGCCACCAATGCGAGATATTCAACATGCGATTGATTTCATCCCTAGTTCTATAATTCCAAACAAGCCTGCTTATCGCATGAGTCCACAAGAGCATAAGGAGTTACAACATCAAGTCAAACAACTTTTGAAAAAAGGCCTAGTAAGAGAAAGCGTTAGCCCCTGTGCTGTTCCTACTTTATTAGTTCCAAAAAAAGATGGAACATAGCGTATGTGCATTGATAGTCATGCCGTGAACAAAATCACTATCAAGTATCATTTTCCTATTCCTAGACTTGATGATTTGTTGGATCAATTACATGGCACTATTATCTTCTCCAAAATCGATCTGCGTAGTGGTTATCACCAAATTCGAATACGACTTGGAGATGAATGGAAGACAACCTTCAAAACAATAGATGAATTGTTCAAATGGTTGGTATGGACTATGACAATATGTGGATCCAAACATCTACGAGAAGTTTGTCAAGGCATACTCGTCGGAGTCGAGTTTTTCTAACCCGAGGAGAATGACGCAGGAGCGTTTAGAATTATATCTTATTTAATTTAGTTTTTGCTAATTTTAGTTGATTTAGGACTTATAGGTATAAAAAATTTTTTCTTTTCCTTGTATTAGAACTTTAAGCTAGTCATGTTCTATTTAGGAATAAAACATCTATTTTATTTAAATCTCTTCTTAATTATTTTAATTGTATTAGATAACTAGAAGTAGAGTTTTATTAGGATATGGGCCTAAGATAGTATAAATAGGACCCTTAAGCTTTGTTATTATTCACATTCAAGTTGAGAGTTAATAAATAATATTTTCTTAAGTAAGAGTGCTTATTTCTCTAAGTTTTTTTTTTAAGAGTAAGAGGTTTTAATATCTTTGGCCTAGCCAACCAAAGTGGGATTTTGGCTATTTTTTCACATTAGTGGAGTTTTCAATCTTGTCAAAATTGATGGTTCACCTTAGTGAGGTTTCTAACCTCGTCACAATTGGTGTCTTTCACAACGTTCAAGTGTCTTTACAATGCCCTGACGTCATACGAGTTAATATTATCTCTATAAAATCTGTAAGAATATAAAGATTCTACAGAAGCTTTACAAAAATCTGCATACTCAAAATTTTGAGGCCTGAGGTTATTTCATACCTAGTTCTGATGCAGCAACCTTCAAATAGATATCTTGAGCGCTATCAGTTATATATCTTATATCAATGAGGGCAGTAAACCAGAGCAAACACCCACTTCCACCATTTCTTATGTCCAAATTAGCATAACCTGTGTAGATGCAATTTGCCAAGCACAGGCTTTTGCACTCCTTTAAGTTTATATTGTAGTTATACCATGATTGTCTTGTTTATGGCAACTTTACTGCAGAGACTTTTATAAAATCATCTCTAGAACAGTTTAGGCGAGTCTTTCTCACGCAACCATCTGTCCCTGGTACTGCATCCCATTCCTTTGGACTTTTCGGTACAAATCCTGTCAGGCAACTACAGACAGGGGACTTCTTGTTGTCACAGACACCATTTGCACCACATAATGCATACCTGTCACAGTTATCTATGTAAAGTGGAAGGTTTTGTATCCAACCTCGATTTGGATCAATCCACATGAAGGGCTCTATAGCTCCATTCTGACTACTTAGCACCCCCCTTAAAAGAATTGAGCTATTGCGAGGAGTGAATGTTAGATATAGCTCATCCTCATTAAAAACAAAATCATAAGTGTACATAGGGTTTTCCTTCATTTCGAGCATCCCACTCATCCGCTCACCATTGTAAGGTCCAGACCGGAATCTCACAGTCGAACCCTCTCTCACTACAACCTCTGGAAATCCTCCAAGCTCAAATCGATATGTGAACTTACCTGCTGAAGGATCTTCAGGACTTTTCCAAGATGATAGGAAACGATCCAGGCCTGTTCTGAAGTCTCTTCCAATCTTCATTCGTGCAATGAATGTATTGCCTGGATAATCAAAACTTTGCCAAATGAAGTTTTCTGGATTACTGTCGCCATCATCTTTCACAACAAGATTTCCTAAGTCCAAGAGCTGCACAACTGGGATACGAACAGGTCTCGATGCATTGGAAGACCAAACAGTGCTCCTATTACTATCTAGAAGGACAAGAATTCCCTGGTCGGTAACTTTTAAAACACTTGATGTATCATTGAGGGGCACTTCTCTATTGGTCACCCATGGAACCGTCGTGACAGAATTCTGATACCATATCCCCAAGTATCTTTTGCTGCTGGAACTTGGGCTAAAGAATCCTAGTTCAAATATTCCACCAGCTGAAACTAAGGTGTCACCATCTCTAATTGAACGAGTTGTATTTATGCTGTCCACTGCAATGGATACTGTTACATGAGGCCACAAAAAGGAGCAAAGCAGAAGCAAGATAAGCCTGCCATTGATAATAACGAGAAGCTGAAGACTTGGAAGACCCCATTCCTTTTATGATAATTTTCCCTTCAGAATGTCACAATTTCAACACTGAAATCTCAACCCTGAGGTGCCTTTTCTGACCGCTGCTAAGCTTTCTGGCGGGGCTAAATTTTTCAGCCTTCATGATCCAAAGAATGAAGAGAGTCAGCAAAATTTTCTATCCAAGAGGCTTACTAGAATTTTCTTCTCAACACCGCCTACGCCAAACTTTTAAATGCAACTGAAACTATCTTTTATTCATATTTTTTTAATGTAACCTGCTTGCTTTGACTAAAATATACATTTAATTTATATAAACTTCTCCAGGACCTGAGAAATAGGCCATTCGACTTCTGAATTTTTGCTCAAAGCATTTGGGTTATATGAATCCGACCCTCAGTAAATAAGGGTGTATCCTCCTCCTTATACACCATTGAAAAGTCAATCTTTCCAATCCTTGAGCAATGCCATGCCTCGTATTTTCCCAAAGACCTGTATATAAACTCTTTCCACATATTATTTTCTATTAAAATAATAACTAAAACCATGAAAATGGCAGGTCTGCCGTCCATTTGTGACCATTGTTCAACAACTACTCAACTTTCACGATTCACAAAGAACGAGAACAAATATACATACATACATATATATATACATACATACATATATATATATAAAGTTTAATTTGTGGGTGCGATTGATACATCCTACTCTTTTCAATGACGTACACAAAAAACTTTCTGCCGCCTTGACTTCCATGGCATCTCATGTCTGCATTATACACTGAGTTTAAGTTTTAAAATATTCATTTGTTTGACTTTGAACAACTTTGGGTTAAATGCGTGAAAGACTTCTGGCATCCTGCGACGGTCAGTCCTGGATGTAGCTAATGTACCAAAGATAAAGTTTATAATCTTTAGTTTTATGTTGTTCTACCAAGGAAAGCAGGGGTTATGCTTGGTATTCTTTGGAGATTTTTCCTAAGTATAACAGCATGATAGGGAAAAGGAAAGTAAATGTGGAGTATATTATTAGATGATTATTATTATTTAAAAATTATAAATATGATAGAATTTTTTTATTTAATTGATTTGTATTAAGACTTTAGGCTAATCATGTTCTATTTAAGAATAGAATACCTATTTTTTTGAAATCTCTTATTAATTTATCTAGTTGTATTAGGTAAATTGAAGTAGAGCTTTATAAGGATGTAGGCTTATAATACTATAAATAGGACAATTAGACTTAGTTATTATTTACATTTAAGTTAAGAATTAATAAAGAATATTTTCTTAAGTAAGAGTGCTTATTTTCTCTAGGCTTTTTTTAAAAGAGTAAGAAGTTTTTAATATTTTTGGCCTAGTCAACCAAAGTGAGATTTTGGTTATTTTTCACTTTAGTGGAGTTTTCTAACTTTGCCAAGATTGGTGATTCGCCTTAGTGGGGTTTTCAACCTTGTCACGATTGGTGTCTTCACAATGCCCGACGTTAGTTTGGTATAAGAGCAAAAGAATCTTTGTTTGCTACATAATTCGAGTTCTTGGCATTGTCGGGTTTTTTACTTTCGTTGTTTGGAATGCCGCTAAGACGCCAAAATCGTCAAATAAATAATCACGAGATTGAGATTGCGAAACTACAACACCAAATTCAAGAATTACAAGAGCAACTCACTAAATGTGATGTTACTCAAATCCATAATAACAATTTTATTGATAAAGAGGATGATATCAACCCTTTTCCATCAAAATTCATCCTCTGCTAAAGAAGTACCAATATATTGACTAAGAACTACTGCTACTAGAGACTTGGGAATCAAAATTGACATTTTTGAATTTGAAAGAAGACTTCACCTTGATGACTTCCTTGACTGGCTCTACACAGTAGAAAGAGTTTTCGAACTCAAAGATATTCTCGATGAAAAACATGTGAAGCTTGTTGCAATTAAATTAAAGAAGCATGCATGTATTTGGTGGGAAACTCTTAAATGACAACGAGAAAAAGAAGGTCGCAACAAGATCAGAACATGAGATAAGATGCGTCAAGAACTCAAACGTAAATTCCTTCTTGAGCGTTATCAATAAAATTTTTTTATCAAATTTCATAACTTGAGGCAAAAAACAAAATCAATGGAAGAATATACAATGGAGTTCAAACAACTTCAAATGAAGTGCGATGTTTATGAACTTGAAGAGCAAACTGTAACTCGGTCTCAATGTTGAAATTGTAGATATCATCATATTAGCATTAAAGGTTAAGAAACAAAGATCATGGAAAAGCTTAGTGAGTTCATATAAACAAAAAGATTCCACCTCAAATCATGGGAGACAAAGTTCGATAACCATTTCGCCTCCAGAGGTAAACTTGTCCAAAACTTCAAACAATAAAGAAACTACTTTTACTCGTGCTTCTAATATCAACAAAAACTGCTTCAAATGCTAAGAATTTGGGCATATTGCTTATGAGTGTCTAAATCGAAGAATTGTTTCCCTAGTAAAAGAAGAAGTTATAGAAGAACCTATCATGGAAGAAATAGAGGATGAGCTAGAAATATTCAACGAAGATGAGAAAGAAAAAGTTTATACTGATCATGGAGAAGCTCTTGTCATTCGCCATAACCTTGACATTACTTAAATCAGCCTTTACTCGTTTTTTAGTCATTAGAGTCACCTCATTTTCCTTTTCTCCTCCATGCCTAACTTTAAGAAGCCCACCATCATTTTTCTCAACTTTTAAACCCATATCCAAATCCATTTGTCCTTTTTTATTATTAATCTATTGGTTCTCTATAGGGATGTCAACGGATACCCTACCCAGTTACACTGGGTTAGGGTACTCTGTAAATAGGTTCGGATAGGGTTACGGTAGTGATTTCACTACCTGAATTTTAATAGGGTAGGGTTCGGGTAACACCCCTTGGGTATTCGTTACCCGAACTCGATTATTATTTATAAATATTTTATTATTATTTTAATAATTAAATTAAAAATTTATGATTTTTACTAACTTTACAAGTAATTTTTTTTCTTAAAAACTAACAAATATATGAAAAGTATGATTACTCTAATGATTAATATGATGACATTAATATATTTAAATTAAAAAATTATAACTTATAAAAATTATATTTTTTGTTATTTAAGTTTATGTTATTTGTTTGGATCTTTGTGTTTAGTTATTTAAGTTTATGTTGTTATTTGGATATTTATATATAGTTATTTAAGTTATGTCATTGTATGAATATTTATTTTTAATTATTTAAGTTTATGTTTAAGATCTTTTTTTTAATTATTTAAATTTAAATTTTATTATTTTTTATTAATTTAATTAATAGTTAATTTTATGAAATACGTAGATAAATATTATTGTATATGTATACGTGTTTAGATAATTGGGTATCTATGAAGAAGATTTTAATAATTTTTTAATCTAATTGGGTTTTTAAACGGGTTAAGGTAATTCCTTCTTGAGCGTTATCAATAAAATTTTTTTATCAAATTTCATAACTTGAGGCAAAAAACAAAATCAATGGAAGAATATACAATGGAGTTCAAACAACTTCAAATGAAGTGCGATGTTTATGAACTTGAAGAGCAAACTGTAACTCGGTCTCAATGTTGAAATTGTAGATATCATCATATTAGCATTAAAGGTTAAGAAACAAAGATCATGGAAAAGCTTAGTGAGTTCATATAAACAAAAAGATTCCACCTCAAATCATGGGAGACAAAGTTCGATAACCATTTCGCCTCCAGAGGTAAACTTGTCCAAAACTTCAAACAATAAAGAAACTACTTTTACTCGTGCTTCTAATATCAACAAAAACTGCTTCAAATGCTAAGAATTTGGGCATATTGCTTATGAGTATCTAAATCGAAGAATTGTTTCCCTAGTAAAAGAAGAAGTTATAGAAGAACCTATCATGGAAGAAATAGAGGATGAGCTAGAAATATTCAACGAAGATGAGAAAGAAAAAGTTTATACTGATCATGGAGAAGCTCTTGTCATTCGCCATAACCTTGACATTACTTAAATCAGCCTTTACTCGTTTTTTAGTCATTAGAGTCACCTCATTTTCCTTTTCTCCTCCATGCCTAACTTTAAGAAGCCCACCATCATTTTTCTCAACTTTTAAACCCATATCCAAATCCATTTGTCCTTTTTTATTATTAATCTATTGGTTCTCTATAGGGATGTCAACGGATACCCTACCCAGTTACACTGGGTTAGGGTACTCTGTAAATAGGTTCGGATAGGGTTACGGTAGCGATTTCACTACCTGAATTTTAATAGGGTAGGGTTCGGGTAACACCCCTTGGGTATTCGTTACCCGAACTCGATTATTATTTATAAATATTTTATTATTATTTTAATAATTAAATTAAAAATTTATGATTTTTACTAACTTTACAAGTAATTTTTTTTCTTAAAAACTAACAAATATATGAAAAGTATGATTACTCTAATGATTAATATGATGACATTAATATATTTAAATTAAAAAATTATAACTTATAAAAATTATATTTTTTGTTATTTAAGTTTATTTTATTTGTTTGGATCTTTGTGTTTAGTTATTTAAGTTTATGTTGTTATTTGGATATTTATATATAGTTATTTAAGTTATGTCATTGTATGAATATTTATTTTTAATTATTTAAGTTTATGTTTAAGATCTTTTTTTTAATTATTTAAATTTAAATTTTATTATTTTTTATTAATTTAATTAATAGTTAATTTTATGAAATACGTAGATAAATATTATTGTATATGTATACGTGTTTAGATAATTGGGTATCTATGAAGAAGATTTTAATAATTTTTTAATCTAATTGGGTTTTTAAACGGGTTAAGGTAATTATAGGGTAGTAAAAATGTAATAGGGTTAGGGTTAGGGTAGTAATTTTAAAATTAAACGGGTAGTTAATAGGGTTAGGGTAGTTGATTTTTTATAGAATTAGGGTTCAAATACTTCGAAATTATAAAGTACCCGACCTGTTGACATCCCTAATTCTCTACCCTCTCCCTGTTGACATCCCTAATTCTCTACCCTCTCCCTGTTACCATTCGAATTTTCTTGTAATCCTCTTACTTGTTCACTTGCCACGTCATCTATTAGTTGGTACTCAATCTCTTTTCCTGCCAACTTATCTCTGACATAGACTTCCTTCTTTCTTTATTGAGTCCTTGCTCCATCCCATCCGTTGTCCTTGACTTCCTCTTCCTCAAGTGTCCACTACCATAGTTTATCCTCACCTTTTTTACTGCTCCTGTCTACTCCTTGGCTCAGCTTTAATTTGAAATCTCCGGATAGCTTTGCATCATGCTTGAACGAGAGTTACAAAATTAAAAATTTTATTTTAAAGTTAGGCTTAATTATTATATAGCTAAATAAAGATAAAAAAAAATTAAGCTCAAAAGTATATACTAGATATAAAAATTTAATAAGATTGACTTTTTAAATTCAAATAGTCCAAAAATGACTTAAATCATCTCTTTTTCATTATCGTCACCTTTCTCCTTCTTACTTCTAGAAAGATTTTTTATTTCATTTACTACACAAAGAAAATAAATAGAGATTAACGTAGAGGAATAAATAAATAAAATAAAAGTAACTGAAAAGATAATAAAAGGTTTTATTGGGTAATGGGTTGCCTGTTGTTTGCAGCCCATATAAGGGGGAAGGTTATGGGTAAAGGGCTGCCCATTTATGCCAGCCCATAGTAGGGGGCTCACAGCTTGCCCTTTTCCTTTTTTTTTTAAAGGGGTCATGGCCAACCCTTTAGGGCATTGCGACCCTCGTTGGTTTTCTTTGTTGGGCCGTAGCTTCCCCTACCCTTTTGTTTTTTGTTTTTTGGGCGTGGCCAGCATCATGGTAAGTTCAAGAGGCCGTGGCCTACCCTTCCCTCTTTCTCTCTTGATTTTTTTTTTATTTTTTTAGTAGAGGAAGGGCTTTTAATGGTACCTGCAAAACTAAAAAAAATAATTTGTTAATAATTTAATGGAATAAATAAAAATAAAAGAAAGTAAGTTAGAATGTTTGGGTTGCCTCCCAAGAAGCATTTGATTTTATAATTTTCGACTTGAATATCTTTGATTCAAATTGCATTAATAAGCGTGATTGAGGACCTTTGACGATTAAAATCACCACCCCAATAATGCTTTAATCGTTGTCCATTCATTTGAAGGTTGATTTATCATCAACCATCTCTACTACTCCATGAAGATATACTATCATCACAGTGAAATGGCAAGACCAACGAGATTTCAACTTTCCAAGAAATAATTTCAAACGAGAATTGTGTAGGAGAACATGTTGGCCAAGCTCAAGACTCCTCTTTATGATTTTCTGATCATGCCATCGTCTCGTCTTTTCTTTATAGGTCCTTGAACTTTCATATACTTCTTGACGAAATTCATCCATCTCATTGAGTCGCAAAAGACACTTTTCTTTGACTGCTTGAAGATCAAAATTAAGTTTTTTAATTGTCCAATATGCCTTGTGTTCAAGTTCGATTGAAAGATGACAAGCTTTTCCAAACACCAATTTACAAGGAGACATCCCAATTGGAGTTTTGTATGCAGTTCTAGAAGCCCACAAAAGCATCACCCAACTTTTCTGACCAATCTTTTTTGGAAGGACAAATAAACTTTTCCAAAACTTTTTTAGTTTTGCGATTTGAAGCTTTAGCTTGGCCACTTGTTTGAGGATGATAAGCAATGGCTATTTTGTGTTTGACTCCATATTTGGCCAAAAGTGCCTCAAAATTTTTGTTGCTAAAGTGAGACCATTCATCACTAATTATGGCTTTAGGTGTACCAAAATGTGTGAAGATGTTCCTTTGTAAGAAATTTATCACTACCTCAAAGTCGTTCCTTGGTAGTGCAACAGCTTTAACCCATTTAGAGATATAATCAACAACAAACAAGATGTATTCATTATTGAAGATGTAATGAATAGACCTATAAAATCAACTCTCCACACATAAAAATTTTCAACTTCCAAGATGTTGTTGAAAGGCATCTCATGTCTTCTAGATATATTGCGTACTCTTTGACATGTAACACGTCCTTCAACAAAATTATGAGCATTTTTAAAAAGATAAGACCAATAAAAACCTGATTTTACATTTTAAAAATTTATGTTCTTCTAACCATAAGGCCAAACGAGATACTGCAAAAACTATTATAAAAATCATTTCAGGATCTTTCCATTGCTGCCCATCATGTCATTGGAAAGTCAGCAGAATAGTATCAAAGTAGTACTGGATTTGAATGAAAGTTAAAAAACCATAAACTAAAGTTAAAGCCAAATCATACCTTAATCATTGCTTTTTTTTAATAGATTTTCCCTTTTTCTGCCTTCTTTTTCTTCTTTTTCTTTAGAATTAATTTCTCCCAAATGGTTCTTTTTTTTTTCTCATTGTTTTTCTTACTATATTTTTTTTCTTTTCTTTGAACGTGCTAATAAAAATTGACCTTAATTTCCTCATATGTGATAAAATAAATTGACCTTACCTATTTTCCTTTAAATGTGTAAACTGTTTTTATTTAAACGTGTCTTACTACTTCTCTTTTTAAAATTGACTTAGATAAAATTGATTGATTTTCTTTTTAAAATGCGATAAGTTATAACTGACTGTTTTTTTTTACTTGATAATTTAATCTAACTCCAACTAAGATAAAACTACTCCATTTGCTAAAAAGTCCCTAACATAAAAACTATTCTAATATAAACCCAAATATTTTATAAGAAATTTCAATAAGGGACTGGTTTGTCTAATTTACGATTTTATAAATATACTAATGTAAGTATACTTGGGTTGGGGTATTACAGCACCGAGGAAGTCAATCCATTGAGCATCTACTAGCATATGGTAAGATTATCTAGACTTCTATAATATTCTCTATAGCAAAATATTGAAAAGAAAGGAAAGATTGTTCTATCATTGTTTCCTTATCTTTTTTGCTTCAAAGTAAGGTCTTATTTATAGGCAATAGAGACAATTTTCTAACAGACACAATTGTGTCTGTTTTAGATAAAATCTATTTCTAACAATTATGTCTATTGGTTTTCTAATAGACATTATTTTTCAAACCACAAACATAATTGTTTTGTCTATTTCCAATGATTATAGTTATCTGTTGATAAAAAATAAAAAAATAATTTGATTAAATACCTAAATAAATCCCTAAACTATATAAAGTCAATTAAGCCTCTATCCTTTTATTTTCATCCAAATAAGCTCATGAACTTTTATTTTGGATCAAATAAGCCCCTTTTATTAATTGTTGACTAATGAAAGTTAATCAACTGTACAATAAGCAATTTTATACCACGTCATCTACCACGTGGCATGTTGATATGTCATTTTGATTATGCTAATGCCATGTGGCATTAAAAGTTGCTGATTGGGAATTAGATTTTTCCTTTTTTACCCATCCAAATGTCTAAAAATAATTAAATTAAGGATATGAAAAAAATTTTAAAAAACCTAATTGCTTCAAATTAAGTCATGATTATTCTTAACATAGGGTTTTTAACCAAAAAGAAAAAAACAACCAATTGGGTTTGAAAAAAAACCCGAACGTCATGGTTTAGAGATTATTTAATTTAAAATGATGTTTGAGAAGTCCTTCATGATCATAACGCTTTTGTAATGAATATCTACTTAAGGCTTGGGAGACTCATCTTCAATTTGTATATGTTTATCAACTTAATGAATTTCAAAAAAAGGGTTAAATTTTATTCTTATAGCTATGTGTTTGGGATTACAAAGAGTGCTTCGTCTAAGGTCGAGAAGTTCAATTTTGATTTCAGAAGAATATTTTTGTTCAATATATGGGATATGCTAATCATCAGTATCAAGCTTTGAACTCTTATTCTCACCATGTTTCCAACTGTGAAGCAATGTCGTAATCAATTATGAAGGGGATAGATTGATCCATAAGAGAAAGGCTTTCTTTAAAGGTTGATTTTCTTGCTCTAAACCCCATCCTGGAACTACAATTTCTATCAATAGCTTGGACAGTTCTAGCAAAAACATTGATCTATTTGCTCTAAATCCCATCTCGGAAATCCTAGAACTACAAGTTCTATAGAAAGCCTAAACAGTTCTAGCCCATAGACAATTCTAGGAAATTGTCAGACAAGCCCGAATGGTTCATCATTATGGTTTTTAATGTTTTTTTTTTCTTCTACTGAAAGAAGAGTTTTGACGGATTATTTACTTAGGTAGGAGAAAAGGAAGATGAGTGTTGCAAATTTAAAAGGAGTAATTTCACTTTGAGAATGATGGTTTTTCTCTTTGATATGGAAATTAACATAAACTTGCGCATATAAAATAAAATGACACGTCAACATGCCACATCACAAATGACCTGGTATATAATTGCCAATTGTACTGTTGACTTTTGTTAGTTAAAAGTTAGTGAGAAATGTTTATTTGACTCAAAATAAAAATCTAGGAACTTATTTGAATGTAACAAAAGAATAGGGATTTAATTGCCTTTTTTGATATAATTTAAGGACTTATTTGAGTATTTAGCCAAATAATTTTTAATTGCCCTGCCAAGTGCCAATAAAAATAATTAAATATTAAATTTAATTAACTTCAAGCCTTCCAAACCCAAAAAACTCATCCATGACCCATTGCCTATTAAAGTCCAACAACAATGAACTTTTACTCCTCTCTATTCAAATATCTTTTTCCTTCTATTTTTCTAGTGTGGGATTGTGTCCCACATTCATTATTATTGAAAATATCCAATAACAACAACACTTCAATTGGAAATATCTTAACTCGGACTTGTTCAAAACATGCTCGTTTTCAGCTTTCTTTTGTCAATTGTTATTTGAGGAACGCAAGAGAATTAATGATAAGACCACCTTCATTGAAAAAAATCACAATTTCTGCATTTAATAGAAAATTATCAGAAGACCTACCCTTTTCTAGGAGCTGTCAGTAAACCTATCATTTTCTAAGAGCATTCTGTTAATCAATAGTTAATGAGAAAAATTTATTTGACTCAAAATAAAAGTCAAAGAGTTGCATTCCATTAATCAATAATTAATGAGAACGGCTTGTTTGACCTAAATAAAAGTCTAAGAATTTATTTAAATGCTGTAAAAAGATAGGAATTTAATTGACTTTTTTGGTATAGTTCAAGAACTTATTTTAATATTTAGTCAAATAATTTTTAATTACCTTGCCAAGTGTCAATATAAATAATTAAATATTAAATTTAATTAATTTCAAACCTCCAAGACCCAAAAATTCCATCCATGATCCAATGCCTATTAAAATCTACCAACAATGAACTTATACTCCTCTCTATTTAAATTACTCTTTTTCCTTTTACTTTTTCAATGTGGATGTGGCCTACATTCATTGTTGAAAATTATATCCAACAACAAAAGCACCTCAATTGGAAATATATTAACCCAGCTTTCTTTGTCAATTGTTATTTGAGCAACGCAAGAGAATTAATGATTAGCCCACCTTCGTTGAAAAAAAAATCACAATTTCTGCATTTAATAGCAAATTGTCAGTAGACCTACCATGTTCTAAGAGGATCTGTTTCATCATTTCTGGCTGTTCTCAGTAATATCTTAAATTTTCCAAAGCATTCATTCATATTTGAAGAAACAAGTGCATCATGAGATAGTCAATGGAGACGATTTCATTCTTTCTTGCATATTTATTTGTTTTCGCCATCTTAAGGACTACTACTGCAGTAGATACTCTCTCTCCAAGTCAATCCCTTAGAGATGGTGAAACCCTAGTTTCAGCTGATGGGAGCTTTGAACTGGGATTTTTCAGCCCTACAGTAAGTTCCACAAGTCGATTCTTAGGAATGTGGTACAAGAAAGTATCTAAGCAAACGGTTGTATGGGTGGCAAATAGAGAAACTCCAATTTCTGATAATAAAGGAGTCTTACTTTTCTCCAACCATGGAATTCTTTCGCTTCTGAATAGCGCAAATAGCACTGTTTGGTCATCTAATACATCAAAAGCTGCACAAGAACCCGTTGCTCATCTTCTCAATTCAGGAAATCTTGTAGTAAAAGATGGAAAAGACAACAACCCAGCTGAAGACAATCTATGGCAGAGTTTTGATTATCCTTGTGATACTCTTCTTCCAGGAATGAAAATCGGGAAGAACTTAGTGACAGGCTTTGAGTGGTTTCTGTCATCCTGGAAAAGTATAGATGATCCTGATCCGGGCCAATACGTTTTTCGTATAAATATCAGTGGATATCCACAACTAGTAATTGAGAAGGGATCTAAAATAGAGTACAGAGCAGGACCATGGAATGGTCTTCTCTTTCAATCGATGAGAAGGGTTGCACTGATCATTTTCAACAATGAATTTGAGTTGAATGAGAATGAAGTCTATTATACTGCTGAGACCAAAAACAGTTCAGAAGTTATTAGGTATATGCTGAACCCATCAGGCTTTGTTCAGATCCTTTTATGGAGTGATAAACAACGTGATTGGGAGTCCTTACTAACGTCACGTCTTGATAAGTGTATGAACTATGCCCTTTGTGGAACATATGCTACCTGCAACGAAAATGACTCTCCAGCTGTGTGTTCATGCTTGGAAGGGTTCACGCCCAAATTTGTAGGAAACTGGAATTCAGGAGTTTGGTATGATGGGTGTGTTAGAAGAACTCCATTGGTTTGTAACAATAGAGATAGCTTTCACAAGCGCACGGGTTTCAAATTGCCAGACGCGTCCCATTACAAGGTTAACACGACCATGAACATCAAAGAATGCAGGCAGTTATGTTTGACTGATTGCTCTTGCACTGCATATACAAATTCAGATATAAGAGATGGGGGAAGCGGATGCCTGCTGTGGTTTGGTGATCTGTTGGACATGAGAGATGATATCGGGCAGGATGGGCAAGACCTTTATATTCGACTTGCCGCTTCTGAAATAGGGACTTGTCCTCTTCTTTTCACTATGGATCATGTTGAAATCTTTTTTTTTTTCAATATTTATTCATGCAATTATATCTTGAGGGATTTAGTCTAGAGGAGGTAGGATTTAGAGGCAAGAATCAATACGAGTAGAAACTAGAGAACATTTTTGAGATACTTTGCTCTTGAACTATGGTAAGCTCAGGACAATCTTTGGATGGCAGCGAAGGAAAGAAGGAAGAAAATTTTGGAACTATGGACATGATCAGTTTGCCTTTTGCCTAATTATTTATTCTAACAAACTTGGAAAAAAACTGAAAATCCACATCTCTGACTTTATCTCAAATCTTGCAGCTAATATCGAACAAAAAAGGCAATCATGGGAGAAAAAGCGAGTAGCAATTATAGTCGGCTTTGTCATAATAGGTATTGGAATGCTGATACTACCCGTCTTGTGTATACTGTGGATGAAAAGTAATAAGAAAGGTAAATAAACTTGATTACTTATGTTGAAATTTAAGCAAAGGCTGCTTATCTGGCATAAATTATCGGATTAAAATGTCTGCTGTTAGTTCTCATAACCAGCCCCTATTTTTTTTTTTTGAAATGATTTTTACTAACGTTACTGTGAAATTACCTTAAAAATGATGGATGTCTTGTATTTGAATCCCTTCCCCACAACGCCTGACTTAACTATACACTTAAGGTGCTTTTACCAATGCCAATACATCGTGCATCGTTTCAGGATTGACAAGAAAGAATCGCGCAATGGATTGTGATGAAAGGGAGAACGAAGAGATGGAATTGCCATTATTTAATTTTGGGACCATAGCAAATGCCACAAATAACTTTTCTATTGAGAACTTGCTGGGAAGAGGTGGATTTGGATCTATTTACAAGGTAAAGCAATGATATGCTACCGCGGCTTCATTCAAGTTCTGCAGCATGTATATTTCTTGTAAGTAAAACATTTATTTGTTATGGTCTTAAAGGGTACATTGGCAGAGGGGCAACACATAGCAGTGAAGAGACTGTCAAAGGATTCTGGACAAGGGCTGAAAGAATTCAAAAATGAAGTTATTTTGATTGCCAAACTTCAGCACCGCAATCTTGTAAAGCTTCTTGGCTGTTGCATTCAAGGAGATGAAAAATTGTTAATCTATGAATACATGGCCAACAAAAGTTTGGACTACTTTATTTTCGGTTTGGTCCTTCACTATTCCTTTCATATTTCGAAATCCATTTTTTCTGACACCTTCTCTTTAAGGATTCTATTAGTGGTTTGGCTAACATGGGGACTTGAATCAGATCAAACAAGAAGCAAACTACTAGATTGGAGTAAACGAGTGAATATTATTGGTGGAATTGCTCGAGGACTTCTTTATCTTCATCAAGACTCTAGACTTAGAATAATCCACAGAGATCTCAAGTTTAGCAACATTTTATTGGATAATGCAATGAACCCAAAAATTTTAGATTTTGGTTTAGCTAAAACATTTCGGGGAGAGCAAACTGAGGCCAACACAAATAAAGTGGTCGGAACATAGTACGTGCAAAGTAAATCAAATCTTTCTTTATGGCTATCCTTTATGTTGTTATTAAATTGTTTTTACAACATATTTGCAGTGGTTATATGTCTCCCAAATATGCCATTGATGGAGTTTTCTCAATGAAATCTGATGTCTTTAGCTTTGGGGTTCTTGTCCTTGAGATAGTAAGTGGAAAGAAGAACAGGGGATTTTCCCACCCAGATCATGATCATAATCTTCTCGGACATGTAAGGTTAAATGTTGAGATTGTTAACCATGTTGAATTTCCAAGGTAGAAATCATGATTCTGAATTTTTGAAATTTCAGGCATGGAGATTATGGACAGAAAGGAGGCCAATGGAACTGATTGATGATGCTCTTGGGGACTTTCGCTTGCCATCTGAAGTGCTGCGATGCATTCATGTGGGATTATTGTGCGTGCAACAACGACCAGAAGATAGACCAAACATGTCTTCTGTAATTGTAATGCTAGGCAGTGAAAGTGCATTGCCTCAACCAAAGCAGCCATGTTTTTTCACAGGAAGGAATCTGCCTGAAGCTGAGTCTCGAACAAGCAACTGTAAATCATCTTCTGCAAATGAGTGCACCGTTACCCTGTTAGAGCCACGGCAGTTGGATTTGTGACTTGACGATTGGAGGTAGGGGCAGCTTGGCTTGTTGTTAAGACCTGATCAGGAAGAAAACAAGAATGGATGAGAAGATACTCCATTTTCACAGTGATGAGCTAAGATATGCATGCATGACATTCTGTATTTAATTACCTTCAGGATGCTGGGCAATATATTTCTTCTCTCTAAACCCCAAAACTATTAAAAATAATTAATCAAAATACTTATATTGATTTGTCAGATTAATCATACTTATTTAATTTTTAAGTAAAGTTGTCTAGTTTTTATTGGTTTCTTCAAGAATCTTATCGAAACACAATTATTATTATGAAAATTGGATTACTCTAAAACAAGATAATCACGTCATATCACTACACCAAAACATAAACCACATGAACATGACCATAAATCTGTTGGAATTACAAGTTTCATAAATAAGTTTATATAGCAACCACCTTAATTGTGGATAATTGAATAAATTTCCTTCTCAACAACTTTAAAAATAATCCAAATTAAATTAGTTAATTAATTTATGATGTAAATACAAAAGTTAATAATCTAATGGTGAAGGAAACTTACAGCAGGTAATGTTGAAAATAGAGGATAGGAAACTAGTAATTTGAAATTGACTTGGAAACTCATTTCAAAGTCAATTTACTTTCATGCTTAAAGAATTAAGTTTTTTTTTATAATCAAAAATCATATTTAAAACACAAAATGATTTGGTTTGCTTCAATTTTAATAAATATAAAAAATGTGTATATACTTGCATGAATTACGGAAATTGACTTTTTAAAATCACGAATTTAGATTCAAACTTAAAAGGAATGTATGATTTATGGATGAGAGAGAACTATATATTTTTCATCAAGGTTAATAAAAATATAAGATGAAGTAGACATCCAGACACATGTATAATATCTAAGTAAATAAATTATATAGCTAAATAAAGATAAAGAAAATTAAGCTCAAAAAGGGATAAAAATTTAATAAGATTAACTTTTTAGGCTTAAACGGTCCAAAATGGACTAAATCATCTCCTTTTTCTTATCGTCATCTTCCTCGTTCTCACTTTTAGAAGGATTTTTTTTTCGTTTGCTACAAAAAGAAAATAAATAGAAATTAATGTATAGGAATAAATAAATAAAATAAAAATAACTGAAAAGAAAATAAGAGGTTTTATAAGGTAATGGGTTGCCTATCGTTCGTAGCCCACATTGCCCAAAAGGGGGGGGGGGGGGGTGTTGGTGAAGGTTATGGGTAGTGGGCTACTCATTTATGGTAGCCCACAGCAAGAGGCTCGCAGCCTGCCCTTTTCTTTTTTTTTTCTTTAAAGGCGTTGTGGCCTACCCCTTAGGGCATCGTGGCCCTCATTGGTTTTCTCTGTTGGGCTGCGGCCCGCATCATGGTAAGTTCGAGAGGCCACGACCTACCTTTCTCCCTCTCTCTCTCTCTCTTGATTTTTTTTTCAATTTTTTTAGTAGAGGAATGGCTTTAATGGTACATGCAAAACTAAAAGGCATAATTTGTTAATGATTTAATGGAAGAAATAAAAATAAAATAAAGTAAGTTAGAATACTTGGGTTGCCTCCCAATAAGCATTTGATTTTATAATCTTCGACTTGACTATCTTTGATTCAAATTGCATCGATAAGCGTGATTGAAGACTTTTGACGATCGAAATTGCCACCCTAATAATGCTTTAATCGCTGCCCATTCATTTTAAAGTTTGGTTTATCATCAACCACCTTTACTGCTCCATGAGGATGTACTCTCATCACAGTGAAAGGGTAAGATTAACGAAATTTCAACTTTCCAAGAAATAATTTCAAATGAGAATTGTGTAGGAGAACATGTTGGCCAGGCTCAAAACTCCTCCTTATGATTTTCTGATCATGCCATCATTTCGTCTTTTCTTTGTAGATCCTTGCACTTTCATATACTTCTTGACGAAATTCATCCATTTCATAAAGTTGCAAAAAACACTTTTCTTCGACTACTTGAAGATCAAAATTAAGTTTGTAAGCATGAGCCTCGTTAAAAACCTATTTATGGGAAAACCCGGTGGGACAAAACCCATAAAAAGGAAAAAAGAGTACCCATTAAACATGCCAAACTAATGTCCATAATTATTTTCATATGTTGGCAATATCACTCCTAATTACAGTTGGAATTGACACATGAATAATGGATATTTCCTTCCAGACAATTTGATCCACACCTAGCTCTTGAATTGTCTTTGCAATCTCGTGAGCCACCAAATTAGCCGTCCTCTTGTAAGGCTTTATCATTGAGCAATTTATCTAGCTTAATACTGAGCAACAGTCTTTAATAATGTGCCACGTCTCACCATTAAACTGTTTACCATTAATCCAATCAACTACTTGCACACAATCAAGCTCAATCTCTAAAACCTGTACATGTTCCAGCTAACATATCCCAGTGTCCAAAAAGAGCTTGAAGCTCGGCTACAACTGCACTAAAGTAATGTGCTATCTTTAACCCTCTTCTAAGCAAGAATTCCCCATTATAACCTCTCACAATGAACCCCGCCCTAACTTGTTTACCTCCATTTTCAACAAAAGTGGAGGCATCACAATTAATTTTGATGTGGATTGGAGGTCACCATTTAATCTCATTAGATACATTAGGTGGTGAAACTGGATTTGAAACAACTATAGAAGACCTATATTGTCGACACATGTCATAACCCAATTCCATACATTCGTTCGATTCCTTCCTCTCTTACTTAAAAATGGTTGCATTTCTTCCTTTCCAAGGAGCCTACAAAACACAGATAATCTCCTCTACAGCTTCCTTGTTGAGGCATTGTAACAAAATGTTTAACCATTCCCCTGTCAAAGAGAATTGTTGTGGAATGTCTCTAAAACCCCATTTTGAATACAACCAAGCAACTCTAACAAACAAACATTTGCAGAAAATTTGAAAATCAGTTTCTAAATTCACTCCACAAAATGGACAATTAGGCTCAATATTAATTCTTCTTCGAATCAAAGCCTCCCTGGTAGGAAGACGGCTAGTCAACACCTTCCATATAAATAAAATTATTTTGCTTGGTAATTTGAGTGACTATAATTTTCTCCACATCAAAACATCATTATTAGATGAACTCGATGCATAAGTATCTTTTACCCTAGAGCAAAGTAATCGATATCGCAAACATACCTTATATTCACCATCACTACTATGGTTCCATAACAATTGATCCACTAGCCTTCTTTCCTAAAGGCAATGATAGAATAAGATCCCTTTCATATGGAGGAAAGCATTCACTTATTTTCACGTCATCACATAACATTTGGTCATCCAAAATAAATTCACACACTTTTGTTGAGTTTGTCACCATATCACCACATGAAACAATCAACCTAGGGGTCTCATAAGGTATCTCAATGTTCCATTTAACCAAAATCGTCCTCCCGTCACCAACTCTCCAATAGGATCTTTTGTAAATAATTTTTAATTGCCCAACTAAGTGCCAATATAGATAATTAGATATTAAATTTAATTAATTTCAAACTTCTTAAGTTCAAAAAACTCATATATGATCCATTACCTATTAAAGTCTAACAACAATCAACCTATACTCCAAGCCCACATTCATTATTATTGAAAATATAGGACACCAACAGCACCTCTATTGGAAATATCTTACCCAGACTCGTTCAAAACAAGTTGGTTTTTAGGTTTCTTTGTCAATCGTTATTTGAGCAACGCAAGACAATTAATGATAAGCCCACCTATAATTTCTGCATTTAATAGAAAATTATCAGTAGACCTACCATTTTTTAGGAGCATCTGTTTCATCATTTCGGGTTGGTCTCAGTAATATCCTAAATTTTCCAAAACATTCATTCTTTTTTTTTTTTTTTGAAATTTAACATTCATTCATATTTGAAGAAAGAAGTGCAACATTAGATAACCAATGGAGATGATTTCATTACTTCTTGTATATTTATTTGTTTTCTCCATCTTAAGGACTGCTAATGTAGTAGATACTCTCTCTACAAGTCAATCCATTAGAGTTGGTGAAACTCTGGTTTCAACTGATGAGTGCTTCGAACTTGGATTCTTTAGCCTTACAGTAAGTTCCACAAGTCGATTTTTAGGAATATGGTACAAGAAAGTATCTAATAAAACAATTGTATGGGTGGCAAATAGATAAACCCTAATTTATGATAATAAAAGAGTCTTACTTTCGTCCAACCATGGAATTCTTTTGCTTCTGAATAGCACAACTAGCACTGTTTGGTTATTTAATACATCAAAAGTTGCGCAAGAACTTATTGCTCAACTTCTCAACTCAGGAAATCTTGTAGTAAAAGATGGAAAAGACAACAACCCAGCTGAAGACAATCTATGGCAGAGTTTTGATTATCCTTATGATACTTTTCTTCCAAGAATGAAAATCGGGAAGAAATTAGTGATAGGTTTTTATTGGTTTATGTCATCCTGGAAAAATACAGATGATCCTGCTCTTGGCCAATACTTTTTATGTATAAATATCAATGGATATCCATAACTAGTAATTGAGAAGGGATCTAAAATAGTGTGTAAAACAGGATCATGGAATGGTCTTCGCTTTACAACGATGAGACCGAATATAGTATTTTTCAAACATGAATTTAAGATGAATGAGAATGAAGTCTATTATACTTGAAGAAAATAGGAACCAAACATTTATTTTCTTTTTTGAAAATTACTTGAAGAAGCTCAATGAGCTTTGTTGAGAATAATGCTTGGATGGCCTTGTGTCCATGCATGTGTACCTTATTGATTATTTGGATAAAGACATGCAGTTGCAGATTATTTGGATAAAGACATGTTGTTACTTGGTGTCTGTGTATGTTTGGATAAAGACATGAAGTTACTTGTAGTTATTACATGTAAACTGCTTTTTAAACTTCCTTTTAACAGGTGTAAACCACGCCTTAACACTTGAATCCTTGTCTTGACAAGTGTTATGCATGTAACTACTTTTTTTGTGTATAAATAGGGGTGTCACATATGAATAAATTGTGCCTTTCATCAGAACATTTTCTGTTCTTCTTTAAACTCTTTCTCTGGTTTGTTGCTTTGTACAGCAACTTTATTTCTGTCCATATTTTATCTTCATGGTATCTAGAGCCTATTTTGTTCTTAAGGGACTGTGTTTCTAAGATAATAAAAACAAAGCCATTTCCCAAAACCTTAAGAAAACCATCTTAATGCAAAATGGCCTCCAACAATATTCTTAGTCATCAATCTCCATCAAACTTCAATTGAGAGAATTATGCAATGTGGTCAATTAAGATGGAAGTCTATCTTCGTGGTTACGATCTTTGAGATGTCATAGAATCTGGAGGTGAAGTACCTGTCTTGAGAGAGAATGCAACCTTTGCACAAATTAAACAACATAACGAGGAAGTTGCTAAGTGTTACAAAGCACTAGCATGTATCCATGAGGCTATTTCGGATGCTGTATTTACAAGAATAATGGGATCCAAATCAGTAAAAGAGGCATGGGACAAACTTAAGGAAGAATTCCAAGGCTCAAAGAGGACAAAGCAGATGCAGGTAATGAATTTATTGAGGGAGTTTGAGACTTTGAGAGTGAAGGCTACTGAAAATATTAAAAACTACATTAACAAAATCATGCGAGTGGTGAACTAGGTATGACTGTTGGGAGAGTATCTTTCTGAAAGTCGTGTAGTCCAAAAAGTTCTTGTGTCTCTACCAGAAAAATTTGAATATACAATTACATATTTAGAAAGGTCAAATGATCTCTCAACCTTGTTTCTTATTGATGTAGTAAATGCACTCCAAGCCGTAGAGCAAATGAGAGCAATGCGAAGTGATAATACATTTGAAAACGCTTTATTTGCAAAGATGAAAAAAAAGGCAGGATGTGAGTCAAGAATTAAAATAGGCTCGGGTGATCAAACGGAGAAAGGAAAAAAAGGTTTCAATATAACAAAACTAATAATGGGAAGAAGAGTAAGTTTCAGATGTGCTCTCACTGCAAGAAAAGAAATCATTCAGAGGCCTATTGCTAGTTCAGACCAAGTGTCAGGTGTCGTGCATGTAATCAATTGGGTCACATTGAGAAGGTATATAAAAATAAACCAGAGAAGCATGATAAGGCATCACAAGCAGCTGAGAAGGTTGATGTTGCTGAAGAGCAGTTATTTATGACCTTGACATGACCCAAGGTAGTTGACTCAAAGCAATGGTTATTGGACAATGGTTGTTCAAATCACATAACCCCAAACAAAGAAGTTTTTACTGAACTTGGTACTTTGCATCGATTTAGTGTTGAAATAAGCGATAGCAAATATCTATATACAGTAAGGAAATGTATAATCAATATTCAAACTTCCTTATGAAGCAGGTATGTCAAAGAAGTGTTGCTTGTTCCTGATATTGCGTAAAATCTACTAAGCGTAGGCTAATGATGGATGATGGGTATGTTTTACTTTTTAAAGATAAATCATGTATTGTGTATAATCCATCGGGTGAGTTTGTCATGAATATTCCAATGAAAAGAAAATGCTTTCCTGTAAATTTGGAAGATGTTTGTTATCTAGCCTCTGAGGTAAAATCGAATATGACAATACTTTGGCATAAACAGTTTGGACATTGTAATTTTGGTTCCTTGGTACAGGCAAGCAAGTCAGGTTTGATGGAGAATTTAGCTTCCTTAACTGAATCAAATCAAGTTTGTAGTACATGTCAGTTTGGGAAATCTACTAGGAAGCCATTTCCATTTGCTCGGTCAAGTAGAGCAACCAAGAAGCTTGAACTAGTTCATACTGATATTGGAGGTCCTATGAGTGAAGAATCTCTAAATGGAAGTAAGTTTTTCTTAATCTTTATTGATGATGCTTCAAGAATGTGTTGGATTTATTTTATGAAACATAAATTTGAAGTGTTTAATCTCTTTGTGAAGTTCAAGGCTAAAATTGAACAAGAATCTGGGAGAAAAATTAAAATTCTGAGATTTGACAATGGTGGAGAATACAAATCTTTAGAGTTTTCTCAATATCTTGAGAAGGAAGGGATTCAACATCAACTCATACCTCCTTACACTCCTTAACAGAAAAGAGTTAGTGAAAGGAAAAATAGAACTATAATAGAAATGACTAGGTGTATTCTATTTGAAAAGGAGCTACCGAAGAGTTTTTAGGTAGAAGTAACCAATACAGTTGTATATTTGCTGAACATTCTTCCCATAAGAGCCTTGAGAATTGTGACTCCATATGAAGCTTGGTTTGAAAAAAAGCCATCAGTGAGTCATCTACGTGTTCTTGGGTGCATTTGTTATCAACATGTCCTTAATGTGCTAAGAGATAAATTACAGTCAAAGGCGGTGAAAGGAATATTTGTAGGGTGCAGTCTACAATTAAAAGCCTACCGCATATATCAAATTGACTTTGGTAAGATCTCTATTAGCAGAGATGTCACGTTCGATGAAGAACTTAGCTGGGATTGGAATGAGAAGCAAATTAAAGAATCAAATGATGCTGTTCAAATTCAGAATGATGATGGTGGTGAACTTGATCTTGATAATGTTACTGATGAAACTCCTGTACGAGGTTCTCGCTCTATTCAAGACATATACAATAGATGTCCAGTTGCAATAGCAGAACCTACCTCATTTGATGAAGCTGCACTACACAAGGAATGGAGATCAACTATGAGAGAAGAAATTGCAATGATCGAGAAAAACAAGACTTGGACTCTTGTTGATTGACCAAAACATAGACAAGTGATTGGCGTGAAATGAATTTTTAAGAAAAAGATGAATGCAGATGGTTCTTTGAATAAATGCAAAGCAAGGCTTATTGTAAAGGGTTTTTCTCAAATACCAAGAGTAGATTATTTTGGTACTTTTGCTCTTATAGCAAGGTTGGATACTATCAGGCTTATCTTTACACTATCAGCAGCTCATGGTTGGAAAATCTTTCATATGGATGTTAAGTCTGCATTTTTAAATGGCAGACTAAATGAAGAAATATATGTGGAACAACCCATGGGATTTGAAGTAAAAGCTGATAAAAATAAAGTGTATATGTTGCATAAAGCCTTATTTGGTTAAAACAAGCATCACGTGCATGGTATAGTAAGATTGACTCTTACTTGCAGAATCAGAGGTTCCACAAAAGCTTGAATAAGGCCACATTATATGTGGTGGAAGGAGGTACTGCCAACTCTTTAATTGTATCATTATATGTTGATGATCTTTTGATAATAGGTGCAAACACAAAAGGTATTGCTAAACTTAAAGCATCAATGGAGAAAGAATTCAACATGTTAGATTTGGGTTTGATGACTTACTTTCTGGGGCTTGAAGTGTCATAAACAAGGAGTAGTATTCACTTGACTCAACAAAACTACATAATAGAGGTGTTGAAACAATTCAACATAAGCAATTGCAAGACAACTGAAACTCCTTTGAATGCAAATGAGAAATTGTCAGTTGACTCAAGTAACAAGCTTTACAATCCTAGTGAATATAGAAGTCTAATAGGTTGCCTTCTCTATATATGTTCAACTCGACTAGAACTTATGTTTGTTGTCAGTTACTTGTCACAATTCATGCAACAGCCATGTCAATCACATCTTACAGCAGCCAAAAGGATTTTGAGGTATCTAAAAGGTACAACAAGCTATGGTGTTGCATTCATACAAGCTAAAACCATTGAACTTGTAGGATTTTCTAATAGTGATTGGGTAGGTAGCATTGATGATGCCAAAAGTACCTCTGGATATGTATTTACTCTTAAGAATGGAGTGTTCTCATGGAATTCACACAAGCAAGAATCAGTGGCACAATCCTCAGCAGAAACAGAGTACGTAGCAGCTGCTTCAATCACAAACCAAGGGATATGGTTGAGAAAAATTCTACTTGATCTTGGAATGTGATTGATGAATCCTACTAAGGTGTTCGTTGACAACAAATCTGCCATATCAATAGCTCAAAATCTAGTTTTCCATAGGAGAACTAAGGACATTCATGTAAAATATCATGCCTTGAGGGATGCACAAACAAAAAGTGAAATTCTTGGACAGTATTGCTCATCTGATGATCAAGCTGCCGACATTATGACTAAGCCTCTCTCCAAGGCTAAGTTTGAACATAATCGAGAAATGCTTATGGTGAAGAATGCAAGCATTAAGGGGGGTGTTGAAAATAATGCTTGGATGGCCTAGTGTCCGTGCATGTGTGCCTTGCTGATTATTTGGATAAAGACATGCAGTTGTAGATTATTTGGATAAAGACATGCTGTTACTTGGTGTCTGTGTATGTTTGGATAAAGACATGAAGTTACTTGTAGTTATTACATGTAAACTGTTTTTTAAACTTCCTTTTAACAAGTGTAAACCATGCCTTAACATTTGAATCCTTGTCTTGACAAGTGTTATGCATGTAACTACCATTTTTGTGTATAAATAGAGGTGTCACATATGAATAAATTGTGCCTTTCATCATAACATTTTCTGTTATTCTTTAAACTCTTTCTCTAGTTTGTTGCTTTGTATAGCAACTTTATTTCTATCCATATTTTATCTTCATCGAGTAGAAAAAACAGAGAAGAAACTAAGCTCAAAATTATTGGATCCAAAAAGCTCGGATCCAATTTTTAAAATTTGTATTTATACTGAGCAATTACCAAAATTCCTCATAAATCAGATCATGAGGAAAACTACTCAACAACCGAAGCACAGCTTCAACAGAAAAACAAGAAGAAGAAGAATCCATGATCGTTAAACATTGAAAACAGAAAACAAAAACCAGACAAAATGACATTAAAATGATGCGTACATGACTCAACTTAAACAAAAATGACAACATATCACTGCGTATAACAACCAAGAAATTAAAACCAAGCTAAACGACACAAGCAATCATCGTTTTGCTCTCAGCTTAGTAAGTCCTGAAATGGTAACGTTTTATTCCTTGAACAATACCTCTTAGCCTTCAAACTGTTGCTTTCCGCCAATGACTCTAGAAATTGAGTTTACAGATTAAGCATTAATCTCCAACAATGGTACTGAGCCTAATTGTTCAGTAGTTATAAGGTACATGCTGAACCCATCAGGCTTTGCTCAATTCCTTTTCTGGAGTGATCAACAACGTGATTAGGAGTATTTATCAACGTCATATCTTGATTAGTGTGAGAACTATGCCTTTTGTGGAACACATGCTACCTGCAATGAAAATGACTCTCTAACCGTGTGTTCATGTTTGGAAGGGTTCATGCCCAAATTTGTAGGAAAGTGGAATTCAAAAGTTTGGTATGATGGGTGTGTTGGAAGAACTCCATTGGTTTGTAACAATGGAGATAGCTTTCACAAGCACATAGGTTTGAAATTGCCAGACACCTCTCATTCCAAGGTTAACACGACAATGAACATCAAAGAATGTAAGCAGTTATGTTTGAGTGATTGCTCTTGCACTGCATATGCAAATTCAAATATCAGAGAGGGGGGAAGCGGATGCTTGCTGTGGTTTGGTGATCTGTTGGACATGAGAGATGATATGGGGCAGGATGGGCAAGACCTTTATATTCGACTTGCTGCTTCTAAAATAGGTATTTGTCCTCTTCTTTTCACTATAGACCATGTTTAATTTTTTTTTCAATATTTATTCTTGCAATTATATCCTGAGGAGTTTAGTCTAGAGGAAGTATAATTTAGAGGTAAGAATCAATACAAGTAGAAATTAGAGAACATTTTCAGGTACTTTGCTCATGAATTATGGTACGCTTGGGACAATCCTTGGATGCCAGTGAAGGAAAGAAGGAAAAAAATTGTAGAACTATGGATATAATCAGTTTACCGTTTGTAGAATTATTTATTCTAACAAACGTGCAACAAAACTGAAAATCCACATATCTGACTTCATCTTAAATTTTTCAGATAATATCATATAAAAAAGGCAATCATGAGAGAAAAAACGAGTAGTAATAATAGGAATGTTGATACCTCCTGTCTTGTGTATACTGTGGAGGAAACGTAATAAGAAAGGTAAATAAACTTGATTATTATGTTGAAACTTAGGCAAAGACTGCTTATTTGGCGTAAATTGTCGGATTAAGATGTCCGCTGTTAGTCCTCATAACCAATCCTTACTTTTTTTTTGTTGTTTGGAAATGATTTTTACTAACGTTGCTAAAGAATTGCCTTCAAAATGATGGATGTCTTGAGTTTGAATCCCTTCCCCATAATGCCTGACTTAACTATAAACATAAGGTGCTTACTAGTGCCAATACATTATGCATCGTTTCAGGATAGACAAGAAAGAATCACGCAATGGATTGTGATGAAATGAAGAACGGAGAGATAGAATGGCCATTATTTAATTTTGGGGCCATAGCAAATGCCACAAATAACTTTTCTATTGAGAACTTGCTGGGAAGAGGTGGATTTGGATCTGTTTGCAAGGTAAAGCAATAATATGCTACCGTGGCTTCATTGAAGTTCTGTAGCATGTATATTTCTTGTAAGTAAAACATTTATTTGTTATGGTCTTAAAGGGTACATTGGTAGAGGGGCAACACAGAGCAGTAAAGAGATTGTCAAAAGATTCTGAATGTAGATACTTTATTTTGATTAATACTTATTCTCTAAAGAATAATGTTACAACATAATATTGTACAAAGAATAATTAGAACAAGTGAAGTGTTACTTCACGCAAAATATTTAGAACAAGTAGAGTGCTATTTCACGCAGAACAACTAGAACAAGTGAAGTGCTACTTCACGCAGAACAACTAGAATAAGTACAGTACTACTCCATATGGAATAACTAATACTTTGCATAAAATAACCACTTCACTTGGATGATATTGAAAGCAACTCGGAATAAGTTTCTTTCATTTTGAGATGTTCCAGAAAATTTGGCTTAGTAGCTCAGATATGGAGGTAGTTAAGAGGTCTTCCTCTTAACCTTTTCCTGAAGAACAAGTGTTTCACTCTCCTACCTTGTTTTTGTATACATGTTCTCTTACACCTTCTTCTCTTGTACCTATACACATATAACTTCTTTTCTCATACAGCTTCTTCTCTTGTACTCGTTCATGTACAGCTTCTTCTTTTGTACCTTTTACTTGAGAACAAGTCATATTACATCCAATTACAGTAATAGTTACTCACATTCATGTTCTTCATAATAATATTATTCATTAAGCACATTAAATCCTATTCTTTAGTAACTGCCACTTTTAACACTATATATAGAGCCTCACAATTCATTTAAAAGGGCTCTTCCCTCAGCTAACATATTCTCTTCCAGAGCTTCTCTCTCTAAATTCTATCTCTACTTCTCTTCATATTGTCTTTCACCTACCACAGCATTCAATACTTCAAGAACTGCTCCAATCTTCCTCTTTGCCGCCTCTAGCTCATCCTTTTACTTGTTTGCAACACTTTCTTTCCCTATTACCAAGAACCCCCTTTACACTGGACAAGGGCTGAAAGAATTCAAAAATAAAGTTATTTTGATTGCCAAACTTCAGCACTGCAATCTTGTAAAGCTTCTTGGCTGTTGCATTCAAGGAGATGAAAAATTGTTAATCTATGAATACATGGCCAACAAAAGTTTGGACTACTTTATTTTTGGTGTGGTCCTTCACTATTCCTTTCATGTTTCATAATCTTATTTTTCTGATACCTTCTCTTTAAGGATTCTATAAATGGTTTGTTTAACATGGGGAATTGAATCAGATCAAACAAGAAGTAAACTACTAGACTGGAGTAAACGAGCAAATATTATTGGTGGAATTGCTCGAGGACTTCTTTATCTTCATTAAGACTCTAGACTTAGAAAAATCCATAGAGATCTCAAGTCCGGCAACATTTTACTAAATAATGCAATGAATCCAAAAATTTCAGATTTTGGCTTAGCTAAAACATTTTCGGGAGAGCAAACTAAGGCCAAATCAAATAGACTGGTCGGAACATAGTAAGTACAAGGTAAATCAAATCTTTCTTTATGGCTATCCTTTATGTTGCTATTAAATTTTTTTCACAACATATTTGCAGTGGTTATATGTCTCTCGAGTATGCCATTGATGGGGTTTTCTCAATGAAGTCTGATGTCTTTAGCTTTGGGGTTCTTGTCCTTGAGATAGTCAATGGAAAGAAGAAGAGGGGATTTTTCCACCGAGATCATGATCATAATCTTCTCGGACATGTAAGGTTAAATGTTGAGATTGTTAACCACGTTGAATTTCCAAGGCAGAAATAATGATTCTGAATTTCTGACATTTCAGGCATGGAAATTATGGATAGAAAGTAGGCCAATGGAACTGATTGATGATGCTCTTAGGAACTTTTGCTTGCCATCTGAAGTGCAGTGATGCATTCATGTGGGACTGCTGTGCGTGCTGCAACGACCAGAAGATAGACCAAAAATGTCTTTTGTAATTCTAATGCTACGTAGTGCAAGTGCATTGCCACAACCAAAGTAGCCAGGGTTTTTCACAAGGAGGAATCTGCCTGAAGCTGAGTCTTCTTCAAGCAACAGTAAATCATCTTCTGCAAATGAGTGCACCATTACCCTGTTAAAGGCGCGGTAGTTGAATTTGTCACTTGACAAATGGACGTAGGGGCAGCTCTGGCTTTTCGTGTAAGACCTGATCAGGAAGAAAACAAGAATGGACGAGATGATACTCCATTTTCACAGTGATGAGCTAAGATATGCATGCATCACATTTTGTATTTAATTACCTTCAGGATGCTTGAGCAATATCTTTCTTCTCTCTGAGCTCCAAAAATATTAAAAGCGATTAACCCGAATTGATTAATCCAAATACTCATATTGATTTATCATATTAATAATACTTATTTAATTTTTTATTAAAATTGTCTAATTTTCATTGACTTTTCAAAAAATCTTATCGAAACACAATTACTAGTATCAGAATTAGATTCCTATCAAAAGAATATCAGCGTTTGAATGGTTAGTGTCACTATCACTCCATGAATTTTTCAAAGTTCCATATTTTCGTTGTTTAGACATATATTGAAGTCACTCGAAATTGTAGACTAGGCCTAAATTCACCTCAGGTTTCATTACATTCAGTGTGAATGCTTAAATGGCCCAAATAGGCAATCGGCTTAGCCCATTCATACTAGTATGATGTTTAATCCAAGGCAAATGAATTTACCTTAGGTGAATATTGTTGGAAAATGAAATTAACTTAGGCAAATATTGCTCTAAAAGGAGTAGATGGTTGCATGGGGAATGGCCACCGGCTCAAATAACATGCAAAAGTTTGGATTAATGTGGGATTAAAACTTCTAATTTTACTTTGTAATGATGTTTTTTCTTGAACATTGTAAAAACTTTGAAGCATGAAAAAAGGTGGTTAATTAGTTACGTGAATCTTTTACCCACCTTTGATTATTTTTTAAAAGTTATTAACTCATGATGTATATAAAAAGACAATTAATGAAGTGGACCTTTTGATCTTAAAGCTTTGCATGACTTTCTTGCTCTCTCTATTTTCTTTGGTGTAAACAAATTTTCCCCACAATTCTTCCATGCTCTTTTTATCAACTTTCGCTAAACAAATTTTTCTTTAACAGGTTTTTACTGTTACTAAATGCTGTTTGACCTGCCATCCTGAAAGGGAAGGAAAAATCCAAGCCTGACCTACTTCAGAGACTTGCTTTCCAAATTTAATGAGTTATTTCCGACTCTTTACTCTTAAAACGGACATAGGACAAGCAGTCATTGGAAATCTACAGCCCAAAATTTTTGTACATTTAATAGTTTTGGGATTAATATTTGATGTTTTAATAGTGTATAGTTTTTATATATTACAAACTTTTAAATAAGTAAATATGGTCACAATCTCATATTAGAAAAATCATGTCTATTGAAAAATGAAAATAAAAGAAAAGCAATGTTTGTTGAAAAAAACCAACAGGCATGATTGTTTGAAACAGAAAAAAATTGTGTCTATTAAGAATAGAAACCTAAACTTATAAAAAAACTCTTTTTTGGAACAACAACATACAATACACGACAAAAACAAAACTACAATCTCTCTTTCTTTTTTCAAGTTTTTTTTTATATCACTTTGCTGCAAAAAAAACTTATTGTAATTTGACAATTTTGTTATACTCCGATAAGTGCTCAATAGATTGATTGCGTTAATACAAAACACTATCAATCAGTAGGTTTCATTATATGTTCAAATTTTATACGTCAGCAACTCTTTCGCACTCTACAAATATGAGCGAATAAAATTTAAAAAAAAAACAACGTTGTTACATGCCTTGAAGCCAATTTATTGATTTTTCAATTCCGTGTTCTAACAATCTTAAGGTTATATTTCTTATCAACAATGGTTGCCGCAAGTGAAACACTAAGGAAATTGGCTTTTGATTTTTGTGAAATTGGATTAGGTCCCTTTATCAGTTAGTTTTTGAGAAGCCTTGTCATCTTCCGATAGAGCTTGAGCATAATGCTCATTGGGCAATCAAGACATTGAATTTTGACTTGGAAGCAACAGGTGATGAGCGATTACTTCAGCTCAATGAAATGGATGAATTTAGGTTGGATGCATATGAGAAAGTCAAGATTTACAAGGAAAAAGATAAGAAATGGTATGATAGCAGAATTGTGGAGCGTTATTTTGAGTTAGGTCAATATGTCTTATTGTTTAATTCTAGTTTGAAGTTATTTCCAAGGACGCTAAAGTCTCGATGGTCAAGACGCTTTTTTGTTTCAAGAGTGTTTCTATTTGGTGTTGTGGAAGTTGTTGATGGTTCAACCACTGAGAAATATAAGGTAAATGGGTAACGATTAAAGCATTACTAGGGAGGTGTTGTTGAGCATCAATGCTCCTCCGTCCATCTTGCCGATCCCAACTGAATTTACACAAAGTTTGACTAAAGACTATAAAGCAAGCACCACCATTCCTTATTTTCCATATGTTTTTCTTTTATTCTTGTTAAGTTTAAGCTTTATGGTTCTTTACCATTTTTATTTCCGTGTTTTCTTTAGTTCTTGCATCTGTGCTCACTTTTAATTGTGTTTATCTTTATAATTTTTTTTTTCATTCTTACATCTAAGGATTTTATTTGTCCATTTTCATGCTTAGATCATTAATTTTCTATTTTTTCTTGTTTTTCAGGTTAAAAGAAGCGCTTGGCAGCAAGCACAATGCTGCGGTGCCATGCTCCCAGTGCTGCGACGCCAAAATAGCCTTGTTGATGTCCCCGAGAGGGCAGTGTCACAACGCTAGTCCCTGGTGATACGACGTTGAAATAGTATTAAAAAAAGAGGCAGTACCTTCGACGCTATTATGTTGAGCTTCCAGTGATACAACGCCAGGTCGGGCCCCCCATTTCAATCTTCTCTCTTTCCTCTCTCTCCCAAACTCAAACTCTCAAATTTTCTCTCATTTGCACTCCTAAATCTCCAATACCCAACCCAAATATTCTCAAAATGCTTCAGGTTTCACTCCAAAACACGAGATTCAAGAAGCTTCACCAAATTCTTCCATCAAAAATCTTAATTTTTTGCAAGTATCTTAGAATTCTTCCTTTTGTGGAAAGTGGTTAGTGTATAAGATTTTGGTTACTAATTATTGATGGGCTTTGCACGTTATTGATATTCTTGGAATTGAGCTTGAAGTTTTGTGAAACTTTGTGGTGGATTGTGAGAATTGGATTAGTTAGTCATAGTGAGTAGTACCAATTTTCTGCAAATCCAAGAGATTTCCGTTAATTTGGTGATTGTAAACAGTATTCTTGTTGATAGTTTAGATTTTTGAGAGAATTGAATAAGTCAAAATTATTGAGGAGATATTTGGAGTTAATTGGGTGTTTTGAATTGTGGTAAAAATGAAGTTTAATTATAGTACCTAAAAGAGTTAGATCTAGTGGTAGTGAATATGATAGGTCTAAATTTGTGTCAACTGAGGCGTTTACATGTCAAACTCAGTCATTAATTTAAAAATCACTAGTACCTGAGAGAGGCTTTGATTTACCCAATGTTCGATATGGAGATATTTGGAGTGCAATCATAGCGAGACATTGGAAAAATTTTTGTGCTTATCCTGAAGCAGTAGTGATGCCAGTTGTTAGAGAGTTTTATGTTAATGCATATGAGATGAAGATAGAGTTACATTTTGTAAAGGTAAAAGAGTACCTTTTGATAGCCTCACCATTAACCAATTTTATAATAGACCAAAGAATGAAAATGATGCGTATGCCTATTATGTGGATGGTAATGTGACTCTTTATAAGGTCATCACCTTCCTTTGCGACCTTGGCACATAATGGAAAATATCCAAGGGGATCTTGATTTCATTCAAGGCTAACGCATTGGACAAGTTCTTCAAGATTTGGTACCACTTCCTTAAAGCCAAAATGCTCCCAATTAAACACTTGAGTGATGTCACTAAAGATAGAGCAATCCTGCTCTATGCCATGGTTACAGGTAAATCCATTAATGTCGGCAAGCTGATTTTCAATAACATTGTTCACTGTGCTACTTCAACTAGGGACTGCATTTGGTACCCATCGCTCATCACAGTACTGTCTAAGCAAGCGGGACTGCAGTGGTCAAGTGAAGAAGAACTTCTGCACCCAAAGGCACCATGGGATCCCAGCATCATTCATAGATTAGGCTCCACTGGTAGTGGGAGTTCATCCTCCGCACTAAGAACTGCACCACACCCGACACATCTTACCATACCTCAGAGATTGGAGTGTCTAGAATGCCAGATGGAGCATCAAGCAAATTGTATGAGAGCAATGAAGCAGATGTTCCATGCCCGTGCATTTCACATGGGGATGGATATGACCAGCTTTCCATTAATCCTAAATGATCCCAATGCTGACAAGCACAATGATAAGGAGGAGGAAGAGTGAGACCAGGAAAGTTCTTCTTTTCTTAACTTTTAGTAACATTAAGGATAATGTTAGCTTAAAGTTTGGGGGAGTTTAAAATTTTAAACTTTGCTTTGCTTTTTATGTTTTCATTACATGTTATTAGTTCAATATAAGTATGTTGTTTAGCTTTAAAGTTTAGCGGGTTTGTTTTCTCTAAAAATGTTGGCTATAATTTATTGCACCATTGGCTTTGATTTACTTATCCAATGAAGAAAAATAGTTATCTTGTTATCCTTGTGCTTCGAGTAACTGTGAATATTGTTTGAATTTTATGTTGACCTTCAATGTTGAGCATCATTGTAGAATGTGAATTCCACCATGTTTCTTGCTTTGAATAATTGTGTTCATTGTGAGTTATGTAAGTGTATATTTTTTAATAAAGTCTTAAGCTTTAGAATTTGTTTTAATTTCTCTCAAGGTGAAATCCTAGGTTACAATTAGTTAAGAAAATGACTTAGGTCATCTTTAAATCATTTGAGCTTTTTGAACCTACTGTGCTATATTTTATTTTTAGTTATCCATTTTTAAGCCTAATTTTTCCTTCTCTTTGTTAAACGCATACTTAAATAGCCTTAGTGTTTAAATAAATTTCTTCTTTAACACCCATCACTCCTAAGTACATAGATCATTAGTAGGAGTGTAGTTGAGTTAAGTAATGAAGAAAAAGATAGAAAAGGTGAAGTTTGTGGAAAAGTTCAAAATTTTGTGAAAATATTCCCCTCATTATCTACCACAAAAAAGAATAAGTTTGAGAGTGTTAAAATGTTTATATATATATATATATATATAAAGTGTTTGATGAGAGAAAAAGGGAGAAGAAATGGACAAAAACGGTGACTAGAAGTGGTAAAGGATAAAGCTAGTTATAGATCCTAGAATGATTATATGCTTAGGGTGTTTTGAGTCATATATTATCCTATATCCTACCTTGACCCAAGCCATACATTACAAGCTTATTAAATCCTAAGGATCCTTGAGTAAGTGTGAGCCTATATTAGTGGAGAGAGATATGAAGAGCAAACATATAAAACTTTAATTTAATTTTTGCATAAGCATAAACTCATCAAATGGCTTGATTTCATTACATGAAAGTCCACACACACACACAAGATTTCATTTGAAATGAGCTTGCAACTTAGTGAAATATGAACTTGAATAATATTTATACTTTGCTTAGGATGTTGAGGAAATAAGATGACTTATGAGGAATTAAGAGTGACCTTTGGATTGGTGCAACCAAATTATAGTTCAATGTTTTCGATGTTTATGTTTCTTTCTTTATTTTAAGTTTTGCTTGAGCACTAGTAAAATGATAAGTTTGGGGATATGATAACTCTATTTTATAGAGTGATGTTGCACTTTGTTAAGCATAAAACAATGAAGTCCTTTTGTGTTTTTTTTTAGTCAATTTTAGGTAATTTTACATCTTTTTATTAATTAGCTTAAAGCATGTTTAAGTATTGTTAATTGAGTTTTTTTAGCTTATTTCTAATATAAAAGTTCAATTTTTATCCTCTATTGATTAAGTCCTTCGTTATTGGGCACACAAGCATGTAGGGTTCAAATGGCAAAGAATGGTGCAACGATGCTGCAAGAGATTTCTGACTATACTACAGTAATTTGAGTGTAACTCGAGCTACAAAAATCTAACTGTTGAGATTTTTGAATCACTAGAAAGCCTAGTGACAGGCCTATAACTTTTGTATTATCACTTCATTCACTTCTGATCGAATTAGGGTCAAAATCATATAGGAAGTGACTAAACTACAGTAGGAATAGCATAAAGGCTAAAGGACAAAAGGCACCAAGGCAACAAGCATGGCGCCGCGATGCCATTCTCCCAGCACTGTGACGCCACCTCAGATCAGCCTACATGCGCCACACAGCAAGCATGGCGCTGTGGCGCTGACACGTACAGTCTCAATTTTGCACATTTTGAATTTGGAAACTAGAGCTCTTAATAAGGGTATAAATAGAGGTAGAAGGGAAGGGGGCTAGTGGGGGCCCCTGCCCCCCCAACAATTGCAAAAGTTTTATAATTTATCTTTATTTGTTAAAAAATTTAATATTTTCTTCTCTATAAAAAATTTAAAATTTTTCTAACATATTTTGATATTTTTAAAATTTTATAATTTTACTCCTATAATAATTTTTTATTTGGTGAGATAGCTCATAATATTTAGTCAACAATTAATTTTAATAAGATTAAAATAAAATCTATTACAATAAAATTATTTTCAAATTTTACTTTTTTAAAACCTCACAATCACCCCTTTTGTTCTTTTTTCTTTTTACCAAATACTATAGAAACAAAAAAAAAGTCTTTTTATTTACATTTTTTTGTTTGCCTGCAATCTCAGTGTAGAAAACCTCTAGTTAGTAATTCAATTTTTATATCATGATAATTATTGATAAATTTGATTTATTTACTTATTTTATTTTTAATATTTTTAACTTCAAATTTTTTCTTTTTTTAATAATTTCTACTTAGTGATTTTGATTTATGATTTATTGTTTAAGTCATATTTTGTTGAAAGCAACAAAATAAGGATTTGATTAAACACCTTAGGTTAGTTATTACTTATTTATTTAGGGATTGTTTAATTGCTTTTCTATAAATTATTTATGTTTTTTTTTATTTGCTTAGATTCTTGTGAACAATTAAGTTTTTTATTCAAAATTACCTCCTCGTTGAATTGTTTATTGATATTGTATTTAATTTTTTTGATTATTTTTAGGGAATTACTTCTCATTGAATTATTTATCGATAGCCCTTAATATTTTTTAAGGGATTGCTTTGCATTGAGATTTTTGTTATTATATTGGTTAATTTTTGTTTGTTGTTAAGTTTATCCAGAAATTGAGAGTATTTTTATTATTAAATTATTTATAATTATACTAGTTAATTTTTTTAAGTAAATTATTAAAATTGATTCTTTGAATAATTTTTAGAATTTATTTATATAATTTTTATATGAATTTTTTTAATCTAAGTTGCTTTATATTATCTTCGGCTCTTTGCCCCTTCAAAGGCAAAATCCTAGCTCCACCACTGGGTATAAATATGGTCTTTTTAGTTAGAAAAGGGTGCTGGAAGCAAAGAATATTTTGCTAAAAAAGGAAGCTTTCTACAAAAACAGAAAAGAGGAGAAATTAAAGGAGATTTTGGTTCTAAGAGCTACAACAAATCGTTTCTCTCACTAGTTTTTCTTTTCTTTCTCTATCTTCCATTGTAGAAATGACTTATTTTTTGGAAATATTAAACTTTGCTTTGATTATGATGAACTAAATAGCTTTTATCTATGATTTTGGAGGATTTTTACATGTAACTTGGATTATTTGTTACTCTTTTACTTATTTTGAACGAATATGTTAATGTTTATTCAAATCTAAATTTATTGACCATTGATTGCTTGATCACCAATTGATTGGTTTGTAGTATCTAAATGAGAGTTGATGAAGTTAGTTTAGGTTAGACCTAGGTTTGGATAATATGTGTTTATATCACTTAAAAATTAAGTGCCTTGATTAGCATCTAGGGTAGACATATGCCTAGATGCCACCTATAATCTAAGGAGAAATTGTGCATAAAGAATTTAGTTTAATTAAATCCTATAGACATATAGAGACCCAATAAATCTAGACAATTGTAAAAATATCTAGACATAGGTTTGTACATGCATTTGGTTTCTAAATTAGCATCAACTCCCATTGAATTAAGTAATTAGAGAAATAACAATGTAAGTGAAATGTTGAATGAAGTCATAATCCTAGACTTTTAAAATATGCTTCCAGATTATTTCACCTTGCATGTCTTGAATTAGCTTAATTAATTTGTTTGCTTTTAATCATTTTCTATACTTTGGTTAGCTTGGATAAGATTAGCTTGACTCAATTTTAGTACTTACTGAAGAATTATATCTAACTCTTTGTTATCACTTTACTACTTGTTCACTGTACGTGGATTTGCGTGTTAATTTAAATTTATATAAGCATTAAGCTCGTAACAATGATTTTGATGAAGATATTAAGGAATTGAATGCCTATATAAGAGTTTAAGTCAATCAAGTGATCTTGAAAAGTTGTTGGGCGAGTAACCGAACCTGGGCCATTACACTGGATCTGAAGGATCTTGATTGTTCAGATGAAATAGTTGAAGCCATAGTAAGGAGCTCTGGAAATTTGAAACATTCAAGATTTTCTTTGTCATCTTCCATCTCCACTATCCGGAACAATTCATCTCAGCTTCAACTTTTCACTTTATATGTGCAAAAGTGACAAGACAAGACTAATTAGTTGAATTGGCAAAGCAAAAGAAAGCAAAACCTTCTTTCATATCAGAAAATACAACAACACTTCAATGGGAAAGACTCGTTCACGACCTTGTTTTTCAGATTTCTTTGTCAGTCATTAGTCAATGGACAACAACTGCAGACTTTGAAAATTCCCCTTGAGTAACGCAGGGGACTTTGAAAATTCACCAACCCCCCCTCCCCTCCCTTGAGTAACGCAGGGGAATTCTATATTATCAAT
Source organism: Theobroma grandiflorum (assembly GCA_036013995.1). Taxonomy (NCBI): domain Eukaryota; kingdom Viridiplantae; phylum Streptophyta; class Magnoliopsida; order Malvales; family Malvaceae; genus Theobroma; species Theobroma grandiflorum. The sequence goes on from CP142133.1 coordinate 32,077,979, forward strand.
TCAATGCATCTCCTTCCTCCAGACAAAGGAAGAACTATAATGATGAGCCCACCTTCGTTAGAAAAAAATCAGAGTTTTCACATTTTACGAAAACTGCCAGTAGACCCAACTATGATTTGGACGTTCCCTTTCTGTATTTCTGATTGTCTTAATAGTATCCGAAATTTTTTACCGAAAGATTTATTTAAAATTTAAAGAAAAGAGTGAACATGAGAAAATCAATGGAATGCAATTCATTGTTACTTCTTGTATATTTATTCGTTTTCTCCATCTTAAGGACTGCTAATGCAGTAGATGCTCTCTCTCCAAGTCAATCCATTAGAGATGGTGAAACTCTGGTTTCAGATGATGGGAGCTTCGAACTTGGATTTTTCGGCCCCACAGTCAGTTCCACAAGTCGATTCTTAGGAATATGGTACAAGAAAGTATCTAATGGAATGTAACGACCCATCCCCGGTCGCTACCGGCGTCCGAGACATCCGGGAGATCCCGCCAAGTCCCGAACAAGCCTTTGTAAATTTTTCGTGACATTTATTAAATACACTAACGCGTATGTAAATTATTAATAATAACAATAAAGTACTATATGGGTATTCCATTTCCAATAATAGCAATTATATTTAAATTACAAAGTTTTCAACAACACATAAATAGAAATTGATAATGTGGATAACATGTAAAATGTCTATGTGACTGAACTCTAGACAGCGGAGTGACTCGGAACAGGCTAAGAGATGCCTTTACCTATCTGTCAGAAACTGAGCACGTCGATGATTACGAGCTAGGCTGATCCTTGTCTGCAAAAGAGGAAATAAAGGGGTGTGAGTCTCACAGACTCAGTGATCATCGGCTCAGTGAGTAGGACGTAGATGGGAAACAAGCAAATAGCTGATCAGCTGAATAATAAATCACAAGATTTTCAATTTAATTTTGATTTAAAGGGAGATTTGTGCCTTATAAAATGATGTAGTAAAATCATTGTGCAACATTTAATTCGGGCAAAACAATGCCAAAAACATGTATAATAACTCTAGGCGAAATCAACAAAAATTCGACTTCTCTTTAAAAATTTCAAATGAGGAGATAAAAGTGTGCATGCTCCCAAAACATGTAGTCTGTAATCAAATTAAATTATAAACCTCGTAAATCACTTCATGATTAATAAATAAGCATTGAAAGCTTGTTTAAATAAAGGGAGCTGCAGAGAAAATCTTAAATCTTCACCATACATAAAAATACGTGTCGAAAAATTTATACTGCTATCGAGTAGGAAATCATAACATCAACACGTGGACCCACTTCCACGTAATAACATCCGGGAGCATCGCTTCCACCGGATTCCCATATAATGCCATGGCAATCTCAACGATGTTGGCCGACATCGGAGATATCAAGCGGTCGCAGCCGCGTAAATCATCTGTGGCCTTGCCACGTATATCACAGACCATGGCCCCAGCCATGTCTATCAGCCCGTCGGCGACCCGAAAATGTCTCTAGCTAGAGCTCACTCGTGCACGAGGGTCACACTTAACCGATGTGACATCCGGCCTACTCTCGATGCGTTTGGTTTACCAAAAACAGAATGTTTTTCAGATCCATAACAAACTTCTCAAGTTTATTTTCTTAAATCATTTAAAAACAAAAAAAAAAATTTGATAAACCAATATATCGATGTTTTTCACATCTTTTGTCTTGGTATAAACACTTATAAAATTCTCAGAATAAAATCAGCTTTCAGAAGCTATATAAAAATAATTTAACAAATGCATATACTATGCATATCACCCAAAAATATAAGGCACGTGTTTTGATGCTAAACAATACGAAAGGCTTGTTTCCCAATTTTTTAAATGCTTTACTTATAACTATACATATATATTCAAAACATTTTCTAAAATAATTTACATCCACAATTTCCTAAAATTCTACCAACGCATGCTTTCCATAATTGTGCGTGTTCGATAAATCATGCGTGAGTATATATCTATAGATAATATGGAAATTTTAAAATTGACACCCCCTACTCACCTTGTAATAGCGGGATGTTACGTCGCTATTAATTTCTAAGGTATGTCTTACTCTTTCTTCCTACCGATTGTTCGCTAATTCCTTCGGCCTGCCAACACAATATAACACCTTATTTATTTCCTAAATATTAAAATTCCACTCAATGGATATATATAGATATATATATCCTAATTCATTATATTTTATTTTAGTATTATTATTTTATTCAATATATATATTATTATATATTTTTATATTTAATATTTTTATCTTTTTCTTCTTTCTTTTTTTTTTTTTACCTTTCTTTCTTTCCTCTTTCCTCCCTTCACAGCCCGATGGTTCTCCCTCTCTCTTCAGCATCACCGATCGGCAGCTGTAGCACCATTTCTTCTCTCTTTTCACTCACCACCGTTCACCTCTTCTTCTATCTTCTTTCACCCCAAGCAGCCCCCAAAACCAACAACTAATCTTTAAGGTTTTTAGGAACTAAACCTCAAGAATTTACAGTCAAAGCTGCTCCTTATCTCCTTCTTCTTCTCTCTTTTTATTATTTTTTTTTTCTGAACAACTTCTCTCTCTCGGGTGCTTCTCCCTTTCTACAGACTGTTTTCACTCTTCTTTTGCTCTTTTGTTTCTTTGCTTCTCTTGGCTCGGCAGCTTGCTCAACAATGGCTATCAAAAGCCATTTAAAAAGGGGTGAAATGATTTGGGGAGCCGGACATGACTCATTGTCATGTCCACTCCATAATTTTTTCTACACGTTTCTATTTCTTTTATGCTCAAAACCGGCCCCTACACTCTTCTTTCTTTGCTTGTCTTTTCTTCTTTTTTTGGTTTTTCATCTGGCCCCCCCCCCCCCCCTTGCTCTCTCATTCATGAGCCTTTGTTTTAAATTTTAATTGACCACATGGGCGGCTGCCCATGTGGTCTTTCTTCATATATATGTATTTTTTTAAACGGTTGTTACAATCTCCCCCACTTAAATAAATTCGTCCTCGAATTAAAATAAAGTGGGTTGGTAAAACATACCTTAGTCGTGAAAGAGGTGTGGGTATTCTTTCCTCATTTCCTCTTCAGGTTCCCAAGTCGCCTCTTCCATCGAACGGTTTTGCCACAAGACCTTTACTAAGGCAATTTCCTTGGAGCGCAATTGCTTCATTTGACGATCTATTATTGCCACTGGTTGCTCTTCAAAAGTTAATCCTTCATCCAATGGAACCAGATCATATCGTATAACATGTGTTGGGTCCTTGATGTACTTTCTTAACATAGACACATGAAATGTGGGATGTACTCGAGCTAACTCCACAGGCAAAGCTAGTCGATATGCTGTGGACCCAATTCGCTCCAAAACTTCAAAAGGTCCAATATATCTTGGGCTCAGCTTTCCTTTCTTTCCAAATCTTTTACTTCGTTTCAATGGAGATGCCTTCAAAAATACAAAATCCCCACTTGAAACTCTAAAGGACGACGTCTATTATCGGCATAGGACTTTTGTCTGCTCTGGGCTGTCCTTAGACGATCCCTTGCCAAACTCACCACATCCGATGCTTGTTGAACCAAATCAGGACCCAATAGCTTTCTTTCTCCCACTTCAAACCATCCAATGGGTGATCTGCATTTTCGCCCGTACAAGGCTTCAAATGGAGCCATTCTGATACTAGCTTGATAGCTGTTATTATATGCAAATTCCACTAAAGATAATTGTTGATCCCACGTGGCTCCCAAATCTAATACAATTGACCTCAGCATATCTTCGAGCGTTTGTATCACACGCTCCGATTGACCATCCGTTTGGGGATGATATGCAGTACTGAAGTCCAAACGAGTGCCTAGCGCTCCATGTAAACTTCTCCAAAACTTGTTAGTAAATTGTGACCCTCGATCAGACACAATGGTTACAGGAACTCCATGCAATCGTACAATACAATCAACATAGATCTTAGCATACTTAGCTGACCCATAAGTAGTTTTTACTGGAATGAAGTGAGCCGACTTAGTCAATCGATCTACTATCATCCATATGGAATCATATCCTCCCCTTACACGGGGCAATCCTGTCACAAAATCCATAGCCACATGCTCCCATTTCCATTCGGGAATCGGCAAAGGTTGTAGTAACCCTGGGGGTTTCCCGTGTTCAGCTTTAACTTGTTGACAAGTTAGGCACTTGGCTACGTATTCCGCTACATCCTTCTTCATCCCTGGCCACCAATAGACCACCTTTAAATCATGATACATTTTAGTGGTTCCTGGGTGCACGGTATAAGCGGTAATGTGAGCCTCTTCCAAGATTTCTTCTCTCAAGTTATCTCGATCTGGCACATACGTTCGGGATCCATACTTCAACAATCCTTCGTCTCCAAATTCATAGTTTTGATCCCGCTCTTCCGATCCTAAGATCTTCATCACAAATTCATCTTGTGCTTGGGCATCACGAATTCGGTCCAAGATTATTGGTCGGACTCGAAAATGAGCAATAAGGGCACTAGGCCCACTGATATCAATCTTGATCCCCATATTGCTTAGGCCCTGCCATTCACGTACTATACTTCTCCGTTCAATAGACAAATGTGCCAAACTGCCCATAGACTTTCGACTTAAAGCATCAGCCACCACGTTTGCCTTACCAGGGTGATATTGGATGGTACAATCATAATCTTTAAGCAATTCCATCCATCGACGTTGCCTCAAATTAAGATCACGTTGTTGAAATATATACTTCAAGCTTTTGTGATCAGTATATATTTCAAAGCTCTCCCCATATAGATAATGGCGCCACATTTTCAATGCGAACACAATCGCTGCCATTTCCAAGTCATGAGTGGGGTAGTTTTGCTCGTGTCTCTTGAGTTGCCTTGAGCCATATGCGATCACCCTACCATTCTGCATTAGCACACATCCTAAACCAACCCTTGATGCATCACAATACACTACATACCCTCCTGTACCATTTGGCAGACTTAAGATAGGTGCAGAAGTTAGGCATTCCTTCAGTCTAAAAAAACTGCTTTCACATTCATCCGTCCATTCAAATCTAGCTCCTTTTCTAGTTAACTTGGTCAATGGCGCCACGATTCTAGAAAAATCTTGCACAAATCGACGATAATAGCCAGCCAATCCCAAAAAACTTCGAACCTCAGTAACCGTACTTGGTCTCAACCAAGTTTGGATCGATGCAACTTTTTGCGGATCTACGCTAATCCCTTCCTTCGTTATCACATGTCCGAGAAAACTAACGCTCTCTAACCAAAAGGCACATTTAGAGAACTTTGCATATAATTCATGTTCTCGAAGTGTTTGTAACACCAGTCTCAAGTGATATGCATGCTCTTCTAAACTCCGAGAATACACCAAGATGTCGTCAATAAATACCACCACAAATCTATCCAAATAGGGTCGGAATACCCTATTCATTAGATCCATGAAAGCAGCAGGAGCATTAGTTAGACCAAAGGACATTACCAAAAACTCATAATGTCCATATCTGGTACGGAATGCAGTCTTTGGTATGTCCTCTTCTCGGACTCTTAGTTGATGATACCCCGAGCGTAGATCAATTTTCGAGAAACATCTCACCCCTTGCAATTGATCGAATAAGTCATCGATCCTAGGTAGTGGATATTTATTCTTAATAGTCACACTATTTAACTTCCGATAATCCACACACAACCTCAAACTTCCATATTTTTTCTTCACAAATAATACTGGAGCTCCCCAAGGTGAAGTACTTGGGCGAATAAATCCCTTTTCCACTAACTCTTGTAATTGCTCCCGCAGTACTCGCATTTCTGCTGGTGCCATTCTGTAGGGAACTTCAGATATTGGTTCCGTGCCAGGAATCAAATTAATGCAAAACTCAATTTCCCTTTCTGGGGGTAACCCTGGCAAATCATCCGGGAATACATCCTCAAATTCGTTGACTATTGGCACTATTTTAACATTCGAAACTTCTTCTTCCATTGACATATCTTCCTTGGTCTCCACACATGCCAAGTAATTCTGTTCCGCTTCCACTCTAGTTACTCCAGCCAATATTCTTTTGTTACACGGACTTCTATGTCCATAAATAATGAAGGGAACTTCTCCAGGAACTTAAATTCCACATACTTATAATGACAATCCACACTGGCATAGCAATCATATAACCAATCCATTCCTAGTATGACATCAAACTCCAATGTTGTTAATAATACCAAATTCACCCAAGTCTCCCGATGATTAATTTTCACCACGCAAAACTTATATACCAACTCTGCTGTATAAATTTCTTCTAAAGGTGTGGTTACTATCAATGGGTCTATCATGATCTCGCAAGGTTTATTCAACTTCGACACAAAATTTGGCGAAACAAAAGAATGGGTAGACCCGGGATCAAATAAAACTAACGCTTCAGAATCGCAAATTAGAAGAGTACCTGTCACCACATCATTAGAAGTAGGCACATCTTGCGGACGTACAGCAAACACCCTCGCTTGTCCTCCTCCAGAAGTACCTTGTGGTGTTGACTCCGTAGGTTGGGATCGGGATGTTGAAGCTATCCCTTTGCCTTTGTCAGGTCGACCTCTCCTAGCTGGAGGTGAAACTGCAGATGCTACCGCGGATGCTGGTTGTACATACTCTTGACCAGTTTCTTGGAATCCCCCTTCATATGGGCAGTTTCTCCGTATATGCCCCGGTTGACCACAGTTAAAGCACACATAATAAGTCTGAGCACAAGGTCCCACATGTGTAGTACCACATCGTGTGCAATAAGGACTCCTTTGACCCCTTGGTCGACTATCATAGCTGGGCATTGTATTATCAGGTCCGCGACGGTTGCTTGTTCCTGAAAAGTTTCCACGACGAGGAGGACTGCTGAACGGGGGATTTCTCCCTGACCCTTGAGGTCTAAATGACGTTTGCCCTCTACTCTGCATATTTTCCCTTCGACCAGATTGACGTGATCTCCTAAAAGTCATATCTTGACCAGTGTGCCTTCGACTAGTCTGTCCTGTGCTCTCACGAAGTGCCCTAGCCTCCATATTGCGTCCTTCTATTAATCGAGCACAATCCACAGCATCAGAATATGAATCGAATCTCTGTGTTGCAACCACTCTAAACAAGTACTCGGACAAGCCGGCCACAAATCGCTCTATTCTCATTTCTTCTGTCGACACCAAATATGGGGCATACCTGGATAATTGAGAAAATTGCACATCATACTCAGACACTGTCATACCGGGTGTCTGTCTTAAAGCCTCAAATTCCCTTGCCTTAGCTGCTCGTACACTTCGGGGCATGAATCTGTCCATGAAGGCTTTATCGAATTCCTCCCAACCAAGTGGACCAGCTTCACTAGATCTACCCCACATATATGAAGTAATCCATTGTTGCGCTACATCTTCAAGACGGAAGCTAGCCAGTGTTACAGATCTTGCGCTCGAGGCTCCCAAGGCGCGACAGATTCTTTCCATTGTATCTAAAAATTTACGTGGATCCTCTCCCACTGTAGAACCAGTAAAAGTTGGTGGTTGAAGTTGCATAAAATCTGATAAAGAAACTGAATTGTCTCCCTCATCCTCATCATATGGATCATCCTCATTATATGGATCATCTTCATCCTCCTCTTCTATCATGTCTACACTCGGATCAAAATCCGGATCTTGTGAACTTAGACTCAAATACCCTTCAGTTGTGTCAGCATGTTGTCGAGTAAATTCTGTAAATTGTTGTGTCAAATTTTGCAGTCCTGCAGTTAATTCATCCAGAGTCACACTCTCCAATGTACGTCTCACTGCCCCTGTACTATCGGTACTAGTACTCCTTCGACCGCTCGAGCTACCCTCACTTGAACGTCGGGAATTTTCTCTTCCCTTTATTCTCGAACGACCTCGACCACGCGGAGCAGAAACCCGTAACCATTCATCAGTCTCTCTGGGCGCATCTATCCTGCCCGTAGCCCTCGAAGATGGCCTAGTCCGATGTGGCATCTCAAACCTGGACATCAGCAATCAACTATCATTATTTAATTTTCTTTTCTAATTACACAAGGTGATTTTCTAAGATAAAGAGTCTACGCAGCCTCTTGTCTATAATCGGTGCTGCAGTCACTAACTATAGGCAAGACTCTACGTTGACTCCACTACTCCGCTGTTTAACACAAAAATATCCTAGGATTCGACTAAACCTAGGGCTCTGATACCAAATTTGTAACGACCCATCCCCGGTCGCTACCGGCGTCCGAGACATCCGGGAGATCCCGCCAAGTCCCGAACAAGCCTTTGTAAATTTTTCGTGACATTTATTAAATACACTAACGCGTATGTAAATTATTAATAATAACAATAAAGTACTATATGGGTATTCCATTTCCAATAATAGCAATTATATTTAAATTACAAAGTTTTCAACAACACATAAATAGAAATTGATAATGTGGATAACATGTAAAATGTCTATGTGACTGAACTCTAGACAGCGGAGTGACTCGGAACAGGCTAAGAGATGCCTTTACCTATCTGTCAGAAACTGAGCACGTCGATGATTACGAGCTAGGCTGATCCTTGTCTGCAAAAGAGGAAATAAAGGGGTGTGAGTCTCACAGACTTAGTGATCATCGGCTCAGTGAGTAGGACGTAGATGGGAAACAAGCAAATAGCTGATCAGCTGAATAATAAATCACAAGATTTTCAATTTAATTTTGATTTAAAGGGAGATTTGTGCCTTATAAAATGATGTAGTAAAATCATTGTGCAACATTTAATTCGGGCAAAACAATGCCAAAAACATGTATAATAACTCTAGGCGAAATCAACAAAAATTCGACTTCTCTTTAAAAATTTCAAATGAGGAGATAAAAGTGTGCATGCTCCCAAAACATGTAGTCTGTAATCAAATTAAATTATAAACCTCGTAAATCACTTCATGATTAATAAATAAGCATTGAAAGCTTGTTTAAATAAAGGGAGCTGCAGAGAAAATCTTAAATCTTCACCATACATAAAAATACGTGTCGAAAAATTTATACTGCTATCGAGTAGGAAATCATAACATCAACACGTGGACCCACTTCCACGTAATAACATCCGGGAGCATCGCTTCCACCGGATTCCCATATAATGCCATGGCAATCTCAACGATGTTGGCCGACATCGGAGATATCAAGCGGTCGCAGCCGCGTAAATCATCTGTGGCCTTGCCACGTATATCACAGACCATGGCCCCAGCCATGTCTATCAGCCCGTCGGTGACCCGAAAATGTCTCTAGCTAGAGCTCACTCGTGCACGAGGGTCACACTTAACCGATGTGACATCCGGCCTACTCTCGATGCGTTTGGTTTACCAAAAACAGAATGTTTTTCAGATCCATAACAAACTTCTCAAGTCTATTTTCTTAAATCATTTAAAAACAAAAAAAAATTTGATAAACCGATATATCGATGTTTTTCACATCTTTTGTCTTGGTATAAACACTTATAAAATTCTCAGAATAAAATCAGCTTTCAGAAGCTATATAAAAATAATTTAACAAATGCATATACTATGCATATCACCCAAAAATATAAGGCACGTGTTTTGATGCTAAACAATACGAAAGGCTTGTTTCCCAATTTTTTAAATGCTTTACTTATAACTATACATATATATTCAAAACATTTTCTAAAATAATTTACATCCACAATTTCCTAAAATTCTACCAACGCATGCTTTCCATAATTGTGCGTGTTCGATAAATCATGCGTGAGTATATATCTATAGATAATATGGAAATTTTAAAATTGACACCCCCTACTCACCTTGTAATAGCGGGATGTTACGTCGCTATTAATTTCTAAGGTATGTCTTACTCTTTCTTCCTACCGATTGTTCGCTAATTCCTTCGGCCTGCCAACACAATATAACACCTTATTTATTTCTTAAATATTAAAATTCCACTCAATAGATATATATAGATATATATATCCTAATTCATTATATTTTATTTTAATATTATTATTTTATTCAATATATATATTATTATATATTTTTATATTTAATATTTTTATCTTTTTCTTCTTTCTTTTTTTTTTTTTTTACCTTTCTTTCTTTCCTCTTTCCTCCCTTCACAGCCCGATGGTTCTCCCTCTCTCTTCAGCATCACCGATCGGCAGCTGTAGCACCATCTCTTCTCTCTTTTCACTCACCACCGTTCACCTCTTCTTCTATCTTCTTTCACCCCAAGCAGCCCCCAAAACCAACAACTAATCTTTAAGGTTTTTAGGAACTAAACCTCAAAAATTTACAGTCAAAGCTGCTCCTTATCTCCTTCTTCTTCTCTCTTTTTATTATTATTTTTTTCTGAACAACTTCTCTCTCTCGGGTGCTTCTCCCTTTCTACAGACTGTTTTCACTCTTCTTTTGCTCTTTTGTTTCTTTGCTTCTCTTGGCTCGGCAGCTTGCTCAACAATGGCTATCAAAAGCCATTTAAAAAGGGGTGAAATGATTTGGGGAGCCGGACATGACTCATTGTCATGTCCACTCCATAATTTTTTCTACACGTTTCTATTTCTTTTATGCTCAAAACCGGCCCCTACACTCTTCTTTCTTTGCTTGTCTTTTCTTCTTTTTTTGGTTTTTCATCCGGCCCCCCCCTTGCTCTCTCATTCATGAGCCTTTGTTTTAAATTTTAATTGACCACATGGGCGGCTGCCCATGTGGTCTTTCTTCATATATATGTATTTTTTTAAACGGTTGTTACATGGAACGCTTGAATGTGTGGCAAATAGAGAAACTCCAATTTCTGATGATAAGGAGTTTTACTTTTCTCCAACCAGGGAATTCTTTCGCTTCTGAATAGCACAAATAGCACTGTTTGGTCATCTAATACATCAAAAACTGCACAAGAACCCGTTGCTCATCTTCTCAACTCAGCAAATCTTGTAGTAAAAGATGGAAAAGACAACAACGCAGCTGAAGACAATCTATGGCAGAGTTTTGATTATCCTTGTTATACTCTTCTTCCAGGAATGAAAATCGGGAAGAACTTAGTGACAGGTTTTGAGTGGTTTCTGTCATCCTGGAAAACTACAGATGATCCTGCTCCAGGCCAATACCTTTTACGTATAAATATCAGTGGATATCCACAACTAGAAATTGAGAAGGGATCTAAAATAGTGTACAGAGCAGGATCATGGAACGGTCTTCTCTTTCAAGCGATGCAAACGAATTTATTATCTTTTTTCAACCATGAAATTGAGTTGAATGAGAATGAAGTCTATTATACTACTGAGCTCAAAACCAGTTCAGTAGTTACTTGGACCGTGCTGAACCCATCAGGCTTTGTTCATTTCCTTTTGTGGAGTGATCAAAAACGTGATTGGGAGTCTTTATTTACGTCACGTCTTGATCAATGTGTGAACTATGCCCTTTGTGGAACATATGCTACCTGCAATGAAAATGACTTTCCAGCTGTGTGTTCATGCTTGGAAGGGTTCAACGCCCAAATTTGTAGGAAAGTGGGATTCAAGAGTTTGGTATGATGGGTGTGTTAGAAGAACTCCATTGGTTTGTAACAATGGAGATAGCTTTCACAAGCGCATGGGTTTGAAATTGCCAGACACGTCCCATTCCAAGGTTAACACGACCATGAACATCAAAGAAAGTAGGCAGTTACGCTACTTGTTATGTCTTTCTCAAAAAGGTTTGAATGTTTTAACTCCACCTTTGGGGTAATGAGTTTAAAGCAAACAAGTCGGTGTAGTGTATGAAATACATACATTGAATAGGATTTGATTAAAAAGCACCATATAAGTCTTCACTATCAACAATTAATGTTGCCAATAGGTGATATTGAATTTAAAGGTTATACTGTTAGTGTTGAAGTCTTAATAAGCAATATATAAAGAGGGGGTAAATTGGTATTTAAAAATTTTTTTGAAGACTAAGTATAAAAATTAAAACTCTTGCTTCCAAAAATCTCCTGTCATGTCAAATATAATAAATTGAAATGAACAAATAATATATCAAACCCTTTTATTTTTCCAATGTGGGATTGTGTCCCACGTTCATTATTATTGAAAAAATCCAACAACAACAGCACCTCAATTGGAAATATTTTAATCCAGACTCGTTCAAAATATGCTGGTTTTCAGCTTTCTTTGTTAATTGTTATTTGAGCAACCCAAGAGAATTAATGATGAGCCCACATTGCTTAAAAAAAAATTCACAATTTCTGCATTTAATAGAAAATTGTCAGTAGACCTGTCATTTTCTAGGAGCTGTCAGTAGACCTATTTTCTAGGAGCATTTTGTTAATCAATAGTTAGTGAGAAAAACTTATTTGATCCAAATAATTAAATAGTAAATTTAATTAATTTCAAGCCTCACCCAAAAATTTCATCTATAATCCATTGCCTATTAAAATCCAACAACAATTAACTTATACTCCTCTCTATTTAAATGGCTATTTTTCCTTTTAGTTTTTCAATATGGATTGTGTCCCACATTCATTATTGTTGAAAATATCAACAATAACAGCACCTCAATTGGAAATATATTAACTAGACCCCTTCAGAACATGCTCGTTTTTAGCTTTCTAGGAGCATCTGTTTCATCATTTCTGGTTGGTCTCAATAATATCCTAAATTTTCCAAAACATTCAGTTATGTTTGAAGAAAGAAGCGCAACATGAGATTATCAATGGAGACAATTGCATTCTTTCTTGTATATTTATTTGTTTTCTCCATCTTAAGGACTGCTAATGCAGTAGATACTCTCTCTCCGAGTCAATCCATTAGAGATGGTGAAACTCTGGTTTCAGCTGATGGGAGCTTCGAACTTGGATTTTTCAGCCCTTCAGTAAGTTCCACAAGTCGATTTTTAGGAATATGGTACAAGAAAGTATCAAACGGAACGGTTGTATGGGTGGCAAATAGAGAAACTCCAATTTCTGATGATAAAGGAGTTCTACTTTTCTCCAAACAGGGAATTCTTTCGCTTCTGAATAGCACAAATAGCACTGTTTGGTCATCTAATACATCAAAAACTGCACAAGAACCCGTTGCTCATCTTCTCAACTCCGGCAATCTAGTAGTAAAAGAAGGAAAAGACAACAACCCAGCTGAAGACAATCTATGGCAGAGTTTTGATTATCCTTGTGATACTCTTCTTCCGGGAATGAAAATCGGGAAGAACTTAATGACAGGTTTTGAGAGATTTCTGTCATCCTGGAAAAGTTCTGATGATCCTGCTCCAGGCCAATACTTTGTACGTATAAATATCAGTGGATATCCACAACTAGTAATTGAGAAGGGATCTAAAATAGTGTACAGAGGAGGATCGTGGAATGGTCTTCACTTTACAGGGACTCCTAATATGAGACCGAATACGGTTATCAAATATGAATTCCTGTCGAATGAGAATGAAGTATATTATACTACTGAGCTAAAAAACAGTTCAGTAATTTTAAGGTACGTGCTGAACCCATCAGGCTTTGCTGATAACCTTGTCTGGAGTGATCAAATACGTGATTGGGAGTTTTTAGCAATGTCCAAGTTTGATCCGTGTGACAACTATGCCCTTTGTGGAACATATGCTACCTGCAATGTGAATGACTCTCCCGTGTGTTCGTGCTTGGTAGGGTTCACGCCTAAATCCTTGGGAAAGTGGAATTCAGCTAATTGGTCTGATGGATGTGTTAGAAGAACTCCACTGGTTTGTAATAACGGAGATGGCTTTCTCAAGCGTGGGGGTTTGAAATTGCCAGACACGTCCCAATCCAAGGTTAACAAGACCATGAACATCAAAGAATGTAGTGAGTTATGTTTGAGTGATTGTGCTTGCACTGCATATGCAAATTCAGATATCAGAGAGGGGGGAAGCGGATGCCTGCTGTGGTTTGGTGATCTGATAGACATCAAAGACACTGAGCAGGGTGGCCAAGACCTTTATATTCGACTTGCTGCTTCTGAAATACGTAATTGTCCTCTTCTTCTCACAAATTTCATGTTGAAATCCATTTTTTTCAATATTTATTTAATCCATTTTTTCAATATTTATTTATGCAATTATTTCCTGAGGGTTTGGTCTAGAGGAGGTAGTATTTGTTGACTCTAACACTTGCATGTGCCAAGCGGGATGAATGCCACATGTCCATCCACTTGGATACCATGCATCTTGTTGCATGATTAAGCATATTTGAATAGCATAACGTGGTGCATTGTGTCACGGTTTTGTCCCACACCAACCCTTATAAGAAATTTGTCCGTTTTGGCCCACGGTCTTGTTTTACATTAAAACAGTATCACTCTAGTATTACAGGCAATGTGAGATTCATGGCTCTACCCCTGTGACGATGTGGGATTCAAGTCTATGTGAGGACTGTGACATCCTCCTTCACTTCAATAAGGATCCACCATCCTCAGTGACACATTGCTAGTACTTAGAGTCCGTTCTGATATCAATTGTTTCCACACCAACCCATGTGAAGTATTATCCACTTTGACTCGTTGGGCTCATGATTTTGTCCTACAAAATATACCTCATAGGTTAAATGTGGTGTACACCCTTATATGCCAAGTATCACTCTTGTACATAACCAATGTGGGATTCATGCCTCCTCTTTTTAGGACTATGATATCCATCCTTACTCATCATTGGGAGTTTTTCTTTGATATGAGACTTTGTGGCTCTACTTGCAGGGAGCACATTATCTCGGCGATGTGAGATTCACATCCATGCAAGGACCGTGACACTCTGCATGCTTATGATGTAGTTTGCTTATACACTTGTATTAGCTTCTTGAAAAAGGTTTTTAATCTTGAAAATATTGTTCATATGTCTTATGTTTAAATTCGATTAGTATAAATGGAATAGTGTGGTTTTGCCATCATAAGCCTCTGTTTATCTATTAAATGTGATTGCCACCATAAGCCTCTGGTCATCCCTGGTTTTTGTGCTCACTAACAGAGCACTTCTTCAAAAGCTATATACCCTTCTTCACTCAAAACACAACAGTATTTAGAGGTAAGAATCAATATGAGTAGAAGTAGAGAACATTTTTCAGGTAGTTTGATCTTGAACTATGGTAAGCTCAGGACAATCTTTTGGTGGCTTCGCACAGGACATTGTTGCTTTGCGCACTCTTGTTTTCCTAAAGCTTTTCCTTGTGCATTCCAAAGTTTGTACAATATCTGTTTGCCTTTTTCAGAATTATTTATTCTAACAAACGTGCACCAAAACAAAAAATCCATATCTCTGACTTCATGTCAAATCTTCCAGATAATACCATACAAAAAGGGCAATCCTGGAAAAAAAAGCGAGTAGTAATTATAGTCGGCTCTGTCATAATAGGAATGGCAATGCTGATACTACCTGTCTTGTATATATGGAGGAGGAAACGTAATATGAAAGGTATAAACTTGATTACTTATGTTGAAACTCAAGAAAAGGCCGCTTATCTGCCATAAATTGTCGTTTCAGGATTGATAATAAAGAATCACACAATGGACTGCGATGACAAGGAGGAGGAGGAGATGGAATTGCCATTGTTTAATTTTAAGACCATAGCAAATGCCACGAATAACTTTTCTATTGAGAACTTGCTGGGAAGAGGTGGATTTGGACCTGTATACAAGGTAAGGCAATAATATGATGCCAGCTTTATTCAAGTTCTGCAGCATATATAATTTCTTATAAGTAAAACATTTATTTGTTATGGTCTTAAGGGTACATTGGTAGAGGGGCAAGACATAGCAGTAAAGAGACTGTCAATGGATTCTGGACAAGGGCTGAATGAATTAAAAAATGAGGTTATTTTGTTTGCCAAACTTCAGCACCGCAATCTTGTAAAGCTTCTTGGCTGTTGCATTCAAGGAGATGAAAAGTTGTTAATCTATGAATACATGGCCAACAAAAGTTTGGACTACTTTATTTTTGGTTTGGTCCTTCACTATTCCTTTCATGTTTCATAATCTTATTTTTCCGATACCTTCTCTTTAAGGATTCTGTTAGTGGTTTGGCTAACATGGGGAACTGAATCAGATCAAACAAGAAGCAAACTACTAGATTGGAGTAAACGAGTGAATATTATTGGTGGAATTGCTCGAGGACTTCTTTATCTTCATCAAGACTCTAGACTTAGAATAATCCACAGAGATCTCAAGTCCGGTAACATTTTACTAGATAATGCAATGAACCCAAAAATCTCAGATTTTGGCTTGGCTAGAACATTTCAAGGGGAGCAAACTGAGGCCAACACAAATAGAGTGGTCGGAACATAGTAAGTACAAAGTAATTCAAATCTTTCTTTATGGCTATCCTTTATGTTGTTATTAAATTGTTTTAAGGATGATATTTGCAGTGGTTATATATCTCCCGAGTATGCCATTGATGGAGTTTTCTCGATAAAATCCGATGTCTTTAGCTTTGGGGTTCTTGTTCTTGAGATAGTAACTGGAAAGAGGAACAGGGGATTTTTCCACCCAGATCATGATCACAATCTTCTCGGACATGTAAGATTAAATGTTGACATTGTTTTACCGTGTTGAATTTCCAAGGCAGAAATAATGATTCTGAATTTCTGACATTTCAGACATGGAAATTATGGACAGAAAGCAGGCCAATGGAGGTGATTGATGATGCTCTTAGGGACTTTTTCTTGCCATCTGAAGTGCAGCGATGCATTCATGTGGGACTGTTATGCGTGCAGCAACGACCAGAAGATAGACCAAACATGTCTTCTGTAATTCTAATGCTAGGCAGTGAAAGTGCATTGCCTCAACCAAAGCAGCCAGGGTTTTTCTTAGGGAGGAATCTGGCTGAAGCTGAGTCTTCATCAAGCAACTGTAAGTCATCTTCTGCAAATGAGTGCAGCATTACCTTGTTAGAGGCACGGTAGTTGGTTTTGTCACTTGACAGATGGAATAGGGGCAGCTTGTCTTTTCGTTTACGACCTGATCGGGAAGAAAATAAGAATGGATGAGATGACACTGAATTTGACAGTGATGAACTAAGATATGCGTGCATAACATTTTGTATTTAGTTACCTATAAAAAGTCGTATGGCCTTGACGATAAATTTACGAGTCTTTAATTATTATTTTATGCATCGACTTTGAAATTACAAGTTCCATAAACAAACTTATACATTGGCTACCTTAATTAAAAAAAATCAAGTTACTGCTAAACTTGGCCATATTTCTTCTTTAATAAGAATGATTAGGTTTGACGACTTTCTGATACGCCTGAATATCACATCTGCTCCGACTTTAAATCTAAAAGAAACCAAAGTTCCTGTTGTGTTTTTTCTGTTCATTGTTGGTATATTCTTCTGGCTGCTAATGGATGCCGATAAGGTGGTGAAGCAACAAAATGATAACATTTTTTCAGGTCAAGCAAAAATCATATCTTTACTCAAGAAATTTGGAATCCATTCCGTTGGGTTCATTAGAATAAATTAGTACAGAATTAAAGTGAAGGTACAATATATGAAACTTATTGAAACAAGCATGTTTCCTTTTCAATTCATAAAAATTCAATTCCTCCCCATCCAACCTCTAAATCAAACATATAATCATGTTCAATTCTTAAATAATTGATAATCAGTAAAATGAAATGGCCCAATCTAAGCTAGATCATGAAGACATTTAAAAATCATGAAACTTCTAGATTTTTTTCATAAACTTTTATTTAAATTCTTCTAATTAACTCAATAAAATATTTTTCTTCAATTCAAAAGAGGTATTTCACTCACTTGCACTACAAAAATTTTGCCTATTTCCAACGGAATTTTCCGTTGGAAATAGGATTTTTTCCGTTGGAAATAAACATTTCCAACGGATTTCCAACGGAAATTTCCGTTGGAAATTCCGTCGGTACAAGCTTTGTGGGTAATACTTTCCGTTGGAAATCTGTTCGAAATCCGTTAAAAATTTCCAACAAAAAATTCCGTTGGTAATTCTGTTGGAAATCCGTTGGAAATTTTCAACGGAAATTCCGTTGGAAATCCGTTGCAAATATATACAGTTTTTCCAAGTTTTTGCAATTCCGTTGGAAATTTCCAACGGATTTCCAACGGAATTTCTGTTGGAAATAATTCCGTTGGAAATTTCCAACGGAAAATTCCGTTGGAAGACATATTTAAATAGGAAAAATCATTTTAAACAATTTCCGTTGGAAAAATGATTTCCGACGGAATTTCCGTTGGAAACAATTTTTCCAACGGAAAATTTAGTTGAAATTTTTCCGTTGGAAATAGGATTTTCCAACGGAAATTCCGTTGGAAATGTTCGTTAGCAGTTTAGGGTTTTCCAACAGAATTTCCGTTGGAAATCCTATTTCCAACGGAACAATAATGAATATTTCCAACGGAAATTTCCGTTGGAAATATTGTAACCTATTATTTTTATAAAAATATTTTTTAAAAAGTTTTTTAGAAAAAATTTTCAATTTTTAAAAAGTGCTTAATTTAATTCTGCATTCAAACTGTAACATATATAGAAAAAATTAACATTAAAAAATTGAGATCAAAGTATAAACATCTAATTATAAATTATCCTTAACAAACAATATATAAAATATAAGGATACATATAAGAACTCATAACATAATTAAAATAAACAGTATCCAAGTGTTTGCAACAAATATGAAACATCAATTGAGGGAACTTTTTATCCTTACTTGTCACGTCTTGAAGGGCCCGCATCGCCAACGGTTGAACGTATATTACTCATGAACATGGTTTCCATACGTGCCATAAATTCACTCATGCCTTCTGCCATCACATTTCTCATTTCTTCACGTACTTCCCCACATATTTCTTCACGTATCTTCTGCAAGTTTTGTGCAAGATTTTCCACCTTTTCTTCCAATGCATTTGCAGGACTGTTGAAGTTTGAGTTGATTGGGCCACACGCAGACTCAGATTTTGCTACATTGGATTGTGTTCCAGTAAGTAAAGCTGTAGCGGGGACACGAGAGCCAAACCCATACACGTGAGTGCGTGTAGTCTCCTTCCCTCCAATTGCTTCAGTCCAAGCATGCGGATCGAATTCAGGCTGAGAAGATGACTCATCGCCATACTTCTGCGAGAGTACAGAATTATACATTTCCTACAGAAAAAAAAAATTAATGATTAATATTGAAGTAGACCATTAACTTAGAATAAATAGTAAAAATTAATGAAATTGTTCTTACACTCGTAGACTTGGACTTGTTATCAATAAAATCACCATGACCCCCTGAACGCTTATCAGTACGATTGAACACTTCCAAGAATGTAACATCTCGTTTCAGCTCAATTGCCTGAATTTTGCCGACACTTATTTTTAGTCAACCATAATCGATATATATATATATATATCTTGATATATATAACATGTATATGAAAACCGAGATCCAACTACTAAACTTACGTATTTAAATGAAATTCATGGAAAAACAATTTTATAAATATT
Source organism: Theobroma grandiflorum (assembly GCA_036013995.1). Taxonomy (NCBI): domain Eukaryota; kingdom Viridiplantae; phylum Streptophyta; class Magnoliopsida; order Malvales; family Malvaceae; genus Theobroma; species Theobroma grandiflorum. The sequence continues at coordinate 32,097,399 of CP142133.1, forward strand.
ATGAATAGCATTAATTCATACCAGCCTCTTTGCATGAACCACAAATGGAACTGAACCTCCAGTGTGCTTTGGAATGCATCCATCTTTTGGCGTTAAACGATTTTGCCTTGCTTTGCGTGATTTGTTTTGCCACTCTTCTGTACCCCATACTGTATCGATCAGGGTGTCCCATATGTCGTTGGTGATCCATTCCCTCGACATGCCTTTGCATTCTGTAATGTTGTTAGTTTTGGCTTCAGTCATTGCTTTATGCCTTTCTTCTGAAAGCATGTCTCTTAATCGATCGGAACAAATTTTTTCCCATATGCGTCGAACTACAACATCTTCATGTGCAGACCAAACACATTTTTCCTAAACACAATGTAATACAATAATTTAACAAAGTTATACAAATCAATTGAAACAATATATTATTAATAAATAAATCTTGTAACATATTACCTGAAATTTTCGAAACATTAAGTTTTTGATATCACTTGGGACTTTCCTCCATGTCGACCATGGACCATGAAAGTGATTTTTGATGATCCTTGTTATTATTGATGTCACCCTTCTCTCGAAAAAAGAGCTATATGATTTATATGCACAAATAATTGTATATATTAGCAATTAAGAAAATTGCTAATTGTTGCAAAATATAACAAGTATAAACAAGATAACATACCTATCCCCAATAGGAGTAATACGTAATCTATCCGATGGATCTTGTGGAGTCTGTAATCCTACACTAGGTCCCCTACCTCTTGATCTTGACGCTGTCTCATTTGCATTTCCACCTAAATCGATAGATGGGGATCTTGTAATATCATGTGTAGCTGCATCATTTTCGACGTGCTCTGCAAATGCATCGTACAAAGACTGTGTCTCAAGTGACGCATCTATATTATCCTGTTGTACCTGTTGTGGATCGAATATAGCATCACATGCTTGGGAACTTGTCTGCATAGCCATACTTGCGGATGCATATGAAGACCTGGGTCTCGGCTTTGATTGCTTCCATTTAACCATCGTGGTTTAGATATCCTATTGTTAACATCCCATTAGCAATTGTTATTAATATTATTATTATTAAAATTCGATTAAATTACAGTAAATGACAACGGAATTACATATATAAATCTTAGCTATACGAGGCAACACAGCAATTAATATACTAATTAATTGCAACATTTATATGTTGATTTAAACTCAAGCCTTATATTTAATAATAACGTCAAAATACTCCGCCTTAAAAAAATTTTAAGATAAACAATAACGTTAAACCGTAAATATTAAAGCAATATCTAACATGCATTATGTGATCATTCACTTCATGACTAATGAAACTCATGTTCCGCATTATTATCACTGTCATCATTATAAGTTTCGCAGTCGTCATGCTCCACATGATCTTCATCTTCATCTTCATCTTCATTATCTTCTCTATCCGTGTCATCGTCTGCATCTTCATCTTGATCGAAATCATATTCTTCATCCTCAATCGGAATTCCGACATCTTCATATTCACCACTTGCTAACTCAGCTAAATCAACTGCTTCTGTTTGAGTTCTAGTGAATGAATTGGACACATCTTCTTGGTATACTCCTTCATTCAAATCACTTTCATTTTCTTTTTCACCACTAATTGGAATTTGAAATCTACTCCTAGCCTTTGTTTTAAATACTGCCCACCAATCACGTCGATCTCTCCTTCTTGAAGGATAACTACTATAATAAACTTGGTTAGCTTGGGTAGCTAAAACAAATGGTTCATTAGTGGCTAGTATTGACTTGGAATTAACATCAACAAGACCATGCAATCGATCAACTTTTATTCCTTTTTCCGTATCAAACCAATGACACTTGAATAGAACTATTCTGTTTCCTATTCCAAAATACTCCAACTCGATTATATCCACTAAGATGCAATAAAAGTCACGCTCATGATCATTGTAAAAACTCCCTTTTATGCATACCCCACTGTTCATTGTCTTACGATTATTGCCGTAATCTATTGTGTGAAACTTGAAACCATTTACAAAATATCCGCTGTAAGACATTATCATATGTCCGGGACCATAAGAGATATCAATTATGCGTTGGTCAATTTCCTCATTATGCTTTGCAACCTAAGAACATTCAATACAATAAAATAAAATAATTGATATCATAACATAGTCGTCAATGCATTTTTGTAAGTTAACGTGTATGTTTATTGTACTTACATAATTTTTAAACCATTTAACGAATCTCGAATCACGTACTTTCTCCAATTCATCTTCCGAAATGTATTCAACATCTCCCCTCACCATGTCATCAAAGATCCTATCATAAAATCCACAACTACGTTACAAATAAAAATTCTTATTATACTGTATTAGCAAGAGAAAACAACAAATGGTACTTACTTTATATATGGGAGTATCTCATCGCAATTCATTAAAATATATAACTCAGCCGCATAAAACTCATCCTCATCCAAAAATCGAGACTTATCTGATGGACCAAAAGCTCGTCCCGGGTGAGTGAAAATTGAGAGACGACTCATAGAGTCTACCTCTCCCCCATCATCGTTACGTGGCACTCTATTTACTCTTGTTCGCACAGTATGTTCAAAATACAATGAACAGAACGAGGAAACTTCCTCGATAACATAAGCCTCGCATATGGAGCCTTCAACAGAGGCACGATTTTTTACTTTCTTCTTCAACTGTTGCAAAAACCTATCAGCCACAAAATGCATCAATCTTATGAAAACCTTCAAGCTTTTCAAAAGAATTTTATTCAAACAAATAACCATTATTTTACCTCTCAAATGGATACATCCATCGATATTGTACAGGTCCACCAGCCTTCGCCTCGTAAGGCAAATGAATCGGCAAATGCTCCATTGAGTCAAAGAAAGCCGGAGGGAATATCTTCTCCAGTTTGCATATAGTTTCACATATTTTTCCTTGCAACGTTTCCATATGATCACCATTTAGTTCAGTTGCACACAAATCGCAAAAAAATTGAGATATCTCTGTAAGTGCCGCCCAAATTGTTGGATGCAGCATATCACGGAAAACAATTGGGAGTAACCGTTGCATAAAAACATGACAATCATGACTTTTCATCCCATAAAATTTTTCCCCATCATCATTAACACACCGAGAAATGTTCGACGCGAAACCATCTGGTAATCTCAATTGTTTAACCCAATCACAAACACTTCTGATTTCCTCCTTATGTAATGTGTACGCAGCCTTTGGCTTATATAATTTTCCATTATATTCCACCAACTCCAACTCTGGCCGCTTACAATACACCTTCAAATCTTGTCGTGCCTTTATGTTGTCCTTTGTCCTTCCTTTAACATCCATCACTGTGTTCACTATATTCTCAAAAAATTTCGTTCAATATGCATAACATCTAAATTGTGACGAATAAGAAGCGTATGCCAATAAGGCAGAGACCAAAAAATGCTCTTCTTCACCCAATTATGACAAACACCATATCCTGAACTTTTTCGCTCACCACATTTTGTTCCGAATGGGAGCTGAGGCAATGAATTCAAACGTGTTAATATTTCTTCGCCTGATAATCGAGAAAATGGTATGTCATGTTCAACTCTTTTTTTAATAAATTTGTCTCTCTGCCTCCTAAAAGGATGATTAGTTGGCAAGAATTGCCGATGACAATCAAAGAAACAAGGTTTCCTACCATGCTCCAATATGAAAGATTTGGACTTTTCCATGCAATACGGACATGATAACCGTCCATGTGTACTCCACCCTGACAACATACCATAAGCAGGAAAATCATTAATTGTCCACAATAATGCTGCCCTCATCTGGAAATTTTGTTTTCTAAATGCATCATAGGTGAGAACACCGTCTCCCCACAATAAATTCAACTCATCTATCAAAGGCTTCAAGAAAACATCTATATTTTGGCTTGGACTTTTCTTGCCTGGAATAACCATGTTCAGAAAAATATATGGTTGTTTCATACACATCCATGGCGGTAAATTATACACACAAAGCATTACTGGCCAAACAGAATATGGGTTGCCAGTTGATCCAAAAGGGTTGAAACCGTCAGCACATAACCCGAGCCTAACATTTCGAGGTTCCATTGCAAAGAATTCATGTGTGCGGTTGAAGTGTTGCCAAGCTTCACCATCAACTGGGTGTCTAAGGCGTCCGTCATCACTTTGGTGTTGCGCATGCCACGTCATATGTTCAGCAGTTTTAGATGACATATAAAGCCTTTGAAGCCTCGGTATAAGTGGCAAGTAACGCAATATTTTGTAAGGAATTTTTTTCTGCATTCGCACACTCGAATTCTTCTGTTTATACCGAGGATGTCCACATACATGGCAATGCTCAAATGTAGCAAATTGCTCATAAAATAACATGCAGTTGTTCTTGCAAGCATCAATTTTGATATATCCCAACCCAAGCTTTGCTACCTTTTTTTTCATCCTATAAAAGTCTATAGGTAAATTCTCGTCAGATGGCAACATATTCTTTATTATCTCTAACAATCGATCAAAGCATGATTCACTCAAATTGTACTCCGCCTTAACATTTAAAAGTTGCGACACAGCTGAAAGCGTCGTGTGCTTTGTGCAACCTACCCACAAAGGTTCCTCTGCATTGCTTAACAAAGAGTAAAAAGTAGATGCATTTGGATTGGGATCTTCTTCCACGAAGCTTGACTCATGAGTATTGTCCATGCCATGGTTCATTCCAACTTCGGGATGCAATGCATCCATAACCATTCGACTGTATGGATTTTCTATTTCATCCTCATATGTAGGTTCTCGAAAAACAGCATCTCCTTCAAATCCAAGGGATGGTTCAACTCTAGATTGCCTTCTTGATGATTGTCCAACATCAATTTCCCCATGAAAACTCCAAATTGTGTAAGCACCAGTAAAATCCCCGGTTTAGGATGTGTTCTGTGACTTTATCTTTGTCTAAGAACTTATTGTTACTACATCGCGTGCAAGGGCATCTAATTCTATTATTCCACATACTTGTAGTATTCGAAGATGCGAAATTAATGAATTCAGTGACTCCATTTACAAATTCAGCTGTAATGTATCCATTCTGTAAACGACAGTACATCCAAGACCGATCTCCCGACATTCTGCAATCCTAAGTATCATAGAATATCATTATGCATTTAAAATTTGTATTGTTTGTAACAAACCTACACCCTAAACACTACATTCCAATATGTATTTCATATATATCCATATATATTCAAAATTACTTTGTAAGATGTTCAGTATGGGTTATAGTATGAATTATTGCGTACATTAATTATCAAACAATCAACATCAGATGGATTAAGTATGTAATTTTGAATACTTGTTTTAATTATAGACCATAAACATTAAAGTGTAGTTTCATGCCTGTACATGAAGTTTGAACGGATTATATATATACCTAATGTCTACCCTCTACTATAATTGTCAAAATATTGAAAATTTCGAATTTATTGTAAATTTTAAATAACGTATGCCAATTTGTCTGCATTCGTTCATATGGGTATGACTATCTAATTTTGCCGCTTTAAATAGCAATATGAATTGAAGCTCGTAATTTTAAGATGTAATAAATTAAATTATAATAAAGGCTATAGGAAAGATTTAAGATTAAGCTCAAATATTTTAAATGCTTTTGATTATTTCGAGTAATAAGATTTTAAGATAGTCGGAGAGATTTACAAATTGTATAACTCATATAAATGTACGTGTAATTTAATTATGTTTTATAATTAGTCGTGATGAGTTTGAGTCATTTTTAAAAAGTAAATTAAATTACATTAACGTATTGTGCCTTAACATATAATATAACAATATAATATTTCATATATGTGTAATACAATAAAATTATTTAAATTCAAAAATTAAAATAAACTTCTGTTCAAATGTTATGTGTATGTATAAAATATATCAACGTTATTACGTTAAAGGGCAAAGATAATTGATTTCCACATAAATGATATTAAATAAACAGTATTTTGTAAAATGTAATTTCATTTAAAATAAATAATATAAATGATTAATTGGAGATAAAAAATGTTCAAATTGGTAATTGATTAATTTGATATTTCAAAATTTAATTCCAACCAAATTGCATAAGATATCAATAGACGAGCTTATGTTGTAAGATTTTATTCATCCGTTCAAATTCACCAATATTGTTTAATTATTTCGTATGTATAATCGAAATCGTTGGCAGTGATTAAAAAAAGTTTTTTGATTCGATCGTTATACGATGATCTTACTCCTAAAAAAAAAAAAGTACATTCCTGACGTCAAATTTCCAAACCGTGATTGAAAACAACGTATCTTATAATATCGAACACATACGAGATATCTAAACAACATATATTAAATAAATTATCCATATATATTCGCAATTCAAATAAAAGAATACTCCACTTAGGTGAAGATGTTTTTGCACAAAAAGTTATAATTGTCAATCCAAATGCCAATTTCATCCTAATTAATAAATCTGAAGCATTGGGTGGCACCTACATTTCAGATCCAGACAACCCACATCCTCTCTGCCCTTCTCTATTTGCCCAACCCAAAAAAACTCACCCTCCCCACCCAGTTTACCAAGAAAAAGGAAAGTATTATCAATTATCAAAACAAAGTAAAGAAAATGATGACTTACTGCTGATATCCGAAGAATGCTTAGTAGAGTCCTCACAGTAGTATATGAATGAGGGGTATTCGATTTAGCTTCTTCTTGCCGAATGCTGGAATATGCTGTAGCAATATACTCTTCCAGCTCCTTTGGAACATAAGGTGATAATCTTCTTGCAGCAGAAATATATGCGCTAGAAAACAAAAACAAAAGCCAGATAAAACAACTGCTACAAGAGTCAAGGCCTCGCTTAGAAGATCCTGACAAACATAATGTTAGAACTTAAACAAAACCAACAAAATTTTAAGATATCAATACATGTAGCTACTGAATAAGTGTAACACAAACAGGATCTACAGAACACACATGACAGTATCTGGGGCGACAACCCAGATGGAAATCCGAAGCCGAACCGGTAGGGGTCACCAGCAGCAGGAGGGCACCAGGACGGGTGTGGAACAGGGCTGCCACGGAAACAGATCACAAACTCGGGTCGGGTCTGGAGCAGCAGGACTGGCAGGCGACTCAGAGGGGCGACAACCCAGATGGGGTGACAACGCCGGAACCGGGACAGGTCACCGGCAGCAGGAGTGCACTAGGACCACTGTGGAACAGGGCTGCGTTGGGGTTAGAGAGAAGGGAGAGCGTCGTTGCTAGAGAGAGAATACGGGAGACAAAAAGTGGGGATGGGGAAGAAAAAGGGTTTTTATAGTTAGGGTTGAGAGGGCCAAAACGACGTCGTTTTGGCCCTGTATACAGGGCAGATATAGAGGGCCAAAACTACGTCGTTTTGGCCCTGTATACAGGGCAGATATCCTCATCCAAAAACGGCGCCGTTTGCTATGATACATAAATGAATTCAAATGGGGAGCAACTTATTGTTATTAAATAATAATCATATATATAGTTATATACCGTACAAAGTATAACTTGTAATTTAATGTTATTAAATTATAAATTGATTTTTTTCTTACTTCTTTGACTATATATATATATATATATATATTTTTCTATAGCTCTGGGTCAGAGCTATATGAATATGTAAATATAATAAAATTATACTTTTTAAGCACAAATATAATGAGTAAATTACAAGACTTCAATCATAATAAGCTAATTAACTACTTACATTTAAAACATAAATATATACCTACTAATATATCTTATTTAGATTATATTTATATATAATCATGGATTCTTAAAGCATACTTGTCTAACTATATATATATATATATTTTTTTTCTATAGCTCTCGGTCAAAGAAATATGAGTACATAAATATAATAAAATTATATTTTTTAAGCACAAATATAATATCTAAATTATAAGCCTTCAATCATACATAGCTAATTAGCTAATTACATTTACAACATGAATATATATCTCCTAATATATATTTTTTAGATTATATTTCTATCTAATAATGGGTTTTTACAAAATATAAAATTAAACGTTGTTATTTTTTACAAATTTGGAATAATATAACATTATCAAAATTTGGTATTATGTAGCCAATATTAAACCCTAACATCAAAGTTAAAAAAATTACACAGATAATTATTAACTGCTTGTATTTACTTTTAGTAATATTTTATTTTTTAAAAAAATTAAAAAAATTTTAAAAAAATTTCGATTTGACAAGAGGAAATTTCATAATTATTTCCAACGGACTTATCTTACGGAAATTCTTTCAGAAAGTTTAAAAAATAAAACAAAGTGTGGTAAATTAAATGTTTTCGTTCCAACGGAAAATCCGTTGGAAATCCGTTGAAAAATGTAGCTTAACAAATTGATTTTGCTTAAGGTTCCAACGGAATTTTCCGTTGGAAATCCGTTGGAACCAAAGTGGCATGTTCTGATGCTTAGTTCCAACGAATTTCCAACGGAATTTTCCATTGGAAATTTCCAACGGAAATTCCGTTGGAAATCCGTTGGAAAGTCTAAAGGAACAATTTTTTTAGCTTACGGTTCCAACGGAATTTTCCGTTGGAAATCCGTTGGAACCAAAGTGGCATGTTCTGATGCTTAGTTCCAACGGATTTCCAACGGAATTTTCCATTGGAAATTTCCAACGGAAATTCCGTTGGAAATCCGTTGGAAAGTCTAAAGGAACAATTTTTTTAGCTTACGGTTCCAACGGAATTTTCCGTTGGAAATTCGTTGGAACCAAAGTGGCATGTTCTGATGCTTAGTTCCAACGGATTTCCAACGGAAATTCCGTTGGAAAGTCTAAAGGAAAATTTTTTTTAGCGTATGGTTCCAACGGAATTTTCCGTTGGAACCAAAATGTTTTATGTTCAGATGAATTTTTCCAATGGATTTCCAACGGAAATTCCGTTGGAAATCCGTTGGAAAGTCTAAAGGAAAATTTTTTTAGCTTATGGTTCCAACAGAATTTTCCGTTGGAAATCCGTTGGAACCAAAATGTTTTATGTTCTGATGCATTTTTCCAACGAATTTCCAACGGAAAATTCCGTTGGAAATTTCCAACGGAAATTCCGTTGGAAATCCGTTGGCAATAGTCCATATAAATTGGCAAGTCAATTTCCAACGGAAATTTCCGTTGGAAATTCCGTTGGAAAAATATGTTTCCAACGGAAATTTTCGTTGGAAATTTCCATTGGAATTCCGTTGGAAATCCGTTGGAAATCCGTTGCAACCATTATCTGTCAATTATAATTAAATTCCGTTGAAAATCCGTTGGAATTCCGTTGCAATTTTCCAACAGAATTTTCCAACGGAAAAAATTCCGTCGGAAAAAGATAATTTTTTGGTAGTGTTGATAAAGATAATTCCAGCAATAACGTTTAATTTTTTTTCTCCAAACTCTTGAAAATCCTCAAATTTTACACAAAGGGATCTTTGCGAAATTCATTTCAAAACTTTTGTTTTCTCAACCAAATGAAAGGCGGTTGCTAAACTTAAGTGAGCTATTTATACCATATAACCCTAATTTATATTCTGATTAACCCTAACATAGAACTATATATGGCTTAGGCCCAATTATATACGTAAATAGCTTGATAGTCACACTTTGAGACTATATAAATATATTAGCCTACAGATATCATTTGGGTTGGGGTATTACAGACCCCATCAGGCTTTGCTCAACGCCTTGTATGGAGTGATCAAATATGTGATTGGGAGTTTTTAGCAATGTACAAGCTTGATTAGTGTGAAAACAATGCCCTTTGTGGAACATATGCTACCTGCACCGTGAATGAATCTACCTATCATTGATATAAAAGTCTTCAATTAAAATCTAATGTCAATATAAACACTCTGTTCTTGTAACGACCCATTCTTAGTCGCTACTGGCGTTTGAGACCTCCAAGAAAAAACTCACCAAATCCTGAACAAGCTTTCACAGTTATCTTTCATCAAACTATCACAAATTCAATGAAAAATCTCATAATCATCATATAAATATTAATAACAATTATTCTCTGTACATTATACACAAGTATTTGCTTTAAAACCATTATACTATAATTGACCCAATCTCTAACAGCGGAGCAACTCGGGGTGGAATGCTAGGAGATGCCTTTACCTATTCGCAGAGGGTTGAACGTGTTGATGATTTCATGCTAGGCTGGTCCCTGTTTGTAAAAAGAGAAATAAAAAGGATGTGAGTTTCACAAACTCAGTGATCATCGACTCCGTGAGTAGGGTGTAGATGGGAAACAAGCAAGCGACAGATCAATTGAATATAAAAATGTAAGATTATATAAAAAAAATTTTTGTTTCAAATGGGGGTTTGTGCCTTATATAAAAATCGAGAATTTCTTGTAAGGTATAATCAACCAAGGTATATATCAAATCGAGGTAATAAAATTTTTCGCATCAAAATACGTTAATAATAATTTTCAAATCAAAACAATAAAATTGAGCAAACTCCCGCGAAATAAAAAATTATTTAAAATCATATACAAATCATAGCTCGCCCCATACACGAGGAATTAAAATTTCATTTCATAGAAAAACAAATAGAGGAGCTGCGAAAAAGTCATTTAATTATGTTTTCACCATGCAAGAAATATGAGTTTAAAAATCCAGAGATGCTACTCTCGAGTGGGAAATGGAAATAAACCTGTGATCCCGTTACCATGTAATAACAATCCAAGAGTATCGCTTCCACCGGATTCCCATATGCTATGATAGTCTTAACGATGTTGGCTGACATCGAAGAAACAAGTTAGCCGATATCAAAAAACAAGTGGTCGCAACCGCGTATATCACCCATGTCCTTGCCACGTATATCATAGACCATGGCTTCAGCCATCTCTAGCAGCCCGTCGGCAACCCATAAAAGTCTCTAGCTAGAATTCACTCGTGCACAAAAGTCACACTTGATCGATATAACATCCAGCCTACTCTCGATGCTCTCGGTTTGTCAGAAATGTTTTTCAAAATCATAACAAGCTTTTCAAGACTATTTTCTCAAATCATTTAAAATCGAAATTTGATAAACCGATAAATTGTTTTTCACATTATTTGTCTTGATGTAAGTACTTATAAAATCGGACTAAAATCGGTTCTCAGAAGCTTACATAAAAATCATTTAACAAATGATTTACGATGCATATCACACACAAATTATAAGGCAGATATTTTTGAGGCAAAACAGTGAGAAATGCTTGTTTCTCAATTTTTAAAACACATTACGTATAACTTATACTTATATATATATATATATTCAACACAATTTCTAAAAAAAATTTATATCCACAATTTCTTAAAAATTCTACCAGCTAATGCTATCCACAATTTTTGTACTTAACATAGAATCTACATACATATATATATATATACAAAATTTTAAAAAATTGACACCCCTTACTCACCTCACAATAGCAGGATATTACATCGCTATTTCTACTTGTCGGTCGCTCGTCACCAGCTCCAACACACCGCTATAGTGCACTATCTTTACTTTGGACTTCCTATCAACAATCCAAACTTAATATATTTAGTGCATCAATTCCACTTCTATTTTTCATCTTATCATGAAGCCATATTCCACTAACTCACATCTTAATACATTTCACTAAAATTACTTATATCCTTTGCTTACATATTTCTTTAGATTACAAACTCTAACAACTTATTTATGATTTTAAGCGCTCACTTGAACCTTGCTAAGTAACTTCCGCCCAAATTCGTCTTAATATTTTTATAATATTAACCATATTCACGGCAGCCACAATCATTTCAAATCTACTTGATTATTTTCTAATTTTCATCCACATTACTCCCCTTATTTCTTCCATTTATTATACCATGCAATTTAACACTTCTAGCTAATTTATGTAAATAAATTCCTTTGACAACAATAATTCTTCGCAATGAATCATTTCGAAATTTCTTAACTACATTTAAGCACTAATCATCAATTTTATATTTTCTTCTTTACTTTAGTCCTATGAGACATCATAAAAAAATTTTTAAATATTGTATTAAAGCAATTTAAATTGAATTCATATCACTAATAACCAAAATTTAACTAAACAAGTGGGCTAGCCCCAAATAATCCAACTTCATAACAAGCCTAATAAAAAGTAAAGAAAATTTTTGCCTATTTGGGTTAGGTTGGCCCAAACCCAAGTCTCCACCTTTCTTCTCTTTTGAACCTACTCTTCCTTGTTGCCATTGGGCATCATTTCTTATTGCTATTGGACCCTTCTCTTGGACTCTTTTCATTTTTTTCCTTATTGGGCTATGTCCACTATTTAATTTTGTTTTACTCTTTTTTTTTTCTCTCCTTTTTCCCTTTGCCGCCGGTCTTCCTTCCAATTGGCATTTTTTTCTTTTTCTACTTCTTTTTCTTCTTTCTCTTCTTTCGCCTTCGGCACCGTCGCTCTCCCTCTCTCTTTCTTCTTCTTTTTCTTTTTTCTTCTTTCTTCTCTCCTCCAGCGCCGCCACTCTCGCTCTTTCTTTCTTCTTTTTCTTTCCTTTCTCCTTTCTCTCACTCGAGTACCAACTTCTTCTAACACTCTCTTTCTTCTTCTTTCACTTTTCTTGTTTTTTCTCTCTTTCTTTCTTCTTGGTTTCGGTTAAGATATTTTAAAGCATCATTTTTTTGTTCCTTATTTGTCTTCCCTGACCTACCCCCTCCATTCTTTCCTTTCCTTCTTTTCTTTGTTCCACGTGGTCGGCTACCTACTCCACCTTGTTCCAAATATATATATATATATTTCTTTTTTTTATTTCTCCTCACAGTCCAACTCTTTCTCCCTTTTTTCCTTATTCTTTCCAGCCGTCCTTATCCACATTTTAGCTCTTTCTTCTCTCTTCATGGCTTCATGAGGTCGGCACCTACATGTTTTCTCATGCTTTAAAGCTAAAAATATATTTTAGTTCTTTCATGTGCACATGAGTGGTTGCCCACTTATTTCTTACATGTCTCATTTCTTTATTCTTTCTCATTATTCATCTTGCCTCCCTTTATTTTTTCTTTTATTTTATTATTTTTTATTCATTCATTCATTATTTATTTATTTATTTATTTATTTATTTTATTTTAATTAACAAATCGTGCACATAATTATTTTGTACTAATTAACCCTTCGTCTTATCGAGACTGTTACATTAACTACTATTCGAGGGTGCGGAATGTTACTGGTTCTTTCTTCATTTACTTCTTTTTTCAACCGGAAAGGAGAGGCAACCTAATTCAAACTAACCAACACATAATTAGATCTCGCATAGTCAGACTCATTGAATTTTTAGACCAAAATGTCCAACCACCATGACCATCTCTTCCTCCGCCTCCTCCTCTCCGCCCTCCTTGCCGCCGCAGACGATAGTGAAACAATGCTAAAGATAGCTTCATGCTTCAGTCCCGCTCCAAGCGGCTCGTCTTCGACCTCTGACTGTTGCACCTGGCTAGGCGTAGCTTGTGACAAATCTAGCCGTGTTACTTCCATCGTCCTGTCTTCTCAATTCCTGTCTGGAACCATTTCTCCGGACATCTCTACCTTATCCGAACTCCGTCGTCTAAATCTTCAGCGCAACTCTTTATCAGGGACCATCTCATCTTTCGCAAACCTCTCCAACTTACAATCCATTTACCTAGACGGTGACTCATTCACCTCAGTCTCCCCAGGAGCGTTCTCAGGATTGACCAGTCTACAAACGTTAAGTATGAGTGAAAATGAGAAGCTATGATGAAATACGAATTGCAGAGAAGTTTTTGAGTGAATATTTTACTATTCATCAATCAAAAGATCACTGAGGTTCTTGTATATATACAACTTCTTCCACTAACATCAGGAAAAGGACAAAAGACTGTAACTAATTACAGTGTTAACTAACTAAAAGAATTAAAAAAAATGGTTAACAACTAATTAATCAACGATCTTCCTTTTTAGCTCCAAAACGGTGCGTTTCTCATTTAATTTCTTTTCCTTTCCTCAGCTGCACATCAGAACACTGCGTTTCCTCCTTTTATTCCTTTACTATTTACAAGTAGCATCTTCTACTCCTGCAAGATTTCAACAGCACTTATTCCTGCTACCATTTGCTTTAATTCTCAATATTGTTGTTTGACACTCCCCCTCAAGATGAAACATGAACATTGTGAATGTTCATCTTGCAAAGCAATCCTTTAAAAATTCCAAGCTGCAAAGGTTTAGTAAATGCATCAGCAACCTGCAACTGTGTTGGTATATGAACAGGTTCAATCACACCATTTTGAATCTTTTCCCTGATGAAGTGACAATCAATCTCTATATGCTTTGTCCTTTCATGAAGAACTGGATTTTTACTGATATAAATTGATGATTGGTTGTCACAATAGAGTTTCACTGCATCATCATGTTGAATTCCAAATTCTGTCAGCAAACTTTTAATCCAAATAACTTCACAAAATGTAGCTGCCATAGATCTGTACTCTGCCTCAGTTAAGCTTCGAGCAACTACTTGTTGTTTCTTAGACTTCCAAACCACTAAGGATTCTCCAATAAACACACAATACCCAGTCACAGATTTTCTGGTGTCAGGACATCCTGCCCAGTCACTGTCACAATATGCTGAAACTCTTAGATTGCAGTCTTTCTTCATTAGAATCCCTTGTCCCGGTGCTCCTTTTAAGTACCTAAGCACTCTCTGAGCAGCCATGTGATGCTCTTTAGCTGGTTTATCCATGAATTGAGCTAAGTTCTGTACTGCATAGCAAATGTCAGGTCTTGTGAATGTCAGATAGAGTAGCTTACCAACAAGCTGTCTGTATTTTGTAGGATATGTTACTTCCTCTTCTTTACTTGGCTTTTTCAACTTAACATTATAATCAATAGGTGTTGAAGAAGGTTTGGCTCCAAGTAACCCATATTCTTCCAGTAAGTCCAGAGTATACTTTCTCTGACATATTGAAATGCCTTGTGGTGATCTAGCTACTTCAAGTCCCAGGAAATATTTGACAGTACCTAGGTCCTTAAGTTTGAATTGTGAACTAATGTGACTCTTTACAGCTACTGCAGCATGTGTAGAGTTACTGGCAATCAGAATATCATCAACATATATCAATAAGGCCACAAACTCACCACTTGCTGTGCTCATAGTGAATAGGGAGTAGTCTGACATTGATTGCTTGAAGCCATATTGGAGAATAGATGATGTCAGCTTGGCATTCCACTACCTTGAGGCTTGTTTAAGCCCATAGAGTGATTTATGCAGCTTGCATACCAATTTTGAATCATCTGATTGCTCCCCCTTGATTGAATATCCCTGAGGCAATTCCATATAAACTTCTTCATTTAGCTCTCCATGCAAGAAAGCATTGTCAACATCCAGCTGGAACAGTAACCAATCACATGCAGCTGCTAAAGCAAAGAAGATTCTGACTGTAGATTGCTTAGCCACAGGGCTAAAAGTTTCTTGATAGTCAAAACCGGCCACTTGGCTATAACCCTTAGCAACCAACCTCGCCTTGTACCTTTCTACTTTTCCCCTTGCATTCAACTTAGTTTTATAGACCCATTTGCAGCCAACAGTGTGGGAATCAGCAGGCAGTGGTACAACACTCCATGTCTCATTATCTTCAAGTGCTTTCAATTCAGCTACCATTGCTTCTCTCCAATGAGAATGAGCTACTGCTTGATGGTAAGTCTTAGGTTCCTGTATGCTGGATAGTGATATGGTGAATGCCTTGTGTGCTGGTGACTGATTATAATGAGAAAGATAATTGGATATGGGGTGCAGGGTGACACTATTGGTTTTAGATGGTAGGTCATATTTATATGCTTCTAGATATTTTGGTACACTTTTAATTCTTGAGCTTTTTCTAACTAATTGATCTGAATCAATGATGGGATTTGTTTCTGGTTGACTTGCAGCACTCTCAGCAGGCAGACTACTGTCAAATGATGAATTGTGAGGACTTTCATCATTTAATGATATGGAAGGTTGTTCTAAGGCTGTTGGAGGTTCATTCAAGGGTGAAACATTTTGGTCTTGGCCAGAAGAATGAAAATTCTGATAAATTGAGTCAAGTGAACCAAAAGGTGTGATATGTACACCAGATGTTTGTGAAAATGTGGAATTCTGGTTTTCATGTTTTAAATCATGGAATGGGAAAGTATCCTCATGAAAAACAACATCCCTGGACACTAAGATTCTTTGTGCTTCAATATCATACAATTTGTATCCTTTGACATGATTAGGATAGCCTATGAAAACACATTTGCTAGCTCTGCTGTCAAATTTTTTTCTGTTTTGTGTTTGTGTGGATGCAAAACACAAACATCCAAAGACTCTGAAATGATCATATGAAGGTGGTTTCTTAAACAAGAGCTCATATGGTGACTGATTTTGAAGAATTCTAGTAGGTACTCTATTTATTATGTGAACAGCAGTTAATACTGCTTCCCCCCAAAAAGTGAGTGGCAGGTTTGATTGGTGTCTCAATGCTCTTGCCACAGCTAAGATATGCTGGTGTTTCCTTTCCACAACACCATTTTGCTGTGGTGTACCAATGCAGGACATTTGATGAACAATCCCAGTTTTGTTATAAAAATCAATAAGTTTAAATTCTTGACCATTATTTGTCCTTAAACACTTTATAGAGCTATCAAACTGGTTTTGAACAAGATTATTAAATGTAGAAATAATTGAAGAAACTTCTGACTTTGCTTTCATCAAATATATCCATGTGAACCGTGTGTGATCATCAACAATAGTTAAGAAGTACCTATGACCATTTAAAGTAGGTACTTCATATGGACCCCATATGTCCATATGAACTATTTCAAAAGCTGTTTTTGAGTTATGAATGTGCACTGGAAATGAAAGTTTCCTTTGTCTTGCTTTAGGACAGATTTCACATAACAAGTCATTTGAACAATTGATTTCTGGAAAATTTTTGTGCAATACATTAATTCTTTCTATTGGGGCATGCCCCAACCTAAAATGCCAAAGATCAAAGTCTTTATATTTTGACTTGGAGGAACTAACAAAAGAAACAGAAATGTTCTTGACAAAGTTTTGAAAAGAAAACTGAGACAGGTCTTGTTCAACTTGTTTGTCCTGCATCAGATAAAGCCCTGAAGACATTTTAGCAACCCCAATCACTGTCCATGATGGCAGGTCCTGAATAACACAATACGAATCAGTGAAGAATAGACATGATCTCTTCGTTTTTGTTAATTCTCCTACTGATATGAGATTGAAGTTAAAACTGGGAACACAAAGAACATCTTTAAAAACTAATGAAGGTGACAATTTAACGGTGCCTATATGAGTGACAAGAGCTTTACCATTATTAGGCAAGTGAACATAATGGTTACTAACTGGTTGAGCTATTACAAATCTGTCTAAAGAATGACAAATGTGATCAGAAGCACCAGAGTCTATGATCCAATTATCTTGCTTAATCACGAGGTTACTAATATGGTTGAAGCAATATTGCATATTATTGAGGGTATCAAAACAAGGGTAATTTGAAATTATACCTGCAAAGGCAGAATTGATCAGGGATGGTCTGTTTTGGTTGTTGTTTGGTGTTGTGGAAGCCTTACCATCATTGCAAGTGATCCCATTCTCATTTAAGAGCTCCATTAGTTTGCTGACTTGCTGCTTAATGACAGAAATCTGAGACATGGATCCTGTACTAGCTGCATCATCCTCCTGATCAGACTGTGTTCCTGCAGAATGTTCATATGCCACATTGTTCACAACTGTTTTTCCCTTCTTGGAGTTGTTTTTCCCTTTGGTGAATTTAAAATCCTCTGGAAACCCAACCAATCTGTAGCATTTTTCTTTTGTGTGCCCTTTCTTTCCACAGTGTGAGCAAAGAAGATCTCTCCTTGCCTTTTTTTTGATATCACTTGCTGCTTGCATAGCTGATGATTCCAGAACAGGTTGTGCTTGAAGCATCAAATTCCTCTGTGTTTCTTCTCTCAACACAAGGCTATATACCTTGTCCAGACTTGGAATAGGATCCAACATGATGATTTGAGATCTGATGGCTGAATAAGAGTCATTTAAACCATTGAGGAATCTAAAGACCATGTCCTTCTGGTACTGGTCAGAAAACTTCTTACAACACTCAGCATTACATTTGCCACATTTGCAATGTGGTAGGGGTCTAAAATTCCTTAACTCCTCCCAGATTCCTTTAAGTTCTATAAAGTAGATATCAACTGACTTAGTCCCCTGTGTTACATTACCTAGGGTGTACTGTAAATTACACACCCTGGTGTCATCAGGTTGGGTAAAATTTTGCTTAAGTGTATTCCAAATTTCCATTGCCGACTCCATATAGAATACAGTTGAGGCAATAGGCTGGGTTATGGAGTCCAGAAGCCAAGCAACTAACAGATTGTTGCAACGGGTCCAAGAAGGGTAAATAGGATCTGTAATCTCTGGTTTTGGGATGGAACCATTGATGAATCCCATTTTGTTTCTGATTGATAAGGCTAACAAGAAAGAACGACTCCAAGCCAAGTAATTGCTTGTGGTAAGTTTATGGTTGATTACAACTGATCCAGGATGATCAGTATGGTGTAGATAGTAAGGTGACTGGGGATCTGCTATTGATGACAGTGTTGATCCCGAATGGGTTGAGGTTTGAGACACTTGAGGTCTCGATTCAAAAGAGCCTGACATGATTTACTGATCAAGCAAGAAAGAACAGGTTGAGGATACGAATTTACTTACTGAAGAATCGGGATTGATGAAGCGAGAATGATAAACAGATCCAAGCAGGTATTGCTATCAGCTCTGTGAATGATCCCAAATCAATTTCTGTAAGCTCGAACCAGGCTCTGATACCATGATGAAATACGAATTGCAGAGAAGTTTTTGAGTGAATATTTTACTATTCATCAATCAAAAGATCACTGAGGTTCTTGTATATATACAGCTTCTTCCACTAACATCAGGAAAAGGACAAAAGACTGTAACTAATTACAGTGTTAACTAACTAAAAGAATTAAAAAAAAAGGTTAACAACTAATTAATCAACGGTCTTCCTTTTTAGCTCCAAAACGGTGCGTTTCTCATTTAATTTCTTTTCCTTTCCTCAGCTGCACATCAGAACACTGCGTTTCCTCCTTTTATTCCTTTACTATTTACAAGTAGCATCTTCTACTCCTGCAAGATTTCAATAGCACTTATTCCTGCTACCATTTGCTTTAATTCTCAATATTGTTGTTTGATAAGCTAAGTCCATGGACTTTCCCAGATTTATCCCAATCCACAAGCCTCGTCGAACTTCAACTAGACAACACCAATTTGTACGGCATATTGCCTGATATCTTCGAATCTATGAACAGTTTTCAAAGTTTAAAGTTGTCTTACAACAATTTGAGCGGTAAATTGCCGGCTTTTCTTGGTGATTCCATGATTCAGAATCTCTGGATCAACAATCAGAATGATGGGTTCACGGGTACTTTAGTAGTTTTGTCCAACATGACAAAGTTGTCTCAGCTTTGGCTTCATAATAATATGTTTACCGGTCCGATCCCAGATTTATCTAAATGTTTGAGTCTTTTCGATCTGCAGCTTTTGAATAACCAATTGACAGGGCCTGTTCCGGAATCTTTGATTAATCTTCCGAATTTGAAGAATGTTACATTGAATGGTAATAAATTGCAGGGTCCTATACCAAAGTTTCCTAGCTCAGTTAAGAACGTTATAACTGTTAGTGGAACCAATAATTTCTGTACAGATAATGGGGATCCTAGTGACCCTCAGGTTACTACTATGCTTGAGATTGAAGGTGGTTTTGGGTACCCGTTGTTCTTATCTGATGATTGGGCTGGAAATAATGCTTGTATATGGTCTTTCGTTACTTGTGATTCACAAGGAAATGTGATTATGGTGAATCTTGCAAAGAGAGATTTGAATGGGACGATTTCTTCAGCGTTTAGGAATCTCACGGCGTTGAAGATTTTGAATCCGCAGGACAATAAATTGACAGGTTCGATTCCTGATTGTCTGGCTAAGTTGAGTAGTTTGCAGCGTCTTGGTGTGTCTTATAACAGTCTTAGTGGAGACATTCCAACATTTTCAAGTTCAGTAAAATTTGTTTCCCTGGGGAATGGTTTGCTTGGAAAATCTAGTCGTTTTGGTGATGGAGGAACTTCAAATTCTGTAGCATTAGGTAGAGGTTCAGGTGGGAACTCAAAAACTGGTGGCAATGGTAAGAATTCTCAATTGCTCGGATTGTAGGTATTGTTGTTGGTGTATTAAATCAACTAGAAACTTAAATTAATAAATTAAATGAATTAAAATTTTAAATTAATAAATTAAAGTCTTTAAAATAATAAATTAAATCAACTAGAAATTTAAGTATGAATTACACGTAATAAAACTCTCAACATATGTAGTAATGCTTTAACATCAAAGTAGACTTCTCTTATTGTTCTCTTAATTTCTATAATTCTAAAGTTCTGTTTAGTGTAAGTAACTAAGGATGGTAATGAGAAACCTTTCTCAAGGTATTTACGAATACCAAACCCAATTATATAGGATTAGGGAATCGTATATTCAGGTTTGGAGCAGGTTTGAATTCACACACCACCCCTTAAGGGATTGTATATTTGAATTTGGGATGAGTCCGAGTACAGGTACCACCCCTTAGGGTGCCATATATTCAAGTTTCGAATAGATCTGAATAGCAATTTTATATGCATCATATAGGATCAGTGTCGTATATTTAGATTTCGAGCTAGTTCTGGTTAGTAATTCTATATGTATCATATAAAATATAATACATATTTAAACATGTAAAATTTTACTAATGTTAGGAATTAAACCCATACAAGATGAAAAATGCTCTAAAGTTTAAACCCTATCCAACTTTACCAAACTTTCTTTAATATTATGTTGTTGTTACTCAAATTATTAATGATATGTCATTAATATATTTAAATAAGAAAACTATTAAATTATTAGTTATGTTTAAATAATATCATATTACAAGGAATATAATTACTATTATTTATATATATTGCAAAGTGTTATGATTAAATATGACAATCAAATATACTTATATTAAGTATAATAGGTATTTACATTTTCAAATTTAGAATATTCACAATATGATTTTATGTTAAAGTCATGGAATATGTATCTATAGGTTATATATTTTAAATGATATAAGTTATATATTAATGTTAATGTTAATAAATGATTAATAAATATTCTACATATTAATATTACATCTATAATATATAGTATTGTTTTACCTATGTAAACATATATCCTACATTTTTAAATAGGTTATAAATATGGATATATTTAATTTATATATAAATATTACTATTACTAATACTTGTTAACGTATTAAATAGGTTATATTTAATAATAATTATTATGGTTATCTCTTACTTATTAATATAACTTTATCTTACATATTAATATTATATGAATAGGCTATAATTTTAATATATTTAATTTATATATAAACATGACTATATACTTATTATAATAAAAAAATTTGTTAGTTATCATTACTATATAAACAAAACTTGTAATTTACAAAAATTATAACTTATTAAATTATTAGTGTATTATTTATGCTTACATCAATAAAACATATTAAAGCATTTCCATTAAGTGATAATAACTATTACTAATATGTACAAATAAGAACATATTAGAGATATAATTATAATTTATAAATAGTTTGAGACATTTGTTTTTGGTTATTCAAGTTACTGTTTGAAATATTAGTTTTTGGCTATTTAAATTTAAATTTTATTATTTATTTGCTTTTATAAATTTAATTATTAATGAATTATATGGATGTGAAATATAATTTATTATTGTATATAGGTATGAGTTCAAGTAGTTGGATAGCCATGAAGAGTTTAATAAAATTCTTTTACATAATCAAATTTTTATAACGGGTTAAGGTAATTATCAAGTAGTAAGATAGTAATAGGGCTCGGTTTAGGATAGCAAATTCTAAAAGTATTGGAATAATTGAATGGTTTGGGTATCCTACTTATTAACAGGGTTCGAGTCTCTCAAAATTAGTAAGTACCATACCCCATTGACATCTCTATAAATAAAGAAATGAGAAACTACAACTTAACAAGTATAGCCACACACAACTTACCAGATTGACACCCTTTTCAATATGTTATGTATATCATTCAAAAGCGTTTTAATAAATTATACTTTCAAAATAGTCAAAGGTTCATTACGTTCAAAACAAATAATTTCATAAGTTGATCAATAATTGGTAATCAATTATCATTTTTAAAATATCATTCGAGTAAATCACAAATTTAATCTTTTAAAACTCACAGATTTTCATTGTCTTTAGCATGATCACTATTATAACTCGTGATAAGAGTCGTATCAACAAATCATAAGACATGATCACTACTACTTATTATAACTCGTAAGTAGAATTGTATGTTAATTATTGGAACCCTTTAACAAGACTGTATGCTAACTACTATAAATTGTTAGCAAAGCCTTATGCTAACTACAACAACTTGTTAGTAGGGTTGTATGTTAACTATTATAAACTATATGTTAGCAAGGTTTTATAACTAATTTTGTAGTCATTTATCCCACTTCCAAGAGATTATTTTGTAGATCTTAGAACATTTTTTTAAAAAATAATTAAAGATTTCATCTTATTCGTAAATCAGTAATCATTGTAAACCAAGAAAATACATAAATTAATCTTCATCATATTAATAAACCAAAACATTCGTAAATCAATCTACATCATATGAATAAGTTAAAACATTCACAAATCAATTTTCATCATACAAATAAACTAAAATAGAAATAATTATATGTTTAACCTTATTTTTATATAGGAAAAATAATGAAATAAAATGTTCAATTCTTTCAAAAATATACATATACTATAATTTTGAAACAAATAAAGCATGTGAGAATATTCTTACTTTCTTTCACTCTTAACTTGCTTTCTCCTAAAAGTAATCAAAAACTTAATAACAATCATTTAAACATATTAGAAACAAACTATCTCTCTAAAATCTATTAATCACTTAAAGCTATGTAAAATAATCACAAAATCTCATAAATCACAATCTAGCTAAAATGATTATATGTTAGCTATAAACTTGAAATCGAGATTGGTTTAATGTGTCGAAAACTATACTTAATAAGCTTTCCATTCATATAAAGTTCAACGCCTAACTCAATGCAGCAAAAGTGCAAAAATTTTCCAAAATTTCCCCTGACGTTGCTGTTAGGTAGTTTGTACACTCTTTTAATAAAAATCATATATTTATTTAGGAAACTCGGAATGCACTTCAATTCAGTTCATTAAAAATAGTAAAACTATAGAACTATAAAAAAAATTCATAGATTCGTGTAGCCTTCCAACCATATATAACTCAAACAATAAAACTCTATCAAAATAGAATCAAATTTAAAGTGATGATTATAGTACATAAAACTTGATTCTTACAAGCAGATTTTCCTTTTTAATTCATTAGAATTCGATTCCTTCCCATCCAAACTCTAAACCAAGCATATAATTGTGTTTAAATCTTTAGTAATTAATAACAACAGAAAGATATGTGAAGACTAAAAAAATTTTAAGTTTTTCTCATAAACTTTAAGTCAATTTCGTACAACTTAACAAAATATTTTTTTTTATTAAAAGAGAACTTAATTTTACTTAAGGAGATATCCAGTTATAGTCTTTGATTTTTATTCTCTAAACTTGATCTTGAAAATTCCCAAATCTTACCCAAAGAGATTGTTGTGAAATTCACTTCATAACTTTTGTTTTCTCAATCAAAAAGAAAGGTGACTGCTAAGTTTAGGTGTGCTATTTATATTAATTCTATTTTATATTCTAATAAACCCTAATATAAGAAAATAATATAGGCTCAATATTTATAAATTACTTGATAAAGGTCTATTTGTTACAATTTGATACAATGTAAATACATTAGTCCAAATGCCATTTGTAATTACAGCACAAAAACTGAAAATCCATATCTCTGATTTCATCTTGAATCTTTCAGATAATATTAGGGATGTCAATGGATTGGGTACCTTATAATTTTGAGGTACCCGAACCCTAATCTTATAAAAAATAGTTACCCTAACCCTATTAACTATCCGTTTAATTTTAAAATTACTACCCTAACCCTAACCCTAATACAGTCCCATTATTCTATAATTACCCTAACCCGTTTAAATACCCGATTAAATAAAAAAATTATTAAAATTTTTTTCATGGATACCCAATTACCCAATTAACTTTCCTAATCTCATAACTTACCTTTAGATTTATATGTTATATGTTTATATAAATAAACATATATATACTGTAATTAATAATTTTATGAGTTATAATTTTTACAATGTTAATGTAATATAAAAAGAAAATATATTTATATTTAAAGTACATAATATATACACACACGTATTCATAAAAGTATTAATATTATCATATTAATAATTAGAGTAACCATACTTTTCATATATTTGTTAGTTTTTAACAAAAAAAATTACTTGTAAAGTTGGTAAAAATTATAAAATTTTAATTTAATTATTAAAATAATAATAAAATATTTATAAATAGTAATCAGATTCGGGTAACGGGTACCCAAGGAGTGGTACCCGAACCATACCCTATTAAAATTCGGATAGTGAAATCACAACCCTAACCCTACCCGAATCCATTTATAAGTACCCTAACCCTATATAATCGGATCCGATACTCGCGGGTACCCTATAATAGGGTACCCGTTGACATCCTTAGATAATATCATGCAAAACGGCCAATCCTGGAAGAAAAACCGTGTAGCAACTATAGTCGGCTCTGTCATAATAGGAATGGGAATGCTGATACTACCTGTCTTGTGTATACGGTGGAGAAAACATAATAAGAAAGGTAAATAAACTTGATTACTTATGTTGCAACTTAACTATAAACTTAAGGTGCTTTTACTAATCCCAATTACATTGTGCATCGTTTCAGGATTGACAAGAAAGAATCACGTAATGGGTTGTGATGAAAGGGAGAACGAAGAGATCGAATTGCCATTATTTAATTTTGGGACCATAGCAAATGCCACGAATAACTTTTCTATTGAGAACTTGCTGGGAAGAGGTGGATTTGGACTTGTATACAAGGTACAACAATAATATGATACCAGCTTTGTTCAAGTTCTACAGCATATATAATTTCTTATAAGTAAAACATTTATTAGTTATGGTCTTATGGGTACATTGGTAGAGGGGCAAGACATAGCAGTAAAGAGACTGTCAAAGGATTCTGGACAAGGGCTCAATGAATTCAAAAATGAGGTTATTTTGATTACCAAACTTTAGCACCACAATTTTGGTAAAGCTTCTTGGCTGTTGCATTCAAGGAGATGAAAAGTTGTTAATCTATGAATACATGGCCAACAAAAGTTTGGACTACTTTATTTTTTGTTTGGTCCTTCACTATTCCTTTCATGTTTCATAATCTTCTTTTTCTGATACCTTCTCTTTAAGGATTCTATTAGTGGTTTGGCTAACATGGGGAACTGAATCAGATCAAACAAGAAGCAAACTACTAGATAGGAGTAAACGAGTGAGTATTATTGGTGGAATTGCTCGGAAGACTTCTTTATCTTCATCAAGACTCTAGACTTAGAATAATCCACAGAGATCTTAAGTCCGGTAACATTTTACTAGATAATGCAATGAACCCAAAAATCTCAGATTTTGGCTTAACTAGAACATTTCGAGGAGAGCAAACTGAGGCCAACCCAAATACAGTGGTCGGAACATAGTAAGTACAAAGCAAATCAAAAATTTCTTTAGGACTATCCTTTATGTTGCAATTATATTGTTTTAACAATCATATTTGCAGTGGTTATATATCTCCGGAGTATGCTATTGATGGGGTTTTCTCGATAAAATCTGATGTCTTTAGTTTTGGGGTTCTTTTTCTTGAGATAGCAAGTGGCAAGAAGAATAGGGGATTTTTCCACCCAGATCATGATCACAATCTTCTCGGACATGCAAGATTAGATATTGAAATTGTTTTACCATGTTGAACTTCCAAGGCAGAAAACATGATTCTGAAATTCTGACATTTCGGGCATGGAAATTATGGACAGAAAGTAGGCCAATGGAACTGATTGATGATGCTCTTAGGGACTTTTTCTTGCCACCTGAAGTGCAGCGATGCATTCATGTGGGACTGTTATGCGTGCAGCAACGACCAGAAGATAGGCTAAACATGTCTTCTGTAATTCTAATGCTAGGCAGCGAAGGTGCATTACCACAACCAAAACAGCCAGGGTTTTTCACAGAGAGGAATCTGCCTGAAGCTGAGCCTTCATCAAGCAACTGTAAATCATGTTCTGCAAATGAGTGCACCGTTACCCTGCTAGAGGCACGGTAGTTGGATTTGTCACTTGACAAATGGAGTTAGGGGCAGCTTTGGATTTTCGTGTAAGACCTGATCAGGAAGAAAACAAGAATGGACGAGATGATCGTCCATTTTCACAGTGATGATCTAAGATATGCATGCATCATATTTTGTATTTAATTACCCTTGGGTGATTGAGCAATATCTTTCTTCTCTTTGAACTCCAAACATACTCAAAGTGATTGACCCAAAGTGATTAATCCAGTTACCCCTATTGATTATCAAATTAAAGTTGTTTAGTATTCATTGGTTTCTTAAAGTATCTTATCGAAACTGTTGGTTTTGGGAAGAAAATTGCTTCGGTAAAAGATGATGATGAACCAGAGAGAGAATGAAGATAAATTTTTGGAGAAAAGGAATCTCACGTAATGGTAGGAACAGCTAGTTTATATACCAGCACCTTTACAAAGGCATTGGGTCCTACACAAATGTCTGGCAAATGACAAAGCAAATATGAAGAAGCCGTGTGGCTTTTACAATATCAAGGCTAACGGCTTGTTGAGCAAAAAATAGAAAGAAAATAAGCTAAAAGGAAACAAAGGAGCATAAAAAAAAAAGTTCACAGCACGTTGAGGAAAAATATTAAAAACCCTGTGACAATCATATGATCACCACACTTCATTTCTTTGAATAGTCTTTCATGCCAAGATTGCAAATTCATACCTCCATTCTAACACACCTCCTGGAAGTTAAAGTTTGCAGATTCCCAACTTCGATCTTAACTGCTCAAATTTGTCTTTGTAGAGTCCTTTTGTAAAGATATCCACCAACTAGTCATTGGTGCAAAAATACTTTACCTGAACTTCTTGATTCTTAATGGCTTCTCTAATGGCATGAAATTTAACTCATATGTGTTTTGTTCTACCATGTTTAATAGGATTTTTAACAATAGCAATTGTTATTGATTGTTAATCCAATGTAGTTATCATTCAATATCACCTTTCAAGGCATAAAATACATATCAACATGCAAACAAAAATCTTTACACATTAACACTTTCCACATAATTTATTGTTTTGACCATACACATAGTTACGCAATCCTATTTCCTCGGGAAACTAATATTGATCATCATACAACTAGTTGTCGTATTCCGAAATCATCAATGCATCACACGCCACAATTCACTTAGTAATTCAACATAATATTGGAAACACATGATTCATCACATTACACATTTCACAACGTAAGGACGTTTCATCAAAGGCTTGTCCCCATGCATATTTTTAAGAAAGGTCAAATAAAATTTTTCAAATACTTCATTGAAACGCATATGCATTTATCCCAAAACATTTTAAATACAAGTTCACTCACATGTCTTTGTTGATTTTCTCCTTTGATCGACTCCAATTTTAACTAATGCTCCAAGTAGAAGTGTTGGGTCTCATTGGAATCTATCACACACAATAGCATCACAACCAACCCAATTTGCATGAATATAAATCCAAATGTTACTTCCTAAATCAAACTTTACTAGTTTTTCATAACTAGCTTTCAATCACCATTTGACTAGTCAACCTAACTCTAACTCCAACAATCTTAACCCATCAAAACAGCCCCTAATTCTCATTCTAAGTATTAATTTACTTGTAAATTGACAACGCTAGCATTCAAGTCATTAGCTAGTCCTTTATTTGTACTATTTTAATCGCACTAGTAATAAATAATCTCATTTTCACCACAATATAACCATAAAAAATAAAGTAGCCCACATATCCAATTATTAGCCATCATTAACAAACTTAAAAATCAACCTTAACCCATTACTCACCTTGGTGGACTTGCTGTTGAATTTTCTTAATGAGAATTAAAAAGGGGAAAAATTCCTTCAAGCGTTTTCAAACTAATTTTAGGAGTTTCTTTCTGTAAAAATGTTCAACTAGTGAGACAAAGTGCAAAACAAAAACTTTTTGAGGGTTTTTGAGGTGAAAAAGTGAAAGAGCACGAAAAATCCGATGAAAAGTATACCAAAAACATGAATTTGGAGTTAATATAAGCAAGTTACGGAGGTTTCAAGGATGGCCTCCATGGAAGATGAAAAATCTACAATGGGGAGAAAAAAATGAGAGAAAGAAGAAGAAAGTGTTATAAAGTTATGGTATTTATACTTAAGGTTGACAAAAGTTTCACATATTTACGAAAATGCCATTAACAAGTTGACTTTGTCTTCCCCTTTTTTTGTTGTGCAATCTTTTTACTCTTTTGACATTGAGAAAAGGTCCATAATAGATTAGAGGTACTCGAGTTCACGAAAATTTAAAAATTTAGACTTGAGATCTAAAACTACCATTTTCCCCATATTGTGGAAATTATTTTTATTGTTTATTTTATTGTTATATATTTTATTTATTTATTCATTTTGCCTACTTAGACCTTAATAATTTTAAAAAACATACTTCTAGGAGTTCACCAAGAAAAATGACAAGATTACCCTTAATCCATGTTATCGTGTCTACCTCTAGTTATGCGTCTATAGAGGTTGAGGTTTCACACTCTCCCTTACTAAAAGAAATTCGGTCCCCGAATTTAAATTCAACTATAAGGTAGTATACCTCTATGTATTGAAGAGGTGCAAATACTTTGTCAGCATCTCTTCTTAAACCTCCCATGTTACCTCTTCACTGGTGTGGTTTTGCCATAATACTTTCACTAAGGCTACATATTTTGAACGGAGCTTTTTGACTTGCCTATCAAGAATAGCCACCGTTTGCTTCTCATAAGTTAAGTCATCTCTCAACTAAATGGTTTCGTATTGTATTATATGCGATGGATCTGGGTTATACTTTCTAAGCATCGACACATGAAATACTGAGTGGATATTCGAAAGGTCAGGCAGTAGTGCTAAACAATATGCTACCGCTCCAATCTTTTCTAAGATCTCAAAATGTCTCACATACCAAGGACTTAATTTTCTTTTCTTGTCAAACCTCATTACCCCTTTTATTAGTGAGACCTTCAAAAATATATGATTCTTCACTTGAAACTCCAAGTCTTTTCATCTGTTATTTGCATATGACTTCTGTCTACTTCGTTCTGATAACATCCTTTGACAAATCATGTGTATCTTCTCGGTGGCATCCTGTACTAATTCTGGCCCCAAGAGTTTCCTTTCTCCCACCTCTAGCCACCCAATGGTTAACCTGCACCTTTGTCCATATAATGCTTGAAATGGTGCCATCTGGATACTAGTTTGGAAGCTATTGTTATAAGCAAACTCCATTAAGGGTAAATATCGATCCCATATGACCCCAAAGTCTATTACATATGCCCTTAACATATCTTCCAATGTTTGTATTGTTTGCTCAGACTGTCCATCAGTCTGAGGGTGGAAAGTTGTGCTAAAATCCAACTTAGTGCCCAAAGCCTTCTATAACTTTCCCCAGAACCTACTGGTGAACTGTGTCCCTCTGTCAAATACTATAAAAATGGGAATACCATGCAGTCGTACTATCTCATCCATATAAACTTGAGTGTACTAGGCAGCCTTGTAAATAGTTTTAACTAGAAAAAAATGAGCTGATTTCGTTAGTCGGTCTTCCATAGTCCAAATTGAGTCATAACCCTTACTAGTTCAAGGCAAGCCTGTAGCGACCCCTCTCCGGTCATTACCGGCGTCTGAAACTTCTGGGAAAAACCCACCAAGTCTCAAACAAGCCTATCCTAAATCGCTTGTTAAACCATTACATTCAACCTCCATATGATAATAAAACTTTCATATATTGAATTAAGTCATAAATATAAAAATCAATACAAACTTTCATATATTCAAATATATATATATATACGCCAAAATCTATAATTTTCAAACTAATGCTTATATAAAAATTTAAAATTTGATTTACAACTTAATAAATAAAGTATTTCGTTTTGACCTCTAACATTAATCTCTATATAGCAGAGCGACTCGGAATAAATTACTAGGAGATGCCTTTACCTATGCATAGGAAACTCAACTTGCCGTTGATTACATGTTAGGACGATCCATGTCTGCAAAAAAAGGAAATAAAGAGGGTGTGAGTCTCCTAGACTTAGTGAATATCACCGATTCAGCGATTATCATCGACTCAGTGAATAGGGAGTAGATAGAAAACAAGCAAACGACAGATCATTTGAATATAAAATACAGGATCATAAAACAATTTATCCAAACGGGGTTTTGTGCCTTATAACCATTTTTTGAATCAAACCAATAAAATAGAGTTAGCTCTCGTGAAGTCAAATATTATTTAAAATTATGCACAAACATGACTTGTCTATACGCGAGAAATCGCTAATTCACTTTACGGAAAACAAATTGAGGAGCTGCGAAAATCATTGAATTTCATTTCTCACCATGCTAAGAAACATAATTTAAAATGTCAAAACATAATTCAATCCATATGAAACAGATATACTTTATCAAAATAAATAACAAGGCTTATGACTTCTAAAAACTTCGCTTGTGCGAAAAACGTATATTCGGTGATACCTTGTGCTAGGGTATCAAACCGAATCCGTCAAGGTTGTGAAAAATCATATATGCATACAACCATTTTTTTCTTAGAAAACGCAATCGTTCCTTGGCATTGGCGGAGTTCACCATCATGTGGTGGTTCGGCGTGATGTGAACTCTAACCATACCTCAAGAGTTACTCTCCGCGCCTCTCATACCGAGGTATAATATAATGGGGTTACCGTGCCCCTCTAATAGGCTGGTTCACGGAAACCCGCCACTACAGTGACTATCCTATAACCCACCAATTCATAAAAATTTAACAACATGATATGACAATTATATTTCTATCCCGCCTATCAAGGCAAAACAACAATTCTTATAGTTTCAATACAAATATTAATTCAGCCATCCATGCTAATATCACCATAAGCCATCCAAGTTCAAAACAACTTTAGGAATCTCGTTTTCTTTATGAAAGCTATTTTAAAACTCATTTATTTCTTAAAGTATTGTCCAAATTTATTTGTCAAACGTTCATTATGAAAGTCATAAAAATTTATCATATGTTCACAAAATGAAATTTAACGCATGATTCATAAAATACCATACATAGAGAAATTTAAATCTCTAAATTATGCATGCACATTACACAAATATATAAGGCACAATTTAGATACTAAATCAAGTTGAAGAGCTTGTTTCCCATTTTTAAAACACTTTACATATAAGGTATATATATATATATTTAAAACAATTTCGAAAAATGTCTTGCATTCACAATTTCATAAATTTTCCATCGATTCATATTTTTTGTAATTTATACGCAAATTAAATCATATATATATATATATATATCCATGCATATATAATTAGGAATAATTTAAAATCAACACCCCCTACTCACCTCGTAATAGCGGGATTTTTCCTCACTATTTATTCATTTGCGTATCGATAATTGTTCCTATTTATTGATCACGTACTTCGCTCGGTACGCCTTCACGACAATTTTCCTAATATCAAATTTAAATTCAACATGCTTAATCGCACATTTATATGGGTAGTAACTTAATTAAATTTCTTTAATCAATTTGCATATTTTTTTATCTAAAATATGCATAATATTAATAAACTACCCATAACCTTAAAATTTTACATTTACTTACCAATGGGCTTTTGCCATTTCTTTGTGACCTTGGGCCTCTCCATGGCTTTTCCATTTTTCTCCTATTGGGCCAAACATATTTTTATTTTTCTATTGGGCCTTGCCCATCTAATGGTCATTGGGCCATGCCCATATTTTATTTCTATTTTCTATTTTCTTTTCTTTTTCTTTTCTTGTTCACTTTTTTTTTTCTTTCTTTCTCCACCAGTGGCTTTCCTTTACCATGGCAGCCTTCCTCCACCGGTGGTGGCTCCTCCGTTCACCACCGTACAACACCTTTCTCCTCTCCAATTTGCAGCCAATCTCTTCCTTTTTCCCTCTCAAACGGATCACCACCAAGCTTCCTTCCATGGCAACTAAACCTCCAAAATTTAGCAACCATACTACCCAAAAATTCTTCTTTCAAAGATCAATTAACTCCAACAGCATCTTTAATTCTAAGCTTCAATTCTATTTTCCAGCAAACTCTTTCCTCCATTTTCTCCATGGTTTAACACATTTAAAATGTCAATTCCAGCAACTTCTCTTTTCTTCCCAAAGCCATTGCAACAACACATACAAATTGTAAGTTTGAAACTAAATAAATAAATAAAGGTTGGTTTCTTTAACTTGTAATTCACCAAAGGAATTTCACAAGAACTAAACCTTAATTTACTTCTCCTTGTGAATGATTTAGTTCCTTTGAAACTTGTCTTTAACACTTGCCCATTCAAGTGCTTCGAATCGTCATGAAGTTTCTAGCATAAATCTCCCGTTTAGAAAGCTTAAACTCTCATAGCGTGGGCTTTTTGCGTCGAGTTTCCAAGGAAACAGAAATTCTTTCAATGCCTTCCATCTTTTTAAAAATTTCTCTCTTGCTTCCTTTTGTTTTTTTTTTTTTTGACTCGAATGTGTGATTTTATCCGCTTTAACACTTACCAAATTCTTCAAGGCTTGAGTTCAAAAGAGACAACTGATGCAAAGGCTGACTAAAAAAAATGAAAAGAAAACCATTCAATGCACCTTCAAGGTAGGCGGGATTACCCAAGTCTGAAACTCTTTGCATTTGTCATTTCTATGCCTCCATCCTGCAGACTTCTTTGTATCATCACATGGTGCGGGACCCATATGTCCCCCACTAACCCATATTTGTTGATTAACACAAGTTCTTGATGGGTATTAACCCACGGTTTCATGCTTTAGTCCCCTTTCACCGGTAAAATTTCAAGTTTTCTCTCTACTACATTTAGTTAACCTTGCAAATGGTTTATTTATACAAAAACTCTCCTACTTCAACTAATCTAAATTGCCTTATATTATTTGTATTATTATACATTACCAAAATATTATTTTACTTCTCATGTCACCACCTTCAATTAGCAAAATAATTTTCATCTATTTTCCTTTGTTTTTTTTTATTTTGCCTTACTTTCCTTTTTGTCTTCATGTAACCATGCATTCATACCAAAATTATTTTGACTTTTCAACACTTTTATTTCATTTTTTTATTATCCATTTCATCTTCTAAATATTCATTTAAGCCTTTAATTAACTTAAAATTTAATTAGGCTTAAAAGTGTAATAAGGGACCCAAAAATTTAATTGTCAATCTTTACAATTTTCATTCCCGATATAATCACGTCCAGCCACTTTCCAATATAATTTTCTCTATGGTAGAGATAGAACTGGGAGAAGTGATCCGCACCAAAGTTGTAGCTCTATCTCTTAGCTTTCCAATGGTTCAAGAATTTTAGTAATTGGAGTTCTGTAGCTTGAGATATGACCAAAATACTCAAGCATATATAAGAAAATTTCTGAGTTCTTCAACACTTTGCTCTCCAAAAATTAAGTCCAATATTTTTAATTCCTATCCACACTTATCGAATTTCAATTTCCTTCTATTCTTCTTCCTTCACATATATATAATGAAAATATTGAGATCGCATTCCAACGCGATGTCACCATAATATTTAAATATTTACTTACCGCGTTAACTCGATTTAATAAAAATCGTGCGGTCTCACTTACGGCATTTCCTTCCAAAAATTCATTCTTACTTCTTCTCCTCCACTTAAATTAGTCATATTCCGTTTTTGATGGCTAATTTCGACAACATAATAAATATTAATATTTTAATATTATTTTATTGAATAAAATATTATTTTATTCTAAAAAATTTTACTTGCCTTCTTTGTTCCCGAAACACATTATTATGTGTCTGTTTACCTTCGAATCATCATTTAACTCACTAATTTGTCTCCGATAAAAATATTATTATTTAATTATGGGTTTTGCGCGTGCGAAACAATTTATTCTTACGTATTCTTTAGCACGTCAATTCACATTAATTGATCATTCTTTTGATCAATAAAGTCTTATTTGTGTCAAATAAGAATACAGGGTGTTACAAAGCCTGTTACAAAATCCATTGCAACATGCTCCCACTTCCATTCAGGCATCGATAATGGCTATAATAGCTCTACGGGCCTTTGGTGCTTTGCCTTAACCTACTGACAAATTAGCCACTTATAAACAAACTCAACTACGTCTTTCTTAAGTCTTTCCCACTAGTATACTTCCCTCAAATCTTGGTACACCTTTGTAGCTCCTAGATGTACCACGTATGTTGCCATATGTGCCTCTTCTAATATTTCTCTCCCTAATCCGTTACTATCGGGCACATAAAGTCTGGTTCCATACCTCAATACTCCATCTATGCCTTTAGTAAACAATTTTCCTTTCCTTCCCTGAAGGTCTTCTAAGGCCTTAGCTATAAACTCATCCTTACTTTGTGTTTCTCTAATCCAATATATTAATATAGGTCTAACTCTAAAATGTGCGAACAATACATTTGTCTCTGAAACTTTAAAATGCACACATATATCTCTTAAGCCATGCATCTCCCGAATCAAGGATCTCCTATGCACAGATATATGTGCTAGACTCCCCATTGATTTTCAACTTAAGGCATCTACCACTACATTCACCTTACTGAGATGATAGAGAATAGTACAATCATAATCCTTAAGCAACTCCATCCACCTACACTGCTGTAAATTAAGATCTTTCTACTGAAATATATACTTTAAGCTTTTGTAATCGGTATATATCTCGCAAGTCTCACCATACAAGTAATGTCTCTAAATTTTTAAGGCAAACACAATTGTCGCCATCTCCAAATCATGTGAGGGGTAACTTTGCTCATGCCTTTTAAGTTGTCTTAATGCATATGCAATCACTTTGCCATGCCACATTAATACATTCCTTAAACTAACTCGTGATGCATTACAAAATACCGTATAATCCCCTATGCCTTGTGGTAGGCTTAATATTGGAGCTGTGGTGAGACAAGCCTTAAGCTTCTTAAAGCTATCCTCACAAGCATCTAACCACACAAATTTTATGTCCTTATGTGTTAGCCTAGTCAAAGGAGCAACTATTTTGGAGAAATCCTTCACAAAACGACGATAATAACTGACCAACCCCAAAAAGCTCCTAATATCTATAATTGATGTTAGCTTTGGCCACTTTTCCACTATCTCAACTTTCTTTAAGTCGACTTTTACTCCATCCTTAGAGATCACATGTCCTAAGAATCCAACACTTTCAAACCAGAATTCACACTTGGAAAACTTGGCATACAATTGATGTTCTCTTAAAGTTTAGAGCACTATCTTAAGGTGTTGCTCATGCTCCCCTCTGCTCTTAGAGAATATCAAGATGTCATTAATAAATACCATCACAAATTTGTCTAAATAAGGCTTGAACACTCAATTCATCAAATCCATAAATGCTGTAGGGGCATTCGTAAGCACAAATGACATTACTAAAAACTCATAGTGCCCATATCTTGTTCAAAATGTAGTCTTTGGTATGTCCTCATTCTTGATCCTTAACTGATGGTACCCAGATCATAGATCTATCTTAGAGAAATATTGTGTTCATTGTAGTTGGTTAAATAAATCATCTATTCTTGGAAGGGGCTACTTATTCTTTACTATCACTTTATTAAGCTGTTAGCAGTCAATACACAATCTAAGTGACCCATTTTTCTTCTTTACAAATAGCACTGATGCTCCTCATGGTGAGAGGTTAGGGTGGATGAAACCTTTGTCTAACAAATCTTCTAATTGATCCTTAAGTTCCTTAAGCTCTATCGGTGCCATTCGATATGGGGGTATGGATATGGGTCTAGTGTCTGGAATCAAGTCTATACAAAATTCAATCTCCCACTCAAGAAGCAAACTTGGTAATTCCTCTAAAAATACATTTATAAACTCATTCACTATCGACACTTGGTTTATATTCCCAACCTTTACTTGGGTATCGCTCACAATAGCCAAGTAACCTTCATAACCCTATCTTAATAGCCTTTTAGTAGACATGACATATATCAAATTGGTTGGAGCATTACTTCTATCCTCCTGAATACTGAACGATGGCTCACTTGGAAAATCAAATCTAACTAGTTTATGGTAACAGTCCACACTGGCATGGTAGGGCAATAACCAATCCATTCCCAAAGATCATGTCAAAATCTAAAGTGTCTAATACCACTAAATTTACCAAAGTATCTTTGTCCTTGACCCAAACTACATAAGACCTATATTCCCATTTTGCCATAAATACCTCCCTTAAAGGGGTAAACACCACTAACTATTATTCTCTTATAACACGATCTTTACCCAACCGAGGTGCAAAACATTAGAAATAAAAAAGTAGGTAGAACCAGGATCAAATAATACTTTAGCATCCGTATTACAAATAGAAAGAATACCTGAGACCACTGTGCTAGATGTTTAGGCCTCATGCGGTGTTAAGGCATATACCTTTGCATGGCCTCTACCAGCAGAACTCTGACGTCTAGTCCTAGACAGCTTACTTTGAGAGGAAGTAACAACAGCTCTACCTCCTGATCTGCTAGCCTCTTGACTAGGTGAAGCGGCTATTGAAGGAGTAAATGAAATTGGTTGGGTATAGCCGAAAGTAGATCCTTGTAGTTGATGAGCCATCGGAAAACTCCTCCTTATATGTCCAGGTTGACCGCATGTCTAACAAATTCTTGTAGCACGAAAGCATCATCCTCTATGTCATACTCTATAAATATTGCAACGATTGATAGCTTGACTACCCTGCCTTGAATATTACTGCCTCTCAACACTAAAGGGTTTTCTATCCCAATCTAATACTAACACTAGTCAAGCCATTCCCTTGTTGGGGTATCCGTCAATCCCTTTATGAGTCTTGATGGTCAGAAGATGAAATACCACTATTAAAGTCTATGCGACCTTGATGGCCCTCTATCTTGGCCCTTTTGACTTTATCCCTAATAGCCCTACTTTCGTTGCTTTTTATCTCAATCCGCTGAGCGCAATCCACAACTGCGAAGTAAGTATCAAAATCCCTAAATGCTATAGCCCTAAACAATGGTTCCATTAGCCCATTCACAAATTTTTGAATTTTCATCTCCTTAGTAAAAATTAGATAAGGCGCATACCAAGCCAATTGTCTGAATTTGATGTCGTATTCTGACACCGTCATACTTAGAGTCTGTACTAAGGCCTCAAACTCCCTAGTTCTTGCATTTCATACGTTGATTGGTAAAAATTGATTCAAGAAAGCTATAGTAGACTTATTCTAAGTCAACGATCTTGCACCCATCGGCTTACCTCTACGCAAGGAGCCATACCATTCTTATGCCACATCCTCTAATCAGAAAGCGGCTAGCTCAATTGATCTAGTACTAGAACATCCCAAGACATTACAAATTTTTCCATACTGTCTAAGAAAACTTAGGGTTTCTCCAATGCCTTTGACCCTGTAAACGACAAAGGCTTAAGCTTTAGGAAATTAGGAAGTGAAACCTCTACATGATCCCTCTCAACCTTTGGATGTTGGTGGTCAGCTTGTCTTAGTGAACTACAGGACACTTGTGCTACATGTTTTCCCTTTACCATTCTTTGTATGTCGTCCATATAAGTTGCCATCATTTCCACAACCCTATTAACTCCATTTAGACCTGTAGCCAGGCTTTTAATGGTAATGCCCCTCATCGGCTGTCTATCCGCATCACCTAAAGATTGTTCTTCCTTATGTCTACTCATAAGCGTATCTACCCTCACCAACCTAACGGCCTCGCCATGTTTACCTCGCCCCTTAGGAGTGGAAGTCCATGACTTACCCAGCGTCTAATTAGGAGCATCTTGTTGCCCCGTCTTTCTTGAGGCGGCTCGTGTCTCAGGCGATATGTTTACCAAGATAAGAGCAGACACATGTTATTAAACACATTTACAATCATACCTAAGGGAGAAGGTGGTTTCCAAAATAAGGAATCTATGTCGTTTCTTGGTTGTAAAATGTGATGCAGTTCATAATTCACAACCGAAGTTTCCACATAACGACCCAATACTTCGTTGGACCAATAATAGAAATCCTAGGACTTAAAGAACCTAGGGCTCTGACACAAACTTTATCACAGCCCAAATCTTGAGCCATGATTAGCGCATGGCGCCAATGGGCACAACCCACTAAGCCCAAGCAAGCCTTTTTATGTAATCATGTTTATCATTTCATCAATCATATATCATCATTCCTAGAGCCACAATTCGTAAATCTCAACTATAAGTATTTTAGTAATGTACTATGGAAACCAAATACTTACATTTGAATCATCCCAAAATAATGTCATTCATTGCCAACTCGTAGTGGCATCATCAATCAAAATAGACATAAATTGTTTGCAAAATAAATTGTAGTAATTCATGTCAAGTCTACATGTACACCTACAAAAGACCATTGATTGCTAGTGGAGTGACTTTGGGTAAGGGTATTGCTACTAAATGCCATGGTACCCAACAAAAGGCGAATATAAGTGGACACCTTAACTTAGGTCCCAACTTTTTCTGAATTTGAAAACCAAAACATGAAGTTGAAAAGAGTAAGTATAAACCTAGTGAGTGAACATAGAAAGGGAACAAGCAAACGATATAAAAAGTTTTAGGAAACACAATGCACTTATGTTAAAAACAATGCAATTTAGCTAAATTTCTTGTTAAAACCCCTCTATTCAACCCTTGATTATTTAATCCTTTAATATTGAATTGACCATGACCAACAATGAAGCTGAAAAGTGAGGACTACAGTAGATTGCCAAGCAAGTCAGAAAGTAAACTGAATTAGGGGTGAACCAATATATAAACTGAACCTAAATAAGGGCATTACAAACAACCTCATTTTTGCTGCAGTGAAATTCCTCCTAATCCCATTTGCACTGTTCTCGTTGCAGCGAGAATGCAATTTGGCTGTAGCGAGAACAGTGTAAATGGAGTTAGGAGGAATTGTGACATCCCCTTCGGGGGTAACACATCCAAGGTATTGTTCTATCTGGGTCGGGTCATAGCTCCAGTCCGCTGCAGCGGCCCCTCAGCACCTTGACCTTGCGTTCGATCCCCGCGGGACTCGAACCCCAGACCTTTTGCTTCCCCCAAAGGGAACGCCTTTCACCATTTGGGCTGCAGCTCAAATGGTGAAAGGCGTTCCCTTTGGGGGAAGCAAAAGGTCTGGGGTTCGAGTCCCGCGGGGATCGAACGCAAGGTCAAGGTGCTGAGGGGCCGCTGCAGCGGACTGGAGCTATGACCCGACCCAGATAGAATAATACCTTGGATGTGTTGCCCCCGAAGGGGATGTCACAAAAAAAAATTGGGAAACAAGCCTTTCATACCACTTAGGATCAAAACACGTGCCTTATATTTTTGGGTGACATGCATAGTAAATGCATTTGTTAAATTATTTTTATGTAGCTTCTGAAAGTCGATTTTATTCTGAAATTTTTATAAGTGTTTATATCAAGAAAAAATATGTGAAAAATCAATATATCGGTTTATCAAATTTTTGGTTTTTAAATGATTTAAGAAAATAGACTTGAGAAGTTTGTTATGGATCCGAAAAACATTCTGTTTTTGATAAACCAAAAGCGTCGAGAGTAGGCCGGATGTCACATCGGTTAAGTGTGACCCTCGTGCACGAGTGAGCTCTAGCTAGAGACATTTTCGGGTCGCCGACGGGCTGTTAGACATGGCTGGGGCCATGGTCTGTGATATACTTGGCAAGGCCACAGATGATTTACGCGGCTGCAACCGCTTGATATCTTCGATGTCGGCCAACATCGTTGAGATTGCCATGGCATTATATGGGAATCCGGTGGAAGCGATGCTCTTGGATGTTAT
This sequence comes from Theobroma grandiflorum, assembly GCA_036013995.1. Taxonomy (NCBI): domain Eukaryota; kingdom Viridiplantae; phylum Streptophyta; class Magnoliopsida; order Malvales; family Malvaceae; genus Theobroma; species Theobroma grandiflorum. The sequence continues at coordinate 32,137,701 of CP142133.1, forward strand.
TACGTGGAAGTGGGTCCACGTTTTGATGTTATGATTTCCTACTCGAGAGCATTATGAATTTTTTGACACGTATTTTTATGCATGGTGAAGTTTTAAGATTTTCTCTGCAGCTCCCTTTGTTTAAACAAGCTTTCAATGCTTATTTATTGATCATGAAGTGACTTACGTGGTTTATAATTTAATTTGATTACAAATTATATGTTTTAGGAGCATGCACACTTTTATCTTCTCATTTGTAATTTTTAACGATAAGTCGAATTTTTGTTGATTTCACATAGAGTTATTACACTTGTTTTTGACATTGTTTTGCCAAATTAAATGTTGCACGATGATTTTACCGCATCATTTTATAAGGCACAAATCTCCATTTAAATCGAAATTACCATTGACAATCTTGTGATTTATTATTCAACTGATCAGCTATTTGCTTGTTTCCCATCTACGTCCCACTCGCTGAGCCGATGATCACTGAGTCTGTGAGACTCACACCCCTTTATTTCCTCTTTTGTAGATAAGGATCAGCCTAGCTCGTAATCATCGGCGTGCTCAGTTTCTGACAGATAGGTAAAGGCATCTCTTAGCCCGTTCCGAGTCACTCCGCTGTCTAGAGTTCAGTCATATAGAAATTCTACATGTTATCCGCATTATCAATTCCTAATTATGTGTTGTTGAAAACTTTGTAATTTAAATATAATTGTTATTATTGAAAATGGAATACCAATATAGAACTTTATTGTTATTATTAATAATTTACATACGCGTTAGTATATTTAATAAATGTCACGAAAAATTTATAAAGGCTTGTTCGAGACTTAGCGGGATCTTTCGGAGGTCTCGGACGCCGGTAGCGACCGAGGATGGGTCGTTACAGGAATTTCACTGTAGCGAAAATCCATTCTTGCCCTTTTTTAGATTTGTAATGCCCTTATTTAGGTTCGGTTTATATATTGGCTCGCCCCTAATGTAGTTTATATATTATAAACAAACCCGATGCTATGTTGACTTTTAACTAACTTTGGAAACATTTGAAAATTTCAACTTTCAACATTCAATGCAATCACATATCATTTCCCTAACCTCTCTATAATATGTGTAAACATGTATACAAGAATTAATGTGTGTATATATATATATATATATATGCTTACTTTCTATATGTATATATCCACAGATAATTTCAAATGTGCATCAAAGATGTTTTGCTCACCCTTAAAATAGTCAACATGGTTTAGCACATACAACTACTGGCTTGTGACATCCCCTCCGGGGGCAACACATCCAAGGTATTGTTCTATCCGGGTCCCCATCACTTGGCTACCACCATCACGCCACGGCCCTGCAGGGCCTCACCAAGTTTCGAACCCAAGACCTTTTGTTTCCCCCAAAGGGAACGCCTGTCACCATTTGGGCTGCAGCTTAAATGGTGAAAGGCGTTCCCTTCGGGGGAAGAAAAAGGTCTAGGGTTCGAGTCTCGCGGGGATCGAACGCAAGGTCAAGGTGCTGAGGGGCCGCTACAGCGGACTGGAGCTATGACCCGACCCAGATAGAACAATACCTTGGATGTGTTGCTCTCGGAGGGGATGTCACATGGCTCAACCTAGCTCATGTGCACTCCTACACCGCACATAGCTAATATCATCATGTACACTCCCACACCGCACATAGCTAATATTCTCATGTGCACTCCCACACCGCACATGGCAATATTATCATGTGCACTCCCAGATCACACCTCACCACCATTTTCATATGCATTCCCACAGCGCACATGCACAGGTGTAGTTATCATTCAATATCACCTTTCAAGGCATAAAATACATATCAACATGCAAACAAAAATCTTTACACATTAATACTTTCCATATAATTTATTGTTTTGGCCATACACATAGTTACGCAATCCTATTTCCTAGGGAAACTAATATTGATCATCATACAACTAGTTACCACATTCTGAAATCATGAATGCATCACACGCCACAATTCACTTAGTAATTCAACATAATATTGAATACACATGATTCATCACATTACACATTTCATAATGTAAGGACGTTTCATCAAAGGCTTGTTCCCATGCATATTTTAAAGAAAGGTCAAATAAAAATTTTTAAATACTTCATTCAAACACATATGCATTTATCCCAAAGCATTTTAAATGCAAGTTCACTCACATGTCTTTGCTGATTTTCTCTTTTGATCGACTCCAACTTCAACTAATGCTCCAAGTGGAAGTATGAGGTCTCATTGGAACCTATCCCACACAATAGCATCACAACCAACCCAATTTGCATGAATATAAATCCAAATGCTGCTTCCTAAATCAAACTTTACTAGTTTTTCCTAACTAGTTTTCAATCACTATTTGACTAGTCAACCTAACGCTAACTCCAACATTCTCAACCCATCAAAACAACCCATAATTCTCATTTTAAGTATTAATTTACTTGTAAATTGACAAAGCTAACATTTAAGTCATTAGATAGTCCTTTATTTGTACTATTCTAATCATACTAGTAATAAATAATTTCATTTTCACCACAATATAACCATAAAAAATAAAACATCCCACAAATCGAATTATTAGCGATCATTAACAAACTTAAAAATCAACCCTAACCCATTACTCATCTTGGTGGACTTGTAGTTGAATTTTTTTAGTGAGGATTAAAAAAGGAAAAAATTCCTTCAAGCGTTTTCAAACTAATTTGAGGAGTTTCTCTTTCTAAAAATGTTTAACTAGTGAGAGAAAGTGTAAAACAAAAATGTTTTAAGGGTTTTTGAGGTAAAAAAGTGAAAAAGCATGAAAAATTCGATGAAAAGTGTACCAAAAACATGAAATTTGGAGTTAATATGAGCAAGTTATGAGGGTTTCAAGGAGTTAATATGAGCAAGTTATGAAGGTTTCAAGGATGGCCTCCATGGAAGATGAAAAATTTGCAATGGGAAGAAGAAAATGAGAGGAAGAAGAAGAAAGTGCTGGAAAGTTATGGTATTTATACCTATGGTTGACAAAAGTTTCACATATTTAGAAAAATGCTGTTAACAAGTTGACTTTGTCTTCCCTTTTTTTTTTTGTGCAATCTCTTTACTCTTTTGACATTGAGAAAATGTCCATAATAGATTAAAGGTACTCGAGTTCACGAAAACATAGAAATTTAGACTCAAGATCTAAAATTACCATTTTACCCTTATTATGGAAATTATTATTATTATTATTTTCATTTATTTTATTGTTACATATTTTATTTATTTATTCATTTTGCCTACTTAGACCTTAATAATATTAGAAAACCTGTTTCTAGGAGTCCACCAAGAAAAATGACAAGATTAGTGTAACACCCCATTCCTTCATATAGCAGCGAATAAGACCCTATCGATGAGACAAAGGGTCGTTTGACATAAATTTAAGTACCGAAGAGCAGGGACAGATGAAGAGAATATTTTGAAATAAAATAATATTAAAATATTAATATTTTATTAATTATTAAAATTACTCAGAAAAAAAGGTTATATGTCTAATCCAAGTGGAGGAGAAAAAGTGTAAGACCTTGTCAAATCTGTTAAAAAGTCGGTATTGTACCTATTGGTGCGATTAAGTTAAATCGAACCTTGAACTAGCTCAAATAGAAATTCTAAGAGGAATTTGAAAATTCTAAAACCCACAGAATGGCTTAGAATAGTGATTCGGAGTTCAAGGTCCAGTTTGGAGTCAATCGGGAAAATTGACTGGTTAGGGACAAAATGGTCATTTTGCCATTTGATGATTAAATGGAGATTTTTAACCAAGATTTGATCACATTGGACCAAAAATAATTTTATGAAATACAGTTATGATTATTGGATTATAAAGTGATGTTTAGCAGTGTAAAATTTTGATTCTCGGTGTTTTTGGAGCATAAGGGTAAAATGGTAATTTTACCACTAGAGGAATAGACGAGAATTTTTTAAAAAAGATTTTGTCCTATTTGGTTAATATTGATCAATATTAGTGTTATTTGAGGTTGGACAGTGAAAATAATGTGATTCCGGTACATTTCGGAATATAGGGGTAAAATCATAATTTTACCATCTTGGGGGCAAAACGGTAATTTTCTACCACCAGAGCATAGTTTTCCAGCCATGGTCATCTTTTGATCATATCTTGACTTTGACTAATCAAGTGGTGGAAAAGAAATGAAAGAAAAAGTCAAAAAGTTAGAAAAATGGGCAAATAAGCATGCGACACGTGGCATGCTTGATTATTTTATTATTAAAGCTTAAAAATAGTCATTTCAACCCACTTTCTCTCTCTAATTTCGGTACACACCAGATTTAAGGGAAAGGAAAGAAGAACAAAGGGAAAAACCGTAAAACCTAGCCAAAAATCCAAGGAAAAGTGTGATTTTCAAGGAAAATCAATTGAAAAAGGAAATAATTCTTCACTTTGGCTTATGATCTACAATACCTATACTTTTGTTCTTGATTTTCATGGTTGAATATTGAGATATCATGATGAACTCAATTCTGAAAAATGGGTATGGATGAGGAATGATTGTTAGATTGGCTTGATTCTAGACTATGTTAGTGTTTGGAGGTAGGTTAGCATGTTAGTAAGCAAAACCGTAAAAAGAAAATTTGATTTCCCCATGAATCACTCAAGGCCGAACCTAGGGTGTTGAGAAACAATGAGGAATTGTTTCATTTCAAATTAAATGATTTCATTTGAAATGAAATAAATTAGAAAATGACAAATTAAAGTGAAAAAGTTTAGTAGGAAAAATTACAGTGCTAATGCACTGTAATGGCTGAATTTTTTCATGAAGAAATGGAAAAGTTTAAATGCTGAAAATTTATTATTAGAAATGGTATGTGGTGAATTAAGGTATTAGAAAAAAAATGGTGCAATTTGGAATCAAATCGGACGTATTGGACAATTAATCGGTCAAAATTAGGCAATACCGTGTTAAAGCGATAATCGGACGCATCTTTCATTTGCCTATCATGCGTTAGCAATTTAAATTAGTTTTTATTAGCTTAAGGGCAATATAGTAAATTTTTTAATTTATTCTGTGTCAAGGTGGTGAGACGTTCGAAAAAGGTAAGGGAATTACGCTTGAAGACTATTAATCCGAGTGCACCCGGAATTCGAATTTTGACACTGTGAGTGAATTTACATTTCAAATTATTTTGGGAAATGTACGTGTATCGAAATGGATAATCTGAATGATTTTATCCGAATTTCTAAAAATACGTGCCTGGAAACAAGCCTTTAATAAAAATGTTTTGATGTGTGAATTGTGATATGCATAAAGACATGAATTCATGTGCTCTGTAATATACTGCTATATATGTGTGTTGATGTGTGATATGTATTGACCAATAATATTGTGTGATAATTCTAACTGTATATGTGTACCATGTGGGGAGTACATGTCGGTGATGATGGGTACAGAGATATGGAGAGTGATATTGTCTGTGCACGAGGTGCACCCTATAACTCCAGCTATGTGTGCGATGTGGGGGTTGCACATGAGCTGGTGAGATTGAGTGATATTGTTTGTGCACGAGGTGCACACGATAACTTCAGCTATGTGCGCGATGTGGGGGTTGCACATGAGCTGGTGAGATTGAGTGATATTGTTTGTGCATGAGATGCACACGATGACTCCAGCTATGTGAGTGATATGAGGGTTGCACATGAGCTGGTAAGATAGTGGGATATTGTATTCATCTGAGTGTATATGTATGAAATTGAATATTCCTTCATTGTAAATTAATTTGAGTTGAGGGAAGGGGTTTGATAATAAACTGGATCAAAAATGTTTTGTTCCAAATGTGTGCATCATGGTTTAAAATCCTTCTTGGATATTATTGCTTGTTTCCACCTAATGTTCACTCACTGAGTTTTGTACTCACAGTTTTTAAAAATTCATGTTTTCAGATCAGAAGATTGTAGAATCCTAGATCGCGAGATCACTGTAATTCATCTCTTGGTAGGTGTCCGGCATTCAATAGTTGCCCCTTGTTGTTGTAAATGTCTCCGCTGGAAGTCGTGAGTGTTTATTGTATTGTGAATACAATCTAATTATGTGAATATGTGTAAGCAATGTAAATTGCTAAATACATGACTGGTATAGTGCATGTATATTATTACTGATAATGCCATTGTGATTTGGCTGTGTAAACACCCGAGAAAAGGTGTGTGTATGTATGATTGGTTACGCCATTGTTAATTGACTTTGTATGCACACTGGGTGCATTACGTGTGGATGCCTCACACGAGCATATGTGGAATAAAGTAAGTGAAAATAGGCTTGCTTGGGCTTAGTGAGCTATGCTCATTGGGTTCTTGCGCTAGTCATGGCCCGGGAATTGGGTCGTGACAAAAAGTAAGAAAGGATTTCAAAGGAAAAATAATGATAGTGGAGCCCACACATTATTATTAAATCGAACTAGCGTGGGTAAAAATATACTTTAACTATTATGGCAATACTGTGGTGAAGTACAAACTTTATATTTTTTTTATACACTTATAAAGGAAGGAAATTGAAGGAAATTAAAGTTTAAGAAATGTTGGAAAGACCTAATTGTAAAGGGTGAAATTTAGAGGGGTTATGTGGTAAATAAAAAAAATTCAGGGACTTAATTTTAATATTGATATTTGGAGTTAAAAAGGGGAATTTACTAACCAAGGAAGGTTATTACAAGTGGAATATGTGGTGCACATGCAAAAGTTACTATTACATGTGATCATAGTGTGCAAAAAGGAAAAATTAGTGAGGGGCATATGGGATCCTAACCATGTGAAGTAAAAGATAGAATAAAATTAAAATTAGTTTGCATGAAATTTGATTGGTGCAATAGTGGTCAAATGAAGGAAGAATAAAATGGAGTGATTGTGGTTTGGATGGGACAATAAAGGAATAAACAAAGTATAAAGCACAAATGGTATAAAGAATAAAGAATAAAAAATGGTGAAAGTAAAGGAATAAAAGGTGATTGGTTAGTGGAAGGTGACAATGTCATTTGCCATGTGATTTATCACATAAAGTAAGTGGAAAAAAAGTCAAAGGCTAAGGAAACATTGGGCAATCCGCCCATGGCAAGAAAATAAAGGAGAAAGAAAAAAAAATGAGGAAATAGGAAACATTGGTTAATTCGCCCATGTAAGACTAAAAATAAACAAGGAAGGCAAGGCATTTTGTAAGTTCAGCCATTGAAGAATCAGCCAAAGGCAAAGAGAAGAGAGAAAGGAGAAGAAAGAAAAAAAAAAAGAGAAAAAGGAAAGGAAAGAAAGAAAGAAAGAAAAAGAGAGAAAGGAATGGAGGTTTGGTTGGAAGAGTTTGAGAAAAATCGAGAGGTTTTTCCTCCCATCCACACACCATTGTTGAGATTTAAGGAAAGCATTGGAGGTTTGGGTTAAAGATCTCAAGGTAAGGAAGGCATAAATTGTTAGTTTGATAGAATACTTCATTTTTAAACCGATTATAATGTGTAAAAATACTTGTGGCAGTAAGAGGAAACCATGTATGTTGGTGATGCACAAGGAATGTGAGATTTCTTGATTTTAAGCTCAAGTTGAATTATTGAGTAAAGGTAAAACAAATTGTAGCTTAATTCTTGGTTGTTTATGTTATATGATCATAGATTAAGAGGAATGTTAATATTGGTGATGAGATTGATGCTAAGAGGATGTATTGTGGAAGGAAATAAAGGATAAGACTTATGCATGTTAAGATTTAAAAATTATTTTTTGATTTACTGCCATGCATGAGTATATAAGTAAATTGGTTTTGAATGGTTGCTAAGGAATGTGTGAAAGAGTAAGAGAGCTGTGGTGGAATGCTGGACAAGGTAAAAAGTAATCGGCAAATCGGATTAGCATATATGCATACGAACCAATAGCAAAGTAGTGTCTCACTATTATGGGTGAGTAGGGAGTGTCTATTTCAAATTTTTCATACTTTATGTATATATATATATGTGTGTGTGTGTGTGCGTGTGTGCTGGTTTATTTTAAATGTAAACTTGTGGAAAGCATAAGCTGGTAGAATTTTTAGGTGTTTTGTGGGCACGTAATTATTTGAAAATGCTTTGACTATGTATCTATGTATAAGTTATATATGTAAAGTGTTGTAAACCGGGAAACAAGCATTTCAATATGATTTATATCCAAAATGTGCCTTATTTTTTGTGTGGTGTGCATTCATGAATTTAATCGCCTATTCACCATGCCATTTTGATATGGAAAATCTCATGCAAAGGTTTATGGAATAAAGTTTTATGAAAAGAAGGTTTTATCATGATACGGTGATTGATATTTTGAAAACGATTTGAAACAATCCTTTGAAAACTTGATTTGGATTTTTAAATGGTTTTATTAAATCGAGAGATTCGAGAGTAGGTCGACTGTCACTTCGGTTATGTCTGACCTTCGTGGATGAGTGAGCTCTATCTAGAGAACCTTTGGGTCATCGACGGGCTGTTAGACATGGCTGGGGCCATGGTCTGTGATATATATGGCAAGGCCACGAGTTATTATATGTGGCTAGGCCACTAATGATACGCGGTTATGCAAACTATGGTGCAAATGATTAATCTTGAATTTGGTTTTTCCAAAGGTAAGGGATTTAGAAAATATTGATTTTTGGATAAGCCTTAAGAGGGAGCTTTTGCATCATAAGTTAAGAAATTTTGGTTTTATGACGGCAAAGGCGAGGTATGACAATTAAGTGAATTGTCTACCTTACCAATGTCATTGGTTAAGGATTGATGAGTAAAGTTAAGATCGCAACACGAGGTGATGTAGACTTTGATATTTATGTATTTAAGAGTTATTTGGAGACAATTGCTTAGCCAAGTTTGAATTAAGTGCTATGGTAAAGGTATACGATTGCTAGTGGTGAAATATGCCCAAATGATGATCTTGGCATACCACAAAAAGGAAATGTGGAATAGATATGTCGAATTAACATTTTGTATGTACACCTTGATAAAAAGGCAAGTTGGCAAATTGTGGTTTTCATGATCATGAAAGATATGAAGGTTGTCAATATGTGGGCATACACTTGGAGTTGTAATTTATGTGTTTGGAGAATTTAAGATATGGTTAATTTCATGTGATATGAACTAGTTATGTGGTAGTTAATTTAAATGCTTTGGTTGGGTGTTAGAATTTGTTGTGCATTGTTGAATGGAATTAGCATTAGTAAAAGTATGTAAATCTTTTAATTAATTCCTGTGGAGTATGAATGATAGTAGAATTGAGGCACATAGTACTGTGATACCATATGCTGATGGTTGACATAATATGCACTTTTTGAAGTAAATATGGAAGTAGGGAAAAATGAAATTCTTGAATTAATAATAAGGTAAACATAAGGTGTTGATCAAGATGGATTAATTTTATGACAATTTTAAGTTGAAGTGATTAAACTATGTGAGTTGTAAGACAAGGAAAACAATCAGTTGTGAATATCAAGGAATTGTGGTAAGAGCTTAAAGGAAAGCCATATAGTTAAGAATGATTGAAGTAGTAGCCTTAAGGGTAAGAGAATTGTTTTAATAAGTAAATTTCCAGTAGTTGTAATGCTGCAGTGCTAACATTCCAGCGCTGCAGCGCTAGGACATTTTATGTTTAGGAAGTAAGAACAATATGTGGACAGTATGAAAATGAATTTGCAAGCTGAATTATGGTCGTTGGACTTGATGTTAATCTTTGTTAATTAGAGTTTTAAGGTTTTGGAAAGCATTTATATGGATGAATTGAAAAGTTTCTTTATTGCCTTGTATACAGACATGTAATTAAAAGAGAAGTTGAAAATTCTTGAGATGACTACATTGTGCTGAGCCACAATGTGTGAAGTATTAAGATGAACATTACGTTGACTAAGGTTAAATCCTAAGAAGTGGTGGAGACAAGAGATAAAGCCTTGTCAAAGGTTAAAGAAAAAAAGAAGTGAAAGTCAGATGAAATTATGAGATGATGATTAAGTAGTGCCAATATCAAATGAAGGAATTATGAATGAAAGAATACAAGATTGGCATAGCAATTGAGTTAGCATAAAATATTGCGATGAAGGTTTACAATTTTATTTAGATATAGTTGAAAAAAAAGAATTAGTAATGACACATGGTCAATGATGCGACATGCTAGAAATCTATGAGCATAATTTGAAATATGAATGGATGGGGATGCATTCAAATATTTTGGAGAACATGTTTACGTTTTTTGGAATGTTATGCTCAAAAGGTTAACGAACAAATAAGTAATTAAGTGTTTTGGAAATGTATCAAAGATTTGAAAAGGATGTACCAAACTCTAAGTGGCGAGATGATAGTCAATATTCTTTTGGAATATGTTATATGCACAATGACGCAATGTGGTATTTGGAAATTGCTAAAGAGCCTAACAGTTAAACCACGAGTTAGGTGGTTACATGTTGTGAAGCATCAACTTCAAGTGGGTACTCACAAGAAAATACTCAAGAGAAATAAGCTACGAAGCCTATGGAAACAAGTAGTGAATTGTTCAGTTATAAAAAGGAAGTTGAAAGTTTGAAATGAACACTTGCAATGACATTGAGAAGCGTTTAAGTAGAAATCCTAACTCAAGTTTGGTAATTATAAGTATTAATTGTATAATGGTAAAGGAGGAATGATGTTACATTGGTATGAAGGAATAAGTACAAAGATGATTGAAGGTAATTGTGAATACGAAGTCGATTAATGAAAACCTCCAAATGTATTATGGAAATTGAGATTTGGAAATGCATGAGTTATGCATGGTTTAAATGAGCCTAAGTCTTAAGGGACTAACATCAAAATGCAATAAGGATGTAATATACATATTGAGAGGTATGAAAGATAATTAAAAAGTAAAGATGTTGCATGAGATGCAACGATTAATTAAAGAAAACCTTTGAAGGATCAATAAGATCGTAAAGCATATGCGGACGCCAGATTGTAATTCGATGAAAATGATATTTAGCAATTGATATGTGGTTAATGAAATTGTGATGCAAGGATGAGTGGTATAATGATAACTTAAATGTCCAAAGAATAATTTGGGAATTGCTTATATTTTGATGTTTGTGGACTAATTATGATTTATGAAAATGAAATGAAAGGATAAATTAGAGATGTCGAAATTCAGAAAAGCAAAAAAAGGGAAGTTAATCCGAACATAGTTGGCAAATGTTTCTACGCAAAGTGATGAATGATGACATTTAAGTGGGTATATATGTGTATAAGTGGAGTTGATTATGTGACCAACTAAAGTGAAGGATTATTCTTAATGATTTGAAATTCAAACTCAACAAATTTGATGAGTTGTATAGATAATACAATGATAAGAGATACCATTAGAAAATGAGTTATGAAGATATGGAAGAATTTTGGAACGATAGTGCAATGGATGGAGAATAAATGGTGATACTAATACAAGCCAGTAATTGGAGAAATTGATTAAGAAAGATAAAGTTCAGTTTAGTCCATAATGACCAAAGAATTCTAAGTCATAATAATGATAATATATTTCGAGACGTGAAGAATTAGAGTTTGTGAAGAGAATTTGGTGGTAAATGAAAAGGCTTACAATTAAATGTTAAAAGATTAGCAAGTGAGTTGCCTTTCCATATGATGTAAATTGCATTGCATTAAAAATAATGTAAGAGTCTGAACCTTTGAATGTGCAATTAACGGGAAGATTAAAAAGATTGGAGTTGCATAAATGCAAGATAAGCCTGAAGTATGAAAGAATGGCTGAAAGATTCAACTTCCTTTAATGTTGAAAATTCTATAAGATTGAATAGGCATGATTATAATGCCATAAAGTTATGTAACAGTGAATGGGAATAAGATGAATGAATTTTGAAAAGTATAACAAGAATCGAAATAAAGATATGGTAATTAGGAATACATAAGTAAACATGATTTGTAACCGAAATCGGTGTGATAGAGATTGAGATGTATTTAAAGTGTGCGATAGAGCTAAAGGCATGCTTGGAACCTTAGTTGTAAGAGAAAAGAAATGTCAAAGGGCACTATTGTTTTCACTCAAGGTGATAAAAGATGTAACTTTCGTACCCTAACAGTGTGAAGCATTCAAGTTGAACTGAAAGTAAACGAGACAAATAAATCCAATTCCCTATGACGGAAGAAATGAAATAAAATCATAGAGCGAGATTAATTACCTAATGTTGACGTGAATTCGGGGATGAATTCTATTTAAGTGGGGGAGACAATAATACCTTGTACCCTCGTATAGCAGCCAATAAGACCTTATCGATGAGACGAAAGGTCGTTTAACTTAAATTTAGGTGCCGAAGAGCAAGTACGGGAAAAAAGAATATTTTAGAATAAAATAATATTTTATAAATAAAGTAATATGAAAATATTATTATTTTATTAATTGTTAAAATTAGTCAAAAAAAGGGTTATATGGCTAATCCAAGTAGGGGAGAAAAAGTAAGAAAAGATTTTGAAGAAAAAATGATGATAGTGGGGCTCACGCTTTTTAATTAAATCGAACTAGTGCGGGTAAAAATAGATTTTAACTATTATGGTGATACCGTGGTGAAGTACAAACTTTATATTTTTGTATACACTTGTAAAGGAAGGAAATTGAAGGAAATTGAAGTTTAAGAAATGTTAGAAAGACCTAATTGTAAAGGATGAAAGTTAGAAGGGTCATGTGGTAAATAAAGAATAGTTCGGAGACTTATTTGCAATTTTGATATTGAGAGTTAAAAAACGGAATTTACTAACCAAGGAAGGTTAGTACAAGTGGAATATGTGGTGCACAAGCAAAAGTTACTATTACATGCAATCATAGTGTGCAAAAAGGAAAAATTAGTGAAGGACATGTGAGACCCGCAGCATGCGAATTAAAAAAAAGAACAAAATTAAAATTAGTTTACATGAAATTTGATTTGTGTAATCGTGGTCAAATGAAAGAAGAATAAAGTGAAATGATTGTGGTTTGGATGGGACAATAAATGAATAAACAAAGTATAAAGTACAAATGGTATAAAGAATAAAGAATAAAAAATGATGAAAGTATAGGAATAAAAGGTGATTGGCGAGTGGAAGGTGGCAATGTCATTTGCCATGTGATTTATCACATAAAGTAAATGAAAAAAGAAGTCAAAGGCTAAGGAAACATTAGGCAATCTGCCCATGTAAGACGAAAAATAAACAAGGAGGGCAAGGAATTTTGCAAGGTTCAACCATTGAAGAATCCACCAAAGCCAAAGATTAGAGAGAAAGGAGAAGAAAGAAAGAAAAAGAGAGAAAGGAAAAGAGATAAAGAAAAAAAGAAAAAGAGAGAAAGGATGAGAGGTTTGGTTAAAAGAATTTGAGAAAAATCAAGAGGTTTTTCCTCCCATCCACACATCATTGTTGAGATTTAAGGAAAGCATTGGAGGTTTGGCTTAAAGATCTCAAGGTAAGGAAGGTAGAAATTGTTAGTTTGATAGAATACTTCCTTTTTAAACCGATTATAATATGTTTAAATGCTTGTGGCAGCCAGAGGAAACCATGCATGTTGGTGATGCACAAGGAATGTGAGATTTCTTGATTTTAAGCTCAAGTTGAATTATTGAGTAAAGGTAAAACAAATTGTGGCTTAATTCTTGGTTATTTATGTTGTATGATCATAGATTAAGAGGAATGTTAATATTGGTGATGAGATTGATGTTGAGAAGACGTATTGTGGAAGGAAATAAAGGATAGGAATTGTGCATGTTAAGATTTAAGAATTATTTGTTGATTTGCTGCCACGCATGAGTATATAAGTAAATTGGTTTTGAATGGTTGCTAGGAAACTTGTGAAAGAGTAAGAGAGCTGTGGTTTCATGCCAAACAAGGTAAAAGATAACCGATAAATAGGATTAGTATATACGCGTACGAACCAATAGCGAAATAGTATCCTACTATTGTGAGGTGAGTAGGAGGTGTCTATTTCAATTTTTTCATACTTTATATATATATATATATAAATATGTGTTGGTTTATTGTAAACGCAAACTTATGGAAAGCATGAGCTAGCAGAATATTTAGGTGTTTTGTGGATGAGTAAATATTTGAAAATGCTTTGACTATGTATTTATGTATAAGTTATATATGTAAAGTGTTTTAAACAGCGAAACAAGCTTTTCAATGTGATTTATATCCAAAATGTGCCTTATTGTTTGTGTGGTGTGCATTCATGAATTTAATTGCCTATTCACCATGCCATTTTGATATGGAAAATCTCATGCAAAGGTTTATAGAATAAAGTTTTATTAAAAAAGGGTTTTATCATGATACGATGATCAGTATTTTGCAAACAATTTGAAACGATCCTTTGAAAGCCTAGTTCGGATTTTTAAATAGTTTTATTAAATCGGGAGATTCGAGAGTAGGCAGGCTATCACTTCGGTTAAGTGTGACTCTCGTACATGAGTGAGCTCGAAAAGAGAACCTTTGGGTTACTGACAAGCTATTAGACATGACTTAGGCCATGGTCTGAAATTTATGTGGCAAGGCCACAAGTTGTTATATATGGCTAGGCCACCAGTGATACGCAATTGCGATTGCTTGATTCTTCAATGTTGGCTAACATCGTTGAGACTGCCATGGCCTGTGGGAATCCAGTAGAAGCGATGCTCTCGGATGTTATTACATAGTAACGGGACCACGAGTTTTTATTATTATTCCTACTCAAGGTTAAAATTCTCTTTGGGTTTTCAACTCATGTTTTTATGCATGGTGAAAAGTATAAGATTTTCGGCAACTCCTCTATTTTTATGATGATACAGATTTAAACTCCTCATGTACGAGGTAATTTGTGATTGGTATATAAACTTAAATGATATTTGATTTTGTGGGAGTTTGCTCAATTCTATGGATTTTACTTGAGAAAAACGTTAAATGATTTCAATAGCAAAAATCTTTTATGCACATTGGTTTAAAGTGATACTTAAATGTTTTGATTTGAATAATGTTATTAACCTGTTTTGAGTTGGAAAATTTTATCTACCCTGATTCTGTGTACTTATTGGAATGATTACAACGTATAAGAAAGCTTTGATTTTGCATGTAAGGCACAAACTTTCGTTTGAATTGCATTGATTATATGATCTACGTTTTTAATATTCAAATTATTTACTTTAAGCTTGTTTCCTATCTACACCCTACTCACAAAGTCTATGATCACTGAGTCGATGAGACTCACCCCTTTATTTCCTTTTGCAGATAAGTAATCCACTTAAGTGCATTGTTTAGCACTCCGAGACTTACTCCAACATAGGTAATGGCATTTCTTAGCCCCTGTGTAATTGTTAACGATTTTGTGGTTGTGTATGGAACATTGGTGATGATAAATTGTGGTATTTTATCTATCAACATTTGGTATATTGTCATTTAGTAATTCAGTATGGAAATTTCAAATGATAGAAAAAAAAATGATGGTATTATTATTGCTAATCAATGTATTTGTGAAAGTATATGACACCGAGGCGTTGTAAAAACTCCTATCGTGACGAGGTTAGAAACCCCATTAAGGTGAACCACCAATCTTGGCAAGGTTGGAAAACCCCACTAAGGTGAAGAGTAGCCAAAATCCCACTTTGGTTAGCTAGGCCAAAGATATTAAAACCTTTTATTCTTAAAAAGAGCCTAGAGAAATAAGCACTCTTGCTTAAAAAAATATTATTTATTAACTCTCAACTTGAATGTGTATAATAATCAAGCCTAAGGGCCCTATTTATACTATTATAGGCCCACATCCTAATAAAACTCTACTTCTAGTTATCTAATACAATTAAAATAATTAAGAAAAGATTTAAATAAAATAGGTGTTCTATTCCTAAATAGAACAAGACAAGCTTAAAATCCTAATATAAGTAAAAAGAAGAATTCTATTATACCTATAATTCCTAAATCAACTAAAATTAGCAAAAACTAAATTAAATAAAATACAATTCTAAACGCTTCTGCATCATTCTCCTCGGGTTAGAAAAAGTCCACTCCGACAAGTAAGCCTTGATAAATTCCTTGTAGATGTTTGGATCCACATATTGTCATAGTCTATACCAACCATTCAAATGATTCATTTATTGTTTTGAACGTTGTCTTCCATTCATCTCCAAGTCGCATTCTAATTTGATGATATCCTTTCTTCAAATCGATTTTCCAAAACATTCTAGCACCAATGAGTTGATCAAGCATGTCATCTAATCGAGGAATTGAAAAATCATACTTAACTATAGTCTTCTTAACGACATGGTTGTCCACAAAGCTTTTCCGTAAGTTTCTCAAACTTTTGTTGACCAATTTTGTTTGACCATGCTTGGATAAGGGTGAAAATACTTCATTCTCTTTAGAGACTAAAAAGAGACATAAATAGTTTGACTCACAATAAGTTTTGTTTATGTCAGACAAAGTGATGTGTGCTTTATCTTTCTCTTGTCTCTTTGGTCGATCTTTTGGCTTTAATAGAGTCAACATAATTTTTACTCCATCCTTGATAAAGGAATAAGTATTCTTGTATCAATCATGGTGAGCTCGACAATCATATTGCCATGGGCGTCCTAACAACAAGTGGCATGCGTCCATTGGGATAACATCACACTAGACTTTATCTTCATACTTATTTCTGATAGAGAATTGAACATAACAACGTTTTGTTACTTTAACTTTGTTTCCTTTTCTTAGCCATTATAACTTGTAAGGATGAGGATGTACTTCAGTTGGAAGTTTTAATTTTTCCACCATAGTTGGCAACAACATTCTCACAGCTTCCACCATCAATAATGACATTACAAACCTTCCTTTGGGATGTGCACCTTGTATAGAATATGTTGTGATGAAGCCAACTTTCATATTCTTTCATCATAGCAGTGTTAAGGTTACGACGAACAACAAGAGCTTCTCCATAATCAGCAGAAACTTCTTTTATCTCTTCATTGTTGAATATTTCTAGTTCATCATTTACTTCTTCTAGGCTAGGTTCTTCTATAACTTCTTCTTCAACAAAGAAGACAATTCTTCGATTTGGACAATCAAAACCAATATGCCCAAATCCTTGGCATTTGAAGTACTTTTTATTGACATTAGAAGCACGAGTAGAAGTAGTCTCTTTATTGGTTGGAGTTTTGGAAGAGTTTAACCTTGGAGGTGGAATGGTTGCCAAACTTTGTCTCCCACAGTTTGAGGTGGAATCTTTCTGTCTAGGTGAACTCACTGAACTTTTTCGTAATCATTGTTTCTTAACCTATAGTGCTATTCTGATGACATCATTTAAGTTCCAATATAGTTGTCGTTGAACAACATTTACAATTTCGACATTGAGACCCCTAAGATAACGAGCTACAGTTTGTTCTTCAAGCTTATGGACATCGCACTTCATGTGAAGTTGTTCGCACTCCATTGTTTATTCTTCCACCGACATTGTTTTTTGCCTCAAGTTATGAAATTTGATAAAAATTTCTTGTCGATAATGCTCAGGAAGGAACTTATGCTTGAGTTCTCGATGCATCTTATCCTATGTTCTGATCTTGTTACGACCTTCTCTTTCTCGTTGCCTTTTAAGATTTTCTCACCAAATAGAAACGTGTTTCTTCAATTTAATTGCCACAAGCTTCACACGTTTTTCATCGAGAATATCTTTAAGGTTGAAAACTCTTTCCACTGTGTAGAGCCAATCAAGGAAGTCATCAAGATAAAGTCTTCCTTCAAACTCAGGAATGTCGACTTTGATTCCCAAATCTCTGGTAGTAGCAGTTCTCAAGCAACGAATAAGTACTTCTTCATCAAAGGATGAATTTTGATGAAACTGGTTGGTGTCATTCTCTTCATCACTAAAGCTGCTATTGTTGATTTGAGCATCACATCTTGCGAGTTGCTCTTGTAATTCTTGAATTTGCTGACGTAATTCTGCAATCTCAATTTCGTGATCATCTCTTTGATGATTTTGACGTCTCGACAATATTTTTTTTGTATGGTGATGACGATATGGTGATGTAGAAAAAAATGATGATGTATTATAAAGTAATAAATAAAATTACTTGAATAAAGAGTATTGAAACTTGACAGTAAAATTGAACTGATGTAGCGAATAATAATCTTCTCGCTCTAATACTAAACTAATGCCGAGACATTATAAAAACTCCTATCATGGCAAGGTAGAAACCTCACTAAGATGAACCATCAATTTTGGCAAGGTTAGAAAACCCCACTAAGGTAAAGAATAGCCAAAATCCCATTTTGGTTGGCTAGGCCAAAGATATTAAAACCTCTTACTCTTAAAAAAAGCCTAGAGAAATAAGCACTCTTGCTTAAGAAAATATTATTTATTAACTCTCAACTTGAATGTGTATAATAACCAAGCCTAAGGGTCTTATTTATACTATTATAGGCCCACATCCTATTAAAACTCTACTTCTAGTTATCTAATACAATTAAAATAATTAAGAAGAGATTTAAATAAAATAGGTGTTCTATTCTTAAATAGAACATGACTAGCTTAAAATCCTAATATAAGTAAAAAAAAGAATTTTATTATACCTATAATTCCTAAATCAACTAAAATTAGCAAAAACTAAATTAAATACAATACAATTCTAAACGCTTTTGCGTTAGTATATTGGATGGAATTAACATGTAGCTTTATTTAGGCTTGTTTGTGATTTGGCGAGTTTACTCGTAAGTCTCAGATGCCGATAACGATCAGGATAGAGGTCGTTACAATTACCCTTAATCTATGTTATCGTGTCTACCTCTAGCTACTCATCTATGGAGGTCGAGGTTTCATAAAAGTTTACCCAGTCCTATTGTTTGCTCTTAACTTTGTTATTATTAAATTTGTTTGATTTTCAACTTGTAATTTGAATTTCATGAAAACACCCAAAGCATCAGATTTAACCTTATGAAAGAACACCCAATTGAACCTTGTAAAGTCATCAATAAGAAGTAGATAATATTTACTCCCATTTAAAAGAGTTTTCATTTGACCTCTTAGGTCAGTATGTAGCAATTGCAGCTTCCGAGTTGCACTTTAGTTTATGTTCTTTAGAAATGGCACACATTTTTGCTTTCCAAGTTGACATATTTTACATATTCTTTCAACATTAATAAACATAGGCAAGCCCTGAACTAGTTTCTTAGAAACCATCAACTTAAGTGAGCTATAGTTGATATGGCCAAACCTTCTATGCCACAGTTCTTCATCTGACATAGAGTATTTATATGCAGAAAGCATAACTTTCATCTAGTTCAAGGGAACACTTGTTTCTCATTCCTACAGTGAAGAGTTTCTTACCAGTAGGATCAATGACAATGCATGCCTCGTCCTTAAACACCAGCTCAAAGTTATCATTAACCAGCTAACCAACACTCAATAAGTTTTGGCATACTTTAGGTGCATAAAAAACTCCTGACATTGGTTTAATTCCATTGGGAATTGGAACTCTTACTATTCCAGTCCCATAAATTAACAGGAAATCATAATTACAAATTTCCATTTTGGTATTGAAACTCTCATCTAATGTTATAAACAAGTCTTTGCATCCAGTCAAATGATTAGAGCAACCACTGTCTAACAACCAAGTGTCATTCTTCTCAGTATTATCTTATCTTTGAGCCATAAATAGAACCTTATCTTTATCTTAGAGCTCTTCAACCACAACTGCTTTCTCATATGCATTTTTACCTTGATTTTTGAGTACTTTTTCCACATGTCCTTGCTAGTTGCACCTCCTGCACTTAACATTCAGTCTATACTAGCAATACTTCTTAGTGTCATTTGTTTTTGTGCAAAGAAATCATGGTGGAAAAATTTTCTTTCGATCCCTATGACTCTTCTCATAAATTTTCTTACCATTTTCTTTCTTATTTATGTCATTTCTCCTAGAGCTGCTGTTACCAAATTTCAAATTCTTGGTTTCAATAATTGAGTCACTTTTAGTGAGACTGTTTTGCTTAAATGCTCTCCTTTGCTCTAAACCTTCCAATGCATTTACTAACTCCTTCAAAGTTATCTAGCCAAGGTCACCAATGTCCTTTAAAGAAGAGATTTTTGACACATATCTCTCAAGCAGGCCTACTAGCATTTTACTAAGCAGCTTTTCCTTAGACATTTCCTTACCCAGCAACCTAAGTTAATTCAAAACCCCCATCATCTTTCCAGAAAATTCTTTGATAGTCTCATTCTCATCCACAGTCAACATTTTAAATTGCCTTGTCAAATTAAAGGCTTGAATCTTTCTAGTTCTATCACTACAGTAAAATTCTTCCTTGAAATAATCCTAGATCTCTTTTAGACTATCTAAATGCATGATTCTACCAAATATATCATCAGATACAACATATTGTAAATAAGACAAGGCTTTATACCTTTCTATCTTATCTTCTTCAAATTGCCTTACTTGTGCCAAAATTGGGTTTGCGTGCCTTTGTACTAGTTCTATCCCGATCTCCACTACCTCCTAGAGGGAAAAAATGCTTTGAGGTAAAACTACATCTTCATGGACTAGAAAACACAATTTTCTCCAGTAAAAACTAGAGGAGTAGTAATACTAAACCCAAAAGTTGCCATGAATCACAACCTCAGTAACAAAATTGGAAATCGAAGAAAGGAGTAAATAATAGAGAAAAAATAGTCCTTTAAGACTTGATTAATGCTTTGATACCATGTTGGTTTTGGGAAGAAAATTGCTTCAGGTAAAAGATGATGAACCAAAGAGAGAAGAAAGATAAATTTTTGGAGAAAAGGAATCTCATGTAATGGTTGAAACAATTGGTTTATATACCAACACCTTACAAAGTCACTAGGCCTTAAACAAACATCTGGCAAATGGCAAAGCAAAAAAAACAAAAGTCGTGCGGATTTTACAATATCAAGGCCAACAGCTTGTTAAGCAAAAAATAGAAAGAAAATAAACTAAATGGAAACAAAGGATCATAAAAAACATGCACAACATGGTGAGGAAAAACATTAAAGCCCATGTGATGATCACGTGATCACCATTCTTCATTTCTTTGAATAATCTTTTGCACCAAGATTGCAAATTCAAACTTCCATTTTAACAACACAGTTAGTATTATGACAATTAGATTACTATTAAACAAGATAAGCACGTCACATCACTAGAACCTAAATATAACCACATGACCATGATGCTAACTTTAAAAGTTTTTAATTATTATTTTATACATAATGCTAAAATTATAAATTTCATAAATAGATTTATATAGTGAACACCTTAATTAAGGATAATTTAATAAATTTCCTCCTCTACAAATGAGAAAATAATTCAAAGTAAATAAGTAAAGTATTTATTTATGATATAAATACAAAAGTTAATAATCTAATGGCTAAGGAAACTTACAGCAGGTAAGGTTGCAAAGAAAGGATAGAAAACTAGTAATTTGAAATTAACTTGGAAATTCATTTCAAAGTCAATTCACTTTGATCCTCAAAGAGCTGTAGTTTCCAAGCTAATATTCAGGCATGTGTTTTCTAATCAGCATTTCTTCTTTTTATTTTTTATTTGTGTTATGATTTTGTTTGCTTTATTTCAAGATGAAACTCTATTGGTTTCATTTTCCATACTTAAGTTAGCTTGGACAAGGTTAACTTGACTTAATTTTAGTACGTAATGAAGAATTACAGTCAACTCCTCATGGAATTGACACTTGTACTTATCAATTTATTACTTGTTCACAGCACATGTATTTGCGTGTTAGTTTAAATTCATACAAGAATTAAGCCAGCAATAGTGATCTTGATTAAGATCTTAAGAAATTGAGGGCTTATATAAAGGTTTAAGTCAATCACGTGATCTTGAAAAGTTGATGGGCGAGTGACTTGACTTGAGTCATTACACTGGATCAGAAGGATCTTGATTGTTCACATGAAAAAGTTGAAGCCATAGTAAGGAGCTCTAGGTATTTGAAACATTCATGATTTTCTTTGTCGTCTTCCATCTCTATTGTTTGGAACAATTCATCTTAACTTTAATTTTCCACTTTCAGAGCACAGAACTTCTTGGTAAAATAGAAAAAATATGTGCAAAAGTGACAAGACAAGACTAGTTAGTTGAATTGGTAAAGCAAAAGAAAGCAAAACCTTTTTTCGTATCAGAAAATACAATAGCACTTCAATTGGAAAGACTCATTCACAACCTTGTTTTTCATATTTCTTTGTAAATCATTAGTCAATGGACCACAACTGCAGACTTTGAAAATTCCCCTTGAGCAACGCAAGAGACTTTGAAAATTCCCCTTAAGTAACATAAGGGAATTATGTATTATCAAT
This sequence comes from Theobroma grandiflorum, assembly GCA_036013995.1. Classification (NCBI taxonomy): domain Eukaryota; kingdom Viridiplantae; phylum Streptophyta; class Magnoliopsida; order Malvales; family Malvaceae; genus Theobroma; species Theobroma grandiflorum. Next base: position 32,159,983 of record CP142133.1, read on the forward strand.
TCAATGCATCTCCTTCTTCCAGACAAAGGAAAAACTATAATGATGAGCCCACCTTTGTTAAAAAAAATCACAGTTTTCACATTTTACAAAAACTGCCAGCAAACTCATCTATGATTTGGAGCTTCTGTTTTTGTATTTCTGGTTGTCTTAATAGTATCCTAAATTTTTTTTCTGAAAGGTTTATTTAAAACTTAAAGAAAAGAGTGAGCTTCAGAAAATCAATGGAAAGCATTTCATTGTTACTTCTCGTATATTTATTTGTTTTCTCCATCTTAAAGACTGCTAATGTAGTAGATACTCTGTCTCTAAGTCAATCCATTAGAGATGGTGAAACTCTAGTTTAGCTAATGGGAGCTTCAAACTTGGATTTTTCAATCCTATAGTAAGTTCTACAAGTCGATTTTTAGGAATATGGTACAAAAAAATATCAAATGGAACGGTGGTATGGGTGGTAAATAGAGAAACTCTAATTTTTTATGATAAAGGAGTTTTACTTTTCTCCAACCATGGAATTTTTTCATTTCTAAAGAGCACAAATATTACTGTTTGATCATCTAATACATCAAAAACTACACAAGAACCCTTTGCTCGGCTATTAAACTCAGAAAATCTTGTAGTAAAGGATGGACAAAAACAACGACCAAGTTGAAGATAATCTATGGTAGAGTTTTGATTATCCTTGTGATACATTTCTTCCAAGAATGAAAATTAGGAAGAACTTAGTGATAGGTTTTGAAAGGTTTCTATCCTCCTAGAAAACTATAGATGATTTGACTCCAAGCCAATGGTTTATACGTATAAATATTAGTGGATATCCATAATTAGTAATTGAGAAAGGATTTAAAATAGAGTACAGAGCAAGATCATGGAATGATCTTCTCTTTATATGGATGAAATCGAATATAATATCTTTCAAACATGAAATTGAGTTGAATGAAAATGAAGTCTATTATACTACTGAGCTCAAAAAAAGTTCAGTAGTTACTAAATCATGCTGAATCCATCAAGCTTTGCTCAGATCCTTTTATGGAGTGATAAACAACATGATTGGGAGTCTTTATCAACGTCATATCTTGATTTGTGTGAGAACTATGCCCTTTGTGGAACATATGCTACCTGCAATGGAAATGACTCTTCAGATGTGTGTTTATGCTTAAAAGGGTTCACGTCCAAATTTGTAGGAAAGTTGAATTCAAGAGTTTGGTATGATGGGTGTATTAGAAGAATTCCAATGGCTTGTAACAATAGAGATAGCTTTCACAAGCACATGGGTTTGAAATTGTCAGATGTTAAAGAATAACACTTGCACGGACACGTGCAAGTATTTTGCCAATATACTTAGTGCTTAGTAAGCTTACTAGCTAATCAAGACTTCTAATGTTAAGACAGCATTTGCTATACATGTTGTGTTGTCTTTATCTTTCTTGTACACCTATTAAGCTATTGTTTCAGGTGTTACAATCTAAATTATCTTGTAATATTTATGCTCACCTGTGACTATCATGCGCTGAATATGAATACCCTGTTTTGCTCATTAACTGTTCAACTTTTTCCAACTTATCTCTGTTTTGTGTTATAGTGATATATCATGACTTTAACATGGTATCAGAGCAATTCTCAACTCTTGTAGGACTTTAGGCAACCTTCTTTTAATTCTCTTCAGTTCTTAGTGGTTTTTTATTAACCCATGTTTCCTAGGCTAATCTACTATCATAATGATAACACCCAATATAACCCTACAACCTCCACCAGTCTTCGATCCATCGAATTATGGTGTGTGGGCTATGAGAATGAAGACACATTTGAAAGGTTATAATTTGTGGAATGCTGTAGAACAATAAGTTGAGCCACAAGTATCGGAAAAAAATGCTATATTGCATAAGTTAATCAATATGAAGAAAAAATTACAAAAAAGTTCAAGGCTCTTTCATTCATTCAATTTGCTATATCAGAAGACATTTTTAGCGAAATTATGGAGTGTGTGATAGCAAAAACAACCTGAACTAAATTACAGGGAGAATATGTTAGGACATCTACAACAAGACACATGTAAGCACAGAACTTAAGGAGGCACTTTGATTTGATGCGTATGAAGGAGAGTCAATCAGTGAAAGAATAGATTGATCAATTTCTTAGGCTTATTAACTAGATAAAAATGTTTGGTGAAGAGCTTAAAAAGTTTTAAATTGCTAAAAAGATCCTCAATAATGTAGTAGGGAAGTTTGAAGCTACAATAGCCTCCCTATTACAATAAAAAAATTTGCTTAACATCTTAATTACAGAAATTGTTAGTGTTCTGCAAACAACTGAGTTGAGAATATCAGCTAAGGATGAGGCTTTTGGGGAGAAAGCCTTCTTTGCTAAAGGTAAAGGTAAAACAAAGGTTGAGGCATTTACTAGGAAAAATTTCAAAGACAAAGACAACAAAGGTACTCAAATTGGTCAATTTTCAAATAGAAAAAACAAGTTCAATCTGTGTTTTTATTACAAGAAAATGAATAATATAGATGAACATTACTGCTTTAAACTAGATGCAAAGTGCAAGATATGCAACCAACTGGGACATATAGACAGAGTTTGTAAAAATAAAGCAACTAAAGATAAAAAAACACAGCAAAAAAAAAACTCAAAATTAGCAAAAGAAGTACTGTTCATGGCTTAGTAAGATTCCTAAAGTGATATTGACAATAGTGAATGGCTTCTTGACAATGGCAGTTCCAAACATATTGCACCTCTGAAGCTGTGTTTACTGATCTTGATAAGAACCATCAATCAAGGGTGAAAATAGGTAATAGCATTTACTTGTAAGCATGTGGCAAAGGGAAGGTTCAAATACAAACCTCTACTAGTACATACTTAATGTTCTGCTTGTTCTTTCTTTTTCACAAAATATTGTGAGTGTTGGCCAACTAATAGAAAATGATTATATTTTGTTATTTAAAGACAAAACTTGCAGAATTTATAATCCTTGAGGTTCTTATCTCATGACTATACTAGCGAGAAACAAATGCTTTTCTATTAAATTTGAGCATTTGTGTTTGCAAGCTGATGAAGAATCTATCTCATTGACTGATTTATGGCATAGAAGGCTTAGTCACTATAACCTTAGAGTTTTAAAACAAGTTAGTAACACAGGTTTTCTTGAAAAGCTTCCAAAATTAACTGATAATTCTTCAATATGTAGTATATGCCAACTTGCTAAAATTTCCAAAAAGCCTTTTCCTTTAATTAGTTCTAGTCAAGCCAAGTGTAAACCTGAACTTATCCACTTTGATGTTAGTGGACTTCTAAGTGAGGAATCTCTAAATGACAGTAAGTTCTATCTTCTACATATTGATGATATGACTAAATGGAGTTGGATTTTTTTCATGAAGTTTAAGTCAGAAGTCTTAGCCTTGTTCAAACACTTTAAAACTAGAGTTAAATTAGAAACTAGTTGCAAAATTAAGACCTTAAGAACGGATAATGGTGGTGAGTTTACCCCTAATGAATTCACTCAATTTCTTAAACAAGAAGGGATATTCCTTTAACTTACTACTCTTTACACTCTTCAACAAAATTGAGTTAGTGAGAGGAAAAATAGAATAGTCATGGAAATGTGAATATGATTGTTGTATGACAAAAGAATGCCTAAGAAGTTTTGGGCAGAAGCTACAAATATCATTATTTATTTATTAAATCTGCTACCAACACATGCCTTAAGTAATAGAACCCTTATTCAAGCTTGGTATGGTTACAGACCCTTAGTTGCTCATTTGAAGGTGTTTGGCTGTGGATGTTATGTGAGCATACCAGATTCTTTAATAGATAAATTGCATTAGAAAGCTGAACATGGAATATTTATTAGATATAGTATTCAAGCAAAGGCATATAGGACTTATCTATTAGGCAAAAAGAAAGTGATTGCGAGTCAAGATGTAGTACTTGATGAAACTGCCAGTTGAAATTGGAATGAACCTCAAACTCAACCATCACCTCTTATACATCACATTTAAGCTTATGCTCTTAATGATCATATTGAAATTGAAGAAGATGAGAGTATGAATAATTTGCCAATTAGGGGAACCAGATCTCTTAAAGATATATATCAGAGTAACTTGGTTGTTATTGAAGAACATAGCTGCTATGCTGAAGTTTCTAAAGATCCTGTTTGGCTTAAAGTTATGCAGCAAGAACTTTAAATGATTTAGAAAAATGGCACCTAGTATTTGGTTGATAGACTTGTAAATAGAAACATTATTAGTATAAAATGGATATTTAAGAAGAAACTAAATCCTTATGGTTCTCTTAACAAATGTAAGGCACGATTAGTAGCTAGGGCTAGAATCAATTGCCTGGTGTTGACTATGGAGAAACATTTACTCTAGTAGTTAGGTATGATACAATTAGATTACTATTAGCTCTAATTGTTGCACTTAAGTGGAATGTTTATCATCTTGATATAAAATCTACATTTCTTAATGGCACATTAGAAGAGGAGATTTATACTGAACAACCTAAAGGGTTTAAACTATCTCTTGATCAAAACAAAGTATACAAGCTCCACAAAGCTTTATATGGCTTGAAGCAAGCACCTAGGAGGTGGTACAACAGAATCAATGATCACTTGATTCATCAAGGCTTTGTAAAAAGCCAAAATGAAGCTACACTGTACACTCTCACATCTAGTGATAAATTACTATTAATAGTGTCATTATAGGTGGATGACTTATTAGTTATTAGGAGTTGTGAAAATGTTTTGCAAAAATTTAAATCGCAGATGCAAGCAGACTTTGAAATGACAGACTTAGGACTTATGAGATATTTCCTTGGATTTGAAATTCATCATTTGAGTACTGGTATTTGGCTATCTCAAAAAAGCTACATCTCGAAGGTTCTCAAGAGATTTCAGATGATAAATTGCAAAACTGTTACAACTCTATTTATTGAAAATATGGTTTTTCGTGTAAGACCTGATCAGGAAGTAAAAAAGAATGGACGAGATAATACTCCATTTTCACAGTGATGAGTTAAGATATGCATGTGTCACCTTTTGTATTTAATTACCTTCAGGATGTTTGAGCAATATCTTTATTCTTTGTGAACCCCAAAAATATTAAAAGTGATTAACCTAAAGTGATTAATCCAAATAGTCATATTGATTTATCAGATTAATAATACTTATTTAATTTTTAATTAAAGTTGTCTAGTTTTCATTAGTTTTTAAAAAAATCTTATCAAAATCTTATCAAAACACAATTACTAATACGAAAATTAGATTACTATTAAAAAAAATCAGCGTTTGAATGGTTAGTGTTAGCATTACCCCATGAATTTTTCAAAGTTGTATATTTTCATTGTTAGACATATATTGTAGTCATTCCAAATTGTAAAGTAGGCCTAAATTCACCTCAGGCTTTATTAAATTCAGTGTGAATGCTTAAATGGCCCAAATAGGCAATTGGCAAATGATCGATTACTTGTGTGACTAATAAATAAAGACTTGCGTATGCAACTTCATCAAATGGGACCCCTCAGGATATGTTGAAGTCAAATTAATGTAACAGGTAGATCTTGAATTTGTATAATCATCTTTCAAACACTTGATGTTGATCATGGTGTATTACAAATTTGTATAATCACTAAGGACATGAAAATTTGGAACTATAGTAAAGAGCTATAGAAATTAGAAATGTTCAAGTTTTTCCTTGTCCTTTTCTGTCTCCATTTTTCAAAAAAATTCATCTTAGCTTCAACTTTTCACTACCAAAGCGCAGAACTTATCAGTTTTGTTATAAAATGAAATTATCGTATGCAATACCCTGTACCCTCGTTAGACACAAATAAGATCTTATTGATCAAAAAGATGATCATTTGATGCGAATTAGTGTGCTAAAAACTGACAAAGGATGAAAGGAATGTTCAAGAATAAAATGTTTTGCACGCGCAGAAATAACAATTAAATAATAATATTTTTGTTGGAGGTGAATTAGTAAATTAAAGGATGATTCAAAGGTAAACCGAGACATAATAATGTGTTTTGGGACCAAAGAAGCCAAGTAAAAAATTTTAGAATAAAATAATATTTTATTCAATAAAATAATATTAAAATATTAAAATTTTATATATTGTCGAAATTAGTAATGAAAAATGAGATATGACTAATTTAAGTGGGGGAGAAAAAGTAAGAATGAATTTTTGGAAAGAAATGCCGTGAGTGAGAACGCGTGATTTTATTAAATCGAGTTAACGTGGTAAGTAAATATTTAAATATTATGATGATACTGCGTTGAAATGCAATCTCAACATTTTGGTTATACACATGTAAGTGAAGGAAGATAGAAGAAAATTAGAATTTTTACACGTGTTGGAAGAATAAATTTTAAATGATGAAAATTTGAGGGATGTATGTTAAATAAAATAAAGTTAAGGCATAATATGTACATTTAATTATTTGAAAGAAATAAAAATATTATGAGAATAAAATGGATGATAAATAATGAGGAAAAAGGTGTTGAAAAGTCAAATAATATTTTTATATGTGCATGAGTGACCACATGAGTCAAGAATGGAATGAGGACAAAAACAAAAGAAAGAAAAGTGTGTGTGTGTGGCGGATGGGAAAATTGAAAAGGTGCACAAGCTTTGACTTTCCATTTCAGTCCCATGTGAGTAAAAACAAGCAAGGCAAACGCAAATGAAAGAAAGGTCAAACAATCAATATTTTTAGCTTGGTTGAATTAGTCAACAAAGGAAGGAAATGAGGGGCCGGTCACACTATCAAAGAAAGAAAGAAATGAAGACAAAAGGAAGAATGTAGAAAAGAAATGATGGGGCCAGTCATGTGAGATGAAAGAAAAGAAATAAAAGAGATAAGAAGAATGTAGAAGGATGTGGAAAGGCTCGGTCAAATAAAGAGATAAAAAGACAAGAGAAGTGAAAGAAAAAAAGGAAGAAGAATAGAGAAAGAGGGAGGTTCGGCTAGAGAGAAAAAGAAGAGGAAGGCAGCCGAACAAAGAGAAGAAAAAAGAAGAAAAAAATAGAAGAAAAAAGATGTCGTGAGGTGAGGAAGAAGAGAGCAGAAAATTCTGCACTTTGAGGGAGCTAAGAATGCTAAATTTTCTGCACTTTTAGGGTGGTTTAGATGCTGAAAATTTAAAGGTTTTGCTATCAAATTTTTGAGGTAAAAAAGCTAATTTTTTTTTAGGTTTTCATGGCTGTAATTGTTGAGATTTTTCTGCTAGAAATTGAACTGGAAATCTATTAATTTTGGGGCTGAAAAACACAACTTTGGCTGCTGAAAATTGAAGCTTTGTGCTGCCAAATTGTGCAAAAAATGGTGCAGAAAAATAATGCAGAAAATGGTGCAAGAAATTGAGCAGGAAATTACAAAAAATTTTGTAGGAAATTGAGCAAAAAATTGTGCAGAAAAAGGGAGAGTTGGCTACAAGTTGAGAGGAGGAAGAAGAGAGAGTGACGGGCTGGAAAGAAGGAGAAGGAAAAACGTGGAAGACAGAAAAAGAAAAGAAAAAGAAGAAAGAAAAAGAAAAAAAATATGGGCACGGCCCAAGTAGAAAATAAATGGGCATGGCCCCAGATGAAAATAAATGGGCATAGCCCAATAAAAATAAAATAAATGAACTTAGCCCAAATAGGAAAAAAAAAATTGGAGAAGCTCATGGAGAGGGACCCAAAGGTAAAGAAGAAATGGAAAAAGGCCCAATGGTAAGTTAATGTTATATTTTAAGGTTTATGGGTAGTTTAATATTGTGCATATTTCAGATGAAAAATATGCAAGTTGTTTAAGGAATTTTTAATTAAGTTGCTACCCATACAAATGTGTGATTAAGTGTATTGGATTTAAATTTGATGCTAGAAAAGTTGTCGTGGAGGCGTGCGGAACAAAGTAGGTACCCGACAAATAGGAATAATTATATATACGCGTACGAATCAATAGTGAAGAAATATCTCACTATTGTGAGGTGAGTAGGGAGTGTCGATTTTAAAAATTTCCATATTATCTATATATGTATACACATGATTTATCGTATGCGCACAATCGTGGAAAGCATACATTAGTAAAATTTTAAGAAAATTGTGATTGTAAATTATTTTAGAAATTGTTTTGGATATGTATAAGTATGCCTTATACGTAAAGCATTTTAAAAATGGGAAACAAGCTTTTCAACCCGATTTATCTCTTAAATTGTGCCTTATATATATCTGTGTAATGTGCATACATGATTTTGAGGTTTAATTTCCTTATGTTCGGTGTTGTATGAATCATGCATTAAACTTTATTTTGTGAACATAACGATAGATTTTATGACTTTTATATTGAATGTTTGGCAATATATTTGGAATGATACTTCAAGGATATAAATGATGTTTAAGACAGTTTTTATAAATGAAATAAGATTTCTAATTTTTTTTGAAATTGAATGGCTTATGATAATATTGGCATGAATGGCTGACTTAGTAATTGTGTGAAAATATACACACTGTTGATCTTGCCTTGATAGGCTGGATAGTGATAAAATCGCCATGTCATGCTAGTGACTTTTATTGGATTGGGGGGATTATGAGCTACAGCAGCAGACGGGTTTCCTTGGACCAGCCTATTTAAAGGGGCATGGTAACTCGGTTATATTTTATCTCAGTAGAGAGGCGTGGAGGGTAACTCTCGAGGTAACGATTTAGAGTTCACTTCACGCCGAACCACCACGTGAGGGTGAACTCAACCAACGCCAAGGAACGGCTGTATTTTCAAACGAAAAAAAATGTGTTTATACATAAATGACTTTTAACAGCCTTGGCGGACTTTGTTGGGATAGCCCCGGGCTAAGGTATCCTTGAAGACCGAGTATGAGAATGATTTTTATGGCACGAGCTGAGTTTTTAAGAAGTCATAAGCCTTGTTGTTTATTTTTGATAAAATATAATTGTTTTATATGGATTGAAATAAGTTTTAACATTATGAATTATGTTTCTTCACATGGTGAGGAAAATTGAATTAAACGACTTTTCGCAGCTCCCTCTGATTTCATTGTTATATGAATTTTTCCCTCACGTGCAAGGAGATTTGTGAATAATGTATACACTCAATTAATATTTGATTTCACGGGAGCTTGCCCAATATTATCAATTTGATTCGAAAATGGTTATACTTTATAAGAAATCCTCGATTTTGATATAAGGCACAAAACCCCCGTTTGAAATAAATTATTTTTATAATCCTGCATTTTTATATTCAACTGATCTGCCGTTTGCTTGTTTCCTATCTACGCCCTATTGACTGAGTCGATGATATTCACTGAGTCTATGAGACTCACACCCTTTTTATTTCCTTTCTGCAGACAGGAATCGATCTAGCACGTAATCATCGGCGTGCTAAGTTCCTGTGGATAGGTAAAGGCATCTCCTAGCAATTTATTCTGAGTCACTCCGCTGTTAGAGGTCAAGTCGTAGTACTCTATTTATTAAGTTGTAAACGGATTCTAAATTTTATCACAAGCATAAATTTGGAAATTATAGATTTCAGTGTATATACTTGCGAATAAAAAGGCAAAAAGTTTGTATTGATTTTTATATTTACGATATAATTTAGAATATGAAAGTATCAATATAATGTAATGATAGTATTCAATTAGATGACGGGCAATTCTAGATAGGCTTGTTCGGGATTTGATGGGCTTTCCCGGAGGTCTCGGACGCTGGTAGTGACCGGAGAGGGGTCGCTACATCGTAGGTGAATATTTTGGAAAATGAAATTAACTTAGGTGAATATAGCTATAAAAGGAGTGGATGGTTGCATGGGGAATGGCCATCGACTCAAGTAAACATGCAAAAGTTTGGATTAATGTGCAATTAAAACTTCTCTTTTACTTTCTAATGATGTTTTTTCTTGAACATTGTGAAACCTTGAAGTATAGAAAAAAGGTGGCTAGTTATGTGAATCTTTTACTCACCTTCGATTATTATTCAAAAGTTATTAACTCATGATGTACATAAAAAGACAATTAATGAAGCGGACCTTTTGGTCCCAAAGCTTTGCAAGTCCTTATTGCCTTCTCTATTTTCTTTGGTGTAAACAAATTTTCCCCACAATTCTTCCATGCTACTCTATCAACTTTCGGTCAACAAATTTTTCTTTAACAGGTTATTAGTGTTGCTAAATATTGTTAGACCTACCATCATAAAAAGGAAGGAAAAATCCAAGCCTAACCCACTTGAGAGACTTGCTTTCCAAATTCATTGAGCTTTATTTCTTACTCTTTACTCTCAAAATGGACATAGGACAAGTGGTCAATGGAAATCTACAGCCTAAAAATTTTTATACATCTAATAGTATTTAATGTGCTGATGGTGTATAGTTTTGTATATTGAAAATTTTTAAATAAATAAATATAGGTGTCACGACCCGGAACTCCCATCGGGTCCATGACAACCGCCACGACGTCCCGATAGGCACTCATTACCCGAAATGCCGATCGGAATCCCGCAAGGCTTACGTATCAGTTTTCTTACCTTCCCTGTGAGTAACCGTTGCCAAACATCACATTTTAAAGCTTTATTTTTAATTTTCGACTCAAAACAATCAGAAGAAAATTTTTGCCTCACAAGGGCAATTTGGTCATTTTTCACCAAAAATTTCAAATTCAGCTAAAAATGCCATATGTGAGTAAGAAACACCTATTTTATAATCAAATATAAATTTAGAAGTTCACATCATTCATAAAACGTGAAATTTTTAACCATTTGAATAAAATAATGATATTTAATAAAATATTCTATTATCTATAAAATGATATTTATAAAAATATCCGTAAATAATCTTTTTCAGCGTAAAAATAAAATAAATTCTTTCATACATTGATATAAATAATCAGAGTATAAAATCTCATTTACAATGACACGTGAGGCCCAAATAATAAAATACTTAAAATAATGAACCTAATATTTCTGGTGTAGTGAGGCCTACAGTAATCCCTGCCGGTATCGACTATCTACGAGCTAACCCGAGCCTGAAATGGTTGGGAGGGAGGTTGGTGAGATTTTACAATCCCAGTGAGTAAACAAATATTACCATAAATATCTAAAGGCGAATAAATGGAGACAATAAAAGAATCAGTCATAATAAAATATTTCATAAGGTTCTAAATTCATTTCATATTCTATAAAATAATTTTAATTCATCAAAACATTTATTGAGGCTTATGATTTTCGTAAAAATATCATTTGGCTCATGCCAAAACCATTACTCTCGGATACTTGATCAGAGTATCCTACTGAGTCCGCCAAGGCTGTCGAATATATTTTTTATTTAATTAAAAACACAGCCGTTCCTTGGCGTTGGCTGAGTCGCGCCTTCACGTGGGGGTTCGACGTGAAGTGAACTCTATCACTACTCCGGGAGTTACCCTCCTCGCCTCTACAACCAGAGTAAATATATCACCGGGTTTACCGTGCCCCTCTAATAGGCTGGTCCACGGAAACCCGCCACTGCAGTGACTAAACCCCGCCATATCAATAAAAAAAAATCCAGTCGCATGACATGACTAACATTTTACTATACAACTTTTAAAGCTACACATACAATTCATATAATAGCAACAAAATCTTTAAATCCAGTCATTCATGCTCAAATTATCATAAGCCAATCAAATAAAAATACAATTTATAACATAATTAATACGAATCTCCAATTACTCATTTTTAAGTAAAATCTCGGATTTCAAAATAATCTACAAAAATATTTCCATTTTACCACACTTGTTTTCAAAACATCAAAATTTCCTCTTTTGATTCATTTTTCATAATATTCATAAAATAATATTTAAAATAAACTTTAGATAATTTAAGATAATGATAAGTTTACTCACCTTATGATAGCGGGATTTTTCGTCGCTATAGACTCTTAGCTAAATCCTATTTTCCCTTTTCTACCGATCAATCGCTAATTCCTCGGCCTGCCACCACAATATGTCACCATATTTATTCCTCCCATATCTATAAATTGAGATCACTAATATTCTTGTGTATATAAATATATCTAGCTTACTTTATTTTATTTTAATTTATCCTTAACACTTATTCAATCTTTACTATTTTATTAATTACATATTATGTATTATTATACACTTGTAGACTTTTCTAATTTTACACTAACTCTAATTCTATTTAATTATTCCTACTTTAATATTATTATATTTTATTCTATTTTGTCTTCTTTTACACTATTATATTTTATTATTTTATTTTAATCCCTTTACAATATTACAATATTGCCATTTATTTTGTTTTATTACATTTTCTCTTTTATTTTTTTCTCCTTTTGTTTTTCCTTCTTCTTGCCGTCCTTCACCACCCAAAGCTACTCCTCCCTCTCTCTCCACCGTTGGCAGCCACCAAGGCCACCACTTTCACCCACTTTTCTTTCATTTCTCTCCCACTCAAACCGTTCACTAGCACCCTCACTTTCTCACTCATTTAGCACCATTTTTCTGCTCCAAAATCAGCCCTCTCACTCAACCATTTTTCTGCTGGAATTTCCAGCAATGGATCCATGTTTTTGTAGCTTAATTTCAGCTCTTTTCTTTGACTAATTTGGCAGCATAAGGCTGTTCCTTTCCTCACCCAACCAGCAGCTAAAGCTGCCCCCATTTTTAGCTTAGATTTTTGCAACAAAAACCACAATTTGCAGCAACCAAAAATACAAATTTTCAGCATCAAACTTACCTTATTTCCAGCAGCTATGCACCAGAATTTTTGGCTGCACAAAGCTGTCTTTTATCCTCCAAAAATGGACAGCCAAGTTCCCTTCTCTTTCTCCTCCAGAAATTGGCTAAAAATCTGCTCTTTCTCCCTTCAATCAGCAGCCAAAACCGTGCCTCCTTCTTTCCTCTAAGTGCAGTTTTTTTTTCTCTCTTTTTCTCTTCTCTTCCACGGTTTTCTTCTCTCTTGCACCGTCCCTTTCTCTTTCTTCTCTTCTAGATTTTTCTTCTTTCTTCCTTTCCTTATCCTCTTGTCTTTTCCTCTCTTTCTTTGCCATCAGCCTATTGAAACCTTTGACCTTTCCACTCAATTTTATTTCCTTTCTTCCTCTTGTCCATCCGGCCCCCCCACACTTGACTAACAAAAATTTGCCTTTTATTGACTTTTCCCTCTTCTTTTTACTTTACATGTCATGCCACTCTTCCATATAAAAATATTTGTGTGACTATCATTTTACATGCTTAGCCAACCATGGCTACTTTCTTTTTTTTTTGTCTTGATTTCATATTTCTTTCTTTTATTCTTTTTATGCATATCTTATTCCTTCATTTCATTTTCTAAATATTCATTTGAACCTTTAATTAACCTAGAATTTAATTAGGCTTAAAATTGTACTAAGAGACTCCAAAAATTTAATTATCAATCTTCAAAATTTTTTTATTCCCAAGATATGACGCCTCGTCATTTTTCAACATGATTTTCTCTATTTTAGAGATAGAACTGGATAAAGTGATCTTCATCAAAGTTATAGCTCTGTCTCTTAGCTTTCCAATGGTCCAAGAATTACTTCAATTGGAGTTCTGTAGCTCGAGATATGCTCAAAATACTCAAGCATGTACGAAAAATTTCTGAATTCTTCAACACTTTGCTCTCCAAAAATTAAGTTTAATATTTTTAATTCCTATCCACACTTATTAAATATCAATTTCCTTCAAAATTTTTCTTTATTTCTTCTTCCCCACTTGAATTAGTCATAGTCTCATTTTTTCATAACTAATTTTGATATCTGATAAAATATTAATATTTTAATATTATTTTATTAATAAAATATTATTTTATTTCAAAATTTTTCACTTGGCTTCTTTAGTCTCGAAATGCATTATTATGCATCAAATTACTTTCAAATCATCCTTTAATTCACTAATTCATCCTCGATAGAAATATTATTATTTAATTACCATTTTTGCGCGTGCGAAATATTTTATTATTGAACACTCCTTTCATCCTTTTATCATTCTTTAGCACGCTACTTCTCATCGATCAGTCCTTAATCTTTCTGGGACAATTACGTTGACTACTATATAAAAGTATGGCGTATTACAATAGGTCACCATCTCATATTGGAAAAATCATGTTTGTTGAATAATGAAAATAAACAAAAAAGTAATGTTTATTGAAAAAAAAAACCAACAGACAAGATTGTTTGAAACAGACAAAAACTATGTTTATTGAGAATAGACATCTAAGCCTATAAAAAGGCTTTTACTTGGAACAGCAGAACATACAATATACAACAAAAACAAAACAACAATCTCTCATTCTTTCTCCAAGTTTTCTTCTATATCATTTTGCTACAAAAACTTATAGAAGTTTCATAATTTTGTCATACTCTAATGAGTGCTCAGTAGATTGATTTCATTAGTGTAAAACATTGTCAATCACTAGGCTTCATTGTATCTTCGAGGTTTATACGTTAGTAACTTTTTTGCACACTACAAGTGAGGGCGAATAAAACCTTAAAGAAAGTGACATTGTTACACGCCTTGAAGCCAATTTATTGACTTTCCAATTCCATGTTCTAACAATCTTAAAGTTTCATTGCTTATCAACAATGCTTGTCGCAAGTGGAACACTAAGGGAATTGGCTTCTAATTTTTGTGAAATTGGATCGGTCCCCTTATCGGTTAGTTTTTAGGAAGCCATGTGTTGTTGATTTCTCACGCAAGTGCACGTATCGTTAACAAGTAATATAGTAATGAAGTAGAGTATCGTTCCCACAGAGAATTGTTTTATTCCTACTGTTAACTACTAAAATTAATACACCTTAATTTTATCTAAACAATTAAAATTAAAAAATAAAATTTAAATCAATAAACTAAAAACTAAAACTAAAATTAATCTAAAATCTATTAATGAATTTATTTTATTAAATGTGAATGACTACCAGACCTATGATTATGATATCCCTCAATACTTCATCTGATTATTGTCTTTCTCTCTTAGCTCAGTTTAATAGATTAAGTTGCTAACTTAGAGTCCTAAATTATTTATAAGTCTTTGTCAAGTTTCTTATAAAACTACCTCTCCCAATTAATTTACTATATGTATATGCAAATTAAATTGAAGAAAGATTCATTAAGTTTGTTTTCTAATTTTGGCTACGTATGGTTTATAGGTGTATGTCTACCCTATATGCAAATCAAACCACCTAATCAACTAAGTGCATTCAATCATACGCTGTTTTATTCAAAGTCTACCTAAATCTCCTTCATCAAGGTTTAACCTAAGTTTCTAATTCAATCTAATTGATGGCCAGTCAACTAGAAGTATTAAGAATAGAATAAAATAAACAACTTAAATCTATCAAACATAGGTAAAAGAGAGATAAATAAATCAGACTATATATTGAGTTCAATCATAATCTTAGATTAAAAATCTAGTTCCCCATCAAGTCACACATCATCAATGAATAAAATTTAAACAATAAAATCAAAACCAAGAAAATAAAGAAAAACTCAAGAATTGTATTCTTGATCTCCAAATCTCCTTTAATCCTTCAAATTCTTCTTAGTTTCAATGACTCTGTGGCTTGACTCTCATATGTTAATATGGTGTTTCTTCGTTCTGTTCGTTCTTTTTTAAGTCCTCTAAAAGGTTGTTTTAATAGGCTTTTGAAGTAAGGCCAAGTTGGGTGGAGAAAGAAGTCAATTCCAATCAAACTTATGTAAGTTGCAGCCTTGCCCAAATAACTAATAAAAATCATAATTGCTCCAAGACTGTTGCAGTGCATCAACTTTGACATGCTTTTTAACCATTTTTTATGTCTAACTGGACAAAGTGGTAACATTAAAGTTGTATATTTTTCTCTTATCTTTTCAATGGTCTAAGAATCGCATCATTTAGAGCTCTATAGAGAAAGTTATGGCCAAAATACCAAAGCATATGCAGTAAAAGTCTGCACCTTAACATTGCTCTCCATTTTCTATTATAATTTTTCTTTCATCAAACACCTACAAAAGCACAATTAAATCAGTAATAACTTATCTGAACCACATTTACATCAAATTAAGCATAAAATTAACCATGATTAGTGTCACGACCCGGAACTCCCCTCGGGTCCAAGACAACCATCGCGACGTCCCGATAGGCACTCATTACCCGGAATGCCGACCGGAACCCCGCAAGGCTTACGTATCAATTTTCTTACCTTCCCTGTGAGTAACCGTTGCCAAACATCACATTTTAAAACTTTATTTATAATTTTCGGCTCAAAACAATCATAAGAAAATTTTTGCCTCACAGGGGCAATTTGGTCATTTTTCACCAAAAATTTCAAATTCAGCTAAAAATGCCATATGTGAGTAAGAAACACCTATTTTATAATCAAATATAAATTTAGAAGTTCACATCATTCATAAAACGTGAAATTTTTAACCATTTGAATAAAATAATGATATTCAATAAAATATTCTATTATCTATAAAATGATATTTATAAAAATATCCATAAATAATCTTTTTCAGCGTAAAAATAAAATAAATTCTTTCATACATTGATATAAATAATCAGAGTATAAAATCTCATTTACAATGACACGTGAGGCCCAAATAATAAAATACTTAAAATAATGAACCTACTATTTCTGGTGTAGTAAGGCCTACAGTAATCCCTGCCGGTATCGGCTATCTACGAGCTAACCCGAGGCTGAAAGGGTTGGGAGGGAGGTTGGTGAGATTTTACAATCCCAGTGAGTAAACAAATATTACCATAAATATCTAAATGCGAGTAAATGGAGACAATAAAAGAAACAGTCATAATAAAATATTTCGTAAAGTTCTAAATTCATTTCATATTCTATAAAATAATTTTAATTCATCAAAACATTTATTGAGGCTTATGATTTTCGTAAAAATAACATTTGGCTCATGCCAAAACCATTACTCTCGGATACTTGATCAGAGTATCCTGCTGAGTCCGCCAAGGCTATCGAATATATTTTTATTTAATTAAAAACACAGCCGTTCCTTGGCGTTGGCTGAGTCGCGCCTTGACATGGGAGTTCGACGTAAAGTGGACTCTATCACTACTCTGGGAGTTACCCTCCTCGCCTCTACAACCGGAGTAAATATATCACTGGGTTTACCGTGCCCCTCTAATAGGCTGGTCCACGGAAACCCGCCACTATAGTGACTAAACCCCGCCATATCAAAAAAAAAAAAATCCAGTCGCATGACATGACAAACATTTTACTGTACAACTTTTAAAGCTACACATACAATTCATATAAAAGCAACAAAATCTTTAAATTCAGTCATTCATGCTCAAATTATCATAAGCCAATCAAGTAAAAATACAATTTATAACATAATTAATATGGGTCTCCAATTACTCATTTTTAAGTAAACTCTTGGATTTCAAAATAATCTACAAAAATATTTCCATTTTACCACACTTAATTCTAAAACATCAAAATTTCCTCTTTTGATTCATTTTTCATAATATTCATAAAATAGTATTTAAAATAAACTTTAGATAATTTAAGATAATGATAAGTTTACTCACCTTATGATAGCGGGATTTTTCGTCGCTATAGACTCTTAGCTAAATCGTATTTTCCCTTTTCTACCGATCAATCGTTAATTCCTCGACCTGCCACCACAATATGTCACCGTATTTATTCCTCCCATATCTATAAATTGAGATCACTAATATTCATGTGTATATAAATATATCTAGCTTACTTTATTTTATTTTAATTTATCCTTAGCACTTATTAAATCTTTACTATTTTATTAAATACATACTATGTATTATTATACACTTGTAGACTTTTCTAATTTATATTAACTCTAATTCTATTTAATTATTCTTACTTTAATATTATTATATTTTATTCCATTTTGTCTTCTTTTACTCTATTATATTTTATTATTTTATTTTAATCCACTTTACAATATTACAATATTACCATTTATTTTGTTTTATTACATTTTCTCTTTTACCTTTTTCTCCTTTTGTTTTTCCTTCTTCTTGCCGTCCTTCACCACCCAAAGCTACTCCTCCCTCTCTCTCTCTCCACCGTTGGCAGCCACCAAGGCCACCACTTTCACCCATTTTTCTTTTATTTCTCTCCCACTCAAACCGTTCACTAGCACCCTCACTTTCTCACTCATTTAGCACCATTTTTCTGCTCCAAAATCAGCCCTCTCACTCACCCATTTTTCTGCTGGAATTTCCAGCAATGGATCCTTGTTTTTGTAGCTTAATTTCAGCTCTTTTCCTTGACTAATTTGGCAGCATAAGGCTGTTCCTTTCCTCACCCAACCAGCAGCTAAAGCTGCCCCCATTTTCAGCTTAGATTTTTGCAACAAAAACCACAATTTGCAGCAACCAAAAACACAAATTTTCAGCATCAAACTTACCTTATTTCCAGCAGCTATGCACCAGAATTTTTGGCTGTAGAAAGTTGTCTTTTATCCTCCAAAAATGGACAGCCAAGTTCCCTCCTCTTTCTCCTCTAGAAATTAGCTAAAAATCTGCTCTTTCTCCCTTCAATCTGCAGCCAAAACTGTGCCTCTTTCTTTCCTCTAGGTGCAGTTTTTTTTTTCTCTCTTTTTCTCTTCTCTTCCACGATTTTTTTCTCTCTTGCACCGTCCCTTTCTCTCTCTTTTCTTCTAGATTTTTCTTCTTTCTTCCTTTCTTTATCCTCTTGTCTTTTCCTCTCTTTCTTTCCCATCAGCCTATTCACATGAGAAATATTTGACCTTTCAACTTAATTTTATTTCCTTTCTTCCTCTTGTCCATCCGGCCCCCCACACTTGACTAAAAAAAAATTTTACCTTTTATTGACTTTTGCTTCTTCTTTTTACTTTACATGTCATGCCACTCCTCCATATAAAAATATTTGTTTGACTATCATTTTACATGCTTAGCCAACCATGACTACTTTCTTTCTTTTTGTCTTGATTTCATGTTTATTTCTTTTATTCTTTTCATGTATATCTTATTCTCTCATTTCATCTTCTAAATATTCATTTAAGCTTTTAATTAACCTAGGATTTAATTAGGCTTAAAAGTGTACTAAAAGACTCCAAAAATTTAATTATCAATCCTTAAAATTTTTATTTCCGAGATATGACGCCTCGTCATTTTCCAACATAATTTTCTCTATTTTAGAGACAAAACTGGGTGAAGTGATCTTCATCAAAGTTATAGATCTGTCTCTTAGCTTTCCAATGGTCTAAGAATTACTTCAATTGGAGTTCTGTAACTCAAGATATGATCAAAATACTCAAGCATATACGAAAAATTTATGAATTCTTCAACATTTTGCTCTTCAAAAATTAAGTCTAATATTTTTAATTCCAATCCACACTTATTAAATTTCAATTTCCTTCAAAATTATTCTTTATTTCTTCTTCCCCACTTGAATTAGTTATATTCTCATTTTTTATGATTAATTTTGACATCTAATAAAATATTAATATTTTAATATTATTTTATTTATAAAATATTATTTTATTCTAAAATTTTTCACTTGTCTTCTTTAGTCTCGAAATGTATTATTGTGCATCAAATTACTTTCAAATCATCCTTTAATTCACTAATTCTTCCTCGATAAAAATATTATTATTTAATTACCAATTTTACGCATGCGAAATATTTTATTCTTGAACACTCCCTTCATCCTTTTATCATTCTTTAGCACGCTAATTCTCATCGATCAGTCCTTAATCCTTCTGGGGCGATTTCGTTGACTACTATATAAAAGTACGACGTATTACAATTAGATTGACACACCTAAAATAACAAATTTAAAATAATTAAATAAAACCTACTAATTTCTACGCATGACTCTAAAAACTAAGATAAATTACTATCAAAATTAAGCCCAAATAACTCTATATCATAGCGTTATCACTATGTCATCTTTCGATAAAGCATGAGCATAATGCTTATTGGGCAATCAAAAAGTTGAATTTTGACTTAGAAGCAGCAAGTAAAGAGCGATTGCTTCAGCTTAATGAAATGGATGAATTTAAACTGGATGCATATGAGAATCCCAAGATTTATCAGGACAAAGCTAAGAAATGTCATGATAGTAGAATTATGGAGTACTATTTTGAGCCGAGTCAATCTGTCTTATTGTTTAATTCTTGATTGAAGTTATTTCAGGGACGCTAAAATCTCAATGGTTAGGACTTTTTTTTGTTTCAAGAGTGTTTCCATTCAATGTAGTGGAAGTTATTGATGGCTCAACCAATGAAAAATTTAAGGTGAATGGGCAACGATTGATGCATTACTATGGAGGTGTTGTTGAGCGTCAATGCTTGTCAATCTGTCTTACAAATCACAATTGAATTTAAACAAAGTTCGACTAAAGACTATAAAGCAAGCGTTACTTGGGAGGCAACTCAAGTTTCCTAACCCTTCCTTATTTTCCTTATTTTTTTTCTTTTATTCTTATTAAGTTTAAGCTTTATAGTTCTTTAACATTTTTATTTCCATGTTTTCTTTAGTTCTTGCATTTGTGCTCACTTTTAATTATGTTTATCTTTATAATTTTTTTTTCATTCTTGCATTTAAGGATTTTATTTGTCCATTTTCATGCTTAGATCATTAATTTTCTTTTTTTTCCTTGTTTTGCATGTTAAAGTAGGTGCTTGGCAGCAAGCACAATGTTGCAGTGCCATGCTTTCAGTATCGCGACACCAAAATAGAAGGCACCATAGCGCCATGATGCCAAAATAGCCTTGTTGATGCCCTCGAAAGGGCAGCATTGTAGCATTGGTCCCTAGCATTGCAACGCTGAAATAGTATTAAAAAAAGAGGCAATAGCTTTGATGCCATCACGTCGAGCTTCCAATGCTGCAATGCTAGGTCAGGCACCCCATTTTTAACTCTTCTCTCTTTCTTCTCTCTCCCAAACTCAAACTCTCAAATTTTCTCTCAATTTTCTCTCGTCCACACTCCCAAATCTCTAATACCTAACCCAAACATTCTCAAAATGCTTCAAGTGTTCATTCTAAAACACAAGATTCAAGAAGCTTCATAAAATTCTTTCATCAAAAATCTTAATTTTTGTAATTAAGTATCAAATTCTTAGAATTCTTCCTCTTATGGAAAATGATTAGTGTAAAAGATTTTGCTTGCTAATTATTGATGGGCTTTGCATATTTTTGATATTCTTGGAATTGTGCTTGAAGTTTTGTGAAATTTTATGGTGGATTGTGAGAATTGGATTAGTTGATCGTAATGAGTAGTACCAATTTTCTACAAATTCAAGAGATTTCTGTTAATTTGGTGATTATAGGTAATATTCTTGTTGATAGTTTTGATTTTTAGGAGAATTGAATAATTCAAAGTTATTGAGGAGATATTTGGAGTTAATTGGGTGTTTTGAATTATGGTAAGAGTGAGGTTGAATTATGGCATCTAAAAGAGCTAAAACTAGTGACAATAGATATGATAGGTCCAAATTTGTGTCAATTGAGGCGTTTACACATCATACTTAATCATTAATTCAAAAATCATCGATACCTAAGAGAGGCTTTGATATATACAATATCCGATATGGAGATATTTAAGTGTAATCATAGCGAGACATTGGAAAAATTTTTGTGCTCATCTTGAAGCATTAGTGATGCTAGTTGTTAGAAAGTTTTATGTTAACGCATTTGAGCATGAAAATAGAGTTACATTTTGTAGAGGTAAAAGAACACCTTTTGATGGCCTCACCATTAACCAATTTTATAATATACCGAAGATTGAAAATAATGAGTATGCCCATTATGCGGATGGCAATGTGAATCTTTATGAGGTTATAACCTTCCTTTGCAACCTTGGCACACAATGGAAAATATCCAAAGGGATCTCGATTTCATTCAAGGCTAACGCATTGGACAAGTTCTTTAAGATTTGGTACCACTTCCTCACAACTAAGATGTTTCTGATTAAACACTTGAGTGATGTCACTAAGGATAGAGCAATCCTACTCTATGCCATGGTCACAGCTAAATCCATTAATGTTGGCAAGCTAATTTTCAACAACATTGTTCACTATGCCATTTCAGCTAAGGATGGCATTAGGTACCCATCGCTCATCACAGCACTATGCAAGCAAGCAAGAGTGCCATGGTCAAGTGAAGAAGAACTTTTGCACCTAAAGGCACCATTGAATTTCAACATCAATCATAAATTGGGCTTTATTGCTAGTGGGAGTTCATCTTCTACACTAAAATCTCCACCACACTCGACACACCTTACCATACCTCAGAGATTCGAGCGTTAAGAACGCCAAATGGGGCATCAAGCAAATTATATGAGAGTAATGGAGTAAATGTTCCATGCTTTCGCACTTCACATGGGGATGGATATAAGCAGCCTTCCATCAATGTCGGAGGATCTCAATGTTAATAAAGACAATGATGAGGAGAAGAAAGAGTGAGACCAAGGGTTCTCTTTTTTCCTTAACTTTTAATAACATTGAGGGCAATGTTAGCTTTAAGTTTGGGGGAGAGTTTAAAATTTTAAACTTTGCTCTGCTTTTTATGTTTTCACATGTTATTAGTTCAATTTAAGTAAATTGTTTAGCTTTAAAGTTTAGCAAGTTTGTTTTCTCTAAAAATGTTGGCTATGATTTATTGCACCATTTGCTTTGATTTACTTATCCAATGAAGAAAAATAGTTGTCTTATTATCCTTGTGCTCCGAGTAAGTGTGAATATTGTTTGAGTATTATGTTGAACTTGGTTGTTAAGCATCATTGTAGAATGTGAATTCCACCATATTGAGCACATTTTTCTTGCTTAGAATAATTGTGTTTATTTTGAGAATGTTTATGTAAGTATAAATTTTTTAATAAAATATTGAGCTTTAGAATTTGTTTTGATTTCTCTCGATGTGAAATCCTAGGTTACACTTAGTTAGGGAAATGACTTAGGCCATCTTTGAATTGCTTGAGCCTTTTGAGCCTACCGTGTTATATTTTATCCTTAATTATCCCTTTTGAGCCTAATTTTTCCTTTTCTTTGTTAAACTCATAGTTAAATAGCCTTAGCCTTCAAATAAGTTTCTTCTTTAACACCTATCTTTCCTAAGTACATAGATCATTTTTAAGAGTGTAATTGAGCTAAGTAATGAAGAAAAAGGTAGAAAAGGTGAAGTTTGTGGAAAAATTCAAAATTTTGTGAAAATATTCACCTGATTATCTACCATAAAAAGAAATAAGTTTAGGGGTGTTAGAATGTTTATATATATATATATATATTATAAGAATAAAGTGTTTGGTGAGAGAAAAAAGAAAGAGCAAAGGTGACTAGAAGTAGTGAAGAATAAAGCTCATTATAGATCCTAGAATGATTATGTCCTTAAGGTGTTTTGAGCCATATATTATCCTATATCCTACCTTGACCTGAGCCATATGTTACAAGCTTGATTAAGTCTTAAGGATCATTAAGTAAGTGTGAGCTTATATTAGTGGAGAGAGAAATAAAGAGCAAGCATATGAAACTCTTGACTAAATTAAATTTTTGCATAAGCGTAAACTTATCAACTGGCATGATTTTCATTGTGTGAAACTCCACACTCACACATGGGATTTCATTTGAAAATGGGCTTGCAATTTAGTGAAATGTAAACTTGAATAATATTTGTACTTTGCTTAGGATGTTGACGAGATAAGATGACTTATGAGGAATTAAAAGTGATCTTTGGATTGGTGCAACCAAATCATTGTTCAATGTTTTCGATGTTTATGTTTCTTTCTTTATTTTAAGTTGTGCTTGATGACTAGCAAAATGTTAATTTGAGGGTGTGATAACCCTATTTTATAGAGTTATCTCTCACTTTGTTAAGCATAAAAGAATGAAGTCCTTTTGTGTTTTTTTAGTCAATTTTAGGTAGTTTTTACATCTTTTTATTAATTAGCTTAAAGCATGTTTGAGTATTGTTACTTAAGTTCTTTTAGCTTATTTCTAGTATAAAAGTCTAATTTTTATCCTCTATTGATTGAGTCCTTCATTATTGAAAGTGCACAAGCAAGTTGGGTTCGAATGGCAAAGATTGGTGTAAAGATGCTTCAAGAGATTTCTAACTATGCTACAGTAAGTTGAGCATAAATCAAGCTATAGAAGTTCTATTGACAAGATTTAAATTGGATCACTAAAAAGCTTAGTGAAAGGCCTACAACTTTTGTGTTTATTACTCTCTCCAGTTCTGATCGGATCATGGTCAAAATCATATAAGAAGTGACTAAATTGTAGTAGGAATAGCATAGAGGCTAAAGGACACAAGGCACCAAGGCAACAAGCATGATGTCGCGATGCCATCTTAGGTCAGCCTACGTGCAACACACAACAAGCACAGCCCCATGGCTCCAACACATATAGTCTCAATTTTGCTTATGTTGAATTTGGCAACTAGGGCTTTTAATAGGGAGTATAAATATGATCTTTTTAGTTAGAAAAGGGCACTAGAAGCAAAGAATATTTTGCTGAAAAAAGAAGCTTTCTACAAAAAGAGAAAAAAGGAGAAATCAAAGGAGATTTTGGTTCTAAAAGTTGCAGCAAATCATTTCTTTCACTAGTTTTTCTTTTCTCTCTCTAGCTTCCGCTATAGAAATGACTTATTTTTTGGAAATATTAAACTTTGCTATAACTATGATGAACTAAATAACTTTCATCTAGGATTTTGGTGGATTTCTACATGTAACTTGAATTATTTGTTGCTCTTTTACTTATTTTGAATGAGTATGTTAATGTTTATTCAAATCTAAATTTATTGACCATTTATTGCTTGATCACCAATTGATTGGTTGTGGTATCTAAGTGAGACTTGACAAAGTTAGTTTAGATGAGACCTAGGTTTGGATAATATGTGTTCATATCACTTAGAAATTAAATGTCTTAATTAGCAACTAGGGTAGACATATGCCTAGATGCCAACTATAATCTAAGGAAAAATTGTGCTTAAAGAACCTAGTTTAATTGAATTCTATAGACATATAGAGACCCAATTAATCTAGGCAATTATTGTACAAATGCTTAGACATAGGTTTGTCCATGCATTAGGATTCTAGATTAGCATCAAGTCCCATTGAATTAAGTAATTAGAAGAATAACAATCCAAGTGAAATGTTGAATAAAGCCATAATCTTAGACTTTTAAAATATTGCTTCCAAATTATTTTACCTTGCATGTCTTTAATTAGCTTAATTAATTAGTTTGTTTTTAATCATATTCCATACTTTGGTTAACTTGGATAAGGTTAGCTTGACTCAATATTAGTATTTAGTGAAGAATTATAGCCAACTCCTTGTGGGATACACTTGTACTTATCACTTTACTACTTGTTTACTGCACGTGCATTTGCGTGTTAGTTTAAATTCATACAAGAATTATGCTCACTTGCGTGTTAGTTTAAATTCATATAAGAATTATGCTCACAACAGTGGTTTTGATGAAAACTTTAAGGAATTGAGTGTCTATATAAAGGTTTAAGTCAATCACATGATCTTAAAAAGTTGTTGGGCAAGTGACCCAGCCTAGGTCATTACACTGGATCAGAATGATCTTGATTGTACACATGAAAAAGTTGAAGCCATAGTAAGGAGCTCTAGAAATTTGAAACATTCAAGATTTTCTTCGTCATCTTCCATCTCCATTATCCGCAACAATTCATCTCAGCTTCAACTTTTCACTTTCAGAACACAGAACTCGGTAAAATAAAAAAAAATATGTGCAAAAGTGCAAGACAAGACTAATTAGTTGAATTGGCAAAACAAAAGAAAGCAAAACCTTCTTTCATATAAGAAAATACAACTGCACTTCAATTGGAACGACTCGTTCACAACCTTGTTTTTTCAGATTTCTTTGTTAATCATTAGTCAATGGACCACAATTGTAGACTTAGAAAATTCCCTTTGAGTAACGCAGTGGACTTTGAAAATTCCCCTTGAGTAACGCAGGGGAATTCTGTATTATCAATTCAACGCATCTCCTTCTTCCAGACAAAGGAAAAACTATAATAATGAGCCCACCTTCGTTAAAAAAATATCACAGTTTTCACATTTAAGAAAACTTCCAGTAGACCCATTTGTGATTTGGAGCTTCCCTTTCTGTATTTCTGGTTGTCTTAATAGTATCCGAAATTTCTTTTCCGAAAGATTTATTTAAAACTTAAAGAAAAGAGCGAACATGAGAAAATCAATGGAATGCATTTCATTGTTACTTCTTGTATATTTATTTGTTTTCTCCATCTTAAGGACTGCTACTGCAGTAGATACTCTGTCTCCAAGTCAATCCATTAGAGATGGTGAAACTCTGGTTTCAGCTGATGGGAGCTTCGAACTTGGATTTTTCAGCCCTACAGTAAGTTCCACAAGTCGGTTTTTAGGAATATGGTACAAGAAAATATCTAATGGAACGGTTGTATGGGTGGCAAATAGAGAAACTCCAATTTCTGATAATAAAGGAGTTTTACTTTTCTCCAACCAGGGATTTCTTTCGCTTCTGAATAGCACAAATAGCACTGTTTGGTCATCTACTACATCAAAAACTGCACAAGAACCCGTTGCTCATCTTCTCAACTCAGGAAATCTTGTAGTAAAAGATGGAAAAGACAACAACGCAGCTGAAGACAATCTATGGCAGAGTTTTGATTATCCCTGTGATACTCTTCTTCCAGGAATGAAAATGGGGAAGAACTTAGTGACAGGTTTTGAGTGGTTTCTGTCATCCTGGAAAACTACAGATGATCCTGCTCCAGGCCAATACTTTTTACGTATAAATATCAGTGGATATCCACAACTGGTAATCGAGAAGGGATCTAAAATAGTGTACAGAGCAGGATCATGGAATGGTCTCCTCTTTCAAGCGATGAAAAAGAATGTATTATCTTTTCTCAACAATGAATTTGAGTTGAATGAGAATGAAGTCTATTATACTACTGAGCTCAAAAACAGTTCAGTAGTTACTAGGACCATGCTGAACCCATCAGGCTTTGTTCAGTTCTTTTCGTGGAGTGATCAACAACGTGATTGGGAGTCTTTATTTACGTCACGTCTTGATCAGTGTGTGAACTATGCCCTTTGTGGAACATATGCTACCTGCAATGAAAATGACTCTCCAGCCTTGTGTTCATGCTTGGAAGGGTTCACGCCCAAATCCGTAGGAAAGTGGAATTCAGGAGTTTGGTATGATGGGTGCGTTAGAAGAACTCCATTGGTTTGTAACAATGGAGATAGCTTTCACAAGCGCACGGGTTTGAAATTGCCAGACACGTCCTATTCCAAGGTTAACATGACCATGAACATAAAAGAATGTAGGCAGTTATGTTTAAGTGATTGCTCTTGCACTGCATATACAAATTCAGATATCAGAGAGGGGGGAAGCGGATGCCTGCTGTGGTTTGGTGATCTGTTGGACATGAGAGATGATATGGGGCAGGATGGGCAAGACCTTTATATTCGACTTGCTGCTTCTGAAATAGGTACTCGTCCCTTCTTTTCACTATGGATGATGTTGAAATCCTTTTTTCTTTCAATATTTATTCATGCAATTATATCCTGAGGGATTTAGTCTAGAGGAAGTAGGATTTAGAGTTAAGAATCATGTTGAAATTTTGGAACTAAGGACATGATCAGTTTGCCTTTTGCAGAATTATTTATTCTAACAAACTTGGAAAAAAACTGAAAATCCACATCTCTGACTTTATCTCGAATCTTTCAGCTAATATCGAACAAAAAAGGCAATCATGGGAGAAAAAGCAAGTACCAATTATAGTCAGCTCTGTCATAATAGGAATGGGAATGCTGATACTACCCATCTTGTGTATACTGTGGAGGAAACGTAATAAGAAAGGTAAATAAACTTGATTACTTATGTTGAAACTTAAGCAAAGGCCGCTTATCTGGCATAAATAGTCGGATTAAGACGTCCGCTGTTAGTCCTCATAACCAGCCCCTACTTTTTTTTTTTTTTTTGGAAATGATTTTTACTAATGATTTTTACTTTTTTTTGTTGCTGAAGAATTTGCCTTAAAAATGATGGATGTCTTGACTTTGAATCTCTTCCCCACAGGCCACAGCGCCTGACTTAACTATAAACATAAGGTGCTTTTACTAATGCCAATACATTGTGCATCGTTTCAGGATTGGCAAGAAAGAATTACGCAATGGATTGTGATGAAAGGGAGAACGAAGAGATGGAATTGCCATTATTTAATTTTGGGACCATAGCAATTGCCACAAATAACTTTTCTATTGAGAACTTGCTGGGAAGAGGTGGATTTGGATCTGTATACAAGGTAAAGCAATAATATGCTATCGAGGCTTCATTCAAGTTCTGTAGCATGTATATTTCCTATAAGTAAAATATTTGTATGTTATGGTCTTAAGGGTACATTGGCAGAGGGGCAACACATAGCAGTAAAGAGACTGTCAATGGATTCTGGACAAGGGCTAAAAGAATTCAAAAATGAAGTTATTTTGATTGCCAAACTTCAGCACCGCAACCTTGTAAAGCTTCTTGGCTGTTGCATTCAAGGAGATGAAAAATTGTTAATCTATGAATACATGGCCAACAAAAGTTTGGACTACTTTATTTTCGGTTTGGTTCTTCACTATTCCTTTCATATTTCGAAATCTTTTTTTCTGACACCTTCTCTTTAAGGATTCTATTAGTGGTTTGGCTAACATGGGGAACTGAATCAGATCAAATAAGAAGCAAACTACTAGACTGGAGTAAACGAGTGAATATTATTGGTGGAATTGCTCGAGGACTTCTTTATCTTCATCAAGACTCTAGACTTAGAATAATCCACAGAGATCTCAAGTCTAGCAACATTTTACTGGATAATGCAATGAACCCAAAAATTTCAGATTTTGGCTTAGCTAAAACATTTTGGGGAGAGCAAACTGAGGCCAACACAAATAAAGTGGTTGGAACATAGTAAGTACAAAGTATATCAAATCTTTCTTTATGGCTATCCTTTATGTTGCTATTAAATTGTTTTCACAACATATTTGCAGTGGTTATATGTCACCCGAGTATGCCATTGATGGAGTTTTCTCAATGAAATCTGATGTCTTTAGCTTTGGGGTTCTTGTCCTTGAGATAGTAAGCGGAAAGAAGAACAGGGGATTTTTTCACCCAGATCACGATCATAATCTTCTCGGACATGTAAGGTTAAATGTTGAGATTGTTAACCATGTTGAATTTCCAAGGCAGAAATCATGATTCTGAATTTCTGAAATTTCAGGCATGGAGATTATGGATAGAAAGGAAGCCAATGGAACTAATTGATGATGCTCTTAGGGACTTTTGCTTGCCATCTGAAGTGCAGCGATGCATTCATGTGGGACTATTGTGCGTGCAGCAACGACCAGAAGATAGACCAAACATGTCTTCTGTAATTCTAATGTTTGGCAGTGAAAGTGCATTGCCGCAACCAAAGCAGCCTGGGTTTTTCACAGGGAGGAATCTGCCTGAAGCTGAGTCTTCATCAAGCAACTATAAATCATCTTCTGCAAATGAGTGCACCGTTACCCTATTAGAGGCACGGTAGTTGGATTTGTCACTTGACAAATGGAGTTATGTAGCACTCCTGATTTGTTAGTGTTTTATGTGTATGATGGTTAAGCCGATAGACAAGCTAATTTAAGAGGTTAATATGTAATGAGTTTATGTATCTATGAAAATGAGAATATGCCCATGTCCATAAAAGATAATTGTGTATAAATGAGTAAGTGAAAGTTTAAATGATATTGTGCATACGTTTGGCGCATAAATGATAATGTTGTGCATATGCTTGGCACCCAAATGGTATAGTGCATTGTTGGGCACTTAAATGAGCATGATGTGTATGTAAATTATGTTGTGTTTAATTGATATGCTATGTAACATAAGGTAAGGATGAGACTTTAAGTTATGTGATAAGCTTATGTGTTGATAGTGGATGAAGTTTGATGAATTCTAATAGGTAATGTTAGTTGGAAAGGAAATGGGAGCTTGGAAATTGAGTTAGGAATGCTCTAAGTGTTGGAAAAGTCCATTCTGGACAAAAAGTATGGATACATGAGGCAATGTATCGATACATTCAGGGCAGAGAGTATCTTGTTTAAAAGGTATCAATACAATGCCTCATGTATCGATAGATATAAAGTGAACTTGTGGAAATGTATCGATACATTACCAAATGTGTCGATCATGCATGCAAATTTGCAAAAAATATAAGACATTGGGCAGTCCACCCATTCAAAAATAAAAAAGAGAAACTAAGAGCCTCTCACCTTACCTCAAAACCCCCATCCTCTTTGGTGATTTAGAGCTTAGAGAAGGTGTTTTTTAGGCTAGGAAACCAATCTAAAGGTAAATTAAAAGTTTTTCGCTAATTGATATCTAATTTGAACGGTTTGATAATTAGAAATATGTGTTTAAGCTTTAATGGTTAATGGTGTCAAAAATTGGTTGGAGATTTGAAGTTTGAGTAAGCCAAAACAATGTCTACGGTAAAGATTTAACTCTATGTTGGAGAATTTAAGAGATTTGGGCATTTTATATTAGTTAGTTATAGACTTAGCTATTTGAAAATCTGAAAATTTATTTGAGAGCTAAGACTTAGCTATGAAATTGAGATTATGATATAAATGCTGATGATTGTGCATTGTTAAATGTTAGATACTTATGGGAGAAAGAATGTTGCCCAA
The DNA here is from genome assembly GCA_036013995.1 of Theobroma grandiflorum. Taxonomy (NCBI): domain Eukaryota; kingdom Viridiplantae; phylum Streptophyta; class Magnoliopsida; order Malvales; family Malvaceae; genus Theobroma; species Theobroma grandiflorum. The sequence continues at coordinate 32,190,661 of CP142133.1, forward strand.
AGTGCTGAATTGTATGGATTGAAGCTAAAGGATTAATAAGATGAAATTAAGGCTTGGTGAGCTAAATTGTGCAAGGCTAATAAAGAACACTCACAGCGTCAAGGTGAGTAGGGAATTTCAAAGCATAGGAGCATAGTGACTAGAGTGCATGTATGCTTCTATAATGAAAATGCATGATGTATGCTATGTATAAGCCATAAGTATGTTTAGAGGTAGAATTCCTAGACTAGAAAATGATTTTGAATGATGTGATATGCCTTAAAGGATTATGCCTAGGCTAATAATGTTAATATGAATATGAGCCAATATTATAGGAGTTATGATGTTATGATGAATGTGTATATGATAAATACATCAAGAAATGTTATGTCTAAACTAGTGAATGTTATGAGAATCGTATGATATCCCTATAAGGATTGTGCCTAGGTTAAATGCAAAAATGTGGACCATGATAAGGAAAAAATGTAAGTTAATGATTATGTGATCATGGCTAATAATGATGACGATGATCTGCTCGTGGATGATTTTGGGCAATGTTATGATGTGAAATAAGCATGTTCCGTCCAAGGATGATTCCAAACGATGTATATCATGAGGTTGAGTGTGTCCATATCCCTGTGACTATGTATGTTGCTTGCAAAGATGGTTGTAAGTAGGGATGGTGGTTTGATCCCACTTACAATTCCCACTTGTTGTGCAATGATGTATGATGCCTATAAGGATGCTGGCTTCGTCTCGCTTATAGTGTTATGATGCCATTTGTCGAGATTACTTTAGATGATGGTTATAGATTCCATAGTTCGCCGCGGCAATGGGGCTCGACAAGACTCCATCATTTGGCTTGACAATAGGCATGACTTGACTCCGTTGTTTACTGCAACAATGGGGTGTGACATGATAAAGTATGATGTTCATTGGTTGGCCACCGCACGTGACTATGTTATGTCCAAGGAGGACCACTCTATGATATGTTATGATGTTATGAATATGTAGTGGCATGCCATAGGATATGAAATGTATATTATGATATTTGTGCTATGAATTGATGATTAATGCAAAGGCTTGAGGTAAGAGCCATATGTATATGATAAACATAGAATGATGAAATGCAAGCTTATAGAGTCTAAGGGCTTTTACATTGATATGGATGCTTAAGAGGTAAGTGTGATTAAAACGTATGTAGACGACCATATGGTGGGCCAATTCATATGCTAATTAAGGTCGATAGATGACACTAATGATGAGATATGGTAGGCATGATAAACATAGATCACCTTGCCTTTTTATGTATAATGTCCATATGTAACAACGTAGTATCGCTACCAAGATGATGATGATGTGTATGATAGATGATAACAGACCTGTCCAGTTATAAGTATGTTGACGCTTACTTATGTATATGCATGTTTAGAGGATATGTGTAGCAACTATCCTTACACAATTATAGTTGATTTATGCTCCTGCTCACTAAGTATGTAATATTCCCCACCAAAAAAAAAAAGAAGACTTTTTGAAAATATAGTAGATATATTTTGGTTAAAGTCAGATTACGTTATCAAATTTAAAAGAAAATTAGTCAGTCTTATCTTATCATATTTTAAAAATAAATAATAATAAAATTAAATTAAATAATAATCAGTTAATCTTATCAAGTTTTAAAATAAAAGTAATCAGTTTATTTAAAAGAAAAGGCAAAAAACTCACATCAGTTAATTCATCGGACTTAAACGATAGGCAGTTAGAAGAGCTTAACACCAGGGAAGAAGAAAGGCAGAGGAAAGGAAAAAGGATTTAAGAGATTGCTTATTAAGGTATGTTAGGGTTGTATTCTCATAGTTTGGGGCACAAAAGCTCTAAATTATTTGTATTTTCTTATCTTCTATTCAAAACCCCAAACTTTTGCGATGACCTTCCGGTAGCATGATGGGTACCAATGGAAAGGTCTTGAAAAGATCTTTCCAATGGTTTTCGTAACATCTCGTTTAGTTTTATGGTTTAGAAGATACAAATTTTTAAAGTTAATTGGGAACTTGATTTTCAATAGTTTTGACAGCCCGACTTTAGGTCATTAGAACTCCATATTCCGATAACCTTTTTGGTCGTTTCTTTGAGGGCTTTTGTAGTATGAAATAAGATGTTTAATTTAGCACCAATGGCTTGGTTAGGGGTTTTCTATGTTAAGAGATTTAAAGCCTCAAAGTAGGCTCGTTGATATTGGAAACCCAGAAATCTAGGTATTTTTGTGATGATTTCAAGAATTTGGGCTTTCAAAAATTGAGAATTTTGTATTCTTTTTAATCGAAACAAATATGGTGTTGTAGTATGATATGAATACTTTATATTGGTATTGATTTTATCATTGGAAGTAATTCAGGTTGAAAGTTACAAGAGCTTGAATTAAGCCAAATGACCATCAAATTCTGGAAATTTCATAAAATAAAAAATTATTTTTAAATTTGTTTTAAAAATGAATTTTAATTAATATGTGATAAATCCTATTGTAAACTTCTTAAATGTTGGATATGTGATTTCTACTGTATTTTTATGTCAAAAAGTATGTATCTTTACATTTTATAAATTTATTTATTAAATTAGTAGATTTTATTAAAATATAAAAAATTTATAAAAAAAATTATAAATATGATTTTATGAGTAATATTAGTGTTATTTCTCTATCTGAAATTAAAATTCTTACTGATTTTATGATTTAAGTTTAATTCTCAACCTTATTGGAAATTTTGTTTAATTCAAAATATATATAAAAAATAAAATATTACTTTATTAATCGAATATGTTCCTAAATTATAATTGAAGTTGCTACACACCCTAAGTGCTTAGGATGGTCAGCAAAAAGTCACCTTGTAGGATCTGTTGCCAATTCAGTTCTGATTTTTGTATGTGTTTCTTGAAATAATAGGCTACTAGGAAGATTTTATGATTTGCTACTTAAAAGTAAAATTGACAAAATCAAATAAGTGATTGATATCCCTTCGGTGTTTTCACACCCTAAAAATTAGCCTTAATGTGAAATTAAATTTCATATATTATGTATAATATGTTTTGTCCTATGATTTGTAAAAATCGAGTTGAGCATGCAAAATGTATATATATTCGTATGTTAGATTTTAGAATGTGAATTTTTGTGAAGTATGATTTCTGATTTTGAAATTTGAATATGATTTTGTCTAGCATATGCATATATTTGTGATTTCACACATACTTATACATATACCTAGTTTGAAATAAATATATTTTTGATATGCAAAACATGTGTTTTGTGAATTTGGGTAATCAGAAAATATATTTTGATTTGTCTCCCAGTATGACTATGATATGATCCTGCCAATGGGGGTTAAACATTGGTCATGTCGACATGTATTATGTGATTAGAAATCGATCTCCCAACCGCACCATAGGTTACAAAATAGTGGTACCTGTGATATCTGTTCAAAGCAGCCAATGGTTGCTTCTGATATACTTATGACTCATGCCATTGGGGTTAATTGTAATTTCGATATGATTATGACCCATGCCACTGGGGTTAATTGTGGTTTTTGTTATGATTATGACCTATGCCACTGGGGTTAAGTATAGCCATAGTATGTTATAGGAGACTAATAAAATATGAAATCAGTGTGAAATTATGTTTTGTTTTGTTATCTAAAAGTTTCGAAATTGTGTTAGTTATGTTATCTAAAACGAAATTATATTTGCTTTTGAAATTTAAAAATGAATTTTTGAAATATATGTTTTGAATGAGATTACCCAAAAATTTTGTTTTGATATCTATATATGTATTAGTAATTTTAGCCTAAATGTTTTAAGCATGCTTAATCCAGTTGAAGGGATGTTTGTTACTTGTTGAGCTGTTAGACTCACTCTTTCCTTCAAATTATTATGATACCCAACCTCCCACATCTGATGTGAATGTGATTGTTAATACCTATATAACAATAAAAACCCACCACTGCTAGCAACTTGAGCTTACGCTTTTGAGGGCCATGTGGTTTAAGTCTAAAAAGCTGTTGGGCCAGTGGTTAGACTTAAGTCGTTACAAATGGTATCAGAGCCTGTGCCAGTTCGATGTAAGCTTTCACATTGCTCTGGTGAGATCGTGTCTTGTGGATGTGATGCGCCAGTCCGATGTGTGGCTTTGACAAGGACATCAAGGATTTGAATGGGTGAGATTATGATACCCAACATCCCACATCTGATGAGAATGTGATTGTTAAGACATATATAACAATCCAAGCCCACCATTGCTAGCAACTTGAGCTTAAGCTTTTGAGAACCGCGTGGTTTCAGCCCAAAAAGCTGTTAGGCCAGTGGTTGAATTTGAGTCGTTACAAAGTACTATTGTGACTCACCCTGTTTGATTGTATTTTATAGATAACTAGACAAAGAGGGTTGGATGGCATAGTGTTGTCAACGTTAAACACACAATTTTGGCAAATGATATGTTATCCGCTAGCAACATATCTCTATTGGGTCATAAATTGAGTCTTACGCTTTCGCAATGTATAAAATGATTATGTCTTAAAGAGATTATGCAAGCACAGCGCTGTCCTATGTAAATGTGATGAGATGTTAAGTGGATTGATGAGACATCCATCGTATGGCTATATAAATTTATATTTAAGTCCTGTAGATGAAAATGAGCCACGACAGCTTCATGTTTTAATGTTTAAGAATGATTTCATGATACGATGTTGCCAAGAGGCCTTATATAAATGAATTATGTTGTACAGGACTTATGAGTAAAGGCTTGTTCAAGTCTCGCAGGCTTACTTGTCAAGCTCGTGTGTGCTAGTCACGAACCCCTAAATTTGGGACGTGACAAGTTAAGGGCAGCTTTGGCTTTTCATGTAAGACCTGATTAGGAAGAAAACAAGAATGGATGAGATGATACTTCATTTTCATAGTGATGAGCTAAGATCTACATGCATCACATTTTGTATTTATTTACCTTTAGGATGCTTGAGCAATATCTTTCTTCTCTCTAAACTCCAAAAATACTTAAAATGATTAACCCAAATACAAATACTCCTATTGATTATCAGATTAAAGTTGTTTAGTATTCATTGATTTCTTAAAGAATCTTATCGAAGCATAGTTACTATTGTGAGAATTAAATAACTATTAAACAAGATAATCATGACACATCACTGTAATGCAAACATAACTGTATGACCATGATGATAAATCTAAAAATTTTTAGTTATTATTTTATTCATCTACATTGTAATTATAAATTCCATAAATAGCTTTATATAACTGCCACCTTAATTGAGGATAATTTAATAAATTTCCTCCTCTACAAAGGAGAAAATAATCCAAATTAAATAAATAGTTTATTTGTTTATGATATAAATATAAAAGTTAATAATTTAACGGTTTAGGGAACTTATAACAGGTAATGTTGATAACAAAGGATAGGAAACTAGTAATTTGAAATTGACTTGGAAATTCATTTCATAGTCAGTTCACTTTCATCCTCAAAGGGCTGTAGTTTCCAACTAATATCCAGGCATGTGCTTTTTAATCCCCATTTCTTCTTTTTATTTTCTGCTTGTATTATGATTTTGTTTGCTTCATTTCAAGATGAAACTTTAATGGTTTCAAGTGTAATGTTAAGACAAAGGAGAGTTAAGTTTTTTTTTTTTTTTGTGTAATCCAAAGTCAAATGTAAAACATAAAATGATTTTGTTTGCTTCGATATCAAAAAATATAAAAATTGTGCATACAATTGCATGGATAATGGAAATTGACTTTTTAAAATCACGAATTTAGACTCAAAACTTAAAAGGGATTTATGATATACAGATGAGAGAGAACTATTTTTCATCGAGTTTAATAGATATATAAGATTAAGTAAACATACAGACACATGTATCATGTCTAGGTAAATCAAAGCATGCTTTGTGCAAAACTAACTATTCCGATACTTGTTATTAGTTTAATTTGTAATTTGTTTCCTATATGATTTTGTTTCTTGTAGATCAAGCATGTCAAATTTTTAGTTGATTTGTATCAATAAGTATAATTATTAAGTGTTCTGGATATATTTGCTTAATGAACATACTCTTGAACCTTAATGATTCTCATGCATTACTGTTCTTCATGTTAAAATTTATACTAAACCAACTTTTCAATCTACTTGGTGTAAAGTTTTTTAATTGTAAGGAATGTTTTCCCAGGGTGGTTGAGCATAAATTTCCCAAATCTTTTTCTACCTGGAGGAAGCAGGACTGGATGATAAAATGGAGAATGGTTTCAGTATATTGCCATTTTGGTTCAATGTAATTCCTTTCTTCACATTGTCAGCCTTGGACGGTATGTTCTGGCAGCGAATAATGGTAACGATAATGGATATGAAGCACTCAAACAAGGATATCAGTCCATCGTCTACATTATTACTTTTGGCTTAAGCTTGGCCTTGTTTCTTCTAACGACCATTTTATCAGGCATTACTGCGTTTGACGATATTCTGAAACGCCTGAATATCATATCTGCTCCGACTTTAAATCTGAAAGAAACCAAAGTTCCTGTTGGGTTCTCTGCAATTGCAACTTGTTTGTTTCTGTTCATTGTTGGTATATTCTGCTGGCTGCTAATGGATGTCGATAAGGTGGTGAAGCAACAAAAAGATAACATTTGTTCAGTTATACTGTACGTTATTGCAAATTCCTTGGGATTCAACATTTTCCTGGTCATGGCTTGTTTCTTTGGCATTACCTTGATTGTGGGAATTGTCCAAGGTTCTTCAAAGGCTGTGGCCACTCCAGTTTCCGATCATGAAGTGCCTGTTGAGCCAAGCTCTTAGTACTCTAATGGTAATAGAATGGAGCTTGGAATTGGGGTTCTTTTGGAACCTGTTTAAGGTATTATGCTGGTGACATCAGTTTCTATATTGGTTCACTACTATATGGTTAGCTTTCTAGTGGAGATTTATTTGGAAATTGCTAGACATAAACATTATCATCAGTGATTCCATCTGCTCCTCTTTCTGATTGTTCTGTTTGTCATCAGTTTGTAGACTTCTATATAAACGATTGAGTCTAGTCTATCTTCTTCTAAAAGCTGTTTCTATTGACAATCATTGTAATTAAAATGTTTCGCATTTTCCTAGTTAAAAAGTACTAACAGACAAAAAAAAAAGATGTAGTATATAAGGATTCCCTGATATACAAGTATCGTATTCTTGGAGTTTCTACTTTGTAACAACCCACTTATAAAATATATATATATATATATAACAATAAAAAAAAAAGGGACAAGACCACATGGGCAGCCGTCCATGTGGTCAATTGAAGCTTTGAAAGAGTTGAGAATGGGGGGGCCGGATGGATACATAAAAAGAAGAAAAAGGTGATGGGGACTGGGGAAGGCGACCTGCCCAAGAATCCAAAGTGAACTACACTTTCCGTGTAGGTTCGAATTTGTCTGTTTTTAACGTTTAGTTCAAGACTTTCAGACTTATCTCTACACCATTTCACACCCAATTTCTCTGTGTTTTTTTCAAGTCAGAAGCCATGTCCATGACTGTTATCAGAGAAGCTGCTCTAGCTGCGTTCTTTGGAGCGTTCTTTGAAGCGTTTTTCAGTAAGTTAGCTGAATTCCTCAATGTTGTAACCGAGAAGCAAGTTCGCGAGGAGCTCCACAATTTGGAAAACATAGTGCTTAGGATTCAAGCAGAGCTAGATGCTGCCGAGGAGAAGCACGTGAAGAATGGGCCCGTGAAGAGTTGGTTGGATGACCTGCAAAACTTGGCATACGATGCGGATGATGTATTGGATGAGTTTGCTACTGAAGCTTTGAGACGCAAGTTAACCAGGGAGCATCAAAACAGCTCAGGTTTTGGGAGGAGAAAGGTGCTGCCACCACCGACGGTGGTGGAGAGGATGAGCTGCCCCGGAGAAAAGAGGAAGCCATGGCTGGGAGAAAAAAAAATGTGGAAAAAAAAATAGAAAATGAAAAATGCAAGAATAGGAAAATAAAAATGGGCCAAATGAGAAATAAATTGGCCAAGGCCCAATAAGAAAATAAAATTGGGCTTGGCCCAATAGGAAAATTGAAGAGATTCTTGGACAAGGTCCAATAGCTAGGAGGGATAGAAAAAGCTCAATGGCACGTTTATCGAGAAGACGTACTGAACGAGACACACAATCGAGAAATAGAAATAAATACATACGCGTACAAAAATAGCGATGTAATATCCCGCTATTTCGAGGTGAGTAGGGGGTGTCAATTTGAAAATTTTCGTAATTATATATGTATGTATATGCATGAATTATATTACGTACAAATTGTGAAAAACATGCGTTGATAGAATTTTAAGAAATTGTGAATGTAAGTTATTTTTGAAAATTATTTTGAATATATATATAATTATATGTAAAGTGTTTTAAAAATGGGAAACAAGCCTTTCAATCTGATTTAACTTCTAAATTGTGCCTTATATATCTGCGTAATGTGCATATATTATTATGATGTGTAATTACCTGATGCTTGGCGTTTTATAAATTATGCATCAAACTTTATTTTATGAATATAATGATAAAATTTTATTACGTTTATATTGAATGTTTGACAATAAATTTGGAACAATACTTCAAGAGAATAAATGATTTTAAGATAGTTTCGTAAATTGAGAGATTTGAGAGTAGGCCGGATGTCACATCGGTTAAGTGTGACCCTCGTGCACGAGTGAGCTCTAGCTAGAGACATTTTCGGGTCGCCGACGGGCTGTTAGACATGGCTGGGGCCATGGTCTGTGATATACGTGGCAAGGCCACAGATGATTTACGCGGTTACGACCGCTTGATATCTCCGATGTCGGCCAACATCGTTGAGATTGCCATGGCATTATGTGGGGATCCGGTGGAAGCGATGCTCCCGGATGATATTACGTGGTAGCGGGACCACGAGTTTTTATCTTATTTCCTACTCGAGAGTAAAGTCTCTTTGGATTTTCGAATTATATTTTTCCGTGCATGGTGAGAGTTAAAAAGTTTTCAACAACTCCCTGTTTACGAAATGATTTGACTTAACGCCTCATTCAAGAGGTGACTTGTTGATTCTTCTGAGTTTTCATACTCGTATTTCGTATATGGTGAAAATGAATTTAAAATAGCTTTTTCGCAGCTCTCCATTTTTACGGAAAAATGAATTTTAACTCCTCGAGTATGAGGCGATTTGTGGCTTACGTATATATTTGACAAATATATGATTTTACGAGAGCTTGTCTGATTTAAGAAAATTGATTTGAATAAATTATTCTAAATGATTTCTACATAAAATTATTATTTACACTAGATTTGGCGTGTATTTATCTATATACCTTTGGTTTGGTTATATCATAAACGAATTCTTGATATTTTCTTTATATATAAGGCACAAATATCCTTTTGAAATAAATTGTTTTATCATCCGGTAATTTGATATTCAAATGATCAGCTATTTGCTTGTTTCCCATCTACGCCTTACTCGCTGAGCCGATGATCACTGAGTCTGTGAGACTCACACCCCTCTTATTTTTCCTTTTGCAGACAGGGATCGGCCTAACGCGTAACTATTGGCGTATTCAGTCTACTGCGGATAGGTAAAGGCATCTCTTAGCCCGCTTCGAGTCGCTCCGCTGTCTAGAGTTCATTCACATAAAATTTCTACATATTATTAGCATTGTTAATTCTTAATTATGCATTGTTGAAAACTTTGTATTTTAAATTTAATTACTATTACTGGAAACGGAATACCATTAGGGTATTATTCTTATTATTATTAATTATTTACATACGTGTTATCATATTTAATAAATGTCTCAGAAAAATTTACAAAGGCTTGTTCGGGACTTGGCGGGATCTCCCGGAGGTCTCGGATGCCGGTAGCGACCGGGGATGGGTCGTTACACTACTATTAGTCGAACATGATCCAACCTTGGATGGAGAAGAATCTGTTTCATATAGCCACCTTTCTGTGAAAAGCCAGGCTCTTTTTTGTCTGAGGCAGGTACCGCAGTTTCACTAGTTTGCATCAGAACAACAGTAGCATGACTAGACCAACATGGATTGATTGTAGCACTGTTGAAAGGATACAAGAGTCTTTTAGGCTGTCATCATCAACCAGTGCTAATGATCTCCGCTCTAGCAGTATATTGAAGACCAAACATGCAGATCTCTAACTTAAATGGGTTATTGCGTTTACCAGCAGGCGAAGGTTATGAGAAATGTTGTTTAAATAGAATTCAGCATTTTTTTTTTCTGTTGATATTTAGAGAATATTAGAGAAAAATTTTGAAAGACAAAGATATGTTTTTCACACACTGCATTAAGTGTATATGATTACAACCACGGAAAGGATAAGGACAAGAATCAGTTAACCTGAAAATAAGGGATCAAAGACAGCACATGTAGCATATTGATAACTGCTGTCCTTGACGGCTCACGACATAGGGCCTTTATTATAGCATAAAATAAAACTACTTAAAGATAGAATTTCAAGACATGTGGATGGCACGTCTTCTTTCAAAGTACTGACGCCACACTTCTGCAAGCGAGACCTCGATCTCCATTATTTTCTCAGCCTAGAACTCAGCCTTTTCTTAGCAAAAACTTTTCGCAGGTTTCATTTTCTGATCTAGGACGGGTTACTATGAACGCGGATGATGGTAGCTTGTTGAATTTCTTCTGAAATGATTAATCACATGTCATGACTTTTAGTCATGTTTACCTGAAACTTTTAAAAAATGGGTGACATTAGAATCTTTTTTCCTCTGCTATTGTTTTCATAGTACTTGGCTATCAAGAAATTTTAGGTTGCCTTGGAGACAAAAGGTAGTGCCAATTTCTATAGCCAGGAGTTGGAGGATATATTGGGAAGGCCTGTGTGGCTGCTAGGTGTACTAACAACACCCAGACCCAAGGCAAATGGCCCCAGTCAAATGGCCTATCTAAGGAACTCAACTCAAGATTGCAGAGTATTTGGAATTACAATGCTAATTCTAGGAGCATTGGGAGATCATTACAACTGTTTTCGAATACAATACTCTCACTTATTCCTATTCTTCACTTTTGAATCTTTAAACTGCACATTGAAGCATTAGATGTTACATCTGTTTTTTTGTCACTAATACGTGAAAGTGAAAACAGAAGGAAAAGGTTAAGATGAGAAAAAAATGCTAGTTATCTTCCCTCCATTAGTGTAATGGTGAGTTCATCATACGAACATGGTTTCTGATCGCTTGATGAGGATCTATCTCCACTTAGATCCCTTTCATTGAAAAAACCTGGTTGTTTAGGCTGAGGTAGAGGACTTTCGCCACCAAGCATCAGGACCACAGTTGACATCCTTGGCCTATCTTCAGGATTCCGTTGCACGCATAGTAGACCTATATGAATTGATCTCAGAACTTCAGATAGGTTGCAGGTGTCTCTAATTGGTGCAGCAATCAGTTGCAAGGGTTTGCCTTCAGCATATAGCTTCCATGCCTATTGAGTTGAAGCCACTTTAATTATAACAGAATTCAAACCAGGAGATGATGAGAGGGGATCATAATTTGAAACTTACATGCCCAAGGAGGTTATGGTGGTGATCCGGATGAGAGAATCCTCTATTCCTTTTCCCACTAACAATCTCTAGCACCAACACACCAAAGCTAAAAACATCAGATTTAATCGAGTAGAGCCCATCAATTGCATACTCCGGAGACATGTAACCACTGCAGTTAGGAATCATTACATGTTGTTTCAGATTCGCATGATATGATGTTGCTAAATGTTGCACCAGTCTGGGGCTAAAACTTACTATGTTCCCACCACGTTCTTGGTCTTTTCTTTGGTGACAGTTTCCCCAAAACTTCTAGCAAGGCCAAAGTCTGAAATTTTTGGGTTCAGTTGACCGTCCAGTAATATATTACCTGTTTTCAGATCTCTGTGAATTATTCTTTGCCTTGAATCTTGATGGAGATAAAGGAGTCCACGAGCAATACCATTGATGATGTTGTAGCGCTTAGGCCAATCCAGTGACAAGCTTTGAGCCTGATCTGCTCAAATTTCTTACACAGTTCAATCTTGTGCAAATTTATTCATTGGCTAACCACTTCATCTTGCAACCCAAAGTCTGGTATGCAGTTGGGGTTATAAGATGAATGCAGTCAAGTCCAACAATTAAACCATATCCAAAGTTAGAGAAAAGATTTACCAAAAAGAAAGAAGTTCAGGCTTTTGTTAGGCATGAATTCATAGATCAACATCTTTTCATCTCCTTCAACGCAGCATCCAAGAAGCTTCACTAAGTTTCGATGCTGCAGCTTTGCAATATGAACTACTTCGTTTTTTAACTCACTAAGACCTTGTCTTGAATTCTCTGATAGCCTCTTTACTGCTATTTCTCTTCCATCCTTCAACATACCCTGAAGTTTAATTATAACCAAAGATCATTTCTGGTAATGCTTAAAAGTTTTCTTGAAGCTGCCAAAGCTTATACAGGCACCTTACCACATAAAAAAAAAGGATGGTTTTCCTATTTCATAACCAAACACCCACTCACACCTCACAAAGAGAAACAAATGAGAGTTAATTGAATTCCCTATTGAAGATGAATATGGAAAAAAAGTTCCATTGATCTTTGAAGCGTATAGACTTATGATCAATTGAATAGTTTAGTCAATATCTGTTGAGTAACATCTAATGCATTGGCCACATAAGTTGCAGAAAACCCCATTTATCGCTACTGTATTGATTTCAATGCAAAGAGGTAGAAACCATCATAGCTATTAACAATGAACATGTTGCTAGACAATTTACTACATTGTTACCTTGAAGACAGATCCAAAACCACCTTCTCCAAGTTTATTCTTGATGGAAAAATTTTTGGTTGCATTGACAATTGTGGCCATGTCAAATAATGGTACTTCTGGATCTTCCCTCTGATTTTCATTATTAGAGCTGCTTCCACAAATGCATTTAAAAAATCCTGCAATGTAGGAGCCAGTGTATACATAAAATGATAGCAGAAACCTATTTGTAAAAAGTCAGCTTTCAAAAAACCTAAGGAGAAGCTACAGAAGGAATGCTATCTGTTAAATTGAGACTTGCATTGAAGACGCTGCAAACCTTATTTTCTGTCAAATGCCCATACCTCACTGTTTTGTGTTTTGACAGTTACTTACTGTCTAGGTTAATGTCTGTCATGCGCCTAATGCATGTTTTGATTAATGGTTAGGTTCTGCTATGAGTTAGACTCTTGTGGTGCACAAGGTATGTTTAAAACTTTGTTTAAAAGCCTTCATTTGTACATGTACTGAAGTTAATGAATATCAGGCTATGTTGCCTTAGATTCCTGTTTTTCTGCTCTTCTGTTCTGTTCTGTTTTTTCTTTCATCTATGGCTGCTTGCTCTACTGATGTGTTGCAGTAGTATTACCTACTGATATTGAATGCTAAACTTCTGATAAGCTATAAAACAACACGATCCCATTGGCTGCATGCATCCATTACCTACCCTAGTTTTCTAATACAAATGAAGTTCTCCTTGTTGTATTTGTTTTCCTTTTTCCTGAAAATACTTAGTTACTATTAATAATAATAGCTTTTCATCTACTTATTGTCTCATCACTCGCATGAAACTAGGCAGAAGTTTCAGAAACGTAAAAATGGATAGGAGGAAATACATACCTCGTTCATGGTGTTTCTTCCTCCAAATAAACAGAACCAAGCCTAGGACCAGACTTATAGTAGGCAATGCAATGCTGACACCAATTATCACTCTAATTTTCTTCACATTGGATTCAGCTTTTGTCTTCTTACTATCAACTTGATCTGTATAGAACGAAAATCACAGCAGAAAACATTGAAATAAGAATAAGGAATGTCCATCACTCACTACCAGGCTTACCAACCAATTTGTTGGCATACAACTTAAGCCATGGGTTCAGGTTGGACACGGACACCAACTCCAACTCCAAATCTAATTACTACTTCTCACCAATTTTAAAATAAATATATTGCTATTCAATCATTCTATATTGGTGTTACCAATAAACTAAGCATATACTAGAGAGAAACACCCAAAAAATCAGCTTAAACTAGATGGTAGTGATCTAATGATCTGTAAAATTCAATACATGCATACCAAACTTGTGGATTTGACCAGAATCTCCTACTAAAATTTCAGCTGTCCTACTATCATAACCATGTTCAGCTGTCTTTGGAGATGTAACAAAAAATAATTTCAGCCTTTTTGCTGCTCTTGCATTCTTTTTCAGTCACTCTCACTTTAAGTTTAAGTTATCTATAATTGACCAAAAATTTATGACATAAATGTTCTTCAAGGTTAGAGGATGATAACAAACCAAGTTCTGCTGCAGCCATTCTTATATAAATTGCTTGATCATTTTCAGTCACCTGTCTAATATCAATCAGATCATTGAACCAAATCAAACACCCACTTCCTTCTCCTCTTACATCCAAATTAGTATAAGCTGTGCAGTTGCAGTTCTTTATGCAGTGGTTCTTGCACTCCTCCAGGTTCATACTATAGTTAAACCAGGATTCACTTGCGTCCGGCAACTTTAGTCCAGTGTACTTCAGAAATCCATCTTCCAAACAATTTAGCGGAGTCTTTCTCACACATCCACCCAACCCAGGTACCATTTCCCATTCTTCTTTATGTTTTGGCTCAAATCCTTTTAAGCAATTGCATGCGGGGGAGTTGTCATTGTTATTGTTGCAATTGCCATTTACACCACATAATGCATAACTGTCACAGGTATCTAGATATGGTGGAAGGTGAAGTACCCAATTTTGGGCTTCATCAATCCATGTGAATCTCTGTATATTTCCATTGGGAAGGAGCAATACCCTCGAAAGAGAGGAGCTGTTATAAAGGTTCCAGCTGAAGTATATCTCTTTCTCATTGAAAACAAATTCAAATCCATAAACAGAGTTTGGTGTGAGACCAGTTACCCCACTAAACCTCAGACCATTCCAAGGGCCACGGCGCATTCTCTTTATCGAACCCTCTCTCAGAACCCACTCTGGAAATCCATCAAGATCAAATCCATAGGTAAAATTACCCGGAAAAGGATCGTTGATTTCCTTCCATGATGATAAGTAACGATCCAGACCTGTTACCAAGTCCTTTCCAATCTTCATGTTTGGTAGGAATGTATCACAAGGATAATCAAAGCTCTGCCAAATGAAGTTTTGAGGGTTACCATCAGTCTCATCTTTAACAACAAGGTTACCTGAATCCAAGATCTTTGCAACCGGTCTACGAGCAGATGTTGATGAGTTGGAAGACCAAACAGTGCTCCCGTTGTTGTCAAGAAGGACAAGAATTCCTTGTTGGGTAACTCTTAGAACACCTGAAGAATCATTGAGGGGTACTTCTCTGTTGGCCACCCAGACAACAGTCGTGTTAGATTTCTTATACCATATTCCCAAGTACCTTTTGTTGGTAACACTCGGGCTAAAAAATCCTACTTCAAAGACTCCACCAGCCGAAACTATGGTCTCACCATCTTTAATCGATCGAGTTGTATCTATAGTGTCAACCTCAGTGGATGTTATTACAAAGTTAGGACACAAAAAGAAGCAAAGAAGAAGCATGGTAAAGCCTTTTATCCGAAGCAAAAGATTTGAAGATATGAAACCCTCTTCCTGCCTTAATGTCTCTTCCATATTTCTTCAACTGAATCAAACGACTGAAACCTGTAAATAAAACAATTACTGTCCTGACTCATGACGTTCCTTTCTGATGGCTACCCGAAGAGCTTTCCTGTTCAGAGCCTGCAGAATTTTCAGCCTTGGACCAAAGAATGTGCATTCTGGCACCATAAAACAGCCTAATATTGAATCAATTGATTTCTTGTTTTCAACTATAATGAATTACGTAAGAAAAATAGAAAAAAAAAAGAGTCATTTAAATAAAGAGGAGAATAAGTTCATAATAATTGGACTTATTAGACAATGACTATAGGTGGACTTTGTTGGGTGGTTGATCTTAAAATTAAATATAGCAGTGCAAATGTAGATAATTAAAAATATATTTTTTATTTTATTTTAAGTGTCTATAAAAATATGATTAATGATTAAATATGATAGAAATGTGATTATCAAAAAATCAATACTTGTCTATTGGAAAACCAACCATCATAACTA
Organism: Theobroma grandiflorum; assembly: GCA_036013995.1. Lineage (NCBI taxonomy): Eukaryota > Viridiplantae > Streptophyta > Magnoliopsida > Malvales > Malvaceae > Theobroma > Theobroma grandiflorum. The sequence continues at coordinate 32,206,820 of CP142133.1, forward strand.
TCAAAAATAAATTATTTCAAATAGACACATATGTATGAAAACAACTTATTATTTTTTTTGAAAAACCAATAAACATAACTATTGGAACAAATGAAAGTAGACAATTATATTTATTTGAAACAGAGGTAATTGTGTCTATTAGGATTTGTCATAATTGCCTATATAAATAAGACAATTGTTCCCAGAAACCATTAAACTATGAAAAGTGATTTCGTTTGAATATTCTTTAGTCTAAATAAAAGTCAATGCAAACATTCTTAAGCAATTACTTAGGGACTATGCCAACACACACCCTGGAAAAGCTCATGGCTACTGCAGAAGTTACTTTATGTAGAAAATTCTATCAATGTTGTAACAAGTCGCTCCTGTACAGGATTGATGGGGTCTTAGGAAATGGGAGAGGGTTATCTTACTAGACTATTGATAACTCTATTATATAGAGTTATCATAAATCATTTTGGGGTTAAAAAATGTGCTAAGTCTTTGAGTTTTAGTGTAAACCTTAGGAAATTTTTATGTTTTTTAGTGGTAATTAACTTAGATGTCATCAATTTCAATTTATGCAGTTTTAGCTTAATTTCTTGTCAAGCTCCTTATCTCAGCCTCTGATCATTTAATCCTTGAATATTGAAGGTAATGCAAGAGAGTATACCACAATTCCAAAAGATGATGCAAGTGAGTTTAAAGGGCAACAGAGCAAGCAGAAAGTTTCTGGCTGCAGCCAGAATGCAAGTTGGCTGCAGCGAGAAACAGGGTCAAAGTTCACCTGCCAAGTCAGAAAGCTTCTGGCTGCAGCGAGAACCAATTCTCGCTGCAGCCAAAATGATGCTGTTAACAAAGGCCAAACAGAAAGTTTCTGGCTGCAGCCAGAACTTAATCTCGCTGCAGCCAGAACACGTCAGACAGAAATTTTTGACACGAGATTTTAGGTTAAGCTGAGATAGGAGGGGCTATAAATAGATAATTTTGGATTGAAAAAAGGGGGATTCTGGAGAGGCTACTTTGGGCAAGCTGAGGCAAGAGCAAAAAGGAAAAAGGGAAGAAGAATCAAAAGCTGGAAATCAACAAAAAGGCTACTTCAAATCATCTTCTCTCTTTTCAGATTTGATTCTCTCTCTAACTCATCTTGTAAAACAATGTTTTTGCTTGCTGAAATGTGTACTCTCCTCATTAGTATGTTGAGCTAAACCTTCTACTCTAGGATTATGGTTGATTTTAATATGTAACTGGGATATTTGGTTGGTTTATTGCTTATTTTCAATGGAAAAACTGATGTTTACTCAAATTAGTACTTATTGCTCATTTATTTGCTTGATCACCATTTAAATGTGTTTAGGTATTTAGATGACACTTGAAAGAGTTAGTCTAAATTAGGCCTTGATTTGAGTAATGTGTGTTTAATACACTTAGAAAGAAATTTCAGTGTGTTGATTTGCAATTAGAGTAGACATACATCTAATTGCCATACATAGTCAATTTGTAGAACCTTGGCTTAAAGAACTTAAGCTAGTTGTCTCCTATAGACATATAGTGATTCAATTAGACTAAGTAAGTGTGTAATATCTCGACGGAGAATTACACATACTTTAGGATTCTAGACTAACATCAATTTTCATTGAAAATAAGTAATTGAGCCAACCAAACTCCAAGTGAAATATTAAAGGATACCATAATCCTAGCTTATCATATTATAGTTCCCACCTCAATTTATTGATTGCATCATTTAGGTTAGCATTAGATAATTAGGTTACATTTTAATTATCATTCAAAAATTGATACTTGGATAAAACTAGTTTGTGTTAATTTTGGTACTTAGCAACAATTAATAGATCAACTCCTGGAGGAACGATACGCAACTCACTACTTTACTACTTGTTGCGATCGCGTTCACTTGCGCATAATCTTTGCTTGTACTTTGCATTAAATTTTGAACATATCTCATATTGCTCAAGCCAAAGATAAAATTTTCATAAAAAGCAAGCAACAACTATAAAAAAGGAAAGAAACAATATATTGGAATTCAATGTCCAAGGTTACAGTAGAATCACCCATCCTGCAAGTATTATTCAATAGTGTGATCAAACATAAGCATTCAATTCAATCTAGATTTATAGCCACCAGCATGAACTAAATTGCTGCAGGAAGTAAGGAATATTCCAATTAATTTGCTCTCTCTTTTCAAAAAGATTGAATCATTGACCAAATTTTCCTGCACAGTCAGGTCAGCGGACAGTCAGAAGAACTTTCTCTTGTTCCACTTTCTCATGCGGCCTTTTCTCCGTTTCTGTTCACACTCATAGGTATCAGAATAAGCTTCAACTATTTCTATCAATTCAATTCTGTTAAATGTTTTAGAGAAAACAAAATTATGAGTAATGAAATTATAATTTACCTCAAAGTGTCTCCACACTTTTCTGCTCTTTATTATTGCTTAAGCACTTGAAAGAGATGCTTGTGATAAACAGCTTTAGGGGAAACAAGATCCTAAAACAATTTTAATGGTCCAATTGCACACACACTGCCACTTCGAGAGCTGTGTCTCAAAACAAATCTGTGAAAGCACACAACGAAAGGAGCAGCTAATGCTTGCTCCAACTAGTAAAATTGACATGATTATCTCAAAGAGCAAAATCAACTTATACATTTGTCTCTATTGTTGAAGATGCTCACATTCGACTTTCCCATTGGAAGTTAACAGTGACTGAAACCCTTTTCTTCCTTTGTAAAGAAGAGTCTTAACTCATCTTTACTGGTTTTTTCTAGTCTCATTGCTGAAAGGGAATAAAATCTATAGACTATTAGATGCTTGTGAATTTGAGATTAACATCGAGAGTGCACCTAAGGAGGAGCTTGGAAGCTTGTTCTCTTTATGTGGTATGAAAATGTAATTAGATATCAGATATGGGAACATAATAAATGAAATTAACCAGCTAGCATAGTTCACTGGCTACAAATATACTTACAGTGAAAAACCATCATTTCTAAGAGTACCAGAATTCACAACATTTCCATGAAATCTCAGTTATCTTGCCTCTACTACTGTGATAGCAAAATCATTAGAACAAGATGGTTTCTGATTATCTGATGAAGAACTAGCTTTGACCAGATCTCTCTCAGTGAAAAATCCTGGTTGTTTAGGCTGAGGCAATGGAACTTCACTACTTAGCATCAGAACAACGTTGGAAATGCTTGGCCTATCTTCTAGATTTCGTTGAACGCATAGGAGTCCTATGTGAATAGCTCTTAGTACTTCGAAGTGAATGCAGCTGTTCTTAATTGGATCAGCAATCAATTCCAAGGAGTTGCCATCACAAAAAAGTCTCCATGCCTAGGCAAGTAAAACCGTTTAGCAATAGCAGAACATACAATCTAGATTTAAGAAGATTACAGTTTGACACTTACATGCCCAAGAAGGTTGTGCTGATGATCCGGATGATAGAATCCTCTGTTTCTCTTCCCACTTACTATTTCTAAAACCAGAACACCAAAGCTGAAAACATCAGATTTAATTGAGTAAAGTCCATCAATTGCATACTCTGGAGACATGTATCCGCTGTGAGAACCACCAAAAAAGAAAAAAAAAACAAGTTTAGAAGTTTTGAATTTAAACTCTGTATTGTAATTTTTGCACTCATTACTTACAATGTTCCCACGACTTTCTTTGTGTTTGCTGTAGTTTCCTTTTCTCCAAAACTTCTAGCCAGGCCGAAGTCAGAAATTTTTGGGTTCATTTCATTGTCTAATAAGATATTACCTGCTTTCAGATCTCTATGTATTATTCTTTGTCTGGAATCTTGATGAAGATAAAGGAGCCCTCTCGCAATCCCATTGATAATGTGGTTGCGCATGGACCAATCTAGTGACATGCTTTGAGTTTGATCTTCACAATTTTTAAACAAGTCAAGCCATTTTATTGCTAGTTAGATCACTGATTATGTGGGAGATTGAGAGAAGGATATAACCAAACAAATTAACTATGTCAAGTATACTAAATTTCCTGAGTTGGATAAAGACATACCAAAGATAAAGAAGTCCAGGCTCTTGTTAGGCATGTATTCATAGATCAACATCCTTTCATCTGCATGAATACAGCATCCAAGTAGCTTAACTAAATTCCGATGTTGAAGTTTTGCAATATGTTTAACTTCATTTGTGAACTCATTGAGTCCTTGTTTAGAACTCCTTGACAGCCTCTTCACAGCAATTTCTTGTCCATCCTTCAAAACCCCCTAAAAAGGTGTACACAATGAATGTAGAAGTAAATTATAAAGCAGACAACTTTCCTGATTAGGAATCACTTTAAAATTTCTACTACATGAAGAAAACAGTAGTCATGGCTATGATGTAAATGCAAAGATGTGGAAGCAATGGAGCCAACAATCATAATCTTTCACTGAATTTATCATATTGTTACCTTGTAGACATACCCAAAACCTCCTTCTCCAAGTATATTCTTCGTTGAGAAGTTATTGGTTGCAGAAACAATAGCTGTCAAGTCAAATAATGGTAACTCTAGATCTTCCTTCTGATTTTGATGTTCAGAACTGCTATCTGAGGGGAATGTCTGCAATCCTGTGAAGTAGCAAGTTGAGTAAATATAATATGCAACTTATCTGTATAACTTCAATTCATTTGTAACAATTTGTAATGCATAATCAAGCATGTCCCGGGGCTGTTGTGATAAGAACATTATCCAGTTGACTAGCATGCACATTCATTCCTATTCCCTGCCCTCATTCATATTTAGCTAAGAAGCTGAGCAAGTTTGGTAAGTTCAGTCAATCAGTTGAGATTTGTACTTCCTTTAATCATAATTTTCTTTTATGCGCACTTGATTCTCTGAAATGAAACTTTTTGACTGGTAAATTTCTAGCTTATGGAGTATAGAAAGTTATGCACATTCTCACAGCACCAATAGTGTCAAAATTTTCATAGCAGTTGTAATAAAGAAAATTTCTATAACTACTTAATGAAAATGAATTGGGGACAAGGAAAGATGTACCTTTTCTCTGGCGTTTCTTCCTTCGCCAAAGCAAGGCCAAAATTATGCCTGCAATTAGCACTCCTGCAGACAATGCGGTGCTTGCTACAATTCTTGTTCTGTTCTTCGCGTTGGATTTTTCTTCGTTTCTTGTGCTCTCATTTTGATCTGTATGGAAAGCAAATCAAAGCAGAGAATCACTAAAACGAGAACAAGGAAATTCAAATTTTCACTGTCATGTTTATGAATATGTCAGTTGGGTTACAACTTCCCAGATGTTTAGGTGTAGTAGTAACTACAAACCAAAATCTAATTGCTAATTCACACAAGCATTATTTTTATAGGAGTGACAGTACCATTCCAACCTAGCAGGAAAATTTCTAGTTTATTATTTTAGTATATCCTTTTATATATACCTACAAAAATTTAACTTATTCCACGTTAAATCTTAAGCTATTTCAGAAACTGCATGCTTTTCTCGTTCTCTTTTACCTAGACGAGTTAATATTATCTCTATAAAATCTGTAAGAATATAAAGATTCTACAGAAGCCTTACAAAAATCTGCATACTCAAAATTTTGAGGCCTGAGGTTATTTCATACCTAGTTCTGATGCAGCAACCTTCACATAGATATCTTGAGCGCTATCAGTTATATATCTTATATCAATGAGGTCAGTAAACCAGAGCAAACACCCACTTCCACCATTTCTTATGTCCAAATTAGCATAACCTGTGCAGTTGCAATTTGCCAAGCACAGGCTTTTGCACTCCTCTAAGTTTATATTGTAGTCATACCATGATTGTCTTGTTTCTGGCAACTTTACTGCAGAGACTTTTATAAAATCATCTCCAGAGCAGTTTAGGCTAGTCTTTCTCACGCAACCATCTGTCCCTGGTACTGCATCCCATTCCTTTGGACTATTCGGTACAAATCCTGTCAGGCAACTACAGACAGGGGACTTGTTGTTGTCACAGACACCATTTGCACCACATAATGCATACCTGTCACAGTTATCTATGTAAAGTGGAAGGTTTTGTATCCAACCTCGATTTGGATCAATCCACATGAAGGGCTCTATAGCTCCATTCTGACTACTTAGCACCCCCCTTAAAAGAATTGAGCTATTGCGAGGAGTGAATGTTAGATATAGCTCCTCCTCATTAAAAACAAAATCATAAGTGTACATAGGGTTTTCTTTCATTTCGAGCATCCCACTCATCCGCTCGCCATTGTAAGGTCCAGACCGGAATCTCACAGTCGAACCCTCTCTCACTACAACCTCTGGAAATCCTCCAAGCTCAAATCGATATGTGAACTTACCTGCTGAAGGATCATCAGGACTTTTCCAAGATGATAGGAAACGATCCAGGCCTGTTCTGAAGTCTCTTCCAATCTTCATTCGCGCAATGAATGTATTGCATGGATAATCAAAACTTTGCCAAATGAAGTTTTCTGGATTACTGTCGCCATCATCTTTCACAATAAGATTTCCTGAGTCCAAGAGGCGCACAACTGGGATACGAACAGGTCTCGATGCATTGGAAGACCAAACAGTGCTCCCATTACTATCTAGAAGGACAAGAATTCCCTGGTCGGTAACTCTTAAAACACTGGATGTATCATTGAGGGGCACTTCTCTATTGGCCACCCATGGAACCGTCGTGACAGAATTCTGATACCATATCCCCAAGTATCTTTTGTTGCTGGAACCTGGGCTAAAGAATCCTAGTTCAAATATTCCACCAGCTGAAACTAAGGTGTCACCATCTCTAATTGAACGAGTTGTATTTATGCTGTCCACTGCAATGGATACTGTTACATGAGGCCACAAAAAGGAGCATAGCAGAAGCAAGATAAAGCCTGCCATTGATAATAACGAGAAGCTGAAGACTTGGAAGACCCCATTCCTTTTATGATAATTTTCCCTTCAGAATGTCACAATTTCAACATTGAAATCTCAACCCTGAGGTGCCTTTTCTGACCGCTGCTAAGCTTTCTGGTGGGGCTAAATTTTTCAGCCTTCATGATCCAAAGAATGAAGAGAGTCAGCAAAATTTTCTATCCAAGAGACTTTGTAGAATTTTCTTTTCAACACCGCCTACGTCAAACTTTTAAATGCAACTGAAACTATCTTTTATTCATATTTTTTGATATAACCTGCTTGCTTCGACTAAAATATACATTTAATTTATATAAATTTCTCCAGGACCTGAGAAATAGGCCATTCGACTTCTGAATTTTTGCTCAAAGCATTTGGGTTATATGAATCCGACCCTCACTACATAAGGGTGTATCATCCTCCTTATACACCATTGAAAAGTCAATTTTTCCAATCCTTGAGCAATGCCATGCCTTGTATTTTCCCAAAGACCTGTATATAAACTCTTTGTGCAAATTATTTTCTATTAAAATAATAACTAAAACCGTGAAAATGGCAGGTCTACCGTCCATTTCTGACCGTTGTTCAAGAACTTACTCAACTTTCACGATTCACAAAGAACGAGAACAAATATACATACATACATACATATATATAAAGTTTAATTTGTGGGTGTGATTGATACATCCTTTTCTTTTCACTGACGTACACAAAAAACTTTCTGCCGCCTTGACTTCCATGGCATCTCATGTCTGCATTATACACTGAGTTTAAGTTTTAAAATGTTCTTTTGTTTGATTTTGAACAACTTTGGGTTAAATTCGTGAAAGACTTCTGGCATCCCACGACGGTCAGTCCTGGATGTAGATAATGTACCAAAGATAAAGTTTATTATATTTAGTTTTATGTTGTTCTACCAAGGAAAACAGGGGTTATGCTTGGTATTCTTTGTAGATTTTTCCTAAGTATAACAGCATGGTAGGGAAAAGGAAAGTAAATGTGGAGTATATTATTAGATTATTATTATTATTATTATTATTATTATTATTTAGAAATTATAAATATGATAGAATTTTTTTATTTAATTGATTTGTATTAAGACTCTAGGCTAATCATGTTCTATTTAGAAATATAATACCTATTTTATTGAAATTTCTTATTAATTAATCTAGTTGTATTAGGCAATTTGAAGTAGAGTTTTATTAGGATGTGGGCCTATAATATTATAAATAAGACTATTAGATTTATTTATTATTTACATTCAAGTTAAGAATTAATAAAGAATATTTTATTAAGTAGGAGTGCTTATTTTCTCTACGCTCTTTTTAAAAGAGTATGAAGTTTTTAATATTTTTGGCCTAGTCAACCAAAGTAAGATTTTGATTATTTTTCATTTCAGTCGAGTTTTCTAACTTTGTCAAGATTAGTGATTCGCCTTAGTAGGGTTTTCAACATTGTCACGGTTGGTGTCTTCACAACGCTCGACGTTAGTTTGGTATAAGAGCAAAAGGATCTTTGTTTGCTACATAATTCGAGTTCTTGGCATTATCGGGTTTTTGACTTTCGTTGTTTGGAATGCCGTTAAGACGCCAAAATCGTCAAATAAATAATCACGAGATTGAGATTGCGGAACTACAACACTAAATTCAAGAATTACAAGAGCAACTCACTAAATGTAATGTAACACCTGACCCTAATTTATCTGTGACAGGTCATTCACATGCTTTGGACAGCATGTTTGTATATTGAATTGCCCCGGGAAACAAGTTAAATGACAATATTGCCCCTAAAGGTATGGTTAAGTTAAATAAGTCTCAAACCAGTTTAAACAGAGAATTGAGGATGAATTTGAGAAAACTAAAACTCATGGAGTGATTTAAAACAGTGATTCGGAGTTCGAGGTTCAGTTTGGAGTTAATCGAAAAAATTGACCGATTAGGGACAAAACGGTCATTTTTCAATTTTAGGACAAAATGGGAATTTTTAATAAAGATTTTAATTTTTATGATAAAAAATAATTATAAGAAATACAATATGATTTTTGGAACATAAAATGAAGTTTAGCAGTGAAAAAGTGTAATTCTCGATATTTTTGGGACACAAGGGTAAAATAGTAATTTTACCACTAAAGGTCAAAACGAGAATTTTTAAAGAGGATTTTGGCCCCAATTGATTTAGATTGATTATTTAGACTATTTAAAACATAAATTGAGGTTGAAAAGTGGAAAGGAAATGCAATTTCGGTACATTTTAGAGAATATGGGCAAAATGGTAATTTTACCATCGGAGGATCAAATTTAATTTTTCAAGAGAATTTAGATCAAATTTGATAAATTAGAGTGTGGTATGAGTTTAAGGAGTGAAAAATATACCTTGTGGCAATTTTTCAATTTTTGGGGCAAAAATGTAATTTTTGACTTTTACGGGGGCAAAAGTGTAATTTTTAAAAATTACACCACCAAGACTTTGGATAAGTCTGAAAAAATTTTCTGAGTTGTGGATACGAGAGATAAATACATGGAAGAAATTTTAGAATAAATGAATGGCTAGAAAGTGAAGAATTAATAAAACATTAAAAAAATAAATAAAATAATAATATTTTATTATGCCTTTAAATAGGCTGATTTTTCAGCCAATGACCCTTAAGAGGGTCGGGTAGAACCAGGAGAAAGGGGGAAAGAAGGAAATCAAGAACCCTAGGGGAAAATCAAAGGGGAAAAGTGTAAAAATCAAAAAGTTATCAAGAAAAAGGTAAAATTTCTTTAATTTCCTTTGATTTCTTCATTACCCACCCATTTTACTTTAATTTCCAAGCAAATTTAGAAAGTCGGTATGCTCCCCACATGCTGGCAGAATTTCTTGGAGTGATTTTGGGTCTTGATTTGGTTGAATTTTAACTTGATTTAATGTTTTTAATGAGTTTAGTAAGTGTAAAAATGAGAAATAGCAAGAAATAGAATTTTTCCATATTGAAACCTATTTATGCAGAATTTTAGAGAGAGAAATTGGTTGCTGAAATGATGTTTATTTGTGGTAATTAAGTGAATTATGTTGAATTATGGATATAGGAAATTAATGAGAATTTTCGGAGCAAAAATCAGAATTTTTACCCTCTAGGGGTAAAATCATAATTTTCAATCTAGGACTGGTAAATGGACCCGTAGATGCTGACATTGAGAAATTGGAATATAATCGAACAATTAGAAACTGAAACGGGTCCAATCGGAGTTAAATTGGAGATTTTAGAAATTTAGACACGTGTAGGCGAGTCGGTCGGACACCGTGATTTAACGACTGTCTGAACCATTTTTACCCAATTTCCAAGTATGTAGAGCCTGAAATAAATTATATTGGTTGGACAAAAATGATGAAAATTTGTGTCGTGAATCGTGTATAGGTGGTTAGCTCACGGACACGCGGGAAAATTTCGGTGCAGTGGAAATTAAAACAAGAGTATCGTGCACTCCTGTGACGAGGTGAGTGGATGATCTACCGTTTTCAATATCTGAAATAGTTTTACATGATTGTGTGCTTTTAAAATAAATTGAATTTTATAAATAATTTTTAAATCGAAAAACGGATTTTTAATATTGAGTATGTGGAGACTGTCATGAAATTACGTTTATGTACTAAAATTGAAATTATGGCTTATGAATTTTAGAAGCATGACGGCATGATTGGCTAAATTGTTTATGGTATTGAAAAATGTGAATTGACTGCTTTGTTCTGATAAATTGTTTAGAAATAAAAATTACCAAATCATGTTAAATGAATTATTATCGATTGGTGGGTTGATGAGTCACTGCAGTGGCGGGTTCCGTGGACCAGCCTATTAGAGGGGCACGGTAACCCCGTTATATAATACCTCGGTATGAGAGGCGCGGAGGGTAACTCCTGAGGTATGGTTAGAGTTCACATTACGCCGAACCACCACGTGATGGTGAACTCCGCCAACGCCAAGGAACAGCTATATTTTTCAATTATGGTATAAATTGTAACAGCCTTGGCGTACTCGATGGGACACTCTAATCAAGTGTTCACGAGTATAAGATTTGGCTAAGCCTAGTTTTTACGAAATAAATCATAAGCCTTGTGTTTGAATAAATGAAATTATTTGACATGATTTTACTAAATTCGGTGTTATGAATTATTTGTTGATATGGTATTTTTATTATATTGTCTCTATCTACTCGACTTTAGATATCGTGGATGGTAGTTATCCAACTCACTGGCTTGTAAAACTCACCCCCTCAATTTTCCCATTTCAGGCTCATAGACATTTGTAGATAGTAAATTTTGACACGAAGTGCATTTGTAGTGACGACCTTAACTCTCACAAGTTCATCTCGTAGACTGTATTTCTCTATTTTGGGCCCACTTAGCATTGTAAATTAAATTTTATACTTCAGTTATCTGTATTACTATATGTAATAGTATATTTTGTTTTTACGCTGTAAAAATTATATCCGGATATCTATATAAAAATTGTTTTATAAGAAAATATTATATTTTATGAAATATTATTATTTTATTCCATTAAATGTAATTTTACTCAAATTTCATGTTTTAGATATCCAATTTCAATTCCGACTTCAATTTATAAAATCTTTACGCGTAAGTAACATTTTTTCCAAATTTCAAAATTTTCGACGAAAAATGACCGAAACGCCCCTGTGTAGTAATTTTCGTCTTTTTCTCTGTTTTGGTCCGAAATTGGACGGAATGTTTTAAAGTATGAAATTAATAGATAGAAACTCACAGGGGGGTTGGAAAGACTGATACGAGAGCCTTGCGAGATCTCGATATGGTACTTGGGGGATGAGTGCATATCGGGACATCGCGGCGGTTGTCACGGACTCGATGGTGGTTCCGGGTCGTGACATGTAATGTTATTCAAATCCATAATAATAGCTCTAATAATGAAGAGGATGATATCAACCCTTTCCATCAAAATTCATCCTCTGCTAAAGAAGTACCTATACATTGACTGAGAACTACTGTTACTAGAGACTTGGGAATCAAAGTCAACATTCCTAAATTTGAAGGAAGACTTCACCCTGATGACTTCCTTGATTGGCTTTACATAGAAAAAATAGTTTTCGAGCTCAAAGATATTCTTGATGAAAAACGTGTGAAGCTTACTGCAATTAAATTAAAGAAGCATGCTTGTATTTGGTGAGAAAATCTTAAATGACAACAAGAAAGAGAATGTCACAACAAGATCAGAACATGAGATAAGAGACGTTAAGAACTCAAACGTAAGTTCCTTCTTGAGCATTATCGATAAAATTTTTTTATCAAATTTCATAATTTGAGGCAAAAAATAATATCAATGGAAGAATATATAATGGAGTTCAAACAACTTCAAATGAAGTGCGATGTTTATGAACTTGAAGAGCAAACTGCAACTCTGTCTCAATGTTAAAATTGCAGATATCATTATATTAGCATTAAAGGTTAAGAAACAACGATCACGAAAAAGCTTAGTGAGTTCATATAAACAAAAAGATTCCACTTTAAACCATGGGAGACGAAGTTTGATAACCATTCCGCTTCTAGAGGTAAACTTGTCCCAAACTTCAAACAATGAAGAAACTACTTTTACTCGTGCTTCTAATATCAACAAAAAAGTGCTTCAAATGCTAAGGATTTGGGCATATTGCTTTTGATTGTCTAAATCGAAGAATTTTTTCCCTAGTAAAAGAAAAAGTTATAGAAGAACTTATCATGGAAGAAATAGAGAATGAGTTAGAAATATTCAACGAAGATGAGATAGAAAAAGTTTATACTGATCATGGAGAAGCTCTTGTCATTCGCCATAACCTTGACATTGCTATGATGACTAAAGATTAAAGTTGGTTTCGTCACAACATATTCTATACAAGGTGCACATCCCAAAGGAAGTTTGCAATGTCATTATTGATAGTGGAAGCTGTGAGAGTGTTGTTGCCAACTACATGGTGGAAAAGTTAAAAATGCCATCTAAAATGCATCTTTATCCTTACAAGCTATAATGGCTAAAAAAAGGAAATGAAGCTAAGGTAACAAAATGTTGTTGTGTTCATTCTCTATTGAAAATAAATATCAAGATGAAGTCTGGTGTGATTTTATCCCAATAGACGCATGCCACCTATTGTTGGGACACCCATGGCAATATGATCGTCGAGTTCACCATGATGGATACAAGAATACTTATTCCTTCTTCAAAAATGGAGTAAAAATTATGTAAACTCCACTAAAATCAGAAAGAGCAACCAAAAAGACAAGGAGAAAATGAAGCACTCATCACTGTGTTTGGCTAAAACAAAGCTTATCATGAGTCAAGTCTTTTATATCTCTTATTAATTTATGAAGAGAATGAAGTATATTCACCATTATCCAAAGATGTGAAACCCATAATTGAAGAGTTTTGTAATGTTGTACCTGAAGAGATACCCCACAAACTACCACCAATGCGAGATATTCAACATGCCATCAATTTCATCCTTGTTCTATAATTCCAAACAAGCCTATTTATCGCATGAGTTCGCAAAAGCATAAGGAATTACAACATCAGGTTAAACAACTTTTGAAGAAAAGCCTAGTAAGAGAAAGTGTTAGCCTATCTACTGTTCTTGCTTTTTTAGTTTCAAAAAAAATGGAATATGGCATATGTGCATTGATAGTCATGTCGTAAACAATATCACCATTAAGTGTCGTTTTCCCATTTCTAGACTTAATGATTTGTTGGACCAATTGCATGGTACTATTATCTTCTCCACAATTGATCTGTGTAGTGGATATCACTAAATTCGAATGCGACTTGGAGATAAATGGAAAACTGCATTTAAAACTCATAATGGGCTATACGAATAGACAGTTATGCCATTTAGCCTTTCTAATGCACCCAACACCTTTATACGCCTAATGAACTAGGTATTCTGTCCTTTTATTGGGAAGTTTGTTGTGGTTCATTTTGATGATGTCTTGGTATATAGTTGGAACATTTACGGTGGATCTTTGAAGTACTTCGAGAACAAAAACTTTTTGCTAACTTAAAGAAGTGTGAATTTGTAATAAACAAAGTTATCTTCTTAGGATATGTTGTTTTAAGCCATGGAATTGAAGTGGACCAAAGTAAGGTTGATGCTATTGTCAACTGGCCAGTTTCGAAATCACTCCATGACATTCAAAGCTTTCATGGATTGACCTCATTTTATCCACATTTCATCAAAAATTTCAGTTTTGTTGCTATTTTACTTACTGAATGCCTCAAGCAAGATAGTTTTATATGGAGTAGCAAGATAATTTTATATGGAGTATCAAGGCATAACAAAGCTTTGAGGAAATGAAAGAAAGGATTACTAAAGCTCCCATGATTGCACTTCTAAACTTTGATTTTGTGTTTAAAGTTAATTGTGATGCCTCCAATGTTTGTTTTGGTGCTGTTCTTTCTCAAGAAGGATGACCTGTTGCCTTTTTTAATGAGAAACTCAATTATGCAAAATTGCAATACTCAACGCATGATACAAAGTTTTATGTTGTTATTCGAGCCTTAGACCATTGGAGCCACAAAAGAATTCATTTTGTATTTTGACCATGAAACCCTTAAACACTTTAACTCCCAACACAAGTTTAATCGCCGACATGTAGCTTAGAGTGAATTTCTTGAAGTCTTTCCAATTCTCCTCAAGCACAAGTTAGGCATGCATAACAAAGTAGCTGATGGTTTAAGCCATCACCTTATTCTCCTCACTACCTTACAATTGAAGGTTGTTGGCTTTAAAGTTGTGAAAGATTTTATTAGAAAGATCCTAAATTTGGTGAAATATGAAAATCCAATTCTCAACATCTTTATTGACAATTTCACTAACAAAAAAAGTATCTTTTCAAAGGTAACCAACTATGCACCTCTCAATATTCTTTACATCAATCAATTATTTGAAAAGCTCATAATGAAAGATTAGCTGGATATTTTGAGAGAGACAAAACATTGACTCTTGTAAAAAAAAGTTTTATTGGCCCAAGGTAAAACGAGATATCATTCAACATATTCAAAAACGTTGTATTTACCATATTACCAAACATGGAAATCGAAACACTTATATGTACAAATTATTACCCATTCTTGAAGCTCATTAGATAGATGTAAGTATGAATTTTGTTTTGAGCTTGCTAAAAACTTAAAGGCAAAAAACTTTGCAATGATAATCGTCAATAAATTTTTCAAAATAACTCATTATGTGTCATGCCATGAAATTGATAATGCTTCTCACATAACTGATTTCTACTTTAAAGAAATTGTGCGTGTAGACACTATTTTGATCACGGTATTTTACTTTGTTTTTTATTTTGTTTTCGATTTTGATTTTTAATTATTTTTTTTATTTGTACCTTTTTTATTTTTATTTTACATTATACTTTCTATTGCTTCTAAAAAAAAATTGATGCTTGTATTGGGCCTGATGTGTCCTGTACCCATTACTAAAGCCTGGACCCAAAAACAAATGTGATTAATTAATTAAGCTTAAAAACAGATCAAACACTCTAATTAAACTGAATTAAGCCAGGATTCAAGTGAATATTCCAGAGGGAAATTGAAAAGCCAGTTAGCTAAGCAGGGAAGCAAAAACTGAATTCGTACGAAGGAAAACGGATTCTACCAAGGCAATGGTTTCACCAGATGCGAAAGTTTCGCATCTGGCAGTAGAGGGGAAGCCTATGTGGCTGCATCCCAGCATCCAGGGCGAATATATAACGCCCCTAAAATAGTTCGAGAAACCCTACAGCAACCAAAATTCGAAAACCCTAAGTTTTCTAGCAGCCTGAACCACAATCCACAACCCGAAAAAAAAAAAAGAATATACAATGAAAAATGATTGAAGCGGAGTAGTTTTGTTTTAAGATTTTTGATTTTGGGATTTAGATGTAGATTTCTTTTTAGGGAAAAAAAATTGAAAGTTTTAAGCGAAAATATTTGTTTTGTGGGGAGATCCGATTTTAGGGTAGCTGAAAAGAGCGAGAGGATAGGTGGTTTTGGGTAACAAGCCGACAAAGGGAGAGGAAAGAAAGAGTGGCGTGGAGAGTGAGAAGCCCGATTTGGGCAGTGAAGAGGGAGGAAAAGGAGAGCCAGCGAAGAGAGGTTGGTCTGTAAGGGGCCTCGGGTTTGGCTTCCTGATCCAGCCGGCGACGAGGTATAAAGGGAAAGAGAGAAAGAGGAAGTTACGACAAAGGTGGTGAGTGTTTGGGACTACTAACCGATTAGCAAGGAAAGAGAAGGGAGAAAAGTGGGGAAAGAAAGAAGAGAAAGCTTAAATCTTTTGGGCATAAAAGAGGGAAACGGCGTCGTTTTGACCTACTAGGGCTTCCCCTCCATTGCATCAAGCGGTGCTATCTTTTGGTGCTTGGGAGCTACCATGCAAAGCTCCGAACAGTGTATTTCCAGAGCCGGCTGTGGATCTGGTGACAGTTTGGGCTGACTTAGCCCGATCAGGTAAAAGAACTTCATTCCTTTTCATGGGTGTGTTGTGAAATTAGATTATTTAGAAATTAGTCCATTTTATTTAAATGAACTCTTGTTATTTGATGATACAAAATAGGTTTAAGTTACTTTAGTACAACATTTAAAAACTTTTTTATAATATCTTAGAAGATCAAAGAAAACAGAACAATAGAAATTAATAATGTTAATAGTAAAAATAGTAAAAAATATTTTAAATATTTTTGTTAGGCATAGAAAATTGGGATTTAGAAGAATATACATATAAAATAAGTAAATAAATAATAAGAAAACGCAATAATAGATTTACTTTAGCTTTAAAATAATAATAATAATAAATGAATGAGAAGGACAAGATAAAAAGGAAAGAAAGAGAAAAAAAAAGACATAGGAGTAAGTAAGCAATTAATAGAAGCAAAGTAAACAAATAAACAAAAATAAAAAAATAATAATATAATAAAATATAATATGAGAGAAATGAATGAAAAAAATAAATATTTTTCGTCAAGAGTTAAAATGGTGTGGCAGAGAAAATATTAATTACAATAATAAAATCTTTGTTTTGGGTCTATATTAATATTTAGGATAGTACATAAATTGAGTCTTGAAGTACCATGCTATTAATCCTAGGAATAATAAATAATCAATACCGATAATGGGAAGTTCATCCGAAATGCAAGGAGTCACAATTCCGGACGAGTATTCCCTAGGCTTGGAATCCGAATTAAGGCTCCACCAGTATGATTGGAGGGTCTCGATTTTAAAATTTTGAGATTTTTTATTAATTTAAATACAATAAATACAAAATATTAATTTAAAAATTAGTATACAATAAATTAGTCAAAATATAAATACAAATGTAGTAAATATAAAATATATAAATATAATAAATATAAAAGAATGAATGACACATATCAAAAGAATGGATAATATATACTCATTTAAATTGTCCAAAAATAAAAATGAAATTGTGAAAATGGTAACACTCAAAATAATAATTAAATAAATATATAAGTAAAATATTCAATGAAGGAAATTCATAATAATGGATATTTTAGGTCATATCAAATATATACAATAAATTCATAGGTGTTATAAAAAAGAGAATAGGATAAATAATAAAAAGAGGAAACACTAGAACAAAATATATATAATTATGAAATGAAATATATGGTTTAAAGGACCATAGAGTTTGAATAAATTTTTTATATAATAAAATAGGTAGACGCTTGAATAATAGAGAAACATATATAATTCATAATATACATATTTATAAAGAGAAAAATAAAAGAAGGAAACCTGAAAGAAAATAACAAACAACATATAGGAGGATTTAGAAATAAAATAATGAATTTCCTAAGCAAAACATGCATCATTATTACATTGCAAATGTCATGGCACATAGATACTTTTGTTTAAGAGTATAAGTCCCGATGATGGGATTTTCCGAAAGGTCTTGCGAAGGCGAGTTTCCTTCGAAAAGTTTTTTAGGTGAAAAGATATTTCCGTGTCCCACCAGTATGATATGAGTGCTCGAAAAATATCTTTAATAAAAAAGCTTTTGTTTGTAATAGGTTTACATTCACGAAAATATAATTTTTCCTAAAACAGGTATGATAACCCCAAGGAAGGGATTTATTCATCAAATTTGCGAAGGTAAATTTCTCGGATAATTCTCTAGGTGAGAGAATATCTCGAGTCCCACCAATATGATGGGCAGATCTAGGAAATATCTTCAATAAAAGGTTATTCGTCTGACATTATTTAAATTTTATTTCATGCATTTCACAAATGCATCATGTGCACATCATTCTCGCAAAGTCAAAATAAAAATATTTTAATAGGAAATAAAATAAATGAATAATAATTAAGAAAACATAATAAACTTAAGAATTAAGGCTCAAATAGGACAATCTACAGTCAAATGGTACCGTTCATGGAATAGATATGCCCGGTATGCTAATCCTTCATTGAGCGTAATCGTACTCCCGAACCCAGTCTCAAAAAATCATAGACTAGTCTAAAATTCTCTCAACGAACTTAAAATCAATTTAAGATCTCATCGATTAGAATCGAGCCAATAAGTGACCAATCACACCTAAATATAAAATTGGTGGTGACTTCTAGTGTTTTTTGCATGTCTAGCGGTTCGGTTCTCGAACCCGCACGTTACGATAGTACGTTTTTATGGAGTTTCAAAAACCATTACTTTAGATCGAGATATGAAATTCATGAGTCACTTTTGGGGAACTTTTGGAGGAAAATGGGAACTCACTTGCAATTTAATTCAGTCAGTCACCCTCAAATGGATGGTCAAACAGAAGTGGTCAACAAAAAGTTTGAGAAACTTATTATAAAGTTTTGTGGGTGATAACTCCATGATATAAAATTATTTGGGCTTAATTTTAACAGTAATTTAACTTAGTTCTTCTAATAATGCATAGAAATTAATAGGTTTTATTTAATTATTTTAAATTAGTTAATTTAGGTGAGCCAATCTAATTTTAGTCAATTTTGTGCTTAATTTGGTGTTAATGTGATTAAGATATGTTGTTATTGATTTATTTGTGCTTTTGTAAGTGTTTGATAAAAGAAGAATTTTAGTGGAAAAAGGAGAGCAATTTTGAGGTGTAGACTTCCACTACATATGTTTTGGCATTTCAGTCATAACTCTCTCTACAAAGCTCCAAATGAGGTGATTCTTCGACCATTGGAAAGTTAAGAGAAAAAGATACAACTTTCATGTTGACCACATCTCCCAATTCAGACTGGAAGGTAGTCAAAAATCTTATTGAATTTGGAGTACTATGGTAGTCCTAGAACAATTACGATTTCTGCTATTTAAATGGTCAAGGTCGTAGTTTTGGAGAAAGTAGGCCACAACCCATGTAGTCTGATGAGGAAATCTTTATTGGAATTGACTTCTTTCTTCACCCAACTTGACTTAACTTCAAAATCTTATAAAAACAATCTTTTAAAAGAATTTTAGGATAGAACGAAACATCAGATTGAGAGGTGAAAATCAAGCCACAAAATTATTACAAAAAAGTCTCATTGGAGCTAAAGAAGAAATTGAAGAATTTAAGAAGATTTGGAGATCAAGTATTCAACTCTTGGGTTCCTTTTATCTTTCTGTTGCTATTTTATTTTCTGGGTTTTAGTTTTGATGATTAACTTTAATTTGATGATGATGTGTGACATAATGTGGAACTAAAATTTTTATCTAAAATTATGATTGAACTCAATGCGTAGTCTAATTTCTTTATCTTTCTTTTACTTATGTTTGATGGATTTAAGTTGTTTATTTTATTCTGTTCTTAATGCTTTTAATTGTCCGATATTAATTATATTGAATTAGAAACCTAGATTAAACCTTGCGAAAGAGATTTAGGTAGACCTTGAATAGAATAACGTATGATCAAATACATTTAGTTGATTAGGTGATTTGATTTGTATATAACGTAGTCAACATTTGAGCATGAACTTAATAAATATGTTTTTAATTTAATTTGCATAGACATATGGTAAATTAATTAGGAGAAATATTTTTATGAGAAACTCGATAGAGACTTGTAAATAATTTAAGACTCTAGGTTAACAACTAAATCAATTAAACTGAGTTAAGAAAGAGAGACAATATTCAGACGAGGTATTGAGGGATATCATAATATTAGATTTAGTAATCACTAGAAGTTAATAAAATAATTTTGTTGATATATTTTAGATTAATTTTAGTTATTAGTTTATTAGTTTTAATTTCAATTTTAATTATTTCGATAAAATTAAAGTGTATTAATTTTAGTAGTTAATAGTAAGAATTAATTTAATTCTATGTGGAATTGACATTTTACTCATAACTATATTATCTTTGCGATACGTATATTTGTCTGGGTAAAAAATTGAACAACAGTAGGTAAAAACATTCGTCAATGGGATCTTGTGTTAACAAAAGCAGAATTTTCTTACAATAATTATGTGAGCCAAACCATTGGAATATATCCATTTAAAGTAGTGTATGGAAAGTGCCCTTTTAGTCCTTTGGACTTTCCTGCGTTACCCATTACTTGTGAATTTAGTGTTGTTGTTGAAGAACGTGCTAAGCAAATCAAAAAGCTTCATGAAGAAGTTTGAGAAAAGACTATTCGTCAGACTGATAAATATTAAAATGAAGCCAACAAGCACAAAAAGCCAATCAATTTTAAAAAAGGAGACTTAGTGTGGATCATTTAAGGAAAGAACGTTTTTCTAAGTCTCGTGCAAAATTATCTCCTCGAGCTTATGGATCATTCAGAGTCTTGGAACGTATTAATGAAAATGCTTAAAAGATCGAACTTCTTAGAGATTTTGAGGTTTCTGCAACTTTTAATGTAACTGATCTCTTTCCTTATTATGAAGAACATGAAGAAGACATAGATCTTGAAGACAAATTTTCTCCAACCTAGAGAGAATAATACATGAGTATATTATTAGATTATTATTATTTAAGAATTATAAGTATGATAGAATTTTCTTTTTTATTTAATTTACTTGTACTAAACTTTAGGCTAATCATGTTCTACTTAGGAATAAAACATTTATTTTATTTAAATCTCTTATTAACTACTCTAATTGTACTAAGCAACTTGAAGTAGAGTTTTATTAGGATGTGGGCCTATAATACTATAAATAGGAACCTTTGGCTTATTTATTATTCATATTCAAGTTGAGAATTAATAATAAAAAAATTTATTAAGTAAAAGTACTTATTTTTTCTATACTCTTTTTAAAAGAGTAAGTAATTTTTAGTATCTTTAGCCTAACCAATTAAAGTAAGATTTTGGTTATTTTTCACCTTAGTTTGATTTTTTAATATTGTCAAGATTGATGATTCACTTTAATGGAATTTCCAACCCCGTCATTATTGGTGTTTTCACAATACCCCAATGTCAACAAGACTTTTCATTCATACTAAGATTGAACTAAAAATTTTAATATAAACCGATAACTTGCCAAAATACATAAACTAACTTCTGTCATACACAAGCTTAATTAAGGCAGAAACTAGCAATCTGATCCCTGTATGCATTGGCTGACCTACATGGCTCTCACATGCTCACTGACATGTCAGCGAAGCTGACTGCAACACTCAAAAAAGCTTCACAAGTCATCTGCACATGCATGCAGATGATCATAGTTCATGCAAGCTCTCAAATTCAATAATATCTCTAGTTCCCAAACATTCAAGACCAGGGCTAGCTTTACAATATCCAATATACTCTTGCAAACAATACAGAGATAACTATATTGTCCTCTCATCTTTTTTCTTCACATTGGGTTTTAGCTTTGCTTCTCATGCTCAAATATACATGAAGGAAAGCATGGTTAACCTTAATCAACAAAAGTATCTGTAAAAAAAATGATTAACAACGACAATGATAATTTCTAAATGATGTCAATTATGTTGCTTCTACTTCTGTAATGGTGAAATCATTAGACAACACCAGTTTACGATGCCCTGATGAAGAACTGGGTTCAACCAGATCCCTTTCAGTGAAAAAACCTGGTTGTGTAGGCTGAGGCAAGGGACCTTGAGTACCCAACATCAGAAACACTTTAGACATGTTTGGTCTGTCTTGTGCACTTCGTTGCACGCACAACAGACCTACATGAATTGACCGTAGCACTTCACAAGGATTGCTGGTTTCCCTAACCGGTGATGCAATTAACTCCAATGCTTTCCCTTCAACAAATAGTCTCCATGCCTATGCAACAAACACCACTTTAATAATAGTAGATTTAATGTTAACTGTTAATAAGATCTTAATCACACTTACATGTCCAAGGAGATTATGCTGGTGATCTGGATGGCAGAATCCTCTGTTTCTCTTCCCACTCACTATCTCTAGCACCAGTACACCAAAGCTAAAGACATCAGATTTAGTCGAGTAGACTCCATTAATTGCATACTCTGGAGCCATGTAACCACTGCATGAAATCACAAACGTTACATAAATTAATTATTCATGATTCAATGATGCGAAGATTTCTTTAAATATAGGTAGTTAGGTACGATCAGTTTCATGTTAGTATTGCTTACTATGTTCCAATCACTTTCTTTGTACTAGCTCTAGCTTCCTTTTCTCCAAAACCTCTAGCCAGGCCAAAGTCCAAAATTTTAGGATTCATTTCATTGTCTAATAGAACATTACCAGCCTTCATATCTCTGTGTATTATTCTTTGTCTTGAATCTTGATGCAGATAAAGGAGCCCACGAGCTATCCCGTTGATAATGTGGTAACGAGTAGGCCAATCAAGTGACATGCTTTGACATTGATCTGCTTAGTTTTTAACACAATTCAAAGCCAATTTATTGCTCATATATCACTGTATATACTCCTGAAGGCGTAAAAGAGAGGATTGAAAGTAGAGATTACATAGTTGAAGAACTCAAGTAAAACAACTGACATTAATTTCCGAGATTGGAGAAATTAAAGCTTACCAAAAATAAAGAAGTCGAGGCTTTTGTTAGGCATAAATTCATAGATCAATAACTTTTCATCGGCTTCAATGCAGCATCCTAGAAGTGTCACTAAATTCCTGTGCTTAAGTTTTGCTGTGTGTATGACTTCATTTTTGAACTCATCAAGTCCTTGTCTAGAACTCTTTGATAGCCTCTTCACAGCAAACTCTTGTCCATCCTTGAAGACACCCTGAAAAGTTTGTAAACAGATAATTTGTGATATATTGCTCTCTCTTGGCCTAACAAAACCAACCGACTACCGCCCCCTAGAAAAGATAGGGGCGGAAGAGGGGGGGAATTTCATTTTGTAAAAAATGTAGAAGTTCGAAGCTTTTATATGTCAGTACAGAGAGGTGATCTCATAGAGTTGCAACTGTATCAACAAAAAAACATCATTGAGTTGCAAAAATCAACAGGCTGCATTGCAGTTTATCAGATTGCTACCTTATAGACAGATCCAAAGCCACCTTCTCCGAGTTTCTTTTCTGGTGAAAAGTTATCGGTTGCACAAGCAATTGTGGATAAGTCAAAAGATGGTAACTCTAGATCCTCCTTAAGATTTTTGACATTAGAACTGCTTACATGGAGAAAGTTCAGCAATCCTGCAAAGTTAGCAGCTGCAGTAAATGTAAGCGACACAGCACAAGCAGTGTGTTTGCAAAAAGTCTCGTTTATCATTACGAATTTACAAATAAAAAGCTCAGAAAAGTCTTGTATCCAATAAGTTCGAGGCCTGTTACATTAAGGGATGCTATACAATTATAAAACTGAATACCAGGCATCCCTTTCCACTGTTTCCTCAACCATATTTTTCACTCTAAAGCTTTACCATGTTTTTTCATTTCAGTTAACAACCACCACTGTCAATATTATTAACTACATTTCCTGAAATCAATGTAAATCCTGCATGTGCGAAAGCAAGTGATCTGTGCAATGCACAATCAATATACTATAGTCTATGCAATGGATTTTTGCTCAATTCGCGTAGTCTCTCAGATACAACTTTTTCTCTTGTTTTAGCACCACCGTTATCAAGTTCTGTCTTGTTATCATTTTCTAGAGGGAGCAGTTCTTTCCAGGATTGAATTGATTGAATTTTTGACTCTAATATGAGATGTTCTTTGTCTTCCAAGAAACTAGAACAGCAAGTTTCCATGAGCTTAAATAATAAACCTTGTTTTCTTCAAAACCAAAGCAGTTGAGTTCATCTAATCATAAAGTTATTTGAGTGAGTTATTTACCAGCATGATTTTCTCAATTGAAAATTTTCAGTGAATTCCTATGCTATAATATATCTAGATGTGGCAACATTCTGCCTTTAAGGATGATATACAACTGGGTTGAAATTACAAAAAATAAAAAAGAAAGAGTCTTATAATATGACAGAGATGTAGCACCAGGCGTTATACGGGATGTCTTCCTCCAACAATACTTGGCTAGCCCGAAGATCAACACTGCTGCAGATATTACAGACATGACTACAATCCTCATTCTTTTCTTGCCATTGGATTTAGTACTCCGAGTTTGGCCTAGTCATCAGGAAAATCATAGCAGAAATCAAGAATTAAAAAGTATCATAAAAATGGAATATTAATTTTTTCTTTACTATAATGCTTATAAATTAATCAGTTAGGGTCACAACTCACAACTCAGGCAGTTGGTTCAAATAACAGGCAAATTCCAAACTGTCATCCAAATGCTAATCAGGTAAGACTATGTTAAACTATAGAACATTATTATAACTGAAAATTTCATCCCTAGTTCTGATGCAGCCATCCTCATATAAATTTCCTGCCCATTTTCAGTGAAATTTCTAATATCAATCAAGTCAACAAACCAAAGTAGGCAACCACTCCCTCCTCCCCGTATATCCAAATTTGCATAAGCAGTACAGGAGCAGTTTTTTTGCAGAGATTCTTGCACCCATCAAGGTTTATACTGTAGTTAAACCAGGATTTTCCTGTATCTGGCAACTTTACTCCCGAGTACTTCAGAAATCCATCAGCAGAGCAGTTTAATGGTGTCTTTCGGACACACCCATCTGACCATTGTTTAATGTTCCATTGATTTGGAAATTTTGGCACAAATCCTTTCAAGCAACTGCATTCAGGGGAGTCATTTATGTTGCAGATACCATTTGCACCACACTGTGCATAATTGTCACAGTCGTCCTTTTGTACTGTTGTAAAAACATCCCAACTTTGCTTTCTATCAATCCAATTGAGTCGCTGCCAAAGTCCATTCTGAGTTGACACCATCCTCGAAGGAATTGACTCCTTACGATCGTTGTAAATGTAATATACCTCCCTCTCGTTGAACACAACTCCGAAAGTAAATATAGGGTTTACTTTTAGTCCAGTTGTGCCACTAAACCGCATTCCATTCCAAGGGCCACTACGAAAAAGCACGATTGATCCCTCTCTCAGTTTCAGCTCTGGAAATCCACCAACCTCATACCGGTATGTGAAATTACCACTGGAAGGATCATCAAGACCCTTCCAGGATGACACGTAACTATCCAGACCTGATTTGAAGTTCCTTCCTAGCTTCATGCCTGGTAGGAGTGTATCACAAGGATAATCAAAGCTCTGCCACAAGAAGTTTTCAGGATTACTGTCATTCTTCTCTTTCACAATAAGGTTTCCTGAATTCAAGAGCTGTGCTACTGGACTACGAACAGGTTTGGATGCGTTGGAAGACCAAACGATGCCACCATCATGATTTACAAGGACTAGAATCCCCTGGTTGGTAACTTTTACCACACCTGACGAATCATTGAGGGGCACCTCTCTGTTGGCCACCCATACAACAGTCTGGACAGACATTTTCTTGTACCATATTCCCAAGTATCTTTTCCTGCTAGCACCGGGGCTAAAGAATCCTAGTTCGTATATTCCAGCTGTTGAAACTATCGTCTCTCCATCTCTAATTGACTGAGTTACATTCAAGGTGTCCACTGCAGTGGATATTGAGAAAAATGATAAGCAAAAGAGTGTGGCAAAGCCTTTCATTGATAGGATGAAACACCGAAGATCTCTTATGATCTTTTCCAGAATGAAATACTTACTTTTTTAAATTAAATAATCGATGTACTCTTTCTGTAAGGTTTGAATTTTAGGATCATTGTTCATACTATTCAACAGAACTATGCACGTAAGAAGTTAGCGGCCAGCAAGCACAACAAAAAACTGATGGTTCAAATTTCTTAGATCATTAATAGTCCATAGTAATTGTAGTTATAGCTGAGGAGAAAAAAAGGTTTTCCAAGTCGGCTGTACGTGGTCAACGACACATGTCTTGCTTCTACATTATTCAAACTAAACCAACGGCGCCTTAATAAGCATTTATAGTTTTGGATGATGACAACTCTATTTTATGTTCTTCTGAGTCTAAAAATGATTAATGTCTTCTTGATTTTAATTAATTTAGACTTTATTTTTATATTTTTTTAATATTTATTTTATGCATGCCTTAGTAATTTAAGTAAGTAATTTGAATTTATTTTCATGTTATTAAGTCTTGTTTATATTTTTTATTGATTGTGTTATATGTTGGCGAAGATGCAAAAGAGTTTAGAAGTCAAATTTGCAAAAGATCATACACTTTTACTTAAGCTAACCTTAGATCATGCTGCAATAATCGAAGCATATCTTAAAGTATAAAACTCCGATCAATACGATTCTTAAACCTATGAAAAGATAACAAGAAGAGCTATAACTTTGATATTTAGCACTTTATCTAGTTCAAAAGGGATCATGGTAAAAAAATATGGAGGAAGTTGATTGACTGCAACAAACTGCAGGCTGTGTGGACAGCAGCTTGGGTGCCTAGGCGCCAATTTCACTGCCCAACACCTTGAAAAACAGCCAAAGGTAGAACCTTGGGCACCTAGGTGCTGACACATAACACATTTTTGACCATCCAATTTTACATCAAATGAATAACAAAGAAGGTATAAATACGATCTTTTTAGGGTTAAAAAAGGAAGGAGGATTCAAACACTAATTTGGACAAAAGGAGGCTGGAACCAAGTCGGAAAAAGCAGAGAAAATCAAAAGATTGAAGGATCAAAAAACTGCTCCAAAGAATTTCTCACTCTAGATTTGATTTTCTCTTTATAACTCTTTTTGTAGAAATGCTTCATTTTGCTGAGATTTGTGTTTGTATTTTGAATATGTTGAGTTGGAACTCTTAATCTAGGGTTATGGTGGATTTTAATATGTATGTTAGATGTTGTATTGTTTTATTACTTATTTTTTATGAAAACATTGATGTTTACTCAAATTTAATTTTATTACCCATTTATTTGCTTGATCATCGTTTAAATATGTTTAGGTATTTAGATGATACTTGAGAGTGTTAATCTAAATTAGACCTTGATTTGAGTAATGTGTGTTCACTATACTTAGAAATGAATTTAAGTGTTTTGATGTGCAATTAAGGTAAACATACGTCTAGTTGACACATATAGTCAATTTTTAGAACCTTGATTTTAAGAACTTAATTTAGTTGTTTCCTATAAATATATAGCGATTCAATTAGGTAATTGTGTAATATCTCGATGAAAAATTACACATGCTTTAGGATTCTAGACTAATATCAATTTCCATTAAGATTAAGTAATTAAGCAAACACAATTTCAAGTGAAATACTAAAGGATACCATAATCCTAAACTATTAGACCATTACTTCCACCTCAATTTGCTATCTGCACTTCTTAGATTAGAATTAGTTAATTAGATTACTTTTTAATCGTTTCTCAAAATATGGTGCTTGGATAAAATTAGCTTGTTTTAATTTTAGTAATTAGCAACAACTAGTAAACCAACTCCTTGAGGGATCGACAAACTTAACTTATCACTGTATTACTTGTTGTGATCGTGTGCACTTGCACGTAGTCTTTGCTTATATTTTTCATTTAATTTGGAGCACATTTCATATCACACAAGCAAAGCAGCACAACAACTGATATAAGAGTATATTATTAGATTATTATTATTTAGGAATTATAAGAATGATAGAATTCTCCTTTTTATTTAATTTACTTGTATTAAGATTTTAGGCTAATCATGTTTTATTTAGGAAAATAACACCTATTTTTTTAAATCTCTTCTTAATTACTTTAGTTGTACTAGGCAACATAAAATAGAATTTTATTAAAACATGGGTCTATAATACTATAAATAGGATCGTTAGGCTTAATTATTATTCACATTCAAGCTGAGAATAGATAAAGAATATTTTCTTAAGTATGAGTGCTTATTTCTTTAAACTGTTTTAAAAAAAAGCAAGAAGTTCTAGTATTTTTGGCATGGCCAACCCAAGTTAGAATTTTGGCTATTTTTCATCTTAGTGGGGTTTTCTAACTTGACTAAGGTTGGTGATTCACTTTTATGGAGTTTCTAACCTCACCATGATTAGTGTCTTTCACAACATCTAGGTGTCTTCACAATACCTTGGCGTCAATTTGGCATCAAAGCGGGAATATCATTATTCATTGTGTAGTTTGGGTTTTTGTCATTATCGATTTTAACTCTCCTTAGTGAGCCAACAAAATGCTGTCAAGATGTCAAAATCATCAAATAAATAATCACGAGATCAAGATTCAAGAACTACATCACCAAATTCAAAAATTACAAGAGCAACTCACGTAACGTGATGCTGTTCAAATCAACAATTACAACTCTAATGATGAAAAGGATGATACCAACCCTTTCCATTAAAATTCGTCTTCTCATGAAGAAGTACCTAGTCATTGCCTGAGAACTGTTGCTAATAAAGATTTGGGAATCAAAGTCAACATTCTTGAGTTTAAAGGAAAACTTCACCTTAATGACTTCCTTGACTAGCTTTACATAATGGAAAGAGTTTTTAAGCTCAAAGATATTCCCAATGAAAAACGTATGAAGCTTGTTGCAATTAAATTGAAAAAGCATGCCTCTATTTGTTGGAAAAATCTCAAACGACAATGTGAAAGAGAAGGTCACAACAAGATCAGAACATAAGATAAAATGCATTGAGAACTCAAACCTAAGTTCTTTCCTGAGTATCATTGACAAGAAATTTTTATTAAATTTCATAACTTGAGGCAGAAAACAATGTTAGTAGAAGAATATACAATGGACTTTGAACAACTTCACATGAAGTGTGATGTCCATGAACTTGAAAAACAAACTGTAGCTTGTTATCTTAGATGTCTCAATGTTGAAATTGCAAATGTTGTTCAACTACAACTATATTGGAACTTAAATGATGTAATCAGATTAGCATTAAAGATTGAGAAATAACAATCACGGAAAAACTCAATGAGTTCATCTAGATAAATAAACTCCACCTCACATCTCGGGAGACAAAGTTTGATAAGTAAACTCGTCCAAAACTTTAAACAATAAAAAAACTACTTTATTCGTGATTCTAATATCAACAAAAAGTGCTTCAAATGTCAAGGATTTAGGTATATTGCTTCTGATTGTCCAAATTGAAGAATTATTTCCCTAATAGAAGAAAAAGTTATATAAGAACTTATCATGGAAGAAGTAGAGAATGAGTTAGAAATATTCAATGAAGATAAGATAGAAGAAGTTGCTACTTACCATAAAGAAGCTCTTGTTGTTCGTCGTAATCTCAACACTACTATGATGATCAAAAACGAAAGTTGGCTTCGTCACAATATATTCTATACAAGGTGCACATCTTAAAGAAAGGTTTGCAATGTCATTATTGATAGCAAAAGCTGTGAGAATGTTGTCGTCAACTATATGGTGGAAAAGTTGAAACTTCCAACTGAAGTACATCCTTATCCTTACGAGCTATAATGGCTGAGAAAAGGAAATGAAGTTAAGGTAATGAAGTGTTGTTGTGTTCAATTCTCTATTAAACATAAGTATCAAGATGAAGTCTGGTAAGATGTTATTCCAATGGACGGATGCCACCTGTTGTTGGAACGCCCATGGCAACATGATCGTCGAGGTCACCATATTGGATACAACAATACTTATTCCTTCATTAAGGATGGAGTAAAAATTATGTTAACTCCATTAAAGCCAGAAGATCATCCAAAGAGACAAGAAAAAGATAAAACGCTCATCATTGTGTCTGGTCTAAACAATACTTATCGTGAGTTAAGCCTCTTATATTTTTTCTTAGTTTGTGAAGAGAATGAAGTATCTTTGCCCTCATCTAAATATGTCAAACCCATAATTAAGGAGTTTTGTGATGTTGTACCTGATGAGATACCTCATAAATTGCCACCAATGCAAGATATTTAACATGCCATTGATTTCATCCTTAGTTTTATAATTCCGAATAAGCCTGCTTATCATATGAGTTCGCAAGAGCATAAAGAGTTATGACATCAAGTTAAACACCTTTTGGAGAAAGGCCTAGTAAGAGAAAGCATTAGCCCTTATACTATTCCTGCTTTATTAGTTCCAAAAAAAGATGAAACATGATGTATGTGCATTGACAGTCATTGTGTGAACAAAATCACTATCAAGTATCGTTTTCCTATTCCTAGGCTTGATGATTTGTTGGATCAAGTGCATAGTGCTATTATCTTCTCCAAGATCGATCTGCATAGTGGTTATCACCAAATTTGAATGTGACCTGAAGATGAATGGAAACTTGCATTTAAAACTAGTGATAGGTTATATTAATGGACAATTATGCCATTTGGCCTTTCTAATGCACCCAATACCTTTATGGTCCTAATTAACTACGTATTCTGCCCTTTTATTGAAAATTTTGTTGTGATTTATTTTGATGATATTTTGATGTATAGTAGAAGTCAAAAAGAACATTTTGAACATTTATGGTAGATCTTTAAAGTCCTTCAAGAGCAAAAACTTTTTGTGAATTTAAAGAAGCGTGAATTTATGACAAACAAAGCTATCTTCCTAGAATATGTTATTTAAAGCCAAAGAATTGAAGTGGACCAAAGTAAGGTTGATTATATTGTCAAGTTGCCAGTTCCAAAGTCACTTCATGACGTTCGAAGCTTTCGTGGATTGACCTCCTTTTATCGATGTTTCATCAAAAATTTAGTTCTATTGCTACCCTACTTACTGAATGCCTCAAGCAAAATAGTTTTATACGGATCAAGGCACAACATAGCTTTGAAGAATTGAAAAAAAAGGATTACTAAAGCTCTCGTGCTTTCACTTCTAAACTTTGATTTGGTGTTTGAAGTTGATTGTGATGCCTCCAATGTAGGTATTAGTGTTATTCTTTTTCAAGAAAGACAACGAATTGCCTTTTTTAGTGAGAAACTCAATGATGCAAGATTGAAATACTGAACGTATGATAAAAAATTTTATGTGGTTATTCAAGCCCTAGATCATTGGAGCCACTATTTGTTACCTATAGAATTCATCTTGTATTTTGACCACGAAACCCTCAAACACCTCAACTCCTAACACAAGCTTAATCGCCGACATGCAACTTAGAGTAAGTTTCTTCAAGCCTTTCCAATTCTCCTCAAGCACAAGTCAAGCGCATAAAATAAGGTAGTTGATGCTTTAAGTCATCACCTTACTCTCCTCTTTACCTTACAATTGAAGGTTGTTGGTGTTGAAGTTGTAAAAGAATTGTATGAGAAAGATCCTAACTTTGGTGAGATATGGAGGTTTAGTTCTCAATATTCTTATCGACAATTTCAACAACAAGAGGGGTATTCTTTCAAAGGGAACCAATTATGCATCTTTCAATAGATTCGAACATTTGACTCATTGGTTGGTGCATGATCCATCTACATAAAAAACAAGGTTCGAATACCCTTTCCTTCAATTACAAAAAAAAAAAAAAAACTATGCATTCCTCAATGCTCTTTACACCAATCTATTATTAAAGAAGCTCATAATGGAGGATTAGCTAGACATTTTAGAAGAGACAAAACATTGGCTCTTGTGAAAGAAAAGTTTTATTGGCCCAAGTTGAAACGAGATATTATTCGATATATTCAAAGGTATCATATTTGCCATATTGCTAAACTTGAAAATCAAAACACTAGTACATATAAACCATTACCCATTCCTAAAGCTCCCTAGGTAGATGTGAGTATGGATTTTGTTTTGGGTTTGCCAAAAACTCAAAGGCAAAAAGACTCCGTAATGGTGGTCGTCGATAAAACTTTCAAAATGGCTCATTTTGAACCATGCCATAAAACTAATGATGCTTCTCACATAGCTGATTTGTACTTTAAAGAAATTGTGCATCTTCATGGAATTCCAAAAACTATCACTTCAGATCAAGATGTGAAGTTCATGAGTCATTTATGGCAAACTCTCTGAAGGAAAACGGGAACTCACATTCAATTTAGTTCAACAAGTCACCCTCAAACAGATAGTCAAACAAAAATAGTCAACCAAAGTTTGGGAAACTTATTATGAAGTTTTGTGGGTAAACACATTCGGCAATGGGATCTTGTGTTAGCACAAGTAGAATTTTCTTATAATAATTCTGTAAGTCAAACCACTAGAAGATGTCCATTAAAAGTAATGTATGGAAAATGCCCTCTTAGTCCTTTGGACTTTCTTATGTTAGCAATTACTTGTGAAGATTAGTGATTCATCTTAGTAGTGGGGTTTTTACGGTGTCAACAATAGATGACCAAAGAGAACTTATATATATGTACTTTTTTTCTTATTCTTGTTCTTCTCCCAAATTTATATATATGGTTAAATCCCAAAATATTAGGAAAAATAAAGAAAAAGGTACATGACATGAATTCATATCTAGAATATATATAAAAGTAGGATAACATATTGGCTCAATTGGTTGACACCTATCATTCTCAATTGAATTAATTTTTTTTATGCACCTTATGTCAAAACTATGTTGTTTTTTACATTTGAAGGGTTTTTTTTTTACTTTTATTTATTGCAATAAAAAATACTTGAAAACAATAAGTTCTAACTTTTAATGCTAAGAGAATAGATTCATTTAATATTTATCAATTGTAATTTAATATTATTTTCTATTTATATTCTTTTATTTAGCATGAACCTGAATTCATGGCAATTAGACATCTCTTTTATACATAAATGTTTAAATTCCAATAAATATACATCCAATTCATTAAACAAAATAAAAAAGTCAATAAGGTCTACTCATTTCTTAATATACATAGTACACAATAATAATTGAATAAACAAATCAACTAAATTTGATAAGCTTTTGTCATTCATTTTATATATAAAAGATTGATACTATTAGACATTAGTAACTATTTTATATTGATGGGATCTTTATACTATATTGTTGCCCTATATTCTACAACTGGTTATCTCAATTTGTCAATAGTACATGCCATATACTCTCTCCCTTCTTAATATTTTATTATTCATCTAGTAATTTTTTATAAGATTATTGTCTTATTTGGATAAGTACTATTTTATAACCATATATGTAAGTATAGATTTTCGGTAATTAAAACTAAAGTAAATAACTATTTTCAATTAATACTAGTTTATCTTTTCCTCTACTAGTAAGAACCATATATCTGACAATCGTATAATAGTTTATATTTCCTTAACATTTAGCTAAGTACAAGTCCTGCATTTAGAAAATTAATGTACATCATCTAACAAAAATGGAAACTTTCAAATTTCAAATGTTATTTATTTTGTTTAAACAATATATTTTTAACAAAAAAAATCTACTGAATGTTTAACAGGATTATTATGTTCTTTGGATAAGTACTGTTTTAAAATCATATATTTAGAATCAACTTTTAGTGATTGAAATCAAAGCAAATAACTATTTTCAATTAATATCAATTTATCTTTTCCTTTATCAATAAAAACCATACGTTGATGCAATTAACTAATACAATATAACTTTCTCTACAAACTCTTTTGAATGTACCAAATTAAAATCTACTCCAACATAATTTATATTTCCTATGATGTTTATAGATACCATCCTAGTTATATAATAATTAGAATTTACAAATTGTAAAGTTAAAACTTCGACAACATCCAAAGTTTCAAAAACGACAAGTATACAATATTGGCAATGAGCTAACTTCTGAACAAATGCACCAATTGGCATGAAATGTTTTGATTATCTTGCCTTTAACTCTGTAATGGTGAGATCATTAGATGAAAGCGGTTTGTGATGATGCATTGAGGAAGAACTGGCTTCGACCAGATCTCTTTCGGTGAAAAAGCCTGGTTGTTTAGGTGGAGACAAGGGGCCTTGACTACCCATCATCAGAACCACATTGACCATGTTTGGTCTATCTTCTGGACTTCGTTGCACACATAAAAGACCTACATGAATTGATCGTAAGACTTCACAAGGATTGCTGGTTTCCCTAATTGGTGATGCAATCAACTCCAAGGATTTTCCTTCACCAAATAGTCTCCAAGCCTGTTCAACAAACACCAATTAAATAATAGTAAACCTTTAAGTTTCTCCCGTTGTTCCAAC
Organism: Theobroma grandiflorum; assembly: GCA_036013995.1. Classification (NCBI taxonomy): domain Eukaryota; kingdom Viridiplantae; phylum Streptophyta; class Magnoliopsida; order Malvales; family Malvaceae; genus Theobroma; species Theobroma grandiflorum. The sequence continues at coordinate 32,241,089 of CP142133.1, forward strand.
AGTATATCTAAGTTTCACGTTCAGAGTTAATATAATAGACTTACATGCCCAAGAAGATTAAGCTGGTGATCTGGATGACAGAATCCTCTGTTACGCTTCCCACTCACTATCTCTAGCACCAATACCCCAAAGCTGAAGACATCAGACTTAGTGGAGTAGAGACCATCAATTGCATACTCAGGGGCCATGTAACCACTGCAGATAATCATGAGTGTTATGTCAAAACGTACATGAAACTTTGAAAATGAAGACCATCTCCAAATATGTGTTGGATAATTTTTTCAGGTTTTTACTTACTATGTTCCCACCACCTTCTTCGTATTTGCCTCAGTTTCTTTTTCTCCAAAACTTCTAGCCAGGCCAAAGTCTGAAATTTTGGGGTTCATTTCATTGTCTAGTAGAACATTACCAGCTTTCAAATCTCTATGTATTATTCTTTGTCTTGAATCTTGATGGAGATAAAGGAGCCCCCGAGCAATCCTATTGATAATGTTGTACCGCATAGACCAATCTAATAGCATCCTTTGAGTTTCATCTGTTCAGTTTTTCAGACAAGTCAGGCTGGTCATCCCTAATAGATCTCTGAATGTAATTCTTCCGGGAGTAAAAGAAACTAGATGGTAGTGAGATTAGATGATGGAAGTACTCAAGTATACCAATATAACTAAATTTTAAGGTTGGAGAAACACATACCAAAAATAAAGAAGTCAAGGCTTTTGTTAGTCATAAACTCATAGATCAGTAATTTTTCATCCTCTTCAATGCAGCATCCTAGAAGATTCACTAAATTCCGGTGCTTAAGTTTTGCAATGTGTATGACTTCATTTTTGAACTCATCTAGTCCTTGTCTAGAAGTTTTTGATAGCCTCTTCACAGCAATTTCTTGTCCATCTTCCAAGATACCCTGAAAAGTGTATAACCAAATGTTCATTCTTGTAAAACTGATAATTTGCTTGACAATCATTTGTAATATTTATAGACAAAATCAGCATGTTGCAAAGAGGTGATCTCATTCAGTAGCCAAAATCAGTAAGTTGCACGGCAGTTTACTTGATTGTTACCTTATAGACAGATCCAAAACCACCTTCTCCCAGTTTATTATTTGTTGAAAAGTTATCAGTTGCACAAGCAATTCTGGCTAAGTTGAATGATGGAAACTCTAGATCTTCCTTATGATTTTTCATATTAGAATTGCTTTCTCGGACAAGGGTCAGTGATCCTGCGAAGTATCAGCTGAAGTAAATTAAATGACACAGAACGAGCAATGTGTTTGCATAAAGTCAGGTTTCTGAGTAAGAATTCACAAAAAATAGCCCGGGAACCATGTTTGTCATGTCAGTCAACCACTATTGTCAGTATCATTCACTACATTTCCTCTAGTGAGATAGCATTGTGATTAATGTAACACACTATCTATGTACTATATATAATCTATGCAATGGATTCTTGCTCAATTCAAGTACTATCTCTCGGGTACAATTTTTCTCTTGTTTAGTACCCTGTTATCAGGTTCTGTTTCGTTATTAGTTCCCGAGTGGAGGACCTCTTTCCGGAATTGGATTGTGAAATTTATGACTTCAACATGAGATAACAAATTTTGACCTTCCTAGAAAAAGATCTCAAAGTTTCCATGAACTTAAAGAATAAAACTCGTTTTCTTCATAAGTAATAATGTAGTTCAGCTAATCAGATATGGCTATTTGCCTAGTTCATTGTCTCAAGTCAAAAGATGACAGTGATAATAGAAGACCATTTCCAAGGGAGAAACTTTCACAACAACCTAAAAAAAGAAATTAGAAAAAGAAAGGGAGAAAGAGTGTTATAATGTGTCAGATTTGGTGTACCAGGCTTCATATGGGATGTCTTCCTCCAAATATACAAGAGCAGGGCTAGACCAAGGATCAATATGGCTGCAGACAAGACAGATATGACTGCAATCCTCATTCCTTCCTTCCCATTTGCATTAATCCTCTCAGATTGACCTAGTCATGAAGAAAACAATATCAGAAAGCAAGACTTAACAGCCATCATAGAAAAGTAGAACTAAACATTTTACTATAATGCTTATAAATTGGTTAGTTTGGTCACACCTCACAACTCAGGGTAGTTGGTGCAATTACATGCTAATTCGGATAAAACAATGTTAAACTTTAAACGTTACAAGATATTAAAATGGTCTAGTCTAAACTCCTTAGCTCGTTAATGTAGCAGAAAATATTTCTAGTGTCAGAAGTCCAATATATAGGAACTCAAACTGAAATTAGAAAAATTTTCTACTGCTGAAAGACAATTTTTTTCATCTTTTCTGAAAGGAAAAGAAAAGGTTTCCATATTAGACCATGACACTTCATTAGATTTTGGCATGTTGAAGTTTAACTGAAAAATTTTCATACCTAGTTCTGATGCAGCCATCCTTAAATAAATTTCTTCCCCATTTTCAGTGAACTCTCTAATGTCAACCAGGTCAACAAACCAAAGCAAGCATCCACTTCCTCCTCTTCTAACATCCAAATTTGCATAAGCAGTACAAGAGCAGTTTCTTGTGCAAAGATTCTTGCACTCCTCAAGGTTTATACTATAGTTAAACCAGGATTGTCGCGAATCTGGCAACTTTACCCCAGAGTACTTCACAAACCCATCACTAGAGCAGTTTAATGGGGTCTTTCTAATACATCCATTTGACCAATGCAAAGTTTCCCACTCGTCTAGAACTTTTGGCACAAATCCTTTCAAGCAACTGCATTTGATGGAGTTACTTATGTTGCAGCTACCATATGCACCACACAGTGCATAATTATCACAGCCATCCATTTGTACCGTAATGTAAACTTCCCAAGCTTGTGTTCTATTGATCCAATTCAGGCGCTGCCAAAGTCCATTCTGAGTTAACACCATCCTTGAAGGAATTGAGATATTACGAAGTTTATAGCCGTAATACACCTCCCTCTTATTAAACACAACCCCAAATATAAATATAGGATTTGGTTTTAGTTCAGGTGTGCCACTAAACCGCAAACCATTCCAAGGACCAGGACGATATCGAACAATTGAACCTTCTCTCACTATGAACTCTGGAAATCCACCAACCTCAACCCCAAATGAAAAATTGCCATGAGAAGGATCATCGGGACTCTTCCAGGATGACAGGTGACGATTCAGTCCGGTTATAAAGTCCCTTCCGAGCTTCATGCCTGGAAGGAATGTATTACCAGGATAATCAAAGCTCTGCCACAAGAAGTTTTCGGGATTATTTTCATTCTCCTCTTTCACAATAAGATTCCCTGAATTGAGTAGCTCTACAACTGGACGACGGGCAGGTCTGGATGAGGTGGAAGACCAAATAAAGTTACCATCATGGTTTTGAAGGACTAGAATCCCCTGGTTGGTAACTTTTAGAACTCCTGATGTATCGTTGAGGGGAACTTCTCTGTTGGCCACCCATACAACCGTCTGAACAGGTATTTGCTTGTACCATATGGCCAAGTATCTTCTCCTGCTAACGCCTGGGCTAAAGAATCCTAGTTCATATCGTCCACCTTCTGAAACTATCGTCTCCCCGTCTCTAATCCACTGTGTTGCATTCAAGATGTCCACGGGAGTGGATGTAGATAGAGTAAACAACAGAAAGGAACAAACAAATACTATGGCAGTGCCCTCCATTGATAGGATGAAACACCGCAGATTTGAAGGCACTTTGATCTTTTGCTGTGAGAATGAAACAGGTTCCTCAATTGAAGCTTTCTATGTAAATGAAATCCTTTATTCTTTTATAGTAAATTTCAGTTTTAGGATCATTCTTACTATAAAATTTTCTACTTCTTTGGATATTGATTGCGTGTCTCTTTGTATTATCTATTCTCTTAGGTCAAGAGTCTTTCTTTTGTTCTCCAAAGGCATAACTGATTATCCAAATTTTCCTAGATCATTACTATTCCAACACCCCATAATAGTTAACAAATACAAAAATTTGAAAATGAGGGCAAGACCTAGTCAATACTTCAGTCCTGCTTCTGCATTTGAACTACTTACTAATGCTACTGTTATTTTTCAAGCCAGGGCTGGATCTTTCACTTGCAACGTGTGTTTTAAACTATGTAACTTGAATTCAGGGGTGAGTGTGGAATATGAAAATATGTCCGATACAATTGCATTTTTTTTTTGTTTTAAGTTTTTGTCATAAATTTGAAGAGTCGAACCTACATATTCACATTCGCGAAATATATGTATGAAACGTGTATTTTAAAGAAAATGAAAGGGTTGGAGCAACATAACTTTCTAGTCAATCACGTGTTGATGGATACAAGAAGTTCTTCTGTAGCCGGAACTCAGAAGTCAGTATCCTGCCAATGTTGCATTGACTTTGTTGCTTGGTTGGGGACCTACCCCTACTTTACTTCATTCCGATGAAGGAATATATATATCAAAGAAAGCATCAAGTCAGCTGACCATTTCTTCCATTTGCACTAATAGACAGTCACAAATTAAGCTATCACTGGAGGAAGGTCAAGAATTGAATGGGAAACAAACAAAGGCAAAGACCGAGCTCCTTGTCTTAAACGGCACTACTGAATAGACCCTTCTGCAAAATTTGTTATCCTTCTCCCTCTTGGTATGAGATTTAAGTCGTTTGTCAATGGACTAACGAGTCCAATCCTTTAATTTATTTCCACCTCAATGTTCAAAAAAAAATTCTTCTGAAGATAAAAATTGGCTGCAGATACCACAGACAGTTGAATTATTGCAATACTAAAAGAACTTAAGAAACAAACCAAGAGTTCACTTGTACAAGGAAAATAAGACAAAATTTTAATCTTATTGGAAGCTGGTTGATAAAGAACAAATTAAGTAGACAGAATTTTTGCTATGGATTTTTGCATACTTCCTCTGTTGTTCCCTTTATTCAGAATAAACTAGAGATGCATATGGACCATGCACCTTTGTTACTTTGATGATCATTTATGCAACCTTTAATGACTTTTTCGTCCAAAAAGAACTCATAATCCAAGTCCCTAGCTGATAAAGAGACTCCAAGACCTTGTCAGATTAAACTATCCCACCTGTTCAGTCCAAACAAACTGTAGCACCAGAAGAGCCATCCAAGTAATGACAGAAATGCTGGAACCAAATTAACCTGTTTGTGCCAATCAGCTTTTATGACTGTGATTCTTGAATAGGAGATGATGAAATGGATAAAACTATAAAGTGCAGATATCTTATTGAAAGATTCAATAATAGAAATGTACACTTTCCATAGGTATTCAAGAACGTCGATATATAATAGTAATTTTTTGGAACTATAATAAGAAACCTTAATCAGCTAAATCAACTGTCAAAAAGGAGTACAAGCAAACATTTGAACATGAAAACTTGAACAGAACAAACTTAGACACCTCAGAGACAGTAAATGTACTTCAACAACATAGTCAATTCTAAGAGTTCACTTTTCACTATGACACACAAAATCAGCACGAAATGATATTATCTTGCCTCTAATTGTGTGATTGTAAAATCATTAGATGAAAACAGTTTGTGCTTGGTTGATGGAGAACTAGATTCAACCAGATCCCTTTCAGTGAAAAAACCTGGTTGTTTAGGCTGAGGCAAGGGGCCTTGGCTACCCAACATCCGAACCACATTAGACATGTTTGGTCTGTCTTTTGGACTTTGTTGCACACATAACAGACCTACATTAATCGATCTTAACACTTCAGAAAGATTGCAGGTTTCCTTAATTGGTGATGCTATCAACTCCAAGGAATCTCCTACAGAATATAGTCTCCATGCCTAGCAACAAACACCACTTTAATAGTACTGAAAGTTAAGTACAACATTGACTGTTTAAGAAGATCTGAATTTCACTTACATGTCCAAGAAGATTAAGCTGGTGACCTGGATCACAGAATCCTCTGTTTCTCTTCCCACTCACTATCTCTAGTACCAATACACCAAAGCTAAAAACATCAGATTTAATGGAGTAGAGGCCATCAATTGCATACTCAGGAGCCATGTAACCACTGCAGATAATGAAAAATGTCGTATCATATATGCATGCTACAATGGCATGAAGATTATTATCAAATATATCTATTATATCATTTTTCAGGTTATTACTTACTATGTTCCCACCACTTTCTTCGTATTTGCTGCAGTTTCCTTTTCTCCAAAACTTCTAGCCAGTCCAAAGTCTGAAATTTTTGGATTCATTTCATTGTCTAATAAAACATTACTAGCTTTCAGATCTCGATGTATTATTCTCTGTCTTGAATCTTGATGGAGATAAAGGAGCCCCCGAGCAATTCCATTGATAATGTGGTAACGCATAGGCCAATCAAGTGACATGCTTTTAGATTGATCTGTTAAGTTTCTTTGCACAAATTAAAGCCACTTCATTGCTCATAGACGTTTTAATGTACAACATTTGAAAGGTAAAAGCACTCAAGTACAGAAATTGAACCACATTTCCCATGCTGGAGAAAGGCATACCAAAAATGAAGAAGTCCAGGCTTTTGTTAGGCATAAATTCATAGATCAGCATCTTTTCATCTCCTTGAATGCAGCACCCTAAAAGCTTCACCAAATTCCGGTGCTGAAGTTTTGCAATGTGCATGACTTCGTTTTTGAATTCATCAAGTCCTTGTCTAGAACTTTTTGACAGCCTCTTTACAGCAATTTCTTGTCCATCCTTCATGATCCCCTGAAAAAGGTGTATAACAACATGTACATTCTTGTAAATCTGATAATCTGCTTGGTTTTATCTGTGAAGCCAACAATTGCTCTTCCCTTTGCATAACTAAACCACCTTCCACGACCAGACCCCCAAAGAAAAAAAGGGGAAAGAGAGAGGCAAAACTCTTTTTTTTTCTAGATAATTTAAAAGTTTGAATTTTTCTACATGTCAAAGCTAAAAGATGGAATCGTAGAATTGCAAAAATTAACATGGTACTGGCAATTTACCAGATTGTTACCTTATAGACAGGTCCAAAGCCACCTTCTCCCAGTTTATTTGATATTGAAAAGTCATTGGTTGCACAAGAAATTGTGGCTAAGTCAAATAAAGGTAACTCTAGGTCTTCCTTATGAGTTTTACCATTAGAACTGCTTTCAGGGACAGATGCCAACAATCCTGCAAGGTAGCGGTTGTAGTAAACGTAAAACAACACAAACAGTGGGGCTGTCAAAACTCAAAATCACATTCGTCAGTACGAATTCACAAGTGAATGGTCCTGGCAGGTCTTTTATATCAAATAGTTTCCGGGCCTGCTACAGTACGGGATACAATAGGGGTATCAAACTCAACACAAGGCATCTGTTTCGACAAACATAATAAATAAAACTTGCTTCTCCATAGACAAAAATAGTTGAGATCATTTAATCATAAAGCTATTTCCCTCTTGATTGTAAAACATCTGTTAATTCACATGCTATAACATATCTAGATGTGGCAGCATTTTCCCTTCAATGGTGATAACAGGAACACAACTTTCAACAGAAAGACTTTCCATAACACTATTATAGAATACAAAAGAAAAGAAGAGTCTTATATATGTGAGAGATATGACATACCAGGTTTCTTGATGCGCGCCTTCCTCCAAAGATACAAGATCAGGGCTAGGCCAAGGATCAGCACTGCTATAGGCACCATAGAGATGACTGCAATCCTCTTTTTTCCATTCTCATTTGACTTGATACTCTCAGTTTGGTCTAGTCATCAAACAAATCATAGCAGAAGTCTAGGAATTAAATGATCATTACGAAAAATGCAAATGAAATATATCACTATGATCATTATAGATTAACTGGCTAGATCAAAACTGAACAACTCGGGTCAGTTTGTTCAGATAAAAGCTAAATCTTTCATATTGTGACTTCTCCTATTAAATTCCCGTTGTGTCTTCCGCTTGGTACTTAAATACTAAATAATTAGAGTTGATTCAAATTTAGCTAATCGATCTCTTTAAAACATAAGCTCTAGCAAGGTTCCACCAAAGTCTATATTTAAAGAAAATCTTTGCTATCATGCCAACAAACAATGGTTAGATCTATAACGTTAAAAGAATTTATGCATTATGTTCTTTTGACAGGATGATTGTTTTCGTACCTAGTTCTGATGCAGCCACTCTTATGTAAATTTCTTGTCCATTTTCAGTGAACTCTCTAATATCAACCAGGTCAACAAACCAAAGCAAGCATCCACTTCCTCCTCTCCTTATATCCAAATTTGCATAAGCTGTACACGAACAGTTCCTTTTACAGAGGTTCTTGCACTCCTGAAGATTCGTACTGTAGTTAAACCAGGATTGTCGCGAATCTGGCAACTTTACCCCAGAGTACTTTATAAATTCATCAGTAGAGCAGTTTAATGGAGTCTTTCGAACACACCCATTTAACCAAATTTTAGTGCCCCACTTTTCTGGAAGTTTTGGCTCAAATCCTTTCAAGCAACTGCATTCTGGGGAGTTATTATTGTTGCAGCTACCATAGGCACCACACAGTGCGTAATTGTCACAGATATCCATCTGTATTGTAACGTAAACTTCCCAAGCTTGTGTTCTGTCAATCCAATTTTTGCGCTGCCAAAATCCATCCTGAGTTAACACCAACCTCGAAAGAATTGAGTCATTACGAAGCTTGTAGCTGAAATATACCTCCTTCTCATTGAACACAACTCCAAATGTAAATAAGGAATTTGGCTTTAGTTCAGGCGTGCCACTAAACCGCAAACCATTCCAGGGACCAGGACGGAATCGCACAACTGAACCCTCTCTCAGTACAAACTCTGGAAACCCACCAACCTCATACCTATAAGAAAAATTACCATGAGAAGGATCGTTAGGACTCTTCCAGGATGACAGATAACGGTCCAGGCCTGTGATTAAGTTCCTTCCGAGCTTCATTCCTTGTAAAAATGTATCACATGGATAATCAAAGCTCTGCCACAAGAAGCTTTCAGGATTATTTTCATTCTTCTCTTTGACAATGAGGTTTCCTGAATTCAAGAGCTGTGCAACTGGACTACGAGCAGGTCTGGATGAGTTGGAAGACCAAACAGTGCTCCTATCAAAATTTAGAAGGACTAGAATCCCCTGTTTGGTAAGTTTTAGAACACCTGACAAATCCTTGAGGGGCGCTTCTCTATTGGCCACCCATACAACAGTCTGGACTGGTATATTCCTGTACCATATTCCCAAGTATCGATTGGTGCTGGAACCTGGGCTAAAGAAACCTAGCTCAAATTTTCCACCTACTGAAACTATCGTTTCTCCATCTCTAATTAACTGAGTTGTATTCAACGTGCCCTCTGCAATGGATATAGATAAACTAGACAACATAAAGGAACAAAGAAGAAGTACCGCAAAGCCTTCCATTGATTGGATGAAACTCTAAAAGACTTGATGGCATCTTCCTTTCTCCTATCATCTTTTCCAGTGAGTATCTGTGTAAATGACATCCCTGCTGTCATTTTCTTGTGAGGTTGTTGAATATTTCACCATCTAGAGAAGAATATTCAAATCCTTACCAGAGAGTAGGAAACCCCCCCGGCTAACAACATAAAATGTAAGCAATGGTTAAAACTTCCTTAATATTATCAATACTCCATGATTAAGTGGTGGCAGTGACATCACAGAGCTGATTCAATAATTAATGAATAAAAAAAGTTGAAGAATGAGTGTGGACAAGTTCCTTTATGCCACTAGACATAGTCTATAACTCGGTCTTGCTTCTTCATTTGATCAAGTGACTAATTGCTCCTGTTATTTTCTAAGGGAGGATTTTCCATTTATAAAAGTTATCTGGGTAGTCAATCAAATTTTGATTTACATTTTTACTTAGGCAGACTCAGAAGTCAAAGATATCTGCCAAGTTGCCCTTTATTCTACTGATTGGTATCTTCCAACAACCTTGCCCTGTTCTACTTCAACAATGATAATATTTGGGATTATTCAGCTGACCATTTCTGCCACTTGCACTGAACAGGCACTCCCAAAGTCAGTTTATTGACAGTAAAATTCAAGTTCGCTGCTGACTGAAGTTGTTAACTGTCAAATCTCAATCTCCATATCAGAGCTTGTGAAACTTTGTGGAGAGATCTAAGGGGCCAAAGTTGATCATTATTCAGCGAGGATTAAGGAAGTTAATAATATTATGTGGTACAACAACTTCCCCAACCTAACATCGTAAAGAAAGGCATAGAAGGCGCTGTGATTACCGGATTGTCTAGTTCCTATCATGTAATGTTTTTGTCTGCTTTTAAGTGCTGTCACCATGAAAATATCTGGAATTGAATGGGATACAGACAGTGACGCAGGAGCATCTACGATTTATTTAATATTTTTAATTTTAGTTAATTTAAAGTTTTATTCTCTTTATTTCATTTAGGTTAGGATTTTTTTTTCTTTTTATTAGGAGTTTATCACTTTTAAGGATTATTATTAAGCGAGTTATATTGTATTTTATTTAAATCTCTTGTTAACTACTCTAATTGTATTAGATAACTTGAAATAGAGTTTTATTAAGATGTGAGTCCCTAATATTATAAATAGGAATTTTCGACTTAGTTATGAGAGTTTGAAGTTAAGAATTAACAAAGAATATTTTCTTAAACAGGAGTGTTTATTTTCTCGAGGCTCTTTTAAAAAAAATTTTTTTTTATCATTTTTGACCTAAAAAACCATAGAGGGATTTGGACTATTTTTCACCTTAGTAAGGTTTTCAACTTTGCCATTCAACTTTGCCATTCAACTTTGCCAAGATTAATGATTCATTTTAGTGGGGTTTCTAATCTCGTCACGATTTGTGTCTTTTGTAATGCTCAGGTGTTTTTACAATACCTCGGCATCAATTTGGTATTATAACGAGATGATCATTGTTCGCTGCGTAGTTCAGGTTTGCTGTTGGATTTCGACATTCCTTGTTCGGTTAATTCTATTTCTTTTATTGCTTTATAGTTATATTATTATCTTTTTTCCACATCACCACATCATTATCATTATACAATAAAATACCACAAAGACATCAAAATCGTCAAAAAGATGATCATGAGATCGAGATTCAAAAACTAAGACACCAAATTCAATAATTACAAAAGCAACTCACAAGACATGATGCTACTTAAATCAATAATAGCAGCTCTAGTGATAAAGAGGATGAAACCAACCCTTCTTTCAAAATTCGTCCTCTAATTAAGAAATACCCATACAACGACTGAGAACTGTTGCTTCTAGAGATTTGAGAATCAAAATCAACATTCTTGAGTTTGAAGGAAAACTTCACCTTGATGACTTCCTTGATTAGCTTTACATAGTAGAAAGAGTTTTTGAGTTCAAAGATATTCCCGATGAAAAACGTGTAAAGCTTGTTGTAATTAAATTGAAGAAGCATGCCTCTATTTGGTGGGAAAATCTCAAATGACAATAAGAAAGAGAAGGTCGCAATAAGATCAAAACATGGGATAAGATACATTGAGAACTTACACGTAAGTTCCTTCCTAAGCATTGTCGAAAAATTTTTTTTATCAAATTTCTTAACTTGAGACAAAAAATAATATCGGTGGAAGAATATACAATGTAGTTCGTACAACTTCACATAAAGTGTGATGTTCATGAACTTAAAGAGCAAGTTGTAACTCATTATCTTAGGGGTTTCAATGTTGAAATTGCAAATATTATTCAACTATAGCCATATTGGAACTTAGATGATATCATCAAATTAACATTAAAGGTTGAGAAACAACGATCATGAAAAAGCTCAGTGAGTTCATTTAGACAAAAAGATTCCACCTCAAACTGTGGGAGACAAAGTTCAACAACTATTCTGCCTCCAAAGATAAACTCTTCCAAAATTGCAGACAATAATGATAAAGAAATTATTTTTACTTTTGTTTTTAATGTCAACAATAAGTGCTTCAAATGTCAAAATTTTGGACATATTGCTTCTGATTGTCTAAATCTAAGAATTATCTTTTTAGTAGAAAAAAAGGTTATGGAAGAACCTAGCATGAAATAAGTAGATGATGAGCTAGAAATATTCAACAACGAAAAGATAAAAGAAGTTTTTGTTGACCATGGAGAAACTCTTGTTATTTATCGTAATCCCAATACTACAATGATGATTGAAGATGAAAGTTGGCTTTATCACAACATATTCTATACAAGGTGCACATCCTAAAGGAAGGTTTGCAATGTCATTATTGATAGTGAAAGTTGTGAGAATGTTGTTGCCAACTAATGGTGGAAAAGTTGAAACTTATAACTAAAGTACATCTCCATCCTTACAAGCTACAATGGCTGAGAAAAGGAAACGAAGTTAATGTAACGAAGCACTGTTGTGTTCAATTCTCTATTAAAAATAAGTACCAAGATAAATTTGGTGTGGTGTTATCCCAATGGACGCATGCTGCTTGTTGTTGGGAATCCTATGGCAATATGATTTGTCAAGCTCACCGTAATAGATATAAAAATACTTATTCCTTCATCAAGGATGAAGTAAAAATTATGTTGACTCCATTAAAGTCAAAAAACCAATAATAGAGACAAGAGAAAGATAAAGCACTCATTGCTGTGTCTGGCTTAAACAAAGCTTATCATGAGTCAAGCCTCTTATTAGTTTGTGAGGAGAATGAAGTATTTTCAACTTATCTAAAGATGTCCAACTCATAATTGAGGAGTTTTTTGATGTTGTACTTGATAAGATACCCCATGGACTACCACCAATGTGAGATATTTAGCATGCCATCGATTTCATTCGTAATTCTGTTATTCCAAATAAGCCTAATTATCGCATGAGTCCACTAAAACATAAGGAGTTACAACATCAAGTTAAACAACTTTTGGAGAAATGCTTATATCGTTTTCCCATTTCTAGACTTAATGATTTGTTGGATCAATTGCATGGTGTTGTTATCTTCTCTAAGATCAATTTGCATAATGGTTATCACCAAATTCGAATACGACCTGGAGATGAATGGAAAACAACTTTCAAAATACTGGATGAATTATTCGAATGGCTAGTGTGGACCATGATAGTATGTGGATCAGTCATCTACAAAGAGTGTGTCAAGGTCTATTCGTCGGAGTCGAGTTTTTTTTTGACCTAAGGAGAATAACACAGAAGCATCTACGATTCTATTTAGTTTTTCTAATATTAGTTGATTTATGATTTTATTTTTTTTATTCTCTTTAGATTGTGATTTTTTTCTTCTTTTTGTTAGGATTTTATTACTTTTAAGGATTATTATTAGGTTAGTTATGTTGTATTTTATTTAAATATTTTCTTAACTACTTTAGTTGTATTGGACAACTTAAAGTAGAGTTTTATTAAGATGTGGGTCTATAATACTATAAATAGGACTTTTAAGCTTAGTTATGAGACTTTGAAGTTAAGAATTAATAAAGATTATTTTATCAAGTAAGAGTGCTTATTTTTTCTAAGCGCTTTTCAAAAGAGTAAGAGGGTTTTTAATAACTTTGACCTAACCAACCAAAGTGAGATTTTAACTGTTTTTTATCTTTGTGGAGGTTTTCAACCTTATCAAGATTGGTAATTTACCTTAATGAGGTCTCTAACCTCATCACGATTGGTACCTTTCATAATACCCAAGTATTTTTTACAATGCCTCAACGTTAAACAGAGGCAAATATCTGAGTTCCTAGAATTAGATGACATTGAAAAAATGGTCCTTTTTAGTGAATTACGGACGGATCCAATAAAAATAAAGTTAGCATTTGCATGTATATGTATGTATGTATCCATGCATCCATCACAGTCAAGTTTCCTTTCCATGCGGTACCACATTTCTTATGGTCCAACTTTCTGAATAGTTTTCTCTTTCGTTTCACATTCTCTGAAGACCAAACTGAAGTATTCTTCTACTGAACTTTTCACAGGTGATACTTCATGCAACCAGCTTCACTCAATTTGAATATAGAAATTGCTAGGTTGAACAAACGTAGTTTGTCTTGATAATAACTTGTTCTTTAAGAAAGTACAAGTTTGAATCCTTGGCATTTGGTATAATAATTCCCTTGTGATGCTAATTTGACAATATGCATGCAATACTTGGGTGAAATCTGTCTATGGGCATCATATAAGAGATTCGAATTGAAGAATTATGACAGATGTACATGATTTTTCTTATAAACTTCGATTATCTCCAAGTGTCCGTTTCCGAAAAGTTTCTTGTGACTTATATTCTTGAATAATAGAAGGAAAAACAGACATAATGGCAAATAATCCTATTGAGTAGTGAAAGTTACATTTGGACTCTAACTGTTAGTGTTCAAGAACATCAAATAGAGATTTTTTTGGATTTGTAATACCTAACTTAGTCAACAAAAGCAACTGTAAAAAAGAGATACGAGAAATAATCTATGCATGAAAAAACACATTAGGACAAACTAACAGGCTTCAAAGACATTGAATATATTTCAGTTACAGAGCAATGAATTCTAACTTCTAAGAGTTCACTAGGCAGGCAACATTAAGCTGAAAAATTATTTATCTTGCTTCTGACATTCCAACGGTGAAATCATTAGATGATGAAAGTTTCTGGCTGGTTGATGAAGAACTTGATTGATCAACCAGATCCCTTTCAGTGAAGAAACCTGGTTGTCTAGGCTGGGGCAAAGGTCCTTGACTTCCTAACATCATAACCACATTAGACATGTTTGGTCTATCTTCTGGACTATGTTGCACACATAACAGGCCTACATGAATTGATCTTAACACTTCAGAAGCATTGCTGGTGTCCCTAATTGCTGATGCAATCAATTCAATTGATTTTCCTTCAGTAAACAATCTCCATGCCTATGGAACAAACAGTAGTTTAATAAGAGTAGATTTAATTTTAAAAGTAGGAGTTAATAAGATCATAATCAGACTTACATGCCCAAGAAGGTTAAGCTGGTGATCTGGATGACAGAATCCTCGGTTACGATTCCCATTCACTATCTCTAGCACCAATACACCAAAGCTAAAGACATCAGACTTAATGGAGTAGAGACCATCAATCGCATACTCGGGTGCCATGTATCCACTGCAGATAATCTTGATTGTTAAATCAAGTATACATGAAACATTGAGACAAATATCATCTCTAAATATAAGCCATATCAATTATTTCAGGTTTTTACTTACTATGTTCCCACCACTTTCCTTGTATTTGCCTCAGTTTCCTTATCTCCAAAACTTCTGGCCAGGCCAAAGTCTGAAATTTTGGGGTTCATTTCATTGTCTAGCAGAACATTAGCAGCTTTCAAATCTCTATGTATTATTCTTTGTCTTGAATCTTGATGGAGATAAAGGAGCCCACGAGCAATCCCATTGATAATGTTGTAGCGCATAGGCCAATCAAGTGACATGCTTTGAGTTTCATCTGTTCAGTTTTTCACACAAGTCAGCCTTGTTTTCCCTAATAGAACTCTGAATGTAACTATTCGAGGGTAAAAGAAACTAGATGGTAGTCATGACTAGACAACAGAAGCACTCAATTATAGCACATGAACTAAATTCCCAAGTTGGAGAAAAACATACCAAATATTAAGAAGTCCAGGCTTTTGTTAGGCATAAATTCATAGATCAGCATCTTTTCATCCCCCTGTATGCAGCATCCTAAAAGCTTTACTAAATTTCGATGCTTAAGTTTTGCAATATGTATGACTTCATTTTTGAACTCATCAAGTCCTTGTCCAGAACTCTTAGATAGCCTCTTTACCGCAATTTCTAGTCCATCCTTCAAGATCCCCTGAAAAGTGTATAACCAAATGTTTATTCTAGTAAGCCAGATATCTCACTTGAATGATCCTATTTCATATGTACAGCAGCCCTTCTTTTTGCATAATCGACACCCTCAACCCCCTCCCCCTTCCTTTTTCCAGGGGACAACAAAAGAAAAAGCAGAGGTATAAACTCATTCCTTTTTTGTAGAATAATTTAGAGGTCAGAAGTTTTTTATTTTTCTAGAATATGGTTGATTAAAATTCACAGAATGATAAGTACTATTAGTAAAATTATCCTTTGGAAGATTAATATGCCAATTCAAATAGGTGACATTGCATGCTGGTTTACTAGACTGTTACCTTATGGACAGTTCCAAAACCACCTTCTCCCAGTTTATTCTTCATTGAAAAGTTATCGGTTGCAAGAACAATTGTGGCTAAGTCAAATGAGGGTAACTCTAAATCTTCATTCTGATTTTTAACATCGGAACTGCTTTCAGGGACATATGTCAGCAATCCTGCAAATTAGTAGCAGTAGGAGTAAATGTAAAAAGACACAAGCAGTGAGGTTGATAAGGTCAGGTTTATCAGCAAGAATTTACAAATTAATAGCCCAGGAAGGTCAAGTATCAAATAAGTTTCATGTTTAGAACCTGTTATCAAGTTTTATTATGTTATCATTTTCCAAAAGGAGGACTTGTCACGTCCAACATGAAATAATCTTAGTCTTCCTAGAACAAAGAGTTCTAACGATTACAATGAGCTTAGACAATCTAACTCGTTTCCTTCATGCTGTAGTTAAACAAAAGATATGTCTACGAATTCCTATGCCATAAGATATCTAGATAGGCAGTAACAGGAACACCACTTTCAGCACCAAAACTTTCCACAACAGTATAACGAACAATAACAGAGACAAAAAGAATGAAAATCTTATTATGTGAGGGATATGACGTACCAGGTTTCTCATGGTATCGCTTTCTCCAAAGATACAACACCAAGGATAGGCCAAGTATCAACACTGCTGCAGTCAACACACAGATGAATGCAACTCTGACTCTTTCCTTCTCCTTGGATTTGATACTTTCTATTTGATCTAGCCATCAAACAAATTTTAGCAGAAATCTTTGAGTTAGAACTCACTATAAGAAACGCAAATATAATTTCTACTAATATGGTTATAATTTAATTAGCTGGGATTAATATAATAATTCAGAAAATATTTCTAATGTCAAAAGCCCATGGTGCAGTCAACACTGACTAGTATATCATAATTTCATGAAAAGGCTTCTGCCTTCTAGGGAACTTTTACTATTGGATCTTTCACCTGTGACAAATTGCTGCACTGAGTTCCCGTTCACTCTCTTCTGCTTTGTGAGTTTTACTTACTAGAACCGATTCAAATTTATCTAGTCATTCTCTTGAAAACATAAACCTAGAGCAGAGTTCTATGAAAACCTATGGATTATTGGGTTTATTGGGTTAGCGCAGGCTTATTGGGTTCACTTGTAAATAGGGAAAGAGTTGGTTTCTTTGTCTCTGCAGGACAAGGAGGGGATACTGGTCTTTTTTGTTACCAGTTTGTGTAGTGAGGGTCAAGACTGACTGCCAATCAGTCTTCTACTCTCCTTTGTTTGTTTATGGACTCCCTCTCTGGAATAAATGATTCTTAATTTCAAAAAAAAAAAAAAATAGGTCATCTTGCTAATAAAGCCAACACCTATACCTGTAATGTTCCTTGTTTTTTCAGATAACAGACCATACTGTTAAAAGAATTGATGTATCCATCTTGAAACACAAAAAAAAAGGGTCTATGTATCAAGAGTTAGACAATGACATGTTAAACTTTAGAGACAGTTGAAAATTTCATACCTAGTTCTGATGCAGCCATCCTGATATATATTTCTTGTCCATTTTCATTGAATTGTTGAATGTCAACCAGGTCGACAAACCAAAGCAAGCATCCACTTCCTCCATCTCTTATATCGATATTTGAGTAAGCTGTGCATGAACAGTTTTTTGTGCAGAGGTTCTTGCATTCCTCAAGAGTCATACTGTAGTTAAACCAGGATTTTCGTGAGTCTGGCAACTTCACGCCAGAGAACTTTAGAAATCCATCAGTAGAGCAGTTCAATGGGGTCTTTCTAACACACCCATTTGACCAATTTTTAGTGTCCCAATTTTTTGGAAATTGTGGCACAAATCCTTTCAAGCAACTGCACTCGGGGGTGTTACTTGCATTGCAGCTACCATACGCACCACACAGTGCATAATTGTCACAGTTATCCATTTGTACTGTAACAAAAACTTCCCAACTCTGGATTCTATCAGTCCAAGTGAGGCGCTCCCAAAGTCCATCCTGACTTAACACCATCCTCGAAAGAATTGAGCTATTATGAAGCTCATAGGTGTCATATACCTCCGTCTCATTGATCACAACACTAACTGTGAAAAATTTGTTTGGTCTTAGTTCAGGTGTGCCACTAAACCGCAGACCATTCCAAGGGCCAGGACGGAATCGAACAACTGAACCCTCTCTCAGTATAAGTTCTGGAAATCCACCAACCTCAAACCGATATGTAAAATTACCGTGAGAAGGATCATCAGGACTCTTCCAGGATGACAGGTAACGATCCAGGCCTGTGATTAAGTTTCTTCCAAGTTTCATGCCTTGTAGCAACGTATCACATGGGTAATCAAAGCTCTGCCACAATAAGTTTTCAGGATTACTGTCATTCTCCTCTCTCACAATGAGGTTTCCTGAATCCAAGAGCTGTGCAACTGGATTTCGAGCGGGTCTAGATGAGTTTGAAGACCAAAAAGTTCTCCTATTACGATCCAGAAGGACTAGAATTCCCTGCTTGGTAAGTTTCAGAAAACCTGAAGAATCGTTGAGGGGCAGTTCTCTGTTGGCCACCCATACAGCAGTCTTGACAGGTATTTGTGTGTACCATATTGCCAAGTATTTCTTCCTGCTTGCACCTGGACTAAAGAATCCAAGCTCAAATCTTCCACCTGCTGAAACTATCGTGTCGCCATCTCTCATTAATTGAGTTGTGTTCAAGGTGTCCACCGCAGCGGATATAGTCAGATAAGACAACAAAAAGCAGCAAACAAGAAGTATCCCCAAGCCTTCCATTAAAAGGATGAAAAACTGAAGACTTGAACTGCTCTCCTTTCGCTTACAACATTTTGCAGAGAAAATGAAACCAACTTTTCTAAAGGCTATCCATGCCAATTACAACCCCCGTGGTTTGAAGTTTTCAGCACCATAATTCATGAAGATCAGCGGAATACACTAGTCCTGTGACAGAGAAGTAGGAACTACATCACAATTCTTTCCAGGAAAGCAAATGGTCCAAACTCTCTCATATCAAACAACACTCCATAATTAAGTGGGGCCAATGACATCGCAGAGCTGATACTATTATCAATGATATTCCAAAATCTTTAAAATGACTGGACAAATGTTTCTATGTTACTTGACATAGTCAACAATTTTTTCTTGCTTCCACATTTGTTTTACCGATTGCTACAGTTATTTCCCAAGCAAAGATATCCCATTTTATATTGGTAGTCACATTTTGTCATAACTAAAGAAAGTCATTTGTGTAGGCAGAACTCAGAAGCCAAGACCCTTCGAATGTTACATTGATTCTAGTCCCTTGGTTTGGGTCAGCACCACATGATTTCCTCCAACCACCTATTCTACTTCCATTTGCGGTGATAGGCACTGAAATCCTTAGTCTACTGATATAACTCAAGTTAATTTCCAAAGAGAAATTGCAAGGAAAGATATCAGTATATATTGAGAGATCTAAAACCAGCCTGGTGATGAACCTTTTGAGGAAAAAATCATGTGATCTAAGGGGCTAAAGTTGATAATTCCCATAAAGGTGTTCAGGATAGTTATTAAAAGATTTGCATTACAACAACCCCAACCTAACATCATTAATAAAGCCAGCTAAAGTTCAGGCTAGTTAATAACAAATGGCACAACATCCACCTATAAAAATAAAGTCAGCAAAATCATTTTACAAGTTCTTACCGATTAATTACTTATGAATTTCATACATGTAAATATGGTTGTAATTATCATAACAGAAAGTATTGTCACGAAAAAGTAATCAAAGGGAGTCGAACTTGTAATTATCCTAATCACAAATTGTCTAGTTTATATCGGTTATTAATATTATTAGTTTACACATTGCTCAGACCTATAGTAATATATGGACTTGAGAAAGACACAAACAGAGAATAAGAGGCAAACTCCTAGTATTTTAGACAGACTCCGAAAAAATAGGTTATTTGCCTTAATGAAAGATATTTTTTGGACAGTAAAAAGGACAACAGGTTTAGATAGAGTCAAATTAATTTCTTGGTACCGACCAAACATTAAGTAATGTTTAAATAATGAACAGTCCTACCATTGGACACAGTGGCAGAGGATTGGAAAAATCTGTACACTCCTTAATTGAAATCTACCTACTGAGCTTTGGCTCAAAGGCACCCTATATTTATTGGGTGATCTGTACTTGAGTTTGAGCCAGACAAGTTATAAACTAGAGAGGGTTCAAGGGTATTTTGGAAATTACAATATATGAAAAAAGAGAAGAAGTAGAAATCCCATGAAAAATTTATGGTGTTCAGTCATGGTGAGATCAGATATATATGGACCCACCATTCCTATTTTCACCAAGATGCACGGAATGAATTGCTGGGAAACAAATATCCATCCATTCCATTCAAAGTTTCTTTTTAATGAGGTGAGACTTTTCTTGTGCCCAGTTGTCAACATCTTTTTCTCTTCCTTTTCACATATCCACAAAAACAACAGAACGAAAGCATGCTTCTAGAGAACTCAGCTCTTTCTGCTACTTTGACATTTTGGCCAAAGTGAGACTTTTCTTGTGCCCAGTTGTCAACATTCTCTTCCTTTTCACATATCCACAAAAACAACAATACGAAGGCATGCTTCTAGAGAACTTATCTCTTTCTGCTACTTTGACATTTTGGCCAAAGTACTAGACCTCTATCATTGAATCTAAGATGAAATTTATTCTTTAAGAAAGTAGTTCATATTTTGAATCTTAACATAGTGTAGGGTTGATATTCCAAAAGAATATAATGAATGCCTCTGCATACATAGTAAATGCTTTTCAATCAAAACAAACTTTGGTAGTATAGTTGGGGAAGGAAATTTTGAACTTGGGGGGACCTATTTAAAGAAGAGATGTGGCTGCCAAGTAAGGTATGCCTTGAGCATTTGTAAAATGTTACCATGAAAGTGTCATTTATCTTGCATCTAATACTGTTATAGTGAAATTACTTGTCAAAAATTGTTTTTGACTGCTTGATGAGGAACTGAATTCAACCAGATCCCTCTCATGGAAGAAACCTGGTTGTTTAGGCTGAGGCAAAGGGTCTTCGGAACTCAGCATCAGAACAACATTTGACATGCTTGGCCTGTCATCTGGACTTTGTTGCACACATAGTAGACCAACATGAATTGATCTTATGATTTCATGTGAGTTCCGAGTGTCGCTAATCGGTGCAGCAATCAGTTCCAAGGATTTGCCTTCATTAAATAGCCTCCATGCCTATGCAACTCAAGTTAGTTCACTAATAGTAGAATTAACATTTAGAGATGAGGAGAAGTTGTAATGTGACACTTACATGGCCAACAAGGTTATGCTGGTGATCTGGATGACAGAATCCTCTGTTTCTTTTCCCACTCACTATCTCTAGTATCAAAACACCAAAACTAAAGACATCGGATTTTATTGAGTAAACCCCATCAATTGCATACTCTGGAGACATGTATCCACTGCAGGTAAACATTCCAAGTTTAAATCAAGCATTCATGGTCTGAAGATTAAAAAATGTACTAAATCAATCTTTGAGTTATTACTTACTATGTTCCCACCACCCTGCTTGTATTTGCTGCAGTTTGTTTCTCCCCAAAACTTCTAGCCAAACCAAAGTCTGAAATTTTTGCATTCATTTCATTGTCTAGTAAAATATTAGCAGCCTTCAGATCTCTATGTATAATTCTCTGTCTGGAATCTTGATGAAGATAAAGGAGGCCACGTGCAATCCCATTGATGATGTTGTGGCGCATAGGCCAATCCATTGACATGCTTTGAGCTTGATCTGATCAAATTTTCACAAAAGTGAGATCATTATATTGATTATTGATACCTGAACCCAATTTTTCTTCTTAAAAATGAAAAGGAGGACTAATCAAATCGACACAGTTATAAATTATTGACTGATGACTTTTACTCCATTGCCACTTGATACTGTAATAAGTTTCTGGTTTTACATGTGGAAAGCACTTAAGTGTTTTAGCTAGAGTAAACTTCAAAGGTTGGAGAAAGATGTACCAAATATAAAGAAGTCCAGGCTTTTGTTAGGCATAAATTCATATATCAATGCCTTTTCATCTGTTTCAATGCAACACCCTAGAAGCTTCACTAAATTTCGATGTTGAACTTTTGCAATTTGATCAACTTCATTTTTAAACTCATTGTCTCCTTGCGTAGAACTCTTTGACAGCCTCTTCACAGCAATTTCTTGTCCATCCTCCAAGATTCCCTGAAAATATATATCACAAAAAGTTCATTCTCTCAAATCTGATCTTTTTCCTTGAATTTCTATCATATTGCTGATTAAATATTGATTGACATATGGAGCTCAAAGTCCTATTTCTAGACTCTGTTTGTAGTAACAAAATGAAAACTGCAATTTTGGTTACTGATGTCGGTGCAAAGAAGTAGAACCATTGGAGTCAGCAAACAATCAACATGTTGCAATGAAACAATTATAATCTATTATTACCTTGTAGACAGATCCAAACCCACCCTCTCCGATTTTATTCATAGGAGAAAAGTTATTGGTAGCACGAGCAATTGTTGCAAAGTCGAATAACGGCAACTCAAGATCATCCTTCTGATCCTTATATTTATTACTACTTTCTGAAAGGCCTTGCATTGAGCCTGCAAAATCCCAAGGTGTTGTGAATATAAATGCCATGAGCAACCAATACAAAAAATGTGATTTTTGCTGTAAGAATTACCTTTTTTCTTCTGGCGTTTCTTCCTCCAAAGGAAAAGGACCAGGGCTATGCCTACAGTGACCACCACAACAACGAATACAGAGCTCACTGCAATCCACATCTTTTTCTTCGAAGAGGATTTATTTGTGCTTGTGCTATGAGTTTGATCTATACAAAAATGAAAGTCATCATTTAAGAGAAGAATAAGAAATTTCCATCTGCTACTATTATGCTTACTGATTGATTAGTTGTGGGTACATTTGAAGTCAGCTCTTTTATTTCAGCACGAGTACCAACTCAAAATCTGGATTTACCTGTTAAGTTATGCAAGACTGAGCAAAATTTTAGAACTAAAAGATAATTATCTATACATCTTGCATACATTAGGAATCAGGAATAACCATTAGAATTATCAGAGTGGTTGAAGCATTCCTATTTAACATGAGAAATTACTGCTTTATATTACATCTTAAGCTGTTTCACAATTTCTGCTCTCGCATTTTTGTTCTCTCTTTAGGTTTATGTCTAAGTTAAGCAGAATTCTGCAAGTACTTCAGCTACCGCATCAGTCTAAGAATAAAAAGTTTATGCAGAAGCTTTACACCAGAGTATCAGGCCCCAACTTTCAAGGTTGGAGGATAGTTTCATACCTAGTTCTGTGCCAGCCATCCTTACATAAATTGATTGTCCTCTACCAGTGGAGTGTTTAAGATCAATCAGGTCACCAAACCAGAGCAGGCACCCGCTTCCTCCATCTCTTATATCCAAATTAGCATAAGCTGCGCACGAGCAGTTCTTTGTGCACTGGATGTTGCACTCCTCAAGGTTCATACTGTTGTTACTTGGGGGTTGTCCTGAGTCCGGAAACTTTACTCCGGAAATCTCCTGAAATCCATCTCCAGAACAGTTCAGCCGAGTCTTTCTTATGCACCCACCTGACCCTGGGTTCTTATCCCATTCTTCGCTGTTTTTTGGTACAAATCCAATTAAGCAAGTACAAACTGGGGAGTTATTACTGTTGCAGAAACCATTTGCACCACATAATCCATAATTGTCACAAGTATCCTCTTGTACCAAACGATAATGCACCCACGATGATAGATAACGATGTAGGCCTGTAACAAAGTCCTTTCCGATCTTCATGCCTGGTAGCAGTGTATCACATGGATAATCAAAGCTCTGCCATATGAAGCTTTCGTCCCACTCATCTTTCACAACAAGGTTACCCGAATCCAGCAGCTGTGCAACTGGATTACGCACAGGTCTTGTAGAGTGGGAAGACCAAATAGTTTTGCCCTCACCACTGAGAAGGACAAGAATTCCCTGATTGGTAACTTTTGCAACGCCTGATGAATCATTGAGGGGTACTTCTCTGTTCGCCACCCATACAACAGTCTTGACAGATTTCTTGTACCATATTCCCAAGTATCGCTTGCCGGTACCACCTGGACTAAAGAATCCTATTTCAAAAATTTCACTAGCTGAAACTAAGGTCTCACCATCTCTGATGGGGTGAGTTGTATCTATGGAATCCACTGTAGTAGATATAATTACATGAGGCAGCAAAAAGGAGCAAAGAAGAATTATGATGAGACCTTCCATAGAGGTTTAGAAAAATGGGACTCGAACGCCGCTTCCTTCTTCCTATGCCCTTTTCCCACGTGAAAGCATTAATTTCATCCCAAGCTATCTCTACAATTCACACACCTCACTGCACTTTGTGCCTGTTACTAAAGCTTTCTTGTAAGGCTGGAATTGAACCCTCCTCATGAATGAAACCCGAATTATATGGCTACAAAATCAATCATTTTCTCTGGAATGAGCAATCAAAATAAATTTTCAATGCCTTGCATCTAAACTTTATTCCATTATCTACTGGCTGAGGTAAAATAATCTGATGGAGCCCCATTCGAAACCTTATGAAAAGCAGTAATTCAAGCTTTCTTATACCATTAATTGGCTTCTATATCACCAAAAAGAGCAGTTTCAAGAAATGAAATAAAAACAAAAGGTTAAATAAAACGAGGGGAAAGTGGCCAGTCCTATTTCACCGACATACGCTTATGTGATTCTGAAATACATAAACTTCAGCAGAAAAACTGCAAGCTCTGGTTAGTCTGACCTGCAGTTTCTGGTTAGCATACCTGTCCTGTTTCCCTCTACCATACCAGAAAAATTACACAAACTTGCACAAGTTTAAACTCGTGGAGTGAGGCATATATTCATTTCTGTATTTGTCAAAATATTTGAGTTCTGACGGTGATGCAATGTATCTGGAATTCACCCACAAAATTTCATAGTCATTAAATTAGAAGATTATTGGTCAAATCGCCATAAATAAAGCGGTAGAGCCATACCTTAAGAAGGTAAAAATTAATCTCATGCAAAATTGATCAGTACTAGCATCTGCAGGGTGTGGCTCCTAAGCTCCTGCTGTAAGTCATAGAGCAGTTAAGTTCCCCTATCTGCTGAACAACTAAAGATCCCTTCATTTTGACGTGAAAGCAAGAAAGTAATAATGTGGAAATATAAATTTTCTTTTGAGGCCCACAGGGCAAGTAGATGGTTTGATAGAGATTTCTAGGATGTTTGAACTTTGAAGTTTCTGAGTCTCTAAAGTCTGACCCCACCTTGTTCATCTGTCTTTTATCACAGTTGAACTATGAACATTTACTATGAGCAGGGAGACCTATAGTCTTCTCTATGGGTTCAAGAAAGAGGACAAATGTATACCAAATTGCTTGGATGATTTATTACCTACTGGAGAAGAACGTCAATCTTATATAACAAAATGTTATTTCATCACTCTCTTTCCTTTCTTTCTGGATGATTGAGAGAATTTAATGCTTCCAACAAAGCCAGTTTCGGTAAGCAGAATAAAGCCTGCAAAACAGCAGCAGTAAAAAAGGAAAACAACAAAAATTAAGACCCAAGAAACAGTTGGGAAATAATAAATCACAACAAGAAGCAACATAGCTGGAAATACACACACTTATTATATGTCTTTTATTCAGGCTCCATAGCTTGACACAGCCTTATTTATAGGCTTGTTGGCTATATTTATTTATAGGCAACCCTAACAACACCTGATAAATCATTGGGAGGCAACTTTCTGTTGGCCACCCATACGCCAGTAATGACAGATTTTTTGTTCCATATTCCCAAGTATCTGGCCTTTCAGGAGCCAGGATTTAAGAATCCCAGTTGAAAAATCCCACTAGCAGAAACAATGGTTTCACCATCTCTAACTGGCTGTTTTATGGTGCCCAGAGCAGTAGATAGAGTTATATTAGAGAATAAAAATGAACAAAGAAGAAGGATCGTAAACTGCAGCCTTGAACTACGTACCTATGTGAAAGTCATTAAATCCTTCCTGTAAAGTTACAATAAACCAGCGATATCTTTCATAACAATGAGCAGAAATTTCTATGGAAGAGAAAAAAAACTGGTCCCACATAGAGTTTGAGTGATGACTAATTTTCATTTGAAAGACTTACAGGACTAATTTTTGCAATGTCCAGCACCCTCAAGCATAGGGTCTGCACTGTTTGTCTCGGACAGTGAATGATGTTAATGCAAACCAAAAATTAGATTTGTTTTAATACCATCAAACTCTACCAAAAAAACGTGATGGAAAATGATTTACATGGGAAGTTTAGTCAGGCACATCTTAATTAGCTACTGATGATTATGATTCATAGCCTTTTAGATTTAGATTTCCAAATCTTTCTTATCTTCATAACACCAAAAGTCCACTTACTTCTTCCAAACCAACGATGTCAGAGCTTGGTGCCAAGTCTTATTTCTTGATAAAAAGGCAATATAATAATAACAACAATGGAATAAGCAATAAAGATATACATTGTAAGGAGAAAGAAATTAAGCATGAAATTGATCAACTAATCAAACTTTCAGTGAGCGTAACCCATGTAAAACCAACAGCCCAAATAAATCCCCAAGTGGGCCTTCAATTTGTGTAACCCATGTTACAAGCTGTTGTGGGCAGATAAAGCTTCCAAGGCCCACGTTACTTGGGTTATATTTTTAAGTGTTTTCGGCTAGGCTTTGTTTTTTTTTTTTTTTTTGGACTGTCATTTTGAGTTCGCTTTTGTAACAGTTTTAGGCCACCTTGTCATGTCCAAGACAACCAACTAGGTTGTTCCATCCCCACAAGATTTTCTGAATCCATGAATTTTGTTTTTGTCAAAGATGGCATGGTTTATCATTTGATTTGGTTGCTTGGTTCAGGTTAAGAGTAGTACTGACATTGAACTCTAATGTACATATTTCCATTTTTAGATAGATCTTTATTTGGACAAAACATCGGAACTAGCTTCAATTTGTTTTGGAAGTACTTTTAGTTGGACTCTCCCCCTTAAAAGATATGTATCAAAAGCAATTTAATTATGACGACAGACCAGAATGAAATAAGAGCATATTTCAGAATTCTCACCCATGTAATCTTGATGCATCCCTCTTTTGATGTAACTCTAGTACATAACTCTGCCATTTTCTTTTCTTTCATTGGATAAAGAAAGAAAGCATTGATAGATGGAGATGGACTGTGCTGTTAACAGTAAATTTTCCAATGATTTGGTCATTGGAAGGTGCAGGTCAGTCCAGGAGTTCAAAGCTTAACTTCTTGATAATCAACTACATTATGGTCTAGTCAAAACAGGGTCGAAGACTAGAGTTTTATGGAAGCCTATCCCTTAATATTTCTGCATTGACTGACCATCTTGAACATTTGAATTTGCTGATAGCCAAGATATTTCAAAGCAAGATGATTCATCAATTTCTCATCGATGTCAATTGCACTTAAGGGCAGTGAATATGTGATCATTGAGACAACTTCATCAAATTTGGTTAGGCCGAAACGTTTTAAATATTATTTGGCTAAAGTCTTGATAGATGATATGCAGATAAATGAGAAGAGTTCTTATGGTTTAGAATGATATTGACTCTTGCTTTTGCTGGTATAAAATAGTGTTAAAACTGGAGTGATGGTGACCACTAGTTCAATAGACCAAATTGTTTCTCATAATAATCTTTGCTGATGCAGAGATGCTAACAAAGCAATGACCAGTCAAGAAATTGATATTTAATCCCATTGTACTGTATTTTATCTTACTGGCAATCAAGAAGCCTTTTATCATAACTCAAAATTGGCTGTAAAGAGCCTTCTGCTCAACCAGACTAGTTCATGGCTTCCAAGATAGAAGGTTCTTCAGTAATGTTGCTGCTTCTTTGCTTTCTCCATCCATTTTCCAAAGCAACTGATACCATTTCAGATGGCCAATTTATCAGAGATGGTATGACCCTAGTCTCCAGCAGTGGACTCTTTGCGTTAGGATTTTTTAGCCCTGGCAAGTCTAACAAGCGGTATGTTGGAATATGGTACAACAAGCTTCCTCAACAGACAGTGGTGTGGGTGGCGAATAGGAAAAGCCCCATTCGAGACAGAAAAGGGGTTCTTACTATCAAGGATGGCAATCTAGCTATCTTTCATGCAGATGAAGGAGCACATATGTGGTCAACGAATGTGTCCTCAACGAAATATTCATTTGCCAAGCTCTTGGATTCAGGAAACTTGGTTTTATATCAGAAAAATCACTCCCACACTCGAAAGATTATTTGGGAGAGTTTTGATTACCCTGCACATGTTTGGCTTCCAGGAATGAAACGTGGGATAGACAAAAGAACAGGTCTCAACCGAGGCCTGACATCCTGGAAATCACCTGATGACCCTGCACCTGGTGCATTGTGCAGCTGATTGACATGACAGGTCAGCCTCAGTTCTATATTTATCATCAGTCCAGACCTTACTGCCGAGGAGGACCATGGAGTGGTGAGGGACTTGCTGGAGTTCCACTAATACCAAAATCACCGTACTTCAACTTCACTTTTGTGAATAATGAAAATGAGATATCCTTGGTTTACACTCCTTATGATCCTTCTGCTTTACATCATTTTGTTTTAGATGAATTAGGCGTATTTCAAAGGTTGACATGGATTGATCGGACAAAACAATGGCACATGCTCTGGTCAATACCAAGGGATAGCTGTGATGTTTACAAGCAATGTGGACTGAATGGTATGTGCAGCTCAGACAGCTTGCTAGCTTGCAAATGCTTACCAGGGTTTGAGCCCAAGTCTCCTCGGAACTGGATTCTAAGAGATGGTTCTGAGGGATGTGTGAGAAAGAGAACATTAGAGTGTGGAAAAGGGGATGGGTTCCTAAAACTTGAACATGTTAAGATACCTGATACATCGACAGCTCAAGTAAGTCTTGGTTTAGGTCTGAAGGAATGTGAAAAAGAATGCCTGACAAACTGTTCTTGTACTGCATATGCAGTTGCAGATATCAATCAATTAGGAACTGGCTGTGCGGTATGGTATGGCGATTTGAAGGACATAAGGGAATACCCTGATGGAGGAAATGATATATACATACACGTCGATGCTGTTGAGCTTGGTGAGTTCTTGCTAACTGTTTTTATCGATGATTTACTGGAGAAATGGAGTCCAAGACAACTAACAGCTAAAACGATTTAACACTGGCCTTATTTAGCAGCAAATTCCAAGAAACATTCTGGCATCTTCAGCAACAGCAAAAGATCAATAATAGTCTTAGTTTTTGGGAGTACAGCTGCAGTCTTTGGGATTTTGTTTGGCAGCTCCAAGCGAATAAAGCTGATAGGAAATATTAAGATGAAAGGTAAAGGTGAACTGCTTCTTCGCTATATTCTTCTTTTTCCTTTTTCCAATATGTGACCTGGTTATGTTGATCTTCAACGGTGAAAGACTTTGCTAGTAAAAGAATCACATATCATTTTCTTCTTCATCTAATGAATGAATCAACTTTCAAAACCTGCCAGAAGATCTATCTGATGCTACTTCTGTTATGTCTTCCTGTCCAGGGAACAAGGAAAAATTTCATGAGTTCTTAGCGCTTAATGACATGTTGGATTCAAATCTTCTTGAAGATGGTGAAGAACACATTGAATTATTGCTTTTCGATCTAGATAAGATAACGGCAGCCACAAACAACTTTTCTGATACAAACAAACTTGGGGAGGGTGGTTTTGGAACAGTTTATAAGGTACTTGAAAATTCACGCGTTGACATTGATAGCTGACAGATTATGCACATGGCTTAGAATCCCCTCCCTGCTTTCTTGTTCTAAATTTAAAGAGTATTTCTCTTTGGAAATTACATTACATCTCCAGAGATGTATACAATTGGTGTACAATGATTAATTATTGTCAATTTATATTTGCAACTTGCAAAATTCAGGGTCAACTTACAAATGGACAAGATATGGCTGTAAAAAGACTGTCAACCAATTCAGGACAAGGTGTAGAAGAATTCAAAACTGAAGCTCTTCTGATGTCTAAACTTCAGCACAGAAATCTAGTTCGGCTTCTAGGTTGTTGCATTCAGGGAAAAGAGAAGATGCTGATTTACGAACATATGCCTAACAAAAGCTTGGACTTCTTCATTTTCGGTACTGACCTGATCAGCTGTTATTGGAAATGTCAATATCATTATTAGATTAACAACTTCACCTTCCATGATTTTAAAGCAGATCAAGCTAAGAGGCCACTACTGGATTGGAGGAAGCGCTTGCATATCATCCTGGGGATCACTCGAGGGATCCTATATTTTCATCGAGACTCAAGATTCAGAATCATCCACAGGGATTTGAAAGCAAGCAATATTCTACTAGATGCTGAGATGAATCCTAAGATCTCAGACTTTGGGATAGCCAGGACTTTTGAAGGGAGTGAAACTAACCTCAAAACAAATAAGGTGATAGGAACATAGTAAGTATTACAAAAACACAACATGAACAATTAGATGTCCTTTTGTTTGCGCCAACAGGTTTCCTTTACATCATTGTAGTGGTTATATGCCACCAGAGTATGCAACGCAAGGTCTATTTTCAGAAAAATCCGATGTTTATAGCTTTGGAGTCTTGCTGCTAGAGATAATCAGTGGCAAGAAGAATAGTGGTTATTACTATGAGGACCCCTCATCAAATATTTTAGGGCAAGTAAGTAAGAAAAAGTGCATGTTATATGCCATATTTTTTTTAAATTCAAACATTATTTGTTCAGGCAACATTTACATAACGCAACTGTTTCAGGCATGGGACTTCTGGAGAGAGGGCAAGGCACTTGAACTGATAGATCCATTGATGGAGAGGAACTCATATCCTGTTGATGACATTCTTCGATGCATACAAGTTGGGCTTCTGTGTGTTCAGGGCAAGGCATCAGACAGGCCAACCATGGCAACTGGGGTGAACCTGTTGGGGAAGGAAGCAACAATGCCTCCACCTAAAGCTCCTGCCTATATCATGACTGATCATTCCTTTACTTCTTGTTCTATAAACAATGTAACAGTTACCATAGTTCAAGCTAGAGAATAGCCTTTGAACATGAAATCCATGGTTAAAAGAACATTGTTCGGAGCCAAATGTATTTGTCTATAGCCAAATGAATAAACATTACTAGACCCTACTTCTTAACATGATATCAGAGTTTCTTTAATAATTTGGTTCAGTGTTGGAATTACGAATCTCAAATAGGCTGATTTTGCTTTCTTACATTAGAAAAAATTATACAAATTCCACTTTTATGATATAAATCTGACCTTTCTACCAATCATCTTTGAACCTATGCGATGATAGAAAAGCTGTGAAAAGGAGACACAAGGTAAAGAAATATATAAATATTGGATGAAAAAGAAGATAGAGCTATTCATTTTAGACTAGGCTTGTGTATTTTATTTCTAACTTTGACAAAGAATGTCAATTCAAACCTGATTTTGGTAAAACTCAAGTGAGTCTTAAATCATGCATCAAGCTAAAGTCAGATGTTAGTAGCTATATATTGTTAGAATAAGATCAACCAAAAGAAAACATGTGTTCTTTCTTGAAGAATAAATTGCAATTAGAGAACTTGCACTGCATTTTAATTCATATTTATTTTAATCCAAAAAAAATGAGTCACAAACTGATTTGAATTAGTTTATCTTTTATATTTGTTAAATATGAAGAGTGAATCTTTTGATATACAAAAAACAAGTCTTGATTCAAAGGATATGAATTTCAAAATAAGATATTCACAACTTTTACGTATCGTAAAATACTTATCAATTAAAGTGCTACAATACTTCTAACCCAACAATATAAGAATAAGTGGGGACTTAACAAAGTTAAACATAATACGAACATACAAACAAAAAAAAAAGGATAAATAATGAAAAAACCCATATTATAAGTTATCTACATGTAAGTCCTTCTCAATATTGATTTTTAAGGCTTAAAATAACTCTTAAAAAATTAATCTCTCAATTAAAGGCATTGAATACAGACTTAGAAATCAACAGTTTTATTGGCTGAAAGGATTCTAGTATTATATTAGAAAAGCATAATGAAGATTTCTCCCAATTGGTTGGTCAAAATGAAGATTGAAGACCCAGAATTTGGTAAATTATTTCTATGATTAATTATAAAAGCATAATAGCCAAAGTTATAACAGGTGTTTTGTCTTACACCTTTGTCTCATGCACATTCTGCTGATTATAATTATGAATACACAGCAAAGTAATTTGCAAATTGGGCCGGCAAAGCTTACCAGGCAAATCTTGTCAAAATCAAATTCGGGTGATGATATTGGCATATTAGAGTGAACATTCCATCAACTATCACTTTTTCATGTTAATCAATTTAAGGTATGACAAATTAACAATTAATTAGAAACTGTACAATATTAATCTTTACTTGAACATTGATTAGCATCTTTAATTGCTAATACATTGCCATCATGTAGTGCTTGCACCGCATATATTTTATGTTGAAATTTGATTATTGAAAATAAGAGTATTAACTTTGAAGTTTGTATTTTGGCTGAGTAATATATAATTAATTGGCATAATGCTTAAATAAGCTCCTAAATTATTTAAGAAAATTCATATAAACCTTTATTCTTTTATTACGTTCAATCAAGCCCTTGTATTTTTATTTTGAATCAAATAAGCTCTTATGACTAATTATCGACTAATCATTAATCAAAATGTCACTTATCTTTTTATATTCATATAGTACTGACATGATATTGATGTAGAGAGTAAAAAATACTACATGATTATGTTATTATGTCAAATTAATATCCAATATCATCATCAATTATAATAAATTAACATATTATATTATTATCAATTATGACATATTTGTGTACCACGTCAACGCCACACAACATAGAATAATAAATGACACGTTGACTAAATCAATAATTAGTTATAAGAGTTTATTTGACTCAAAATAAAAAAGTAAGGGCTTATTTAATTCAAAATAAAAGTATAAAAACTTGATTGAATACAATAAAATTTTAAAGATTTATTTAAATTTTCATGAATAGTTTAAGAATTTTTTTAAATATTATACTTAATTAATTTAATTGAATCATAAAATCATGCTCTGAATTAACATATCAATAAGAGGGAAGATTCATAATGGCACCATTACTCGACTTTTCTTCTTTTTTTGTTTTCAACTATTGGCTTTGATTATCAGTAATTACTAGGAAAAATACAAGGGACATGGATTAAAATGATCAAAATCGTAATTAAAAAGTTTTATTATGATTATGTTTTGTAAATGATTAGAATATAAATAGCACTTCATTTAAATTTGTGATTAAGGATTTAAGCATTTCAACAAAAAAAAACTATTATTACAAGATTATCTTGTTAACAATTCAAGTTTAGATATAAAAATTTATCTTTTATTAACACAATGAATTAGCATGAAAATAAAGACTAACATTTGATAGAGCTTTTAAGGTTGATAATCAAGTTTCAAACGTAAAAACTTAAACTTAGAATTTGAAAAGAACATAATGTTATTCAATAATTTAAAAAAAAAAATTTGTTTCATAACTAAGTCTAAATGTGCTATTATAATAGCTTAACCCTACTTGACATGGAAAAAAATTTAAATGAGAAAGTATTCTATCCTAAACTTCCTTGGAGTACAAATAAATTCTTAAACTTATGTATACTTGTTATCCAAGTAAATTTTAATAAAAAGAAAATTTTATTATACCTATAATTCCTAATAAAACTCTTAACTAAATAAGGAAAATACTAAAATTACGAACATATCCATTTATGACTTTTGGCTTTTCGTTTTGGCTTTTAACACTCAGCTTGCTCCAAGAAGCCATCTGTTAGACTATCTACATTTGTCCCTTCCAATTGAGAAAAACTTGATCTCGAGTTAACTTATACATCTAGATACAAGGGTTCATCAAGAATGAAATAGGTAAATTTTGTCACATAAATGTTTTGGAAATTCCAATTGTGTCTAGCAAATCCACAATATATACATTGTCATTGATCTTCTTCAAAATTTGGTATGGTTCGTACTTCTTAGGTTGCAACTTACTATAAGTCTCCACTAGAAACCTTTCTTTTTGTAAAAACACTATCACTTGATCTTCTACTTCAAAAATCTACTTTTTACGATGTTCGTTTGCAGCATTCTTGTACTTGGCATTAGCTTGCTCTAATTTCTATTTCACCTATGCTTGAACATCTAGCACCTAATTAGCCATATTTTCAGCAATTACACTAAATTCAGGAACTTTAAGCATGTTAATCAAGTCAAGAGCATGCCGTGGCTACTTTGTGTACACAATAGAAAATGGAGATTTTCCTATGACATTATGTACATCACTATTATAAGCAAACTTAGCTTGTGCCAATGCAAAGTCCCACTGCTTCGATCTATCTCCATAAATACTACAAATCAGATAAGTAAGGGTTTTGTTCACATAGTCAATTTGGCCATCAATTTGTGGAAGAGCTGTGCTGCTATAATTCAAAGATGAACCAAATATTTTCCACAAAATCCTCCAAAAATAAGCAAGAAACTTGTTGTCTCGATCTGAAGTAATGGTTTTAGGCACACCATGCAAACGAACAACTTTCTTAAAAAACAATTTGACTATTTTGCTTGCATTTGAAGTCTTCTTACAAGGGATAAAGAGCGCCATTTTAAACATTCTATCAATAACAACAAAAGTAGAATCCATACCCCTTTGCGTTTAAGGCAATCTAAACACAAAATTCATAGATAAATCGTCCCAAATATTTTTTGGAACATGTAAAGGCATGTACAAACCAATATTTTGGAATTGTCCCTTTGCAGTTTGGCATATGTACCATCGTTGCATAAATCTTGTTACATCCCTTCTCAAACGTAGCCAATAATATCTTTCTCCAATAGCAACAATTGTCTTGTCACGGCCTAAATGACTAACAAGACCTTCACCATGCAAGTCTCCAATCAACTTTTCTCTTAATGAAGTTCTAAGAATGCAAAGTTGGTTGCCTCGCTTCCAAAAGTCATTATGAATGCAAAAATCCTTAACAAATTGATTTGTGATACACTTTCCCGTAAATCATGAAACTCCTCATATGTATAATACAATTCCTTAATTGTATCAAAACCCATAATGTCTTATCTCATTGTCACCTGCAAATCTGCATGTCTACTCAATGCATTTGCTACTTTATTCTGTACTCTAACCTTGTGCCTCAACTTGAAAGGAAACTTCTGCAAAAACTAAGACCATTTGGCATGCATGTCATTATTGATCCACTTTTGGTTATTCAAGTACTTCAATGCCTCAAGATCCAAGTACAGAACAAATTCTCTCCTGACCAAGTAATGTTTCCAATTCTTCAAAGCATGCACAACAAAATAAAATTCTTTGTCATGTATGGTCTTTTTGTACCTCACATCATCGAGCTTTTCATTGAAATAAGCTACTTAGTTCCTTTTTTTTTTTTTTTGTAAAAGAACAGCTCCTATCCCCACAACACTAACATCACATTTAACTTCAAATAATGTATCAAAATCTGGTAATGCTAAAATAAGAGTGGTACATAGCTTTTCCTTTAGCACAACAAAACTAGTTGCATTTTCTTCGCTCCACTAAAACTTCCTTTTCTTCAAGTGCTCTATAATAGGTGCTGTAATACTACTAAAATTTTTAATAAAACACTTATAAAATGTTGCCAACCTATGAAAACTTTTGACTTCCTTTACTGTTTTTGAGGTAACCCATTCTCTAATAGCTCAAATCTTCTTTTCATCCACTTAAATTCTAGCAACAGTAACTACATAGCCCAGGAATAATAGCTTATTTGTCATAAAGTTGCACTTCTTCAAGTTCACATGTAGCTTATTTTCCTGCAAGACCGTTAATACCTCGTGCAAATGCAAAACATGCCTCTTTTCTGATCAACTATAAATCATGATATCATCAAAATAAACCACGACAAATTTTTCAATAAAAAGTTTCAATACCTGATTCATCAATCACATAAAGGTACTATGCGCATTGGTTAACTCGAATGGCACTACAAGCCATTCATACAACTTTTCTTTCGTTTTAAAAGCTATTTTTCATTCATCCTCAAATCTAATTCGAATTTTGTGGTACCACTGTGAAGATCAATCTTCCTGAACACCTTAGCCCCATGTAACCTATCAAGCATGTCATCTAGCCTAAGAATTGGAAACTTGTATCCGATAATGATCTTGTTGATGGCTCAGCTATCCCCACACACCCTCCAACTCCCATTTTTTTTTAAGGTTAGTAAGGTGAGAATTACACATGAAGTCATGCTCTCTTGGATATGTACTTTGTGTGGTAATTCCTCCATTTTCTCTTTGAGAATCTTGTTCTCCTTTGGGCTCATTCTGTAATGAGGCAAATTTGGTAAACTAGCACTAAGAATCAAATCAATATAGTGTTGAATGTCCCTTATGGGTGGTAACCGTCAAGTAGTTCTTCTAGTATCACCTTATAGAATTATTCTAATAACAGTTTGACTACTTCTTGATGCTCCATTATTTTTTGATCCTTTTTAATTGACAACACTTATTTTGCAATCAGAGCATGCACCTCCTTTGACTCTTTGAAAACAACCTCTAGCTCATTCCCTATGTGAGTAAGGGTAAAGAAAGTCCACTCCTCCACTTTAAAAGCTTTGGTTTGACACTTCCTTCCATTGGCACTAAGATAAACTTTATGTCATCCTTCTCCAATTTGTAGGTATTTTCTCTCCCATCATATTACGTTGAAACATCAAATTGCCAAGGTCTACCAAATAACAAGTGACAAGCATCCATATCCACAAATCAAAATATACCTCATCCTTATATTTGCCAATGGAAAAAGGTACCTAAAATCATTTTGTTTCATGAATCCTCTTTGCTACCTTAGTCCATCCAATATTGTATGGATTAGGGTGCTTTTCAACATTAAGACCCGAAATCTCCACAACATCCTTATCGATAATATTCTCACAACTTCCACTATCAATAATCATATCAAATAAATAGTCAGTGATAATGCATCTGGTTTGAAAATAACTGATATTGTTGAGTGTTATCCTTTGGTTTTGGAAACAATATCATTATTCTCACCATATAGTTTTGGCCATCGTCATAATCCCCATACTCATCATCATCCCCATTTGGAACACAACAAATCTCATTATTCTATTTTTCTCGCTCAACCACATGGATTACTTTTTTGAAAGGACAGTTATTGGATATGTGACCAGGTTGATTGCATTTGAAACATTTTCTTAAAGTTGGTTTCGTAAAAGGATTTGCAACTTTTTGTTCCTTTTTCGAATCTATCACTTTTTACTTTCCAACCGCCTTTTCCTCTTTATACCAGTCATTGCATGTAGAACTATCATGAACTGATTTATTTTTGTCATTAGATGCTCTATAATTATACCTATTTTAACTTTTGCGAAAATAATCAGGTCTATTCTTTTCCTACAACATCAGTTTGGCTTTAAAGCAATATTTCATGCTTCAGATAAATTTTGTAATACTTGTACCCCTATCTTGTCTTTGATAATGGGCTTTAACCTTTCCAGATACTTGACAACATGTTACTTTTCAGTCTCCTAGGTCATTTCTCTTAACTAACCTCATAAATTCTATAGTATACCCATGTACAGTTTATTGACCTTGGAGGCATCTTTGGTATTTCTAGCACAAAATTTACTCATAATTAGGAAGAAGAAAATCCTTTTGTAACAATTGCTTCTTCTTGTACTAAGTTCTAATTAGTGCTTTCTTTTTATGGTTCCTTCTGAATTGCAACCTTTCCTACCATGTAGAAGCTTCTCCTTTCAATTTGAATGCGATAAGTTTCACCTTTTTTCCTTCTAAAATCTCCATATATTAGACAAACCTATCTATTTTCGCAATCCAATCAATAATTCTTCAATATTTAAATTCCTATTAAAGGAATATCTGCTTTAATCTGAAATCTCTAGTATCTCGATCACCATAATCATTCCTTCTATATCTAACATATCTCACAAGTTCTACCAAATAATCATCTTTTTTGTCTGAATTTTCCATATAAACCTGTTGTCTACGCTCGTTTGTAGGAACAAGTTTGCTGATAAGTTGTTCGTGAGCTACATCATCTTTAATACGTGATTTTTCATCATTTCGGTTTCTGTTAACCTCTACGTCTAGAGTATTAAGTCGATCTGTAATTTCTTAAAAGCGTTATTCCAAATGCTGGAATCTGAGATTTATTCGTTACTCTAAAACTCTCAACACCACCCCTTGATCTTGCACCATAGATCGTGAGGTCTTAATTTCATGATCTTTGCCATGAGAATCGTTGCCTACCATAAATGGGTCACTTGCCATTAGATTGGGAGAGTTTCTCTCGCTCTAATACCGATTGACACAACGAGTTAATTTGAAAACAAAGGCTAGCACTTGATAGAGCCTTTAAGATTGATAATTAAGTTGCAAACATAGAAACTCAAAATTAAAAATAAAAACAAATGTTTTTCAATATTTAAAAAAAAATCTAATAACTAAGTCTAAAAGTGCTATTTATAATAACCTAACCTTACTTGACATATAAGTAAATTTAAATAAAAAATTATTCTACTTTAGACTTCCTTGGAGTACAAGAAAAGTCAATTCCTAAATCTATGCTTACTTGTCGTCTAAGTAAATTAAAATAACAGGTAAATTTTATTATACCTAGAATTCATAATAAGACTTCTAACTAAATAAAAAAAATTAAAATTACGGATAAGTTTATTTGTGACTTTTGAGTTTTTTGTTTTGGCTTTTAACGTTTAGTTTGCTCCAAGAAGTCATCTGCTAGATTATCTATGTCACTCACTTACATTGTTATTGATTATCTGCATGTTTGGTTTGGTTTTTTTTTTTTTAGTTTATCCACCTCTTAAAAGTAAAAATTAGGCCAAACAAAAATATGAAGAAGCTCTTAAAAAAATAAACAGATTTTTTTAAAAAATAAAATTTTGAAAAAAAAAAGCTTTAGAAAAAGCTTCAGATAGAAACTTTCTCTTCTCTTTTTTAAAAAACACGCATCTTTTTTAAAAGAATTTTTCTTTTTGTTTCAAAAACATCCTCATCTATTAAAAATAATTTCAACAGTATCTGTTTTCATTTTTATATGATTTATTATTAATTATAAAATTTATGTTATATAAAAATAATTTTTATACTTTTTATAAATAAAAAAATAAAATTAATATTTTTTCATTATGAACAAAGAAATTTATGATTAATAAAAAATTATTTATTAAATACCGTTTATGGTAATTTTAATCAAAATTAAAATTTATATAAATTATTTTATCAAACAACTTATTTATAAAAAAAAATTTATAAAAATAAATTTACCAAACAGATTTAGCTTAATTTTAAAAACCATCATTTTTCATAAGAGTTTCATAATAGCTTTTAAACTAAAAAAAAATCAAGTCAAACAAACTTTATAATACAAGCAACAATGAATCTCTTAAATCACATGATTAAATTTTTTATTAAAAGTTTTTAAATTTAAAAGTTTCAAATTTGTTAAAAGGTATATATGAGTGATTTGATATTATCTAAAATTTAAACTCAATCATGATAGAAATTTACTTCACATTTGTGATTTGTCCAAAATGCAACTTGAATTGGATTGTGTCCAACAAAAGGCATATGCAAATTGTAGTGGGCATTGGAAACTCCTACATAGGCCAGTCTTGGAAAAGGCGTACCTTTGACTTCAGCCTCAAACAGTACCTCCTCCAGTTCCAGAGTTTTTTTTTAGTCAACCAAAGACCAGGGGCGGAGCGTCCCTATGCCATGGCCCCCCCAAAAATTTTGAAAATTTTTATATATTATATATTTTTTAATAATTTTTTAAAATAATTTTTATTAAATAATTAATATGAGGGCCATGGTCCCTCCAAAATTTTTGAAATATTTTATATATTATATATTTTTTAATAATTTTTATTAAATAATTAATATAATTAAAAAATAATAAAATAATTTTACAAGTTTTATTTAATTTACTCAAAATTTTAATTTTTTTTAATATTTTAAGATTCTTCACCCATTTTTTTCTTTTTTCTTTTTTATCTTTGTATTGTGAAATTATAAAAAAGCAAAGTTTTTTATTTAATTTTTTTATTATATTTATTTATTTTCAATTATATGCTATTTGCTCATATATTTTAAGTTTCTATATATTTTTTTTTTAAATTTCTACGAATCATCAACTATATTTTTTTTTATATAAGTTATATCTTCTACTTGTTATTTTTTTCTGTTATGTGGATTTTATTTTTAATGATTTTAATTTTTAAAAATTAAAAAATTATTATATATGTAATTCTCAAATATAAATTCTAATGTTGCATTATTGGTTGTTTAAAATTTTACTAATATATTATTTTTTATTAATCCTAATTATATAAAAAAAATTATCTTGAATATATGTTTTTAATATACTTTACGTTTTATATTTAGTTGAAAAGAAATTATCTTTGAGTATAAGAAAAAATTATTAATTCGGTATATCGCATTTAACTATTTATACTTTATGCATTATAGTTTAATATTTAGTATTATAAATTTAAATATAATAAAATAAAAATATTGGATGTTGACTATATTAATTTTTTAGTCATTTATATTGAGAAAGACAAGACTTCAAAACAAAATGAATAATGAATTTCTTATAAATAATTTAGTTGTTTATATTAAAAAAGATATTGTCATTGTTGAACAAAATTTTCTTAAAGCACTATTATAAGTTGTTTTTTTTTATTTATTTTAATTTACATGTTATATAAAATTATTGTTTATTATAAATTTTTTAATTATTAATGATTAAGTACAATATATTAATTTTAAAAATTCTTAACTTTTACTTTTCTCAGCTCTTGGCCCCCCAATAAAAATCGACTAACTCCGCCCCTGCCAAAGACCAACTGTAAAGTTAATGCAGAGTTATGGTGAGGAAACAACTGGAAAAATGGAAAATTATGGGCAGTCATTTGCAAGGGACCTTCCTTTGAGAAACTTCTGTTTATGGTCATGTGGAATTTGTCTTTTAGAACGCAATGGAATGACATCATGTTAAATTTTAATAAGACAAAAAGAACTGCAACTTGATTGGACTGGCAATTCTAGTTCGACCCTTTGAAGACTTCTGATTCCTCTTTATCCAATAAGTCTTTTGAGAAACCACTCACTTCTTTCCCGTTAATTGACACTTCTGTCCCTACCCAACCTTCCTAGAAACCTTGTAGGCAGGCAGCAGTTCCAAAATCCTGGACCGACTGATTCCACTACGACCACATTACCTGTATCTTAGTTGGCTTTCCGGGGCCTCTCTTTCTTCGAAGTCTCAACTCATCTACTTCAACCCTTTTCTATATATTCCATTCCAGGCATCCCCAGACATTCCACAAATTGCAAATCTCCAAGATTTCCAACATCCTGGTTCTTTGTACCTGTTTCTGATCTTATTACGTCAAATATGGCAGCACCTTCACCATCAGCTTCAGGAAACGCATCATCATCAGATTTCCAGGATTTCTTACCTGTGATGGCCAACAAGCTTGGTGGGGATGGCCTGATAGGCGAACTGTGCAATGGGTTCAACCTGTTGATGGATAGTGATAAAGGGGTCATAACTTTTGATAGCCTGAAGAAGAATTCAGCCCTGTTGGGGTTACAGGAATTGACAGATGATGATTTAAGGTCCATGATGAAAGAAGGTGATTTCGACGGTGATGGTGCACTTAATCAGATGGAGTTTTGTGTGTTGATGTTCAGGTTGAGCCCTGAGTTGATGGAAGCATCTCGGTTTTTGTTCGAAGAAGCTTTCGAACAAGAATTCAAGGATTTTCATTGAGACTTTTAGTCCTTTGTTTTCTTGTGTTATCCAAAATTGTTGTTGTAATGAAATTATTGAAATATACAGAAAGAGCAGAAAAAAGATTGATCAAATATTTGCATTTGCATTTGCACTTGGTTATTACTTTTCTTTTCATTTATTCATTTGTTGAAGAATGCAGATACAGCAAAAAACAAGCTATTGGTTGATTAACTTAACTGGTAAAATCTGTTCTGTTAACAACTCATATTTCTGCAAGTCCTTTAGTATTTCTGTCGTGTAATTTCTCTGCTCTTGGAAGTTAAAATTGGATTGATGAGCTTGAAAATTTTCTAAAATATAGTAATTTACTAATTTTATATATTCACGTGTTTCATATGTTTTCTCTCTATTGGCATCCTGAACAAGGCCCAACTTCACCTTGTAGTCTTACATCCTTTTACAATGGCCTTGATGGTCCAGGAAATCAACTGGGCTCTAATAGAGCCATTGTTGGATGGCCTAGGAGGAGATGGGGTCTAAGTTGAGTTCTTCAACATTGATTGACAGCTGGGTTTGCTGGAAATTTCGGGAACCAGAATAAATGTGCAGTTTCCTAGTAACATCAAGCAATAAATTTAGATAGTAGCCCTGTTTCTAACATAATTTATTGGTGAATGGTTCTTGTGGAGCCCATGTTATTGAAAACGTGTGTGCTTACTGTGTCACATTTCCAGGATACTTATGTTGTAAACTTTGACTAGGGGCGTTTTGGCTAAGCTTGGAAGCTGCTGAAAATTTCAATGCCCCAAGTCATCCGCAGTTTCTACTTTCTAAATGCTTTTCTTTCTGGTTTTGGAACTTGATTATCTGAAAAGCTGCCTGATTATCTGCATTGAATTGCATCTGGATGTTTTTTCCTCTTGCCAATCCTAGTAGAGACCGGAGAAATCTAGAACTGAGTGCCTTCTCAGAGCTAGAAAAATCTATATTTGCAGTTTCCCAGACTTTCAAATATGGGCCCATATTTGACAGGGACAGGCGACATTTCCGAATCAGAGGACTTGGTTTGAGGTTTCACAATGTAGCTAGTCATCAAGACTGACCCTTTATATCTACTAAAGCAAGTATAAATACAGGTCAATAAGTCCGGTGACCCAATGTCTACGCACTTATTCTGGGCCTTGAACTAGGCTCAAACTTGTTAGTCATTAAGCATTTTTGTAAGGAAACGCTCCAAGCTAGACATCGATGGATGTTCTCTCTCTAACATTTTTTAGGACTAGTTTCCTAATTTTTCTCTTCACATGCTGCATAGCACTTGACACCATTTCTCTCTCTCAGTCTCTCAGAGATGGCAACACCTTGGTTTCAGGAGATGGAAGCTTCGAACTTGGTTTCTTCAGTCCTGGTGATTCCAAGAACCGTTACGTGGGAATTTGGTACAAGAAAATTCGAGTTCGAACTGTCGTTTGGGTGGCAAATAGACAAAATCCAATCACCGACACTTCTGGCTTGCTGATGATGAACAGCATCGGCAATCTTGTACTTCTCAGTCAAAACCAGAGTGTTGTTTGGTCGTCAAACTCTACCAAAGAAGCTCGAAGTCCAATTGTACAGCTCTTAGATTCTGGAAATCTTGTCTTAAGAGATGAGACGGATGGTAATTCAGAGTCATATTTGTGGCAAAGCTTTGACTATCCAACTGATACATTGCTTCCGGGCATGAAGCTAGGATGGGACTTGAGAACCGGTCTTGACCGGCATCTCTCAGCATGGAAGAACTCAGATGACCCGTCATCTGGTGACTTTTCTTGGGGGATAGAATTACAGGATAATCCTGAGGCAGTCATCTGGAGAGGCTCAAAGAAGTACTACAGAAGCGGTTCATGGAATGGACTCAGCTTCAGTGGATCACCTGCACTAAGGTCCAATCCTCTCTTTCAGTTTAGCTTTGTCTCTAACGAGGAGGAGGTGTATTATGTATACTACCCCAAGGATAAATCACTCATCTCAATGATTGTTCTGAACCAAACCACTTATCTGCGACAGCGCTTTGTGTGGAGTGAACAGAGTCAAACTTGGAAGGTATATGCATCTGTGCCACGAGACTACTGTGACAGTTATGGCCTTTGTGGTGCTTATGGGAATTGTATTATTAACCAGTCACCAGTCTGCCAGTGTCTAGAGGGATTTAAGCCTCAAATACCAGACAAATGGAATTCAATGGACTGGTCTGGAGGATGTACGCGCAACAAGCCCTTGAACTGCACAAAAGAAGATGGATTTCTAAAATTTGAAGGGCTAAAACTGCCGGATGCTAGACATTCCTGGGTTTACCAAAGCATGAATCTCAGGGAATGCAGGGCAACATGTTTAGAGAACTGTTCTTGTATGGCCTATGCAAACTCAGACATTAGAGGAGGAGGTAGCGGCTGTGTCATGTGGTTTGATAATTTAATTGACATCAGAGAGATAGCTTCTGGTGGACAGGAATTTTATATTCGAGTTTCTGCTTCAGAATTAAGTATGCACATAATTTTTTACTATTGGTTAGTTCATTTTCTTTTTTATGTGTCTTACTTTGTGAAAATTAGTTTATTTGAGCAATTCTTTGCATTTGGTTTCATCTGTAATC
This sequence comes from Theobroma grandiflorum, assembly GCA_036013995.1. Lineage (NCBI taxonomy): Eukaryota > Viridiplantae > Streptophyta > Magnoliopsida > Malvales > Malvaceae > Theobroma > Theobroma grandiflorum. The sequence continues at coordinate 32,285,756 of CP142133.1, forward strand.
TAACAATGACTTTGCTTTATCAAACCTGAACCTGTGAGAAGCTAGAGGTAAGCCTAAGAAGAGGATTGCGGTTATCATAGGCTTCACTGCCCTGGCCGTAGTTGCTGGGATGCTTATAGTACTTGGCTTTTGCAGAATCAGAAAAAGCTTACAAGGTAAAGTTCATTTGTCTTTGTTTTTCGGAAACTTTATAGAAATGTAGAGCATGCTTGAAATTGCATATCAATCATTTGTCAGGGCCAAAAAAGATTGTATAAATATAATGAAATATATAAACTACAACTGTATATTAAAAGTAGGCATATTTCTTCACTCTATTTCAGAGAAGAAAGAAGACATTGGAGAAGCTGAGCAGAACATTGAACAAAGTAAGGAAGACATGGAGCTTCCATTGTTTGACCTTGCCACAATAGCTAAGGCCACCAATAACTTTTCGTTCAACAAGAAGCTAGGGGAAGGAGGATTTGGACCTGTATACAAGGTGATAGGCAACATGTTTATGTATCTGATAATCAATGCATCATTAATCATATGAGTAGCAGTACAAACACGTAGATTACTATAACTAACACGCTCCTGTTAATGTTACTTTTCAGGGTTTATTAGCAGATGGACAAGAAATTGCTGTGAAGAGGCTTTCAACGAAATCTGGACAAGGATTAAATGAGTTCAAGAATGAAGTGAAATTGATTGCAAAACTTCAGCATCGTAATCTTGTAAAACTGCTTGGTTGTTGCATTGAAGGAGATGAGAAAATGCTAATTTATGAATTTATGCCCAACAAAAGCCTGGATTTCTTCATATTTGGTATGGATCTTTCAAAAACAGTCTATAAGTCTTGTTAATGCAATTTTAGGCCGAAACAGAAGTCAAGCAGCTCAATGTTCTAATGGGAAATAAGAAACCTTTCAGATGAAATCAGAAGCAAGCTATTAGATTGGCCCAAGCGATTCAACATAATCTCTGGGATTGCTAGGGGGCTTCTGTATCTTCATCAGGATTCCAGACTGAGGATTATACACAGAGATCTCAAAGCAAGTAATGTTTTACTCGACCATGATATGAACCCAAAAATTTCTGACTTTGGCATTGCTCGAACTTTTGGTGGAGACCAGAGTGAAGGAAACACAAACAGAGTGGTTGGAACTTAGTAAGTACTGTTGGTCTTTTAAACTGTATATATGTATATTTCATTATTTTAACGTTGCTTTTAACATCATACTGCAGTGGTTACATGGCACCAGAATATGCATTTGATGGGCTGTTCTCAGTGAAATCTGATGTCTTTAGCTTTGGTATATTAATGCTGGAGATAATAAGTGGAAAGAAGAATAGAGGGTTTTATCATCAAGACGAAAATGTTAGCCTTATCGGACATGTAAGTGCTTTGAAAATTTATTATCTTTCAACATACTTTCAACTATTAAATGACAAAATGGTTTTGATATGCTCTAGGCATGGAAATTGTGGAAAGAAGGAAGACCGTTAGAACTAGCAGATGATGCATTCTTGGGAGAGTCCTGTGCTGTATCAGAAGTGGTAAGATGCATCCACATTAGTATATTGTGCGTGCAGCAGCATCCTGAGGACAGGCCAAGCATGTCATCTGTAGTTCTGATGTTAGGCGGCCAGAGTGCATTGCCTCAACCAAACCAACCTGGTTTTCTATCATACAAGAACTATTCTAAAGAAGTTTCACGGGGCAACCCTGAATCATATTCAACCAATGAAATAACTGTCACACTCTTGGAGCCTCGATAGAGATATTCCTAACTTTATGTCACACTGCATTATGATCTGTACCAACTGATTTTCATCAACATTGTTGTTGTACCTTTTATTTCTACATAGTTGTTAATCAATCTTAGTAGAACCTTAGACCTTGAATTCCATTTCTCCTGTCTAGTAATCTGATTTGACTATTGAGTGGCAAACGAATCAAGGAACTGTAACAATCTGGTTGCCTCATTGGAAACCGCTGACTGAATTATGATGCATGCTGAAGCTCCATCAAACACTTATAAATTGGACTAAATTTAGGAGATCATAACCTATTTCATCCTGTGCATAATCAACCCTTTGTTATCAGCGACAAGAAAAGAATTCATTACTGGGATTCTTGCTCAGTTTTCTGGTTGGACTAATTCTCTTCTTAAATTATAAATCTTTAATAATGTAGTAAGTCTATTAAAGCAGAATATATGAAAAGACCTCTGTCAAAATAACTTAAGGAATTAGTAGTAACATGAGTTTCCACTTCCGTTGCTTAAATCCAGAAGTGGTTTAGTAGCTGATCATTAAGGAATCTTGGAATTGGTAATCTGGTTTTGCAAGCTGAACCGCTTCACATAACTGAAACCGCTAAGCGCAAACCTTTGCAACCTTTTTTTGTTGTGGTTTCAGATCCCTATTTCTATAATTCTCGGATCTTCTTATAAGACCCAGTTGTCGGTGTTCATCCTGCCATGGTAGGCGGCATCGGAGTAGGCGGCGATACCAGCCACTGTAGGAGGTTTTTTTTTTTTTTATTACTTTGTTATCTATTTCTATACTAAAAAAAGGAAAAGCCCAGACAGGTATTTGGGTCCAATTCGAATTTAGATTGATAGAGCTCTGCACTTCTAATATTTAATGGGCTCAAGTTACTTAATTACTTTGACTCAATATCAACCTAAAATAATTAAAAAAAATAAAACACAGTAAAGATCGGTAAATAAAATAAAATAAAAAGACCAATGATAGAGCTTTGCACTTCCAACTTTAATGGGCTCAAGTTACTTAAACTTAATTAATTTGACTCAATATCAACCTAAAATAATTTAAAAAATAATACTATAATACAATAAAGACTAGTAAATAGAATAAAATAAAAAGAATGATTGACAAAGTGTTCGTGCTTTAGGCGAGTTTAATTGGAAAGAAGACGAGCACATGCCTTATCTCCTTGGCACTGCGTTTGGTTATATCCCTTGATGTCGTTTTGACAAACTTTTCTATTTCTTTTTTTGACCTTTTTACTTTACTGTTTGACTGTTAGGGATTGTAATTTTGTTCTCTTTTTCTATGCTACATCGTTTAGGGAGTTATTTGGTTGATATCTTCATGGGGAATATTTGCACAAGTTCTAAGTGCAATATTCCTTCATGCCGTTTAGAATGTCAAGTGTTTTTCTCAGACATTTTTTCTTGCTTAGTTGTTTATCTCATTTCTCTCTCCTCACAACCGGATGTATATGCTATTTTTTCTTAATAAAACGGGTTACTTATACATATCTATATATATATATATGTCGTTTTTGATTAATAAAATGAGGATCTGCACCCTTTTCTTGGTTACTTATCATTTCTCTCTTTTTCTCTAACCTTATGTTTTTCAATATATATTCCAAAAATTTTCAATATTTCAACAGAAATTATGGTGAAATGAATGAATTCTACATGAATGCTACATAACTTCTACACTTTTTTCCTTTGTAAAAATAAATGAATTCTACACAAGTTAGAAACAAACGAATTATACACAAATGCTGCATGAATTTTTTTTTTTTGGAAAAACGAATGAATTCTATAAAAATTCTACACCTTTTTTTGTTTGGATGATGGTTCCCTGATTAGGTTTTGTCAATGATAAACCTAGTTAAAGGTAAGCCTTATAATGAATAGTTACAATATCAACAATAGATAAACAACTATATAATTAAATTTGCATATAGTTAAGAGACAACATTGCAAACAACTCAACATGATCAATAAATGACATTGATATTCTACAAAAAAATTTTTCTCCATTTCTTCATTTCCTAGATCTCGCCTCTTTCATTTTGATTCTTATCTTTTGAGTTCAGTTCTCCCTCCCTCATTTTGATTCTTATATTCTTGGTATAGATGCTATGTCTTTATTATGATATACTTGGTGGAAGCAAGAATGTCGCTGCATCTAAATAAAGAAAACTTATTTTGGATAGGTTTTTTCTTCATGTCATCCTATGTAGTTATCTTTCTATACATTGCTAGAGTTCATGTTCATACTCATTTCCATTCATTCCTTGTGACTGTTAATTTATAATTCTATCACTTATCATTATTTCTTAATTCAAATTTTCTTGCTATTCAGTAAAGCTTAATCCAGATGTAAATAAAGATAATTCTGAAGTTGAGAAAAAATTTTAAGAAGTTTCTAAATTTTATTAAGTAATTTTATTTCACTTTAGATCATTTCCTATTTGCTTGGTTAATTTCTCTAAGTGTTGATGGGAACCACATTTTAATTGTTCTATTGAATGTTTTAAAAGATGAGAATAAGCATGCAAATGGTTTTCTAAAATTTACTTATTCTTTAGTCTTTCCGTATTGCTATTTTCAAGTGGGAGATGTTTTGAAAATTTTTTTTGTTAGTCATAACCTTAAACAGAGAAAGCTTGATGATTAATTCTCCTTTTCATATACTTGTGTTGTCCTTTGAATTTGTCTGCAAGGGGATGTTTTTGCTTTTTCACCATTTTATTAACATTTATGCTATTTTCTTAGTGATTTGTAAAATTTTGTAAGTCATAATGCATTTGAGCAATATCAAAATAACAGTGGCTTTAACGAAGATTTTAATCCATTCAATTTTAGTATTTTTCAAGATGTAATTTGCTAGCATTTCTTATCAGTTTTAATTATATTCATTTAACGATATTTGTTTATTAATTATTGAGCTTAAAACTTCTTTTTTCATTTTATCATTGATAGAATATGGTTAGACTTCCGCTTAATTTTAGGAAGAAAAAGTTTTCAAACATTTGGATTCCAGAAATTAGAGACCTTGAAGAAAAAGATTGTTGATGCTTTGAGCAAAATGAGAAAATCTTAATTACTTTTTTTTCTTAGCAAAATCTTAATTATTTGGTCTACCTATATTTGTTAACGATGAGCATTATGATTTGATATTTATTGCATGTGAATTTGATTGTTTGAGGAATGGATGTGATTATATGTAGGTTTTTTGTTTATTTTTTGACTTTTCAATACTCTCATATGATATTTTTATATACATATTAACCAAATATTCAACTTTCAAGATATATTCAAAAAAAAAAATTGGTGGTGAAAATGTTAAGTTTTCATCATATTCTAACTTTGTGTCGATGATTATGTTTTTTCCTCTATTTTTATTCTTTTGACTTGTCATGTTTAGTTGACCCTATTTAGATTGCAATTGAACTATCATTTATGGAAGTTGTTTGGGTGGATCAAAACAATGATATTTCATGTTTCAATGCCTTGTCAAGCATTTTTTTTTTCATATTTAAGTAGTAATTAATTTTCTCAATGTGGATGTTGCATTTAGATATGGTGCATTTACATAGCATGCATTTGTATTAATTATTTGTGAATAGTTAACAAATATTTATTTAATTAATATTAGATATTATTATAATATTTTTTAATTAAATAAATGAAATAAGATAATTGAGATATGATACAAATATGAATTTATTTTGTTTAAATTTAAATAAAAATTATCTATTCAATGATCCATAATGAATAAAGTTGTTAAAATACAAAGATATTGTATGATATTATCTCTATATAATAAAAAGATGCAAGTTTTCCGTAAATTACAAAAACAAAAACATTTGCTCATTCTTTGCATTCTTGAGGCACCAATCCTTAAGGCCTTCATAATGACGATAACAAAAAGATTGTTGTGTAGCTATTATATGCATGTTTGGAACACGAAAGACGATTAATAAAGCAAGCTTTCTAGTCAAGAAAGACAATTCATCTAAAAAGGTAGACCCAACTCTCAACAATGGCTTAGAATATGCCTTTAAATTTGGTGTAATTTGATGAATCTTAGATTGAGTTTTAATATTTTGAAAACATGTTTTGGATGATAACTCAACATGTTGTGCTTAGTTTGGACTAGAAATATATGATTTATTATAAATAAATCTTAAATAGATATGTTTTATTTTGTATTAGCTTTTTAACGATACATCATATGTATTTTTTTTTATGTATATATCATGAGAAACTAAGCATAAAACATTGGTTAGCAATTTTGTTTTGCTGAAACGAATTATAGATAATAAACTTTAATTTTGCTCAAACAAGTGTCACATCCAGTGCAAACAAATGTATTGTAGCAAGATTCAAACCTCTATGCAAGGAATAACTCACAATTTGACTCAAAATATCTGAATATTTATTTATTTTTCCATAATGTTATTTATATTTTTGGCATTTAACTTGACATTTTATTTTGTTAAAGTTACATGTGTTCTATATCTAATTAATTAACTATCTTCTTGCTTATATGTTTTGTATTAGAAATTGATTTTCTAAAACATATACGAGTTGAGTGAATTTAGTAAATGCATGTTAAATTAATTGTTTTACGTTTTACACATGTTGTAAAAAAATATGTCTCTTATGTGCCATTCGAGAATATTTTTGTATGATAATAATGTTTTTCTTATTCGTTAGGTAAATAAAATGGATTATATGATTATTTTACTTATTTATTAAATAAAATTATATACTAAATTTGATATTTTATAAGTGCCCATTATTGTGATTATTTTAATTTTATGTTAATTATTATTTATGTTTAATTATTTATTAATTATTAATATTCTAAAATAATAAATGCCTATAAGCAAGTGTGGCATCTCTATTTTTTTTATGTATCTTATTTTTTGGATTTATTAATTATTTATTGAGGCATGTAAAGGGATGTAATTTTGCACTTTACTCATAATATTATTTTGGATATGGGTACTTACAAATGTTAATAGAGTTCTTCGGTAGAACTCAATGTATTATGTTATGTTGTATGTGGTAGGTGGGAGTTGTTCCCATGCTTAAGGATAGTGGGAGTTGTTCGTTAAATTAGATTAGACATTAAATTAGAAAATTTTAAATTAGTAATATAAGTAACAGTTAAATATGTTTAATTTTAATTGATTAGAAAATTAGATATATGTCTAATTAAATCTTATGCAACGATATAATGATATGGCTTCAAAACAAGTTATTGTTGATTTGATCAAACGTGCCACACTTGATGGGTAAAACTATGATATTTGGCATAAAAAGGTTTAGTATCTTTTTAACGAGTAAAAGTTATTTGATCATATGACAAAAGAGATGAATTCACTAGAAATTGGAAACGTTGCCTAGCATCATTGTGACCAAGAGACTTGCGACTCCTTGTGTACAAAAGACTATTGTGCATGCTTTGTCATGTTAAGGTACATGCATGATGATCTCATTGGGGAGTTTGAGGACTTCTCCACTGCTAAACAGTTGTGGGAACAATTGAAATTCAAGTATGATGGAACTATAGCTACAAGGCTTTGTGCTTTGATACTTAAGTTTAATCAATATGTAATAGACTCCAAGAACACTATGGATGAGCATCTAAGGGTCATGTCAATCATAATAAAAAGGATGAAAGCAAATGGGTCACTCCCTAAGTCCTTGTGGGAACATGTTAAACTAGTGCCGACACACGATGTGGAGATAAAAGACTTTTAATGACATTTCTTACTATCATCTTATATAGGTATCTTTCTGTCAGTTGTCAGCAGGCATGCTCATGCTTATGAGTTGTTTATCCTTCCATGAATATGCAAATCTTTGTTGTTGTTAATTAATTAATAATTTTATCACTTGTTATCATTGTTTCTTGATTTACATTCCTTACTACTTTGCAGCTCGCAAAAAAGCTCCATTTAGATGTAAATAAATATGATCCTGAAGTTGAGAAAATTTTCTAAAAGTTTCCAAGTCCTATGAAGTAAGATTATCTCACTTCAGATCATTGCTTATTTGCTTGTTTAATTTCCTTGGTGCTGAAAGGAATCACATTCTGTTTGTTATATTGTAGATTTTAAAAGATGAAAACAAGCATGCATAGTATGATTAGGTTTCGTAAAATTTATTTAATTAGTCTACTATTTGTCAAGTGGTAGATGCTTTCAATAACTTTTCTTTTGGGGGTCATTACTTGAAGCAAAGAAAGCTTGATTACCAATTCTCGCTGTTCTTGATGACAATCATCGAGACGTGACTTTTGGTTTTGTTTTTTGTTTCTTCGAATCCAACGAAGCGAGGCTTGTGCCTAATCCAACAGGCAATTGTTCTCCTTCCTTAGATGTTGCTATTTCATTTTTGGCATCAACTGGACTGGACCATTTGGATGATGGCCATTTGCTTCCTTCTTTTCTCCAATTTCCTCACCATCAACTACCTCTGGAGTCACCCCGAGTTTATCATGTTAAGGATCTGAGTTTGTGGTGGCACAGCTTACATAAGTTGTGTTCATATAAAACTCTTTCTTTCTCTTTTTCTTCAAAAAGAAAGCTGATTGTTGAAATAGGACTTCATTAAAAACCACATTAGTGCATGCTATTAACCTTAAGATGTGACCATTTTGTATTAAGATAGCTAGATTCCTATCATATTATGATAGCTATGCATTTAATGAATGACTTATGTAATGATTATTATGTATTCTTATGCCTTGTACTTATCTAAGCTTACTAGTTAAGCTTTGCTATGTATTTAATCTATGTCAATGCATATAAGAAGATATTCAGCTTTTGTTATTCTAAAAACTACCCTTCACTTGCTCTATTTTTATACTCATCATATATTCAACTAAAACACAACATGGTATCAGAGCTTTAATGATCTTAGAGGCTTGTTAGTAAGCTCAAAAAAACTTCACAGCACAAAAACAACCTCATTTCAAAAGTATGGCATCAAATGGCAGGACAACAAGTCTTTCTGCACGAATCTTCAATGGTGAGGGTTATGCATCGCGGACTGTCAAAATGAAGGCTTTTCTTAGAGCATTTGACCTTTGGGAAGTTGTTGAACATGAAGGAGAAACCCCTGCGCTCAAAGCCAATCCCACTATAAACCAAATAAGACAGCATAGTGAAGAAGTAGTCAAAAAGTACAAGGCACTGTCCCATATTCATGTTGCTGTAATAGAACCTATATTTGCAAGAATTATGGCTTGTGAAACAGCCAAGGAACCATGGGATAAACTTAAGAAGGAGTTTCAAGGGTCAGACAGAACCAAGAAGATGCAGGTTCTGAATTTGATGAGGCAATTTGAAGTGCTTAAGATAAAGGAGATTGAGTCTGTGAAAGACTATGTAGATAAGCTTATGAAGATAGTCAACCAAGTTAGGCTCTTGGGAGCTGAGCTTTCGGATGCAAGAATTGTGGAGAAAGTACTGGTGAGCATTCTTGAGAGATTTGAGTCAAAGATTACAACTCTTAAGGAATCCAAAGACTTCATCTTGATGACAGTGAAAGAACTAGTAAATGCCCTTCAAGCTGCTGAAACAAGGAGACAAATCAGGCTTGATGAGCATTTTGAGACAACTTTGCAAGCAAAGTTTAAGGACAAGAATGTCCTTCATGACAGCAACAAAAGGTCCCAAGATGATACAAGGAACAAAGAGAAGGCAGCAAATTCAAATCAAAGGCAACAGGGTAAGAAAACTAGAAATGTAGTGTGTTCTTACTGCAAAAAGACTAACCATGCCGAAAAATATTGTTGGTTTAGGCCAAACTTTAAGTGCAGGAAGTGTAACCAGCTTGGTCACGTCGAAAAGGTATGCAAAAACAAAGTTACTCAACAAAACCAGCAAGCTAAAGTATCAGAGGAAGTTGAGACAATAGAGGAATTGCTGTTTATGGCATCAAAGGGCAAGATGGGAAAGACAGATCAGACTTGGTTAATTGACAGTGCTTGTTCAAGTCACATATCACCAAATGCATCCTTGTTCACCACAATTGATCAGAATCAATGTGCAAGAGTAAAAATTGGGAATGGAGAGTTTTTGGATGCCATTGGCAGAGGAACAGTTGCTGTACCAACATCAAATGGAACCAGGTATGTCTCAAATGTTCACTTAGTTCCTTAAGCATGTCAAAACTTACTAAGTGTTGGTCAAATGGTAGACAATGACTATTCCTTGTTGTTTAAAAACAAAAAATGCACCATTATTGAGCCTTTAGGCAATGTTTTAATGTTTGTCAAGATGAGAAATAGATGTTTTTCTCTATATTGGCATCACATGAGCTTAAAAGCTGTTGAAAAGGATAAATATGATATGTTTGAGCTATGGCATAGGAGATTTAGGCATTGCAACTATTCTACAATGAAGTTGTTGAAATTTAATAATTTAGTGATAGAATTGCCCCTCATATATGAACATACTAATATTTGTGAAGTCTGTCAGCTAGGAAAGCAAACAAGGCTGCCATTTCCTTTGAAGAGCACCAAGAGAGCCTATGAGAAGCTTGAACTGATCCATTCTGATGTTTGTGGTCCAATGAGTGTTGAATCACTCAATGGTAGCAAGCACTTTGTGTTGTTCATTGTTGACGATACCATGTTGACTTGGATTTATTTCATTAAGTTTAAATCTGATGTGTTTTCTGTATTTAAGAAGTTCAAAGGTTTTGTTGAACTTGAATCAGGGTGCAAGGTGAAATGTTTGAGAATTGACAATAGAGGGGAGTTCACTTCAAATGAGTTTGAAGCTTTTTTTTCTGTTGCTGGTATTAAGCATCAATTCACTATTCCATATACACCTCAACAAAATGGGGTCTGTGAACGAAAGAATAGAACCATATTGAATATGGCTAGGTGCTTGCTGTTTGAAAAATCAATGCCTAAATATTTCTGGACAGAGGCAGCAAATATTGCTGTTTATCTACAAAATATTCTGCCAACATGGGCCTTGGAAAAGTTAACTCCCTATGAAGCATGGTATAATGTGAAACCTGTTGTTCACCATCTCAAGGTATTTGGATGCATTTGTTATGTGCATGTTCCAGAGGCCAAAAGAACCAAGTTGGAACCAAGAGCTGAGCTGGGAGTCCTTCTTAGCTACAATTGGCAATCCAAAGGTTACAGCGTGTTCAACTTAAGCTCCAAAAAGGTTCAAATAGCAAGGGATATCAGCTTTGATGAGCAAGCCTACTGGAATTGGAAGTCAAAAGTGATTAAGGCTTTAAATGACAGGTTGCTTAGTCCAGGGAAATTACCAAAATTGGTTCAAGAACATCTTGAAGATCCTAATGATGAAGAATTTGCTGTCAAGGGCACTAAGACTCTAGAAGGCATCTATGACAGATGCAATATGGCCATTACAGATCCTACAAGTTACTCAGAAGCTAAAGAATTAGCTCATTGGCAAGCTGCCATGAAAGAGGAGCTAAGGGTGATTTACAAAAACAAAACTTGGTCTTTGGTTGACAGAACAAGTTCTATGAATGTCATTGGCACTAAATGGATTTTTAGAACCAAGTTCAATGCTGATGGCTCAATCAACAAGCATAAAGCCACACTGGTTGTGAAAGGTTATGTTCAACGACCAAGAATTGATTTCACTGATACATTTGCACCAATGGCTATATTTGAGACAATTAAACTTCTACTTGCTATAGCTGGTGGTCTTGGTTAGGAGGTTCATCACCTTGACATCAAATCAACATTCTTGAATAGAGTCCTTCAAGAAGATATCCATGTTGAAATACCTGAAGTGCTGAAAGTCAAATATAAGATCAACAAGGTCAATAAGCTGCATAAGGCCTTGTATGGTCTCAAACAAGCCCCTAGGGCTTGGTACAACAGGATGGACAACTATTTGGAGTCAAAAGGGTTCTACAGGAGTGTAAATGAACCTACACTCTATGTCTTAAAGGTCCAAGATCAAGTAATGTTGGTGATTTCTTTATATGTTGATGATTTATTTATCACAGGTTCAGAATGCAAACTGATAACTCAGTTCAAGGCAGCCATGAAGACTGAGTTTGACATGACTGATTTGGGAAAAATGAGGTATTACTTGGGATTTTAGATTGATCAGTTTGACCAAGGTATTTTCCTTTGTTAAAAAACTTATATTGCTGCAGTCTTGGAAAAGTTTAACATGGAGAAATGCAAATGAGTTGCAACTCCAATGATTGTAACTGATAAACTCAATGATGCTAACTCTCCCAAACTCACCGATCCTTCTATCTACAGAAGCTTAATTGGCAGTCTACTTTATGCATGTGGATCAAGGCCTAACATTATGTTTTTAGTGAGTTATCTTTCAAGATTTATGCAACGACCTTCTGTTCAGCATCTTTCAGCTGCTAAGAAGATTTTGAGGTATTTGCAGGGCACTCTTGATCTTGGCTTACACTTCAAATACTTGAATGAAATCAAATTGATTGGATACAGTGATAGTGATTTTGCTGGAGATCCAACAGATTTCAAAAGCACATTAGGATATGTGTTTTACTTGGAAGGAGCAGCCTTCAACTAGAACTCAAAAAAACAAGAGGTAATGACTCAATCAACAGCTAAAGCAAAATATATTGCTATTGCAGCTGTTGTAAACCAAGCTATGTGGTTCAGGAAGTTGTGTTTGGATTTGAAGTTTGAGCAAAAGGAAGCTACAAAACTATTCTTAGACAATAAATCAGCAATTGCCATTGCCAAGAACCTTGTAAACCATGGTAGAACCAAGCACATCAATGTGAAGTTTCATGCCATCCGAGAAGCTGAAAAAGCAAATGAAGTGAAGTTCAGCTACTACAACACAAATAGGCAAGTAGCAAACATCTTCACCAAGGCACTATCAAAAAAGAGGTTTGAAGACCTTAGATTAATGCTAGGGGTTTGCAAAGCAAGTACTAAGGAGGAGTGTTGAAATAGGACTTGCATTGAAAACCACATCAGTGCATGCTGTTAACCTTAAGATGTGATCATTTTGTATTAAGACAGCTAGATTCTTATCATATTTTGATAGCTATGCATCTAGTGAATGACTTATGTAATGATTATTATGTATTCTTGTGCCTTGTACTGATATAATCTTACTAGTTAAACTTTGCTATGTATTTAATCTATATCAATGCATATCAAAAGATATTTAGCTTTTGTTATCCCAAAAACTACCCTTCACTTGCTCTGTTTTCATACTTATCATATATTCAACTAAAACACAACACTGATTCGACTATGCTTGAATTAGCACAGCCATACACACACACACACACACATATACATATATATATATATATATATTTATACACACACGTACAAATATAGATAAGAACCCTAAAAGAAAGAAGAAAATTGAATAGAAAGGTCGCAAATGGTTCGGTGCGTTCGGTTTATGCAATGCTTGGTCCGGTGCTCTCACCCCCAGTCCGACCTTTTCCAGCCGTATTCTGTTCCTTTTTTTTTCTTTTTAATTTTATCTTTCTTTTCTGACTTGATAACGGAATTGGCTTTTGGTTTTGGTCTCATAATATTGTTTTTAATTGTAGATGTATAAGATTCCGCTTGCTGGGGGTTTTAGGAGTTTCACTGCCGGGGTTTGCAATTCCGATAACATAATTCGAAATCACACCCCCCCAATTTGGTAATTTACCATCTCCCAATTTTCCACTTTTTCTTCTTTAGTTTGCCCTTTCATCTCTCTTTTGCACTTTATCGGACATTGCTTTTGCAATTTTTCTTCCTAACTAACCACAGAATCAAGATTTTACTTGTTGCATGCTCTGTTGAGTTTTTTTCTCAAGAAATAAATTTCATGCTTTTCAATACAGCTAATACTAGCATCTCTACATATTTATGGTCTTTGCCTCAAGTCATAAAGAAAGTTGTGAGGACAATATTGGAGTTATATATGGGGAGTAGGACAAGTGGCCCCATAATCAAAATCCTACTTTCTCAGTCCTCTTTCAATTCAAATTTGTATTATTGTGAAACAGATTTTCTTAATGGCTATCTTCTTGGTTTTGCTTTTGGGCTTCTTTTTCTGGTTTTAAACTGGATATGATGGAAATGCCCCAATTGATAACTGATAATCAAGGAACCAAAAAAGAGGATATTCTGGAAGAGAATGAAGTCATAAGTCTGGTTTCTTCAACCATTTATCTTTTTCCCCCTCATTTTTTGAAGTAATCTGATAAGTCTAATGAGCAAGAAGCAGAATCTCCATTAGGCACAAGCCTCGTTTCTTTCTCATTACTTATAACAAGGTTTGAACTTCTAGTGCATAGTTTCTCCTATAACCAAATCTTTCTATATCAGCAACAAGGAATTGTAATTCATGACTTTTTAAAATTGGATTAATTCTCCTTTGAAATATAAATTTCGATTCAGCGAAAGTACATTGAGTTTGCACTGCAGAGCATCAAGAATTGGTATTATTTTTGAAAATAGCTCTGGGGTATGTGACATGTTTTGTTGCTCCACATCGTCGATTAGTATTATTTTGACAGCTCTAGGCATCCTGTTTGATTTGTAGCAAAGTCATAAAGTAACCAATTGATGGCAGAATTAAGCCAAAAACACAGAAACCTAGAGAGCAGATGGCATTATAAGTATTAGTTTTCCATCTTCCCTTTGCTAATGACAGGGTAGGTGCTCTTTCTGTTTTTTTATGCAGGATGGTCATTGTTTAATCAAGTTGGTGCATTTCCTTTTCTCCCATTTCTTCATTTTATCTTTTTTTTTTGTCAGATTGCTCAGTTTCTAACTTTCCTTGTTGGAGTCATTGCAATGCCATAATGCATGACATAATAAAGCCAAAAGCATGAAATTTTATAGGTTTATGCTATTCAAAACAAATTGATTACGATGAAAGCAGGGGAATTTTAATAGCATTTACGTAACATCAATTCTATTTGACCCTTACGGCATGTTATTGTAATTTTTTGGTAATTCAAAAGACAGATCTTGTACGTAGCCTATAAATTATCTTTTATGTAATCAGCTAAAATGTCTGTTAGAAAGACTTAACTATTGGCAATCATGTTCACTTAATAATTATTATTGTGAAGAAAAATAATGTCGATGACATTTTTTCAAAGTCTAAAAATGCATGCTTACTTAATTACTTGCACTCTGATAAAAAAATTAGGCTCTGAGCCATTACGGAGATTTTGAGATTAATATGAATATGGTTCTTTTAGATTGGTTGGAAATGTTCAATGGTTAGCCAATGCAAATGAATCTAACCTTATTTTCCCTTGTGTTTAAATTAATTACAGATTGACTTGACAGTAATAGAGTTGCAATACTGAATTAACAATTATGTTAACCTCATCTCAATATAGATTGCAAGGTTAAATCACTGCAACTTATTTCAGTTCCTATTTTTCAGTAGTCTTAACTTGACAGCATCATGTACCCAGAAAAGAAATTTCAAAGCCAGTTGAAGATAGTTTTCTCTATCTGCAATAAGAGTTGAGATTTATAGAATAGTTTCAATGGTCTTAACTGATAATCATACCGATAAGTAGGACAGAAATGATGAATCTCAAGGCTCTGTTCTGGAACAGAAATGTAATCAGAACTCTTATTTCTTCAACAATTTAACTTTTTCTTTTGTCTTTTTTGGTTTAATTCCTCATTTCGCCTTCCTTTCTTAAGGTAATCTGAGCTGGCTAATAAGCAAGAACTGAATTGCCATCAAACACAAGGCTCTTTGCAAGGGCTAAACTTCTTCATTCTGTGCATTCCATAGATTGACACCTTTCAGGAATGCTTTCATTCTAATGGCCCAAACAGGATAGTTAGAGCCATCGAAAATGGGTACGGTTTGCTGTGTGACAGTTGAGGTTGACATTTTGCTGAAGAATGAGCTTTTGATGAGTAAGAGGGAGCTTTAACAGGTTCAAAGATCAGTTGTTTGCTCTGATACCATGTAAAGAAACTGTGAAAGAAGAATGAAATTATAATAAAGCAGATGAGATCATATACTGCTCTGGTGTGGAGAGGAAAAAAACAGAGAGGAATTTGTTAATATTCACACACTCTTCATTCAAGTATGACCAAAATATTTATACAAGCTATACAAGATTAACACCTATTAACATAAGAGACAAGTGTTATAAAGCCAACCATGCACAAATACCCCTCATAAACACTAGTGCACAACACTTAACAACCAGTGTAATGAAGCAAAATACATAATAAACAAAATGATAAAGTCAATGCATGCTTTAACTCTAACAAAGTAACACTAAAAGAGTGGTTGAAACTTAGTAAGTGTCACTTTATTTTCATAATGTCTAAAAATCCTCATGTTTTTATTGCTTTTGATGATGTTCTGCAGTAGTGGTTATAAGGCACCAGAATATGCTATTGATGGATTGTTTTGAGTAAAATTAGATGTCTATAGCTTTGGTATATTATTGCTGGAGATTATAAAAGGGAAGAAAAATAGAAGGCTTTACCATCCAACACAGAGCAGCAACCTTGTTGAACATGTCAGTTTCAGCAATTTATTATAATCAAAATTTTTTTTGCTTATCTTGGATTGATAAAACCTAAAAGGGATTTAATTTGCTGCAAGCATGGAGATTATGAAAAGAAGGCAGTGCTTCAGAACATGTTGAAGAATGCTTAGGAGAGCTTTGCAATCTATCACAAGTGATACGATGCATCCATATTAGTCTTTTTTGTGTACAACAGCATCCTGAGGATAAGCCAAGTATGTCATCTGTGATTCTGATGTTGGGAAGTGAAATTGAATTGCTACACCCCAAACAACCAGGTTAGTTGTTTCAAAAAGTCCACTTGAAGAAGATTCTTCATCAGACAAGCATGTATCTTCTTCGACAAATAAAATGACTCTATCTATACTAGATGCTCAATGATTGATTAACTGTATACTTAACTCTTTCATCTCCAAGCCATTATTAGATGATATTGATGATCAGTATGTCTTGTACCTTATGCTTTGATACGAGTGGTTTAGTTCCAATTTGAGCTTAGCACCCTGCAACTGCTTACTTGTGGGTGATGTTATGTATATATTTGTCCCACAGAGACATTGACAAGATGATTGCACTGAAGCTTCATATAAATCAGAAATTAGTAAGGATTCTGTGCAATCTTTATTTTCCAGTTTTGTGTTCTAACTTAAATTAGCATTTTCTTTCTGTAAAATTATAGTGAAATCTTTCTATATCAGCAACAAGAAAACGACTCAAGATCAGGCATCTCTTTTTTAAATTATAGATTCAGATTAATACAGTAAATATACTGCAGAACACTTGGAAGGAGAATTGTTCATACATAATAGTATAATTTAGATAAATATCTTAAAGAACTAACAATAACCTAAGCTGTCTTAGTCAAGTAAGCCGTTCATACCAGTGTTACTTCCCGTATGAGTTTGCAAGTTTTTTGCTTAAATCCACAAATATGAAGTTGCCTTGGAAGTAGTACTCTATAGTATTAAATAGTTTCTTGTCCTGTACGTGTGAAAGATAAGAAGTGAGGTCAATAATGAAGTAGGAAAAGTGATTCTATCAGACATTATAGTGGGATTAGTGCCCCACAACCCACTTATGCCTCCCTATTTCTCTAACCTTCTCATGTTTTCTAACTTCTCATTTGACAAAGTAATCTTCTTGGATGAGCTTACCTCTCGGGTGCTTTCTTTCCACCAAACAATTATAATAGCTTAGATCACCTTGTATTCACTCTCACTTTTTCAACTTTTATTTTATTTATATTTTCTTTATTTTAAACTAGCTTTAAGGGAAGTGACTCCCGAACCCAATGAAACTATGTAAGAGTTTCTTGCCCTTGTGGAAGAAAGTGACCTTATATTTGTACCTAGTTTATAATCAGTCTAATAATCAATCACCTATTCATTGATGCAAGCAGTTTAATCTAAGAGTATCAGCAGATTGGTTACTTTAATCTTAGTTCTCTTGCTTAATTTCTTTGCTATAAGGAACAAAGGGTTTAAGAGATTCCTATCATCCTCTTTTTTTTTTCCCTCTATTTTGCACCTGCTTCGTGTAAATCAAAAATAAAAATGAAATCATTCTAAATTGATTTTATTTCTTTTATCTTGCACTTTATCAGACGTTTCATTGAGGAAGAGTCATTTAATCCTCACATCATAACAAAAATGAAAACGCATGATAAGTCATTAATTATTTGTAGTTGCTACATAAACTTAATACAAGGCTCGAATGTAATCATTGATGACATCAAGATTTTTTAGTTCTTTAATTCACTGAAAAGTGAAAATCAAGAAAAATGGGACAAAACGAAAAAGCTGATCTGGGATATATTTAATGAAAACATCTTATGAATAGTAATTTGGGGTTAAATTCTTCTTTTCCCGAATAAGATTATGGATGGAAGGAGGGAAACTCTAAGACATTGTGCATATAACGAATATATGTTTCTGTCTTGTCAGTGTTGGACTTAGTTAGTGTAAGAATGACAGATTCAAGCTAACTTCTTAACTGGCTTGTAATTTATAGGTTTAAGAGTCTAACCAAAATCAACCAATCATAGTATGATTGATGAGAAAAAAAAAAAAGAGAAAGAATTCTCAAATTTTCGTCCAAAAAGATTTTATATGTTCTTTGTCCCTCCTCACATGACACTTGAAGAACTGCATTTACTATAAGGTAGCTTTTCTGCAATCCATAAACTGCTAGTCATCACTGTTAAGGGCTAGGTAGAGCATGCGGATGACAGCTAATGGTCTTTTCAAGGAAGACTTGCATACTAGTCAACGGTTATCAGTTTAAACATGTTTGCTCTCTAAACTCTGCCAAACTGAAAAGTTTTTCTATGAATTTTACAAGCTTTGAAAGTTGAAAGCAATGGACACTCTGTCTCTAGATATTTTGAAGCTTTACCTTAAGACATAAAAATTAGATAAGATTTTGCTGCCCTTGTGAAAGAAAGTTGTGACTTGTGAGGACAATAATGAAGGAGAGTAGGATAAGTGGTCCCATAATTCATTCACATTTGCATTATTGTGAAACAGCTCCAAGGAAAGTGACTTCACAACTTGTGCGACGACTTTGCATAGTTTTAATTCTCTACTTGCCTCATATCTCATTAATTTTCCTATCATGGAAGATTAAGATTAGGATTTTCTTTTAATTTGGCAAAGAGATCATCTGTTTGTTGCTGTTTATTTTTCTTCAACATGCTTGTTTCCGAAACTTAATAAAGACCTTTTGAGGATAGAAGTATCAATTAATTCACTGCCTCACTGAACCAGGTACACTATCTATGCTTATTATTTGTTTGCATCCTTTTTTTTTTTGGAGTGTATTTGTTTTCATCTTTGGTAACATTAATTAATCAGAATCTTACCTTATAACACAAACCGATCTTAACATAAGTTCCATACAAATATTCATCTTGCCTACTTTTTAGTAGTTCATGTTCTTCATAATTCATTTTCTTCTCATAAAGGATAATTTTGAAGATCTTGATTTCTTGACAAATTTTGCAAAAAGAAGTTGGTTTCCTTCATTCACAAACTCAACCGAGACCCTATAAGGATAGAGCTTATTCGCCTTACTTCTTCAGGTAATTAAACTGTAAAATATCTTTGGGCTCATGTTCTTTGGAATAAACTTATAACATAAATTCATCATCTTTCATTCCTTTCACATAATTATTTTGCTTCTTTGTTCTCTTAATTAGGTGAAAAATAATCATAGTGAGTGAAAACTGAAAAGTTAATAATTCTGAAACTTTAGCACATAAATTTTCACTTTTATTAACACTATTAATTTTCCTAATTAATTTTATGCCAACTTGTTTCTTCTGCCTAAAATGTTTTCTGCTTAACAAGGAGCCAAGGAGGTGTGTGGATCATTTTAATTTACCGTTGGGCTTCATCTTTCCAAATAATTTGAAGAAGAAACTAGGTATGTTGAATGTCATTAAACTCTCTATTTATTCCCACAATTATTTAAATGTCTTTTGGGTATATATATATATCACAAACTTTCTTGTAATTATCTTGTCAAAAAATATATCACAAGCTTTCTTACTTATATTTAGATTATATTAATCCACAATTGAAAATTTTTATAACTGTTCAAAAAATATTAATTAATATTTTCTGGATGTTTATTGTTATTGAAAATTGGATTCTGTTTTTCTTTTTCCTCTTTGAGTAATGCTGTAATTAATATTCAACAATTTGTGATGGTTATCTAGAGGGGGAAATGAAGAAATAAATCATAATTAGCCTAAGTACTATGAACCTATAAATTTGTGATTCGTTACTTAAATCCCATAATTAGCCTAAGTTGCCAATAGCCCTTAAAATATGTAAAACCCTCATTGAATTGAGACAAAGACAGAAAAATTAATAAACAAGTAGGGCATTTCATCTTACTTTGGTTTCCTGCAGAGTGCTCATTGCATTGACTTGCCTACTTTTACTAATAAATTCTCTTCCTATAAAT
Organism: Theobroma grandiflorum; assembly: GCA_036013995.1. Lineage (NCBI taxonomy): Eukaryota > Viridiplantae > Streptophyta > Magnoliopsida > Malvales > Malvaceae > Theobroma > Theobroma grandiflorum. The sequence goes on from CP142133.1 coordinate 32,306,026, forward strand.
GATTTTGCAAGCAGAGACATCTGATTTTGCTATTTTCTTCACAAATTTTGGAAGGAGATATTATTAATCTTCCCTTGTTCCACAAATTTAACCAATACTCTCTCAGGATAGAAGTTCCAACTCATTGCCTCACTTATCCAAGTAATTGAACTATCTACTCCTTTATATTATGATTTTTAATCTTTTGAATCATACGACGTTATAACATAATATCATCATTTTTCGACATAATTATTTTTGATCCTTTCTTTGTCATGCTTCTATTTTTTTAATTAGGCTGAAGATAATTATAGTGAGTAAAAAATAGGAATAATTTCAAAAACTTTAGCGAATAAGATTTTCACCTTTAAAACACAACTGCTTTTTGCTCTTTTTATTAGTACTGACCTTTGTTTTTTTCAGTACAGCAGTTATTTCCACACAAAAAAAATATTGTAGCAAGGAGCCAAGGGAATTAATTTGCGACACATCTACTTTACATCTGCTCTTCATCTTTCCAAATAATTTGAAGAAGAAACCAGGTATTTTTATTGTCATTCTCAGCTCACTCTTGCAATTATTTTCAAATGTCTTTTTGAGGATATATCGTTGATTTCAAAAGTTGTCTTGTTTTAATTATCAAAATAAAAGATATATTATTCCTTACTTAATGTTAGATTGTAGAATCCACAATTGAAAATTTACAAATATGAATACAGAAAAACAGTTTACTAAAAAAAATAAAGAAATTGAATAATTCATCAAGGAGGTGAAAAACATAATTACCAGGAAATAATAAATAAAAGAGGTCATAATACATGTATAGAATAAATTGAATAATTCAAAGAGATATACAAAAAGAATAAATTAAATTTCGATGATGGAATCGGGACTAGGAAATATAGAAACTAAACGTGAGTAGACAAAATATATGAGAAAAAAAGGATTAAATTAATTAAGCAACGTTAGTCTCTAACAAAAATGTACCAAGAGAGTCAAAAAGTTTACAGCTCATATTGATAAGGGTAAAATTTGAAGTAATTATATAAGGTAAATTTTGAATTTTGAATGTAAATTGTTGACTAACCATTAAATTAGTAATAAGTATGAAAAAAATCAAATTAGAGTAATTATTAAAAAAACAAATTAATAGAAATAATAGCCAATAAAAGCTATGTGAAACAATTAGAAAGGAATGCAATCAAATCAATGCAAACTTTAATATTATAATTTTTTTTTGTTTGAGTTATGCTAGCAAATATATATTTTTGTGCAAAAAAACTCAATTTTAACATTAATCGCAATTTCTTTATTCATTTAGGCTAATAATTAGAAATTCTTACCTAATCTAATTTAAATTTATATTAAATGTGTAAAATGCATAAATGGAAATAATCAAATTTAGTAAATTTAGTCTTCCAATATTAAAATTAAAACTTGCCTTGATTAATTGATACATAACAATTGCTTAATATATACATCGCTACAACAATTTTGACTTAAAACAACATATTTTAAAAATGCGTTATTGAAAATATTTTTAATAACACTTTTTTATACTTTTTAGAACATTTTTGTAGATTTAACTTTACTATATAAATTTTTAGATGTATTATGAATAAAATGTAACCATAGAAATTGCATACAAGCAAAGACTGTACTTTTTTATATTGTTACTAAATGTGAAAAAAGTGAAATTAAAAGTTTAAATATTGCACTTTTTAAAATTTTACTATACAAAAATATATGTTACTTAAAAAAGTGTGATTAAAACTCAATTTTGTTGTAGTGTGTGTTAGAAAAACACACTATTAATGTAAAATCGTTTCTTTTTTTTTTTATCAAAAAATTTTGTCATTATATATTTATATTGGATTGATTCTCTATTTACATTATCCTTTTATTAATGTTGTAATAATAAAAGCTAGGAACCATAAATAGATATGATGTATTTAAGAATTTGCGATGGTTCTATGAGGGGAAATTGAATATTATATATATATATATATATGAATAGTGTTAAACTGTAATTATTATACTCAAAGATTATGGAAAAACTCCTCGTTTCTAATAATGTTTTCAAAAACATTATGTTTTTCCTTTAGAAGAATTGGTGAGAATTTTTATTTAGTAACACTTTTCTCTGACATATTGCATATACATAATGTTATATGAAAAGTATAGAATTTTAGTATAGGGAGGAACTTATGTCAGACGGAGATCTAATAGAGACACTACTGAACAAGCACTTGCATCTTATCTTTGCAAACAAGAACGCGTGATCAACAATGGCAGATGGGCATACTTCAATTGCTTTCAATGTTGATGAAGATGATTACCAGACATTTATCCAAAGGCTAAGATCCATACTCTCAAGCTCCACATCACATAATATCGATGTGCTCATGCCACAAACACAATCTCTAAGTTGGTTAGATATTCGCCTAACTTCTGGTGATTCCACTATCATCTTGAGAATTGACAAGAGAAATCTATACGTGCGTGGATATTCAAGAGATGAAGGTGCAACATTTTGGGAGTTTTCGGATTCATCTATGATTTCTGGATCGAGATCTCTCGCATATAGCGGAAGCTATGTAGATGGTTACACTTTGATTGATGCTGCCGGCCAAGATGTTACTCGTGAAACACTTCAGCTAGGTTTACCTAATTTGAGCAATGCCATTGCTAACTTAGCAAGAACGTTGGACCCGAACTCGACCCAAAATAATGCATTGCAGAATTGTGCTAGAGCACTGCTGGTTTTAACTCAAATGATTGCTGAATCTACTAGGTTTCAATTAATCACCGACCACATTGTCAAAAACTGGTACAATTCTGCACCACTCACTTCCCAACTCGTCGAGTTGCAACAGGGCTTTGAAAGTTTTTCTAGTGCTGTCCAACGTGCTGACCTCCTCTGGACAGATAATACGCCCTTGCCTAACGTTCCGAACCCTAATAGAGCCCACATTTGGACCGTAGGTCACGCCATTGCCGCACTTGGGATCTTGTTGGAGACAAGACGCGTGAAATGCTAAGCTGATGTTGATGCTGGCAATGTTCATAATGTGGATACTGCTGTTGTTGCTACTGCTGAAACAAATGTTTCATACGTGTGTACCTTGGTGAGCATCGAGTATGTACGTGTGAACAATATTGATGGTGAGGGTCCTGGTGATCTCTACGGAACGGTGAAGGTCAAGGATTTTTGGGGCCTTCATATGATGTATGATCGAAGTTCAAGTGACTACAAGAGCAAAGGTCCTGGTGAATTTGCCACATTGATAGGCCCTTCTACTGCTATTTCAGGCGGTGATGTGTTTGTTATCAGCGTTAGTTTGTGGGCCTATGATAGCTTGTCCCCCGATGACCAGATTGCTCAAGGCGACATCGTTTGGGAACCAAGAAATGAGAATTTACCTTTCGCCAATTACGACAAACGTTTGGAGAAGGTTGTGTATGGTGAATATGGTAGTGTCACGGTGGGTTACTCTGTAGTAAGACAAGCTCTCAACGCCACTATCCATGTTGTGCTGATAAATGGTGATAATGAATCACTGGAAGATGTGTATGGAACAATCAAAGCATCGCAGGATTTAGGGGGATCGTCGACATCCCTCGCATTGTTTGTGAAATCGTCTAGTGAATATGTCCAAGTGCGTCCCAATTATTCTATTCCCTTGACACGTTCAGTTGTGGTAGCACCAGCGAGTTCTGGGTTACCAATCATGGCAGATTTGTGGGATTATGATACGCTGTCATTTGATGACCAAATTGCGAAGGGAAGTGCACACTTTGATGCCGTGGTCGGAACCCAAACCAAGAGCATATATGGTCAATATGGTGAAGTGCAAGTATTCGTCACTTACGTGTAATGGAGGAAACAACGCTCCCTTTGCCCAACCTTAGCCGTCGATTGGTAGGTTGGGATACATAGTAAATAAATGAGGTGGAAAGGGGAGGAATATTCTTATGCTGTAATATATTTTGAACTCTTCGCATGAGTTGTGTCACTGTTAGTGGATGGTATCTTGTATCCATTTTATTTTGTTTGGAAATTGGATGTAATGCTAAATATAATAAAGTTTGCTTTTGTTTGATTTATGCTAGCAAATATACTTGTCTACCGAAGGATTGAAGAAGGAAATTTAACAAGGTAGTTTCCTTGACAGGATGCGGCCTCTAGCCACCAAGGTGACATTACCAACACCAAATATAGAAGTTAAAATAGATGTAAATTAAAGAAAAAATTTGGAAGTATTTGATGAGTGATGAAGTTATTCCGATTACAGTATGTGAAATGGGTGACATAGGGAAAACTACCATCATTAAAGATATCAATAATCAATTGTTGAAGGATAATCGGTTTGATAAAGTGATATGGATTACCATATGAAAAGAATTAAATGTTTTCTAGTTGCAAGAATATATTGTAGATTCTTTGCAGCAATCTTTCAAAAGATTAGCTGCAACAAGCAACAACATTATAGCATATTTTAGAAGAAAAGAGATATATGTTGATCTTAGATGATGTTTGATGCTTCTTTAGTCTCGAAATGCATTATTATGCATCAAATTATTTTCAAATCATCCTTTAACTCATTAATTCGTCTCCGATAAAAATATTATTATTTAATTATCATTTTTACGCGTACGAAATATTTTATTCTTGAACACTCCTTTCATTCTTTTATCATTCTTTAGCATGTTAATTCTCATCGATCAATCCTTAATCTTTCTGGAACGATTACGTTGACTACTATATAAAAGTACGACGTATTACAGAATATGTCGAGCGTCTAGCAGAGTCTTTGTTTTCATCCCAAGTGTAACCAAATTTTTTGATTTTGATATTCTATACGCAAAGTCAAGTAATGAAATTAAGATAATTACCTTGTATGGCTTATGAGGCTTTTACTTGTATCAGTCTGGTTCTCTCTGTGTCAAATCTTGTGACCAATGGAGTTGCTCGAGACCCAGATATGAAGAGGATGATCAAATGCGACTTTTTCTTTTCTTTTTCCCCAATTTTAAGCTCTGTGCTATTCCACCATTACATTAATCTTTTCTGTAAAACAACCATTTAATTGATTTTGTCAAATTTGAACCCAATAACATTGTTAGAGTAGAGAACATCCAAAAAAATGTGGTCAATCCTATCAAAACAATGGCACTGTATGTACTTTCTCTCAATAATTGTTTTTCAAAAAACAAAACTTTGGAATTCTTGAGATTGTTCTTAGCTTTCTTTTTGTCCATGCACAAGTGGTCTAATCCAAAACAATCTTCGGAATTCTTGAGATTGTTCTTAGCTGTACTCTTGTCCATGAACAAGTCATCCTCAATTAAGAACCCAGGCGAAAACTAAAACTTGCTATTGTCTGAAACCTCCACCACGACGGAAGAAGAAGTAAACAAAAAAAAACTAGAGAGTAATGATTGAAAACATTGAAAAAGAAAAAAAAAAGGGAGTTAATCTGTCGTTAGGACTGTGCTCCAGTCGGTTGCAACCAGGCAACCGACCGAAACCGTCGGTTGCAATCTGGCAATCGACCGAAACCGTCGGTTGCAATCTGGCAATCGATCAAAACCATCGATTAATGTAACCGACGGTTGCTAATGCAACTGTCGGTTGCTCCAATCGGCTGACGCTCAGCCCTCGGGGGGACTCTTCCCCCCCAATCAAATCGACCGAACAACCGGTCTGACTTTTTTTTTGTAGGAGAAGGGGAAATACATAAATACCCCTCATTAAACCCCCCCCCCCCCCCCCCCCCCCCCCCCTCACCGTCAGCCATAAGCCCATAAGGGTAATTCCCAAAGCCAATAAGCCATTTTGGCTTTTCTGTTGGAAACCCCAACCCGACCCCCTTAAATTTTTTCCTTCTTTCTGTCGCTTTAGGCTCTAGCTCTCTTTCTCACTAAACCCTAAACTAGTAAGCAACAACCACTCACGATCTCACCTCTCACCGACCGAAACCAACCAAAATCGCCCACCGTAAAAATCAACAGAAATCGATCAAGTGGCAGGTGCGGTTCGGTTGGTTAGAATGGGGTAAATTTTTTATCGATTTTCGAGAAAACTGACTTGAAACTGACCGAAACTGTAGCGACTCCTCTCCGGTCACTACCAGAGTTCGAAACTTCTGGGAAAAACCCACCAAGTCTCGAACAAGCCTATCTCGAATCGCTTATTAAACCATTACATTCAACCTCCATATGATAATAAAACTTTCATATATTGAATTAAGTCATAAATATAAAAATCAGTACAAACTTTTTTTTTATTTTTTTTACAAATATATATATATATATACGCCAAAATCTATAATTTTTAAACTAATGCTTATATAAAAATTTAAAATTTGATTTACAACTTAATAAATAAAGTATTTCGTTTTGACCTCTAACATTAATCTCTACACAGCGGAGCGACTCAGAATAAATTGCTAGAAGATGCTTTTACCTATGCACAGGAAACTCAACTCACCAATGATTACATGTTAGGACGATCCATGTCTGCAAAAATGGAATAAATAGGGTGTGAGTCTCATAGATTCAGTGAATATCACCGATTCAGCGAATATCATCGACTCAGTGAATAGGGAGTAGATAGGAAACAAGCAAACGGCAGATCATTTGAATATAAAATACAAGATCATAAAACAATTTATCCAAACGGGGTTTTGTGCCTTATAACCATTTTTCGAATCAAACCAATAAAATAGAGTCAGCTCTCGTAAAGTCAAATATTATTTAAAATTATGTACAGACATGACTCGCCTGTACGCGAGAAATCGCTGATTCACTTTACGAAAAACAAATCAAGGAGCTGCGAAAACCATTTAATTTCATTTCTCACCATGCTAAGAAACATAATTCAAAAGGGTTAAAACTTAATTCAATCCATAAGAAACAGATATACTTTGTCAAAAATAAATAGCAAGGCTTATGACTTCTAAAAACTTGGCTAGTGCCAAAAACTCATATTCAGTGATACCTTGCACCAGGGCATCAAACTGAATCCGCCAAGACTGTGAAAAATCATATATGCATAAAACCATTTTTTTTTATCTTAGAAAACGCAGCCGTTCCTTGGCGTTAGAGGAGTTCACTTTCCTGTGATGGGTCGGTTGAAAGGAACTCTAACCATACCTCAAGAGATACCCTTCGTGCCTCTACTACCGAGGTATGAATGTAACCGGGTAACTGTGCCATTCCTAAAAGTAGTCCACGACACCCACCACTGCAGTGACTATCATATAACCCACCAATCCATAAAAATTGAACAGCATGATATGACAATTAGATTATTACCGGGCCTATCCAGGTGAAACAATCAGTTCATATAATTTCAACATCTCATAAAACTAGCCATTCATGCTAATATAGCCATAAGCCATTCAATTTGTCAAACACATTTTTCAAAATCATAACAAGCTTCTCAAGACTATTTTCTTAAATCCTTTAAAATCAAAATTTGCATAACTAGATAAATTTGTTTTTCACATTATTTGACCTGGTGTAAGCATTTATACAAAATCGGACTAAAATCGGACATCAGAAGCTTTCATAAAACAAATTATTTAACAAATACATTCACTATGCATATCACCCAAAATTTATAAGGCACAGGATTCTGATGCAAAACGATGTGAATGGCTTGTTTCCTGATTTTCAAAACACTTTACGTATAATATATATACATATATTTTTAAGTCGATTTTAAAAATAATTTTACATCCACAATTTCTTAATATTTATACTAGCACATGTTATCCATAATTTTGTATCGAAATTAATATATTCATACATAGATACTATTATGAAAATTTTAAAGTTGACACCCCCTACTCACCTCAAAATAGTGGGATTTTACTTCACTGTTGACTCGTGCGCGTATCTAGTTATTCCTAGTTGTCGATCGCCTATTTCGTCCGACACGCCTCCCTGACGACTTTCGTAGCAATAGTTTAATCCCTACATACTTAATCATACATTTGTATAAATAATAATTTAATTAAAATTCCTTAAACACTTGAATATATTTTTATCAAAATATGCAAAACATTAAATCACTATAAAACTTTGAAATATTATACTAATCTTATCATTGGACCTTGTCCATTTTTTCTTGATCTTTGGGCCTCTTTCCATGAGCTTCTCCAATTCTTTTCTCTCTTGGGCTAAGCCCATTTGTTCTTTCTCTATTGGGCCATGCCCACATTTTATTATTTTTTTCATATTCCTTTTTCTTTTCTTTTTCTTTTTCTTTTTTCCTTTCTTTTTTCTTTTTCTTCTTCCTCCATTCCAGCCCGTCACTCTCTCTTCCTTCCTCCCATTTCCAGTCGAACTTTGCTCCTTCACCGTGGCCTCCTCCTCCGGTGGTAGCCTTCTCTCCTTCTCACTCTTTTTGGTTGCCATTTTCCACTCAAAAATTCAGCTTTCTTTTCCCTTTAAATTGGTAGCAAACATCATAAATTTTCAGCCTCATTTCTGCCTAATTTTTCAACAGCTAAAGCTACTCATTTTACCCCAAAATCCTGCCAATTTCCTAGCTCAAAATCAGCCATGAAACCGTACTCTTAAACCTCCAAAAATTTTGTTTTCCTTACCTCAAAATTGGGCAGCAAAAACCTGAAATTTTTAGCATCAAAAATAAAAAAATTTGAACAGCAAGAACCTCCCCAAAAATCAACTCTTTCTCTCCTCTCTCTTGGCTTTTCCTTTCTCTCTTTGGCTAGGTTTTTGGCTGGCCATTTCTTCCCTCTTTTTCTCGGCTCTTTCCTTTCTCTTCTTTCTTTTTTCATGATTTTTGGTTCTTCTCTTCATGACCGACTTTACCTCTCTTTCTTTGTTCTTTTTTTTTGTTTGGTTTTCATTCTCACCTATTTCTTTTGACCGAGCCTTACTTCTAGATGTTTCTTTCTCCTTTTATTTCCTTGTCCTTTAGCTCTTCTTTCTTCTTTCATATATTCAATGGTCGGCCCTCACTTTCCTTTCTCTCATTTCTTTTTCTTGTCTTTTGTTTTGTCTTTCTTTTATTGCCCCCCTTTTTGACCGATTCTTCAAGCTCATTTCTTTCTTTCATTTTTTTCTTCTACATGGCCGGCCCCACCATTTCTTCCTACTCCATTTCATTTCTTTATTCCTTCTTTATGCCTTTCCTTTCCTTCATGTCCGGCCCCATGCTCCCTTTTATTTCTTTCTTTGTCTTTTCCTTCACTTTGTCCTCATGCACATACAAAGAATTCATTTGAGTTTAATTAACCAATTATACACACTTCACAATTTTAACTTTATTTTACTACACATTTCATACCACTTATGCACATCAAAATTTATTTGACTTTTCAACACTTAATTTCATAAATTTATTATCCAATTTATCCTCTAAATATTCATTTAAGCCTTTAATTAACTTAAGATTTAATTAGACTTAAAAGTGTAATAAAGGTCCCAAAAATTTAATTGTCAATCTTTACAATTTCCATTCCTGACATAATCACATCCAGTCACTTTCCAATGCGATTTTCTTTATGGTAGAGACAGAACTGGACGAAGTGATCTCATCAAAGTTGTATCTCTGTCTCTTAGCTTTCAATGGTTCAAGAATTTCAGTAATTGGAGTTCTGACGCTCGAGATATGGCCAAAATACTAAAGTATGTACAAGAAAATTTCTGAATTCTTCAACACTTTGCTCTCTAAAAATTAAGTTCAATATTTTTAATTCCTATCCACACTTATTAAATTTCAATTTCCTTCTATTCTTCTTCCTTCATATATATATAATCAAAATATTGAGATCGCATTGCAACGCGGTGTCACCATAATATTTAAATATTTACTTACCGCGTTAACTCGATTTAATAAAAATCGCGCAGTTTCACTTACGACATTTCCTTCCAAAAATTCATTTTTACTTCTTCTCCCCCACTTAAATTAATCATATTCTATTTTTTTAACTAATTTCGACAACATATAAAATAGTAATATTTTAATATTATTTTATTGAATAAAATATTATTTTATTTCAAAAATTTTCACTTGCCTTCTTTGATCTCAAATCACATTATTATGTGTCTAATAAGAATACGGGATGTTACAAAAACTGCCACTTGCACACCCCTACGTGTCATTAATAAACTTCCATTTATTGGACATATGGCATAATTTTATAAAGGGGGCAGGAAATGGGACGCCAATTCGGGACAGAAGATTTGCATTCGCTAATGACAGGGTAGGTGTTGTTTTTATTATTATTTTTAATGCAGGATGGTCATTGCTTAGTGAAGTTGTTGTATCTTCTTTTCTCCCATTTATTATTTTTATCTTTCTTTTCAGTCAGATTGCTTAGTTTCTAACTTTCCCTGTTTGAGTCATTGCGATGCCATCATGCATGACATAGTCAAGCCAAAAGCATGAAATTTTATACGTTTATGCTATTCAAACAAACTGATTGTGGGGAAAGTAGGAGAATTTTAATAGCATTTTTTACCTTTAGGACATGTTATTGCAATTTCTTGATAATTTAAAAAACAGATTTGTGATTCTAGATGTGAATCTGATTGTTAAGATTTATACAATAATTCAAGTCAATCATTTTTAATAATTTAAATTTACATTTTTTAGAGTCACATGGTTTAGATTTAAAAAGTTATTGGATTAATAGTGTTTGGAGTTAGGTCATTATAAATTTTGTACAAATATTTGTAGAATTGAGTCACTAACTATTAATTAATTTTTCCCATAATTTAATGTTTTGTACAAATGTTAGAAATGTTAGCAATGACTTGCAGCATTGACTCACTAACTACTAGTTAATGTTAGCAATGACTTGCAGCATTGACTCGATGCCTATTAATTATTTTTTTCCCATAATTTAGTGTTTTGTACGAATGTTAGCAATGTTAGCAATGAGTTGCAGCATTGACTTACTGACTATTAATTATTTTTTTTCCATAATTTAATGTTAGTGATGACTTGCTGCATTGACTCACCAACTATTAATTTTTTTTTCCATAATTTATTATCTCTTGGCACGAGAGATATATTAATATTTGGAGAGGAGATTTTCCTTGCTGCTATCATCATGGGCTTTGCTTTGCTGCTTCGTTTTCTGATTTTAAACAGGGGATGATGGAATGGAAATGCCCCAATTGGTAACGGAATCACAAACAGGATATTCTGGAGCAAGATGAAATGATAAATCTGGTTTCTTCAACAATTTATGTTTTCAAGTAATCTGAAATGGCTAATGAGCATATATAGTTTCTTTCTCATTACTTATATCAAGGGATAAACTTATTGTGCATAGTTAATTAAATTCTTCAATCATGTTGCAGTTGCAAACAAATTACAGCTCAGAGCCTCCGACTCTGGCTCTGCTTCAGATCATTACTCAAATGTACAAACTTCAGACGAAAATTATAGAAAAATTAATTCACAGCCAGCAGGGAAGTTGACAAATAATAAAAGGTTCTGGTGTGAATGAAGTACTTCTAATAATTCATTCTCTTCTCATAAAGGAGACATCTGATTTTGCTCTTTTCTTCACAAATTTTGGAAGGAGATATTAATCTTCCATTCCACCACTTTAACCAAGATCCTCTAAGCATAGCAGAAGTTACCAATTCTTAGCCTCACTCAACCAGGTAATTCAACTACTGTCTACTACTTTGTATCACACTTTTTAATCTTTTGATTCATGTTTTTAAGAGTCTTGTAACCTTTTAATATAATTTCATCATCTTGCAACAGCTTGCACACAATTATTTTGGTTCTTTCTTTGTCATGCTTCTATTCTCTTAATTACGCTGAAATTAATTATAGTGAGTAAAAATAGGAATAATTCCAAAAACTTTAGCAAATATACTTTTCACCTTTATAACACTACTGAACGAACACTTTCATCTTATCTTTGCAAACAAGAACGCGTGATCAACAATGGCAGGTGGGCATACTTCAATTGCTTTCAATGTTGATGAAGATGATTACCAGACATTTATCCAAAGCCTAAGATCCATACTCTCAAACTCCACATCACATGATATCAATGTGCTCATGCCACAGACACAGCCTCTAAGCTGGTTAGATATTCGCCTAACTTCTGGTGATTCCACCATCATCTTGAGAATCGACAAGAGAAATCTATACGTGCGTGGATATTCAAGAGATGAAGGTGCAACATTTTGGGAGTTTTCGGATTCATCTTTGATTTCTGGATCGAGATCTCTCGCATATAGCGGAAGCTATGTAGATGGTTACACTTTGATTGATGCTGCCGGCCAAGATGTTACTCGTGAAACACTTCAGCTAGGTTTACCTAATTTGAGCAATGCCATTGCTAACTTAGCAAGAACGTTGGACCCAACCTCGACCCAAAATAATGCATTACAGAATTGTGCTAGAGCGCTGCTGGTTTTAACTCAGATGATTGCTGAATCTACTAGGTTTCAATTAATCACCAACCATATTGTCACAAATTGGTACAATTCTGCATCACTCACTACGCAACTTGTCGAGTTGCAACAGGGCTTTGAAAGTTTTTCTAGTGCTGTCCAACGTGCTGACTTCCCTCACTGGACAAATAATACACCCTTGCCCAACGTCCCAAACCCTAACAGAGCCAACATTTGGACCATAGGTCAGGCCATTGCTGCACTTGGGATCTTGTTGTATGTCCCATACACAAGCAGTCGCGTGAAACGCCAAGCTGATGTTGATGCTGGCGATGCTCATAGTGTGGATATTGCTGACGATACAAATGTTTCATACGTGCGTACCTTGGTGAGCATCGAGTATGTACTTGTGAACAATATTGATGGTGAGGATCCTGGTGACCTCTATGGAACGGTGATGGTCAAGGACTTTTGGGGCCGTCATACGGTGTATGATCGAAGTTCAAGTGACTACGAAAGCAAAGGTCCTGGCGGATTTGCCACATTGACAGGCCCTTCTACTGCTATTTCAGGCGGTGATGTATTTGTTATTAGCGTCAATTTATGGGACCATGACAGCTTATCCTTCGATGATGAGATTGCTCAAGGCGACATCGTGTGGGAACCAAGAAATGAGAATCTAACTTTCGCCAACTATGACAAGCGTTTGGAGAAGGTTGTGTATGGTAAATATGGTAATGTCACGATAGGTTACTCTGTAGTAAGACAAGCTCTCAACGCCACTGTTGATGTTTTGCTGATCAATGGGGATAATGAATCGCCAGCGGATGTGTATGGAACAATCAAAGCTTCGCAGGATTTAGGGGGATCATCAACATCCCTTGCACTGTTTGAGAAGTCGTCTAAGGAATATGTCCAAGTGCATCCCTATCATTCTATCCCTTTAACTCGTTCAGTTGTGGTAGCACCAGCGAGTTCTGGGTTAACAATCACGGCAGATTTGTGGGATTATGATACATTGTCATCTGATGACCAAATTGCGAAAGGAAGTGCGCACTTTGATGCAGTGGTCGGAACCCAAACCAAGAGCATATATGGTCAATATGGTGAAGTGCAAGTATCTGTCACTTGCGAGTAATGGAGGAAGCAACACTCCCCTTTCCCAACCTTGCTCGCCAGTTGGTCGGTTGGGATACATAGTAAATAAATGAGGTGGGAAAGGGAGTAATATCGTTATGCTGTAGTATATTTTGAATTGTTCGCATGAGTTGTGTCACTATTACTGGATGGTATCTTGTATCTGTTTTATTTTGTTTGGAAATTGGATGTAATGCTAAATATAATAAAGTTTGCTTTTTGTTTGATTTTTTCTAGCAAATATATTTGTTTACCGAAGGATTGAAGAAGGAAATTTAACAAGGTAGTTTCCTTGATAGTATGCGGCCTCTAGCCGCCAAGGTGACATTACCAACACCAAATATAGAAGTTAAAATAGATGTAAAATTAAAGAACAAATATGGAAGTATTTGATGAGTGATCAAGTTGGAATGATTAAAGTATGTGGAATGGGTGACATAGGGAAAACTACCATCATGAAAAATATCAATAATCAACTGTTGAAGGATAATTGGTTTGATAAAGTGATATGAATTACCATATGAAAAGAATTGAATGTTTTCTAGTTGCAAAAAGATATTGTAGATTCTTTGCAGTAATCTCTTCCAAAAGATGAACTGCAGCAAGCAACTGCATTATAGTATATTTTGGTGGAAAAGAGATAGATGTTGATCTTAGATGATGTTTGGAAACGATTTTCTCTATTGGATGTAGGAATTTCGAAATCAACATTAGATATGGAAAGGAAAGTTGTACTCACTAGTAGATTCATTGAGGTTTGTAAACCTATGGATGGTGTCGTGGCCAAACTGCGACTACTTTAAAAAAAAAAAGTTGTCCAATGAACTTATTCTTAGATCATGTGGGGCATAGTGTTGTATGAGATAAAAATTTAAAAGACATTGTCAACAAAATGTTGAGTCATGTGACAGTTTGCCACTTAGTATTGTGACAATAACTAGTAACATGAAAGGAGTAGATGATATTTGTGCATGGAGGAATGCGCTAAATGAATTAGAAGAGCCCATGGTATTTTAAATAAACATGAAAATATTTGCTTGTTAGATTGTATTACAACTTCAGTGAGAAAGTTGCTTGAGTCTTTGATGTTTAATATTCTTGAAAAATGTTCTCTTTTTTTTTTATTCCTCTTATTAATGTTCTAATGATCAAAATTTGAAAGCATTGGTAAGACATATTAAGGGGTCGGCCAAAGAAGAAGAAAGAAGAAAAAAAAAACAAAACAAAGAGAGCCATTTTTGTTCAAAAATCAAAATCTTCCAAAAAAAAAAATCCTAGTCTCTAACAACCAATAACCACAATAAAAAAAAAAACAAAAAAGAGAGCATCAAAAACAAAAACCATTGTTTACAAAAAGGGATTTTTGAGAAATGGGTTCGGTTGGGGAGTGATTGGCAGGAAGAAAGAAGTTTTCTTGGGGGTGTGAAAGAGAGAAAGGGGCTGTTTGCAAAGTAAATGATCGAAAGAGTTTGGAGGTTAGGAGCCGGCAGCAAGGGGAAAAGACGGTGTTGGAGGCTGGGGTTAGAGAGAGAGAAAAGAGACGCACCTTAGAGAGAGGAAGGACAACTGCCGTTGTAGAGAGAGAAAGTGAAAGAAGAAAATGGGGAGAGGAGAGAAAAATATGGTTTATAACTTAGGGCTTGAAGGCAGAACGGCGTAGTTCTTGGGAGGATTCAAAAGACTCTTCCTTCCCAAGTGCTTGAAACAGTGTCATTGTAGACCTTGAGGGAGACTGCTAAAGCGGGCCGTCCCAAACCCAGTGGGAGCTATTGGGTTCCTTGGACTTTGGGCTTCAACAGTCCAAATTCGGAAATGCTAAAGTGAAGATAGTGGCGTGTTAGAAGGATTAATGAGCGATCGACAAGTAGAAATAGCGATGTAATATCCCGCTATTTCAAGGTGAGTAGGGGGTGTCAATTTGAAAATTTCCGTAATTATATATGTATGTATATCCATAAATTATATTATGTACAAATTGTGGAAAGCATGAATTGGTAGATTTTTAGGAAATTTGTGAATGCTACGAATTTCAAACGTGTTTTGAATATATATGTATAAAATATACGTAAAGTGTTTTAAACCGGGAAACAAGCTTTTCAATGGGATTTATATTCAAAATTGTGCCTTATATTTGTGTAGTGTGCATCCATGATTATGATGCCTGATTACCATGTGAAGTATTTTGAAATTCATGCACCAAATTTTTATTTATGAAAATGACAATGGATTTTATTATATTTTCTGTCGAATGTTTTGAGAATAAATTGAAATGAGACTTTCAAGACATAAAATAATTTCTAAAGTGATTCTATTTAATTGAGAGATTCGAGAGTAGGCCGGATGTCACATCGGTTAAGTGTGACCTTCGTGCACGAGTGAGCTCTAGCTAGAGACATTTTCGGGTTGCCGACGGGCTGTTAGACATGGCTGGGGCCATGGTCTATGATATACATCATTTACACGGTTACGACCGCTTGATATCTCCGATGTCGGCCAACATCGTTGAGATTGCCATGGCATTATGTGGGGATCCGGTGGAAGCGATGCTCCCGGATGATATTACGTGGTAGCGGGACCACGAGTTTTTATCTTATTTCCTACTCGAGAGTAAAGTCTCTTTGGATTTTTGAATTATATTTGTCTGTGCATGATGAGAGTTAAAAAGTTTTCAACAACTCCCTGTTTACAAAATGATTTGACTTAACGCCTCATTCAAGAGGTGACTTGTTGATTCTTCTGAGTTTTCAGACTCATATTTCGTGCATGGTGAAAATGAATTTAAAATGGCTTTTCCGCAGCTCTCCATTTTTACAAAAAAATGAATTTTAACTCCTCGAGTACGAGGCGATTTGTGGTTTACGTATGTATTTGATAAATATATGATTTTACGAGAGTTTGCCTGATTTAAGGAAATTGATTTGAATAAATTATTCTAAATGAAATTATTATTCACACTAGATTTGGCGTGTATTTATCTATATACCTTTGGTTTGTTTATATCATAAACGAATTCTTGATATTTTCTTTATATATAAGGCACAAATGTCCGTTTGAAATAAATTGTTTTATCATTCGGTAGTTTGATATTCAAAGGATCAGCTATTTGCTTGTTTCCCATCTACGCCCTACTCGCTGAGCTGATGATCACTGAATCTGTGAGACTCACACCCCTTTTATTTTTCCTTTTGCAGATAGGGATCGGCCTAGTGTGTAACTATTGGCGTATTCAGTCTACTGCGAATAGGTAAAGGCATCTCTTAGCCCGCTTCGAGTCGCTCCGCTGTCTAGAGTTCATTCACATGAAATTTCTACATATTATTATGCATTGTTGAAAACTTTGTATTTTAAATTTAATTACTATTACTGGAAACGAAATACCAATAGTGTATTATTATTATCATTAATTATTTACATACGTGTTAGTATATTTAATAAATGTCTCAGAAAAATTTACAAAGGCTTGTTCGGGACTTGGCGGGATCTCCCGGAGGTCTCGGACGCCGGTAGCGACCGGGGATGGGTCGTTACAAAGTTGGTATCCGAGCTCTAGGTTTAGTTGTGTCTTAGGATATTCTTGTGTCAAACAGCAGAGTAGTGGGGTCGACGTAGAGTCTTGTTTATAGTCAGTGACTGCAGCACCGATTATAAGCAGGAAGCTGCGTAAACTCTTATATCTTAGAAAACCACCTTGTGTAATTATAAGAAATTAAATAATGAGAAATGATTGTCGATGTCCGGGTTTGAGATGCCACCCGAGACACGAACTACTGTTAGAAATATTTTAAACAGATATTTTTAATGAAAGGCTGATATGGTGATATACCCTTCAACCAAAAGTGGAAGAAAGTGAATTGGACTAATAAGTTCATAATAACTCATTCAATTGGTGGAGTTAAAATTTGAGCCCATGATTATCAATGGGAAAAAAATTTGATGACTGGGATTTTTGAGGACAATATAAAGGAGAATTTCGATAATGATAATAAAGGGTATAATTTGACTGAAATAAACAATGATTATTGAGATCCATTCGAGGTTTATAAATTTAAGTATTAGGGAGATGCAAACTGATACTTACGTGCACGGAGATTAGTGCACTCTATTCATTAAGTTGTTTTGCCCATATATGAATGGTGTTAGACTTTCGAAATATTTTATAAGCATATATGGGCTAAACATGTGTATAGCAGTGTAGATGGATCTGATTTTGAATTCAATTAAGTGACAATGAGATCTCAAAGTTTCATGCAACTATGTTAAATTGTAGTTATTAGTGCATGAATTAGCTCAATGTTGAAATTGGATATTGATGATAATATCGAAGGACATTTAAGTAAAATCTATATTAAGTTTTATAAATGTTAAAGTTGTTGTGTAGATGTTAAAGGAAAAGTAATGGTATATTGGTGTAAAGGGATAATACAAGGACGATTGAAGGTAATCCCAATAATGAAGCTGGTTAATAGAATCCCCTAATGTAGAAATTGAAATTCAAAAAAAATGCAAGAGGTGCATATGACTCCCATGAATCTAAATTTTTAAGTAACTAATATCGAAATGAATAAGGATGTAGACGATGGAAGTATAAAAGATAAATAGCGAAACTTTTCTCTCAATCCTTCCTCTGCATTTTGCATTCTAAATATCTTTCCAAACAAAAGCCTTTCCCATATCATTGACTTTTGAAGATGTTTCTTGCAAAAGCATCCTATCAAGTCTTAATAGCCTGCTGTTGTGCTACCTTATAATTGGAACAATGGTGAAGTAGTTCAATTTCTTTGATTTTCACTTGGTGGATAACTTACCTCCATTATCTTACACCTTTTTCACCTCAGTTGGGTCATGTTTAAACTATTTTTTTATCTCATTAAATGGTATTTTTGTATATCTTCTCTTCTAATATAGTCTAGTAACTTCTGATAAACATAGCTCTTTACCCCTTGGAATGTAATTCGCTCCATGCAACAAGTTACTTCTTCTATCACTGGTTAATAGCATCTTTAATCGTACTAGCTATCGAGATGAAAAATCGTGAAGGAGATTTGGGAATGTCCTTAAACTAGTCACTGAACCAACGTTATTCTCAAGACCTTCATACTGATACAAGTTCACTGTTTCTCAGTTTTACTTTGAAGTTGGAAACATTTAAAAAAAAAAAAAACACTTGATTAAATTCTGTTGAAAAGATGTGAATTAAGGGAAACAACTTCCTACTCTTTTTAATAACACAAGGGCTACTGAAGAAATTAGGTTACTAGTCTGCTGAAAGTCCATCAGATAACCTAAAAAGTCATCATGAGAGGTAGTAAACTTGGAAGAATTTTATTTAAGGCTGAAAAAAAAAATTACAGATGTGTTTTTCTTTAATTTTCTTTTGAAAGACAAACTGAGTATTGCAAGCTATGTATTTTAAATCTAAACACAAAAACTATGGAAGCAATGAACAAACATAAAACGATGATCAAGGTTTATTTAAGACAAATTACAATGACTATTTATGCCTTTAAGCTTGGCAACCAGGTTAATTAATCCTAAAATGCTAGTTATAAGATAAGTCTGGTCATTATAGATATATAAAAGTTGACTTGAATTCAAGCTTAAATACAGTAATTAGTATAACCATAAAAGCTCTCAATAAACATCTAATTGGAAACAGTCAACCAAATTAACTATCCCTATAGCCCATAATCTCCGAGAGAAATTAAAACCTCTAATTTAAATAATATTTGTTATGTAGAATAACCTCTAAAAATATTTTTTTTATTTATTCTCTCTTGTATTTTCAAATAAATATTTTGCTTAAAATTCTAATCTATCATTCAATCACAAAATAAATAGAAAGGGCTAAGAGGCTTACCCTGTTAGAATGGCAATGGCTCTTAAATATGTAGTCAGCACATTTTGTTCGATCTCCCTATCTCTGATCAATGAAGCACTATCACTCATGACCATAGGTCTTCTCTATAATTATATACTGGCTACCTAACCTGAATTTAAACATTGATGACAATAGAAACAAGCAGTGGGTGCAGTTTTTCCTGGGTTAATTGTCATTCCATAATCCCACTTATGTGGGTAGCATGCCCTTTTATTCATTTCCATCAATCTTGATCTAAGGATCAAACAACAAGAGACATTTACGCTTTTCTTGAATATGCTAGTATAAAGAATTATGAAAAGGAAATATAATCTTTATATTGATTTCTATTGTCTTCTGGGAAGCTTGGAGAAAAGCCATTACAAAACTATTCTGTCCTTAGATTGTTTATCTTTTTCACATTGCCAAAAATTTTTTTTTTAATAGCCTCGATAACCAAATTGATCATCAGCACTATCCTTTGAATTCCATGGCATTTAACTTATTTTTCTATCCATTTGTTTTACAATTATGTGTCACTTCAGTTTTTTTTCATGGTGTATATTTGCTAGGCCATTTTTAAAGAGGTGGTGAATCGGCATAAAGTGAGTTCATATGGACTACATGAAGGATAAAGAATGGTAGAATGTAAGTTGAATGATAACTTAAATGTCCAAAGAGTGAATTGGACATTGATTATATTTTGATGTTTGCAAACTAACTATGATATATGGAAGTGAAAAAGAAGGATAAATTAGAAGTGTCGAAAATGATAAAAGTAAAGTAAAAAGGGAATTCGATTCGAATATAGCTTATAGGAGTCCCTACACCGGTGATGAATGTTGATGTTTAAAATAAATATAAATGTATGCATATGTGGGGTTGCGTATGTAAACGATGGAAGTGAAGAACTATTTTTAGTAAATTGAGTTTTCAACACACTATGTTTGAAAAATTATGTAAACGTACAATGATAAGAGATATTATTAGAAAAATTGAACCAGGTGGTTATGAAGAGAAGTCTGGAACAATAGTTAAAATGGGATCATATGATTGTGATGCAAGAATAAATGAGGAGTCATTTCATAATTATACTAAATTCTCTATACGGCAATAGTGCGATGGATGGAGAACAAATAGTGATAGTATTATAAGGTGAATATTGGCGAATTTGGTTAAAAAAAAAACGTCTAATTTTGTCAAGGATGGTCAATAGTTCCAAGTCATAATAATGATAATATATTTTAAAGCATGAAATATTAGAACTACCAAAAAGAATTAAATGGTAAATGAAAGAATTGAAATTAAAGATGAATATTGACAAGTGAATTGCCTTTCCGCATAAATTGAATTGTATTAGATTAAAAATGATGTAGAAGTATGAATCTTTGGATGTATAATTAAGGAAAAGATGAATAAGATCGGAGTTGCCTAGATGCAAGATAAGCGTGAAGTATGTGGAGATGTTAAAGACATTAATTTTCCCCCAACGTTGAGAATGTGTACAAGAATAAATATGGCATGTTTATGATGCTATAAACTATCTAAGAAGGTATAGGGATGAAATGAATGAATGGATGTCGAGACGTTTGACAATGAACAAAGGAATAAGAGGGTGATTAGGTATATATAAATGTAATAGGTGATCGAAATTGGTCTGATTAAGAGGGAGTTATGGTTTTAAGTTAATGACGGAGATAGACACACGCTTGATATCGAAACAATAAGTGATACTAATTATGAAGGGTATCGCCAATTTGATTCAAAAACGTAATAATAATTACAAGTAAAGAATTCCAATAGGATTGAAACTAAACGAGGTAAAAAAAAATTCCTTATAAAGGAAGGAATGAAATAAGAGCCTAGAGTGGAATCAATGAATCAGCGTTGAACTGAATTCGGGGACGAATTCTATTTAAGTGGGGGAGATTGTAACACCCCGTAAGGTGGGGGTCTAGCCAAGTAAAGGGAAGGCAAGAAAAGTCAACACAAATTAAAGAATGAAGTAGAGGTTAGCAAATGGGACAAAAAAATAATAAAATAAAGTGTGATTAGATTGAATGGGTAGGGGCCGACCACATGGAGGGAAGCAAGAAAAGAAATAAAAGAGATGAAAAGGAGAGACAAAAAGAAGGCAAAAAAAAAAATCTGGAGAGGGGTCGGCCAAAGAAGAAGAAAAAAGAAAAAAAAAACAAAACAAAGAGAGCCATTTTTGTTCAAAAATCAAAATCTTCCAAAAAAAAAAATCCTAGTCTCTAACAACCAATAACCACAATAAAAAAAAAACAAAAAAGAGAGCATCAAAAACAAAAACCATTGTTTACAAAAAGGGATTTTTGAGAAATGGGTTCGGTTGGGGAGTGATTGGTAGGAAGAAAGAAGTTTTCTTGGGGGTGTGAAAGAGAGAAAGGGGCTGTTTGCAAAGTAAATGATCGAAAGAGTTTGGAGGTTAGGAGCCGGCAGCAAGGGGAAAAGACGGTGTTGGAGGCTGGGGTTAGAGAGAGAGAAAAGAGCCGCACCTTAGAGAGAGGAAGGACAACTGCCATTGTAGAGAGAGAAAGTGAAAGAAGAAAATGGGGAGAGGAGAGAAAAATATGGTTTATAACTTAGGGCTTGAAGGCAGAACGGCGTAGTTCTTGGGAGGATTCAAAAGACTTTTCCTTCCCAAGTGCTCGAAACAGTGTCATTGTAGACCTTGAGGGAGACTGCTAAAGCGGGCCGTCCCAAACCCAGTGGGAGCTATTGGGTTCCTTGGACGTTGGGCTTCAACAGTCCAAATTCGGAAATGCTAAAGTGAAGATAGTGGCATGTTAGAAGGATTAATGAGCGATCAACAAGTAGAAATAGCGATGTAATATCCCGCTATTTCAAGGTGAGTAAGGGGTGTCAATTTGAAAATTTCCGTAATTATATATGTATGTATATCCATAAATTATATTATGTACAAATTGTGGAAAGCATGAATTAGTAGATTTTTAGAAAATTTGTGAATGCTACGAATTTCAAACGTGTTTTGAATATATATGTATAAAATATACGTAAAGTGTTTTAAACCGGGAAACAAGCTTTTCAATGGGATTTATATTCAAAATTGTGCCTTATATTTGTGTAGTGTGCATCCATGATTATGATGCCTGATTACCATGTGAAGTATTTTGAAATTCATGCACCAAATTTTTATTTATGAAAATGACAATGGATTTTATTATATTTTCTGTCGAATGTTTTGAGAATAAATTGAAATGAGACTTTCGAGATATAAAATAATTTCTAAAGTGATTCTATTTAATTGAGAGATTCGAGAGTAGGTCGGATGTCACATCGGCTAGGTGTGACCCTCGTGCACGAGTGAGCTCTAGCTAGAGACATTTTCGGGTCACCGACGGGCTGTTAGACATGGCTGGGGCCATGGTCTATGATATACGTGGCAAGGCCACAGATGATTTACACGGTTACGACCGCTTGATATCTCCGATGTCAGCCAACATCGTTGAGATTGCCATGGCATTATGTGGGGATCCGGTGGAAGCGATGCTCCCGGATGATATTACGTGGTAGCGGGACCACGAGTTTTTATCTTATTTCCTACTCGAGAGTAAAGTCTCTTTGGATTTTTGAATTATATTTGTCTGTGCATGATGAGAGTTAAAAAGTTTTCAACAACTCCCTGTTTACAAAATGATTTGACTTAACGCCTCATTCAAGAGGTGACTTGTTGATTCTTTTGAGTTTTCAGACTCATATTTCGTGTATGGTGAAAATGAATTTAAAATGGCTTTTCCGCAGCTCTCCATTTTTACGAAAAATTGAATTTTAACTCTTCGAGTACGAGGCGATTTGTGGTTTACGTATATATTTGACAAATATATGATTTTACGAGAGTTTGCCTGATTTAAGGAAATTGATTTGAATAAATTATTCTAAATGAAATTATTATTCACACTAGATTTGACGTGTATTTATCTATATACCTTTGGTTTGGTTATATCATAAACGAATTCTTGATATTTTCTTTATATATAAGGCACAAATGTCCGTTTGAAATAAATTGTTTTATCATTCGGTAGTTTGATATTCAAAGGATCAGCTATTTGCTTATTTCCCATCTACGCCCTACTCGCTGAGCCGATGATCACTGAGTCTGTGAGACTCACACCCCTCTTATTTTTCCTTTTGCAGATAGGGATCGGCCTAGCGCGTAACTATTGGCGTATTCAGTCTACTGCGAATAGGTAAAGGCATCTCTTAGCCCGTTTCGAGTCGCTCCGCTGTCTAGAGTTCATTCACATGAAATTTCTACATATTATTATGCATTGTTGAAAACTTTGTATTTTAAATTTAATTACTATTACTGGAAACGAAATACCAATAGTGTATTATTATTATCATTAATTATTTACATACGTGTTAGTATATTTAATAAATGTCTCAGAAAAATTTACAAAGGCTTGTTCGGGACTTGGCGGGATCTCTCGGAGGTCTCGGACGCCGGTAGCGACCGGGGATGGGTCGTTACAAATTATCTCATTGATGATGGATTCTTGGTTTTAATACTGTTTTCAAAAGCATTAATTTGTTTGCCAGACGATTGAAGAAATAAAGGAAATTTATCAACTGAGGTAATTTCCTTGAGAATGTGGCAATTGATCTTCCAACTGCTGGGGTGACATTTCTGACAACATGTCTAGAAGGTGAAATCAATGTAAAAGAACAAACTTGGGAAACCTTAATGGGTGATGAGGTTGACATGATTGGAGTATGTGGTATGGGTGGTAAAAACTACTATCATGAAGCATATCAGTAATCAATTGAGGAAAATCAGTTTGATGCAGTGATTTGGGTCACCGTATCTAGGAAATTCACTTGAATTGTATGTCATCTAGCTTTCATCAGAAAGACAATTTTCCTTTTGAGATGCCAATTCAGTTTGTGTATATGATTTAACTAATTATATTTAGAATTTGTTAAATCCTTTTATTACAAGTCTTATATCTGAAAGAAACATTATCCAATTTCATGAACGAAAGTTCTAAAAGCAAGGTAGAGAATGCCAACAGCAATTTATTTAAACATAGTTTTCTTCCTTTACGCTTTCCCCATGTTGTTCCAGATTGCTTGGTTTTTTGACATGTCCTGTTTGAGTTATAGCAAAGCCATAAACGATCAATGGATGACAGAATCAAGGCAAAAGCAGAGAAACCTAAAGAGCAGATAGTATTATTTTGCCATCTTCCCCTAGCTAATGACAAGGCAGTTTCCTTTTTCTTTTTTTTTTCTAAATGTAGGATGGTTAATACTCAGCCAAACTGGTGCATTTTCTTTTCTCCAATTTCTTTTTTTTTCTCATTTCTTTTTAGTTGTTTTTTTTTTTCAAATTGCTTGGTTTCTAACTAAATTACTTGCACTCTGATAAAAAAAAATTAGGGTCTGAGTCATTATAGAGATTATAATATTAATATGAATATGGTTCTTTTAGATTGGATGGAAATGTTCAATGGTTAACCAATGAAAATGAATCTGGCCTTATCTAGAGATCAGAAATTATCATTACATGGTTTCAAGATTTGTAGATCTAGAGACAATGAAAAACCTAACGATAGCTAAGGATCATTTGTCAATTGAAATATGCAATTCTTGAATTAGCCATGAATTCTTGATTAATTGACAAAATTAATCAAAATTAGCCATTTCAGATTACTTCAAAAAAGAAAGGGGAAAAGATTACTTGTTGAAGAAACCAAAATTGTAATTTCATTCTCTCGTAGTCCCAGAGTATCCTGTTTATTGGTTCCATGATTATCAGCTATCCATAGGGTCATTTCCATCATCTTCATATTCAAAATCAACAAAAGAAGCAAAAAAGCAAAGCCAAGATGATTGCAGCTTGTGCATGGCTTCTTCTATAACTATTAGGATAGTCTTGAATTGTAATATGATTAGGATTGTTTAATGTAACCAATTCTATCTCTAACTTGAAATTGTGGTTCTACCCAATTCTATCTCTAACTTGAAAAATCTCAATGCATTAATACTTTTTAATTATGGCATGTTAAAATATATGCCTTCGTTAGCAGAGCTTAGAGCATTGAGAAAGCTGGACATTTCGTGTACAAATATTGAAAAGGTTCCTCATGGTATAGAAATGTTAGAAAATCTTAGATATCTTGATCTAAGTTCAAAAAATATAACGGAGCTACCAGTAGGAATATTACCGATGATTTCTCATATCCAATGCTTGACATTACCAAGGGTGCATTTAATGGGAGAAGAAGCAAGCAAATTGGGGGAGCTTAAGTATGTTACATGTTCATTTTGTGACATGCAAGAGTTTAAGAAATATGTAGAGTTTAAACAAGGTAAATGGCCTACACTTTTCAATTTTCAAGTGGGATCATATGTGGCTTTTTATGATGCACTGGTTCATAGAAATGACAATATGGCATCAAACCTTTCAAGTAAGCATATAAGAACTTTCCCCACAACTGTAGCATCAGATAAAGTCTCTACCAACAATCGAATTTGATTCACCACCTTCATCATAGCATCAATGAACTCTTGCACAATTTGACTTTCATTCATCCTCAACAATTCTTATTGCCTTTCGAGATTCTAAAGTCGAATCTGCTTGTTTTGACAGACCCTAAAAACTCTTCTTCAATCTTGTTACGGGCTTGGTTTGCTGTCCTACATCCCATAATCTAGCTAAAAATAGACTTAGTAATAGCTGAGTGTATAAAGGATAAGGCTCTGAATTTCTTTGTTATATCTTCTTCTTATTGCTTCACCTGTGTTGGTGTGGCATTATCTCGCAATGCTGGTACTTCTATCTCATTTTCAACTGCATTCCATAGATTGACACCTTTGAGGAATGCTTTCATTCTAATGGCCCAAACAGGATAGTTAGAGCCATTGAAAATGGGTACGGTCTACTGTGTGATAGTTGAGGTTGACATTTTGCTGAAGAATGAGCTTTTGATGAGTTAAAGGGAGCTTTAACAGCACAAAGATCAGTTGTTTGCTCTGATACCATGCAAATAAACTATGAAAGAAGAATGAAATTATAATAGAGCAAATGAGACCATATACTGTTATAGTATAGAAAGGGAAAAAGCAGAAAGGAATTTGTTAATATTCACACACACTTCATTCAACTATGACCAAATTGTTTATGTAAGCTATACAAGATTCACACCTATTAACATAAGAGACAAGTGTTATAAAGCTAACCATGCACAAAGACCTCTCATAAACACTGATGTACAACACTTAACAACCAGTACAATGAAGCAAAATACATAATAAACAAAATGATAAAGTCAATGCATGCTTTAACTCTAACAAGGTAACACTTGTTAAGTGTTTGAAACTTAGTAAATGTCACTTTATTTTCATAATGTCTACAAATCCTCATATTTTTATTGCTTTTGATGATGTTCTGCAGTAGTGGTTATAAGGCATTAGAATATGCTATTGATGGATTGTTTTGAGTAAAATTAGATGTCTTTAGCTTTGGTACATTATTGCTGGAGATTATATAAGGCTTTGCCATCCAACACAGAGCATCAACTTTGTTGAACATGTCAGTTTCAACAAATTTATTATAATCAATTTTTTTTTTTTGCTTATCTTGGATCGATAAAACCTAAAAGGGATTCAATTTGTTGCAAACATGGAGATTATGAAAAGAAGGCAGTGCTACCGAACATGTTGAAGAATGCTTTGTAATGACCCCTCATCAGTCGCTACCAGCGTCCGAGACCTCCGGGAGATCCCGTCAAGTCCAGAACAAGACTTTACAAAATTTTCAAGAAATTTATTAAATATGCTAACACGTATGTAAATGATTAATAATAATAATACTTGCACTATTGACATTCCATTTCCAATAATAGCAATTATATTTAAAATACAAAGTTTTCAACAATGCATAATTAGGAATTGACAATGTTGATAACATGTAGAAATTTCCTGTGACTGAACTCTAGACAGCGGAGCGACTCGAAGCGGGCTAAGAGATGCCTTTACTTATCCGCAAGAAACTGAGCACGCCAATGATTACGCGTTAGATCGATCCCTATCTGCAAAAAGGAAAATAAAAAGGGTGTGAGTCTCACAGACTTAGTGATCGGCTCAGCGAGTAGGACGTAGATGGGAAACAAGCCAACATCAGATCAGTTGCATATAAAATGTCGATTATAAAAACCATTTGTTTCAAACGAAATTTGTGCTTCATATAAAAATGAGAATTTCTTGTAAGGTATAATCAACGAAGGTAATAAAATTTTTCGCATAAAAATACGTTAATAATCATTTTCGAATTAAATCAATAAAATTGAGCAAACTCCCGCGAAACCAAATATTATTTAAAATCATGCACAAATCATAGCTCGCCCTATTCGCGAGGAATTACAAATTCATTTCACAGAAAAAAAAATAAGGGAGCTGCGGAACAGTCATTTAACGTTTGTTGTCACTATGTAAGAAATATGAATTTAAAAATCCAGAGATGCCTCTCTCGAGTAGAAAATAGAAGTAAACTCGTGGTCCTGCTACCACGTAATAACATCTAGGAGCATTGCTTCCACCGGATTCTCACATAATGCCATGGCAATCTCAACGATGTTGGCTGACATCGGAGATATCAAGCAGTCGCAACCACGTAAATCATCTGTGGCCTTGCCAAGTATATCACAGACCATGGCTCCAGCCATGTCTAATAGCTCGTCGATGACCCGAAAATGTCTCTAGCTAGAGCTCACTCGTGCACGAGGGTCACACTTAACCGATGTGACATCCAACCTACTCTTGAATCTCTCTATTAAATAAAATCACTTTAGAAATTATTTTATGTCTTGGAAGTCTTGTTCCAAATTATTCTCAAAACATTCGACATAAAATATAATAACATCAATTGTCATTTTCATAAAATAAAATTTGGTGCATGAATTTCGAAACATACTTCACATGGTAACCAGGTATCATAATCATGAATGCACACTACACAAATATAAGGCACAATTTTGAATGTAAATCCCATTAAAAAGCTTGTTTCCCTGTTTAAAACGCTTTACGTATACTTTATACATATATATTCAAACACGTTTGAAATTCATAGCATTCACAAATTTTCTAAAAATCTACCAACTCATGTTTTCCACAATTTGTACGTAATATAATTCATGCATATACATACATATATAATTACGAAAATTTTCAAATTGACACCCCCTACTCACCTTTAAATAGCGGGATATTTCATTGCTATTTTTGTACGTATATATACTTATTTTTATTTCTCGGTCACCTATTTTGTTCGGCTCACCTTCACGACGGACGTTCCATTGGCCTTTTCCATTTCCTTATTTCCTTTTTGGGCCCCCTCTTTCCATGGGCTTTTCTACATATTTCATTGGGCTAGGCCCATTTATTTTTTTTTCTAGTGGGCTTTGCCCATTTTTTTTGTCCATTTTCTATTTTTCTTTTCTTTTTTTTCTTTTTCTTTCTTTCTTTTTCACGTTTATTTTTTTCTTCTTCTTTCTTCTCCTTCCAGCTCGTGGCCTTTTCCTTTTTCCGTGGCAGCCCATCCTTTCCATCACCGCTGGTGGTGGCTCCTCCATTCCTCTCTTTTCCACTCACCAAACGGCCACCTTTTTCCTCCTATTTTCAGCAACCAAGCTACTCATTTTCCACCTTCAAATCTTGCAAATTTCTAGCTCAAAAATCAGCCATGAAACCTAAAAAAAAAAATCAACTAGTTTTAGCTCCATTTCTGCCCAGATTTTCATCAATTAATCCTCATCTTTTTCAGCCTTAAAGCCTCAATAAAAAATCAGGTTTCCCTACCTCAAAATTTGTAGCAAAAACTTGAAAATTTTCAGCTCTCTCACTTCTAAATTTTTTTGGATTTTCGGCCTTCCATTTCTCCCTCTTTCTTCTGCCTTTTCCTTTCTCTCTTTGGCTCGATTTTTCCTTTCTTTCTTCCATCCTTTCTTTGCTCTCTTTCTCATGGTTTTTGGCTCTCTCTTTAGTCGACCTTTTCTTTTTTTTTTTTGCTCTTAAAATGTTCGTTTTTCTTGGAAAAAGGAAGACTACAATTTTATTTGAGATAAATTTTCACGTGGGGGACAAGATGGACAAGTCAATGTACTTGCCATCCATTTCTTTTGTTTTTGTTTTGTTTGTTTCTTCTTTTTTTTTTCTTTCTTTTATGACTTGCGTTCAGCAGGCCCCTACCTTCATTTCATTTCATTCTTTTTTACTTTTCTTGCCTTGTTGCCTTCTCCTTACTTGGTCGGACGCCTACCTTATGGGTTGTTACATGCTTAGGAGAGCATTGCAATCTATCACAAGTGATACGATGCATCCATATTAGTCTTTTTTGTGTACAACAACATCTTGAGGATAAGCCAAGTATGTCATCTATGATTCTGATGTTGGGAAGTGAAATTGAATTGCTACAGCCCAAACAACCTGGTTTTTGTTTCAAAAAAGTCCACTTGAAGAAGATGTGAAAGAAAATCAAAGAGTTTATGAATTCTAAGTTAAAGAAAGCCAACACCCGTGAATAAGGAAGAATGGTAAAAAACCATACAAAGCCACACTCATACCATTAAGTAAAATGTTCTTATATGTACAAGAAAGAAAGCCATAACAATAAACAATGAAAATAACTGACTTCATCAAGCCTTGTACGTAGTGGCCTACAAGGCCATTATAAACTACCCCACTAAGAACAAGACACAAATTGCAAAAAATTGCATAAAACTGACACACTACAATATTAAAATAGCAACTACATAAACCAAAGAATCACGTGGCCAAAGGACGTGAAAATGGTCTTCTTCATTTTGCTTGTTCTTAAGCTCGACTTGCACCAAAGCTTTCTTGTTCTTCACGTAAAGCATCACTCTTCAACACACCTCCTTGAGGCTTAACTTGAAGAACTCCCAATCTTTCTCGAAACAACTCAAACTTGTCCTTTCCCAAGCTTTTGGTGAGAACATCTGCTAGTTGATCATCAGTCTTACAATGCTTGAGACATATATCTCCATTTTTGATAGCTTCACATATAGCATGGTATTTCACCCGTATATGCTTTGTTCTTCCATGCTAAACGGGGTTTTTAGCCATTGTTATAGCTGATTGGTTGTCAACTAACAGTGTAGTGGCTCCTTGTTGATTGAAACCTAAGTCTTCAAGGATTTTTCTCAACCATAAAATTTGATTTGTAACAGATGCAGCTGATATATATTCGACCTCAGTAAAAGATTGGGCCACCACCTCCTGCTTTTTTGAGCTCCAAGAGAACACTGCATTTCCAAACGAAACACAAAAGCCACTTGTGCTACGAGAGTCTTCTAAACTGCCTGCCCAATAACTATCACAATATCCAAGCAAATCGTAGCTTTCATTTCTGTAAAACTTAAGTCCAAAGTATGTTGTTCCCTTCAAGTATCTTAGCATACGCTTGGCTGCAGAGTAGTGTATGGTTGATGGTGCTTGCATGAATCTGGACAAAACACTGGTGCCAAACATGATGTCTGGTCTTGAAGTAGTAAGGTACAATAAACAACCAACTAAGCTCCTGTACGTTGTGCAACAGGCTTTAGAAGCTTCATCCTCCTTGCATAATTTAACTCTTGATGCTAAAGGAGTGGCCACCGGTTTACAATCTTTCATGTGAAAACTTTTAAGTAGCTCCCTTGAATACTTACTTTGATGAATGAAAATGTAGTCTGGTCCTTGTATAAATTCTAAGCCAAGAAAATATGTCATTTTACCCAGGTCAGACATTTCAAACTCAGCCATCATCTATTTCTTGAACTTGTTGAGTTCAGCATTATCGGGCCCTGTAATAAGCAAATCATCCACATAAAGTGATATGATCAATTGCACAATTGAATTTGAACTTCTAACATATAAAGTGGGTTCATTCATGCTCCTAGTAAATCCTTGTGCAATCAAAAAATTGTCTATGCGTTCATACCAAGCCCGATGAGCCTGCTTAAGGCCATATAAAGCCTTAACAAGCTTACAAACCTTGCTTCCTGCTCCTGCTTCAACGAACCTTTCTGGTTGTTCAGTATACATCACTTCTAAAAGTGTTCCATTAAGAAAGGCAGGCTTCACGTCAAGATGCCATATGCCCCAATTTTCTTTAATAGCCAAGGCAACTAACAATCATATGGTGTCATGCCGAGCAATCGGAGCAAAGGTCTCGAGATAATTGATTCCATACACTTGGGAATATCCTTTCACGACAAGCCTTGCCTTATATTTATTTACTGAGCCATCGGGATTTAGCTTGGCTTTATAAATCCACTTTACACTAATAACATCTTGAGCTTTTGACCGATCCACCAAAACCCATGTCTTATTTTTCTAGATCATTTCCATTTCCACGTTCATGGTTTGCACCCATTTTTCATCTTTTGTCGCTTCATGATACGTGTTTGGCTTAACAATGGCTGTGTTGCAACGTTCATAAATCTCCTGCAGGGTTCTTGTACCTCTTACAGCTAAGCTTTCATCATTTGCATTCATATTTTCCTCATCATCAAATGGATTCTCCTCACCATCAGCATTATTCTCATCACCAGTAGCATCGTTTGACTTTCAGTTCTCAACAGCAGCAGTTTTCCAATTCCACTTCAAGTTTCCATCAAATCTCACATCACGACTTACAAAAATCTTCTTAGTGTTCAGATCATACAATCGATATCCCTTTGACAAGTTGCTGCAGCCTAAATGAATTACCAATTGAGACTTAGGATCAAGTTTTGTTCTCTGTCCATCAGGAATCTTGGCATAACAGATGCACCCAAAAATCTTGAGGTGCGCTACTGATGGTTTTGTACCATGCCAAGCTTTATAGGGGCATTTAACATTTAAAGCTTTGGTTGGGAGAACATTTTGTAAATACACAGCAATATTAGTAACCTCAGCCCAAAATTCCTTTGGCATATCTTTCTCAAATAACAAACAGTGACTCATCTCTATCACTGTCCTATTTTTACGCTCATAAACTCCATTTTGTTGAGGGCTATAGGCAACCGTCAATTGCTGTTTGATTCCTTTTCGAGTGAGAAACTCTTTAAACTCGGTTTAGTTGAATTCTCCTCCATTATTTGTCCTAAGAATCTTTAAATTGCTCCCAGACTCATTTTCCATTACTGCAACAAACTTGGTGAACAAATTGAACACATCAGACTTGTGTTTGATGAAAAATATCCAACTGTACCTTGTACAATCATCTACAAAAATCAGATAATATGAATTCAATGATGGAGTCTTTGTAATACCCGACCCTAATTTATCTGTGATATGTCAATCACATGCAATGGATAGCATGTTTGTATATCGAATTGCTCCGGGAAACAAGATAAATGACAATATTGCCCCTAATGGTATGGTTAAGTTAAATAAGTCTCGAATCAGTTTAAACAGAGAATTGAGGATGAATTTGAGAAAACTAAAACCCATGGAGTGATTTAAAATAGTGATTCGGAGTTCGAGGCTCAGTTTAGAGTCAATCGGGAAAATTGACCGACAAGGGACAAAACGGTCATTTTTCAATTTCAGGACAAAATGGAGATTTTCATAAAAGATTTTGATCACAATTGATCAAGACTTATTATTTGAAGCATAAGATGATTATTGGAGCATAAAATGAGATTTGACAAAGATAAATTTAATTTTTCGGTAGTTTTGGGACACAAGGGCAAAATAGTAATTTTACCATTAAAGGACGAATTTGGAATTTTTGAAAAATATTTTTTGATCCCATTTGATTTAAATTGATCATATTAATCAATTGAAGTGTTATTTGAGGTTGAAAAGTGGAAAAAGAAGAAATTCTGGTGATTTTTGGAGTGTAGGGGTAAAATCGTAATTTTACCACCGGAAGGCCAAATTTAATTTTTTGAGAGGATTTAGATCAAATTTGACAAATTGGAGTGTGGCATGAGTTTGAGGACTGAAAAATATGCCTTGTGGTAATTTTTCAATTTTTGGAGCAAAAATGTAATTTTGTACTTTTTCGAGGGCAAAAGTGTAATTTCACAAAATTACACTATAAAAAATTATTAAAATTTCTTCTAGAAGCTCCTGGAAACTCAGAGGATAAGGGCTGGAATTTTTGGACTGAAAAGAAATTCAAAAAGAAAGTCAATAGATAATAAAATAATGGAAAAAGTTAATTACCATGTGTTAAATT
The DNA here is from genome assembly GCA_036013995.1 of Theobroma grandiflorum. Classification (NCBI taxonomy): domain Eukaryota; kingdom Viridiplantae; phylum Streptophyta; class Magnoliopsida; order Malvales; family Malvaceae; genus Theobroma; species Theobroma grandiflorum. The sequence continues at coordinate 32,339,619 of CP142133.1, forward strand.
AAATATTTAATTATTTAACTTATAAAAAGTAAAAATTCAGCCCACTTCTTCTTCTCCAAACCGTGTAAGTGAGGGGAAAGGCTGAAAACTTGAAACCCTAGCTGAAAATTCAAAGCACAAGTGAGAGAAATCAAGGAAGTTAGCTTGAAAAAGGTAAAATCATTTGATTTTCTTTGATTTTCTCATTACCCATGCATTTTATTTCAATTTTCATGCAAAATTAGAAAGTGGGTATGAACACCCATGCTGGTTGAATCTTGATGAGAGGATTTGAGATGTGATTTGGTTGAATTTTAGCTTGATTAAATGTTTGTAGGAAGTTTGGTTAAGTGTAGAAATGAAAACTAGCAAAAATAAGCAAGAAAAATAGAATTTTTCATATTGCACCAAGCTTGACTGAATTTTTAGAGAGAGAAATGCTGTTGATCTTGAGGTTATTTTGAGGTGTGATGATGAATAATGGTGAATTATAAGCCTAGAAAAATTTTGGGAATTTTCAGAGCAAAAATCGAAATTTTTACCCACTAGGGGTAAAATCGTAATTTTCAGTCCAGGACTGATAATTAGACTCGTGTACACTGTTAGTGGATAATGTGAATTAAATTTGACTATTAGAAATTGAAACGGGTCCAATCGGAGTTAAATTGGAGATTTTAGCAATTTAGACGCGTATAGGCGAGTTGGTCGAACACCGTGAATAAACGACTGTCCGGACCATTTTTAGCTCAGTTCATGCATCATATAGAGCCTGAAATTGATTATGAGAAATTGACACAATTTATTGAAATTCGTGTCACACGTATCGCCTAGGTGGTGGGTCCCCCGGACACCGGAGAAAAACGGTGTAGTGGAATTAAAAACGGGAGTATCGTGCACTCCTGTGACGAGGTGAGTGGATAATTTACCGTTTTCAATATCTGAAGTAGTTTTACATGATAGTGTGCTTTTTAAAATAAATTGAACTTCATAAATGATTTTTAAATCGAAAAATGGATTTTTAATATTGAGTATGTGGAGACTGGCATGAAATTACGTTTATGTACTAAAATTGAAATTATGGCTTATGAAATTTTAGAAGCATGATAGCATGATTGGCTAAATGGTTTATTGTATTGGAAAATGTGAATTGACTGCTTTGTTCTGATAAATTGTTTAGAAATAAAAATTGCCAAATCATGTTAAATGAATTATTATCGATTGGTGGGTTGATGAGTCGCTGCAGTGGCGGGTTTCCGTGGACTGCCTTTAGGAGGAGCACGGTAAACTCAGGAATCATATAATCTCGGTTAGAGAGGTGCGTAGGATAACTCCCGAGATACACAGAGAATTCACTCCATGTCTAACCCAACGTGAGAGTGAATTAGACCAATGCCAAGGAACGACTATATTTTTTAATTATGATATAAATTGTAATAGCCTTGGCGTACTCGTTAGGACACTCTGATCAAGTGTTCACGAGTATAAGATTTGGTCAAAGCTTAGTTTTTACGAAATAAATCATAAGCCTTGTGTTTGAATAAATGAAATTATTTAGCATGATTTTACTAAACTGGGTGTTATAAATTATTTGGTGATATGGCCTTTTTATATATATTGTCTCCATCTACTCGACTTTAGATGTCGTGGATGGTATTTATCTAACTTACTGGATTGTAAAACTCACCCCTCAATTTCCCCATTTCAGGCTCACAGACAGTTGTAGATAGAGGACTCTGTTGAGGAGAAGGTTTAGAGAGATAACCTTCTGTGCACAGGTTTATCTCGTAGACTGTATTTATCTATTTTGGGCCCACTTAACATTGTGAATTAAATTTTATACTTCAGTTATTTGTATTACTGTATGCAATAATATATTTTGTTTTTACGCTGTAAAAATTATATCCGGATATCTATATAAAAATTGTTTTATAAGAAAATATTATATTTTATGAAATATTATTATTTTATTCCATTGAATGTAATTTTACTCAAATTTAATGTTTTAGATATCCGATTTCAATTCCGACTTCAATTTATGAAATCTTTACGCGTAAGTAACATTTTTTTCAAATTTTGAAATTTTCAACGAAAAATGACTGAAACGCCCATGTGTAGAAATTTTCGTCTTTTTTCCTGTTTTGGTCCAAAATGGGACAAGATGATTTAAAGTATGGAATAAATAAATAGAAACTCACAGGGGAACTGGAAAGACTGGTACGAGAGCCTTGCGAGGTTTCGATATGGTACTCGGGGAATAAGTGCATATCGGGACATCGCGGCGGTTGTCACGGACTCGAGGGTGGTTCCGGGTCGTGACAGTCTTCATAGGACCTTCCACGTCTGAGTGCACTAAGTGAAGCTTTTGTTTTACTCTCCAATTGCCAGTCTTTGGAGAAGAGACTCGGCATTGCTTACCATATTGACAGGTGCTGCAGATTCGATCTGCTTGAGTCAAACTATGGAGTCCTTCAACCAAGTTGTTGGATATCGTATGCATTAAAGATCAGTAATTTACATGCCCCAATCTACAATGCCAGATTTCAGAGTTAATGGACAAGCATTGGTAAGCTTTATGCTTAACCTTCATCCAATCTACAGAGAAACACTTATTTCTCATTTCAACAGAGAAAAGTTCCTTGCCTGAGGCATCAAGGATAGTGCAAGCATTGTTTTTAAACACCAAAATATATCCATCTTCAATCAATTGCCTCACACTAAGTAGATTTTGAACAACTTCAAGTACAAACATAACATTGGAAATTGATTTTATACCTGCAAGTGTATGCATTGCAACTGCTCCTATCCCTTGAATCTGCAGATTAACTCCATTTCCAATCTCAACATGAGATTTATAACTCTTGTCCAAAGTAATAAAATTTTCTTCTTTCCCAGTCATATGATTTGAACATGCGCTATCAATCAGCCATGTGTGCTTTCTGCTTGAAACTTCAGATTTCCTTGCCATGAATAAAAATTCATCAACTGGTTCCTGATGTTTTGCAATAACAGCCTTCTCCTCAGGTCGTTTCCCTTCGATTTGCAGACTCTCTCCACATGTCCTAATTGATGGCATGACCTGCATATAACATTTGGACGATACCAATAATATTTTTCAAGATGTGTTCTCTTTTTGCAGTGAGAACAAAGAGGATACTTAGCTCTCGGCTTGCCTTGTTTTCCATCTCCAAATCTCTTGTCCTTGTGTCTCTCATCTGAGTCATTCTTTCTGTTGTTGTCACTCCGTTTCTCCTTTGATCGAGTCATGAAGGCTCCCTCTACGGTGTTTTCTTGCCTAAAAACATGTCTTTGTTTTTGTACTTGGAGAGCATTAACAAGCTCTGTGACAATAAGGCGTGAGATATCCTTGGACTCTTCAAGTGAGGATATCTTAGCTTCAAACTTATCCGGTAAGCTCACTAGGACTTTATTCACAATCCTTTTCTCTAGAAGGTCTTCTCTAAGTAGCCTCAGTTGATTCACAACTTTCATTACTTTATCATAATACTCCGTATAGTCTCACTGTCTTTCATTTTTAAAACTTCAAATTCCCTCAACAGATTAAGTACTTGCATCTGTCGAGTCCTATCACTTCCATGGAATTCCTCTTGCAACTTGTTCCAAGCATCTTTAGCATTCTCGCAAGCCATTATCCTAGTGAATATGGAGTCAGATATAGTAGAGTGAATACATGAGAGGGCCTTGAATCTCTTGGCAACCTTTTCACTATGCTGCTTCAATTGTGCTACTGTAGGATTGGCGTGCCTTTGAACCGGAGGATCTCCACCCACTTTAACAGCTTCCCAAAGATCCAAAGCATGGAGATAAGTTTTCATCTTCACTGCCCAAATTGGGTAGTTATCTCCATTAAACACTGGTGGAGCTACAACATTGAAACTGGTTGAAGCCATAGATGATTTTTTTTTTAGAGGCTTTTCTAAGGGAAGATAAGTTAGCAAGATCAAGTATTTTGAAAAGAAAAATTTTCTTTAGGTCCCTTAAGAACAAGTGAATTGCTTTGATACCATGTAAAAGAAAATCAAAGAGTTTATGAACTCTAAGTTAAAGAAAGCCAACACCCGTGAATAGGAGAAGAATGGCAAAAAACCATACAAAGCCACACTCATACCATTAAGTAAAATGTTCTTATATGTACAAGAGAGAAAGCCATAACAATACACAATAAAAATAATTGACTTCATCAGGCCTAGTGCGTAGTGGCCTACAAGGCCATTATAAACTACCCCACTAAGAACAAGACACAAACTACAAAAAACTGCATAAAACTGACACACTACAATATTAAAATAGCAACTACATAAACCAAAGAATCACGTGGCCAAAGGACGTGAAAATGGTCTTCTTCATTTTGCTTGTTCTCAAGCTCGACTTGCACCAAAGCTCTCTAGTTCTTCACGTAAAGCATCACTCTTCAACAGAAGATTCTTCATCAAACAAGCATGTATCTTTTTCGACAAATAAAATGACTCTATCTATACTAGATGCTCGATGATTGATTAACTGTATACTTAACTCTATCATCTCCAAGCCATTATTAGATGATATTGATGATCAGTATGTCTTGTACCTTATGCTTTGATGCTAGTGGTTCAGTCCCAATTTGATATTAGCACACTGCAACTGCTTACTTGTGGGTGATGTTATATATATATTTGTCCCACAGAGACATTGACAAGATGATTGCACTGAAGCTTCATATAAATCTGAAATTAGTAAGGATTTTGTGTAATCTTTATTTTCCAGTTGTGTTCTAACTTAAATTATCATTTTCTTTCTTTAAAATTATAGTGAAATCTTTCTATATCAGCAACAAGAAAACAACTCAAGATCAGGCATCTCTTTTTTAAATTATAGATTCAGATTAATGCAGTAAATATTGTTGAAAGGTAATTCATAATCTGACAGTTGAAGCAGGTGAAGAACAAGTGAGGAGTTTTGACTCTAAAGTGCAAAACGATGGCGTTTCTTTGCCTGATATGTTGAGTTTTCAAAGTGTACCGTTTTGTTCATTTTATGTTTTAAGTTTGTTGTATTCAAAACGATATTTACCTGTGTCGTTTTTTGAATCAGTTGCTTATGTCCTATACGGTTCAGCTTAGTGTCGTTTTAGCTTGTTTTGAAGGCTTAACAGCCATGGTGTCTGTTTCATTTTGTTTACCGTTGGAAAAGTCATCGATGTGTGTGAGTTTGTTACTATGATCCGTTTCTTTAGGATCTGAAGTTGTTGATGTATAAATACAGGACATGAAATGAATTCTTTAGTTTTTTCCAGGCCAAATTCATTTTTCTGTATTCTGAAATATTTTCATCTTCTTCTCTGTTCTGAATAGCCATTTTTTTTCAAGTCTGCTTGAAAACTTTTGTTTTCTGTTTTTCTTCAATTGGTATCAGAGCTTTTATGATCTTAAGGGCCTAGGATTTGATTGTTTTATGCAAATATGACCTCTGGATTAAATGCATCAGCTCCCCCAAAGTTCACAGGAGAGAATTACTCTTTTTGGAGTGTGAAGATGGAATCATTTCTGCGAGCTTTCACATTGTGGGAAGCTGTGGAGATTGATGAGGAGCCAGTGCAGAGGAGAGCTAATCCGACGATAGCTCAGATCAGGCAATTTGAGGAAGACAAAGCCAAAAGGTACAAAGCTCTGTCTTGCCTTCACATAGCTTTATCTGATGAAATTTTTGCTCGGGTTATGCATTTGAAATCTCCAAAGCTAGTTTGGGATTATTTGAGAGATGAGTTTTTTGGAAGTGAAAGAACTAGGCAGATTCAGGCTTTTAATATTACTCAGAAATTTGAAATGTTAAGGATGGAAGATAATGAAAATATAAGGGACTTCTCTGGTAAGATGATGGGGTTAGTGAACCAATTAAGGCTACTGGGGAAGGAAATTACAGAGGAGAGACTGGTAAGCAAAATGTTAGTTAGTTTACCTGAAAAGTACGAATCCAAGGTGTCCTCATTGGAAGATTCTAGGGATCTAGCTCAGCTTACTCTTAAGGAGTTGGTCAATGCCTTGGAAGGTCTGGAACAACGAAGAGCCTTCAGACAAAGGAGTGCATCAGATTATGCCTTAGTGGCTAAATCCAAAAGTGTGAAAATGAAAAGTGATGGCTCGAAGGATAGTGCAGCTGATAAGAAAGCTAAAGGAAAAAAGACTGGAGACACTCAACAGAGGGATCAGAAGAAGGAATTTCCACCGTGTAAGCATTGTAAGAAGACTAATCATACTGAAAGATACTGCTGGTTCAGGCCTAATGTTAAATGCAGGGCTTGCAATCAACAGGGTCACGTGGAAAAGGTATGTAAGAATCGTGCCAGAGCACCTGAGAAAGCTGCTGTTGTGGAACATGCTGATGAAGATACTGATGAAGTTCTTTTTATGACCACAATGAATGAGAATTCGAACAAAACAAATGTTTGGCTTTTGGACAGTGCCTGCTCCCATCATTTGACAGGTAATAAAGCTCTTTTCTCTACTCTTGACACAAGTTTTAAGTCAAAAGTGAAGATAGGAGATGGAAATTATCTGGATATTCTAGGAGTAGGAACTGTTGATATTGAAACTGCTTCAGGCAGTACAAGCATTTCAAGTGTGCACTATGTTCCTGCAGCAGATAATAATTTGTTGAGTGTGGGACAATTAGCTAAAGAGCATTATAGTCTTTTGTTCAAAGGTGATGATTGTATTGTCTTTGATTATCAAGGCAAAGAATTGTTAACAGTATCCATGAGGAACAATTGCTATCCCCTGAATTTAGATAATGCTGCTCACTTAGCTTTGTACAATGAACTAGATGTGTCTGAATTATGGCATCGAAGGATTGGCCATGTTAATTACAATACTTTGACATTGATGTCCACTAAAGACTTGGTGAATGGATTGCCTGTTATTCAGAAACCTGAAAAAGTATGCCAGACTTGCCAATTAGGCAAACAAACAAGAAAACCATTTGCTGCAGAAAGTAGATGGAAGGCTACCAAAAAGCTAGAATTGGTGCATACCGATATAAGTGGCCCAATGAAGACTGCTTCACTAAGTGAAAGCAGATATTATATCATCTTTATTGATGATTATTCAAAGTTTTGCTGGATATTCTTCTTGAAGCAGAAGTCTGAAGCTTTGAGCTACTTTAAGAAGTTTAAAGCAGCTGCTGAAAATTCTTCTGGTCAAAATATAAAAACTTTGAGGACTGATAATGGCAAGGAGTATACCTCTGCTGAATTTGAGCAGTATTTGGAGTCTTGCGGCATACAACATCAACTAACCATCCCATACAGTCCTCAACAGAATGGCAAAGCTGAGCGAATGAACAGAACCTTGGCAGAAATGGGGAGATGTCTGCTCTACCAGATGAACATGCCAAGGGTATTTTGGGCAGAAGCTGTGAATACAGCTAATTATCTTCTAAATAGAGTTTATACAAGAGCATTGGACAGCAAAACACCTTATGAAATGTGGTTTGATCATAAGCCAAATGTTTCTCACTTAAAAGTCTTTGGCTGCACTTGCTATGCTAAGGTGCCAAATCCTAAGAGGACCAAGTTCGATCCTAAAGCTGTGGCAACAGTTCTAGTTGGCTACAGTGAAGTCTCTAAAGGCTACAGGTTGTTTGATCCTGAAAGGAAGAAGGTCTTTGTAAGCAGGGATGTGGTATTTGATGAAGGGCAAAGTTGGAAATGGCCTAATGCAGGTGCTGGACAGATTGAAATTACTGATACAGTTGATGTAGAAGAACAACAAAGAACAACAAATGATGATTCTGATCTGGAGGATGAGAGTAAAGCTGTTAGAGGTACAAGAAGTTTAGCCGACATTTATAACAGGTGCAATGTGGCTTTGATTGAACCTGTCACTTTCAAGCAAGCTCAGCAAGAAGAACACTGGAAATCAGCAATGGATGCTGAAATTGAGATGATTTCTAAGAATGGGACATGGATTCTTGTTGATAGACCAGCTGACAAAAATGTGATAGGAGTAAAGTGGATTTACAGAACTAAACTCAATCCAAATGGTTCTGTGAACAAATATAAAGCAAGGCTGGTAGTTAAGGGGTATGCTCAAGTTTATGGAGTTGACTACATGGAAACCTATGCTCCTGTGGCAAGGCATGACACCATAAGGATGCTTGCTGCTTTGTCATCCAGGGAGGGATGGAGGATTTACCATCTGGATGTCAAATCAGCTTTCCTTAATGGTATTCTTGCTGAAGACATTTATATAGAGCAGCCTGATGGATATGTGCAGCAGGGGTCTGAAATGAAGGTATGCAAGTTGATTAAGGCTTTATATGGCTTGAAACAGGCTCCAAGAGCCTGGTATACAAGAATTGATGAATACTTCAAGACACAGGGATTTCATAGAAGCATCAATGAATCCACATTGTATGTAAAGAATAAAGATAACTTTGTGGAACTTATCGTAGCATTATATGTGGATGACCTCCTAATCACTGGACCAGAAGGTAAGTATGTGGTTGAGTTTAAATCTCGGATGGAGGAAGAATTTGAGATGACAGATTTAGGGGTTATGTCTTATTTCCTTGGTATGGAAGTGATACAAGACACTGATAAAGTAATACTGCATCAAGGCAAATATGCTCTGGATTTGTTGAAGAAGTTTAATATGAGCTGGTGTAAGGCAGTAAGTACCCCATTATGCATTGGTGCTAAATTTAGTGTGGATGATGGTGCTGAGAAGACTAATGGACAGATGTATAGAAGTATCATTGGCTCATTGCTTTATTTAGCAGCTACCAGACCAGATATAATGTTTGCAACATGCTTGCTGTCACGGTTTATGCAAAGCCCTTCAGAAATACACTTTGCAGGAGCAAAAAGAGTTCTAAGATATGTTAAAGGGACTGTGAATTATGGACTGATTTATATGAAGCAGGAAAGCAGCCAGTTGATCAGTTTTTCAGACAGTGACTGGGCTGGTTCTTTGGATGACTCTAAGAGTACAGGTGGGTTTTGTTTCTCATTTGGAAGTGCTGTGTTTGCCTGGAGTTCAAAGAAACAGTCTGTGGTTGCTCAGTCTACTGCTGAGGCAGAATACATGGCTTGTGCATCTGCTGCCAACCATGCTTTATGGTTAAGGAAGCTACTGGAAGAGCTGGGATTTAAACAAGACAAGGGGACATTGATTTATGTTGATAACTTGTCAGCAATAGCTATATCAAAGAACCCGGTTCAGCACGGAAGAACAAAGCATATTAGAGTTAAGTACCATGCTCTTAGAGAAGCTGTAAAAGAAGAAGAGATTGATTTAGTTCATTGCTCGACTCATGATCAGCTTGCTGATATTTTTACTAAGAGCCTGGGAAGAGAGAGGTTTGAGTTTCTGAGGCAATGTCTTGGTGTTTATCAGATTAAGAATTAAGGGGGTGTGTTGAAAGGTAATTCATAATCTGACAGTTGAAGCAGGTGAAGAACAAGTGAGGAGTTTTGACTCTAAAGTGCAAAACGATGGCGTTTCTTTACCTGATATGTTGAGTTTTCAAAGTGTACCGTTTTGTTCATTTTATGTTTTAAGTTTGTTGTATTCAAAACGATATTTACCTGTGTCGTTTTTTGAATCAGTTGCTTATGTCCTATACGGTTCAGCTTAGTGTCGTTTTAGCTTGTTTTGAAGGCTTAACAGCCATGGTGTCTGTTTCATTTTGTTTACCGTTGGAAAAGTCATCGATGTGTGTGAGTTTGTTACTATGATCCGTTTCTTTAGGATCTGAAGTTGTTGATGTATAAATACAGGACATGAAATGAATTCTTTAGTTTTTTCCAGGCCAAATTCATTTTTCTGTATTCTGAAATATTTTCATCTTCTTCTCTGTTCTGAATAGCCATTTTTTTTCAAGTCTGCTTGAAAACTTTTGTTTTCTGTTTTTCTTCAAATATACTGCAGAACACTTGGAGGAGAATTGTTCATACATAATAGTATAATTTAGATAAATATCTTAAAGAACTAACAATAACCTAAGCTGTCTAGTCAAGTAAGCCGTTCATACCAGTGTTACTTCCCGTATGAGTTTGCAAGTTTTTTGCTTAAATCCACAAATATGAAGTTGCCTTGGAAGTAGTACTCTATAGTATTAAATAGTTTCTTGTCTTGTACGTGTGAAAGATAAGAAGTGAGGTCAATAATGGAGAAGTAGGAAAAGTGATTCTATCAGACATTATAGTGGAATTAGTGCCCCACAACCCACTTATGCCTCCCTAATTCTCTAACCTTTTCATGTTTTCTAACCTCTCATTTGACAAAGTAATCTTCTTGTATGAGTTTACCTCTCGGGTGCTTTCTTTCCACCAAACAAATATAATAGCTTAGATCACCTTGTATTCACTCTCACTTTTTCAGCTTTTATTTTACTTTTATTTTCTTTATTTTAAACTAGCTTTAAGGGAAGTGACTCCCGAACCCAATGAAACTATGTAAGAGTTTCTTGCCCTTGTGGAAGAAAGTGACCTTATATTTGTACCTAGTTTTTAATCAGTCGAATAATCAGCCACCTATTCATTGATGCAAGCAGTTTAATCTAAGAGTATCAGCAGATTGATTGGTTACTTTAATCTTAGTTCTCTTGCTTAATTTCTTTGCTCTAAGGAACAAAGGGTTTAAGAGATCCCTATTATCCTCTTTTTTTTTTTTCTTTGTTTTGCATCTGCTTTATAAATGGTTTACACATTCTTGCATACTCGTATGATGTTTGAGTAAGTCATAGTATTAGATAGTTTCTGGTCCGATAGGAAGTGAGGTCAATAATGGAGAATGCTATCAGACATGATAATCCAATTACTTCTGTGGTGCTTTCTTTTCTATTATATAGTAGCTTAGATGATTGTGTCTTTAAGAAAAATGAAGCAGAATTCACTCTCACTTTTTCATCTTTTATTTGTTTCCTATTTGCTTTATTTTAAAGCAGTTTTCAGGGAAGAAACCCCGAAGCCAATATCATGACTTGCCCACTTTTAATTATGAAGGAAAGTGACTTCACAACTTTATAGGAGATCATCTGCTTGTTGCTGTTATTTTTCTTACTGTGCTTGTTTTCCAAATTTAATAAAGACCTTCTGAGGATAGTCGTATCAATTAATTCACTGCCTCACTGAATTAGGTAAACTGTCTATTCTTATGATTTGTTTTCATCTTTGGAAACATTAATTAATCAGAATCTTAACTTATAACAAAAACCCATCTTAAGATAAGTTCCATATAAATATTCATCTTGCCCATTTTTCAATATATCATGTTCTTCATAATTCATTTTCTTCTCATAAAGGATAATTTTGAAGATCTTGATTTCTTGACAAATTTTGCAAAAAGAAGTTGGTTTCCTTCATTCACAAACTCAACCGCGACCCTCTAAGGATAGAGCTTATTCGCCTTACTTCACCAGGTAATTAAACTATAAAATATCTTTGGGCTCATGTTCTTCGGAATAAACTTATAACATAAATTCATCATCTTTCTTTCCTTTCACATAATTATTTTCCTTCTTTGTTCTCTTAATTAGGTGAAAAATAATCATAGTGAGTGAAAACTGGGAAATTAATAATTCTGAATGTCTTTAAATATATCTCACAAACTTTCTTGTTTTAATTATCTTGTCAAAAAATATATCACAAGCTTTCTTACTTATATTTAGATTATATTAACCCACAATTGAAAATTTTTACAACTGTTCAAAAAATATTTTCTGGATTTTTATTGTTATTGAAAATTGGATTCTGTTTTTCTTTTTCCTCTTTGAGTAATGCTGTAATTAATATTCAATCATTTGTGATGGTTATCTACAGGGGGAAATGAAGAAATAAATCATAATTAGCCTAAGTACTATGAAACTTACAAATTTGTGATTCTTTACTTAAATCCCATAATTAGCCTAAGTTGCCTACACCCCTTTAAAATATGTAAAACCCTCATTAAATCGAGACAAAGAAAGAAAAATAAACAAGTTGGGATTTCATCTTACTTCGGTTTCCTGCAGAGTACTCATTGCATTGACTTGCCTACTTTTACTAATAAATTCTCTTCCTATAAAAGATTTTGCAAGCAGAGACATCTGATTTTGCTCTTTTCTTCACAAATTTTGGAAGGAGATATTATTAATCTTCACTTGTTCCACAAATTTAACCAATACTCTCAGGATAGAAGTACCAACTCATTGCCTCACTTATCCAAGTAATTGAACTGTCTACTCCTTTATATTATGAGTTTTAATCTTTCGAATCATATGACGGCTACAACATAATTTCATCATTTTTCGACATAATTATTTTTGTCCTTCTTTGTCATACTTCTATTTTCTTAATTAGGCTGAAAATAATTATAGTGAGTAAAAAATAGGAATAATTTTAAAAACTTTAGCGAATAAGATTTTCACCTTTAAAACACAACTGCTTTTTGTTCTTTTTATTAGTACTGACCTTTGTTTTCTTCAGTACAGCAGTTATTTCCACCAAAAAAAAAAATTGTAGCAAGGAGCCAAGGGAATTATTTTGCGACACATCTACTTTACATCTGCTCTTCATCTTTTCAAATAATTTGAAGAAGAAACCAGGTATTTTTATTGTCATTCTCAGCTCATTCTTGCAATTATTTTTCAAATCTCTTTTTGAGATGTATTGTTGTTTTCAAAAGTTTTCTTGTTTTAATTATCAAAATAAAAGATATATTATTCCTTACTTATGGTTAGATTGTAGAATCCACAATTGAAAATTTACAAATATGAATACAATAAAACAATTTACTAAAAAAATAAAGAAATTGAATAATTCATCAAGGAGGTGAAAAACATAATTACCAGATAATAACAAATAAAAGAGGTCATAATAAATTGAATAATTCAAAGAGATATACAAAAAGAATAAATTAACTTTCAACGATGGAATCAGAACTAGGAAATATAGAAACAAAACATGAGTAGACAAGATATATGGGAAAAAAGGATTAAATTAATTAAGCAACGTTAGTCTCTGACAAAAATGTACCGAGAGAGTCGAAAAGTTTACAGCTCATAGTTATAAAGGTAAAATTTGAAGTAATTATATAAGGTAAATTTTAAATTTTGAATGTAAATTGTTGACTAACCATTAATTTAGTAATAAGTATGAAAAAATCAAATTAGAGTAACTATTAAAAAAACAAATTAATAGAAATAATAGCCAATGAAAGCTATGTGAAACAATTAGAAAGGAATGCAATGACATCGATGCAAATTTTAATAGTATAAAGTTTTTCTTTTGTTTGAGGTATGATAGCAAATATATATTTTTGTACAAAAAAATTCAATTTTAACATTAAATGGTAATTTCTTTATTCATTTTGGCTAATAATTAGAAATTCTTATCTAATCTAATTTAAATTTATATTAAATGTGTAAAATGCATAAATGAAAATAATCAAATGTAGTAAATTTAGTCCTCCAATATTAAAATTACATCTTGCCTTGATTAATTGATACATAACAATTATTTAATATATATACATCACTACAACAAATTGGACTTAAGACAACATGTTTTTAAAATTTGTTATTGAAAATATTTTTATTAACACTTTTTTATACTTTTTAGAACATTTTTGTAGGTTTAACTTTACTATATAAATTTTTAGATGCATTATGAATAAAATGTAACCATAGAAATTGCATACACTAACAAAGACTACACTTTTTTATATTGCCACTAAATGTGAAAAGAGTGAAATTAAAAATTTAAATTGCTGCACTTTTTAAGATTTCACTGTACAAAAAAATATGTTGCTTAAAGAAGTGTGATTAGAACTCAATTTTGTTCTAGTGCGTGTTAGAAAAACACGCTATCAATGTAAAATCGTTTCTTTTTTTTTTATCAAAAATTTTGTCATTTATATATTCATATTAGATTGATTCTCTATTTACATCATCCTTTCATTAATGTTGTAATAATCAAAGCTAGGAACCATAAATATATATGACATATTCAAGAATTTGCAATGGTTCTATAAGGGGAAATTGAATAATATATATATGAATAGTGTTAAAACTGTAATTATTATACTCAAAGATTACAGAAAAACTTCTTGCTTCTAATAATGTTTTAAAAAACATTATGTTTTTTCTTTAGAAGAATTGGTGAAAATTTTTATTTAGTAACACTTTTCTCTGATATATTGCATATACATAATGTTATATGAAAAATATAGAATTTTAGTATAGGGAGGAACTTATGTCAGATGGAGATCTAATATATACACTACTGAACAAACACTTGCATTTTGTCTTTGCAAACAAGAACGCGTGATCAACAATGGCAGATGGGCATACTTCAATTGCTTTCAATGTTGATGAAGATGATTACCAGACATTTATCCAAAGCCTAAGATCCATACTCTCAAGCTCCACATCACATAATATCGATGTGCTCATGCCACAAACACAATCTTTAAGTTGGTTAGATATTCGCCTAACTTCTGGTGATTCCACCATCATCTTGAGAATTGACAAGAGAAATCTATACGTGCGTGGATATTCAAGAGATGAAGGTGCAACATTTTGGGAGTTTAAGGATTCATCTTTGATTTCTGGATCGAGATCTCTAGCATATACTGGAAGCTATATAGATGGTCGCACTTTGATTGATGTTGCTGGCCAAGATGTTACCCGTGAAACTCTTCAGCTAGGTTCACCTAATTTGAGCAATGCCATTGCTAACCTAGCAAGAACGTTGGACCCGAACTCGACCCAAAATAATGCATTGCAGAATTGTGCTAGAGCATGTAACGACCCATCCCCGGTCGCTACCGGCGTCCGAGACGTCCAGGAGATCCCGCCAAGTCCCGAACAAGCCTTTGTAAATTTTTCTGAGACATTTATTAAATATGCTAATACGTATGTAAATAATTAATAATAATAATAATAATAATACCCTATTGGTATTCCATTTTCAGTAATAGTAATTAAATTTAAAATACAAAGTTTTCAATAATGTATAAGTAGGAACTGACAATACTAATAATATGTAGAAATTTCATGTAAATGAATTCAGGACAGCGGAGCGACTCGAAGCGGGTTAAGAGATGCCTTTACCTATTCGCAGTAAACTGAATACGTCAATAGTCACGCGCTAGGCTGATCCCTGTCTGCAAAAGGAGAAATAAGAGGGGTGTGAGTCTCACAGACTCAGTGATCATCGGCTCAGCGAGTAGAGTGTAGATGGGAAACAAGCAAATAGCTGATCATTTGAATATCAAATTAACGGATGATAAAACAATTTATTTCAAATGGATATTTGTGCCTTATATATAAAGAAAATATCAAGAATTCGTTTGTGATATAACCAAACCAAAGGTATATAGATAAATACACGCCAAATCTAGTGTGAATGATAATTTCATGTAGAAATCATTTAGAATAATTTATTCAAATCAATTTCCTTAAATCAGGCAAGCTCTCGTAAAATCATATATTTGTCAAATATATACGTAAACCACAAATCCCCTCGTACTCGAGGAGTTAAAATTCATTTTTCCATAAAAATGGAAAGCTGCGAAAAAGCCATTTTAAATTCGTTTTCACCATACACGGAAAAATATAATTTGAAAATCCAAAGAGACTTTACTCTCGAGTAGGAAATAAGATAAAAACTCGTGGTCCCGCTACCACGTAATATCATCCGGGAGCATCGCTTCCACCGGATCCCCACATAGTGCCATGGCAATCTCAACGATGTTGGCCGACATCGGAGATATCAAGCGGTCGTAACCGCGTAAATCATCTGTGGCCTTGCCACGTATATCACAGACCATGGCCCCAGCCATGTCTAACAGCCCGTCGGCGACCCGAAAATGTCTCTAGCTAGAGCTCACTCGTGCACGAGGGTCACACTTAACCGATGTGACATCCGGCCTACTCTCGAATCTCTCAATTAAATAGAATCACTTTAGAAATTATTTCATGTCTTGAAAGTCTCATTTCAATTTATTCTCAAAACATTCGACAGAAAATATAATACAATCAATTGTCATTTTCATAAATAAAAATTGGTGCGTGAATTTCGAAATACTTTACATGGTAATCAGGCATCATAATCATGGATGCACACTACACAAGTATAAGGCACAATTTTGAATATAAATCCCATTGAAAAGCTTGTTTCCCGATTTAAAACACTTTACGTATACTTTATACTTAAATATTCAAAACACGTTTGAAATTTGTAGCATTCACAAATTTTCTAAAAATCTACCAACTCATGCTTTCCACAATTTGTACGTAATATAATTCATGCATATACATACATATATAATTACGAAAATTTTCAAATTGACACCCCCTACTCACCTCGAAATAGCGGGATATTACATCGCTATTTTTGTACGCGTATGTATTTATTTCTATTTCCCGGTCGCGTGTCTCGTTCAGTACGTCTCCTCGATAAACGTGTCATTGAGCCTTTTCCATTCTTCCTAGCTATTGGACCTTATCCAAAAACATCTCCAATTTCCTATTGGGCCAAGCCCAATTTTATTTTTCTATTGGGCCTTGCCTATTTCCTTATTTTCTATTTGGGCCATGCCCAAAGTTCATTTTTCCTATTGGCCCACTTTTATTTTTTTTTTATTTTTTCATTTTCATTTTCTATTTTTTTTTCTTCTTTTTTTTTCTTTTCTTTTTCTCTCTTCCACGTTCTTTCTTCATTTCTTCTTCCCAGCCCATGGCTTCTCTCCACCGTGGCCTCCTCCTTCACCGGTGGTGGGTTTCTTCCTTCTCCACCGTCGGTCACCTTTTTCCTCTTCTTTTTATCACCGTTTGGGTAGTAAATATTCAGCCCTTTTTGGTCTTCAAAATCAGCAGTTGTAATGCCCATATAAACCTCAAAAATTCCACCAACAAAACTTCAAGATTTCAGCAACCACACTGCCCATTTCAACCTCCAAATCAACAGCTGATCTACTCTCAAAATCAGCTCTTTTCTCTCTCAAAGGCAGCAGCAAGATCAGCTTTCTTTCTCACTCAAACCAGCAACAAGTTCTTCCCTTTCTCCTTTAAAAATTTTCAGTCAAAGCTGCTCCATCCTTTCCCTTAAAATGGTAGCAAAACCACTCTTTTTCTCCTCTCTAAAATGATTGAAATTAGCCCCCTCAAACTTGGCTCTTTTTCTCTTCTTTTTCATTCCTTACCCGCTGGAATGAAGAACAAATAATGGCTAAAAGAAAATGGGGAAGGAAAGAGCTATGGTTTGGGTTTCAGATAGCGTAACCGTGGACAACTCATCTATCCTTCTCCACTCACTCAATCACCACCGTTGCTTTAATGCCTTTCCCGGTTCTTTCTTTTTTTTTTCTTGCTCTTTTGCTTCTTTGTTGTCCCGTCCTATCACCCTTTGCTTCTATTTCTTTCATTCATCATTTTTTTTCAGCCAACCCCTTTGACATTCTTCTTACTTTCTTCCTTCTCTTCATTGCTTTTTGTCATTTCTTCATTTCTTCTTTTTATGTATCCATCCGGCCCCCCCTTGCTTACTCATTTCTAAGCTTCAATTGACCACATGGGCGGCTGCCCATGTGGTCTTGTCCCCCCTTATATATATATATATATATATATATATTATAAGTGGGGTGTTACAATCTCCCCCACTTAAAACAAATTCGTCCTCGAATTAAAATAAAGTGGGTCGGTAAAGCATAACTTAATCGTGAAAGAGGTGTGGGTATTCCTTTTTCATCTCCTCTTCAGGTTCCCAAGTCGCCTCTTCCATCGAACGGTTTTGCTACAAGACTTTTACTAAAGCAATTTCCTTGGAGCACAATTATTTTACTTGGTGATCTAATATTGCTACTATTTGTTCTTCAAAAGTTAATCCTTCATGCAATGAAATCAGATCATATCGTATAACATGGGTCGAGTCCTTGACGTACTTCCTTAACATAGACACATGAATTGTGGGAGTTACTCGAGCAAATTCTACCGGCAAAGCTAGTCGATAGGCTGTGGACCCAATTCGCTCCAAAACTTCAAAAGGTCCAATGTATGTTGGGCTCAGCTTTCCTTTCTTCCCAAATCTTTTGCTTCGTTTCAAGGGAAACACCTTCAAAAATACAAAATCCCCTACTTGAAACTCTAAAGGACGACACCTATTATCGGCTTATGATTTTGGTCTACTCTGGGCTATTCTTAGACGATCCCTTGCCAAACTCACCACATCCGTTGCTTGTTGAACCAATCGAGACCCAATAATTTTTCTTTCTTCCACTTCAAACCATATAGTAGGTGACCTGTACTTTCGTCTGTACAATGCTTCAAATGGAACCGTTTCGATACTAGCTTGGTAGCTGTTATTATATGCGAATTTCACTAAAGATAATTGTTGATCCCACGTAGTTCTCAAATCCAATACAATTGACTTTAGCAAAGCTTCGAGCGTTTGTATCACACGCTCCGTTTAACCATCCGTTTGATGATGATATACATTACTGAAGTCTAAACGAGTGCCTAACGCTCCATATAAACTTCTCCTAAACTTATTAGTAAAGTGTGGCCCTCGATCAGACACTATGGTCATGAAAACTTCATGTAATCGTACAATACAATCAACATAGATCTTAGCATACTTAGTGACCCATAGCTAGTTTTTTACTGGAATGAAGTGAGCCGACTTGGTCAATTGATCTATTACCACCCATATGGAATCATATCCTCCTCTTACAAGGCGCAATCCTTCACAAAATCCATAACCACATGCTCTCATTTTCATTCGGGAATCAACAAAGGCTATAGCAAACCTGGGGGTTTTCCGTGTTCAGCTTTAACGTGTTGACAAGTGAGGCACTTGGCTACATATTTCGCTACATCCTCCTTCATCCTTGGCCACCAATAGACCATCTTTAAATCGTGATACATTTTAGTGGTTCTTGGGTGTATGGTATAAGCGGTGATGTGAGCCTCTTTCAAAATTTCTTTTCTCAAGTTGTCTCGTTCTTATGAATTATATCAATTTCCAATCTTTATAGAAAACTCGACAATGTCATATTATGTTTAATTATAAATAGCACACTTCTTAAATTAAATTAATATTATTCTTCCTCTTATAAAGGGAAATCAAATATATCATTAATCTTAGTCACACGTCCATCAAATTATTCTTAAATCGTCAATTATGAATATCTACATAGCCATCCACAATTCTTCTACCTTAATCTTTTATCAAGCCTCCCAACATTTGAATATTTATTTAACCATTGACTACCGGTCTACTTATCAAACCACATTTATTTCGGTTTACTTACTTCCATATCATTTCCATTCAAGTACTTCATAATATGTAAAGATCACGACATTTTATTTCTTTCAGATCTACTCAACATCATGAGTAATTCAAATCTAATAACCATTAATGACCACATTCTCAAAATTAAATCTCTAATATTTTCATGATCAAATGCCCACTAAATAATTTTCAATTTATACCT
Source organism: Theobroma grandiflorum (assembly GCA_036013995.1). NCBI lineage: Eukaryota > Viridiplantae > Streptophyta > Magnoliopsida > Malvales > Malvaceae > Theobroma > Theobroma grandiflorum. Next base: position 32,359,067 of record CP142133.1, read on the forward strand.
CAATGCATTTTGGTAATTAACGATATTCTTATATAAACCTTTATAATCTTAATCAATTTCTTTAATCAATAGCTGATTAATTCACATCAACTGCATACAACGTATCTAACTTAAAATTCCTCTAATTTACTCCAAATGGCGAATCTCATGGCCTCATTAATTTATCAATCTTCATATATGAAAACTACTATTGGATTTATATCCCATAATAATACATTATTTTCCATTGCCCCTTAGGACATTAAATTCAAGGCATACTTCTTTATTTGTGTACTCCATAATAATCTGATAAATTTCTAGCTTACAATTAAGCTAATTCATATGCCAAGTCTTTCGGGCTATATCCATATATATATTTCCAAAATTTTCAACTTCAAATAGTCTTATGCATAACCAGTTCAATAAACTATTTGTATTACTGAAACAATCATCAAATTGAGTTGAAAATTATCTCTTCTCACGTTTAGTATAATTATGTTCTCCATCATGTGATAATTACATCAAGCCAATGCCGATGTTTTATTTCCATGCAAAAGTTAATTATCAATTGACGCCATCTTTAGATTCCACGTGTCATTAAATCAACTTTACTTAGCCAAAATTCATATTCTAATGTCATATTTATAAGTCATGGCTCATTACCAAAGTCTTTACTAGTATATGAATACTCGAAATCTCAAATCATTATCCTTTTTCCTAAATCAATCTTGTAATTCTCGTAGCTTATTTTTATTCCTTTACCAAAGCTAATATCATTTAATCAAACCATATTATCCTTGTTTTCAAAATGTTTGAAGCGTAATTCATCCTTTGCTTATCCTTTTTAGGCACTTTGCCTTGATAATTAATTAAATAAATTGAAATTGATGGAGGAGATACATTTCATACTTTATGTCTTGTATCTACAAGTATATTAAGATCATAACTTCATCAGATCTTGATATCGACAAGGTAATCGTTGTCTCAACCAGCATTCCAAACATCTTATATGTTTACAATACATCTTCATATTTATGTGACATATCAGTCGCAAATCTCAATTTAACTATATAGCCATTTTCTCTTTGAGTCTTAATATTCCTCATAGTGAAAAATTTCTCGAACCTTGTCGTCAGGGTGTTCGCAGAGTAGAAACAAGCTCATAATTTATAGTTCAATGCTTAAAGCAGTGAACACAATCTCCTCATTGAAGTTCTACTCTTACTTACTGATCATAACTCTTTTGCTCATTTATTTACAAGAAAAAACAATGCTCTTTACCTTACGCATTGTTTGGTTGCTCACAAACCACACGTAAACATTCAAATTTGAACTCTCATGATTAATCAAACTAGTGCATCCTCACACTTTTCCATGCATTTTCACAACCCCTTAAATATATATATATATATATATTTAATGCAATTTTGTTGAGTATTAAAACAATTAAAGGCTGATCTCCAAAGCCTTTCATAACCTCAATATTTCGACATATACTTATTAACATTTCAAATTATTAGTTCCAATGAACATTATCGTAAAATCCTCCCAATATGCCCGTGTTCTTAGTCCGAACCATATAGAACCGACTTAATATAATTACATGAATTATCCTTAAACTTCTTAGGTGCGATGTAATAACATCCATATTTATTCCATCGCTCATCCAATCATAATCTGGTATTCACATATACTTTATGACCTTATTGACCTTTTAGGTTTATCTTTACGAGATTATTGGAGTTGTGGGTTATAGGCCCACCACACTTCCGCTGCACCACTCTAATATTTATAGAACTTAACATAAATTTTTACTTAAATGTCCTTCGACATTATCACCAATATTTAATTTTGATATTGAGTTAATTCATACACTAATAATTACAACTCAGCATTATCCATCAAACCTTGAGGTCTCATCATCATTTAATTGAATTCAAAATCAGCTTCATTTAAGCTATTATCACTTATTTAACACATATTCATATTTAAAATATTTCAAATGTTCAGCACTAATCATATACGGGTAAGGCAACTTAATTAATACAGTGCACTTACTTCAGTGCAAGCAATTATCAATCTGTTTCTCTGTAATACTTAAATTTATAATCCTTGGGTGGATCTCAAAGATCATTATTTATTCCAGTCAAAATATACATCTTATTATCATTATTGTAGGTTTTCCTCTATATTGTCCCCAAATACAATCCATAATCACTAATTTCTTCTCATCAACCATCATGATTCACATTTTTAACTTCATCAATTAAATAAATTATTATGACCTTATTAGTCCAATTTCACTTTCCTTCACTTTTAGTCGAAGGAGTATGTCATCATATCGGCCTTTCATTAAAGGCATCTGCTTAAAATATTTCTAACAGTTGCTCGTGTCTCGGGTGGCATCTCAAACCCAGACTACGGCAATCAATTTTCGTCATTTAATTATCATTTATAACTATACAAGGTGGCTTTCTAAGAAAAGAGTTTATGCAGCCTCTTATCTATAATCGGCGCTGCAGTCACCAACCATAGACAAGACTCTACATCGACTCCACTACTCCGCTGTTTGACACAAGAATATCCTAAGACTCGACTAAACCTAGAGCTCTGATACCAAGTTTGTAACGACCCATCCCCGGTCGCTACCGGCGTCCGAGACGTCCAGGAGATCCCGCCAAGTCCCGAACAAGCCTTTGTAAATTTTTCTGAGACATTTATTAAATATGCTAATACGTATGTAAATAATTAATAATAATAATAATAATACCCTATTGGTATTCCATTTTCAGTAATAGTAATTAAATTTAAAATACAAAGTTTTCAATAATGCATAAGTAGGAACTGACAATACTAATAATATGTAGAAATTTCATGTAAATGAACTCAGGACAGCGGAGCGACTCGAAGCGGGCTAAGAGATGCCTTTACCTATTCGCAGTAAACTGAATACGCCAATAGTCACGCGCTAGGCTGATCCCTGTCTGCAAAAGGAGAAATAAGAGGGGTGTGAGTCTCACAGACTCAGTGATCATCGGCTCAGCGAGTAGAGTGTAGATGGGAAACAAGCAAATAGCTGATCATTTGAATATCAAATTAACGGATGATAAAACAATTTATTTCAAATGGATATTTGTGCCTTATATATAAAGAAAATATCAAGAATTCGTTTGTGATATAACCAAACCAAAGGTATATAGATAAATACACGCCAAATCTAGTGTGAATGATAATTTCATGTAGAAATCATTTAGAATAATTTATTCAAATCAATTTCCTTAAATCAGGCAAGCTCTCGTAAAATCATATATTTGTCAAATATATACGTAAACCACAAATCGCCTCGTACTCGAGGAGTTAAAATTCATTTTTCCATAAAAATGGAAAGCTGCGAAAAAGCCATTTTAAATTCGTTTTCACCATACACGGAAAAATATAATTTGAAAATCCAAAGAGACTTTACTCTCGAGTAGGAAATAAGATAAAAACTCGTGGTCCCGCTACCACGTAATATCATCCGGGAGCATCGCTTCCACCGGATCCCCACATAGTGCCATGGCAATCTCAACGATGTTGGCCGACATCGGAGATATCAAGCGGTCGTAACCGCGTAAATCATCTGTGGCCTTGCCACGTATATCACAGACTATGGCCCCAGACATGTCTAACAGCCCGTCGGCGATCCGAAAATGTCTCTAGCTAGAGCTCACTCGTGCACGAGGGTCACACTTAACCGATGTGACATCCGGCCTACTCTCGAATCTCTCAATTAAATAGAATCACTTTAGAAATTATTTCATGTCTTGAAAGTCTCATTTCAATTTATTCTCAAAACATTCGACAGAAAATATAATACAATCAATTGTCATTTTCATAAATAAAAATTGGTGCGTGAATTTCGAAATACTTTACATGGTAATCAGGCATCATAATCATGGATGCACACTACACAAGTATAAGGCACAATTTTGAATATAAATCCCATTGAAAAGCTTGTTTCCCGATTTAAAACACTTTACGTATACTTTATACTTAAATATTCAAAACACGTTTGAAATTTGTAGCATTCACAAATTTTCTAAAAATCTACCAACTCATGCTTTCCACAATTTGTACGTAATATAATTCATGCATATACATACATATATAATTACGAAAATTTTCAAATTGACACCCCCTACTCACCTCGAAATAGCGGGATATTACATCGCTATTTTTATACGCGTATGTATTTATTTCTATTTCCCGGTCGCGTGTCTCGTTCAGTACGTCTCCTCGATAAACGTGCCATTGAGCCTTTTCCATTCTTCCTAGCTATTGGACCTTATCCAAAAACATCTCCAATTTCCTATTGGGCCAAGCCCAATTTTATTTTTCTATTGGGCCTTGCCCATTTCCTTATTTTCTATTTGGGCCATGCCCAAAGTTCATTTTTCCTATTGGCCCACTTTTATTTTTTTTTTATTCTTTCATTTTCATTTTCTATTTTTTTTTTCTTCTTTTTTTTTTCTTTTCTTTTTCTCTCTTCCACGTTCTTTCTTCATTTCTTCTTCCCAGCCCATGGCTTCTCTCCACCGTGGCCTCCTCCTTCACCGGTGGTGGGTTTCTTCCTTCTCCACCGCCGGTCACCTTTTTCCTCTTCTTTTTATCACCGTTTGGGTAGTAAATATTCAACCCTTTTTGGTCTTCAAAATCAGCAGTTGTAATGCCCATATAAGCCTCAAAAATTCCACCAACAAAACTTCAAGATTTCAGCAACCACACTGCCCATTTCAACCTCCAAATCAACAGCTGATCTACTCTCAAAATCAGCTCTTTTCTCTCTCAAAGGCAGCAGCAAGATCAGCTTTCTTTCTCACTCAAACCAGCAACAAGTTCTTCCCTTTCTCCTTTAAAAATTTTCAGTCAAAGCTGCTCCATCCTCTCCCTTAAAATGGTAGCAAAACCACTCTTTTTCTCCTCTCTAAAATGATCGAAATTAGCCCCCTCAAACTTGGCTCTTTTTCTCTTCTTTTTCATTCCTTACCCGCTGGAATGAAGAACAAATAATGGCTAAAAGAAAATGGGGAAGGAAAGAGCTGTGGTTTGGGTTTCAGATAGCGTAACCGTGGACAACTCATCTATCCTTCTCCACTCACTCAATCACCACCGTTGCTTTAATGCCTTTCCCGGTTCCTTCTTTTTTTTTTTTTTTTCTTGCTCTTTTGCTTCTTTGTTGTCCCGTCCTATCACCCTTTGCTTCTATTTCTTTCATTCATCATTTTTTTTCAGCCAACCCCTCTGACATTCTTCTTACTTTCTTCCTTCTCTTCATTGCTTTTTGTCATTTCTTCTTTTCTTCTTTTTATGTATCCATCCGGCCCCCCCTTGCTTACTCATTTCTAAGCTTCAATTGACCACATGGGCGGCTGCCCATGTGGTCTTGTCCCCCCTTATATATATATATATATATATATATATATATATTATAAGTGGGGTGTTACAGAGCACTACTGGTTTTAACTCAAATGATTGCTGAATCCACTAGGTTTCAATTAATCACCGACCACATTGTCACAAACTGGTACAATTCTGCACCACTCACTTCACAACTCGTCGAGTTGCAACAGGGCTTTGAAAGTTTTTCTAGTGCTGTCCAACGTGCTGACCTCCCCCACTGGACAAATAATACGCCCTTGCCTAACGTCCCGAACCCTAATAGGGCCAACATTTGGACCGTAGGTCAGGCCATTGCCGCACTTGGGATCTTGTTGGAGACAAGAAGTCACATGAAATGCCAAGCTGATGTTGACGCTGGCAATGCTCATAATGCGGATACTGCTGTTGTTGCTACTGCTGATACGAATGTTTCATACGTACGTACCTTGGTGAGCATCGAATATGTACGTGTGAACAATATTGATGGTGAGGATCCTGGTAATCTCTACGGAACGGTGAAGGTCAAGGATTTTTGGGGCCTTCATATGATTTATGATCGAAGTTCAAGTGACTACGAGAGCAAAGGTCCTGGTGAATTTGCCACATTGACAGGCCCTTCTACTGCTATTTCAGGCGGTGATGTGTTCGTTATCATCGTCAGTTTGTGGGACTATGATAGGTTGTCCCACGATGACCAGATTGCTCAAGGTGACATCGTGTGGGAACCAAGAAATGAGAATCTAACTTTCGCCAATTACAACAAACGTTTGGAGAAGGTTGTGTATGGTGAACATGGCAGTGTCACGGTGGGTTACTCTATAGTAAGACAAGCTCTCAATGCCACTATCCATGTTGTGCTGATAAATGGCGATAATGAATCACCGGCAGATGTGTATGGAACAATCAAAGCTTCGCAGGATTTAGGAGGATCATCAACATCCCTTGCATTGTTTGAGAAATCGTCTAGTGAATATGTCCAAGTGCGTCCCAATTATTCTATTCCCTTGACTCGTTCAGTTGTGGTAGCACCAGCAAGTTCTGGGTTAACAATCACGGTAGATTTGTTGGATTATGATACGCTTTCATTTGATGACCAAATTGCGAAGGGAAGTGCACACTTTGATGCAGTGGTCGGAACCCAAACCAAGAGCATATATGGTCAATATGGTGAAGTACAAGTATTCGTCACTTGCGAGTAATGGAGGAAACAACGCTTCCCTTGCCCAACCTTACCCGTCCATTGGTCGGTTGGGATACATAGTAAATAAATGGGGTGGAAAGGTGAGGAATATTCTTATGCTGTAATATATTTTGAATTCTTCGCATGAGTTGTGTCACTGTTAGTGGATGGTATCTTGTATCCATTATATTTTGTTTGGAAATTGGATGTAATGCTAAATATAATAAAGTTTAATATAATAAAGTTTGCTTTTGTTTGATTTATGCTAGCAAATATATTTGTTTGCTGAAGGATTGAAGAAGGAAATTTAACAAGGTAGTTTCCTTGACAATATGCGGCCTCTATCCACCAAGGTGACATTACCAACACCAAATATAGAAGTTAAAATAGATGTAAATTAAAGAACAAATTGGAAGTATTTGATGAGTGATGAGGTTGGAATGATTAGAGTATGTGGTATGGGTGACATAGGGAAAACTATTATCATGAAAGATATCAAAAATCAATTGTTGAAGGATAATCGGTTTGATAAAGTGATATGGATTGCCATATGAAAAGAATTGAATGTTTTCTAGTTGTAGGCAGATATTGTAGATTCTTTGCAGCAATCTCTCCCAAAAGATGAACTGCAACAAGCAACAACATTATAGCATATTTTGGAAGAAAAGAGATAAGTGTTGATCTTAGATGATGTTTGGTAACGATTTTTTCTTTTGGATATAGGAATCTCAAAATAAACATTAGATATGGAAAGGAAAGTTGTACTTACTAGTAGATTCATTGAGGTTTGTAAATCTATGGATGGTGTGGTAATCAAACTACAATTGCTTTGACAAAAAAGGTGCCCAATGCACTTATTCTTAGATCATGTGGGGCATAGTGTTGTATGAGATAAAAATTTAAAAGTCATTGTCAACAAAATGTTGAAGCATTATCCAATTTCACAAACGAGATTTCAAGGAGGGTAGAGAATGTCAATGCAATACCTAACATCCCACATCTGGTGTGAATGTGATTGTTAAAACCTATATAACAATCTAAGTCCATCACTACTAGCAACTTGAACTTAAGCTTTTGAGAGCTACGTGGTTTAGGTCAAAAAGTTGCTGGGCCAGTGGTTGGACTTGGGTCGTTACAAATGGTATCAGAGCTTGGGCCAGTCCGATGTGAGTTTTCACATTGTTCTGGTAAGATCTTGGTCCTGTCGATGTGATATGTGGTGATGTGAGCTTTCACATTGTTCTGGTAAGATCTTGGTCCTGTCGATGTGATATGTGGCCTTGATGAGGACATCAAGGATTTGAGTAGGTGGGATTGTAATACCCAACATCCCACATCTGGTGTGAATGTGATTGTTAAAACCTATATAACAATCCAAGCCCATCACTACTAGCAACTTGAGCTTAAACTTTTGAGGGCCACGTAGTTTAGGCTCAAGAAGTTACTGGACCAGTGGTTAGACTTGGGTCGTTACAGCCAACATCAATTTAATTATTTAAGCATCGTTTTTTTCCTTCGCGTTTTCCCCATGTTGTTCCAGTTGCTTGGTTTTTGACATGTCCTATTTGAGTTATAGCAAAGCCATAAACAATCAATGGATGACAGCATCAAGGCAAAAGCAAAAAAACGTAAAGAGTAGATAGTATTGTTTTGCCATCTTCCCCTTGCTAATGACAAGGCAGTTTCTTTTTTTTTTTTTTCTAAATGTAGGATGGTTAATACTTAGCCAAATTGGTGCATTTTCTTTTCTCCTATTGTTTTTTTTTCTCATTTCTTTTTAGGTTTTTTTTTTTCAAATTGCTTGGTTTCTAACTGAATTACTTGCATTCTGAAAAAAAAAATTAGGGTCTGAGTCATTATAGAGATTATGAAATTAATATGAATATGGTTCTTTTAGATTGGATGGAAATGTTCAATTGTTAGCCAATGCAAACGAATCTAGCCTTATCTAGAGATCAGAAATTATCATTACATGGTTTCGAGATTTGTAGATCTAGAGACAATGAAAAGCCTAAGAATAGCTAAGGACCATTTGTCTATTGAAGCGTGCAATTCTTGAATCAGCCATGAATTCTTGATTAATTTACAAAACTAATCAAAATTAACCGTTTAAGATTACTTCAAAAAAGGAAGGGTAAAAGATTACTTGTTTTTTTTTTTTTTTTTGGAATAAAAAAGATTACTTGTTGAAGAAACCAAAATTATAATTTTATTCTCTCCCAGTCCCAGAGTATCGTGTTTATTGGTTCCATGATTATCAGCTATCCATAGGGTCATTTCCATCATCAACATATTCAAAATCAGCAAAAGAAGCAGAAAAGCAAAGCCAAGATGATTGCAACTTGTGCATGGTTTCTTCTATTGAAACTGGATTAATTCTCCTTCTAAATATAAATTTCAATTCGTGAAAAATATACAAGAATTGGTATCCGACACACAGAAGATAGAATATGCTGTTTAGATGACTAGGTTCAAACTGCAGCTCTTGAAAAATATAATAAAGATTTTCACAACGTCTATTTCATTTTAGTTTTACTTGGTAATCTTGGATTCCTCAATCATGTTGCGCAGCCTAAAGTTAATTACTATTCTTTGAGAGATGAACCAAATTACAGCTCACAGCCTCCTACACTGCCTCTGCTTGAGACCGTTATTATTAAAACATACAAACCTCGTACGAAATTATACAAAAAAATAATGCACAACCAGCTGGGAAGTTGACATATAATATAAGCTTCTCATATGAATGAAGTACCATCAACTTTTGAAATTTAGCAAGTTGGGTATTTGATCTTATTTTAGCTTCCTGCAGAGGACTAATTGCAGTGACTTGCCTCCTATTTATTAACTCAGTTGCTTCATTATTCATTCTCTTCTCACAAAGGATTTTGCAAGGCCAGAGATCTGATTTTGCTCTTTCCTTCACAAATTTATAACCAATTCATTGCCTCTAAGATTTTGCTCTTTACTCAATGTCTTTTTCCACAAATTTAACTAAAACCCTCTAAGGATAGGAGAAGTACCTGGTCATTACCTCACTTAACCAGGTAATTGAACTGTTTACTACTTTATATGATGATTTTTAATCTGTTGAATCTTATAACCTTATAACATATATTCATTCTTCTTTGGACAAGTCCCACATGATTATTTTGGTTCTTTCTTAGTCATGCTTCTATTCTCTTAGTCAGGCTGAAATAACCAGTGTGAGTAAAAAATAGGAATAATTTCAAAAAATTTAGAAAAAAATAAAATTTTCACCTCTCCAACACTACTAATTTTCCCTTTATTATTTTATTTCTAATTTTCCTCTTTTACGTCAACTGTTTTCCACGAAAAATTTGCACTTGACAAGGAGAGAAGGGGCTGAATTTGCAGTTCAACTACTTGACCTCAAGTTCTTCATCTTTCAAATAATTTGTAGAAAAAATCAGGTACTTAATTCTAATGTTATTCTATGCTCTCAATTTATTCTTGCAATTATTTGTTAAATGCTTTTTTTTAGGATATATCATCGTTTTCACAAGCTTTCTTGTTTAAATTATCAAAAAGATATATTAATCCTTACTTATATTTAGATTATATTAATATATCCACAATTGAAAATCTTTTGGCCAAAAAAAAATTGATTAATCAAGAATTCATGGCTGATTCAAGGATTGTACATTTTAAGTGACATATGGTCCTTACCTATCCTTTAGATCTACAAACGGTATTGTTTGCTTTTTATATTCCTCAACTATGCATTTTGATCTTATCTAAAAATATTCTATATACATAATATTATATGAGAAATATAGAATTTTAGTATGGGGAGGGAATAGCTTATGTACTATGGAGATCTCGTATATGTTGGTTTATTGAACTATAGTGAATATCTTTTATGGAGCTTATAGGGCCAATTTTTGAAGTGATAAAGTGCTTTGGGGGTCCAACCAGTACATACATAGCTCATTACCTGAAACTTAAAGAACATATGAATGATCTTGAATGATATAGTTAATTAGTATTTGTTGAGAGAAGAACCAAACCTCCAAGTCTGCCTCTGCTTGAGATCATTACTATTTTGAACCCAGTCTTGTAAATTAAGCAAGAATTCATGGCTGATTCAAGGATTTTACATTTTAATTGACAAGTGGTCCTTGGCTATCCTTTAGGATTTTCATTGTTTTTAGATCTACAAATCTTGAGACCATGTAATCAGTTCTGATCTCTAGATTTCTGATCTCTAGCTATCCTTTGATAGGACCGAAATGCATAATTGAAGAATCTAGAAATAAACACTACCGTATGGCCTGGAGGCTAAAATAAACAGACTTTGTGGACTTCCATATCTTGAGACAATGAAAAACCCAAGAACCATTTGTCAATTAAAATGTTCAATCAGCCATGGATTCTTCACTAATTTACAAAATTAATCAAAATCAGCCATTTCAGATTATTTCAAAAAAGGGGAAAAGATAATTGTTGAAGAAACCAAAATTATCATTTCCTTCTCTCCCAGTCCTAGAGTATCCTGTTTATTGGTTCCATGGTTATCAGATATCCATTGGGCCATTTCCATCATATCCATATTCAAAATCATCAAAAGAAGCTGAAAAGCAAAGCCAAGATGCTAGCAACTTGTGCATGGTTTCTTCTATAACCAAATCGTTCTATATTAGCAACAAGGAATTATAATTCATGATTTTTTTTTGGCGGAGTCCTCCTTTGGTGCCTACTTTTGACACCTGAAAGTTTTTGACATATACCTAACAATTTGATGTTGTGGAGTCCTCCTTAATTTTCATAATGTGTACAAATACTCATATTTTTATTGCTTTTGATGATGTTCTGCAGTAGTGGTTATAAGGCACCATAATATGCTATTGATGAATTATTTTGAGTAAAATTAGATGTCTTTAGCTTTGGTATATTATTGCTGGAGATTATAAAAGGGAAGAAATATAGAAAGCTTTACCATCCAACACAGAGCAGCAACCTTGTTGAACATGTCAGTTTCAGCAAATTTATTATAATCAAAATTTTTTTTGCTTATCTTGGATTGATAAAACCTAAAAGGGATTCAATTTGCTGCCAGCATGGAGAGTATGAAAAGAAGGCAGTGCTTCAGAACATGTTGAAGAATGCTCAGGAGAGCTTTGCAATCTATCACAACTGATACGATGCATCCATATTAGTCCTTTTTGTGTACAACAGCATCCTGAGGATAAGCCAAGTATGTCATCTGTGATTCTGATGTTGGGAAGTGAAATTGAATTGCTACACCCCTAACAACCGGGTTTTTTGTTTCTCAAAAGTCCACTTGAAGAAGATTCTTCATCAGACAAGCATGTATTTTCTTCGACAAATAAAATGACTCTTATCTATACTAGATGCTCAATGATTGATTAACTGTATACTTAATGTAACACCCCTTAATTTAAATAAAAAAAAAAAGAGAGGAGACCCACATGGGCAGCCGCCCATGTGGTCAAATATGAGGTCAAAAGAGTAGCAAAGAGAGAGTGATGAAGCCATGAAGAGAGAAGAAAGAAAAAAAAAATGGATAAGGACGGCTAAAAAAATAAAAAGGAGGGGGACATTGACAAACCTACTTGTCCTATCCGTCGCACTTGAAAGGCACCATCAAACAAATTTTATCTCTTTCTTCTTGGACCCATCAGCTGATTATGGAGACAAATGGGAGTCAAAGCTATTATTATCATTATTTTTAAATCATGTGTGAAGGTAGAGAGGGGGCCGGCCATTGAGAGAAAGCTGGAGAGGAAAAGGCACCGAAAGGAAGAAAGAGAGAAAGAGGAAAAGCTGAAAAAAAAAAACAGAAAGAGAAAAAGAGTGAGGTCGGCCATGTGAAATGAGGGAGAAGAAATGGAGCTGAGAAAGAGAGAGAGCTCTTGGCTTTGGTGACAAAATGACTGAATAAAAAGAGAGAAAAATTGGAGTTCTTTGGGTTGACCTAGAGCTAACCAACGGTGGAAGTAGATAGGGGACTTTAAGCCGCCGGTGATGTGAGGGAGAGAGAGAGAGCATGTGTTGTCCATGGGTGTTGGTTCATGAGAAGGCCAGCTGGGACAAGGAGGAAGAGAAAGGGAAAGAAAAGAAAGGTGGATATTTGGGCGTCCCGGCCCAAATTGGTAAAAATTGCCTTACTCTTTTTTTGGAGCTTGTTATGAAATTGGTTTATTTGGGACTAGTCCATCTTGTTCAGCTAATTTTTTATATTTGGTGATATAAATTGAATTTAAGTTTCATACAATAATTAAAAATTCTTTTATGATGTCTCGTAAGACTAAAGTAAAGAAAAAAATATGAAATTGATGAATAGTGTTTAAATGTAGTTAAAAAATTTTGAAATGGTTTATTGTGAAGAATTATTGTTGTCGGAGGAATTTATTTGCATAAGTTAGTTGAAAGAGTTAAGTTGAATGGTATATTAATTGGAAGAAATGAGGAGGAATAAGTGGATGGAAACTGAAAAATAATTGAGTAGATTTGAAATTATTGTGGTTGCCATAAATATAGTTAATATTGTGAAAATATTAGACGAATTTGGACGAAAGTTATTTAGAAAGGTTGAAGTAGGCACGTGATATCATAAATAAGGTGCCGATATTATAATCTAAGGAATTACGTGAGCAACAGATAAAAGTGATTTTAGTAAAAATGCATTAAGATGGGAGTTAATTGAATATGGATTCATGATAGGATGAGAAATAGAAGTCGAATTGATGCACTAAATATATTAAGTTTGGATTGTTGATAGGAAGTCCAAAGTAAAGATAATGCACTATAGCGGCGTGTCGGAGTAGGTGACGAGCGACTGGCAAGTAGAAATAGCGATATAATATCCCGCTATTGTGAGGTGAGTAGAGGATGTCAATTTTAATAATTTCGTGTATATATATATATACATATACATATATTTTATGTTAAGTGTAAATTTTGTAGATAGCATGAACTGGTAGAGATTTTAGGAAATTGTGGATGGAAGATATTTTTTGATATTGTTTTGGATATATATATATATAGATATAGTTAAACTATATGTAAAGCGTTTTTAATTGGGAAATAAGCTTTTCAAGACGATTTACATCCAAAATGTACCTTGTATTTATGTAGTGTGTATTCATGAAATTTATCACATATTCACCATGTTATTTTGATATAAAAATATCATGCAAATATTTACAATGAACGTTTTATGAAAAAAGAGTTTTAACCTGATACGGTGATCAATGTTTTGAGAAAGATTTAAAATATCTCCTTGAAAACCCAAGTTGGATTTTTTTAAAAAAATGATTTATTTAATCGAGAGATTCGACAGTAGGTTGGATGTCACATCAGTTAAACGTGACCCTCGTGCACGAGTGAGCTCTAGCTAGAGAATCTTTGGGTCGCCAATGGGCAATTAGGCGTGGCGGGGGCCATAGCTTGTGATATATATATATATATATATATATGCGTGGTTAGGTCACCAATGATACGCGGTTGCGATCACTTGATATCTCCGATGTCGGTCAACGTCGTTGAGATTACCATGGCACTATATGGGAATCCGGTGGAAGCGATGCTCCTAGATGTTATTACGTGGTAGCGAGACCATGAGTTTATTTCCATTTCTTACTCGAGAGTAGCATTTCTCTGGTTTTTAAACTCATATTTCTTTGCATGGTGAAAACAGAAATTTATATGATTTTTTGTAGCTTTCCCTGGTTTTACTATTACATGAATTTTACCCTCGCGTGCGAAGCTATTTGTGAATTGCGTATACACCTGATTAATATTTGGTTTCGCAAGAGCTTGTCAAATTTTATTGATTTACTTTGAGCAGTACGTGAGATAATTTCGACTGCAAAGATCTTTTATGAACACGAGGTTTAAAATGATATTTTACTGATTTAGTTTGAAAATTGTTATTAACCTTCTCAATGCACAAAATTTAATTACTTGATTTGATATGCACCTTGGTTGATTACACCTTACAAGAAATTCTCGATTTTTATATAAGGCACAAACCCCTGTTTGAAACAAATTGTTTTTATAATCTTACATTTTTATATTCAACTGATCTGCCGTTTGTTTGTTTCCCATCTACGTCCTATTCACAGAGCTGATGATCGCTGAGTCTGTGAGACTTACACCCTTTTTATTTTCCTTTTTGCAAATAGGGACCAGCCTAGCGTGTAATCATCGGCACATTCAGTCCACTGCAGATACGTAAAGGGATCTCTTAGCATTCCACCCTAAGTCGCTCTGCTATTAGTGGTTGGGTCAATTATAGTATAATGGTTTTTAAGCAAATACTTGTGTAAAATGTACAGAGAATAATTGTTATTAATATTTACATGATGATTATGAGATTTTCTAATGAATTTGTGATAGTTTGACGAAAGACAACTGTGAAGGCTTGTTCGAGATTTGACGGGTTCTCTCGCAAGTCTCGGACGCCGGTAGCGGTCGAGGATCGATCGTTACACTTAACTCTTTCATCTCTAAGCCATTATTGGATGACATTGATGATCAGTATGTCTTGTACCGTATGCTTTGATACTAGTCATTTAGTCCCAATTTGAGTTTAGCACCCTGCAACTGCTTACTTGTGCGTGATGTTATATACATATTTGTCCCACAGAGACATTGACAAGATGATTGCACTAAAGCTTCATATAAATCAGAAATTAGTAAGGATATTTTTATTTTCCAGTTTTGTGTTCTAACTTAAATTAGCATTTTCTTTCTTTAAAATTATAGTGAAATCTTCCTACATCAGCAACAAGAAAACGACTCAAGATCAGGCATCTCTTTTTTAAATTATAGATTCAGATTAATACAGTAAATATCCTGCAGAACACTTGGAAGGAGAATTGTTCATACATAATAGTATAATTTAGATAAATATCTTAAAGATAAGAAGTGAGGTCAATAATGGAGAAGTAGGAAAAGTGATTCTATCAGACATTATAGTGGAATTAGTGCCCCACAACCCACTTATGCCTCCCTATTTCTCCAACCTTCTCATGTTTTCTAACTTCTCATTTGACAAAGTAATCTTCTTGAATGAGTTTACCTCTCGGGCGCTTTCTTTCCACCAAACAATTATAATAGCTTAGATCACCTTGTATTCACTCTCGCTTTTTCAACTTTTATTTTATTTATATTTTCTTTATTTTAAACTAGCTTTAAGGGAAGTGACTTCAGAACCCAATGCAACTATGTAAGAGTTTCTTGCCCTTGTGAAAGAAAGTGACCTTATATTTGTCCCTAGTTTTTAATCAGTCGAATAATCAACCACCTATTCATTGATGCAAGCAGTTTAATCTAAGAGTATCAGCAGATTGATTGGTTACTTTAATCTTAGTTCTCTTGCTTAATTTCTTTGCTATAAGGAACAAAAGGTTTAAGAGATCCCTATCATCCTCTTCTTTTTTTTTCCTCTATTTTGCACCTGCCTCGTGTAAATCAAAAATAAAAATTTTGTGCAATCTCATTCTAAATTGATTTCATTTCTTTTATCTTGCACTTTATCAGACGTTTCATTGAGGAAGAGTCATTTAATCCTCACATCATAACAAAAATGAAAACGCATGATAAGTCATTAATTATTTGTAGTTGCTACATAAACTTAATACAAGGCTCGAATGTAATCATTGATGACATCAAGATTTTTTAGTTCTTTAATTCACTGAAAAGTGAAAATCAAGAAAAATGGGACGAAATGAAAAAGCTGATCTGGGATATATTTAATGAAAACATCTTATGAATAGTAATTTGGGGCTAAATTCTTCTTTTCCCGAGTAAGATTATGGATGGAAGGAGGGAAAATCTAAGACATTGTGCAAATAACGAATATATGTTTCTGTCTTGTCAGTGTTGGACTTAGTTAGTGTAAGAATGACAGATTCAAGCGAACTTCTTAACTAGCTTGTAATTTATAGGTTTAAGAGTCTAACCAAAATCAACCAATCATAGTATAATTGATGGGGGAAAAACAAGAGAAAGGATTCTTAAATTTTCATCCTAAAAAATTTTATATGTTCATTGTCCCTCCTCACATGACACTTGAAGAACTGCCTTTACTACAACGTAGCTTTTCTGCTATCCATAAACTGCTAGTCATTGCTGTTAAGAGCCAGGTAGAGCATGCAGAAGACAGCTAATGGTAGTTTCAAGGGACTTGCATACTAGTCAACGGTTATCAGTTTAAACATGTTTGCTCTCTAAAATCTGCCAAACTGAAAAGTTTTCCTATGAATTTTACAAGCTTTGAAAGTAGAAACCAATGGACATTCTGTGAAAGAAAGTTGTGACTTGTGAGGACAATAATGAAGGGGAGTAGGATAAGTGGCCCCATAATTCACACCTACTTTGCCAGTTTTTCTTCAATTCACATTTGCATTATTGTGAAACAGCTCCAAGGAAAGTGACTTCACAACTTATCCGACGACTTTTTTTTTTTTTTGAAATAATGTGCGACGACTTTTAATTCTTACTTGCTTCATAATTCATTAATTTTCCTCTCATGGAAGATTAAGATTAGGATTTTCTTTTAATTTGGCAAGGAGATCATCTGTTTGTTGCTGTTTATTTTTCTTCAACATGCTTGTTTCCGAAAATTAATAAAGACCTTTTGAGGATAGAACTATCAATTAATTCACTGCCTGACCGAACCAGGTAAACTATCTGTGCTTATTATTTTTTTTCATCTTTGGTAACGTTAATTAATCAGAATCTTACCTTATAACACAAACCCATCTTTGCCCTCATTATTACTTATAACACAAACCCAATGGACATTCTGTGAAAGGATAATTTTGAAGATCTTGATTTCTTGACAAATTTTGCAAAAAGAAGTTGGTTTCCTTCATTCGCAAACTCAACCGAGACCCTATAAGGATAGAGCTTATTCGCCTTACTTCATCAGGTAATTAAACTGTAAAATATCTTTGGGCTCCTATTCTTTGGAATAAACTTATAACATAAATTCATCATCTTTCATTACTTTCACATAATTATTTTGCTTCTTTGTTCTCTTAATTAGGTGAAAAATAATCATAGTGAGTGAAAACTGAAAAGTTAATAATTCTGAAACTTTAGCACGTAAATTTTCACTTTTATTAACACTATTAATTTTCCTAATTAATTTTATGCCAACTTGTTTCTTCTGCCTAAAATGTTTTCTGCTTAACAAGGAGCCAAGCAGGTGTGTGGATCATTTTAATTTACCGTTGGGCTTCATCTTTCCAAATAATTTGAAGAAGAAACTAGGTATGTTGAATGTCATTAAACTCTCTATTTATTCCCACAATTATTTAAATGTCTTTTGGGTATGTATATATATATATATATATCACAAACTTTCTTGTTTGAATTATCTTGTCAAAAAATATATCACAAGCTTTCTTACTTATATTTAGATTATATTAATCCACAATTGAAAATTTTTATAACTGTTCAGAAAATATTAATTACTATTTTCTTGATGTTTATTGTTATTGAAAATTGGATTCTGTTTTTCTTTTTCCTCTATGCTGTAATTAATATTCAATAATTTGTGATAGTTATCTAGAGGGGGAAATGAAGAAATAAATCATAATTAGCCTAAGTACTATGAACCTTATAAATTTGTGATTCGTTACTTAAATCCCATAATTAGCCTAAGTTGCCTACACCCCTTTAAAATATGTAAAACCCTCATTGAATCGAGACAAAGAAAGAAAAATTAATAAACAAGTAGGCATTGGATCTTACTTTGGTTTCCTGCAGAGTACTCATTGCATTGACTTGCCTACTTTTACTAATAAATTCTCTTCCTATAAAAGATTTTGCAAGCAGAGACATCTGATTTTGCTCTTTTCTTCACAAATTTTGGACGGAGATATTATTAATCTTCCCTTGTTCCACAAATTTAACCAGTACTCTCTCAGGATAGAAGTACCAACCCATTGCCTCACTTATCCAAGTGATTGAACTGTCTACTCCTTTATATTATGGTTTTTAATCTTTTAAATCATATGACGTTATAACATAATTTCATCATTTTTTGACATAATTATTTTTGGTCCTTTCTTTGTCATGCTTCTATTTTCTTAATTAGGCTGAAAATAATTATAGTGAGTAAAAAATAGGAATAATTTCAAAAACTTTAACGAATAAGATTTTCACCTTTAAAACACAACTGCTTTTTGTTCTTTTTATTATTACTGACCTTTGTTTTTTTCAGTACAGCAGTTATTTCCACACAAAAAAAATTTGTAGCAAGGAGCCAAGGGAATTAATTTGCTACACATCTACTTTACATCTGCTCTTCAGCTTTCCAAATAATTTGAAGAAGAAACCAGGTATGTTTATTGTCATTCTCAGCTCATTCTTGCAATTATTTTCAAATGTCTTTTTGAGGATATATTGTTGTTTTCAAAAGTTTTCTTGTTTTAATTATCAAAATAAAAGATATATTATTCCTTACTTATGGTTAGATAGTAGAATTCACAATTGAAAATTTACAAAAATGAATACAGTAAAACAATTTACTATAAAAATAAAGAAATTGAATAATTCTTCAAGGAGGTTGAAAAACATAATTACCAGATAATAATAAATAAAAGAGGTCATAAGACATATATAGAATAAATTGAATAATTCAAAGAGATATACAAAAAGAGTAAATTAACTTTGGATGATAGAATCGGGACTAGGAAATATAGAAACTAAACATGAGTAGACTAAATGTATGGGGAAAAAAAAGGGATTAAATTAATTAAGCAACGTTAGTCTCTGGCAAAAATGTACCAAGAGAGTCGAAAAGTTTACAGCTCAAATTTATGAGGGTAAAATTAGAAGTAATTATATAAGGTAAATTTTGAATTTTGAATGTAAATCGTTGACTAACGATTAAGCTAGTAATAAGTACGAAAAAATCAAATTAGAGTAATTATTAAAAAAATTAATAAAAATAATAGCCAATAAAAGCTATGTGAAACAATTAGAAAGGAATGCAATGAAATCAATGCAAATTTTAATATTATAAAGTTTTTCTTTGTTTGAGTTATGCTAGCAATTCATTTAGGCTAATAATTAGAAATTCTTACCTAATCTAATTTAAATTTATATTAAATGTGTAAAATGCATAAATAGAAATAATCAAATGTAGTAAATTTAGTCTTCCAATATTAAAATTACATCTTGCATTGATTAATTGAACATAACAATTATTTAATATATATACATCGCTACAACAAATTTTACTTAAGACAACATATATTTAATATGTGTTGTTAAAAATATTTTTAATAACATTTTTTTATACTTTTTAGAACATTTTTGTAGATTTAACTTTACTATATAAATTTTTAGATACATTATGAATAAAATGTAACTATAAATATTGCATACACTATCAAAGATTGCACTTTTTCATATTGCTACTAGATGTGAAAAAAATGAAATTAAAAATTTAAATAACTACACTTTTTTAAAATTTCACTATAAAAAAAAAATATGTTGCTTAAAGAAATGTGTTAAAACCCAATTTTGTTGTAGTGCGTGTTAGAAAAATACGCTATCAATATAAAATCGTTTCCTTTTTTTTATAAAAAATTGTCATTTATATATTTATATTAGATTGTTTCTCTATTTACCTCATCCTTTTATTAATGTTGTAATAATCAAAGCTAGGAACCATATATAGATATGATATGTTCAAGAATTTGCGATGGTTCTATAAGGGGGAAATGTATAATATATATATATATATGAATAGTGTTAAAACTGTGATTATTATAGACAAAGATTATGGAAAAACTTCTTGTTGCTAACAATGTTTTCAAAAACATTATGTTTTTTCTTTAGAAGAATTGGTGAAAATTTTTTATTTAGTAACATTTGTTTCTAACATATTCTATATTATACAAAAAATATAGAATTTTAATATAGGGAGGGACAAACTTATGTCATATGGAGACGTAATTTATGTTGGTTTATTAAACTACAGGGAATAGCTTATATGGAGGCTATAGGGCTAATTTTTGAAATGATAAAGTGCTCAGGTGGTACATGCTGTACATACATAGATCATCACCGGAAACTTGAAAAACATATGGATGATCTTCGTAGAGAAGTGGATAATTTAAATGGTCAAAAGGAAGACCTCGTATTAAAAAAGGACGAGGAGATTCGTCACGGAAAAGTGGTGAAGAAACAAGTGGAGAATTGGTTTAAAGCTGTAGAAAAGGTAAACACAGAAATGGAAAAAATTGAAACGAAGTTCTGTGCTGTTTCATGCTTCTTTCGTGGTCGTCTTGGAAAATTTGTTTGTCAAATGATTGAAGAGGTACAGGAAATTCACCTAAAAGGTAGTTTCCCTGACGGTGTGGCAGTTGATGGGCCTCCAACCACCGGGGTGACATTAGCAACACCAAATCTAGAAGGTGAAATCATTGTAAAAGAAAAAATTTGGAAGTATTTGATGGGTGATGAGGTCGGAATGATTGGAGTATGTGGAATGGGTGGCATAGGAAAAACTACCACCATGAAGCATATCAATAATCAATTGGTGGAGCATATGAAGGATAATCGGTTTGATCAAGTGATATGGGTCACCGTATCAGAAGAATTGAATATTTTCAAATTGCAAAAAGATATTGCAAATAGATTGAAACTAGTTCTTCCAGAAGATGAATTGCAACGAGTAGAAATATTAAAAAAAAATTTGGAGGGAAAGAGATATGTGTTGATCTTAGATGATGTTTGGAAAGAGCTTTCTCTATTGGATGTGGGAATTCCTAAACCAACATTAGGTCTGGGGCGGAAAGTTGTACTCACTAGCAGATCGATTGAAGTCTGTAAGTCTATGGGTTGTGAGGTGGTCAAAGTGGAACAGCTTTCAGAGAATGAGTCCACGAACTTATTCTTAGATCATGTGGACCATAAAGTTGTACAAGATCAAAAATTAAAAGACATTGTTGATAAAATTGTTGATAAATGTGACGGTTTACCACTTAGCATTGTAACGATAGCCGGGAGCATGAAGGGGGTAGATGATATTTGTGAGTGGAGAAATACACTAAATGAATTAGAGAAGCATGTGAAAAGTAGTGTGAAAGGATTGGAAATTAAAATATTCAAGTGTTTGATGATCAGTTATGATCGTTTGGGAGATCCAGAATTCCAAAATTGTTTTTTATATTGCTCCTTGTATCCTAAAGATTATGAAATCAAAAAAGTGATCTTAATTGAAAATTGGATAGATGAGGGACTCCTTGACGGCTTAGAGACTAGACAAGCAATCTATGATAGAGGCTATAGCATTTTAAATAAGCTTGAAAATAATTGCTTGTTAGATAGAGGTACAGTTTTTGGTAGAGAAACAGTTAAGATGCACGATGTTTTGAGAGAGATGGCGTTGCATATTAAAAGTCAGCAGTTTGTGGTAAAAGCCTATAAGCAATTGAAGGAACCACTAAGTGAGCATGAATGGACGGTGCGTGTTGAGAAGGTTTCCTTTATGGATAATCCAAACTTAGAAATTCCTCCTTACATATCACCTGAATGCCCTAATTTGTCAACCTTGATATTGCGTAAATGTGGCTTAAGAATGATTCCAGAATCTTTCTTTAAGCACATGCTTGGACTAAAAGTTCTAGATCTTTCTGGTAATGAAATTGTGGATCTACCCAATTCCATCTCTACCATGAAAAATCTCAGTGCATTGATACTTTCTAATTGTGACAAGTTACAATCTGTGCCTTCGCTAGCAAAGCTCAAAGCATTGAGAAAGTTGCACATTTCATATACAGGAATTGCAGAGGTTCCTCATGGTTTAGAAATGTTAGAAAACCTCAGATATCTTTGTTTGTGGTCAAATAAGCTAAAAGAGCTACCAGCAGGAATATTTTCAATGATTTCTCATATCCACTGTTTAATGATAGAAGGGTTGCATCTAATGGGAGAAGAAGTCGGCAAATTGAGGAAGCTTGAGTATGTTTCATGTTCATTTTGTGATATGCAAGAGTTCAAGAAATATGCAGTGTCTACACAAGGTAAATGGCCTACATATTTCAATTTTAAAGTGGGATCATCTGTGGGTTCTATTAAACCAATTGTGCTTTATCCAAATTTCAAATCAATTCTTAAACTGGTAACATTCAAGAATTTCAAGATGGAAAGGTGTACTGATATAGTGATCCCAAATAGCCTTCATTATTTAATTATTCAGAAGTGTGATGATTTCAAATGTTTGAGCAATATTCCTTCGTTTCCTGAGGCAACTGACTTGAAGATATGTCAAATTGAGGAGTGTGAAGGGATAGAATATGTGGTTGACTTGTCATCATCGTCTTGCAATGCACTTCACAACATTGAGGAGTTAACCCTTTGGAATTTGTGCAACCTGCGTGAAGTTGTGAGAATAGGAGTAGCGGTTGAAATTGAATCTATCTCTCATGCTCCAACACCACCTGCCATCTTCTCTTCTCTTAAAAGATTGCATCTGTATTCTTGTTCGAAGATTAAAAAGTTGTTTCCAGTGGAGGAATCGCAGGGCATCCAAAACTTAGAGGAAATTAGAGTTCATTATTGTGAAGAATTGGAAGAAATAATAGCATCAGAAGAAGAAATGGAAGAAAATCACAAAGGAGGAGGAAAAATTTATTCTTCCCAACTTAAAATCATTAGAGTTGAGTTCCTTACCAAAATTGAAAAGCATTTGCAGTGGTGGAATTATGATTCCTGCAGATTCTCTCCAATATCTTCATATAGTCGGATGTCTAGAAGTAAAGAAGATCCCTTTGTCTCTTCCCCTTGTTGAAAATGCGAAAACATCTCCTCCTCATTCTCCAAAACGAATCATTGTAGGCCCGAGAGAATGGTGGGAATCAGTGGAATGGGATCATCCTGATGCTAAGGATGTCCTTTCTCCCTTTGTTGACTTTGGCGATTTTACCGATGCTCCCAATGTCTATTGTATCTCTTCTATCGAAGACGTCTTTAACGCAAATGCCTGGTAAATTAGTCCTGTTGCTTCTTGTTAAAACTGCAAACATTCTGAGTTTATGTTCATCCACATTCTTTTTTTATTTTTATTCATTTATCTCATGGTAAATAATTGCTAAATAATTTTATCAATGACAGCAATATCATGTGAACGTTTAATCAACAAATTTTGAAGGACTGCTGCAATATCAAGCCACTAGACTCGGTATAGTGTTTACTCCAGAATTTTTTTTTTGTTCTTTCATATTTGGTCATTTTCTTAATTAGAATCTTGAATTGGGGCATCATTTGATATTTGGATTAATTATTTTGGTTCATTTTATGTTTCACATTATTCTTACTTCTGCTTCTTAATTTTCTTTCCCTGAAACCTATAAATTAACAATTAAAATAGTTTATTAAAATGCAAAAGTATATATTAATACTTACATATATATATATATATATATATTCATATATGAAACAAAGAAGGAACGTGAAGAGCACTGTGGTAGCTGCTGCCCTATGCCTAATAGGCCAAGAACAGGGAGCTTAATGGGTATCTGGGGCAGGAAGCAGGGGAGGTGGTTTTGGCTTTTTAGTGTGATGAATAGCAGAGTGACTGGTGCTTGTTAATGGCTGTACAGATAAAGTTTGTGAACTCAGGTTTTCATGGAATGATCATGAGATGTGTCCTTTTGGTAGGAAGGGATTTGGGCGGGTTGGATAAGTGGTTCACCCCAGGTGCAACCTGGCTGAGTTGGGATTATAGATGGTTGAGGCAGCATGCACTAAGGATTGGGGTCTGTCCATCCTTGAGCGCGGCTGCACTGCTACCCATAAAGGGTAGCTTTTGTAATGCTATTACGGAAATGAGATCATATATTTACATTTCATATATATATATGTACACATATATATAATAATGTTAGAACTTGTATTTCATTTTGACAATTTATTTCTTTTTCAAACAAATTTTATTTTCTTTGCTTTTTTGTTTTTACTAAAATATAATTTTGAAAAATTAAAATTAAATAGTAAAAAAAAATCAAAAGTAATAACAACAAGATAGAAATAATAAACGAATCCATTTCTTTGAAATAATAAACAAATATTTTTAGTTGTTGTCTGCTTGCCAAGAATAGAGGGTTTTCTCATCCAAATCATGGTGGAAACCTTATTTTGTTACTAATCTTGAGCTAAGAGATGATAAAAAGTTCTCAATTTGCGACAGGCATTGAAATTATGGGAGGAGGGCAGGCCGATTGAGCTTGCTGCCGATTTCATTAAGAGTGTCCTGCTATCTATCAGATGTGAGATGGTGCATCCACATTGGTCTTTTATGTCTACAACAGCTTGCTGAGGACAGACCAACCATGTCATCTGTGATTCTGGCGTTGGGAAGTGAATTGCCTCAACCCAAACAACATGATTTTTTTTTTTTTTGGTTTCTGAATTGTCCCCCTGAACTGGATTCTTCATCTGGCAAGCCTGGATCTTTCTCGAAGAATGAAATAACTACATCAATGTTAGAGGTTCGTTAGGGAGTTGAATCCTCATATCTCTCAAGCTACAAACTCTCTTTATATATTGTTCATGAGACTATGCTTTGTGTTATTTTATTAAGCTAGGAGAGACAGGGGAGGGGAACAAGGATGTGAGGAACAGCAGGCTTTCGGAGGAAGTGCTGCCAAATTCTTGTTGAGCAGCTTTCTGACTCCTCTTGCCTCAGGACATGAAGAAAAGAGGAGCAACAGGGAAAGCTATGGTTTGATGGACCCAGTTATCAAGGTCTTGTTGTCTCGTTGTTCATTTCTTTAGCTTTGTTTTTTTCTTCGGACTGTTTGATCTTTAGCTATGGACACTTGTAAGTGGTGCTATGGTTTGTGGCTGTTTTATTTTCCTGGTCTAAAGTTAGTCATGCGAACTTGGGACAATGGTTTAGAAAGCCATGCTTGACGAGATCTAGAGTTTCAGTTATTTCTTTTTTACAACTCTGGTTTTTAGGAGAAAAGCAGAGAGCTTTGTTTTGTTTGGATAGATCAGTCAGAAGTCTTCAGCAAACAGCTTAAAGACTTTGATTGACCTGGTGGCCTAGTGTTAATAAGATCGCTTTTCAATAAAAAATAATGAAGTGATTGTATTCCCAGTTGATGCCTAGGACTTGTGCTTCTAATGGAAATGCCTGACGGTCAGAAATGGTTCATGAATTGGAAACAATTTAATAGAAGTCGACCACATTATCTTATAATTAAGAAATACAAATTATATGGAATCTCAATGTTTATAAATTGTTTTCTGCTGCATTTTGTGTACAGTTCATTGATGAAGAGTCATTCAATCACATCATCTTATGAAAAGAACGCATGATCTACCCACCTGGTATTTGTATTTGTATTTTATACATCAACCATACAAAATGTCTCAAATAGAAATCATTGATCACAAGACTTGTTCTGAACCAAATTGATGATACAAGACTACACATGGAAAGCAGAAAGCCAAGCTTGGGTGCTTTTTTCCATTTGATCCAAGAGACTACCGTGACAGATATGGACTTTGTAGTTCAAACAAGAATCGTGATGGTATTCAACTTCCCCTTCTTAAAGGATTCAAGCTTGAATTCCCTGAAGAGGTAGTGGTTGCGCCCTTTGGTTTTTAATTTGATTGATTACAGACAATTTCAATCAGAAGGGCAGAATCTGTATGTTAGAGTATCTGCTTCAGAATCAGGCATGAGTCTATATTTTCTCTTGTTTTCATTGTAATTTTTTTTTTTTTGGTTCATGTATGCTTTTATTTATCAAATTTCATTATACAGAATTGAAAGATAAGCCTAGGATGAAGCTTGCTACAGTGATTGTAACACTACTGTGCTGTGCTTTTAGGGCTGTTTATAGTCAGTTATTACATCAACACGCAGTTTTCTCAAAAGAGTAAATTAGATTCTTTGCCATTTCATTTGAATAATATTTTTCTTTTCAGAAAATAAGTAGTCTCCAATGCCCATTGGTGTGGAAAAAGAGTTTTTAATGAAGCAATTGGCTGGGATATGTGGTTTTTTTTCAGTTATCTGGCTCAATCAAAATGCATAAGAACCTAGCATATTTTACAGTGAATGCGAATCCTATTTGACTATTGTTTCAGAGAAATAGAAAGCAATAAAGAAAATGATCAAGAAAATCAAGGACAGGATGAAGACATGGAGCTTCCAATATTTGAGCTTGCTATCATAGCTTGTGCTACTGATAGCTTTTGTATGGACAACAGGCTAGGGGAAGGTGGTTTTGGAACTGTTTATAAGGTAAAAGTTGCATCATATTATTGAAGTTACTTTAAGTACAGAGAATTTATCTTTATTATCAAAGCTCATTAAAAAATGTTGTTTTCCAGGGGACACTGGCAAATAGACAAGGAATTGCTGTGAAGAATCTTCAAAGAGTTTTGGACAAGGATTGAACATGTTTAAAAATGAAGTAAAATTGATTGCCAAGCTTCAGCATCAGAATCTTGTAAGTCTTCTTGGGTGCTGCATTCATGGAGAGGAAAGACTGTTGGTTTATGAGTACATGCTTAACAGAAACCTTGACTCATCCATTTTTGGTCTGAATCATTCAAAACCTTTCAATTTAATTTGGTTTATAGTTTCTCTTATCATATATTTTTCCTACCTTTTACACATGAAAAGAATACTTACCAACTTCCCGATCAAATAAGAAGTAAAGGACTGAATTGGTCTAAGCGTTTGCAAATTATCTGCAGCATTACTAGGGGACTACTCTATATCTTCACCAAGACTCCAAACTAAGGATTCTACAGAGAGATCCCAAAGCTAGTAACATTCTGCTTGATAGTGAGATGAATTTGGCCTGGCTAGAACTTTTGGAGGACACCAATCTGAAGGGAACAATAAAAGTTTGGTTGGAACTTAGTAAAACTTAGTAAGTGTCACTTTATTCTCATAATGTCTACAAATCCTCATATATTTATTCCATTTGATGATATTCTGCAGACAGCACCAGAATATGCTATTGATTGACTTTTTTCAGTAAAATCAGATGTCTTTAGCTTTGGTATATTATTGCTGGAGATAATAAATGGAAGGAAAAATAGAGGGCTTTACCATACAACTATAGTGGCAACCTTGTTGAACATGTTAGCTTCAGAAGATATTATTATATTCAAATTTTTGTTGCCTATCTTGGATTGATAAAACCTAAAAGGGTTTCAATTTGCTGCAGGCATGGAGATTATGGAAAGAAGGCAGTCCTTTAGAACTTGTTGAAGAATGCTTAGGAGAGTGCTGCAATCTTTTAGCAATGATACAATGCATCCATATTAGTCTTTTATGTGTACAATGGCATCTGAGGATAGGCTAAGTATGTCATCTCTGCTTCTGATGTTGGGAAGTGAAATTGAAGTGCTACAACCCAAGCAACCTGACTTTTTGTTTTAGAAAAGTCCACTTGAAGAAGAATCTTGATCAGACAAGCATGTATCTTCTTTGACAAATGAAATGACTTTGTCTGTACTAGACGCTTGATAATTGATTATATGATATTGATCAATATGTTTTGAACCTTATGCTTTGATACCAGTGGTTTAATCCCAGTTTGAGCTTAGCGCCCTGCAAGTGCCAACTTGTGGGTGATGTTGTTTATATTTGTCTCGCAAAGACATTAACAAGATAACCGCACTGAAGCTTCACATAAATCAGAAATAAGAAATTTGTGCAATCTTATCAGTTGTAAATTGTTTAGATTTCTTTTCTCCTGCGCGTTTTTAGATGCTTCATTGAGGAAGAGTCATTTACTGCTCACATCATAACAAAAATAAAATTGCATGATAAGCCATCACTTATTTGTATGAGCTACCTGAACTTAATAGAATGCTCAAATGTAATCATTGATAATGTTATCCATGATCTTGTTGCCTGTCCTATGTCAGTTTCTTTTGCCTTTAATGTCATATATGTACCGTTAGAGTATATACAGAAATAATAATATTTTGATTCATTGTTTTTATGGAGTAGGCATGTTCAGTTTCTCTTGATCAAAACACATTTATTCTTGTCAGCATGGAAGATAGTAGCTTTGGCCCAATTATTCGATTGATTTCCTGTCAAACTCTATCATCTGAGATATGATCTGTACACACTGCTAGCAAGATTTAAAAATGGCTGTTCACATTTTATGTGCTAGGAAAGTGAAGTTTTTGGACATTGATAGCTGATATGGGCCTCAAAAAGCAATACCGTGTTTCTGTAGATTATAGGAATTCTGTTGGTAGGGCAGAGGCAGTGCACTGTCAAGTCTCACCACCGACCTAACATTGGAACTACTATGAAGCGGATGTACTTGTTGATGTTAGTTTTTCAAGCCGCTTAGCAGGCGGACACAGCAAATTGCTGTGAAGCAGCTTTCAAGGAGTTTTGGACAAGGATTAAATTAATCTTGGATTATAATAATATTCTTTATGTTGTTATTTATACGCAGTTTATATATGTTCCATTTTTAAAACTATTGGTGTATTCTGCTTCATTTTATTCCCAAGGAAAAGTTCCAGCCCCCACCCTCCTCAGAGTTACAATAAAAAAGATGTGGCAGATCAATTTGCTTTTGAACGTGATATCCGTGAAGACCATTGTCTGCTCCTTAAATCTTGCCATACTTGATGTGTTTGACTTCATTATTATAATCAACTTACTCTTACATTATTCTTTCCAAAATATTTCTTAAGCCTTAATATGTCCTCTTCCTGATGACCTTAATTTAAAGCCTTGTTTCTTTTCTAATTTGCTTTATGTTGCAATTCCTAAACTTCTAAGAGATTTGTGCTCTTTGAGAATACTAGTAAACTTGCTTTACTCATTCTCTCTGCTCATTACTTCACACTATATATATTTCAATTGCATGAACTGTCCCATAACAACACCTTGTCTATTCAATTCCTGATAGACTCAGAAAGCCAATGAGCAGATAAATTTACATAGTTAGAATTGATTAAAAATAAAGGAAAAAACATTACTGTTCAAACAAGAGGAAACTCAAGAACAAAAAAAGAACTTTCTGGAAACAATGAGTAATTTCTTGCTTCATTAAAGAAAGTTGGGTACAGCTATTTATAAGAGAAGCAGGGAGAAGAAATGAAAATTTCCTAACCGACTAATTAACGGAACACTAACTCTGGGTTAAAAGTAAATGCTAATAGTAAAAATAAATCACTCAAGCTCCCTTTATACAACCAAAAACGGTGCGCTTCAGTCCCTAGTGTAACGGTGCGTTCTAAGATCATTCGACCTTCATTTTCATCAGCTCAATCCTCTAAATCTTGATGCTGGACCTCTGTTTTCCAGATTCAAGCTTTCATCTAATAGTATTTATTTATTTATTTCATGAGTAGAGAGAATGAATAAACAAATACATATAAACGTAGGAACTTCAAATGTCAATCTATGATTTAATAATCGGATTAATATGTGCAACTAACACAATAAATGGTTCTGAATATCAAGAGTTCTTGTTATTAAAACTACTCTGTATTATTATTTATTCACATCAACTTCTTAAAACCTTATCTACTTCTCAACTCTATCTGATTGATTGAGAAAATCAATGATCGAACAAATTCATATAGTTAGAACAACTATTATATATATATATATATATATAATATAAGGTTTAAGATTTGGAACATTTCATATGTTAAAAATAAAAAAAAAAAGAAGAAGAAATAATTCAAGGAAATAGGCATAATATATAGCTATTGTAGCTTCCATTAAAAAAATAATTCAGTCCTTATAATTCACTCCCACATTTTCTTCCATTTATATTATGCTTCAATTTGTAGCAGGTTTTAAGCAAGTTACCTGGAAACCTCAGCGACGACTTTCCTTGTTGGAGTCATTGCAATGCCATCATGGCTGACATAATCAAGCCGAAACCACGAAATTTCACAGGTTTATGCTATACAAAGCAAACTGATTGTGGGGAATTTTAATAGCAATTTTGACCCTTAGGACATGTTATTGCAATCTCTTGGTAATTTAGAAGACAAATTTTGTACTTATCCTATAATTTCTCCCACATTTTCTTCCGTTCACATTTCCTTCAATTTGTATCACGTTTTTAAGCTAGATTCCTGGAAACCTCAGCGAGGACTTGCTGCATTTGTTACCCACTATTAAGTCATTATCTCTTAGCACGAAAGATATATTAAGATTTGGACAGGAGATTTTCCTAGTTGCTATCATCTTGACTTTGCTTTGCTGCTTCTTTTTCTGATTTTAAACAAGGTATGATGAAAATGCCCCAATTGATAACCGATAGTCACAGAATGATAAATCTGGTTTCTTCAACAATTTTATCTTTTGAAGTAATCCGGAATGGCTAAACTTGTTGTGCGTTGTTTCTTCTATAACCATATCTTTCTATATCAGCAGCAAGGAATTATAATTCATGACTATTTTTTAAATTGGATCAATTCTCCTTTCATATATAAATTTCGATTCAGCAAAAGTATGTTGTGGTTGCACTGCGGAGCATCAAAAATTGGTATCTGTCACGTAGAAGATAGAATTTGCTGACCAGACTCAAATGGCAGCTCATGAAAAATAAAATAAAGATTTTCACAACGTCTACATCATTTTAGTTTTTCTTTAGTGGCCACTTTTTTATTTTTTTTGGTTCAATCATATTAGTGGCCACTTGGTATTTGTTAATTTTAAATTCCTCAATCATGTTGCAGATGCAAACAAATTACAGCTCAGAGCCTTGTACTCTTACTCTGCTTGAGATCATTATGAAAATATAAAAACCTCATGACGAAATTATACAAAATAATAATAATAATAATGCACTACCAGCTGGGAAGATGACATAGAGTAAAAGGTTCTCATATGAATGGACTCCCATCAACCTTTGAAATTAGCCTAAGTCGCCTCGACCCGGCCCTTTAAAATATATAAAATTGAAAGAATTATTAATAATTCATTTGCTTCATAACTCATTCTCTTCTCATGAAGGATTTTGCAAGGAGAGAGATCTGCTTTTGCTTTCTTGACAAATTTTGGGATGAGATATCTAACCAATTCATTACCTCTAAGACTTTGCTCTTTACTAATTCCCTTCTTCCACAAATTTAACCAAGACCCTCTAAGAATTGGAGAAGTGCCAACTCATTGTGTCTGTAACGACCCCTCCCCGATCGCTACCGATGTCCGAGACTTTCGAGAAAGACCCGTCAAGTCCCGAACAAACCTATCTAAAATTTCCCGTTAATCCACTGCATACAATCACCATTCCATATTAATACTTAAAACAATATACTTTAGTATCATGACTTACCACATAAACATAATAATCGGTCAAAATTTTAAACTATTTAGTCACAAGTTTATACATGGAAATCCTTCAACTCTAATTATTTACTTATATCAAAATCAATATTTGTTTTGAACTTAATAATAAAGAACTACGATATTGACCTCTAACAGCGGAACGACTCAGAATAGAAGGCTAAGAGATGCCTTTACCTATCTGCGGTGGATCGTACGCGTTGATGATTACATGTTTGGTTGATCCCTGTCTACAAAAAAAGAAAAAGAGGAATGTGAGTCTCACAGACTCAGCGATCATCAGCTCCGTGAGCAAGGCGTAGATGGAAAACAAGCGAACGACAGATCATTTGAATAATAAAACATAGGATTATCGAAAATATATTTAACTAAAAGAGGGATTTGTGCCTTGTAAACATAACGCCAAAAAATCATCGTGCAATATCTCACTTGGCAAAACGATGTTGAAAACAAGTGTAGCAAAACAAGGTTCAATCATAGAAAACATCGCTTGTTATCAAAGTACAAGAAATAGTTTAAAATCATGCACGCTCCCGAAATGTGTGGCATGTAAACGAATCAACTTATAAAGCCACATAAACCAATTCATAATCATTAAATAAGCGCTGAAGCCTTTATTCAAATAAAGGGAGCTGCAAAGAAAATCTTACTCTCCACCACGCAAAAGTGTACGCGTTGTAAAATTTGCAAGGCTCTAGAGTAAGGGAATATAATATCAACATGTGGACCCACTTCCACGTAATAACATACGAGAGCATCGCTTCTATCGGATTCCCACATAATGCTATGGCAATCTCAATGATGTTGGCCGACATCTAAGATATCAAGCGGTCGCAATTGCGTATATCATCTGTGGCCTTGCCATGTATATCATAGACCATGGCCCCAATCATGTCTAACAGCCTGTCGGTGATCCAAAAATTTCTCTAGCTAGAACTCGCTCGTGCACGAGGGTCACACTTAACCGATGTCACATTCGACCTACTCTCGACGCTATTGACTTGTCAGAAACGTTCTCAAAACCATATCCACAGTTTTTCAAGACATTTGTTTAAATCAGTTGAAAAATAAAGTACAATAACCTTTCAAATTGCTTTTCGCATTAAAGAGGCATGGTGACAATACTTGTATGAAAATCGGATTAAAACCAGTGCTCAAATCTTGTATTTTTAAAGCATTTACAAATGCATTTAACTATACATATCACACAAAAATATAAGGCACGAATTTTAAAGTAAAACAGTATAAAGGACTTGTTTTTCGATTCTAAAGCACTTTACGTATATAGTTGATCTATAGATATATCCAAACCAACTTTCAAAGTAACTTGCATCCACAAAATACTTAAATTCTACCAACTCATATTTTTCACAAATTTTACATCGAAATTAAAATATTCATACATAGATACTATTACGAAAATTTTAAAATTGACCACCCTTACCCACCTCACAATAACGAAATGTTTTATCGCTATTAGTTCTTGCCAGTTACCCGTTACTTCATCCGAACTACCCCCACAATGCACTATCTTTATTTATTTCTTTTAAATCTTGAAACTCACTTTATACATATATATTTTATTACTATTATTCTTATATTTTTTTTTTCATTTTTTTCCACCCATTTTCTCTCTCTACAGCTGATCTCTCCTTGCTCTTTAACCCCAAAATTTCTCTTCACTTTTCTTGCTAATCGGCCACCCACTGGATCTTCCATGTTGCCGATCACCAAAATGCCCAGCTCTCTCTTTCTTTCTCTTCCTTTCTTTCTTTCTCCTTCTCTTTCCTTTCCATTCTCTTTTCTTTCCCCATCTGCAAGTGGCATCCTCTCCTCTCTATTCCTCACAGGCCGTGACTCCCAAAGACCGAAGCTTCCTTTTAAAATTTAAACCAAACTCTTCAAAAAAAAATCTTTTCTTTCCTTGCCGTTGATATCCATGGCATCAAGATAAGCATGCACTTTTTGCATGCCAAGTGGCAGCCAATATGGGCTGCCGTTTATGCCAAAGAAGTCATAAAAAATCTCACCTCTTTTTATGTAAGAAAAGTTACCGTTGGTCCTTAGGTGCATTGGATAAAATATTACCTTGTATGCCATTTTTGTCTTCTTTTGTCTTTGTTGCTAACGTCACCTTGAATGGTTGGCTTAGGCATGCCTTACATTTTCAGCATTCCAACATAAGATGGCCGGCCATGAGGATCAGAAAAAGTAAAAGTCAAAGCTTACTTTGACAGCTTTGATGATCAAGTAAATGAAAAATTTACTATTTAACCTTCTTAGTTTTCATCTCTTTTTAATTAAATCCTCTCTCAATATTTTAATTCTAATTTTTTTTATTATTCATTTATTTATTTTTTATTATTTTCACTTGTAACAATAGATTATCAAATTTATACTTTAACGCGGTATTATTATAATATTTAAATATTTACTTACTGTACTAATTCGATTCAGTAAAATCATGCAGTACAATTATTATCGTTTTTCTTCAAAATTCTTCTTTATTTCTTCTCTCCCACTTAAATTAATTATATTCCATTTTCATGATTAATTCTGATAACAGATAAAATATTCATATTTTAATATTATTTTATTCATAAAATAAAATAATATTTTATTCAAAAATATTTTTTTCACCCATAACCACTTTTTGATCCTTAATTTACATCAAGTGACCTTTCGTTTTATCGATAGGGTCTTATTGACGGCTAAACAAGAGTACGGGGTGTTATAGGAGCCTTCAAGTCAAAAGCATATCTGCTAGAAATGATCTTCAAATCCCGACAGCCAGAGGAGCATTTAATGCTCCGCATTTGTTGACAATGGAGTCCGAGGGTGCCTCCAGCTTTTTCTTTCATTTTTATTTTTTATTTTTTTATTTTTTTATTTAATATATTTATTTTATTTTATTTATTAAAATGATGTCTACACCAACCACTTCTCAGCTGTTTCATAAAATAAGAAAAGAAAAATAGTTTTCTTTGTCTAACAAAAATAAGATTCGACAAGAATTTTTTGGTCTTTTTGTTTTAGAAACAAAACTTGCTAGAACAAGTACAAATCCTACCCTCGAGAAGGTCTTTTTCGGTCACTGTGTGGGTTATTGTTAGAGGCCAAACACTTGGGTGGCTGAAGATTTGAGAAATCCTAAGGGTAAAGAAGCAAAGATTTTGATTTAATTGGCTCTTGATTACGATATTTAGAGCAAGATATGTAACTCTTAAACTTGTGAATGTTCATAATTAATTTGAAAGTTACATGAAAAACATAAACATTAATCCTGTAGGATTCGGCTGTTTCTTTAATTAAATGCTAGTTTATTATTCCGCTGCGTTATATTATTTTAATTTATTGATTATTTTCGTGTTTGAGCATGAGATCGAATTCCAATGCAAACAACAGGGCAATTCATTTCCTGCCTCCTTATAAAATGGACTAAATTCAGTAGATCATAACTTATTTCATTCGGTGCATAGTAAATCTTTCTATTGCATATTGAGATGCTTAATTTTCGGTTTTCAGGTTGGAATAATTCTCTTTATAAATTACAAATTCAGATTACTATAATAAGCCTATTGCAGAGCACAGAACACTTGGAAGGGGAATCCAATTAGTGCCCCACAAGTCACTAATCATGACTCCCTATTTCTCTAGCCTTTTCTTATTTTATTTCGCCACCAACACAATGGATGAATTTTTAATTGCTTCATCTTTCCTTGGGCTATTCGCACCTAACTTGTGTTTTCACAAAGTAATTTAATGGTGTAAATTTACCTAGGATTCTTCTCGGATGCTTCCTTTTTTGTCCCAGCTTAGATTATTGTTTCTTTAAAAAAAAAAATGAACAAGTGTTCACACTGACTTTATCATCTTGTATTTATTTATATTATCTCTATTTCTAAGCAGCATTGACTTATTTGCTTCATAATTCCTTCTCTTCTCATTATATAGGAATTTGCAAAATTTCAAAAAAACATATAGGAATTTGGAAGGAGATCTGCTTAGTGATATCAACAAGCTGAAGTATCTACGCTTATATTTTTCATCTTTGGTAACATCTCTCAATCTTACCTTCTGCCATAAATTCATCTTTCAACAAACTCCATAAAATTTTATTTTGGTTCTTTCTCTTTATTTTATGCTTCTATTCTTTTTCCTTTTTTGCCTAATTAGGTTGCAAATAATTCAACTTTGCATTGAGTTGCCGACTTTAATTCTTTTTTGCTTCATAATTCAATAATTCTCTTCTCTCGGAGGATCAAGATTTTCTTTTTTGCAAGGAGATAATCTATTTTTTACTGCTATTTTTCTTGACTGGGCTTGTTTCTCAAATTTATTAGGGCCTTCTGAGGATAGAAGTATCACTGCGCTGCCTCACTAAATTAAGTTGTCTATACTTATGATTTAGTTTTATCTTTGATAACATTAATTAATCGAAATCTTGAATTATAACAGAAAATTCATCTTATCATAAGTCCCATATAAATATTAAGACATAGGTTGTGCATTTATTTTAGTTTCTTACATAAATATTAATCTTGGTTACTTTTCAATAATTCATGTGCTTCATTACTCATTTTCTTCTCATAGAGGATATTTTGGAAGGAGATCAGCTTGATGCTATTTTCTTAGACATTTTTTGCAAGGAGATCTGCTTTCACAAACTTAATCAAGAAACTCTAAGGATAGAAGAAGTACCAACTCATCTGCCTCACTTGACTAGGTAAATTAAATTGTTTAATATAGATTTGGATTCATGTTTTAGATTCATAACATAGATTCATCATCTTTCCTTCCACATAATTATTTTGTTCATTGGTCTGTGTCATGCTTCTTTTCTCTTAATTAGGTGAAAAATAATTATAGTGAGTGAAACTGAACATGAATGATTTTGAAAATTTTAGCA
Organism: Theobroma grandiflorum; assembly: GCA_036013995.1. NCBI lineage: Eukaryota > Viridiplantae > Streptophyta > Magnoliopsida > Malvales > Malvaceae > Theobroma > Theobroma grandiflorum. The sequence goes on from CP142133.1 coordinate 32,395,877, forward strand.
CATAAAATTTTCGTTTTTATTAAAATAATTTTCCTTGTTAATTTTATATCAATTTGTTTCTTCTGCCTAAGAAGTTTTTGCTGAACAAAGAGCCAGGGGGGTTTGTGGATCATTTTAATTGACCTTTGGGCTTCATCTTTCCAAATAAATTGAAGAAGAAACCAGGTATTTTGAATATCATTCTCTGTTTATTCTTGCAAGTGTTTTTCAAAAGTCTTTTTTAAGATATTTTGTGGTTTTCAGAAGCTTTCTTGTTCTAATTATCAAAAAGATATACTATTCCTTACTTATGGTTAAATTACACTATTCAAAATGATTAATATTTAAGCTTATTGTTATTTTCTTTCCTCATATATCAACTGGATCATTGCTTCAATTGAACAGGTAAAGTAGCTACGCTTATGATAGTTCATCTTTGGAAACATTTTTGAATCTTACCTTCCAACATAAATTCATCTTTCAACAAACTCCCTATAATTTTTTTTTTGGTTCTTTTTCCTTTTATTTTTTGCTTAATTAGGTTGAAAATAATTCAACTTTGCATTGAGTTCGACTTTAATTCTTTTCTGCTTCATAATTAATTAATTCTCTTCTCATAACGAATTAGGATTTTCTTTGTTGCAAGGAGATCATCTGCTTGTTGCTGCTATTTTCCAAATTTACTAAAGACCTTTTGATAAAAGAAGTATCACTTCAGTGCCTCGCTGAACCAGGTAAACTATCTATGGCTATGCTTATGATTCATTTTTATCTTTGGTAACATTAATTAATTGGAATCTTAAGGTAATTAAACTCCCTATTTCTCTAACTATGTCATACTTTATTCCTTCCCTCAATATGCACCTAAACTTTTCTTCTGACAAAGTACTTTAATTGTCTAAGTTTACCTTGGATTCTTCTCGTGTGCTTTTCTTTCTTCCCAAACAACTTAGATTATAATAGTACTTTAATTGACAAAGTACTTTTCTTTTCATCTTTTACTTGATCCATATTTTCGTTACTTTAAAGCAGCCTTAAGGGAAGTGACCCGACACCAATGTTATGACTTTTCCTATTATTTAGTCTTTAAATAGACTAAAATTAAATAGGAAATAATAGTAACTCAATATATTTTTTTTTCTCTTTCTCTTCAATTCATGCTTCTCTTCTTTTTTGCTTGTTGCTGCTATTTTTCAAATTTACTAAAGGCCTTCTGAGTGAAGAAGTATCAGTTCAATGTCTCAGTAAACTAAGTAAACTATCTATGCTTATGATTTATTTTTATCTTCGATAACATTAATTAATCAGAATCTTAAGCTATAACATAAATTCATCTTACCATAATTTCCAATTTATATATTAAGACACAAGTTGAACATTTATGTCAATTTCCACATAAATATTAATCTTGCCCACTTTTCAATAATTCATGTGCTTCATTATTTATTTTCTTCTCATAGAGGAGCTTTGCTTGTTGCTGATTTCTTTACAAATTTTTGCAAGGAGATCTTATGTTCCTGCTTTCACAAACTTAACTAAGACACTCTACGCATAGGAGAACTAACAGCTTGCCTGCCTCATTTGACTAGGTAATTAAATTGTTTCATATAGATTTGGGTTCATGTTATTTGAAATCTTAGATTCATAACATAGATTCATCATCTTTCCTTCCACAATTATTTGGTTATTTGTTTTGTGTCATACTTGTATTTTCTTAATTAGGCAAAAAAAAGCATAATTAATGAGTGAAAACTAAAGACAAATAATTTTGAAGACTTTAACACATAAGATTTTGACCTTTATTAACAATATTAATTTTCCTTGTTAATTTTATGCCAGTTTATTTCTTCTGCCTATCAAATTTGTGCTTAACAAAGAGCCAAGGAGGTTTGTGGATCATTTTAATTGACCTTCGAGCTTCATCTTTCCAAATAATTTGAAGAAGAAACAAGGTATTTTTGAATGTCATTCTACTCTCTAATTTATTCCCACAATTATGTCTTAAATGTCTTTTTGGGATTTTTTTGGCCTCATAAGCTTTCTTGTTTTAATTATCTTATCAAAAATATATATCACAAATTTTTGTTCTCACAAGCTTCCATACTTATATTTAGACTATATTAATCCACAATTTAAAATTATCAGGACGGTTCAAAAATATTAATTAATATTTTCTATGGTCTTTTATATTTATTGTTATTGAAAATTGGCATCTTCCTTTCTCTCTCTCTCTCTCTCTATCTTTCTTTTATTAATCCTATAATTAATATTGAATAATTCGTGATAGTTATCTACAAGGGGAAAAGAAGAAATGAATTATTTTAATTAGTTATTTACTGTTTATATTTACTTGGTTTGCTTGAAAGTGAGATATTGAGGAAAATTTGGAGGAAAGTGCAAAAGACAAGGTAAAAAAATAAAACATTTGGTAACGATCATAATTTATTTTCTAATAAACCTCTAATATAAAAAAATGTTCTAAATATAAACTCAACTGTTTATAAATAATTCAATAAGAGGTCTCCATGTCACACTTTGGGATTTTATAAACATTCTAATCCAAATGTCACTCTCACTTTTTCATCTTTTATTTAATTCATATTTTCTTTATTCTAAAGAAGATTTTGAGCCAATATCATGACTTAGTACATTTCCATTCAGCAAAAGTATACTGCGTCTGCGGTGCAGAGCAATCAAGAATTGGTATTTGTGATTCTTTTAAATAAAATAAAGATTTTCACAAAGTCTACTTCATTATTGTTTTGGTTCTTTCATTATCATGCTTCTATTCTCTTAATAATTAGGTTGAAAATAATGATTTATGACACTACTGATTTTTCCCTAAAACTTTAGCAAATAAGATTTTTTATGTCAGCTATTTTCCACAAAAAATTTCTACTTAACAAGGAGCCAAAGAGATTAATTTGCAGCTCATCTCCTTGACCTCTGCCCTTCATCTTTCCACATATTTTGAAGAAGAAACCAGGTATTTTTAATGTCTCTTTGGGATGTATTATTGTTTTCACAAACTTTCTTTTTTTAATTATAAAAAAGATATACTATTCCCTATTTATGGTTAGATTATACATTAATCCTCGATTGAAAATCTTTAGGACTATTCAAAATTATTAATATTTGCTTTGGTCATTGATGTTTAATATTATTATTATTATTGGCCTAGATGATGTTTGTTCTCATTCGAAACTATATTTAGTCCATTCAATGAAACGATTTAGGATTTTATTTACAATAATTCTTTTAATTTAGAATATAAATAAGAACATTAAAATAAAAGATTACTGAAAAAATTAAGTCGGAAGTATGCATCTTAATGAATAATGTCTTAAAGATCTTGATAATTAGAAGAATAAATGATTTTGATGAAAATTTACAAATAATAGGACAGTAAAACAATTTATTAAAATAGTGTGATTTATATATTTATATATTTAAAATAGTTATCAATTTTAAATCGTTTCCTTTTTTTATTAAAAATTTTGTCATTTATATATTTATAGTAGATTGACTTCTCCATTCTCGTCATCCTTTTATTAATGTTGTAATGATCAAAAGTAGGAACCATATCGATATAATATATTCAAGAATTTGCAATGGTTCTTTAAGGGGCAAAATGAATACATTCATCTAGATATAAATAGTGTTGGAAATGTAAATATTATACTCAAAGATGATGGAAACAAAAACTTCTTGTTTCTTATAATGTTTTCAAAAATATTATGTTTTTCTTAAGAAGAATTGGTAAAAAAGTTTTATTTAGTAACACTTTTTTTAACATATTCTATATTATATGAAAAATATAGAATTTTTGAATAGGGAGGGAGTAGCTTATGTCATATGGAGGTCTAATATATCTTGGGTTTTTAATCTACAGGGAATGGGTTATATGGACTTTATAGTTCAAAATTTTGAAGTGATAAAGTACTTTGGAGGTCTAACATGTACATACATAGACTATCACCGAAAACTTGAAAAACATATGAATGATCTTCGAGAAAAAGTGAATGATCTAAATATTCGAAAGCAAGACCTTGAATTAAGAAAGGAAGCAGAGCTTCGTTGCAGAAAAGTGGTGAAGAAAGAAGTGGAGAAATGGTTTGAAGATGTACAAAGGGTTAACACTGAAATGGAAGAGATTGAAAAAAAGTTTCATGATGTTTCATACTTCTTACGTGGTCGTCTAGGGAAATTTGTTTTTCAAAAGATTGAAGAAGTAAAGGATATTTACCAACAGGGCAGCTTCCCTGATGGTGTGGCAGTTGATGGGCCTCCAACCACCGGGGTGACATTAGCAACACCAAATCTAGAAGGTGAAATCGATGTTAAAGAGCAAATTTGGGAGTGTTTGATGGGTGATGAGGTTGGAATGATTGGAGTATGTGGAATGGGCGGTATAGGGAAAACTACCATCATGAAGCATATCAACAATCGATTGTTAGCGGAAAGTGAGAAGTTTGATAAAGTGATATGGCTCACTATATCAAAAGAATTGAATATTTTCAGATTGCAAAAAAATATTGCAGATTCTTTGAAACAGTCTCTTCCAGAAGATGATGAATTGTTACGAGCATCAGCATTAAAAGATATTTTGGAGGGAAAGAGATATGTGTTGATCTTAGACGATGTTTGGAAACAGTTTTCTTTATTGGAGGTAGGAATCCCTAAACCAACAATAGGCAGGGGGAGGAAAGTTGTACTCACTAGCAGATCAATTGAGGTCTGTCAATCTATGGATTGTAAGGTGGTCAAAGTGCAACCGCTTTCAAAGATAGAGTCCATGAACTTATTCCTAGATCATGTCGGGCATAATGTTGTACAAGCTCAACATTTAAAAGGCATTGTCAACAAAATTGTTGAGCAATGTGGCGGTTTACCACTTAGCATTGTCACAATAGCCGGAAGCATGAAGGGGGTAAATGATATTTATGAGTGGAGAAATGCATTAACTGAATTAGAAGAACGTGTGAAAAGTGTGAAAGGATCGGATGTTGAAATATTTGAGAGTTTGAAGTTCAGTTATGACTATTTGAAAGATCCAAAAATCCAAAATTGTTTCTTGTATTGTTCCTTGTATCCTGAAGATTTTGTGATTAGAAAAGTAGAATTAATTGAAAATTGGATAGATGAGGGACTCCTTGATGGCTTACTGACCGAAGAAGCAATGCATCACAGAGGTTATAGCATTTTAACTAAGCTTGAAAATAATTGCCTATTAGAGAGGGCTACATATTTTTTTGATGAAGAAGAAGAAGAAGGAGTTAAGATGCATGATGCTTTGAGGGACATGGCGTTGTTGTATATTAAAGGTCATCAGTTCATGGTAAAAGCCGGTATGCAATTGAAGGAATTACCAAGTGAGCAAGAATGGACAGTGAGTGTTGATAAAGTTTCCTTGATGCAAAATTCAATATTAGAAATTCCTCCTCACATATCACCTAAATGCCCCCATTTATCAACTTTGATTTTGGCAGATTGTGGCTTAAAAAGGATTTCAGAAACTTTTTTTGAGCACATGCCTGGATTACAAGTTCTAAATCTTTCAAATAACCGTTCCTTAGAGTATCTGCCCAATTCGATCTCTAACTTGAAAACTCTCAATGCATTGATACTTGTTCATTGTTTCAAGTTAAAATATGTGCCTTCGTTAGCAGGGCTCAGAGCATTGAGAAAGTTGAACCTTTTGGACTCAGGAATTGAAGAGGTTCCTCATGGCATAGAGATGTTAGAAAACTTGAGAGACCTTCGTATGAGGCCATGGGGTCTATACGAGTTAACAGTAGGGATATTACCGAGGGTTTGTCATCTCCAATGCTTAATGATAGAGGAGACGTTTGTAAAGGGAGAAGAAGTAGGCCAATTGAGGAAGCTTGAGTGGGTTTCATGTTCATTTCGCAACATGCAAGAGTTTAAGAAATACGCAGAGTGTACACAAGGTAAATGGCCTACATCTTTCACTTTTCATGTGGGGGGATCACGTGTGGATTGTTTTGTTAATTTTCAGCGTTCCCCAAATTTCAAAAAGATTGAGAAACAGGTTATATTCAGAGATTCGGAGATAGAGAGGTGTGATGATAGGGTGGTCCCACATGACCTTCAAAGTTTATCTATTCAGAATTGTGATGATTTCAAATGTTTAAACAATATTCCTTTGTTTCGTAAGGCGACTGACTTAAAGGAATGTGAAATTCTTAAGTGTGAAGGGCTGGAGTGTGTGGTTGACTTGTCATTATCATTTTGTGACGCACTTCACAACATTGAAGTGTTAGAACTAGGTTTCTTGCCAAACTTGGGTGAAGTTGTGAGAGTAGGAGTAGCGGGTGAAATTGAATCTACCTCTCATGCTCCAACACCATTTGCCATCTTCTCTTCTCTTAAAATAGTAAATATGTCTTGCTGTTCGAGGTTGAAGACATTGTTTCCAATCAAGCTGTTGCAGAGCCTCCAAAACTTACAGAAAATTGCTGTCCAAGACTGTGAAGAAATGGAGGAAATAATAGCATCAGAAGAAAATCACAAAGGAGAAGGAACAACATTCATTCTTCCCAAATTAAAATCATTTGTCTTGGAAATCTTACCAAAATTGAAAAGCATTTGCAGTGGTGGAGTTATGATTCCTGCAGGTTCTCTCCAATCTATTCAAATAGTTGAATGTCCACAAGTAAAGAGGATCCCTTTGTCTCTTCCTCTTGTTGAAAATGGGAAACCATCTCCTCCTCCTTCTCTAAAAAAGATCACAGTATGGCCGAGAGAATGGTGGGAATCAGTGGAATGGGATCAGCCTGATGCTAAGGATGTCCTTTCTCCCTTTGTTCGATATATTTTGGGATAGAATGAGATGGAGAAGAGGTGTTCGATTAAATGTGAGTTTGTTTTCATCCGCATCCTCTTTTTTTCTCTTAATTTCTCATTTGCTAAATAATTTCTCTTTTTTAATATCAAAATAAAACTAAGTCTTTAACTTTTTATTTTTTAATAAAAAAATAAAATCTCCAACTCAACACCCTTCATTTCTTCGCCAATTGCTATCCGACACGTCTTACACCCCCTCCTATTACACCCTCCCACCCTTCTCCTTTATTTTCATTTTCACTCATGTTTCAAACTTGGTTTTAATTTTTTTCAAATTTTAAAACAAAAAATGCTTTGATTATTATGAATTAAAATGTTGAAAGATATAACAAAATGACTAAAAGGTTTTCAATTTGCTGCAGGCTTGGAGATTATGGGAGGAAGGAAGGCACCCCTGTTGAACTTGGTGATCAATTCTTAGGACTATCCTGCAACCTATCAGATGAGAGATAACGCATCCACACTGGTCTCAAATGGTTGATGAATTGGAAATCATTTAATGCAAGTAAGTCGTTGAAGTTATGTTTGTCTAATGAAGAGAACGTTTATAGTTTGTTTTCTGCTGCACTTTGTGTATACTTCATTCATCAAAAGTCAGTCAACCACATCATCTTATAAAAACAACGCATGATCTACCCACATGGCGTTTCTATTTTATATGTAAACCATCCAAAGTGTCTCAAATAAAAATCATTGATCACAGGACTACACATGAAATGCAGAAAGCAAGCTTGGATGCTTTTCTCATTTGCTCCAAGAGACTACTTTGACAGATATGGCCTTTGTGGTTCAAAAGGGAATTGTGATGGTACTCAGCTCCCACTGTTTAAAGGATTCAAGCCTTAATTCCCTGAAAGCTGATGTTTAAGCCTGAATTCCCTAAAAAATAGAACTCATCAGACTGGTCCCTAGGGTGTAAGCATAATAAGCCATTCAACTGCCAAAGCAGAGATGGATTTATCAGATTTAAGAGATTTGAAAGTGCCAGATGCTACACATTCTTGGGTGACTAAAACTATGAATCTCAAGGGATGCAAGGCTTAGTATCTACAGAACTATTCCTATATGGCATACACTAGTTCAGATAACAGAGGAAGAGGTAGTGCTTGGGCCCTTTGGTTCGATATTCTGATTGACTACAGACAATTTGAATCAGAAGGGCAGGATCTATATGTTAGAGTGTCTGCTTCAGAATCAGGTATGAGTCTACATTTTCTCTTGTTTTCTCTGCTTTTTCTTTTTTTCTTCATGTATGCTTTTCTTTATCAAATTTCGTCATACAGAATTTAAAGATAAGCCTAGGATAAAACTTCCTGCAGTCATTGCAACACCATTGTGCTGTGCTTTTGGGGTTGTATTCTGTCAGTCATTTCCTTTACAGAGGCCATGCAAAGTTGAACGGTAACTTTGATATATCCTTCACAAATATGCTTATTTTGTTCCTTTGCTAAATAAACAAAAAAAATCTACTTTGTTAATACTGATGCTAGCAAATCCACATGCGGTTTCTTCAAAAGAGTTAATTAAGTTCTTTGCCATTTCATTTGAATAATTTTTTTTATTCATAGAGATCTCAAAGCTAGTAACGTTCTGCTTGATAGTGAGATGAATCCAAAAATTTCAGATTATAGCATAGCTAGAACTTTTGGAGGAGACCATACTGAAGGGAACGCTAAAAGAGCAGTTGGAACTTAGTAAGTGTCACTTTATTTTCATTATGTCTACAAAGGTTCATATATTTATTGCTGTTGATAATGTTCTGCAGTGATTATATGGCACTGAATATGCTATTGATGGACTGCTTTCAGTAAAATCAGATCTCTTTAGCTTTGGTATATTATTGCTGCAGATAGTAAGTGGGAGGGAAAAATAGAGCACTTTACCATCCAACACAGAGCGGCAACCTTGTTGAACATGTCAGTTTCAGCAATATTTTTATAATCAATTTTTTGTTGCCTATCTTGGATTGATAAAACCTTAAATGGTTTCAATTTGCTGCAGGCATGGAGAATATGGAAATAAGGCAGCCCTCTAAAACTTGTTGAAGAATGCTTAGGAGAGTCTTTGCAATCTATCGGAAGTGATACAATTCATCCATTATCAGTCTTTTAAGTTTACAACAGCATCCTGAGGATAGGCCAAGTATGTCATTTGTGATTCTGATGTTGGGAAGTGAAACTGATTTGCCACACCCCAAACAACCTGGTATTTTGTTTAGGAAAAGTCCACTTGAAGAAGATTCTTCATCAGACAAGCATGTATCTTCTTCCACAAATGAAATAACTCTATCAGTACTAGATGCTCAATAATTGATAAACTGTATACTTAGCTCTTTCCATCTCCAAGCCATTATTAAAGGCCATCGATCAGTATGTTTATGTCCCTTATGCTTTGATACCAGTGGTTTAGTCCCAGTTTGAGCTTAACGCCCTGCAAGTGCCTACTTGGGGGTAATATATATATATATATATATATATATATATAGATATGATTCACAGAGACAATACAAGATGACTACACTGAAGCTTCATAAAAATCAGAAATAAGAATTCTCTGCAAACTGAAAAGTTTGGTCTTTTCAAGGAAGACTTGCATACTAGTCAACGATCATCAGTTTAAATATGTTTGCTCTCTAAAATCTGCCAAACTGAAAAGTTTTTCTATGAGTTTTACAAGCTCTGAAAGTTGAAACAAATAGACATTCTGTCTTCCATGTTCACCAACACTGTTTTACTGATGGAATCGATATCTTCACCTCCCAGTCTGTTAGTGATGGATGAAATCCTTGAGCTTGGTTTCTTTAGTCCTGGAAGCTCTAAGAATCGTTTCTTGGGAATTTGGTACAAGAAAGTAGCAGTTAAAACTGTTACTTGGGAACTAGTAATTGCCCAACTGAACACCCTTTAAATTTTATTTGCTTTTATTAAAAGTAATAACAAGGCTTGATTTTGTCATCAGTGCCAGGATTTGCAATTCATTTTTGAAGATGGAGCTATATTTGAGCTTGATCCAGAGAACCATTATCAGCTTCTATTTACCAAAAGATAGAGCATGGAAGCAAATATTACTGACAACACTCTGCAACAAAATCATCGGTGGGAACATGACCTTGTTGCCAACAAAGTTGGGCTTTGCTCCTTCCACTTGCAATTAATTGATTTTGGGGAGCTTTCCACTTCCCCTTTCTTTTTTTTTTCTTTATTTGCATTTTAATTTATACAAATACCCAATATTTTGCCATACTGCAGTCTCAAATTTGTTGTAAGTCACATGAGAAATATGGCTATGGTATTAGCTTACTTTCCGTATGTACCAAAGCAGTGTCAATTGAACGAACTCATTTCTCTCTCAGATGAAAGGGACTTAGAACCTCCATTGTCAACACTTCCATTGTTTAATCACTACCCATAAATCTCATCCAAATTAAAAATCCTATCCAATTGAATCTAGTCAACAAGTGTTAGAATATACCAAAATAAATGTCACATCAACGGAACTTGTCCCTAGTTGGCAACTAATATATTAAATTAGAATTTTTTTTCCTTTAAAATTATGAGTTTGAAAGGGGATTTTTCATGTTTGAGGAGGGATACCTTCTTTTGTATACAAAAGCGAATTCAAGAGATCCAAAGGAATTAATGTTGCCACTCATCTCAAGATCAAAACACCTGAAAATTAAATGCTATTCAATCTATAAAGTGTCACCTCTTGGACTGGCAATAATGGTATCTAGCTAGCTACAATCTCCAAATAAAACAATGTCTATTTATGAAAAAGTAAAGGAAAGCATACTTGGGAAGTGATGTATCAATATCAAGATATTGAAAATAAACATAATTATGCTTATTGTTGTTTACTCTACAAACTTACAAAGCACTTCAAATAATGAATACATATATAATTAAACAAGATTAATAGTTTAAATTATCTATATTAGATTTGATGATTTGATTTTTCAAAAAAAAAGAAAGATTTGGTGATTTGATATTGCATGCCAATTATGAGAATAAGTTTAATTTCATATGATAAGTGCGATTACTCTAAATAAATATATATTACGTTTAAATGGTAATCGTAGCATTTTTATCTTTTTCATGAAAATCATGAATCTATGTGTATCTCCGTCTCACATCCCAACACCACCTCCCATTTGCTTTATGTCTACAGCAATTAATAAGCAGGTTATATATGCTTCGATTTTTAAAACATAGTGTATTCTGCTTCATTTTTAGTCCCAACGAAGCATTTTTTTTCCCTTTATAGTTACAATCAAAAAGATGAGGCAGGTCATTTTGAAATTGAACTTGATTTCTTTGAAGACCCTTGACTGCTCTTAAAATTTCACTTTAAATCTTGCCATACTGTATGTGTTTCACTTCATTAATTGATATTATATTCCATACTTCTTGTGAAAAAGTGAAAAGAAGAAAAAAATTAGTAGAAGAGATGAACATTTATAAATTTGCATCTTATAGCAGAATTATGAGTTTTGGAATTTTCAGTGATTAACATTTCATTTTATAATTTTTACAAATAATTCTAAATTTGTTATAAGTAAAAACTCAAGTATGGTCCAACCAAAATTACTTGAGCAATAATTAACCCTTTATTATGAGTAAGAATAATTTTATACATGTAATTATGTCAATTTTATACATGTAATTATGTCATGTCAAGGTTCCAATGCAGTAAACAGTACCTTGGTTACCCAGATGATACATTCTTTTAACATCGCTACATATTCATGGTCTTTGCCTTTAGACGTAAAGAATAGGTTGTGAGGACAACTTTGAAGTTATGGAGAGTTGGACAAGTGGCCCCATAATCAATATCCTACTTTCTCAGTCTTTGTTCAATTCTTATTTGTATTTTGCTGAAGCAGCCTCAAGGAAAGTGACTTCACAACTGCTTTGATGACTTTGCATGGAGTTGCCGACTTTAGACTCTTCTTTTCTTCCTAATATATTAATCTCTTCATTAATGAGTAGAAATTAGATCAATAGCATAAGTAAAGAGTTTCAGCTTTATTATAACGCTGCTGATCCTCCGTCTGTCATATCAGTCACTTTTCCACATAAAATTCCAATCCTAACGAAGAGAAAAGGAGGTTTGTGGCCCAGAAACTGTTGAGCTCCATCTTTCCAAATAATTCGAGCAAGGAAACAGGTTTGACATCTTTTCCCCTACTATATATAGCTTTAGCCCTTGCCATCATTTTATCCTCTCCTTTGTTCTTGCAATACTTATTTCTTAAATTTCTTTCTGGGTTATGTTTGTTTGTTGGATGGGAGAAAAAAAAGAACAAAAAAAAAATCCGAAATTAATTAATTTTGAATTGTTTTATATATATATATATATATATATATATATGAGAAAGTTCCTTTTGTTTGAGTGATGCCATGTGTTCACAACAACAGGACTGTTCTGTTTCTCTAATTACTGGGTAGTTTAAGATTCTTGGATGACATATTGCTGTGTCCTTACCTTGGCTGATTTTTTTGTAAGCCAAGTTTGTAACTGACTACTGTCTCAAGTCAGACTTTTGTAAATTACAGGGACTCCCTGTCTTGATTAATGAAAATCCTTACTTATTCAAAACAAAAAAAAAGAGATACTGTATGTAATGTCATGGACATAGTTTTACCCTTGCCACTTTGTTAGATATTACATGACCGAAACATAAACTCAAGCAAAAATTAACTTATTACTCATTGGTTTTGCATTACAGAGAGTATATTACATGGAGCTTGTAGGAACAATCCTTGAAGTGGTAAAGTGCTTTGGGGGTCCAGCCTGTAGATACTTGGATGATCACCTAAAACTTGAAGAACATGTGAATGAACTTAGAAGAGGATTGAATGATCTAAATATTAGAAGGCAAGATATAGAATTAAGAAAAGAAGCAGAGATTCGTTGCAAAAAAGTGGTGAAGAAAGAAGTGGAGAAATGGTTTGATGATGTACAAAGGATGAACACTGAAACCCAAAAGATAGAAGAAAAGTTTCATGCTGTGACCTACTTCTCACGTGCTCGCCTAGCAAAACTTGTTTGCCGAAAGATTAAAGAAGTGAAGGCAATTTACCAACAGGGTAGTTTCCCTGAAGGTGTGGCAGTTGATGGGCCTCCAGCTTTTGGGTTGACATTCCCAACAACAAAATTAGAAGGTGAAATCGATGTAAAAGAACGAATTTGGACATACTTGATTGGGGATGATGAGGTTGGAATGATTGGAGTATGTGGAATGGGTGGTATAGGGAAAACTACCATCATGAAGCATATCAACAATCAGTTGCTGCAGAATAATTGGTGTGAGAAAGTGGTTTGGGTTACAGTATCGAAAGAACTTAATGTTTTCAAATTGCAAGAAGATATTGCACGAGCAATGGACACATCTCTTCCTGAAAATGAATTAGAACGAGCAACTGAATTAATAAAAATTTTGGAAGGAGAGAGACATGTGCTGATTTTAGATGATGTTTGGCAAAGATTTTCTCTACTTGACGTGGGAATTCCGGTGCCAACATTACAGAATGGGAGCAAACTGGTACTCACTAGTAGATCCATTGAGGTCTGTAAAGCTATGGGTTGTAAGGTAGTCAAAGTGCAGCCTCTTCCAAACCAGGAATCTTTGAACTTATTCTTAAATCATGTGGGGCATAGTGTTTTAGAAGATCCAACTTTAGAAGACATTGTGAAACTTATTGTTGAGCAATGTGGTGTTTTACCACTTGCCATTGTGACTATAGCAGGTAGCATGAAGGGAGTAGATGATATTTGTGAGTGGAGGAATGCATTAAATGAATTACGTGAACTGAAAAAAGGTGTGAAGGGATCAGATGTTGACATATTTGGGTGTTTGATGTTTAGTTTGACCGTTTGGAAGATTCAGAAATCCAAAATTGTTTTTTATATTGTTCCTTATACCCTGAAGACTATGGAATTGATAGATTGGAGTTGATAGAGAAATGGATCGATGAGGGACTCCTTGGTGAATTAGAGACCAGACAAGCAATGCATGACAGAGGCCATACAATTTTAAACAAGCTTGAAAATAATTGCTTGTTGGAGAGAGCTACAGATAATTATGACTTCAGGAGAAAAGTTAGGATGCATGATGTCTTAAGAGACATGGCATTGTTTATTAGAAGTGTTGATCGACCATTCATGGTGAAAGCTGGTCTGCAGATGAAGGAACTACCTAGGGAGCATGAATGGACAAGCAATCTTGAAAAGGTATCCTTGATGAATAATTCGTTATCAGAAATTCCTCCTTACATATCACCTAAATGCCATAATTTGTCAACCTTATTACTGCAAAAAAATGAACTTGGAAGAATTCGAGAATCTTTCGTTAAGGACCTACATAGGCTAAAAATTCTGGATCTTTCTTATACTAGAATTTCTAATCTTCCCAATTCTGTATCTGACTTGGACAATCTTGTTGCATTGGTACTTGGAAATTGTAACAAGTTAAGATATGTGTGTTTGTTAGCAAAGCTTAAATCCCTCAGAAAGTTGGATCTTTTTAATACAGCTATCAAGGAGGTTCCTCATGGTATAGACATGTTAACAAACCTTACATATCTTAATCTATATTCAAAGTATTTAAATGAGCTACCAATGGGAATACTACCCAAGTTTTCTCAGCTCCAACACTCTGCAACAAACTTGAATCTAAAAGGGGAGGAAGCAGCCGAACCGAGGAAGCTTGAGGTTTTCTTAGGGTGCTTTTTTGAGTTGCAAGACTTTGAGGAATACACCAAGTCCATATTGGATCAAGGGCCAAACAATTACTTGGTTGCAGTGGGATCACCTAAGCCTGACTACTTTTACTTCGATGATGGGTCAAGGTTTTTTCACAATCCTAAGTCTAATAAAGAGGTATGTTTTATCAACTGCAAGATGGGGAGGGACGATCTTGTATTGCTCCCAAATGACCTGCATTATCTGAGTATTGAGCAGTGCCATGATCTCAAAAGCTTAAGCAATATTTGTTTGTTGCATCAAGGAGATGCGTTGAAGACATGTTATATTAGGAAGTGTGAAGGGATAGAGTGCTTGATTGACCAGTCATTATCTTCTTGTAACTCACTCCAGAACATTGAGAAGCTACAGCTTGAGGATTTGTTCAACTTGCGCCAACTTGCGAAAGTAGAAGCGGCATTTGTATCTCCATCCCACATTCCATTACGACCTGCCATTTTCTCTTCTCTCAAAAGTTTATACTTGAGAAACTGTTCAATTATGAAGAAGTTGTTTTCAGTTAAGCTGTTGCAGGGTCTTCAAAACTTGGAGGAAATAGATGTCAGCCTTTGTGAAAAAATGGAGCAAATAATAGAATCAGAAGAACAGGGAGAAAATAACAGAGGAGAAGGAAGGGCTGCCAGCATAACATTTATTCTTCCCAAATTAAGGAAACTTTCCTTGTTCAAATTACCAGAGCTGAAAAGCATTTGTGGTTTTGGACTTATAATTCCTACAAATTCTTTTCAATATCTAGAGGTAATAGAATGTCAGAAGTTAAAAAGGATCCCCTTATCTCTTCCCCTGCTTGAAAATGGACTACCACCTCCTCCCACTCCTCCTGTTGAGCAAATCGTTTTATATCCAGAAGAATGGTGGGAATCACTGGAATGGGATGATCCTAATGTTAAGGAAATGCTGTTGCCTTTTCATTTGGCTGAACACTGCTTCTCGTCTGGTAATCGTCTTGCTTCCTTCTTAAAACTACAAAATTTCAATTATTAGCTTCTGTTTTTGGTCAAAAAACAGTTTCTGATTTTAGTTCTTACTATTGACAGAAAAAATTCCACTTCTTGATCGGTTGCGCACCTAAGCTATCAGACCAAAACAAAAGCTTAACTTAATGTTGATGGGTTAAGGATAATTTAACCCACTTCTTGATGGGTAGAGTATTTGGCTTTGGTATATTATTGCTGGAGATAATATGTGGAAAGAAGAATAGAAGGTTTTATCAACCAGACAAAAGTGTTGAGCCTTGTTGGACATGTAAGTGCTGTGAAATGTTTTTTGACTAATTATGTTTTCTAACGGATAAATGACAAAATGGTTTTGATATGCTTCAGGAATGGAGATTTTCGAAAGGGTAAAGACCATTTGAGCTTGCAGATGATCCACATTCTTAGGGGAGTCCTCTGCTCTATCAGAAGTGATGAGGTGCATCCACATTAGTCTGTTGTGTGTGCAGCAGCAATTTTTGAGGACTATTTGAGAAGAACTATTTTGAAGATCTTCAACAATGAAATGACCGTCACACTGCATAAATATCTTTACTGAATGATTTTCATCATCATCTTGTACCTTATATTTCTGTATATTTTGTGAATTAGTCACATTTAGAACCTTAGAGGTTGAAATTCCATTCCTCAAGTCTAATAATCTGATATGGCTCACTAACTGAAAAATCAATCAAGGAACAAACAATCTGGTTAACTCAGTGGAAAACTTCTGGTTGAAGCATGATGCTGAAGCTCAATCAAACAACAGGGCCATTCATTTCCTGTCTCCATATGAAATGGACTAAATTCAGTAGATCATTTCCTATTTCATTATGTGCATAGTCATATATTTCTATTGCAGATTGGGATACTTAATTTTCAGTTTTCAGGTTGGAATAATTCTCTTTATAAATTATAACTTCAGATTAATGTAATAAGTCTATTACAGAACACAGAACACCTGGAATGGAAATCTATCATACAAAATTGTATAATTTAAATAGATATCTTAAAGAATTAGATAATTTCTTGTCCGGTTCGTATGAAAGATACGAAAAGTGATTCTATGAGATATGGAAATCCAATTAGTGCCCCGCAAGTCACTAATCATGACTCCCTATTTCTCTAACTTTTCATATTTTATTTCGCCACTAACACAAAGTAATTTAATCGCGCAAGTTTACCTTGGGTTAATTCTTCTCGGCTGCTTCCTTTTTTCCAAACAATTAAAGTAGCTTAGGTTCTTGTTTCTTTAAGAAAAATGAACAAGTGTTCACACTCACTTTATCATCTTTTATTTACTTCATTTCAAAGCAGCTTTAAGGGAAGTGAACCCTAAACCAATGCCATGACTTGCAGTGACTTATTTGCTTCACAATTCCTTCTCTTCTCATTATATAGGAATTTGCAAGGATATCTGCTTAGTGATATCAACAAGCTGAAGTATCTACGCTTATACTTTTCATCTTTGGTAACATCTCTCAATCTTACCTTCTGCCATAAATTCATCTTTCAACAAACTCCATAATATTTTATTTTGGTTCTCTCTTAATTTTATGCTTCTATTCTTTTCCTTTTTTGCCTAATTAGGTTGAAAATAATTCAACATTGCATTGAGTTGCCAACTTTATTTCTTTTTTGCTTCATAATTCTAAGGATAGAAGAAGTACCAGCTCATCTGCCTCATTAGACTGGGTAAATTAAATTGTTTAATATAGATTTGGGTTCAAGTTTTAGATTCATAACATAAATTCATCATCTTTCCTTCCACATAATTATTTTTGTTCATTGGTCTGTGTGATGCTTCTTCTCTTAATTATGCGAAAAATAATTATAGTAAGTGAAAACTGAAAATGAATGAGTCTGAAAATTTTAACACATAAAATTTTCATTTTTATTAAAATAATTGTGCTTGTTAATTTTATGTCAATTTGTTTCTTCTGCCTAAGAAGTTTGTGCTGAACAAAGAGCCAGGGAGGTTTGTGGATCATTTTAATTAACCCATGGGCTTCATCTTTCCAAATAATTTGAAGAAGAAACCAGGTATTTTAAATGTCATTCTCCGTTTATTCTTGCAGGTATTTTTCAAATGCTTTTTTTGAGATATATTGTTCTTTTCACAAGCTTTCTTGTTCTAATTATCAAAAAGATATACTATTCCTTACTTATGGTTAAATTACAGTATTCAAAATTATTAATATTTGCTTGGTTCTTTGATGTTTATTATTATTATTATTATAATAGGTGATGTTATTGAAAACTAGATTTAGCCCGTGCAATGCAAGGATAATGATTTTATTTACAATATATATATATTTTTTAATTTAGAATATGGATGACAGCATAAAATATATGATTTTAATGAAAATTTTCCCATGCAATGAATAACGTCTTAAAGATCTTGATAATTAGAAGAATAAATGATTTTAATGAAAATTTACAAATATGAATAAAGTAAAACAATTTACTAAAAATATAAAGAAATTGAATAATTCATCAAGGAACCTCAATTGGAAATCTTTAGGAATATTCAAAATGCTTAATATTTGCTTCGGTCCTTGATGTTTAATATTTTTCTATTATTTTTGGACTAGATGATGTTTATATTATTCAAAACTATATTTAGTGAGTTGAATACAAGGGTGATTTTATTTACAATAATTCTTTTAATTTAGACTCTAAATAGAACATAAAAAATTGCCAAAAAAAAGTTGGAAGTATGCATGTTAATGAATAATGTCTTAAAGATCTTGATAATTGGAAGAATAAATGATTTTGATGAAAATTTAAAAATATGAGCACAGTAAAACAATTTACTAAAAAAATAAAGAAATTGAATAATTCAACAAGGAGGTCGAAATACATAATTATCAAATAATAATAAATCAAAGAGGTCAAAATACATATAAGGATCGAATTGAATAATTCAAAGAGATATTGAAAAAGAAGAAATCAAACTGTTGATGTTGGAATTGAGAGTCGGGAACCATAGAAACTAAATATGAGTAGACAAAATATATGGGAAATAAAGGATTAAAATAACCTAAGCAACTATAGTCTATAACAAAAAAGTACCAACATCTCATAGTTGTAAGGTAAAGTAATAAGTAATTATATAAGGTAAATTTTGAATGTAAATTGTTGACTAATTCTATTAAATTAGTAATAAGTCCCAAAAAATCAAATTAGGAGTAATTGTTAAAAAAATTAATAGAAATAATAGACAATAAAAGCTTTGTGAAACAATTAGAAAGGAATGCAATGGAATCAATGCAAATTTTAATAGTAAAAATTTTTCCTTTGTTTGAGTTATGCTACCAAATATATGCTTTTGAGTGAAAATATCCATTTTTAACATTAAATTGTAATTTCTATATTCATTTAGGGTAACAATTAGAAATTCTTACCTAATCTAATTTAAATTTGTATTAAATTTGTAAAATGAATAAATAAAAATAATCAAATGTACTAAATTTAGTCTTTTAATATCAAAATTAAAACTTTACATTGATTAATATATACATGACAGTTATTTAATACGTATACATGACATTTATTAATCTTAAATGAGATGTTTGTGAAATTCTCTCTTTGTTTTTGTTTTCCCATAAAAAGAAAAATGGCTGTTAAGTTTAAATGGATTGTTTGTACTAGCCCTGATTTATTTTCTAATAAACCTCCAATATAAGGAAATATTCTGGTTCTAGTATAAAAACAACTGTCTATGAATAATTATATATATATATATATATAACCCTCATTGAATTGAGACAGAGAAGGAAATATTAATAAACAAGTTAGGCATTTCATCTTACTTTAGTTACCTGAAGAGGACTAATTGCATTCACTTGCCTCCTTTTACTAATCCATACTGTTCTCATAAAGGATTTCGCTAGGAGAGACATCTGATTTCGCTCTTTTCTTCACAAATTTTGGAAGGCGATACTATTAATCTTCCCTTCTTCCTCAAATTTAACCAACATCCTCTCAAGATAGGAGAAGTGCCTAACAAGGAGCCAAGGAATTAATTTTTGACTCGTCAACTTGACCTCTGCTCTTCATCTTTTCAAATAATTTGAAGAAGAACCAGGTATTTTTAATGTCATTCTACATTCTCAGTTTATACTTGTAATTTTTTTTAAAATTTTTTAAGGCATGTTGATGTGGTGTAATAATTTTTAATGTCATATATTATTTTGGGACGTTTTAAAAAATAGCCTTTAAAGATAAGACGTTTTCAAAAGTAGCCATCGTTATAATTTTAACTGTTTTTAACCAAGTTGGACAAAAATACCCTTAATGAAATTACACGCTATGATGTAACACGTTATGGTTAGGTTGTGACACGTCATGTACAAAAATCTGTGACACACCAGGGGTGGCCTAACAAGTTTAAAGGCCTAAAGCGAAATATTCAAATGAGATTTTTTTTACTAAAATTAAAAAAAATTATTAAAATTTTATTCTTTTAGTTTTTTGAGATGTAAAATTTTTAATTAAACTTTTATCTTATATTTTAAATTATTATAATTATCTTATATTTTCTAAATGGCACACCATGTACAAAAATCTGTGACACACATGTACAAAAATCTGTGACAAGCTATGGTTAGGTTGTGACACACCATGTATAAAAATCTGTGACACACCATGTACCAAAATCTGTGACACACCATGTACAAAAATCTGTGACACGCCATGGTTAAGCTGTGACACGCCATGGTTAGGTTGTGACACAGAATGTATAAAAATCTGTGACACACCATGTACAAAAATCTGTGACACGCCATGGTTAAGTTGTAACACGCCATGGTTAGGCTGTGACACGCCATGTACAAAAACTTGTGACAAGCCATGGTTAGTCTGTGACAAGCCATATACAAAAATCTGTGACACGCCATGGTTAAGTTGTGACACACCATGTACAAAAATCTGTGACACGCCATGGTTAAGTTGTGACACGCCATGGTTAGGCTGTGACACGCCATGTACAAAAACTTGTGACAAGCCATGGTTAGTCTGTGACAAGCCATGTACAAAAATCTGTGACACGCCATGGTTAGGCTGTGACACGCCATGTACAAAAATTTGTGACACAACACTACTTAAAGTGTTTCCAACATGTTTTCATAAATCAAAATACAATTTTTTTTATCTAAAACACCTACTTTGACTAAAAATTAAAAAAAATTCTTTTGAAAATCTAGGTTTATAAATTTCAAAATTTTGAATTTATTGGTGTCTAGATCCCGAATTAATTCAATTAAAAGCTATTTCATACATCTGTGATTATTTCTATCATTTTAATTTTCTCCAAAATACCTAAAAATCAAAATTTTCAAATACCCACCCACCCAAACACTTCGAAACGATTGCTTAATGTCTTGAAAGCGCAAGAAAAAGAAATCTGAAAACGCGAGAGAGAGAAATCGAAAGTATAGTAGACGAATGCCGAAGAGAGAAATCGGAAGAATAACAGACGAATGTCGAAGAGAGAAATCGATAAAATTTGAGAGAGTGGGATGGTGAGAGAGAGAAATCTGAAACAGAAATGGAGAGAAATTATGATGAATGGTTTAATTTATTTAAAATAGTTTAAAGGGTATTTTTGTCAAGTCATAGTTAAAAATGGCTAAAAACAGTTAAACTTATTCTGATGGTTATTTTTAAAATGTCTTTATCAAAAAGGACATTCCTCACAATTTCCTCTATTATTTTTCACCCTCAACATCAACACTGTATGAGTATAAAATGATAAGAAACATTTTAATTAATAACAATTAGTCAATCATTAGTTATAAAGGCTTATTTGATCCAATTTAAATAAAAATATAAGAACTTGGTTGAACACAATAAAAGATTAAAAGTTTATTTGAATTTTGTAAAATCGTTCAAGAGTTTTTGAGCATTATGCCTATATTTTTTTTTTTGCACAAAAATATCCATTTTCAACATTAAATGGTAATTTCTATATTCATTAAGGATAACAATTAGATATTCTTACCTATTTTAACTTAAATTTTTATTAAATGTGTAAAATGTATAATCAAATTTGGTAAATTTAATCTTTCGATGTCAAAATTAAAATTGTGCATTGATTTATAGATATATAACATTTATTTAGCACCCGAGCATTTGGCTCATTGGTTGGTGCATAATCCTCCTGCCTAAAGAGCAAGATTTGAATCCCCCTCCCCCAATTATAAATATATATATATAAATATAACATTTATTTAATATGTATACGTGCTAGAAAAGCATGTTATCAACTTTAAATCGTTTCCATTTTTTATAAAAAAATTTGTCATTTATATATTTATATTAGATTGATTTCTCCATTCTCATCATCCCCTTATTAATGTTGTAATTATCAAAAGTAGGAACCATATAGATATGATATGTTCAAGAATTTGCTATGGTTCTTTAAGGGGCAAAATGAATACATTCATCTAGATAAAAAAAAGTGTTTGAAATGAAAATATTATACTCAAAGATGATCGAAACAAAACTTCTTGTTTCTTATAATGTTTTCAAAAAGATTATGTTTTTTCTTAAGAAGAATTGGTAAAAATCTTTTATTTAGTAATGTTTTTCTAACATATGCTATATTATATGAAAATATGGAATTTTAGTATAGGGAGGGAGTATCTTATTGCATATGGAGATCTAATATATCTTGGCTTATTAAATCACAATGAATAACTTATATGGAGCTTATAGGCCCAATTTTTGAAGTGATAAAGTGCTTTAGTGGTCTAACCTGTACATATATAGATCATCACCAAAATTTTGAAGAACATATGTGTCGTAACGTGTGGGTCCCGAAACCTGACTGCTAGACATGAAAAACTTAGGAGCCGTCACTAATCGTTTCTATTTAGGTGTGATTGGCCACTTATTAAATTGTTCTATTCGACAGAATCCTAAATCAATTTTTGATCTGTCTAAAGAACCACAAATTGGTTTACGTATTTTCTAAAGTTGGATTTAGGAGTGCGGTTACGCACAAAGAAAAATTAGCACCTTCATGACGCCCGTTTCATGAACGGTACTATTTAATCATATGTTATCTTAAACCATTGATTTTATTCTTATGTTTCCTTAATTATTGTTTATTTATTTGAACGTTTGAAGTTCGGTTATGACTATTTGAAAGATCCAAAAATCTATAATTGTTTCTTATATTGCTCCTTGTATCCTGAAGATTTTAAGATTGGAAAAGTTGATTTAATTGAAAATTGGATAGATGAAGGACTCCTTGATGGCTTAAGGACTAGACAAGAAATGCACGACAAAGGCCATAGCATTTTAAATAAGCTTGAAAATAATTGCTTGTTGGAGAGGGCTACAACTTTTTTTAATGACGGAGTTAAGATGCATGATGTTTTGAGAGACCTGGCATTGTATATTAAAGGTCATTAGTTCATGGTAAAAGCCAACATGCAGTTGGAGGAACTACCAAGTGAGAAAGAATGGACAGTGAGAGTTGAAAAGGTTTCTTTGATGCAAAATTCAAAATTAATAGAAATCCCTCCTCACATATCCACTGAATGTCCTCATTTGTCAACTTTGATGTTGCAACAATGTGGTTTAAAAAGGATTTCAGAATCTTTCTTTAAGCACATACCTCGGCTAAAAGTTTTAGATCTTTCTGATAATGAAATTATGGATCTACCTAAATCCATCTCTAACTTGAAAAATCTCAATGCATTGATAATTTTTACTTGTTGCAAGTTAAAATATGTGCCTTCACTAGCAGAGCTCAAAGCACTGAGAAAATTGGACCTTTGTAATATAGCAATTAAAGACGTTCCTCATGGTACAGAGATGTTAGAAAACCTCAGATATCTTTATCTAAGGTCTTAAAATCTAAAGGAGCTACTAGTGGGAATATTACTGATGATTTCTCGTATCCAATGCTTAATGGTAAGAGGGTTGCATGTATTGGGAGAAGAAGTAGGCAACTTGAGGAAGCTTGAGCATGTTTCATGTTCATTTTGTGACATGGAAGAGTTTAAGAAATATGCAGAGCCTATACATACAAGGTAAATAGCCTACAACTTTCAATTTTCAAGTGAGATCATTTATGGCTTTGTTTTATTCACCATTTAATAGGTTTTCCCAAATTTCAAAAAAAGAGTAATATTCAAGAATTGTGAGATGGAGAGGTGTGATGATATGGTGGTCCCAAATGACCCTTGTACTTTTTGGATTAAGAAGAGTAATGATTTCAAATGTTTAAGCAATATTCCTTTATTTTGTAAGGGACCTGACTTGAAGAAATGCCAAATTAGTGAGTGTGAAGGGATGGAATGTGTGGTTGACTTGTCATTATCATCTTGCAAAGCACTTCACAACATAGAGAAGCCATCCTTTGGGTTGTTGGACAACTTGCGTGAAATTGTGAAAATAGGAGTAGCGGTTGAAATTGAATCTACCTCTCATGCTCCAACATCACCTGCCATCTTCTCTTCTCTTAAAAAATTGACACTAAGATCTTGTTAGAGGGTGAGGAAGTTGTTTCCAGTTAAGCTATTGCAGGGTCTCCCAAAGTTAGAGGAAATTAGAGTTGTATTTATGAAGAAATGGAGGAAATAATAGCATCAGAAGAAAATCACGAAGGAGAAGGGACAACATTTATTCTTCACAAATTAAAAAAATTAAACTTGTTTTACTTACCAAAATTGAAAAGCATTTGCGGTGGTGGACTTATGATTCATGCAGATTCTCTCCAATTTCTTCGAATAGTTAAATGTCCAGAAGTAAAGAGGATCCCTTTGTCTTTTCCCTTTCTTGAAAATGGGCTGCCATCTTCCTCTCCTTTTCTAGAAAAAATCGATGTATTCCCGAGAAAATGGTGGGAATCAGTGGAATGGGATCAGCTTGGTGCTAAAGATGTCCTTTTTCCCTTTCTTCGTTCATTAGAAAGAGATAAAGAAGAGGTATTGGATGGCTCTGATCAATGGTAAGTCTTTAATTTTATAAATGATAGCAAATCCCTTCAATCTGTCTTCTTGGATGAAAATTGCAAAATTAAAAAAAAAACTCACTTGCATATCTCCGCCAATTGCTATCTGACATGTCCTATATCCCCTCTAACACCTTCCACCTCTTTCCTTTATTTTCATTTTCACTCACATATTTCAAACTTGGTTTTAATTTTTTTTTCCTTTTTTTTTTTAAAAACTAAAAACTCAAAATATTTGAAACAAGTGTAACTACACTTTGTACTAAATCTTCTTGCTTCATTCTTCCACAAAATGATGCATAAATCTTTCTTCTCCTCGGTCCAAATTTGGCTTCTCTTAAATTGTCCATTATCAAAGTTGTATCCTACATATCTTTCATGCTACAGGCTCTCTTTATCAAACTATGCTTTGTGTTATGTTTTAATAATCAAGTGATGGCATTCCCAGTTGATGCTTACCACTTGTGCTTTTAATGGAAATGCCTATTGGTGTGACTTGTTCTTAATTAAACTAATGATACAACGCTACACATGAAATGGAGAAACCCAAGCTCTTACATGACTCTTCGCTATACTCATTGATCTTTTATAGTAGATTTTTTTTTGGACTAAGTCCTGTGGTTTTTACCTCTTACATTGAGGGGGTTGTTCACATTAAAAATCATGTGTTTTCTTGCAGTTTTATTTTGTGCATTTATAACTATATCTATGATATTTTTTTTGGTTGGATATTTGCTCCTCACAAGTTCTTTCAAGCAGGGAGGGCTTTATTTTGTATCATTGCTTTCGCTATATCAATACTCTTTCTCAACAACTGGCATCATAGAAAATTTCTTATTTGTGGGTTTACCTTAATTGAAAGATGGAGCCTAATTATAGTACAAAATGATCAGTTTGAATGACACAAATTATTACAAGTGAAAGGAAAGATGACTATATTTACTATTTGTGAAAAAACTACATTTACCATTATTTGCTATTCAAAAACTTGAGGCTAAATCTGATGAAGAATGAGGTTTTTAGTAAAAGATGGTTTGTCGTTTTATTCGGCAATGGGTACATGACAATGTTTTGAATCATATTGCCAATGATTCACATGCTAGAACTTTGTGGGAAAAGCTTAAGACCTTGTATGCCTCTAAAACTGACAAAAATAAATTGCTTTTGTTGAAACAGAGCATGAATTTAAGGAACAAGGAAGATTGTTCTATTTTTGATCATTTGAGTGAATTTCAAGGGTGTCTGGCATGAGTGTTAAATTTGAAGATGAAATTTTGAGACTTTGTTTGCCTAGTACTTGATTCTTGAGAAAATCTCGGTGTGACCTTGACTAGTTCTGCCAATTCTTGGAACTTTGGTTGGAGGAATATTTGAAAAGAACTATTTTGAAGCACTTTCATGGGACGGCCATGAATCATCTTCAATAATGAAATGACCGTTGCATTGCATCGATATCTTTACCTAACGATTTTCATCATCATTTGCACCTTATATTCTCAAGTCTAATAATCTCATAAGACATGTTGAAAGATGGCTTCATCTTGCTACCAAGCTAATTCAAAGGCTGAAAGTTATAGGAAATTCATAGCTACAGAAAGAAGAGTGGTTTATGTCAGTTTATCTTTATCTGTTATCTTTTTTACTTTGTTTATCAGTAATATTGTTCTTCCAAATACTATGTCGTTTTACTTGTGTAGCCGTTAGGCTTGTGTGGTTGTCTTGGGAATCTAAGCACAACTCCCCATGCACTATTCTTTCAACTGTTTCTAGAAAACCGAGTGTCCTTAGCTAGTTTAAAAAGTTTTTTTTTCTTTCTCTCTCATGTAACCACCTATAAATATCGTTCTATTGTTTTTTAGAGAAAAAGGAAGGGGAAAGTGCACCGTTTTGTCTTATCATTTTTCTCTTTCACGTTTAGCCATTTTTTGGTTCTTTAGTTTGTCAATTTTTTTCCAGATTTCTCTGTTTTCTTCAACATGTTATTAGAGCCGATCGACGGGTCTTAAGGGTATTTTTCTTTTTCTTTTGTCTTTATCTTGCTACCTGATCTTCCTTCTACTTGGGTTTTATTCATGGCTACAGTCAGATTCAATACCTCAGCTTCACCAGTTTTTACTGGAGAAAACTATGCTATCTGGTCAATAAAAATGAAGTTCTATCTCAAAACTTTCTGTCTATGGGAAGTAATGGAGATTGTAGAGGATCCTGTTCAACACCACGCCAACCCCACTCTTGCTCAAATTTGGTGATTTGAAGAGGACAAAGTAAAAAAGGTATAAAGCTTTGTCCTGCTTACAATCTGTTGTTTCTAATGAGATTTTCTCTAGGATTATGCATTTAGATATTCCTAAGGAGGTGTGGGATCACTTGAAGGATGAGTTCTTTGGTAGTAATAGGACTAAGCAGATTCAATTTTTAAATTTGTCTAAACAATTTGAGATGTTAAGGATGAAGGATAATGAAACTATTAAGGAGTTTTTTGGGAAAATGATGAGTTTGGTGAATCAATTGAGATTGTTAGGGAAGACTATGACAAAGGAAAAGTTGGTGCACAAAATGTTGGTTAGCTTTCCAGAAAAGTATGAATCTAAGATTTCTTCTTTAGAGGACTCTAGGGACATTGACTAGATTACTTTAAAAGAACTGGTAAATGCTTTGGAAGGTCTTGCATAGAGAAGGGCTTATATGCAGAAGAGTGTGGTTGAAAGTGCTTTAATAGCACAAACTAAAAATCTTAAAGTCAATAGTAGTAGTTTAAAAGAACTAGTAAATGCTTTGGAAGGTCTTGCATAGAGAAGGGCTTATATGTAGAAGAGTGTGGTTGAAAGTCCTTTAATAGCACAAATTAAAAATCTTAAAGTCAATAGTAGTAGTTGAAGGAAGAATGAGACTGATAAAAAAGACAAGGATAAGAAAACTGCTGATAGTAAAACTAGAAAGCAAAAGCAGAAGTACCATCCTTGTCCTCACTACAAAAAGACCACACATTCTGCAAAGTATTGCAGTTGCTGAGCAAGTAGAAGAGCTTGAAGAGGTATTGTTTATGGCTCAGGTTGTAGATGAAACAACTAAGAAATCTGAGTGGTTAATTGACAATGCCTATTCAAATCATCTCACTAGTAATGAGAGCCAATTTAACACACTTGACAAGAGTTATAGGGCAAGGGTGGAGATTGGGAATGGATCTTTCTTAAAGATTGTTACTGTTGGAACAGTTGCTGTAAAAACTAAGTTGCGTAGCAAGTATATTTCAAATGTTTATCTAGAGATGTCAACCAGTACCCTATTATAGGGTATTCACAAGTATCCGACCCGGTTATACAAGATTTAGGTGCTCCATAAATGGGTTCATATAGGGTTAGGGTAGTGATTTCACTATCCGAATTTTAATAGGGTAGGGTTCGGGTACCACCCCTTGGGTACTCGTTACCCGAACCCGATTATTATTTATAAATATATTATAATTATTTTAATAATTAAATTAAAAATTTATAATTTTTACCAACTTTACAAGCAATTTTTTTTTGTTAAAAACTAACAAATATATGAAAAGTATGGTTACTCTAATTATTAGTATGATGACATTAATATATTTAAATTAAAAATTATTAGATTGTTAATTATGTTTAAATAATTTGAATATTATATCATTGAATATTATGTTTAAAAAATTATTAGATTGTTATTTATGTTTAAGTATGGTTACTCTAATTATTAATATGATGACATTGATACTTTTATGAATGCATGTGCGTATATATTATGAACTTTAAATATAAATATATTTACTTTTTATTGCAAAATTTTGGTGGGGTGGAAATAATATGACTCAAAAAATTCATTGGAAGAAATGGAGATCTATGTGTGTATCAAAGTTTTTAGGCGGAATGGGATTTCGGGATACAAAGAGCTTTAATCTTGCAATGCTTGCAAAACAAGGATGGAAACTTCAATTGAAAGTGCCGACACTTGCTTACAAAGTGCTCAAAGAAAGATATTTCCGCTCAACTGATTTTTTGAATGCTCCAATTGGTACTAATCCAAGCTATTTATGGAGAAGCATTTGGGAAAGCCAACAACTAATTAGAAAGGGTGCAATCTGGAGGGTTGGAGACGGACAAAGTATTAGTGTCTTTAATGATGTTTGGATTCCGTATGATTATCCTAGGCTCCTATCCTTTCCAAATCAATTGATGGATGAAGAGATGAAGGTATCGGAGCTGATCGATCAAAGTACCATGACATGGAACGATGTGAAAATAACAGAGATCTTTCCTCCTTATGAACGTGATCTGATCTTGTCCATTCCTTTGAGCTACAGGAGTCCCAATGACAAGCAAGTTTGGTTCTTTAATAGACAGGGTCAATACTCAGTGAAATCTGGGTATAGAATGGCTCAATCTTTTTTGGACTTGCAAGTTGCGGGTAGTTCAAGTGGTAATATGATGGCATTCTGGAAAAGAATATGGCACCTGGAATTACCAAGGAAGGTTATTTTATTTTTGTGGAAGACTTTAAATGGTATTCTCCCAACCCGACAAGCCTTAATTGTTAGGAGAATCATTTCTGAAAGCACTTGTCCTTCTTGTGAATATGAGCTGGAAACTGATTTCCATTGTCTTTGTTGCTGTCCATTAGCAAGAGCAGTTTGGCATTTTTCAAAGTGGGGTTTTACTAACATTGAGGTCTTGTTCTCGTCTGTACAAGACTGGATATTTTATATTTTCCAAATGATGGAGAACGAAGAGATTGAAGAAATCGGATGTATTCTATGGGCTTTATGGAAAGTTCGAAATCTGAAAATTTTTCAAGGAAAGAGCTTTGAGCCGTTGCAAGTTATTGAGTTAGCTAGCAATTTACTTGAGCATTATAGGCTTGCTAATGGAGAAAGGCCAGGAAGGAGGATCATGCAGATAAATCGATCATGTGAATGGAGAGCTCCGATTGAGAGTAAACTGAATGTGGATGCCTCTGTTTTTGAGCTGTCAGGAACAAGGCGGATGGAGCTGGATTTATTGTTAGGAATTCAATAGGGGAAGTTGTATTGGCTGGAGTTAGAAGAATGGTTATGGGTCAATTGGTGGAGGAAGCTGAATTGACTGCTTTAGCTTGGTCTCTTCGATGCTGCCAAAGGAAGAATATAATGGTTAAGGAAATTGAAATGGATTGTAAGATGGTGGTTGAATGGATAAAAGGAAGACATTTATCTGGTATTCTCGGACATATTGTTGAAGACTGCCTCTATTTGATGGAGAGTTTAAATTGTGTTGAAATCCTCCATTGTTCAAGAGAAGGCAATGAAGTTGCGCACTTGATAGCAAAACAGGCAAAAGAAATGAGAGAGGAAGCGATTGCCTGGTTCAATAATTCTCAAATGCCAGAGGAAATTCAACAAGCTATCATCAAAGACGCTGGAAGATTGATTGAAGGAGATTAGCAGAGAGAGCAGAAAAATGTTGTTTCAAAGAATATTTGTCAGTTGTTTTATTCTATGATGTTAATGAATTCATATTTTATTCCAAAAAAAAAAACATTGTAAAAATTATAACTCATAAAATTATTAATTACAGTATATATACATTTATTTATATAAACATATAACATATAAATCTAAAGGAAAGTTATGAGATTAGAAAAGTTAATTGGATAATTGGGTACCCATGAAGAAGATTTTAATAATTTTTTTATTTAATCGGGTATTTAAATGGGTTAGGGTAATTGTAGGGTAGTGGGAATGTATCAGGGTTAGGGTTAGGATAGTAATTTTAAAATTAAACGGGTAGTTAATAAGGTTGGGGTAATTGATTTTTTATAGAATTAGGGTTTGGGTACTTCGAAATTATGGGGTACCTGACCTGTTGACATCCTTATGTATATCTTGTTCTAGAGGCTAGTCAGAACTTACTTAATGTTGGTTAGCTAACTGAGAGCAATTACGTCTTATTGCTCAAGATCAAGCACTACACAGTGTTTGACCTTAATGGTGATGAGTTATTTACAGTTCAAATGAGAAATAAGTGTTATCCTATTGACTGGAAAAACATTGAACAGAGGGCATATATGAGTGCTGTTGATGAGTCAAAGTTGTGGCACAAGCGGTTAGGACATGTTAACTACAATTCCTTGAGTTATATGGCATCCCAAGAGTTAGTTGAAGGTTTGCCAAAAGTTACAAAGCCTGAATAGTTATGTAGTACATGTCAAGTTGGGAAGCAAAGCAGGACTGCATTTTCAAAAAAGATAAGGTGGAAGGCTATTGACAAGTTGTAGCTTATTCACTTTGATTTGGGAAGACCTATGAAAACGGAATCACTTGGTGGCAGCAGGTACTACTTATTGTTTATAAATGATGCTACTAGATTCTGTTGGCTATATTTTTTTAAAATATAAGTCTGAAGCTTTCAAGAGTTTTGTGAAGTTTAAAAAGTTAGTTGAGAATCAAGCAAATACTTCAATTAAAATCCTTAGAACTGATAATGGGAGGGAATTTACTATTGATGAGTCTAAAGAGTATTTGGTTTAGCTTGGTATTATTCATCAACTTACTACTGCCTACAGCCCTTAACAAAATGGGGTAGCAAAAAGGAAGAATAGGACTCTCATGGAAATAGCTAGGTGCCTTTTGTTTCAAAAGAATTTACCAAAAACTTTTCAGGCAAAAGTTGTTAACACAGCCAATTATTTGCTAAATATGACTCCTACAAGAACTATAAGTGGCAAAACTCTTTATGAGAGTTGGTTTAGCCACAAACCATCAGTTAGTCATTTGAATATCCTTGGCAGTATATACTATGCAATGGTTCTAGATAACAAAAAAACTAAATTAGATGAGAAGAGTATTATAGCCATTCACATTGGTTACAGTGAAGTTACCAAGGGCTATAAGCTATACAATGTGGAGAATAAGAAGTTTTTTGTGAGCACAGATGTGAGATTTGATGAAAGCTCTATGTGGGACTGGCAAAAATCACTTGTGACAAGTTCTGACAAATATACTCATAATTTTAATGCTATTTAGAGTGAAGCTAAATCAGTAGAGGATTTAGAAGATGAAAGACTTGCAATAAGAGGCACAAGGTGCTTACAAGATATCTATGATAGGTGTAATGCAGCAATGTGTGAACCTACTGATTATACAGAGGTTGCAAAAGACAATAGGTGGATGCACACTATGAAACAAGAAATGCTAATGATTGAAAAGAATGGTACTTGGTTATTAGTGGACAAACCAACAAATCAGCATGTGATTAGTACAAAGTGACAAAGTGGATCTACAAGACCAAGCTCAATGCTAATGGAACTGTGAATAAGTTTAAAGCAAGATTAGTGGTGAAAGGATACTCTCAGATTTATGGTGTTGATTATTGGGAAACTTTTGCCCCAGTGGCGAGGCATGAAATTATGAGATTGTTGATTGCTTTAGCTGCTCGAGAAAGGTGGAAGATCTGGCATTTGGATGTAAAATCAGCATTTTTGAATGGCTATCTAACTGAAGATATTTACATTCATCAACTAGAAGGGTTCATCAAGCCAAGGGCAGAAGGTAAAGTCTGCAAATTAGTGAAAGCTTTTGTATGGACTGAAACAGGACCCAAAGGCCTAGTATGATAGTATCGACTCATTCTTATTGCAGAAGGGTTTCAGAGAAGTCAAAATGAGCCTACTCTGTATGTGTGTAGCCAAGCAGATTCAGTAAAGGTAATTATATCCTTGTATGTTGATGACTTGCTATTGATTGGTTCAGATGGTAGTTTTTTGACTTTTTTTTAAGATCAAGTTGATGGAAGAGTTTGAAAAGTCTGATTTGGGGGAGATGCATTATTTCTTGGGACTATAGTTTACACAAAGAGCAGAATTCATTTGCATTCATCAAAGTAAATATGCAGCTGAATTATTGAAGAGGTTTCAGATGGAGAATTGTAAAGCTGTTGAGACTCCTCTTGCTTCCAACAACAAGCTGAATAAGGATGATAGAGCTTTTCAGTCTGTATGTTCAAATTACAGAAGTATCATAAGAAGTCTATTATACCTGACTGCATCAAGACCAGACTTGATGTATCCTGCAAGCTTGTTGTCTAGATTCGTGCAGAAACCTTCTCAAAATCACTATTTGGTAGCAAAAGGGTTCTGAGGTATATTAAAAGGACAGTAGACTATGGTTTGAGATTTGAGAAGGATTGAAGCAGTGAATTGATTGGTTTCTATGACAGTGATTGGGCAAGGAGCTTGGATGATTCTAAAAGCATAGGAGGCTATTGTTTTTCATTTGGAAATGGTGTTTTCTCCTGGAACTCTAAGAAACATGAGGTGGTTGCACAATCCTCAGTTGAAGCAGAATATATTTTAGCTGATACAGCTACAAATCAAGCTATCTGGATAAGGAAAATGTTAGAAGATTTGGGGTTTAAGCAGAAGTCAGGAACACCTTTGATGATTGATAATCAATCAGCAATATCCATTGCTAAAAATCTAGTGCATCATAATAGGACAAAGCACATAAAGGTTAAGTTTCATTTTATCAGAGAAGTTGTTAAGGAAGAAGAAATTTTACCTTTACACTGTGGCACAACTGAACAGGTAGTTGATATATTTACCAAAAGTCTGAACAAGGAGAAATTTACTTATCTAAGAGATCTGTTGGAGGTTAGCAAGTTGAAAACCAATGAGGTGTGTTGAAAGATGGGTTCATCTTGCTGCCAAGCTGATTCAAAGGCTGAAAGTTACAAAAAATTCATAGCTGTAGAAAAAAGAGTGGTTATGTTGGTTTATCTTTATTTGTTATCTTTTTTACTTTGTTTATCAGTAATATTTTTCTTTCAAATACTGTGTCGTTTTACTTGTGTAGCCATTAGGCTTGTGTGCTGTCTTGGGAATCTGAGCACAACTCCCTATGCACTATTCTTTCAGCTTATTCTAGAAAACCAGGTGTCCTTAGCTGGTTTAAAAAGTTTTTTTTTTCTCTCTCTCGTGTAGCCACCTCTAAATACCGTTCTATTGTTTTTTAATGAAAAAGGAAGGCAAAAGTGCACCGTTTTGTCTAATCATTTTTCTCTTTCACGTTTAGCCATTTTTTTGGTTCTTCCGTTCGTCAATTTTTTCCAGATTTCTCTGTTTTCTTCAGCATGGCCCATTAACAGAAAAATCAATCAAGGAACTAACAATCTGGTTAACTCAATGGAAAACTGCTTGTTGAAGTATGATCCTAAAGCTCCCTCAAACAAACAAGGCACTAACAATCCAGGTTGCGTAAACAGGCGGAATGTGATGAGCTGGCTTAACGTGTTGAAGCCTTAAAAGAAGAGAATGCCAATCTTAGATCCGTAGTGAGTAGTATCAAAAGCGAGTATGAGCAGCTTCTTGCAGAGAATTCCTCTCTCAAGGAAAGGCTAAGGGAAATTCCTGGGCACGAGGATCTGAAATCTAGTAGGAATGACCAACATACAATTAATGATGGGCAAACAGAGCTTGTGCAGGGTAATCACTAGGATTCATACACCCTGTCTTATACCTCTTTCCGGGAGCATAACCCTGTTTCTTGTGCAAATAATGATCTGCACAGCATGTTTAAATTTTATCAAAACTGACCTTGATAGTTTTAGGTTTCCTTTATCTCTTATAATCCATCATTGATTTGGCTTTATCCGTAGAAATGAAAGCCTTCGAATGTGGTTTGTAGACTAATATTATGTACCTTTCTCTGTTCAAAGAAGGATAGTACGCACAGTTTTAACTTTTCAAAAACAGATAAAAGACATCAAGACGCTTCATTTATTGTCTCCTTATAAAATGAACTAAATTCAATGGATCATAACCTATTTCATTCTGTGCATAGTCAAATCCTTTAATAACATATTAGAGTACTAAATTTTTAGTTTTCAGGTTAGATTAATTCTATTTATAAATCATAAATTCAGATTAATATAGTAAGTGTATTGCAGAATACTTGAAAGAGAAATCTGTCATACAGAATTGTAAAATTTAGATAGATATCCTAAAGAATTTGATAGCTTCTTGTCTGGTTCGTGTGAAAGATAGAAAATGAGGTAAATGATGGAGAAATAGGAAAGTGATTCTATGAGATATGAAAGTCCAATTAGTGCCCCACAAATCACAAATCATGACTCCCTATTTCTCTAACTTTTTAATATTTTATTTCGCCACTAACACAATGGATGAATTTTTAATTGCTTAACCTTTCCTTAACTTCTCTTTTACAAACTAATTTAGTCGTACAAGTTTACCTTGGATTCTTCTCGGCTGCTTCCTTTTTTTCCAAACAATTAAAGTAGCTTAGGTTATTGTTTCTTTAAGAAAAATGAAGAGGTGTTCACTCTCACTTTATCATTTTTTATTTTATTTATATTTGCTTTAGTTTAAAGCAGCTTTAAGGGAAATGACCCCGAAAACAATGTCATGACATGCATTGACTTATTGACTTGCATCGACTTTAATTCTTTTTTGCTCCATGATTCGTTAATTCTCTTCTCGCATATCATATTAGGATTTTCTTTTTTGCAGGGAGATCATCTGATTGTTGCTGCTATTTTTCTTGATTGTTTTTCAAATTTATTAAAGGCTTTCTGAAGATAGAAGTATCACTTCATTGTCTCACTGAACCAAGTAAGTTGTCTATACTTATAATTTATGTTTATTTTTTATAACCCTTAATTAATCAGAATCTTAAATTCATCTTACCATAACCTCCATGTTAAATATTAAAACACAAGTTGGGCATTTATTTTAGTTTCCATGTAAACATTAATTCGTCTTGCCCGCTTTTCAATAATTCATTATTCATTTTCTTTCTTATAGAGGATAATTTGGAAGAAGAACTGCTTCTTGTTGTTTTCTTGACAAATTTTTGTAAGGAGATCTTAGTTTCCTGCTATCATAAACTTAATCGAGACCTCCAAGGATAGGAGAAGTACCAATTCATCTGCTTCACTTGACCAGGTAATTATGTTTCTAGTCCCTTAATTAGGTGGAAAATAATTATATGAAGTGAAAACTGAAAATGAGTAATTTTGAATAGTTTAGCCCATAAAATTTTCACTCTTTTTGATACTAGTAACTTTCCTTGTTAAATTTATGTCAGTTTGTTTCTTGCCTAAGGAGTTGGTGCTTAACAAAGAGCCAAGGAGGCTTGTGGATCATTTTAATTGACTTTTGGGCTTTATCTTTCCAAATAAATTGAAGAAGAAATCAGGTATTTTGAATGTCATTCCACTCTCTAATTTATTTCCACGATTATATTTCAAGTGTCTTTTTGGATGTATATTATATAAGGAGATATTTGTCTAATTCCCCTCTTTGCTTTTGTTTTCTCTATTAAAAGAAGAAAATGGTTGCTAAGTTTAAATGGACTATTTGTACTAGTCTTAATTTATTTTCTGATAAACCCTTAACATAAGGATATATGCTAATACAGACTCAATTATTTATAAATAATTCAACAAACAGTCTAATTGTCACATTTTGAGATATTCACAGCTTCTACTTCATTTTGGTTTTTCTTTAGCGGCATTTGTGATTCCTTGCTTAAATCCCATAAAACATACAAAACCCTCATTGAATTGAGACAAAGAAAGAAATATTAATAAACAAGTTGGGCATTTCACCTTACTTGATAGTTTCCTGCAGAGGACTAATTGCATTCACTTGCCTACTTTTAATAATTCATTCTCTTCTCATAAAAGGATTTTGCAAGGAGAGACATCTGATTTTTCCCCTTTTCTTCACAAAATTTATAAGGAGATATTAATCTTCCCTTCTTCCACAAATTTAACCAAGTGATTGAACTGTCTACTCCTTTATATTATGAATTTTAGACTTTTGGGTTCATGCTTTGTAGATTCTTATAACCTTGAAACATAAATTCATCATTTTTCGACAAGTTCCACAAAATTATTTTGGTTCTTTCTTTATCATGCTTCTATTCTCTTAATTAGGCTGAAAATAATCATAGTGGGTGAAAAATAGAAATAATTTCAAAACTTTAACGCGTAAGATTTTCACCTTTATAACACCACTTATCTTCCATCTTTAATTTTTTTTTTAAGTAGATCATTTTCCCTCTTTTATGTCAGCTATTTTCCACAAAAAGTTTTTACTTAACAAGGAGCCAGGGAGATTATTAATGTGGTAATGATCAAAATAAGAACCACATATGAATATGATATATTCAAGAATTTGAGATGGTTCTTCAATGGAGAAAATGAATACTAGATATAAATAGTATATACATTCATCTAGATATAAATAGTTTTAGAAATGTAAATATTATACTCAAGGATGAATGGATGATGGAAACAAAACCTTCTTGTTTCTAATAACGTTTTCAAAAACATTATGTTTTTGAAATTAGAAGAAGTGGTGAAAATTTTTTATTTAGAAACATTTTTTTCGGACATATTCTAGATATATAATATTATACGAAAAATATAGAATTGTCTTATAGGGAGGGACTAGCTTATGTCATATGGAGATGTAATTTATGTTGGTTTATTAAACTACAGGAATAGCTTATATGGAGCTTATGGGGCCAATTTTTGACGTAATAAAGTGCTTTGGTGGTCCAACCTGTACATACATAGATCATCACCGGAAACTTGAAGAACATATGAATGATCTTCGCAGAAAAATGAATGATCTAAATACTCGAAAACAAGACCTCGAATTAAGAAAGGAAGCAGAGCTTCGTTGCAGAAAAGTGGTGAAGAAAGAAGTAGAGAACTGGTTTGAAGATGTACAAAGGGTTAATACTAAAATGGAAGAGATTGAAAAGAAGTTCCATGATGTTTCATACTTTTCACGTGGCTGTCTAGGAAAATTTATTTCTCAAAAGATTGAAGAAGTAAAGGATATTTACCAACAGGGTAGTTTCCCTGACGGTGTGGCAGTTGATGGGCCTCCAACCCCCGGGGTGACGTTACCAACACCAAATCTAGAAGGTGAAATCAATGTAAAAGAGCAAATTTGGGAGTATTTGATGGGTGATGAGGTTGGAATGATTGGAGTATGTGGAATGGGTGGTATAGGGAAAACTACCATAATGAAGCATATCAATAATCAATTATTGAAGGATAATGGGTTTGATAATGTGATATGGGTCACCGTATCAAAAGAATTGAATATTTTCAAATTGCAAGAAGATATCGCAGATTCTCTGAAACAATCTCTTCCAAATGGTGAATTACAACGAGTAGCAACACTAAAAAATATTTTGGAGGGAAAGAAATATGTGTTGATCTTAGATGATGTTTGGAAACGGTTTTCTTTATTGGATGTGGGAATCCCTGAACCAACATTAGGTGTGGGGAGAAAAGTTGTACTTACTAGCAGATCGATTGAGGTCTGTAAATCTATGAGTTGCAAGGTGGTCAAAGTTCAACCGCTTTCAAAGAAGGAGTCCATGAATTTATTCTTAGATCATGTGGGACATAGTGTTGTACAAGATCAAAATTTAAAAGACATTGTCAACAAAATTCTTGAGCAATGTGGTGGTTTACCACTCAGCATTTTGACAATAGCCGGGAGTATGAAAGGGGTAGATGATATATGTGAGTGGAGGAATGCACTAACTGAATTAGAGGAGCGTGTGAAAAGTGTGAAAGGATTGGATATTGAAATATATGAGCATTTGAAGTTCAGTTATGATCATTTGGTAGATCCAAAAGTTCAAAATTGTTTCTTATATTGCTCCTTATATCCGGAAGATTATGCAATACTAAAAGTGAACTTAATTGAAAATTGGATAGATGAGGGACTCCTTGATGTCTTAGAGACCAGACAAGCAATGCATTACAGAGGCCATAGCATTTTAAATAAGCTTGAAAATAATTGCTTGCTAGAGAGGACTACAACTTGTATTGGGGAAGCAGTTAAGATGCATGATGTTTTGAGAGACATGGCATTGTATATTAAAGGTCATCGGTTCATGGTAAAAGCTGGTTTGCAATTGAAGGAACCACCGAGTGAGCAGGAATGGACAGTGAGTGTTGAGAAGGTTTCCTTGATGCATAATCCAAAGTTAGAAGTTCCTCCTCACATATCATTTGAATGCCCTCATTTGTCAACCTTGATATTGCGAAATTGCTGCTTAAGAACGATTCCGGAATTTTTGTTTAAGCACATGCCTGGGCTAAATGTTTTAGATCTTTCTGGTAATAATATTGTGGATCTACCCAATTCCATCTCTATCTTGAAAAATCTCAATGCATTGATACTTGCTTATTGTAACATGTTGAAATATCTGCCTTCATTAGCAGAGCTCAGAACATTGAGAAAGTTGGACCTCTATGATACAAGAATTAAAGAGATTCCTCATGGTATGGAAATGTTAAAAAACCTCAGATATCTTTATCTATGGTCAGTGAATCTAAAGCAGCTACCGGTAGGAATATTACCGGTGATTTCTCATATCCAATGCTTAATAATAGAAGGGCTGCAAGTAATGGGAGAAGAAGTAGGCAAATTGAGGAAGCTTGAGTATGTTTCATGTTCATTTTCTGACATGCAAGAGTTTAAGAAATATGCAGAGTCTGTGCAAGGTAAATGGCCTACAGATTTCTATTTTGAAGTGGGATCTTTTTCGGTGAAACCTGTTAGGTTTTGCCCCGATTTCAAACACATTCTGAGAAGGGTAATATGCGAGAATTGCGAGATGGAGAGGTTTGATGATATAGTGGACCCATTTGACCTTGATACTATATGTATTCATAAGTGTGATGATTTCAAATGTTTAAGCAATATTCCTTTGTTTCGTACGGTAACTGTCTTGACGTGTTCTATTAGCGAGTGTGAAGGGATAGAGTGTGTGGTTGACTTGTCATTATCAGCTTGCAACGCAGTTCTGAACATTGAGTATCTATCACTTGAGAAACTGTGCAACTTGCGTGAACTTGTGAGGGTAGGAGTGGCGGCTGAATTTGAATCTACCTCTCATGCTCCAACACCAACTGCCACCTTCTCTTCTCTTAAACTATTACAACTGTGTTGTTGTTCGAGGATTAAGAAGTTGTTTCCAGTTGAGCTGTTGCAGGGTCTCCCAAACTTAGAGACAATTGATATTGTCCTTTGTGAAGAAATAGAGGAAATAATTGCATCAGAAGAAAATCACAAAGGAGAAGGAACAACATTTATTCTTCCCAAATTAGAATCATTGCGGGTGGATGAGTTACCAAAATTGAAAAGCATTTGCACTGGTGGAATTATGATTTCTTCAGATTCTCTCCAACAGCTTTTTATATACAAATGTCCAGAACTGAAGAGGATCCCTTTGTCTCTTCCCCTTCTTGAAAATGGGCAACCATCTCCTCCTCCTTTTCTAAAATCATTCACTGTAGATACAAGAGAATGGTGGGAATCCGTTCAATGGGATCAGCCTGATGCTGAGGATGTCCTTTCTCCCTTTGTTACATATTATTTAGAATGAGATGGAGAAGAGCTGTTCCATTAAATGTGCTTCCAAGGCTCTCAGTGGTAAAGTCCTTCGGTTCTTATTAAAACTGCAAACATTCTGAGTTTCTTCTCATCCACATTCTGTTTTTATTTTTAGTCATTTATCTGTATCTGATTTAATGTTGTTGTTTCTGTAGATGGACACAAGAAATTGCTAGCGCGCAGCTTCCAAGGATTAAATGAGTCTAGTGTAAATATTCTCTACATCAACTAACACCCTTCAATTTGTCTTCTTGGATAGGAGATTTTGCTAGTGGCTATCTTCCTTGGCTTTGTTTCATCTCTGCTTTGTTTTCCTGATTTTAACCAACAAATTTTGAAGGACTGCTGCAATATCAAGCCACTACACTCGGTATACAGTGTTTACTCCTTTTTTTTTTTTTTTGGTTCTTTCATATTTGGTCATTTTCTTAATTAGAATCTCGAATTGGGGCATCATTTGATCTTTGGATTAATTATTTTCTTTCATTCTCTTATCTCTATGTTTCACATTATTCTTTTTACTTCTGCTTCTTAATTTTCTTTTCCTCAAAGCTATAAATTCACACTCAAAACCTTTATTAAGATGCAAAAGTAAACATTAATACTTTTAAAAACTGAAAGAAATTACTATAATTTAACTTTGATGGATGAGAAAATGTATAATTTTAGGTATGTATATATATTAAACAAAAATAATATTAGTATTGGTTTGCAAAGTATAAGTTTGAATAGATATTATTATTTCCTTTAATTTTGTTACTAATCTTGAGCTAAGAGATGATAAAAGGTTTTCAATTTGCTGCAGGCATGGAGATTGGGGGAGGAAGACAGGCCTGTTGAACTGGCTGATGATTTCTTTAGGAGTGTCCTGCTATCCATCAGAAGTGAGATGATGCATCCACATTGGTCTTTTATGCGTACAACGGCTTGCTGAGGACGGACCAACTATGTCATCTGTGATTCTTATAATGTTGGGAATTGAATTGCCTCAGCCCAAACAACATGGGCTTTTGTTTCTCAACTGTCCCCCCGAAGCAGATTCTTCATCTGGCAAGCCTAGATCATTCTCGATGAATGAAACTACCACATCAATGTTAGAGGTTCGTTAGGGAGTTGAATCCTCATATCTCGCATGCTACAAACTCTCTTTATATACTGTTCATGAGAGTATGCTTTGTGTTTTGTTTTGATAATCAAGTGATTGCATTCCCAGTTGATCCTTTGGATTCGTGCTTTTAAAAGAAATGCCTACTGGTCAGAAGTGGCTGATGAATTGGAAATTATTTGATACAAGTAAGTCAGTGAAGTTATGTTTGTCCAATGAAGAGAATGATTAGAGGAATAAGCTTCATACAACTAAGAAATACCAATGGTAATAATTTGTTTGCTGCTGCACTTTGTGTACAGTTCATTGATCAAGAGTCATTCAATCACATGATCTTAAAGAAAGAACGCATGATCAACTCACCTGGTATTTGTATTTTACACGTCAACCATACCAAATATCTCAAATAGAAATCATTGATGATGTTAACCATATTTCTGATCGATTGCGTGCCCAAGCGATCAGACCAAAATAAGAAAAGAACAGAGAAGAAATACTGGTAAAAATTCCACTTCTTGATCGACTGCGTACCCGAGCGATCAGACCAAAACAAAAGCTTAACTTAATCCACTTCTTGATGGGTGGTGTCTTTGGGTTTGGTATATATTATTGCTGGAGATAATATGTGGAAAAAAGAGTAGAGGGTTTTATCAACCATTCAAAAGTGTTAAAACCTTGTTGGACATGTAAGTGTTATGAAATGTATTATCATTTAACTAATCAAGTTTCAAATTGATAAATGACAAAATGGTTTTGGTATGCTTCAGGAATGGAGATTCTGGAAAGAATTTAACAAAATTTGAACTGGCAGCAGCATCCTGAGACAGGGCAAGCATATCATCTGTCATCTGTAGTTCTGATGTTAGCCAAATCAACCTGCTTTTCTATTTGACAAGGACTACTTTGAAGATCTTCAACCAATGAAATGATTGTCACACTTTTGGAGACTCCATGCGTTATTTCACTATTTGGCTAAAAAATATAAATAGATATATATCACACTGCATCAATATCTTTACCAAATGATTTTCATCGTCATCTTGTACATTTTATTTTTGTGTACTTTGTGAATTAGTCATATTTAAGACCTTAGAAATCGTAATTCCAAATTTCTCAAGTTTAATAATCTGATATGGCTCATTAATTGGAAAATCAATCAAGGAACTAACAATCTGGTTAACTCGGCGGAGAACTGCTAACTGAAGTATGATGCTAAAGCTTCATCAAAAAACAGGGCACTTCATTTCCTGTCTCCTTGTAAAATTTCTTTTGAAGTATTTTTTTTTTTAAGTAGGAAACTATTTTCTATAAATTTCTTTTGAAGTATGACTCATAACCTATTTCATTATGTACATTGTCAAATCTTTCGATAGCGGCAACAAGAAAAGATTTCAAGACTAGGGTACGTAATTTTCTCTTTTTAAATTATAAATTCAGATTAATTTCAAAAGTTTATAACAGAATACTTAGAAGGGAATCTATCATATAGAATAATATAATCCAATTACTG
Organism: Theobroma grandiflorum; assembly: GCA_036013995.1. Classification (NCBI taxonomy): domain Eukaryota; kingdom Viridiplantae; phylum Streptophyta; class Magnoliopsida; order Malvales; family Malvaceae; genus Theobroma; species Theobroma grandiflorum. The sequence goes on from CP142133.1 coordinate 32,438,485, forward strand.
CTTGTATGCCTCCCTATTTCTCTAACTATTTCATACCTTATTCCTTCCCTCGATATGAACCTAACGTTTCTTTTGACAAAGTAATTTGATTGTCGAAGTTTACCTTGGATTCTTGTCGAGTGCTTTTCTTTCTTCCCAAACAGCTTTAGATCATTGTGCTTTTCTTTTCATCTTTTATTTGATGCATATTTTGGTTATTTTAAAGCAGCCTTAAGAGAGGTGACCCCAACACAAACGTTCACGACTTGCCCCCTTCAAATAATTCATTTGCTTCATAATTCATTCTCACCTCATTATATAGGATTTGGCAAGGACATCTGCTTATTGTTATTTTCTCTCCTCATATATCAACTGGATCATTGCTTCAATTGAACAGGTAAAGTAGCTGCGCTTATGATTTTTCATCTTTGCTGACATTTTTCATCTTTCATCTTTCCACATGTTGCCCACATTTCGATAGTTCATCTGCTTCATTATTCTTTTTCCCCTCATCATAGAGGATAATTTGGAAGAAGATCTGCTTGTTGCTGATTTCTTGACAAATTTTTGCCAGGAGTTCTTCTTCTCCTGCTTTCACAAAACAGAGACACTCTAAGGATAGGAGTACCACCTCATCTGCTTCACTTGATCAGGTAATTAAATTGTTTAATATAGATTTGAGTTCATATAATTTGGATTCTTAGATTCATCATCTTGTTAATTTTATGGCTGTTTGTTTCTTCTGCCTAAGAAGTTCGTGCTTAACAAAGAGCCAAGGAGGTTTGTGGATTATTTTAATTGACCTTTGAGTTTCATCTTTCCAAATAATTTGAAGAAGAAACCAGGTATTTTTGAATGTCATTCCACTCTCTAATTTATTCCCACAATTATATCTTAAATGTCTTTTTGGGATATTTTGTTGTCCTTACAAGCTTTCTTGTTTTAATTATCTTATCAAAAAAATATATCACAAGTTTTTGTTTTCACAAGCTTACTTACCTTTAGATTATATTAATCCAAAATTTAAAATTTTTAGGACGGTTCAAAAAAATTAATTAATATTTTCTGGGGTCGTTGATGTTTATTTTTATTAAAAATTAGATTCTCTTTTTTTTTCTCTCTCTCTCCCTCTCCTAGTAATGCTGTAATTAATATTCAATAATTCATGATTGTTATCTACAAGGGAAAATCATAAATAAATCACTTATTTTGTTATTTATGGTTTATATTTACTCCGTTTTGCTTGAAAGTGAAATATTAAGGAAAATTTGAAGGCAAGAACAAAAAACAATGTAAAAAAATAAAACATTTGGTAATGTCTCTTAATGAAGTAATTAAGATAAGTTTTCTTTTCAAGATACTATTTTCAATAAAAAAAGGATGAAACTAATTATAATGTTTGATCTTCACTCTTCAAACTAGCTTTTGAAAAACTCCAAGTCTGGTGTTTGTGATTCTTTTAAATAAAATAAAGATTTTCACAAAGTCTACTTCATTTTAGTTTTTCTTTAGGGGCCACTTGGTATTTGTGATTCTTTCCTTAAATCGCAGAATTAGCCTAAGAAAAAACAGATTTTCTTGGCAAGGCTGTTGATACCTTTATTCTTTGCTTCAAATATATAAAACCCTTATTGAATCGAGACAGAGAAAGAAACATTAATGAACAAGTTGGGCATTTCATCTTACTTTAGTTTCCTGCAGAGGACTCATTGAATTCACTTGCCTAATTTTACTAATTCTTTCTCTTCTCATAAAGATTTTACAAGGAGAGACATCTGATTTTGTCCTTTGATTTCTTCACGAATGTTGGAAGGATAGTAGAAGTATCAACTCATTGCCTCACTCAACCAGGTAGTTGAACTAGCTACTACTACTTTAGCAAATAAGATTTTTTCCCTTTATAACACTATTAACTTTCCCTCTTTTATGTCAGCTATTTTCCACAAAAAATTTCAACTTAACAAGGAGCCAAAGAGATTAATTTGCAGCTCATCTACTTGACCTCTGCTCTTCATCTTTCCAAATATTTTGAAGAAGAAACAGGTATTTTTAATGTCATTCTTCAATCTCAGTTTATTCTTTCAAATATTTCTTAAATGTTGTCTCTTTGGGATATATTATTGTTTTCACAAACTTTCTTTTTTTAATTATAAAAAAGATATACCATTCCTTATTTATTGTTAGATTATACATTAATCCTCAATCGAAAATCTTTAGGACTTTTCAAAATTATTAATATTCGCTTTGGTCATTGATGTTTAATAATATTATTATTATTGGCCTAGATTATGTTTGTTATCATTCCAAACTATATTTAGTCCATTCAATGCAATGGTTTAGGATTTTATTTACAATTATTCTTTTAATTTAGAATATAAATAAGAACATAAAAATAAAAGATTACTGAAAAAATTAAGTCGGAAGTATGCATGTTAATGAATAATGTCTTAAAGATCTTGATAATTGGAAGAATAAATGATTTTGATGAAAATTTGGAAATAATAGAACAGTAAAACAATTTACTAAAAAAATAAAGAAATTGAATACTTCATCAAGGAGGTCAAAATACGTAATTACCAAATATTAATAAATCAAAGAGGTCAAAATCCATATAAGGATCTAATCAAATAATTCAAATAGATATATAAAAAGAAAAAAATAAAACTTTTGACGATGGAGATTGAGACTAGGTAACCATAGGAACTAAATATGAGTAGGCAAAATATATGGGTAAAAAAGGATTAAAATAGCCTAAGCAACTGTCGTCTTTAACAAAAAAGTACTAAGAGAGTAGAAAATTTTTTTTTTTTTATAATTGGGGAAGGGAGATTCGAACTTTTCTCTTTAGATAGGGAATCATGCACCAACCAATAGCTAAATGCTTATATAAGGTAAATCAAATTAAGAGTAATTGTTTAAAAAACTCATAGAAATAATAGACAATATATGCTTTGTGAAACAATTAGAAAGGAATGCAATGAAATCAATGCAAATTTTAATATTATAAAGTTTTTCTTTTGTTTAAGTTATGCTACCAAATACGTACTTTTGCACGAAATTATCCATTTTTAACATTAAATGGTAATTTATATATTCATTTAGGCTAACATAAGTAATTCTTAACTAATCTAATTAATTTAAACTTGTATTAAATGAAAATAATCAAATGTACTAAATTTAGTCTTTCAATATCAAAATTAAAACTTTGCATTCATTAATAGATACATGACATTTATTGAATATGTACACGTGTTAGAAAAACATGTTATCAATATAAAACCATTTCTTTTTTATCAAGAATTTTGTCATTTATATATTCATATTAGATTGATTTCTGCATTTTCATCATCCTTTTATTTAATGTTGTAATGATCAAAACTAGGAACCATATATAGATACGATATATTCAAGAATTTGCAATGATTTTTTAAGGGGTATGTTGAGTTTTAGGTTGACTAGAATTCTAAATCTGATTTGATTAGGATTCTTGTTTGTAAACAACATTGAGTAGTTGTATGATTTTAAATTTCTTGTTCCACATCGAGTTCTAATCTCATTCTACTTTGACTTTTATATTATAAAACTTGATTTCAAGGCTCTAGAATAATGAGTAATGCTTTAAGAACTCTAGAGAGGAAACACCCTGTAACTCTGTCTTTTGCTCTAGGTGGAGTTAAAGTGGTTTGGGGGAGTGTTCTTGGGAGGTTATTGAGAAAGAGTGTGCAAGATATCTTGGGTTGGTTTGGGGAATCATGGAAGTCAATTTATTGTACTTTAATTTCTCAATAATAGAAGATCGGTTTCGCTCCATGGATGTAGGCGAAAGGCTAAACTATGTAAATTCCTGTATTTTTCTATTTGCTTGATTTCTCTGAATTTTATCTTTATTATTTCTTGGGCAATTTTCATAACAAACTAGTGTCAAGCTTTGGGTTCAATAAAATCAAGATTCAACAAGAATGTCAAGAGTTATCAATTCCATGAATTTTTCAATTGAAATGTTTCATGGGAAAACTAGTTTCATGCAATGATAGAGAAGGATAAAAGATCTCTTTGTGCAGCAAGGTTTGATGCACCCTTGCTAGGAAAAGAGGAAGGGCAACTAGATGACATGAAGGATGTTGAATAGGTAGAGTCGGAGCAAAAGTGTGTGAACACTATTCGACTTTGCATTGGAGATAACATGTTTAACCATTTTATTGATGAGGATTCTACTCCAAGGTTGTGGGCAAAGTTGGAGAAGAATTACTTGGCGAAAAGTCTTTCCAACAAGTTGCAACTTAAGCGAAAGTTGTATCGCTTAAACATAGAGGAGAATGGAGACCTCATGAAGCATATTGAAGAAGGTTGATGTGAAGGTGGAGGAAGAGGAAAAGGCATTATTGTTCTTGGCTTTGCTCCTAGACTTTTATGAGGTGTTTGTGGAATCTCTTATATGTAGGATGGATACAATAATGTTAGAACAAGCACAAGCAATGTTAATGTTTCGTGAAGCCCAAAAGAAACATAAGGAAGGGGATAGAGATTTAAGTGGCTTGGCATTGATAATTGAGTTTCATAGGAGGAAGTCAACAAGCATGAAATCTAAGGGTGGCAAGTCTAGATCTGGTGGTGTTTAGTGCTTTCAATGCAAAGGTTATGGACATTAAGAAAGATTATCCTACAAAAGGGGATGAAAGTAAGGTGAGTGTGCTTTCATTGCTGAAGGTGATAATTATGATATCCTTGCAATCTCAGAAAATATGGATGCAAATTCTTTTTAGTATTTAGATTCTACTTCTGCCACTCACGTATGCTATCAAAAGGATTATTTTGGTTTACTTCAAGAAGGGGTGGCTAGGAATTTGACTTTGGGCAATAAGTTAATAGTGAAGGTCATGGGTCTTAGAGTGGTGGAAATCAAAATGTTTGATGGGGTTGTGTGCTCTTTGGGTGGTGTGGTATATGTCTCAGAGATGCGTAAGAATCTAATATCATCGAGCCTGTTAGACTATAAAAGGTATAGATATTCTACTTGTGATGAAGTGGTAAAAGTCACACAAGGCGAAATGGTCTTGATGAGGGGGAATTTGCATAATGGTTTGTATCATCTAGAATGTGAGGCCTCGAAGAGATAGGAACAGTGCATAGGAGATGGTAGCTACCAAAGTGAGATTTCATTTGCCAAAGAAGTGATGAAAGGTTCCCATGGGGTTACCAATGGTGAAAGGATGAAAAATCTTGCCAATAGTGAATTGGAAAGGTTATCAATGTCCCTTTCCAAAGTCAATTAGTGCCACTGACTTGACAGCTACACAGGTGCGTTAGTCGTTTTGTGGAATCGAGTGTTAAACCATGCTTGTTTTGGTATGTGTAGTCATGGTAATTTTGAAGGCTAATGATTTGGAAGATCTTGTGCTTGGAGAATTGTTCAAAGTGTTGGAAAGTAGGTGGAGTTAGGAAGTCGAAATTAGGTGTGACTAGTGGAAAGGACTTAAGGAGTTTAAATTCAAGTCAAAGGTGGAGATTTGCTGAGTTTTAGTTTGACTAGAATTCTAAATTTTTTTTTATTAGGATTCTTATTTGTGTACAACATTAAGTAGTTATATGGTTTTAAACTTTTTATTCCACATCAAGTCTTAATCCCATTCTACTTTGAACTTTTATATTATAAAAGTGGATCTCTAGGCTTTAGAATAGTGAGTAATGCTTTAAGAACTCTAGAGATGGAATACCCTGTAACTCTATCTTTTGCTCTAGGTGGAGCTAAAGTGGTTTGGATGAGTGTTCTTGGGAGGTTATTGAGAAAGGATGTGTAAGGGATCTTGGGTTTGTTTAAGGAATCATAGAGGTCAATTTATTGTACTTTCATTTCTCAATAATAGAAGAATAGTTTCAATCAATGGACGTAAGCGAGAGGCTGAATCACGTAAATCCTTATGTTTTTCTATTTGCTTGATTTCTTTGGATTTTATCTTTATTATTTCTTGGGAAATTTTCATAATAGGGCAAAATGATAATACTATATATAAATGGTATATACATCGATTTAGATATAAACAGTGTTAGAATTGTAAATATTATACTCAAAGCTTATGGAAACAAAAACTTCTTCTTTCTAATAATGTTTTCAAAAACCTTATGTTTTTTCTATTAAATAATTGGTGAAAATTTTTTATTTAACATATTTTCTAACATATTCTATATTATATGAAAAATATAGAATTTTAGTATATGGGGAAATAGCTTATGTCATAGGGAGATCTAATATATCTTGGTTTTTTAAATTACAGGGAGTAGCTTATATGGACTTTATAGGGCCAATTTTTGAATTGATAAAGTGCTTTGGTGGTCCAACTTGTACATACATAGATCATCATCGGAAATTTAAAGAACATATGAATGATCTTCGAAGAAAAGTGAATGATCTAAATACTCGAAAGCAAGACCTTGAATTAAGAAAGGAAGTAGAGCTTCGTTGCAGAAAAGTGGTGAAGAAAGAAGTGGAGAAATGGTTTGAAGATGTACAAAGGGTTAACACTGAAATGGAAGAGATTGAAAAGAAGTTTCATGATGTTTCATACTTCTTACGTGGTCGTCTAGGGAAATTTGTTTTTCAAAAGACTGAAGAAGTAAAGGATATTTACCAGCAGGGTAGCTTCCTTGACGGTGTGGCAATTGACGGGCCTCCAACCACCGGGGTGACATTAGGAACACCAAATCTAGAAGGTGAAATCGATGTTAAAAAAACAAATTTGGGAGTATTTGATGGGTGATGAGGTCGGAATGATTGGAGTATGTGGAATGGGTGGCATAGGAAAAACTACCATCATGAAGCATATCAATAATCGATTGTTGGAGAATAATCGGTTTGATCAAGTAATTTGGGTCACCATATCAAAAGAATTGAATATTTCCAAACTGCAAGAAGATATCACAGATTCTCTTAAACAATTTCTTCCAAAAGATGAATTGCAACGAGCAACAACATTAAAGGATATTTTGGAGAGAAAGAGATTTGTGTTAATCTTAGATGATGTTTGGAAACAGTTTTCTCTATTGGATGTGGGAATCCCTAAACCAACATCAGGTATGGGGAGGAAAGTTGTACTCACTAGTAGATCGATTGAGGTCTGTCAATCTATGGATTGTAAGGTGGTCAAAGTGCAACCGCTTTCAAAAACAGAGTCCATGAACTTATTCTTAGATCATGTGGGGCATAGTGTTGTACAAGATCAAAATTTAAAAGATATTGCCAACAAAATTGTTGAGCAAAGTGGCGGTTTACCACTTAGCTTTGTCACAATAGCTGGAAGCATGAAGGGGGTAAATGATATTTGTGAGTGGAGAAATGCATTAACTGAATTAGAAGAGCATGTAAAAAGTGTGAAAGGATCAGCTGTTGAAATATTTCAGTGTTTGAAGTTTAGTTATGATCGTTTGGAAGATCCAAAAATCCAAAATTGCTTTTTATATTGTTCCCTGTATCCTGAAGATTTTATAATTGAAAAAGTGGAATTAGTTGAAAACTGGATAGATGAAGGACTCCTTGACAGCTTAAGGACTAGACAAGCAATGCATGATAGAGGCCATAGCATTTTAAATAAGCTTGAAAATAATTGCTTGCTAGAAAGGGCTACAGCTTGGTATGACAAAGAAGGAGTTAAGATGCATGATGTTTTGAGAGACATGGCGTTGTATATTAAAGGTCATCAGTTCATGGTAAAAGCTGACGTGCAGTTGGAGGAACTACCAAATGAGCAAGAATGGACAGTGAGTGTTGAGAAGGTTTCTTTGATGCGAAATTCAAAATTAATAGAAATACCTCCTCACATATCACCGGTATGTCCTCATTTGTCAACTTTGATATTGCAAAAATGTGGCTTAAAAAGGATTTCGGAATCTTTCTTTAAGCACATGCCTGGGCTAAAAGTTTTAAACCTTTCTGATAATAAAGAGATTGTGGATCTGCCCAATTCCATCTCGAACTTGAAAAATCTCAATGCATTGATGCTTGCTAGTTGTTATAAGTTAATATATGTGCCTTCATTAGTGGAGCTCAAGGTGTTGAGAAAGTTGGACCTTTCGAATATAGGAATTAAAGAGATTCCTCATGGTACAGAAATGTTAAAAAACCTCAGATATCTTCATCTAGCGTCAATAAATCTAAAAGAGCTACCACTAGGAATATTACCGGTGATTTCTCATATCCAGTGCTTAATAGTAGAAGGGCTGCATGTTTTGGGAGAAGAAGTAGGCAAATTGAGGAAGCTTGAGTATGTGACATGTTCATTTTGTGACATGAAAGAGTTTAAGAAATATGCAGAGTCTATACAAGGTAAATGGCCTACAAATTTCAATTTTCAAGTGGGAATATCATTTTGTGCTTATGTTCTTCCAACGATAATTACGTTTTCCCAAACTTTCAAAGAAAATCAGAAACGGGTAAAATTCAATAATTGCGAGATGGAGAGGTGTGATGATAGAGTGGTCCCAAACGAGCTTCATACTTTAGATATTGAGAAGTGTGATGATTTCAAATGTCTAAGCAATATTCCTTTGTTTCATAAGGCAACTAACTTGAAGATGTGTCAAATATGGATGTGTGAAGGGATAGAGTGTGTGGTTGACTTGTCATTATGGTCTTGCAATGCACTTCACACCATTGAGAAGCTAGAACTAACTTCATTGCCGAACTTGCGCGAAGTTGTGAGAGTAGGAGTAGCAGTTGATTTTGAATCTAGCTCTGATGCTCCAACACCACCTGCCATCTTCTCTTCTCTTAAAATATTAGATATCTGTAGATGTTCGAAGATTAAGAAGTTGTTTCCAGTTGAGCTGTTGCAGGGCCTCCAAAACTTAGAGACAATTGATGTTCAAGATTGTGAAGAAATGGAGGAAATAATAGCATCAGGAGAAAATCACAAAGGAGAAGGAACCACATTTATTCTCCCCAAATTAAAATCATCGTCGTTGGACTTCTTACCAAAATTGAAAAGCATTTGCAGTGGTGGAGTTATGATTTCTTCAGATTCTCTCCAACGTCTTCAAATTTGGGATTGTCCAAAATTAAAGAGGATCCCTTTGTCTCTTCCCCTTCTTGAAAATGGGCAACCATCGCCTCCTCCTTTTCTAAAAAATATCATTGCAATCCCGCGGGAATGGTGGGAATCAATGGAATGGGATCAGCCTGATGCTAAGGATGTCCTTTCTCCCTTTCTTCATTTTTAATAGAATGAGATGGGGAAGAGCTATTCGATTAAATGTGGTTCCACGACCCTCAATGGTACAGTGCCCTTTTGCTTCTTGTTAAAATTGCAAACATTCTGGTTTTATTTTTATTCATTTATCTCTTTCTCATTTGGTATATAATTGCTCCTCTTTTTATAAAACAAGAAAATAAGGTTTTTAATTTTATGTATGACAGCAAAATCCCTAATTGAATACCTTTTTATGTACTGAATATTCTTACTTCATTCATCCACAAAATGATGCATAAAACTTTCTCCTTTTCAGTCCAAACTTTATAACAGTACCAGCTATGGCTTCTTTGAGACTCAATTTCTACGTAAACCCATTTCATGTATAACATTGGTCTTAGCCCTTTTATTTTTCTCTCTTCTCAACATAGGTATTGGAGAGATATTGTTGGTCATGCCAAACCACTAATTAAAAATTTGTCTTTGCCCTGCAATTATAAACAGAGCATCCCCTATTTTTCATAAATGTTTAGAGGCACTTCTCTGAAAGTGAGTGGTCAGCTAACCAGAAGGCCTTAACTAAAGATTAAAAACAAGATTACTACTTCTTCAGATCACTAATCTGTCCATTTGCTATAAAACACTTTTTGAGCATTTAGAAAGATGCCTAGCTAAGCTCAGGACATCATGAAATAAACTTCGAATTTTTATCAAGGAAATTTAGCCCCCCATATTGACATGTTATCATAAATCTAAATGTTTGTTACTTGTTTTCTACTGCACCTTGTCTATAGTTCATTGATGAAGAGTCAGTCAATCACATCATCTTATAAAAGAACGCATCATCTATCAACCTGGTATTTCTATTTTATATTTCAACCATACAAAATGTTTCAAATAGAAATCATTGATCACAGGACTTGTTCTGAACCAAACTGATGATACAAGACTTCACGTGGAATGCAGAAAGCTAAGCATGCACTAGTTCAGATAATGGGGGAAGAGGTTGTGGTTGCGCTTTTTGGTTTGATAATTTGATTGATTACAGACAATTTCAATCAGCAGGGCAGGATCTATATGTTAACTTTGATTGTGGATATTTCATACCTGTATGTCCTCATTTGTCAACTTTGATATTGTGACTGAATAAGGATTTCAGAATCTTTCTTTAAGCATATGCCTGGGCTAAAAGTTTTAAACCTTTCTGATAATAATGAGATTGTGGATCTGCCCAATTCCATCTCGAATTTGAAAAATCTCAATGCATTGATGCTTGCTAGTTGTTCTGAGTTAATATATGTGCCTTCATTAGTGGAGCTCAAGGCGTTGAGAAAGTCGGACCTTTCGAATACAAGAATTAAAGAGGTTCCATGGTACAGAAATGTTAAAAAACCTCAGATATCTTCATCTAGCGTCAATAAATCTACAAAAGCTACCAGTAGGAATATTACCGATGATTTCTCAAATCCAATGCTTAATAGTTGAAGGGCTGCATGTATTGGCAGAAGAAGTAGGCAAATTGAGGAAGCTTGAGTATGTGACATGTTCATTTTGTGACATGCAAGAGTTTAAGAAATATGCAGAGTCTATACAAGGTAAATGGCCTGCAAATTTCAATTTTCAAGTGGGATAATCATTTTGTGCTTATTTTCTTCCACCGATAATTACGTCTTCCCAAACTTTCAAAGAAAATCAGAAACGGGTAAAATTCAATAATTGCGAGATGGTGACTATTATGAAGTTGTAGGACTGCAGGCTGATGTGTTTCTAGCCAGTACAAAGCTTGAATCTGCAGGATTTAAAAAGATAGCAAGATTTGCAGTTCTAGTAAGCTGATCCATTACATAAACAAATGTTGTTTAGAGTTCCCAAAACTGAATGTTGAGTGAGGTTACAGTTCTAATTGTAGAGAAGTTCAAATTTTAATCCTTGGCAGAACAATTTTGTCATCTTGTTCTTTCTTGTTAAACATATCAGTCAATTGAAAGATTGGAGTTGGGAAGCTCATGCTCCATAACATCTTCCTTGAACTGGCATCTCTAAGCTGGATTTTTACCTTGTTGTAAGATATAACTGTCAATCAAAGAAATGATTAAGTGATTCATTAGCTAAAAGCCTAAACAGAATGAAAGGCCTTAATCCTGACATATATGATTGGCTAGGAAATAACTTGAACTTTGACTAAATTGTTCTGCCAAGGATTAAAATTTTAGATATCTGTAGATGTTCGAAGATTAAGAAGTTGTTTCCAGTTGAGCTGTTGCAGGGCCTTCAAAACTTAGAGACAATTGATGTTTTCGATTGTGAAGAAATGAGGAAATAATAGCATCAGAAGAAAATCACAAAAGAGAAGGAACAACAACATTTATTCTTCCCAAATTAAAATCATTGTCGTTGAACTACTTACCAAAATTGAAAAGCATTTGCAGTGGTGGAGTTATGATTTCTTCATATTCTTTCCAACATCTTCAAATACGGGATTGTCCAAAATTAAAGAGGATCACTTTGTCTCTTCCCCTTCTTGAAAATGGGCAACCATCGCCTCCTCCTTTTCTAAAAAATATCATTGCAATCCCGTGGGAATGGTGGGAATCAATGGAATGGGATCAGCCTGATGCTAAGGATGTCCTTTCTCCCTTTCTTCATTTTTAATAGAATGAGATGGGGAAGAGCTATTCGATTAAATGTGGTTCCACGACCCTCAATGGTACAGTGCCCTTTTGCTTCTTGTTAAAATTGCAAACATTCTGGTTTTATTTTTATTCATTTATCTCTTTCTCATTTGGTATATAATTGCTCCTCTTTTTATAAAACAAGAAAATAAGGTTTTTAATTTTATGTATGACAGCAAAATCCCTAATTGAATACCTTTTATGTACTGAATATTCTTACTTCATTCATCCACAAAATGATGCATAAAACTTTCTCCTTTTCAGTCCAAACTTTATAACAGTACCAGCTATGGCTTCTTTGAGACTCAATTTCTACGTAAACCCATTTCATGTATAACATTGGTCTTAGCCCTTTTATTTTTCTCTCTTCTCAACATAGGTATTGGAGAGATATTGTTGGTCATGCCAAACCACTAATTAAAAATTTGTCTTTGCCCTGCAATTATAAACAGAGCATCCCCTATTTTTCATAAATGTTTAGAGGCACTTCTCTGAAAGTGAGTGGTCAGCTAACCAGAAGGCCTTAACTAAAGATTAAAAACAAGATTACTACCTCTTCAGATCACTAATCTGTCCATTTGCTATAAAACTCTTTTTGAGCATTTAGAAAGATGCCTAGCTAAGCTCAGGACATCATGAAATAAACTTCGAATTTTTATCAAGGAAATTTAGCACCCCATATTGACATGTTATCATAAATCTAAATGTTTGTTACTTGTTTTCTACTGCACTTTGTCTATAGTTCATTGATGAAGAGTCAGTCAATCACATCATCTTATAAAAGAACGCATCATCTATCAACCTGGTATTTCTATTTTATATTTCAACCATACAAAATGTTTCAAATAGAAATCATTGATCACAGGACTTGTTCTGAACCAAACTGATGATACAAGACTTCACGTGGAATGCAGAAAGCCAAGCAAGCACTAGTTCAGATAATGGGGGCAGAGGTTGTGGTTGCGCTTTTTGGTTTGATAATTTGATTGATAACAGACAATTTCAATCAGCAGGGCAGGATCTATATGTTAAGAGTGTCTGCTTCAAAATCAGGTATGAGTCTACATTTTCTCTTGTTTTCACTACTTTTTTTTGTCCATATATGCTTTTCTTTATCAAATTCCGTCATACAGAATTGAAAGATAAGCTCAAGATGGAGCTTGCTGCAGTGATTGGAACACTACTGTGCTGTGCCTTTGGGGCTGTTTATTGTCAGTTATTACGTTTACAGAAGCCCCAGAAAGTTGAAAGGTAACTTTGATATATCCTTCACAAAAATGCTCATTTTGTTCCTTTGTTAAAAATTATTTTGTTGATAGTGATGCTAGCAAATCAACACGCAGTTTCTTCAATGCTTATTGGTGTGAAAAAGGAGTTTTTAATGTTTTTAATGAAGCAAATGGCTGGAGATACATGGTTTTGTGTGATCTCAAAAACCACATCAGCTTTTTGTCCAATTATCTAGCTCAATCAAAATGCATAAGAACCTATCATATTTTATGGTGAATGCCAAGCCTATTTTGGCCACTGTTTCAGAGAAACTAAAAGACAATAAGGAAAATGATCAAAGAAAATCAAGGCCAGGATGAAGACATGGAGCTTCCAATATTTGAGCTTGCTACCATAGCTCATGCTACTCATAGCTTTTCTGTGGACATCAAGCTAGGGGAAGGTGGTTTTGGAATTGTTTATAAGGTAAAAGTTGCATCATATAATTGCAAATGGACAAGAAATTGCTGTGAAGAGGCTTTCAATGAGTTCCGGACAAGGACTGAAAGAGCTAAAAATGAAGTAAAATTGATTGCCAAACTTCAACATTAGAATCTTGTAAGGCTTCTTGGGTGGTGCATTCACGGAGAGTAAAGATTGCTGGTTTATGAGTACATGCTTAACAGAAGCCTTAACTCATTCATTTTTGGTCTGAATCATTGAAAACTTTTCAATTTAGTTTGGTTTATTGCTTCTCTTATCATAAATATTTCATACCTTTTACACATGGTGCAGTTTGCTGCTTCTAAAGATCAAAAATGATATTGGACTGACATGAAGAGAATACTTACCAATTGCCAGATCAAACAAGAAGTAAAGGACTGAATTGGTCCAAGAGTTTGGAAATTATCTGCGGCATTGCTAGGGGACTACTCTATCTTCATCAGGATTTAGGATTGAGGATTATTTAGAGATCTCAAAGCTAGTAATGTTCTTCTTGATAGTAAGATGAATCCAAAATTTTCAGAGTTTAGCCTGGCTGGAACTTTTGGAGGAGACCAAACTGATGGAATGCTAAAAGAGTGGTTGGCACTTAGAAAGTGTCACTTTATTTCATAATGTGTGCAAATCCTCATATATATATATTGCTTTAAATGATGTTCTACAGTGGTTATATGGCACCAGAATATGCTATTGATGGACTAGTTTCAGTAAAATCAGCTGTCTTTAGCTGGAGATAATAAGTGGGAAGAAAGATAGAGGCCTTTACCATCCAACTCAAAGCCCCAACCTTGTTGAACATGTCACTTTCAGCAGACATTTATTTTTTTGGACTTGGGAGAAAGGGGATTTGAACCCTGCTCTTTAAGCAGGGCTTATAATCAAATTTTAATTGCTTATCTTGGACTAACAAAACCTAAAAGGGTTTCAATTTGTTGCAGGCATGGAGATTATGGAAATAAGGCAGTCCTTCAGAACTTGTTGAAGAATGCTTAGGAGAGTCTTGCAACCTATTAGAAGTAATACGATGCATCCATATATATTAGCCTTCTAAGTGTGCAACAGCATCTTGAGGATAGGCCAAGTATGTCATCTATGATTCTGATGTTGGGAAGTGAAACTGAATTGCCACACCCATACAACCTGGCTTTTTGTTGCTGAAAAGTCCACTTCATGAAGAAGATTCTTCATCAGACAAGCGTCTTCTTCGACAAATGAAATGACTCTGTCAGTACTAGATGCCCGATAATTGATTAACTGTATACTTAACTCTTTCATCTCCAAGCCATTATTATATGCTATTGATCAGTATGTTTTGTACCTTAGGCTTTGATACCGGTGGTTTAGTCCCAATTTGAGCATAGCACCCTCCAAGTGCCTACTTGCGGTATATTTGTCTCACAGAGACATTAACAAGATGACTGCACTGAAACTTCATCAGTCGTAAATTGTTTTGATTTCTTATATCCTGCAGTCTTTCAGATGTTTCATTGAGGAAGAGTCATTTAATGCTCATATCATAACAAAAAATAAAAACGCATGATAAGCCATTACTTATTTGTATTTTCTACATAAACTTAATAGAAGGCTCGAATGTCATCATTGATGATGTTATCCACGATCTTGTTGCCTGGGAATCTTTCTTTTTAGTCAGATTGTTTAGTTTCTAACTTTCCCTATTTGAGTCATTGCGATGCCATCATGGATGACCTAACAAAGCCAAAAACATGAAATTTTATAGGTTAATGCTATTCAAAACAAACTGATTGGGGGAAAGTAGGAGAGTTTTAATATAATTTTTAACCCTTAGGACATGTTATTGCTATTTCTTGGTAATTTATTGGAAGACAGATTTGTGATATCACACCAGATTTAAATATGATTATTAAGATTTACATAATAATTCAAGTTAAACAGTTTTATAGAAGATTTATACAAGATTTGTACATAAGTTAGCAATATTGTTAGCATTGACTCACTGGCTATTAATTATTTTTTTCCCCATAATTTAAAGTTTGGTACAAACGTTAGCAATGACTTGCAGCATTGACTCATTTACTATTAATTAATTTTTTCTCCGTAATTTAAAGTTTGGTACAAACGTTAGCAATGTTAGCAATGACTTGCAGCATTGTCTCACCTTCTATTATTTTTTTCCCCATAGTTTAATTCTAACGATGACTTGCTACATTGACTCACCTTTCCCACCGACTATTAATTATTTTTTCTCATAATTTATTAGCTCTTGGCACGAAAGATATATATGAATATTTGGACAGGAGATTTTCCTAGCTGCTATAATCTTACCTTGGCTTTGCTTTGCTGCTTCTTTTTTCCGATTTTAAACAGCGGATGACCGAATGGAAATACCCCAATTGATAACCAATACGCACGGAATCATAAACAGGCTATTCTTCAACAATATATCTTTCCAAATAATGAAGGAGAGTAGGATAAGTAGCCCCATAATTCAGTCCTACTTCGCCAGTTTTTCTTGTATTCACATTTGCAGTATTGTGAAAAAGCTCCAAGGAAAGTGACTTCACAACTTGTGCGACGACTTTTAATTCTTGTTTCATAATTCATTAATTTTCCTCTCATGGAAGATTAAGATTAGGAATTTCTTTTAATTTGGCAAGGCGATCATCTGCTTGTTGCTGTTTATTTTTCTTCAACACGCTTGTTTCCGAAAATTAATAAAGACCTTTTGAGGATAGAACAATCAATTAATTCAATGCCTGACCGAACCAGGTAAACTATCTGTGCTTATTATTTGTTTTCATCTTTGGTAACGTTAATTAATCAGAATCTTACCTTATAACACAAACCCATCTTTGCCCTCATTATTACTTATAACACAAACCCAATGGACATTCTGTGAAAGAAAGTTGTGACTTGTGAGGACAATAATGAAGGGGAGTAGGATAAATGGCCCCATAATTCACACCTACCTTGCCAGTTTTTCTTCAATTCACATTTGCATTATTGTGAAACAGCTCCAAGGAAAGTGACTTCACAACTTGTGCGACGACTTTTAATTCTTATTTGCTTCATAATTCATTAATTTTCCTCTCACGGAAGATTAAGATTAGGATTTTCTTTTAATTTGGCAAGGAGATCATCTGCTCGTTGCTGTTTATGTTTCTTCAACATGCTTGTTTCCGAAATTTAATAAAGACCTTTTGAGGATAGAAGTATCAATTAATTCACTACCTCACTGAACCAGGTAAACTGTCTATGCTTATTATTTGTTTTCATCTTTGGTAACATTAATTAATCAGAATCTTACCTTATAACACAAACCCATCTTAACATTAGTTCCGTATAAATATTCATCTTGCCCACTTTTCAGTAGTTCATGTTCTTTGTAATTCATTTTCTTCTCATAAAGGATAATTTTGAAGATCTTGATTTCTTGACAAATTTTGCAAAGACAATTTCTCATAAAGGATGATTTTGCGTTGACTTAATTGCTTCATAATTCCTTCTCTTCTCATTATATAGGAATTTGCAAGGGGATCTGCTTAGTAATATCAACAAGCTGAAGCATCTATCCTTATATTTTTCATCTTTGGTAACATCTCTGAATCTTACCTTCTGGCATAAATTCATCTTTCAACAAACTCCATAAATTCTAGTTTTGGTTCTTTCTCTTTAATTTATGCTTCTATTCTTTTTCCTTTTTTGTCTAATTAGGTTGAAAATAATTCAACTTTGCACTGAATTGCCAAATTTAATTCTTTCTTTTTAATTGGAGAAAGAGGGATTCAAAGCCTACCCTTTAGATAAAAAAGAATCATACATCAACCAAAGAGCCAATTGATTGGGTGCTGCCGACTTTAATTTTTTTTTTCTTCATAATTCATTGATTCTCTTCTCTCATAGGATTAGGATTTTCCTTTTTGCAAGGAGATAATCTATTTGTTGCTGCTACTTTTCTTGACTGCACTTGTTTCTCCAATTAAATAAGTGTCTTTTCGGGATAGAAATATCACTTCACTACCTCACTGAATTAAGTTGTCTATACTTATGATTTAGTTTTGTCATTGATAACATTAATTAATCAGAATCTTAAATTATAACATAAATTCATCTTATTATAAGTTCCATGTAAATATTAAGACACAAGTTGGGCATTTATTTTAGTTTCTTACATAAATATTAATCTTGCCCACTTTTCAATAACTCATGTGCTTCATTATTCATTTTCTTTCATAGAGGATATTTTGGAAGGAGATCTGCTTGTTGCAATTTTCTTGACAATTTTTTGCAAGAATCTCTGAGGATAGAAGAAGTACCAGCTTATCTGCCTCATTTGACTAGGTAAATTAAATTGTTTAATATAGATTTGGTTCATCATCTTTCCTTCCACATAGTTTTTTTTGTTAACTGGTCTGTGTCATGCTTCTTTTCTCTTAATTAGGCAAAAAATAATTATAGTTAGTGAAAACTGAAAATGAATGATTCTGAAACTTTTAGCACATAAAATTTTCATTTTTATTAAAATAATTTTCCTTTTTAATTTTATGTCAACTTGTTTCTTCTGCCTAAGAAGTGTGTTATGAACAGAGAGCCAGGGAGGTTTGTGGATCATTTTAATTGACCGTTGGGCTTCATCTTTCCAAATAATTTGAAGAAGAAACCAGGTATTTTGAATGTCACTCTCTGTTTATTCTTGCAAGTATTTTTCAAATGTCCTTTTTGAGATATATTGTTGTTTTCACAAGCTTTCTTGTTCTAATTATCAAAAAGATATACTATTCCTTACTCATGGTTAGATTACACTATTCAAAATGATTAATATTTGCTTGGTTCTTTGATGTTTATTATTATTATTATTATTATTATTATTATTATTATTATTATTATTATTTTAAGTGATGTTATTGAAAACTAGATTTAGCCCGTGCAATGCAAGGGTGAGGATTTTATTTACAATATATATTTTTTAATTTAGAATATTGATAACAACAAAAAATATATGATTTTGATGAAAATTTTCCCATGCAATGAATAACGTCGTAAAGATCTTGATAATTAGAAGAATAAATGATTTTAATGAAAATTTACAAATATGAATAGAGTAAAACAATTTACTAAAAAAATAAAGAAATTGAGTAATTCATCAAGGAGCCTCAATTGAAAATCTTTAGGAATATTCAAAATGCTTAATATTTGATTCGGTCATTGATGTTTAGTATTCTATTATTATTTTTGGCCTTAATGATGTTTATTAGTATTCAAAACTATATTTAGTCAGTTCAATACAAGGGTGATGATTTTATTTACAATAATTCTTTTAATTTAGAATCTAAATAAGAACATAAAAAAATTGCAAAAAATAAAGTTGGAATTATGCTTGTTAATGAATAATGTCTTAAAGATCTTGATAGTTGGAAGAGTAAATGATTTTGATGAAAATTTACAAATATGAGCATAGTAAACAATTTACTAAAAAAAATAAAGAAATTGAATAATTCAGCAAGGATGTCGAAATACATAATTGCTAAATAATGATAAATCAAAAAGGTCAAAATATATATAAGGATCAAATTGAATAATTCAAAGAGGCATACAAAAAGAAGAAATCAAACTTTTGATGATGGAATTGAGACTAGGGAATCATAGAAACTAAATATGAGTAGACAAAATATATGGGAAAAAAAGGATTACAATAACCTAAGCTACTATAGTCTCTCACAAAAATGTACCAACATCTCACATTGGTTAGATAAAGTAATAAGTAAATATATAAGGTAAATTTTGAATGTAAGTTGTTGACTAACTATTAAATTAGTAATAAGTACTGAAAAATCAAATTGGGAGTAATTGTTAAAAAATTAATAGAAATAATAGACAATAAAAGCTTTGTGAAACAATTAGAAAAGAATGCAATGGAATCAGTGCAAATTTTAATTGTATAAAGTTTTTCTTTTGTTTGAGTTATGCTACCAAATATATGCTTTTGCGTGAAAATATCCATTTCAAACATTAAGTGGTAATTTCAATATTCATTTAGGCTAACAATTAAAAATTCTTACCTAATTATCTAATTTAAAATTTGTATTAAATGTGTAAACCAAATAAATGAAAATAATCAAATGTACTAAATTTAGTCTTTGAATATCAAAATTAAAACTTTACATTGATACCTGACAGTTATTTAATACGAAGACATGACATTTATTAATCGTATACGAGATCTTTGTGAAATTCTCTTTGTTTTTATTTTTCCCATCAAAAGAAAAAATGGTCGTTAAGTTTAAATAGATTATTTGTACTAGCCCTGATTTATTTTATAATAAACCTCCAATATAAGGAAATATTCTAGCTCTAGTATAAAAACAATTGTTTATGAATAATTATATATTAATCTTCCCTTCTTCCCCAAATTCAACCAACGTCCTCTCAAGATAGGAGAAGTACCTAACAACGAGCCAAGGAATTAATTATTGACTTGTCAACTTGACCTTTGCTCTTCATCTTTCCAAATAATTTGAAGAAGAAATTAGGTATTTTTAATGTCATTCTGTATTCTCAGTTTATTCTTGTAATTATTTTTTTAAGATATTTTAAGGCTCGTTAATTATTTTTTAAGATATTTTAAGATATGACATGATCATATCTCATTTTTTACTCTGCACATTAGCATCACATCAACACTACGTGAGTATAAAATGACAAGAGACATTTTGATTAACAACAATTAGTCAACTATTAGTTATAAAGGTTTATCTAATATAAATTAAATAAAAGCAGAAGGGCATGATTGAGCATAATAAAACAATAAAAGTTTATTTAAATTTTCTTAAATAATTCAAGAGTTTTTTTTATCACTATACCTATATTTTTTTGGTCAAAGTATCCATTTTCAACATAAAATGGTAATTTCTATATTTATTAAGGCTAACAATTAGATATTTTTACATATTCTAACTTAAATTTTTATTAAATGTGTAAAATACAAAATCAAATTTAGTAAATTTAGTCTTTCAATATGAAAATTAAAATTTTGCATTGATTAATAAATATACAACATTTATTTAATATGTATACGTGTTAGAAAAGCAAGTTATCAACTTTAAATCATTTCCTTTTTTTATAAAAAATTGTATCATTTATATATTTATAGTAGATTGACTTCTTCATTCTCACCATCCTTTTATTAATATTGTAATGATCAAAACTAGGAATCATATAGATATGATATATTCAAGAATTTGCGATCATTCTTTAAGGGGCAAAATGAAAACATTCATCTAGATATAAATAATGTTAGAAATGTAAATATTATACTCAAACATGATGGAAACAAAAACTTCTTGTTTCTTATAATGTTTTCAAAAATATTATGTTTTTTCTTAAGAAGAACTGGTAAAAATCTTTTATTTAGTAACATTTTTTTCTAACATATTCTATATTATATGAAAAATATAGAATTTTAGTATAGGAAGGGAGCAGCCTATGTCATATGCAGATCTAATATATATTGGTTTATTAAACTGCAGGGAACAGCTTATATGGAGCTTATAGGGCCAATTTTTGAAGCAATAAAGTGCTTTGGTGGTCCAATCTGTACATACATAGATCATCACCCGAAACTTGAAAAACATATGAATGATCTTCGAAGAAAAGTGAATGATCTAAATGATCAAAAGGACGACCTCATATTAAAAAAGGATTCGGAGCTTCGTCATGGAAAAGTGGTGAAGAAAGAAGTGGAGAATTGGTTTAAAGATGTAGAAAAGGTAAACACTGAAATGGAAAAGATCGAAACCAAGTTCCATGTTGTTTCATACTTCTTACGTGGTCGTTATGGAAAATTTGTTTGTCGAAAGATTGAAGAGGTAATGGAAATTTACCAGCAAGGTAGTTTCCCTGACGGTGTGGCAATTGATGGGCCTCCAACCACCGGGGTGACATTACCAACACCAAATATACAAGGTGAAATTGATGTGAAAGAGCAAATTTGGAAGTATTTGATGGGTGATAAGGTTGAAATGATTGGAATATGTGGAATGGGTGGTATAGGGAAAACTACCATCATGAAGCATATCAACAATCGATTATTAAAGGAAAGTAAGAAGTTTGATAAAGTGATATGGGTCACCGTATCAAAAAATTTGAATATTTTCAAATTGCAAGAAGATATAGCAGATTCTCTTAAACAATCTCTTCCTAAAAATCAATTGCAACAAGTAACAACAATAAAGGATATTTTGGAGAGAAAGAGATATGTGTTAATCTTAGACGATGTTTGGAAACGGTTTTCTTTATTGGATGTGGGAATCCCTGAACCAATAGTAGGTATGGAGAGGAAAGTTGTACTCACTAGTAGATCGATTGAGGTTTGTCAATCTATGGGTTGTAAGGTCGTCAAAATGCAACCACTTTCAAAGACAGAGTCCATGAACTTATTCTTGGATCATGTGGGTCATAATGTTGTACAAGATCAAAATTTAAAAGACATTGTCAACAAAATTGTTGAGCAATGTGGCGGTTTACCTCTTAGCATTGTCACAATAGCTGAAAGCATGAAGGGGGTAAATGATATTTGTGAGTGGAGAAATGCATTAACTGAATTAGAAGAGCATGTGAACAGTGTGAAAGGATCGGATGTTGAAATATTTGAGCGTTTAAGGTTCAGTTATGACCATTTGAAAGATCCAAAAATCCAAAATTGTTTCTTATATTGCTCCTTGTATCCTGAAGATTTTGTGATTAAAAAAGTTGAATTAATTGAAAATTGGATAGATGAAGGACTCCTTGATGGCTTAAGGACTAGACAAGAAATGCATGACAGAGGCCATTGCATTTTAAATAAGCTTGAAAATAATTGCTTGTTAGAGAGGGATGAAACTTATTTTGATGACAGACGAGTTAAGATGCATGATGCTTTGAGAGACATGGCATTGTATATTAAAGGTCATCAGTTCATGGTAAAAGCCAATGTGCAGTTGGAGGAACTACCAAGTGAGCAAGAATGGACAACGAGTGTTGAAAAGGTATCTTTGATGCGAAATTCAAAATTAATAGAAATCCCTCCTCACATATCACCTGAATGTCCTCATTTGTCAACTTTGATATTGCAATATTGTGACTTAAACAGGATTTCAGAATCTTTCTTTGAGCACATGCTTGGGCTAAAAGTTCTAAATCTTTCTGGTAATTATGAGATTGAGGATCTACCCAATTCCATCTCTAAGTTGAAAAATCTCAATGCATTGATACTTGCTAATTGTCACATGTTAAAATATGTGCCTTCATTAGCAGAGCTCAAAGCACTGAGAAAGTTGGACCTTTTTAGTACAAGCATTGAAGAGTTTCCTCATGGTATAGAAATGTTACAAAACCTTAGATATTTTCGTCTAGGGTCAACGCATCTAAAGGAGCTACCAATGGGAATATTAGTGAAGATTTCTCATCTGCAATGCTTACTGGTAGAGTTACATTTAAGGGGGGAAGAAGTAGGCAAATTGAGGAAGCTTGAGTGTGTTTCATGTTCATTTTGTGACATGCAAGAGTTTAAGAAATATGCAGAGTCTACACAAGGTAAATGGCCTACATCTTTTGATTTTCAAGTGGGACCAGATGTGAATATTTATATTAAGTATTCCCCAGATTTCAAAGAAATTGTGAAAAATGTTGAAATCACAAATTTGGAGATAGAGAGGTGTGACGATATAGTGCTCCCAAATGACCTTCATACTTTACGTATTGATGGGTGTAATGATTTCAAATGTTTAAGCCATATTCCTTTGTTTCGTAAGGCAACTGACTTGAAGAAATGTAGAATTCGGAGGTGTGAAAGGATAGAGTGTGTCGTTGACTTGTCATCATGGTCTTGCAACGCACTTCAAAACGTTGAGGAGCTATGGCTTGAGTCATTGCAGAACTTGCATGAAGTTGTGCGAGTAGGAGTAGCAGCTGAAATTGAATCTACCTCTCATGCTCCAACACCACCTGCCTTCTTCTCTTCTCTTAAAACACTGAAACTGTATTCTTGTTACGAGATTAAGAAGTTGTTTCCAATTGAGCTGTTGCAAGGCCTCCAAAACTTAGAGGAAATTATAGTTGGAAATGGTTATGAAATGGAGGAAATAATAGCATCAGAAGAAAATCAGGAAGGAGAAGGAACAACATTTATTCTTCCTAAATTAAAATCATTAGTCTTGGAAGAATTACCAAAATTGAAAAGCATTTGCAGTAGTAGACTTATGATTCCTGCAAATTCTCTCCAACATCTCACGATATTCGATTGTCCAGAAGTACAGAGGATCCCATTGTCTTTTCCCCTTGTTGAAAATGGGAAAACATCACCTCCTCCTTCTCTAAAACGAATCATAGTAAGCCCGAGAGAATGGTGGGAATCAATGGAATGGGATCAGCCTGATGCTAAGGATGTCCTTTCTCCCTTTGTTCAATATTGGTAGAATGAGATGGAGAATTGATGTTTGATTAAATGTGGGTGCAAGGCTCTTGCTTCTTGATCGAACATTAATTGTGAGTTTATTTTCATCCACATCCTGTTTTCATCTCTTAATTGCTCATTTGCTAAATAATTTCTTTTTTTTTAACATAAGCATAAAACCAAGTCTTTAATTTTATGAATGATAGCAAAATCTCCAACTAAACACCCTTCAATTTGCATATCTCTGCCAATTGCTATTTGACACGTCCTACCCCTTTCCTTTATTTTCATTTTCACTCACATGTTTCAAACTTGGTTTTAATTTTTTTTTTCAAATTTTAAAACAAAACACACACACACACACACTCTATGTACAAAAATAATAATAATAATAATTACTACTACTATAAATAGAACTTTAACACTTATATAAAATAGTTTGATTATTATGAATTAAAATGTTGAAAGATATAATAAAATGACTAAAAGATTTTCAATTTGCTGCAGGCTTGGAGACTATGGGAGGAAGGAAGGCACCCCTGTGGAACTTGGTGATCAATTCTTAGGACTATCCTGCAACCTATCAGATGTGAGACAACGCATCCACACTGGTCTCAAATGGTTGATGAATTGGAAATCATTTAATACAAGTAAGTCATTGAAGTAATGTTTGTCCAATGAACAGAATATTTGTAATTTGTTTTCTGCTGCACTTTGTGTATACTTCATTCATTAAAAGTTAGTCAATCACATCATCTTATATAAACAACGCACGATCTACCCACCTGGTATTTCTATTTTTTATGTCAACCATCCAAAGTGTCTCAAATAGAAATCAATAATCGCAGGACTGCACATGAAGCTCGGATGCTTTTCTCATTTGCTCTGAGACACTACTATGACAGACGTGGATTTTGTGGTTCAAAAGGGAATTGTGATGGTACTAAGCTTCCACTTTTTAAAGGATTCAAGCCTTAATTCCTTGAAAGCTGATGTTTAAGCCTGAATTCCCTGAAAGATAGAACTCATCAGACTGGTCCCAAGGGTGTAAGCACAATAAGCCATTCAACTGCCAAAGCAGAGATGGATTTATCAGATTAAAAGATTTGAAAATGCCAGATGCTACGCATTCTTGGGTGACTAAAACTATGAATCTCAAGGAATGCAGGGCTAAGTATCCACAGAACTATTCCTATATGGCATACACTAGTTCAGATAACAGAGGAAGAGGTAGTGGTTGGGCCCTTTGGTTTGACCATCTGATTGATTACAGACAATTTCAATCGGAAGGGCAGCATCTATATGTTACAGTGTCTGCTTCAGAATCAGGTATGAGTCTACATCTTCTCTTGTTTTCGCTGCTTGTTTTTGTTTTTGTTCATGTATGCTTTTCTTTACCAAATTTCGTCATACAGAATTGAAAGATAAGCCTAGGATAAAATTTCCTGCTTTAATTGCAACACCACTGTGTTGTGCTTTTGGGGCTGTTTACTGTCAGTCATTTCCTTTACAGAGGTCGTGCAAAGTTGAACGGTAACCTTGATATATCCTTCACAAATATGCTTATTTTGCTTCTTTGCTAAATAAACAAAAAAAGTTACTTTGTTAATAGTGATGCTAGCAAATCCAAAGTTTCTTCAAAAGAGTTAATTAGATTCTTTGCCATTTCATTTGAATAATTTTTTTTAATTCATAGAGATTTCAAAGCTAGTAACGTTCTGCTTGATAGTGAGATGAATCCAAAAATTTCAGATTTGGACTGGCTAGAACTTTTGGAGGAGACCAAACTGAAGGGAACACTAAAAGAGTGGTTGGAAATTAGTACGCGTCACTTTATTTTCATAATGTCTACAAATCCTCATATATTTATTGCTTTTGATAATGTTCTGCAGTGGTTATATGGCACTGAATATGTTATTGATGGACTGCTTTCAGTAAAATCAGATCTCTTTAGCTTTGGCATATTATTGCTGGAGATAATAAGTGGGAAGACAAAATAGAGGGCTTTACCATCCAACACGCAGCGGCAACCTCGTGGAACATGTCAGTTTCAGCAGATATTTTTATAATCAATTTTTTGTTGCTTGTCTTGGATTGATAAAACCTAAAAGGGTTTCAATTTGATGCAGGCATGGAGATTATGGAAATAAGGCAGCCCTTTAAACCTTGTTGAAGAATGCTTTGGAGGGTCTTTGCAATCTATCAGAAGTAATACAATTCATCCATTACCAGTCTAAGAAAAGTCCACTTGAAGAAGATTCTTCATCAGACAAGCATGTATCTTCTTCCACAAATGAAATAACTCTGTCAGCACTGAATGCTCGATAATTGATAAACTGTATCTCCAAGCCATTGTTATAGGCTATCGATCAGAATGTTTATGTCCCTTATGCTTTGATACCAGTGGTTTAGTCCCAGTTTGAGCTTAACGCCCTGCAAGTGCCTACTTGGGGGTAATATATATTTATATATATATATATATATATATAGATATATGATTCACAGAGACAATACAAGATGACTACACTTAAGCTTCATAAAAATCAGAAATAAGAATTCTCTGCAAACTTAAAAGTTTGGTCTTTTCAAGGAAGACTTGCATACTAGTCAGCGATCATCAGTTTAAATATGTTTGCTCTCTAAAATCAGCCAAACTGAAAAGTTTTTCTATGAGTTTTACAAGCTCTGAAAGTTTAAAATAGACATTCTGTCTTTCAACT
Source organism: Theobroma grandiflorum (assembly GCA_036013995.1). Lineage (NCBI taxonomy): Eukaryota > Viridiplantae > Streptophyta > Magnoliopsida > Malvales > Malvaceae > Theobroma > Theobroma grandiflorum. Next base: position 32,465,156 of record CP142133.1, read on the forward strand.
TCACCAACACCGTTTTACAAATATTGTTTTCAAGTATTGCGGATGGAATCGAAATCTCCACCTCCTCCCAGTCTGTTAGTGATGGATGGAATCCTTGGGCTTGGTTTCTTCAGTCCTGGAAGCTGTAAATTTTCTGATGAAACTTGAGCTGAAGAACAGAGGAGCTGAAATGATTTTTTAGAAATAGAGAAGAAATGAAAAAAACTAATTTCTGGAGAAGAAGAACTCAACAGCCATTTTCATTCTCTAGAAAAAAAAAAATATATATATATATATATATATATGGAGTAACAAACTAAGCCAAGAAAATCGGGAATAAAACGGAAGGAGTAAAACCAGCTAAGCACAAGGATCCAGACTTGGATTTTTGTGCATTACAACAGCCTTCAACGGCTGAGAGGAAGGTAAGTAAAAAACAACCAGAAAAATAAAACGTGGTTTTTTTAGCCTTACACAAACAGCCAAAAACGACACCAGCAAAAACGTTTTAAGCAGACAAATAGCTAAGACTCCAAAACGACACTATTTAAAAAGTTTCATTAAACACTACAGCAACTAAGTGATATCTTTTTCTATATTCTTTCTTCTTGCACCGTGTAGTTGACTTAGTGCCCAATTTCTTCTTCATCTGCAGAACCATGTGGAATCACTGGTTTCTCAACACACCTCCTTGATTCCAGATGAAAAAAACTCCAAGTTTGTCTCTTAAAGACTTGAACTGATCAGTACTCAATCCCTTAGTGAAAATATTTGCCAACCGCTCCTTTGTGGGACAGTATTCTACCGATACTTCACCATTTCTCACAGCTTCTCTAGTAGCATGAAACTTTATCCTTATGTGCTTAGTTCTGCCATGATCAACTGGATTTTTAGCCATTGAGATTGCAGACTTATTGTCAATCCAAAGTGTTGTTGGTAGTTCACAGCCAAACATTAAATCTTGAAGAATTTTTCTTAGCCAAATAGCCTGGTTTGCAGCTGAGGCTGCTGCAACATACTCTGCTTCAGCAGATGACTGTGCCACTATATCTTGTTTCTTAGAGTTCCAAGAGAACACAGCACTGCCAAGTGAGAAACAGTACCTAAAGGTGCTTTTTGAGTCCTTCAGACTTCCACCCCAATTGCTGTCACAAAAACCTCGAAGCTTCTTATTTCCATTCTTAGAAAATTTCAATCCAAAACTCGCAGTTCCTTTAACATATCTAAGCACTCTTTTTGCAGCACACAAGTGAATTTCAGATGTGTTGTTCATGAATCTGGAAAGTAGGCTTGTGGCAAACATGATATCTGGCCTCGTGGAAGTTAAATACAATAAGCTCCCTATCAGCCTTCTATAGTAAGTTTCATCAGCTTCAGCCCCACCATCATCCTTGCTTAGCTTAGTACCAACCGCCAAGGGAGTAGCTACAGCTTTACATTTGTCCATTTTAAACCTTTTCAATAAATCATAAGCATATTTCTTGTGATGCAGTTGAATAAAGTCAGAACCTAGATCAATTTTCATACCAAGAAAGTAAGACATCCTTCCTAAATCACTCATCTCAAATTCAGTTTGCATTTTTGTCTTAAAATCTTCCACAAACTTACCACTAAAGCCTGTGATAAGCATATCATCCACATAAAGTGAAATAATAAGTTGAATCTCATTACTTGTCCCCTTCACGTACAAAGTACGCTCACTGCTACTTCTGGTAAATCCCAGGCTTTGTAAGTAGGCATCCATTCTCCCATACCATGCTCTTGGTGCCTATTTGAGTCCATAGAGGGCTTTGACCAACTTGCAGACTTTGTTCTCCATGCCAAGTTCAACATAGCCTTCAGGCTATTCTACAAATATATCTTCTTCAATAGTCCCATTCAGAAAAGCTGACTTGATATCCAAGTGCCAGATTAACCACCATTCATTTGCAGCTAATGCAACCAGCAGCCTTATAGTATCATATCTGGCCATTGGTGCAAAAGTTTCAAAGAAATCAACTCCATAGACTTGTGAGAAGCCTTTGACAACCAATCTGGCTTTGTGTTTGTTAATTGTACCATCAGAGTTCAGCTTAGTCCTATAAACCCACTTAACACCAATAACTTTCTGGTTTTCTGGCCTATCAACCAAAATCCAGGTGTTATTCTTCTAAATCATCAACATCTCAACATCCATTGCTTGCTTCCAATTCTCATCTGCAATAGCTTCCTTAAAAGAACTTGGCTCAGTGATGGTTATATGACATCTGTTATATATGTCCTGAAGTGATCTTGTTCCTCTGACAGGTACCTGTCGCAACGTGCGGGTCCGTGGAACCCGTCCGCCAGACGCGGGCGAAAAATAAAATTAAAATTGGGAGTCGCCACCAATCGTTTCTTATAGGTGCGATTGGTCACCTATTGACTCGGTTCTAATCGATGAAGTCCTAAATCGATTTCAGGTCCATCGAAAGAACAAAAACTGGTCTACGTTTTTTTTCAAAATTGGGTTCGGGAGTGCGGTTACGCACGGAGAAGGATTAGCACCTCCGTGACGCCCGTTCCACGAACGGTACCATTTAATCTTAAGTCATTCTGTTACGGTCTGATTTCGATTTTACGGTTATGTTTCCTTAATCTTGGCTTATTGACTAAATTGTTTATTGAATTGGTCTTTTATTCGATATTACGTATGCACATGATGCAAACATAAAATGATGTCATGATTTACTTATTTTAAAATGATGAGGTCGAAAATCTTTTATTGGAAAATCATTCGAAGACCATCCCAACGCTTTGGTGAAGTCTCGATGTTTTCCTCACCTAGAGATATCTCCAAAGAAACTCGTCTCTACAAGCTCTTCGGAGAAATCCCATCATCGGGATTCCCGCCTCATTTACAGAATAAATATCGCATGCTATGACAAGAAAGAATGATTATGCCTATATGCACGCGTTTATTAACTTAGAGGGTTTATAATTCACCCGATTATATGGTTGATGATTCGAGATGATTTATCACATTATTTGCCTTTATTATCATCTGTCACCTCTTTTTTTGAATTATTTTCATCATTATTTTTTTATCTCTTTATTTTCGTTCATTTTTTCCATTCATTCATTTTCATTTTTTCATTTTTTACTATTTATGTTATTCTTATTTTTATTTTTATTTTGTGATATTAACCTAATTAACTAATTGTATTAACCCCTTTTTTTTTGTAAATTATGCAAATTCATTTTCTTTTTTGTTTTTATGTATACTTTCCGTAATGACCATTTAAGTAATAAATATCGGAGTATAGAATTCGGATTTATCCCGACGCTTCGGTGAAAATCCGTCTCAAACTCCTCACCTAGAAAATCGATCCAAAAGAAGTAACTCTTTACCTCTTTTTAAATCGAATTCCATCATCGGACTACCCAAAATAATTATTATATATGTTTTAAATTTATTTATTTATTATTTATTATTATTATTTATTTATCACATTCTTTTATAATTATTTTTTATTATTTTTTTAATATATTTTTTATTATTTTTTATTTTTTATTTTTTGCTAAAATAGGCACTCATATTTTATATATACATATATTTTTTGTTTTCTATAAAATTTAAACTAGATTAAAATACTTTAGGAATAAAATAAAATAAACAAGAAAGGCCCAAAGAGTATACCTATCTGGGCTTGGGTTAGCCCAGATTCGCAGCCCACAGGAGGTCCAAACCCGCAGCACCACGGTCCGATCCGGCAGGCCCGCAGTGGGGGGTCCAAAACGCACTGTTTTGGGCCTGTGGTACTGCTCAAAACGGCGTCGTTTCGCTTAAGACCCTTCAGCTCCTTCCTCTCTCCAAAACGGTGTCGTTTTGGTCCCTTTTCACCCGGTATAAAAGCCCTTTTTTTTTTTTGCTTCTATTTTCCTTGCTGCCTTCTCTCTCTAAGCCCCCCAACTCTCTGCCCTCTCTCTAGAAACCGATCAACCTCCACCGGTAACCTCTCTCTTCCCCTCGCCGGCGACCCTTCCTTTCCCCGTCGCTCAGCCCTCCTTCGACCGATCGGCCTCCAGATCGGCCTTTCCCGGTCACGGATCTCCCTCTCTCTCCGCCGGTGCCTACTTCCGATCTCCTGGTTGCCGATCGACAGATCTGGGTCCCTCACCCTCGATCTGCTGGTCGCCGATCGGCGGATCTGGCCTTGGTTTTTTAGTTTTTTTGTTTTGTTTCGATTGTGTGTCCGGTTGGCTGGTAGAGATCTTAGGATTTTTTTGCTCTGTGTGTTTGTTTTTTTTTGTTTCGAATGCTCTGTGATTTTTTTTGGTTTTTTCCCGAATGCTCTCTTTTTTGCTGTTTTTTGCTCCCTTTTTCTCTGTTGTTTGCTTCCCGTTTTTAAACAACGGGGTTGTCCAATATTTTGGACAACCCCGTAGGTGAAATCATGCCCAAAGAGCATGATTTCACCTAGGCTTAGTTGCCTGGGGGGCTGACCACTGGATTTGGGGCAATCCCCCAAAATCCGGTGGTTGCAGGGGCGTTGGAGGCCCCGGGGGGGAGGACTGAGCAAGCTCAGTCCTTTCTCGATTTTTTTTTAATTTTTTTTTATTTTTTATTTACTTATTATTTTATTTTAGGTGTCTACAGTACCTCATCAATATTCTCATCATCTTCATCTACAACTTCATGATCATCCAAAACATCATCTGTACTATTTCTAAACCAGCTCCTCTCAATCTTTTGTTTCTCCCAGTTCCACTTGGCTGCTTCATCAAACCTCACATCCCTGCTAACAAATACCCTTCTTGTCTTAACATCAAGCACTCTGTAACCTTTTGATACTTGGCTATAACCAAGATGACTGCTACCAGAGACTTTTCATCCAATTTCCCTCATTTAACATCAGGAATTTTAGAGTAACAAATGCACCCAAACACTCTTAGATGGCTAACAGAAGGCTTAACATTAAACCAAGCTTCATATGGAGTCTTGTTTGGGAGAGTTCTGGTCTGAGCAATGTTAAGAAGATAGTTTGCAGTATTAGCTGCTTCTACCCATAGATACTTAGGTAAATTCATCTCAAATAACAAGCATCTACCCATCTCCATAATTGTTCTATTTTCCTCTCAGAAATCCCATTCTGTTGAGGACTATATGTCACTGTGAGCTGATGCACTATGCCAAACTGACAGAGATACTGCTCAAATTCAATTGCTGTGAATTCGGTGCCATTATCACTTCTCACCTTCTTAATAGTCTGGCTTGCCTGATTCTCCACTAGAGCTTTAAACTCTGCAAAAACACTTGAAGCTTCATATTTTCTTTTTAGAAAATAGATCCAGCTGAACTTTGTCACATCATCAATGAAAAGCAAATAAAATCTGCTCCCATTTAAAGACTTAGTCTTCATTGGACCTCCAATATCAGTATGTACCAACTCTAATTTTCGAGTTACTTTCCAGGTTCTGATTTTAGGAAATGCAACTCTACTTTGTTTTCCAAATTGGCAGATACTACAAACTCTATCAAGTTCAGCAATTTTGGGAAGTCCTTCAACAAGATTATGCATTGCCATTTGCTTCAAGTAAGTATGATTGATATGACCATACCTCCTATGCCAGATATTAGTATCCATAGAAATAGCCTTATAAGCTGTCTGTTTAAGCTTCATCCAATTCATAGGAAAGCATCTATTTCTCATACCTACTGTAAACAATTCTTGACCAGTAGGATCACTAACAGTGCAGGTCCTAAATTTGAAAATAAGCGTATAGTTTTCATCAACTAATTGCCCTACACTCAACAAGTTTTGGCTAACATCTAGAGCAAAGTAAACATGATATATCAATTTTCTACCAGTGGGAGTCTGGACACCAACAGTTCCCACTCCAAAAATTAGTAGAAAGTCTCCATTTCCAACCTCCATTCTAGTCCTGAAGCTAGAGTCCAAATCAACAAAATTTTCTTTACATCTAGTGAGATGATTTGAGCAGCCACTATCAAGCAGCCACACATCTTTCCTTTCATCACTGTCCACATGTTTCACCATAAAAGTATCTCTTCATTAGCTTGAAGTTCTTCAACTACAGCAACTTTCTCATCACCAGTTTTATCTTTGCTTTTGCAAACCTTCTCTACATGTCCTTGCTGTTGACACCTCCTGCATTTGACATTCGGTCTGAACCAGCAAAACTTTTCTGTATGATTTGTTTTTTTACAATGAGAGCATGGTGGAAACTTTTTCTTTTGTTCCCCATGTCCCTTTTCATCAAACTTCTTACTCTTATCCCTTTTTCCTGCTTCATTTCTCCTAGAGCTACCACTACTAGGCTTCACATTCTTAGTATTAGCAACCAGGGCACTTTCTATAATGCCTTTTTGCCTAAAAGCTCTCCTCTGTTCTAAACCCTCCAAAGCATTCACCAACTCTTTTAAAGTAATCTGACTGAGATATCTAGAATCTTCCAATGAGGAAATTTTTGACTCATACCTCTCAAGCAGACTAACCAGCATCTTGCTAACCAGCCTTTCCTCATCCATCTCTTTACCAAGTAGCCTTAGTTGATTTACAACACTCATCATTTTACCAGAAAACTCCCTAATAGTCTCAGTATCATCCATAGTCAACATTTCAAACTGCCTAGATAAATTTAGAGCCTGAATCCTTCTAGTTCTATCACTACCATGAAATTCCTCTTTCAACTGATCCCAGACTTCTTTTGGACTGTTTAAATGCATGATTCTACTAAAGATATCATCTGAAACAGCAAAATGTAAACAAGATAGGGCCTTATACCTTTTTGCCTTGTCTTCTTCAACCTGCTTAATATCAGCCATTGTTGGGTTAGCATGCCTTTGAACAGGTTTTGCTCCAATCTTCACCACCTCATAAAAAGAAAAAGCTCTGAGGTAAGATTGCATCTTAACAGACCAGAAGACATAGTTTTCTCCAGTAAGCACTAGAGGAGCAATGGTGCTAAAACCAGAGGTAGCCATGAATCACGAATAAAACAGCTAAGTTGGAGATCAACTGAGAGAGAAAAAATTACAGAATATGATCCCTTAAGACCCTTATGAGCTTTGATACCATGTAAATTTTCTGATGGAACTTGAGCTGAAGAACAGAGGAGCTGAAATGATTTTTTAGGAATAGAGAAGAAATGAAAAAAACCAATTTCTGGAGAAGAAGAACTCAACAACCATTTTCATTCTCTAGAAAATATATATATATATATATATATGGAGTAACAAACTAAGCCAAGAAAATTAAGAATAAAACGGAAGGAGTAAAACCAGCTAAGCACAAGGATTCAGACTTGGATTTTTGCGCATTACAACAGCCTTCAACGGCTGAGAGGAAGATAAGTAAAAAACAACCAGAAAAATAAAACGTGGCTTTTTTAGCCTTACACAAATAGCCAAAAACGACACCAGCAAAAACGTTTTAAGCAGATAAATAGCTAAGACTCCAAAATGACACTATTTAAAAAGTTTCATTAAACACTACAGCAGCCAAGTGATATCTTCTTCTATATTCTTTCTTCCTGCACCGTGTAGTTGACTTAGTGCCCAATTTCTTCTTCATCTGCAAAACCATCTGGAATCACTGGTTTCTCAACAGAAGCTCTAAGAATCGTTTCTTAGGAATTTGGTACAGGAAAGTAGTAGTTAAAACTGTTACTTGGGAACTAGTAATTGCCCAACTGAACACCCTTCAAATTTTATTTGCTTTTATTAAAAGCAATAACAAGGCTTGATTTTGTCAACAGTGTCAGGATTTGCAATTCATTTTTGAAGATGGAGCTATATTTGAGCTTGATCCAAAAAACCATTATCGGCTTCTATTTACCAAAAGACAGCCTGGAAGTAAATATTATTGACAACACTCTGCAACAAGAACAAAATCATCTGTGGGAACATGACCTTGTTGCCAACAAAGTTGGGCTTTGCTCCTTCCACTTGCAATTTTTTTTTTTTTTTTGAGAATCAAGATAAGGCTTTCATTAAACAATGGAAAGATACAGTAAAGGGCAACCTAAGAAATCTGCAGAAATCAAAAAATCCCTTCTGCAGCAGCTAGATCATACAGAACCCCCTAAATAACATATACATATCAAAAAATCCCTTCCACTTGCTCCTTCCACTTGCAATTAATTGATTTTGGGGATCTTTCCACTTCCCCTTTCTATTTAGTCTCTTTCTTTTTTTTTTCTTTATTTGTATTGTAATTTATTCAAATACCCAATATTTTGCCATACTTCAGTCTCAAATTTGTTGTAAGTCACATGAGAAATATGGCAATGGTATTAGCTTACTTTCTATATGTACCACAGCAGGGTCACTTGAACAAAATCATTTCTCTCTTAGATGAAAGGGACTTAGAACCTCCATTGTCAACACTTCCATTGTTTAATCACTACCCATAAATCTCATCCAAATTAAAAATCCTATCCAATTGAATCTAGTCAACAAGTGTTAGAATATACCAAAATAAATGTCACATCAACAAAGCTTGTCCCTAGTTGGCAACTAATCTATTAAATTAGGATTTTCTTTCTTCAAAATTATAGGTTTGAAAGGGAATTTTTCATGTTTGAGGAGGTATACCTTCTTTTATATACAAAAGCTAATTCAACAGATCCAAAAGAATTAATGTTGCCGCTCATCTCAAGGGCAAAACACCTGAAAATTAAATGCTATTCAATCTCCAAAGTGTCACCTCTTGGACTGGCAATAATGGTGTCTTGCTAGCTACAATCTCCAAATAAAACAATGTCTATATATGAAAAAGAAAAGGAAAGCATATTTGGGAAGTGATGTATCAATACCAAGATATTGAAAATAAACATAATTATTGCTTATTGTTGTTTACTTTACAAATTTACATAGCCCTTCATGAATACATATATAATTAAACAAGATTAATAGTTTAAATTATCTATATAAGATTTGGTGATTTGATGTTGCATGCACATTATGAGTACGAGTTTAATTTGATATGATTAGTGTGATTACTCTAAATATATATATATATATATATATATATTATATTTAAATGGTGATCATAACGTTCTTATCTTATTCATGAAAACCATGAATCTATGTGTATCTCCATCTCACATCCCAACACCACCTGCCATTTTCTCTTCTCTCAAAAGTTTTTACTTGAGAAACTGTTCGAGTATGAAGAAGTTGTGTTCAATTAAGCTGTTGCAGGGTTTTCAAAACTTGGAGGAAATTGATGTCAGCCTTTGTGAAAAAATGGAGAAAATAATAGAATCAGCAGAGCAGGGAGAAAATAACAGAGGAGAAGGAAGGGCTGCCAGCATAACATTTATGCTTCCCAAATTAAGGAAACTTTCCTTGTTGAAATTACCAGAGCTGAAAAGCATTTGTGGTTTTGGAGTTATGATTCCTACAAATTCTCTTCAATATCTCTTCAATGTCCTGGTATTTCTATTTTATATTTCAGCCATACAAAATGTCTCAAATAGAAATCATTGATTACAGGACTTGTTCTGAGCCAAACTGATGATACAAGACTTCACATGGAATGTAGAAAGCCAAGCATACACTAGTTCAGATAATGGAGGAAGAGGTTGTGGTTGCGCCTTTTGGTTTGATAATTTGATTGATTACAGAAATTTCAATCAGTAGGGCAGGACCTATATGTTAAAGTGTCTGCTTCAAAATCAGGTATGAGTTTACATTTTCTCTTGTTTTCACTACTTTTTTTGGTTCATATATGCTTCTCTTTATCAAATTCCGTCATACAGAATTGAAAGATAAGCTCAGGATGGAGCTTGCTGCAGTGATTGGAACACTACTGTGCTGTGGTTTTGGGGCTGTTTACTGTCAGTTATTACATTTACAGAAGCCCCAGAAAGTTGAAAGGTAACTTTGATATATCCTTCACAAATAATGCTCATTTCGTTCCTTTGTTAAAATTACTTTGTTAGTAATGATGCTAGCAAATCAACACGCAGTTTCTCCAATGCATATCGGTGTGAAAACAGAGTTTTTAATGAAGTAAATGACTAGAGATACATGGTTTCGGATCTCAAAAACCACATCAGCTTTTTGTCCAATTATCTAGCTCAATCAAAATGCATAAGAATCCATCATATTTTATGGTGAATGCCAAGCCTATTTTGGCTACTGTTTTAGAGAAACTAAAGACAATAAGGAAAATGATCAAGAAAATCAAGGCCAGGATGAAGACATGAAGCTTCCAATATTGGAGCTTGCTACCATAGCTCGTGCTACTGATAGCTTTTTTGTGGACATCAAGCTAGGGGAAGGTGGTTCTGGGGTTGTTTATAAGGTAAAAGTTGCATCATATAATTGAAGTTACCTTAAGTATTGAGAATTTATCTTTGTTATTGAAGCTCAATCTAAAATATAGTTTTCCAGGGGACACCAGCAAATGGACAAGAAATTGCTGTGAAAGGGCTTTCAAAGAGTTCTGGACAAGGATTGAAAGAGTTTAAAAATGAAGTAAAATTCACTGCCATACTTCAACATCAGAATCTTGTAAGGCTTCTTGGGTGGTGCATTCGTGTAGAGTAAAGATTGCTGGTTTATAAGTACATGCTTAACTGAAGCCTTCATTCATTCATTTTTGGTCTGAATCATTGAAAACCTTTCAATTTAGTTTGGTTTATTGCTTCTCTTATCATAATATTTCATACCTTTTACATATGGTGCAGTTTGCTGCTTCCAAAGATCAAAAATGAAATTGGACTGACATGAAGAGAATACTTACCAATTGCCAGATCAAACAAGAAGTAAACGACTGAATTGGTCCAAGAGTTTGGAAATTATCTACGGTATTGCTAGGGGACTATTCTATCTTCATCAAGATTCAGGATTGAGGATTATTTAGAGATCTAAAAGCTAGTAAAGTTCTGCTTGATAGAGAGATGAATCCAAAATTTTTAGATTTTGGCCTGGCCAGAACTTTTGGAGGAGACCAAACTGAAGAGAATGCTAAAAGAATGGTTGGAACTTAGTATGTGTCACTTTTTTTCATAATGTTTACAAATCCTCATATATTTATTGCTTTAAATGGTGTTCTGCAGTGATTATATGGCACCAGAATATGATATTGATGGACTATTTCTAGTAAAAGCAGCTACCTGTGGCTCTGGTATATTATTGCTAGAGATAATAAGTGGGAAGAAAGAGGGCTTTACCATCCAACTCAGAGCGCCAACCTTGTTGAACATGTCGGTTTCAGCAGATATTATTATAATCAAATTTTAGTTGCTTATTTTGGACTGATAAAACCTCAAAGGGTTTCAATTTGTTGCAGGCATGGAGATTATGGAAATCAGGCAGTCCTTCAGAAATTGTTGAACAATGCCAAGGAGAGTCTTGCAACCTATTTGAAGTGATACAGAGTTTTCAATAATTAACATATTATTTTCATTTTGGCTCTTTACAGAGTTAAGGGTACTCTCCTTATGGTGTTGTCTTAGAAAGTTATCTAATCAAGCTTCCTCTCACATTATTCTTTCCGGAATTGAATTGTAAATGCCTTGTCCCCCATGCATCCATCTGTGTCCTCTTCTTGATGACCTTAATTTAAAGCCTTGTTTCTTTTGTAATTTGCTTTATGTTGCAATTTGTAAACTTCTAAGAGATTTGTGCTTTTCGAGAATGCTAGTAAACTTGCTTTACTCATTCCCTCTGCCCATTACTTCACACTATATGTATTTCAATTGCATCAACTTTCCTATAACAGCACCTTGTCTATTCAATTCCTGATAGATTCAGAAAGCCAATGGTCAAACAAATTTCCATGTCTAGAATTGATTAAAAATAAAGGAAAAATGTTACAAACACTAATTCAGAGTAGTGTTAACAACAACAACCAGTGACTGTGTTAGTAGCACATATTAATCCGATAATTAAATCATAGATTGACATTTGAAGTTCCTACTTTTCTATATAGAATAGACTAATATATTTGTTTACTCATTCCCTCTGCTCATTGTTTCACAATATTTCATTCACATTAACTTCTTAAAACATTATCTGCTTCTCAACTCTAGCTGATTGATTGAGAATATCAATGATCGAACAAATTCATATAATTGTTTATTTGGAAGATACAAATTCATATAGTTAGAGCAACTTTTTTTATATATGAAAAAGGAAAAACATTGTAATTGCTCTGAATGAGTAGTTTTGAGAAGACTTAATTAACAATTGGTAAGGTGTTACTCACCCCTTCATTATAGAAATGATAAGGTTTAAGATTTGAAGTTTCTCTTTTGCCTGGGAACTTTTCATATGTTAATAAAAGAAAAAATTCGAGGAAGTAGGCATATTCTCCCATTTCTTCTTTCTAACTTTCCCTGTTTGAGTCATTGCGATGCCATCATGGATGACATAATCAAGCCAAAATCCGCGAAAATTTATAAGTTTATGCTATTCAAAACAAACTGATCGCAGGGAAAGTAGGGGAATTTTGATACCATTTTTGACCCTTAGGACATGTTATTGTAATTTCATGATAAGTTAGAAGATAAAATTGTAATACCACATCAAGTGTGAATGTCATTATTAATATTTATGTAATAATCCAAATCAATTTCTAGTAGCAATTTGAGTTTAAGTTTTTGAGAATAAGTTAATTTAGAATTAAAAAGTTACTGGGTGTGTGGTCATTGGATTTAGGTCTTTTTAAATTTTGTACTAATGTTAGCATTCACTTAGTGACTATTGATTATTTTTTTCCCACTTACAATTAATTATTTTTTTCCATAATGACTTGCAGTATTGACTCACTGATTATTAATTATTTTTTCCCACTTACAATTAATTTTGTTTTCCCATAAAGACTTGCAGAATTGACTCACTTATTATTAATTATTTTATTCCCACTTACTATTAATTATTTTTTTTCCATAATGACTTGCAGTATTGACTCACTGATTATTAATTATTTTTTCCCACTTACTATTAATTTTGTTTTCCCATAAAGACTTGCAGAATTGACTCACTTATTATTAATTATTTATTTCCCACTTACTATTAATTATTTATTTCCCATAATTTAAAGTTAACGATGACTTGCTGCATTCACGTAATTTCATGTTTAGCGATGACTCAACGGGTATTTAATTATTTTTTTCCCACCAAGTATTAATTATTGTTTTCGCATAATTTATTATCTCTTGGCACGAAAGATATATATTAATAATTGGAGAGGAGATTTTCCTAGCTAGCTGCTATCATCATGGCTTTGCCTTGCTGCTTCGTTTTCTGATTTTAAACAGGGGATGATGGAATGGAAATTCTGGTTTCTTCAACAATTTATCTTTTCAAATGATCTGAAATGGCTAATAAGCATAGTTTCTTTCTCATTACTTATATCAAGGGATAAACTTGTTGTGCACGGTTTCTTCTATAACCATATCTTTCTATATCAGCAACAAGAATTATAAATTCACGACTTTTTTTTAAAAAAAAAATTGGATCAATTCTCCTTTTAAATGTAAATTTCGATGCAGCAAAAGTATATTGCGTTTGCAGTGCAGACTGCAGAGCATCAAGACTTGGTATTTGTCACCCAAATTGCAGCTCTTGAAATACAAAATAAACATTTTCACAATTAATTAGATTCTTCAATCATGTGGCAGATACAAGCAAATTACAGCTCTGCTTCAGATCATTACTAAAATGTACAAACCAACTGGGAAGTTGACATAAAATAAAAGGTTCTCACGTGAATGAAGTACTATCAACCTTTGACATTACCCTAAAGTTGCCTCCACCCCCTTCAAATATATAAAAGCCTCTTCTCATAAAGGATTTACAAGCAGAGACATCTGATTTTGCTCTTTTCTTCACAAATTTTGGAAGGAGATATTAATCTTCCATTTCACAGATTTAACCAAGATCCTCTAAGGATAGGAGAAGTAGCAATTCTTTGCCTCACTTAACCAGGTAATTGAACTGCCTACTACTTTATATCACGATTTTTAATCTTTTGGTTCATGTTTTTTAGAATCTTATAATCTTTTAACATAATTTCATCATCTTTTGACAACTTCATAAAATTATTTTGGTTCTTTCTTTGCCATGCTTCTATTCTCTTACTTAAGCTGAAATTAATTGTAGTGTGTAAAAATAGGAATAATTCCAAAAACTTTAGCAAATAAGCTTTCCGCCTCTATAACACTACTGAACAAACACTTCCATCTTATCTTTGCAATCAGGAAACGCGTGATCAACAATGGCAGGTGGGCATACTTCAATTGATTTCAATGTTGATGAAGATGACTACCAGACATTTATCGAAAGCCTAAGATCCATACTCTCATACACCACATCACATAATATCCATGTGCTCATGCCGCAAACTCAACCTCCAAGTTGGTTAGATATTCACCTACGTTCTGGTGATTCCACCATCATCTTGAGAATCGACAAGAGAAATTTATATGTGCGTGGATATTCGAGAGATAACGGTGCAACATTTTGGGAGTTTTCGGATTCATCTTTGATTTCTGGATCGACACCTCTTGCATATACCGGAAGCTATGTAGATGGTTACACTTTGCTTAATGCTGCCGGAGTCACCCGTGAAACTGCTTGGCTGGGTTCGTCTAATTTGAGCAATGCCATTGCTAACCTAGCAACAACAGAGAACCCAAACTCGCCCCAAAACAATGCATTGCAGAATTGTGCTAGAGCACTGCTGGTTCTAACTCAGATGATTGCTGAATCTTCTAGGTTTCGACCAATCACCAACCACATTGTCACAAATTGGCACAATTCCGCACGTCTTCCTTGGCAACTCGTCGAGTTGCAGCAGGGCTTTGAAAGTTTTTCTAGTGCTGTCCAACGTGCTGACTTACCTCACTGGACAAATAATACACCCTTGCCCAACATCCGAAACCCTAACAGAGCCAACATTTGGACCGTAGGTCAAGCCATTGCCGCACTTGGGATCTTGCTATATGTCTCGCGCACAAGCAGCCGCAAGAAACGCCAAGCTGTTGTTGTTGCTGCTGATGCAAATGTTTCATACGTGCGTACCTTGGTGAGCATCGAGTATGTACGTGTGAACAATATTGATGATGAGGATCCCGGTGACCTCTACGGAACGGTGACTGTCAAGGACTTCTGGGGCCTTCATACAGTGTATGATCGGAGTTCAAATGACTATGAGAGCAAAGGTCCTGGCGGATTTGCCACGTTGATAGGCCCGTCTACTGCTATTTCGGGCGGTGATGTGTTCGTTATCAGCGTCAGTTTGTGGGACCATGACAGGTTGTCTTATGACGACAAGATTGCTCATGGCGAAATCGTGTGGGAACCAAGAAATGAGAATCTAACTTTCGCCAATTACGACAAGCGTTTGGAGAAGGTTGTGGATGGTAGTTATGGCAGTGTCACGGTGGGTTACTCCGTAATAAGGCAAGCTCTCAACGCCATTGTAAAAGTTTTGCTGATCAACGGGGATAATGAATCACCAGCGGATGTGTATGGAACAATCAAAGCTTCGCAGGTTATAGGGGGATCATCGACATCCCTCACATTGTTTGAGAAATCGTCCAAGGAATACGTCTCAGTGTATCCCTATCATTCTATTCCCCTGACTCGTTCTGTTGTGGTAGCACCAGCGAGTTCCGGGTTAATAATCACGGTAGATTTGTGGGATTATGATAGTCTGTCATATGATGACGAAATTGCTAAGGGAAGTTTACACTTTGATGCACTGGTCGGAACCCAATCAAAGAGAATAGATGGTGATTATGGTGTAGTGGAAGTACAAGTCACTTGCGAGTAATCGAGGAAGCAACACTCCCCTTGCCGAACTTCGCCCGCTGATTGGCCGGTTGGGATACATAGTAAATAAATGGGTGGGAAGGGGAGGAATATTGTTATGCTGTAATGTATTTTGAATTGTTCGCAGGAGTTGTGTCACTGTTAATGGATGGTATCTTGTATCCGTTTTATTTTGTTTGGAAATTGGATGTAATGCTAAATCTAATAAAATTTAATATAATAAAGTTTGATTTTTGTTTGATTTATGCTAGCAAATTTATTTGTTTGCTGAAGGATTGAAGAAGGAAATTTAACAAGGTAGTTTCCTTGACAGTATGCGGCCTCTAGCCACCTGGGTGACATTGCCAACACCAAATCTCAAAGTTAAAATTGATGTAAAATCAAAGAACGAATTTGGGAGTATCTGATGAGTGATGAGGTTTGAATGATTGCAGTATGCGGAATGGGTGGCATAGGGAAAACTACTATCATGAAGGACATAAATAATCAATTGTTGAATGATAATATATCGGTTTCCATAAACAGATATGATAACCGATAACCATGGAAATAATAAACAGGATATTCTGGAAGAGAATGAATTGATCTGTTCCCCTTCATTTTTTGAAGTAATCTGAAATGGCTAATAAGCAAGAAGCTGAATCCCCATCAGGCACAAGCCTCTTTCCTTTCTCATTACTTATATCAAGGGATAAACTTGTTGGGCATAGTTTGTTCTATAAACAAATATTTCTATATCAGCAACAAGGAATTGTAATTAATGACATTTTTACTAATTTATTAAATTGGATTAATTCTCCTTTTAAATTTAAATTTCGATTCAGCAGAAGTATATTTCGTTTTCACTGCAGAGCATTAAGAATTGGCGTCTGTCACACACAAGATAGAATATGATCTCTAGAAGACTAGACTCTGAAAAATAAAATAAAGCTTTTCACACAAAGTCTACTTCATTTTAGTTTTTCTTTAGTGGCCACTTGATAATTGTTAATTTTAGATTCTTCAATGATCATTATTAACATACAAACCTCATGACGAAATTATACGAGGTTAGAATAGATTCAGAAAGCCAATGGTCAAACAAAATTTACAAAGTTAGAATAGATTAAAAATAAACGAAAATAACATGACAAATACTCATTCACAGTACTTTTAACAGGAACTCTTGATATTCAGAACCATTCAGAGTACTTTGTTCGAATTCCTTGTGTGCCACATTTCATTTTCTATGCGCCAAAAGACAAAAAATAGGAAATACGCATAGCAGCCTCCATTTTTCTTCATTTATATATATCAGGTTTCGAGGGAAGTTCCTTGGAAACCTCAGCAACGACTTGAGGCATTGACTTGGCCATTTTTTAATTTTGTTTCTGCTCCAAAAATTCATTCCCTTTGGATAGAAGATTTTGCTAGTTGCTGTCTTCTTTGTTTTGTTTCTTCTCTGCTTTTCTTTCCTGATTTTATCGTTTACTATTTTATAAGCTTTTTGAATATTAAAACTTATGAATAAAATAATTTTTACAAATAATTCAAAATTTGTTATAGGTAAAAACTCAAGTATGGTCCAACCAAAATTACTTGACCAATATTTAAACCTTTATTATGAGTAAGAATAATTTTATACATGTAATTATGTCATGTCAAGGTTCCATTGCAGTAAACAGTAACTTGATTAACGATCTGATACATTGTTTTAACATCTCTACATATTTATGGTCTTTTTGTGAGACTCCACATTTGATATGAATGTAATTGTCAAGATCTATATAATAATCAAAGTTCAATTACTACAAGTTACTTGAACTTGAGCTTTTGAAGATCACGTGGTTTAAATCCGAACAGTTATTGGTTTAGTGCTGGACTTAGATTGTTACAAATAGAAGTAGAGCATATTCCAATCCAATGCAGGCTGATTTGTGGCCTTGGTGAAGACATCAAGGATTTGAATGGATGTACTAAGAGACAGGTTAGCCCAACTTTTTTTTTTTTAACTTAAAAAGCTATTATGAAACTTTTATGAAAAAGAATAGCATTTCAAATTAAACTAAATTTGTTTAGTAAATTTACTTTTATAAGTTTTTTTTATAAATAAGTTATTTGACAAAATAATTTATAAAAGTTCTAATTTTGATTAAAATTACCATAAAGGGTATTTAATAAATAATTTTTTGTTAATCACAAATTCCTTTTTTCATAATGCAAAAAAGTTAATTTTATTTTTTATTTATAAAAGTTATTTTTATATAACATAAAATTTATAATTAATAATAAATCATATAAAAATGAAAACAAATAATGTTAGAATTATTTTTAATAGATGAGGACATTTTTTAAACAAAAGGAAAAATTTTCCTAAAAAAGAAACGTGTTTTTAGAAAAGGACGAGAGAAAGCTTCTCTAAACTTTTTTTAAAGCTCTTTTTTTTAAAAATTTCATTCTTTAAAAAAACTACTTATTTTTTTAAGAGTTTTTTCAAATTCTTGTTTGGTGTGGGTTTTACTTTTAAGAAGTAGATAAACTAAAAAAAAGTTTGGCCAAATAAGCACTAAAAGTCATATGGTTTAAACTCGAAAAATTGCTAGGGCAGGTAGACTTGGGTTGTTACATTTTTCCTTAAGATATAAAGAAATTTGTGAGGACAATTAGGAGTTATAGAGAGTAGGACAAGTGGCCAATTTTTTATTGAATTCAAGGAAAGCGACTTCACAACTTCTATCATGACTTTGCAATGAGTTGCCGACTTTATATTCTTTTTTGGTTCCTAATTCAATAATTCTCTCCATTAATGAGTAGAAATTAGACCCATAGGCCACAAGTGAAGAGTTTCAGCTTCATCACAACTTCTATCAATAATTCTCCTTCTTTCATATGAGTTACTTTTCCACATAAAATTCCAAGAGGTTTGTAGCTCAGAACCTGTTCAGCTCCATCTTTCCAAATAATTTGAAGAAGGAAACAGGTTTCATATCCTTTCCCCTACTATATATAGCTTTAGCCTTTGCAATCATTCTATCCTCTCCTTTATTCTTGCAATATTGATTTCTTAAATATATGTCTTTTTGGGATATGTTTGTTTCTTAAATATCAAAAACAACAAAAGTGCTGAACTTGTTGTGCATAGTTTCTTCTATAACCAAATCTTCCTAAATCAGCAACAAGGAATTATAATTCATGACTTTTTTAAATTGGATTAATTCTCCTTTGAGATATTAATTTCGATTCAGCAGAAGTATACTGAGTTTACACTCAAGAATTGGTATTATTAAGAAAACAGATATAGGGCGTGTGACAAGTTTTGTTGCTCCACATCGTCAATCAGTATTATTTTGCCAGCAGGGGGATCTGATTTTGCTCTGTTCTTGACAAATTCTAGAAGGAGATATTAATCTTCAATTCCACCAATATAAGCAAGACCCTCTAAGGATAGGAGAAGTACTCATTTATTGTCCCATTGAACTGCCTATTCCTTTTTATTATGATTTTTAATCTTCTGGGTTCATGTTCTTTAGAATCTTATAATCTTGTAACACAATTTCATCATCTCTAGTCAATTTGCACAAAATTATTTTGGTTCTTTCTTTGTCATGCTTCTACTCTATTAATTAGGCTGAAATTAATTATAGTAAGCAAGAATAAGAATAATTCCAAAAACTTTAGCAAATAAGCTTTTCACGTTTATAACACAACTGATTTTCCGTTTTTTATGTCAGCTATTTTCCACAACAAATTTGTACTTAGCAAGGAGCCAAGGGGATTAATTTGTACTACTTGAGCCCTGTTCTTCATCTTTCCGCATAATTTTGAAGAAGAAACATGGTATTTTTAATGTCATTCTACCCTCTCAATTTATTCATGCAATTATTTCTTAAACATCTTTTTGAGATATATAGGCAAGATAAATTTAAGAATTTGTGTTGGTTCTCTATGGGGGAAGTATATACTATATATAAATAATATATACCTTCGGCTTGATATAAATAGTGTTAGAAATGTAAACATTATTCTCCTAGATGATGGAAACAAAAACTTCTTTTTTCTTATAATGTTTTCAAAACTTATTTTTCTTTTGCTTTTTAGTACAAGGAATAGCTTATATCATATGGAGATGTAATATAAGTTGGTTTTTTAAAGTACAAGGCTGGGGATGAACTGCTGACGCAGAACAGAAATGAATAAACAGGGGAGTGCACAAAGAGTGCATAACAGAACCTAACCAGCCTAGCTTACAAAATGCAGAAAAATCCGAAACATGGCCTAAGAGAATTATACATCAACTACCAGCAAAATACTGAAACATAATACAAAGAACAAATGTCTACACTACAAGGCTGCACCAAGGGCATCTAAGTTGCTGAACCTTGAATTAAACACCACGGACAAAAGGAAGCCTTTGGTAGGTAAAGAATCTATATATGAGCGAGAGCCCTAGGAAACATTGCACCTTCGGTGGAATGGAGAAGTGCCAAATGGAGTTGAACCAAACTTTCAAGCACTAGGATTAACATCAAGAAGTAAGAAGAAAGTTTTAATAGAGTAAGCACCCTTAGGGTCATACCGCCAAATGAGCTTATCACCTTTTCCTTGGAGTAAAGAATCGAGGAGAACTTGTCGAGGATCTCATCCTAGGATTCTTTCTCCCATAAATGTAGGTTGTGTTTGAAGGTTATGGACCAAGTGCCCTTGTTCTGCACGTTATCAACTTTCATTTCCTTTGAAACAACCAAAGAGAAAAGAGGAACATCATTAATCCATTTGTAAAGCCAAAAGAAAATAGTAATCCAGCGACATGCCTGGTCTGACACAAGTTCTTGAACTCCCTTGTTGGAAGGTAAATTTACAATGGATCTCCATATCAATGACATTCTTCCCATATTTGATGATGAGGGGATCCAATGAGTTTGCCCCCTTTCATATTTTTCTACAATCAGCCACCTCCATAATGCATTTTCCTCGTTGCCATGCTGCCACCACCAATATTTTGCAAGGAGAGCTAAGTTTTTATGCTTAAGGTTTGAGATCCCCAATCCTCCAAATCTTTTGGGCTTGCATACTGTACTCCATTTAACCTTTGAAGATGAACGAAGGGTAGATGATATTGTGAGTGCAGGTATGCACTGAATGAATTCGAAGAGTGGGTGGCAAGTGTGAAAGGATTGAACATCAACATATTTGGTTGTTTGAAGTTTAGTTATGATTGCTTGAGAAATACAAAATTCAATATTTTTTCTTATATTATTTTTCCTTATATCCTGAAGAATTTGAAATTGAGCAAATGAAATTAATTGAAACTTGGATAGATGAGAGACTCCATGGTAGCTTAGAAAGCAGACAAGCGAAGCATGAAAGAGAGCATTTTAAATAAGCTTGAAAATAATTACCTGTCAGAGAGTGATACAACTTAAGTGAGAAAGTTGCTTCGGTCCTTGATGTTTAATATTATTGAAAATTGTCTTCTCATTTTTTTATTCCTCCTTTTATTAATGTTCTAATGATCAAAACTCGGAAACACAGGTAAGACATATTCAAAGAATTTGTGACGGTTCTTAAGTAAGAAAGTTGAACACTATATATAAATATATAAACACAAATATATAACCATTAACGTATAAGTAGTCTTACAAATATAAACATTATTCTCATAAATGATGGATTCTTGTTTTAAATAAAGTTTTCAAAAGCAATATTTTTGCTTTTGTTTCCTTTTTCTTTGGAAGAATTGATAAAATGTTGAGATTTAATAACATAGTAAAGCAGTATCTCATATGGAGATGTAATATACATATTGGTTTTTATACCACAGGGAGTAGCTTATATGGATTTTCTAGGGCCAATTTTCGCAGTGGCAAAGTGCTTTGGGGGTCCAGCCTATAGATTCATAAGTCATCATCGGAAACTTGAGGAAAATGTGAATGATCTTAGAAGAAAAGTGAATGATTTAAATATTCGAAAGCAAGACCTTGAATTCAGAAAGGAAGCAGATATTCGTTGCAGAAGAGTGGTGAAGAAAGAAGTGGAGAAATGGTTTGAAGATTTAGAAAGGATAAATATTGAACTTCGAAAGATTGAAGAGAAATTGCGTGTTGTTTCATTCTTCTCACGTGCACGCCTAGGGAAATTTGTTTGCCAGAAGATTGAAGAAGTAAAGGAAATTTATCAACGAGGTAATTTCCCTGAGGGTGTGGCAATTGATGGGCCTCCAACTACCGGGGTGACATTTCTCACAACAAATTTAGAAGGTGAAATCGATGTAAAAGAACAAATTTGGGAAAACTTGATGGGTGACGAGGTTGGCATGATTGGAGTATGTGGTATGGGTGGAATGGGAAAAACTACCATCATGAAGCATATCAATAATCAATTGTTGAAGGAAAATCAGTTTGATGCAGTGATTTGGGTCACCGTATCTAGAGAATTCAATGCTGTCAAATTACAAGAAGATATTGCAAGTGCTTTATATTGCTGTCTTCCAGAAAATAAGTTGCAATTGGCAAATGTATTAATGGAAGCCTTGGAAAGAAAGAGACATGTGTTGATCTTAGATGATGTTTGGGAACGATTTTCTCTATTGGATGTGGGAATCCCAGAACCAACATTACATAATGGGAGCAAAGTGGTAATCACTAGTAGATCAATTGAGGTTTGTAATTCTATGGGTTGTAAGGTGTTTAAAGTGCAGCCTCTTTCACAGAAGGCCTCATTGAACTTATTTTTGAATCTGGTGGGGGATAGGGTTCTACAACATCCAACTATAAAGGAAATTGCAAACCTTATTGTTGACCAATGTGGTGGTTTACCGCTTGCCATTGTGACCATAGCTAGTAGCATGAGAGGAGTGGAGGATACTTGTGAGTGGAGGAATGCACTAAATGAATTACGTGAAAGGGTTAAAAGTGTGAAAGGGTTAGATATTGAAATATTTGAGCGTATGAAATTCAGTTATGATCGTTTGAAAGATTCAAAAATTCAAAATTGTTTCTTATATTGTTCCTTGTATCCTGAAGATTATCACATTGAGGAAGAGGAGTTGATTGAAAAATGGATAGATGAGGATCTCATTGATGAATTAGAAACTAGACAGGCAATGCAAGATAGAGGTCACGCTGTTTTAAATAAGCTTGTAAATAATTGCTTGTTAGAGAGGGAGATGACTTACAATGGTAAGGAAGAAGTGAAGATGCATGATGTTTTAAGAGACATGGCATTGTCTATTGTAAGAGGTTGTCATCACTTTATGGTTCAAGCTGGTATGCAATTAAGGGAGTTACCAAGCGAGCATAAATGGAAAGAGAATCTTGAGAAGGTTTCCTTGATTGACAATTGGATATCAGAAGTTCCTCAGATATCACCGAAATGCCCTAATTTGTCAACCTTGTTATTGCAGGAAAATCATAGTCTTACAAGAATTTCAGAATCTTTCTTTGAGCAAATGCATGGGCTAAAAGTTCTAAATCTTTCGTGTACTCGCATTTATGATCTGCCCAATTCCATTTCTAACTTGGAAAATCTAACTGCACTTGTACTTCGACGGTGTAGCAGTTTAAGATACGTGCCTTCATTAGCCAAGCTTACAGCCTTGAGAAAGTTGGATCTTTTTGGTACAATTATTGAGGAGGTCCCTTGTGGTATAGAAATGTTAGAAAGCCTCACATATCTTGATTTATGTTCAAGGAATCTAAAGGAACTACCAATGGAAATTCTATCGAGGCTTTCTAATCTCCAATACTTGAGAACTTGGTTGAGTAGAAGAGGAGAGGAAGTAGCCAAACTAAGGAAGCTGGAGATTCTTCTAGGATTCTTCTGTGAAATACAAGACTTTGAGAGATATGCCAAGTCTTTATTGGGTCAAGGGCCCTCCAAATACTGGCTTGGAGTTGTATCACCTACTTTGGGCAACATCAGTAGCCGTCCTTTTTGTTCACTTACTTCGGGCCACATCAGTGATCATCCTTGGTTTTCTTATCTTGAGGATGTCGAAGTTGACAAAAAGGTATGCTTTATTAATTGCGAGATAGGGAAAGAAGATCTTGTGGTGCTCCCAAATTGCGTTAGGACTCTGACTGTTGAGGCCTGTCATGATCTCAAAAGCTTGAGCAATATTTCTTTGTTCCGTGAAGAAAATGAGTTGAAGACATGTACTATTGGTTGGTGTGAAGGAATAGAGTGCATGTTTGATTTATCGATAGTGTCTTACAACTCATTGCAGAACATTGAGGTTCTAAGTCTTAGAAGTTTGTCTAACTTACATGAACTTGTGAAAGGAAGAGTAGCAGTTGTCTCTACGTCTCACACTCCAGCACTGCCTGCCATTTTCTCTTCTCTTAAGAAATTTCATTTGATTCGTTGTTCAAGTATAAAGAATTTGTTTTCAGTTCAGCTGTCGCGGAGCCTGCAAAACTTAGAGTACATTGAAGTTAATCGCTGTGAGAAGATGGAGAAAATAATCGCATCAGAAGAAGAGGAAGAAAATCACAAAGGAGAAGAAAGGGGTCCTAAAATAACAGCATATGTTTTTCCCAAATTACAGACCTTGCATCTGATCAAATTACCAGAACTGAAAAGCATTTGTACTAGTGGAGTTATGGTTCCTGCAAACTCTCTCCAATTTCTTTCAATAATAAATTGTCCAAAGGTAAAGAAGATCCCTTTTTCCATTCCCCGGCTTGAAACTGGGCAACCAACCCCTCCTCCTCTCGAGCATGGCTATGTTCATCCAAGAAAATGGTGGGAATTAGTGGAATTTGATGATCCTGATGCCAAGGATGTCCTTTCACAAGTTGTTTTAGATTTTTCTTCGGAAGAGGATGAAGAGTAAGAGGCTGATGATGGCAATGATAGGTAGGTCCTCTCACAAGTTGTTTTTTGCCTATGGTTATTGGGCTATCAGATTTTCATTAAAAATTTAGCTTTTACTGTGCCTTCAGTAACTTCTAAAACCATCTCAACTAGACTGCAAGTTTACTATGCATTTACATTTAGTCTTAATTTTTTTTATTTTTTATTTTTTTTGTTGAGCAGAACAATAGATAAAGACAAAAACATTGAAGAAACTGATCAGGCCATGCTGAAAGTTTCAAGGAGGACATGGACCTCCAGTTCTTGGCCCTACCACTAACTTTTCATACATGTGATCTGATTATTATCAGACAGAAATCTTCTGGTGGGCGAGAACATTATATTCAAATTTCTGATTCAAAATTAAATTTGCATCTAATTTTAACTCATTAATTCATTTGCTTTTTCATGTGTCATTAGCATTTTTTAACTCTCCGTCTTATTTTGTGAAAATAAGTTTAACCGACTCTTCTGTATCAAATCTGAACCTGAAAAGGCCAAAGATGAGCCTAAGAAGAGGATGGCTGTTATCTCAAAGCAGAATTAACCTGGCCATTGTTGCTGGGATGGTGATAATTGACCGCTACCTTTGCAAACTCAGGAAATACCTACAAGGTAAGGCTCATTTGTCTTGTCAAACATAATATATAGCTCTTCTGTTTGTCAAAATTTTTCGAAACGTATAGTTTGCTAGAAATTGCGTATCAATCATTTGTCAGTGGAGAAAAAACAGAGAAAAAATAGCATTGAAAAATCACTAAATCTTCCCAAAAATTATCATTAAAACTGTACAGTTAAGAAGGCACATTTCCTTCATTTTCAGAGAAAGAAACCATGGTAGAAGCTGAGCAGAACGTTGTAGGCAATAAGGAAAACACAGAGGTTCGACTCGTTTGACCCATCCTCTATAGCTAAAGTCACCAATATACAAGAAGCTTGGATAAGGTGGATTCGGACGTATATACAAGGTAAACCCTTTTGCAATCTTTACTTTTTACCTTTCAAGGTACATTATCTGATGGATGACAAATTGCTGTGTATAGGCTTTGAAGGAGTTCTTGACAAGGATAGTTTGTGCCATGAAATGATGTGAAATTTGTAACACCTGACCCTAATTTATCTGTTACAGGTCATTCACATGCTTTGGACAGCATGTTTGTATATTGAATTGCCCCGGGAAATAAGTTAAATGACAATATTGCCCCTAAGGGTATAGTTAAGTTAAATAAGTCTTGAACCAGTTTAAACAGAGAATTGAGGATGAATTTGAGAAAACTAAAACCCATGAAGTGATTTAAAATAGTAATTTGGAGTTCAAGGTTCAGTTTGGGGTTAATCAGGAAAATTGACCGATTAGAGACAAAACGGTCATTTTTCAATTTCAGGACTAAATGGGGATTTTTAATAAAGATTTTTATTTTTATGACCAAGAATAATTATATGAAATACAATATGATTATTGGAATATAAAATAAAGTTTAGCAGTGAAAAAGTACAATTTTAGATATTTTTAAGACACAAGGGTAAAATAGTAATTTTACCACTAAAGGTCAAAATGAGAATTTTTAAAGAGAATTTTGGCCCCATTTGATGTATATTGATTACTTAGACTAATTAAAACATAATTTGAGGTTGAAAAGTGGAAAGAAAATGCAATTCCGGTACATTTTGGAGAATAGGGGCAAAATGATAATTTTACCATCGGATGATCAAATTTAATTTTTTGAGAGAATTTAGATCAAATTTTACAAATTGGAGTGTGGTATGAGTTTGAGGACTGAAAAATATGCCTTGTGGCAATTTTTCAATTTTTGGGGTAAAAATGTAATTTTGTACTTTTTCGGGGGTAAAAGTGTAATTTCATAAAACTACACTATAAAAATCATTGAAATTTCTTCTAGAAGCTCCTGGAAAAATCAGAGGATAAGGGTGCTGGAATTTTGGCTGAAAGAAATTCAAAAAAAGAAATAAGTAAATAATAAAATAATGAAAAAGGTAATTACCATGTGTTAAATTAAATATTTAATCATTTAACTTATAAAAAGTCAAAATTCAGCCCACTTCTTCTTCTCCAAACCGTGTAAGTGAGGGGAAAGGCTGAAAACTTGAAACCCTAGCTGAAAACTCAAAGCATAAGTGAGAAAAATCAAGGAAGTTAGCTTGAAAAAGGTAAAACTCATTAATTTTCTATGTGATTTCCGTTACCCATCCATTCTTTTTTCATTTCCATGCAAAATTAACATATGTGTATGATGATCCCTTGCTGAACCAGCATCCTTAGGTGGGTTTTTATTCATTTTGTTGGTAGATTTTATGGTGATTTAATGTTATTAAGTGGGTAGAAATGGAAAGTAACAAAAACTAGTGAGAAAAATGATTTTTCTCCATTGACACTCTTAATACCGAAATTTCCAGGAGAGAAATGGCTGCTGAAAATGATGAGATTTCATGGAAATTAAATGAATTATGATGAATTAAGGGTGTAGAAAAATTATGGGAATTTTTAGAGCAAAAATCGAAATTTTTACCCACTAGGGGTATTTTCGTAATTTCAGTCCAGGACCGGAAATTTGTACCACATTCAGTGGCATTAAATCAATTTGGGTATAATTAAGGCATAGAAATTGAAAGAACTCGATTCGGACTTAAATTAGAGGTTTTAGCGAATTAAATCGCGTCCCGTGCGTATTAGGCCGAATACCGCATTTCAAAGGTTATTCGGACAATTTTTGCATCAAATTTTATGCATTCATATAGAATTTAGAGCCTGAAATCAATTTTGATAAATTGACATCAATCATTGAAATTCGTGCCACGTGTGTCGTGTAGGTGGTGAATCGTCCGACAAAGGTAAACAAATCGCGTCGGACCAGCAGGATTAGGAGTATATCTGACTTCTAAAAACATTGAGTGGATAATTTACCATTTTCAATATCTGAAGTAGTTTTACATGATTGTGTGCTTTTAAAATAAATTGAATTTCATAAATGATTTTTAAATCGAAAAATGAATTTTTAATATTGAGTATGTGGAGACTGGCATGAAATTACGTTTATTTACTAAAATTGAAATTATGGCTTATGAAATTTTAGAAGCATGGCGGCATGATTGGCTAAATTGTTTATTGTATTGAAAAATGTGGATTGACTGCTTTGTTCTGATAAATTGTTTAGAAATAAAAATTACCAAATCATGTTAAATGAATTATTATCGATTGGTGGGTTGATGAGTCGCTGCAGTGGCGGGTTTCCGTGGACCAGCCTATTAGAGGGGCACGGTAACTCAATTTCATTTTACCTTGGTATGAGAGGCGAGGAGGGTAACTCCTGAGGTAAAGATCGAGTTCACTTCACGCTGAACCACCACGTGAAGTTGAACTTAGCCAACGCCAAGGAACGGCTATTTTCTAAACGAAAAACGTGTTTTATTTGTACATGGTTTTAATAGCCTTGGCGGGCTCGATTGGACACTCTGATCAAGTGTCCGCGAGTATGAGATTTGGCTAAACCTAGTTTTTAAGAAAACAATCATAAACCTTATTACTTTGATGTATCAATATTTGTTTTGTATGAATGTACTAAAATGATGTTATGAACTACCTTATGGTATCATATTTTTATATTGTCTCCGTCTACTCGACTTTAGATGTAGGGGATGGTATTTATTTACTCACTGAGTTGTCAAACTCACCCCCTCAATTTCCCCATTTCAGGCTCACAGACATTTGTAGATAGTAAATTTTGACACGAAGTGCATTTGTGGTAACGACCTTAGCTCTCACAGGTTCATCTCGTAGATTGTATTTCTCTATTTTGGGCCCACTTAGCATTGTAAATTAAATTTTATACTTCAGTTATCTGTATTACTATATGTAATAGTATATTTTGTTTTTACGCTGTAAAAATTATATCTGGATATCTATATAAAAATTGTTTTATAAGAAAATATTTCATTTTATGAAATATTATTATTTTATTTCATTAAATGAAATTTTACACAAATTTCATGTTTTAGATATCCGATTTCAATTCCGACTTCAATTTATGAAATCTTTACGCGTAAGTAACATTTTTTTCAAATTTCAAAATTTTCGACGAAAAATGACCGAAACGCCCCTGTGTAGTAAATTTCATCTTTTTCTCCGTTTTAGTCTGAAATTGGATCAAATGTTTTAAAGTATGAGATTAATAAATAGAAACTCACAGGGGAGCTGGAAAGACTGGTACGAGAGCCTTGTGAGGTTTCGATATGGTACTCGATGGATGAGTGCATATCGGGACATCGCGGCGGTTATCACGGACTCGAGGGTGGTTCCGGGTCGTGACAAAATTGATTGCCAAGCTTCAGCAACGTAATCCTGTAAAGCCTCTTGGTTGTTGCATAACAAGGAGCGGAGAAAATGCTAATTTACAGGATTTGTTCATATTTGATATGGAATCTGGTCACTTGAATTGAATGTCATCTGTTGTTCTAATGTTCAAAGGCTTTCATCAGAAGCATTATCCAAATTCACTTGAATTGTATGTCATCTGAATTTGTTCTTGACAGAGGCTTTCTAATTTATGAAAGCTATACCTTTTGTCAATTAACTTACCCTTTTGTCATTTGTAAAGTTTTCAACAAATAAGGGCTCATCATGTAAAACTGCACTTGGAAATCATTAGCAACGTATGGTTCCCAACTTGTTCCAAACCACTCATAGATTTGAACTAAGTATTCCTTCATAAAACACACCCATCTCTTTTCAGTTAAATTTCTACAAAACAATACTCTATCAAAAATATATAAAGTAGAAGAATTACCAATTCATCATTAATCTTGTATAAAGCAGGTTCATCCATTTCTCCAACTTTGTGGGTTTTATTTTTACAGCCTAAAGACCAAAAACATGAGTTAAATTCATGTTGTATATAACCATACATAAAAAACCAAGCAGATGCCTCAAAATCTTGTAATAATAAAGGAGTCAGAAAATTTTAATTGATATTAAATCCAAAAATCATTAATTTTTCATTACAAATTAAGATTTTATATTGAAGCTTGGTTTGAATTTCGATAGCAGCTTTTATTATTCTGCCTTCCCCTTCCCACATAGTCTTCACTTCTTCCAAACTTTCACATTCCCAAAGAGAAAGAGTATTTAAACTCTTGAAATTCGCTAAAGATAAAATGTTCAATTGCTTTGAGTCCTTGAAATATTGAAGGCCAATCATTTCAATGACGTTGTGTAACTTTTCAGCTCTCAAAAATCTATCAAGAGCAAAAGCACTAGTTATTGACAAGGTCAACACATTCAAGTGGTCCAAGCACTGCAATTCCTCTGCCAAGCATTCATTATCATCTTCCACTGCCTCATCGAAAGGATAAGAATAAAGCATTCTCAATATTTTCAGCTTTGAGAAACCAGGCATCAACCCTCTTGGGATTTTGATGTGATTGAATGTTTGCTCAAAGTTCAAACATTTCAGCTTTTTTAAAGCCTTCAATTCAATTGGTAGCTCTCTTATTCTTGTCCCTGATAGGTTGAGATATTCTAGAGATACCAATTTTGAAATTCCCATTGGAAATTCTGTCATACCTCTATTTCTTGACAAGTCCAAAACCTTAAGGACACACATAAATTGGAAGAAGTCATTGTCGATCACCTTCAAATGTTCATTACCACTTAGAAACAAAGTTTGGAGATCAGGACAGTTAGGTGCTTCCCTTAGATTTTCAATCTTGTTGTCCATCAATGACATTCTTCTTATTCCTCTCCATTTTCCAACCTCTGGCACTTTAGTCAATTGATAACCTGCTTGCACAAAAATCTTCCACTTCTCTGCTTCACAAGTACATGCTATCCACAAACACATGTCACGAATCACATCATGCATTTTAACATACCAACCATCAATTACTTCTTCCAACAAACATGCATGAATGAGAGAACCAATGATATAGTGGCCTTGATTTCGAGCTTGACTAATTTTGTCATGTTCATCCAAAAATCCTTGTACTATCCAGCAATCTATAAGCCTTTCTTTTCCAATCAAATAATCTTCTGAAAACAAACTACAATATAAGAGGCAAGATCGAACCATGTCATTTGACAAATTATCATAACTGAATTTTAGAAGTGGATATACCTCTTCACCCATGACCGTAGAAATCAAAGGAGCTGATGATCTCCTCAAAACTTCAATTGCATATTTCCATTCTTCAGATGTAGTCCTGTAAGCCATGGCACGGCCAATTGTGATGAGTGCAAGAGGTAGTCCTCCACATTCTTTGGCCACTTCTTGAGCTAGTTCACGAACATTTGGATGACTATCAAGGAGATCTTTACCAACATGTTCTTCAAACAATTGCCAAGCCTTCTCTTCCGACAAACATGTCACTTCAAAATTCTTATGAGTTCTCATTTGGCCACATACCTGGAGAAAACGAGTTGTAAAAATTAGTTTGGAACCAGTTTCTTGACCCGGGGAAGGTATACCTATCTTAGATAGATCCACTCCCTCCCATATATCATCTAACAACAATACAAATTTCCTTTTTCTCAAAACCCCGAAGATCGCTGTAGCTTTCTCTTCAGGAGTTCTATCTTTCCACGTTCCACTAGAAAGGCCTATCCTTTTTGCAATTTCATCTTGGACCTTTTCAACATAAAATCCTTTAGACACCACCACCCAAATAACCACTTCAAATCCACCGGACGAAACACCAATCTTGTTGTTGATTTCAGTCAAGAGCCTGGTCTTGCCAACTCCCCCAATGCCATATATGCCAATAATTCCCACATGTTTTTCTTCAAAGCTACACCACAGCGTATTGAAGATGGATTCCAAGCCTATGGCAGAGTCACTCGGTCTTTCAACCACTAAACCTGCTGGTACCGTCGTAGCTACCTCTTTAAAAGCTCCTTCCAAGTTTAGATCCTTAACATCATTGAGTTTTTTGGCTACTGTTTTGCTAAATCTCAGGCTGGACATGTAATTCTTGGAAAAACAGCCTCCCATACATAATTTCTTGGTTTCTTGAGGACTATCTGCAATCAGTTGATCAACTTCGTTTATCATAGCCTCTGTCCTTGAAAGCCATCCTTCAACTTGGTCTAGCCGCTTCATATTTCCTTCTTCAGCGATGTTGACCTTTCTCATCACATCATTCCTTAGCTCCTTTAATTTGTTCAGTGCTGTGCTCAAGTCAGCAAGGTTTTCTTCAAGCTTGCATGTGTAGATAGCTTGTCCAGCAGCACAATCCCAGCAGTGGGAAAATATGGTATCACAGGACAATTGAATTGAGCATATGTTACCCATAGAGGAAAAACAAGAACAACTGTAGTTATCAGTAGAGAAGAAGACCGAGTGTTTAAAGAGAGGGAGAAAGAACAATATGAGAAGCAGCGGTTTTATTCTTACTTGTCTAGACAACAAGAGTCAAGATCCCCATAGCTGGCGTCTGGCGAGATAGATCAAGAACAGGATGGGTTGGTCGTCAAGGGAGGAGACTTTGCTTTTTCTTGAAGTAAACACTAATTTATCAATTAATTTAAAATTGACAATATTTTATTATTTTTATTGTTGAGAACAATGAATTTAAAATATTAAATAAATTATAAGGGTGTTTTTTTTCACCTTACTAATTGATTCCTGATTCCCCTATAACTCAAGGTTCCGATTGCTACAACCCAAAGTTTTCAATTGTTATAGTTGCAAGTTTTGGATTTTTATTTAAATTTCCTCTTACCATTTTCTTTATTTATTGTGTTAATAATTTTAATGCATTTTCATTTCATTCTTCATTTACATTTCATTTTGATTTTATAAGTATTGTGCATCTCGTGATTTTTTATCGATAGAGAATCTGTTTTTAACTAATTATATTTATGAAAGTAAATTCATCACTAATTATATTTAGAATTTGTTATTAACTAATTATATTTAGAATTTGTTAAATCCTTTTATTAAGGGGGTATCTTCAAGCTTTTTATCTGAAAGAAGCATTAGCCAATTTCACCAACGAAATTTCAAAAAGCAGAGCGGAGAAAGCCAATGCAAATGAATCTAACCTTACTTTCCCTTATGTTTAAATTAATTACAGATTGAGTTGACAGCAATGGAGTTGCAATACTGGATTAGAATTATGTTAACCTCATGTCAATTTAGATTGCAAGGTTGAATCCTATTTTTCAATGGTCTTAACTTGACACCATCATGTACCAAGGAAGGAAATTTCAAAGCAAGTTGAAGATGGGAAGGAAATTTCAAAGCAAGTTGAAGATGGTTTTCTCTATCTCCAAGAAGAGTTGAGATGTATAGAATAGTTCATATGCAATGCCTTGTGTTTATTTCACAGATAGAGAGATTGAAGGACCAAACTGAAGCTTCATATGATTAAGATATACAAATTCCATGCAATCTCATCATTTACAAGTTCTCTGCTGCATTTGTGTAAAGATCAAGAGCCATCTTATCTTATCAGGCACAAGGCTCTTTTCAAGGGCTAAACTTGTTCCTTCTATGCATAGTTTCTTCTACAACTACATCTCTCTACATCAGCAACAACGAGTTAATTTAAGACTTTTCACTCTTCAGATTGGATAAATTCTCCTCTTAAATATAAATTTGAATTGGTAAAAGTATATCCATCACACAGAAGATAGAGTATTCTCTCTAGATGGCTAGACTCAAATTGTAGCTCTTGAAAAGTAATTTACTCCCACATTTTCTTCCATTCACATTTCCTTCAATTTCCAGCTAGTTGGCTGGAAACCTCAGGGATGACTTGCTGCATTGATTTATACCCACTATCAATTCTTTTTGCTCCATGATTCATTATGTCTTCTCACGAAAGATGTATTAAGATTTGGAATATAGATTTTCCAATGGATAACTGGTCATATTATAATTTTGACCCATTCAAATATATAAACCTCATAGGAAATTTTACAAATTGCTTTGACTAATTGAATTGACTTGCCTACTTTTAATAGGGTTATTTGCTTCATAATTCATTCTTTTTCTCAAGTATGATTTTGCAAGGAGAGAGATCTGACAAATTTTGGAAGGAGATATTAATCATCCCCTCTTCCACAAATTTAAGCAACGCCTTTTAAGGATAGGAGAAATACCAAGTCATTGCCTCACTTAACCAGGTAATTGAACTCTCTACTACTTTATATTATGATTTTTAATCTTTAAAATCTTAAAACCTTATAATATGAAGTTCATCATGGTGAGTAAAAAGTAGGAATAATTCTAAAACCTTTAGCAAATAAGATTTTCACCTCTATAACACTACTGATTTTCCCTCTTTTACGTCAGCTATTTTCCACAAAAATTTATACTTAACACAAGGAGCAAAGGGGATTAATTTGCAGTTCATCTACTTAACCTCTGTTCTTGGTCTTTCCAAATAATTTGAAAAAGAAACCGGGTATTTTAAATGTCATTCTATTCTCTCAATTTATTCTTGCTATGATTTCTTAAATATCTTCTTGGGATATATTGTTGTTATCACAAGCTTTCTTGTTTTAATTATCAAAAAGATATACTATATATATATATATATATATTGCTCACTCATGTTTAGATTTAATTAATCCACAATTGAAAATATTTAGGACTATTAATTCAAAATGATTAATATTTCCTTGGGTCTTTGATATTTATTTTTATAATTATTATTATTGGCTAAGATGATGTTTATTATTATCGAAAACTAGATTTATCCCCATGCCATGCACAGGTGATAGTTTTATTTTATAACAATTTTTAAGAATTTAGAATATAAAATAGAATGTAAAAAAAAATTAAGTTGGAAATATGCATGTTAATGAATAAAGTCTTAGAAGATTAAATGATTCTGATGAAAATCTACAAATATGAATGCAGTAAAACAATTGACAAAAGAAAATAAATTAAGAAATTGAACAGTTCATTAAAGAGGTTGAAATACATAACTACTAAATAATTATAAATCAATGAGGTCAAAATACATATATAGACAAAATTGAATAATTCAAAGAGGTCTGCAAAAAGAAGAAATCAAACTTTTGATGATGGAAATTTCGATTAAGGAAACATAGAAACTAAATATGAGTGGAGAATAACCTAAGAAACTATATATAATTTTTAACAAAAACATACCAAGCAAGTAGAAAAAATTTGCAATTTACAGCATTAATTTCAAGATATCTCTTATTTTAAGAGGTAAAGTTAGTAACCATATAAGGTAAATTCTGAATTATGAATGTGAACAATTAAATAAGTAATAAGTACAAAATAAAATCAAATTAGGAGTCATTGTCGAAAACATTAATAGTAATAAACGCTATGTGAAACAATTGGTAAAGAAAACAGTGAAATCAATGCAAATTTAATATTATAAAGTTTTCCTTTTATTTGAGTTATGCTAGCAAATATATTTTTGGGCGACAATATCCACTTTGAATTTGAACTTTTAACATTAAATGGTCATTCTATGTTCACTTTGGCTAACAATTACAAATTCTTGCCTAATCTCATTTGAATTCGTATTAAAAGTGTAAAATATATAAAAAAAATCAAATATAGTAAATTTAGTCTTCCAATTTTGAAATTAAAAATTTATTATTAAGTAGCATTTTTTTTGTAACCTATTGGCTACATATTATTACATAGAATTTTAGTACTGGGAGTAGCCTATATCATATGGAGATGTAATATAAGTTAGTATTTTAAATTACAGGGTGTAGCTTATATGGACTTTATAGGGCTAATTTATGAAGAGATGAAGTATTTTTGGGATATAACTTATAGATACATAGATCATCATCGAAAACTTGCTGAACATATGAATGAGCTTCAAAGGAAAGTCGACGCTTTGAAATCTCGAGAGCAAGATGTCGAATCCATTAAGGATGCGGAGCTTCGTCGCGGAAAAGAGGTGAAGAAAAAAGTGGAGAACTGGTTTAAAGATGTACAAAGGGTAAAGACTAAAATGGAAGAGATTGAAAATAAGTTCTATGTTGTTTCATACTTATTACGTGGCCATCTAGGAAAATTTCTTTGCGGAAAGATTGAAGAAGTAATGGAAATTTACCAACAAGGTTGTTTCCCTGATGGTGTGGTGGTTGATGGGCCTTCAACCGTTGGGATGATACTAGCAACACCAAATCTAGAGGGTGAAATCGATATGAAAGAGCAAATTTCAAAGTATCTTATGGGTGATGAGGTTGGAATGATTGGAGTATGTGGAATGGTTGGCATAGGGAAAACGACAATCATGAAGCATATCAATAATCAATTGTTGAAGGATAATCGATTTGATAAAGTGATATGGGTCACTGTATCAAAAGAATTGAATATTTTCAAAATGCAACAACATATTGCAAATTTTTTAAAACAATCTCTTCCAGAAGATGAAGTGCAATGAGCAGTAACATTAAAAGATATTTTGGAGAAAAAGATATATGTGTTGATCTTAGATGATGTTTGGAAACAGTTTTCTCTATTGAATGTGGGAATCCCAGAACCAACATTAAGTATGGAGAGGAAAGTAGTTCTTACTAGTAGATCCATTGAGGTCTGTAAATCTATGGGTTGTGAGGTGGTCAAAGTGCAACTACTTTCAAAAAAAGAGTCCATGAATTTATTCTTAGATCGTCTAGGGTATAGTGTTATACAAGATCAAAATTTAAAAGATATTGTCAACAAAATTGTTGAGCAATGTGGCGGTTTACCACTTAGCATTGTGACAATGGCTAGTAGCATGAAGGGGGTAGAAGTAGATTATATTTGTGAGTGGAGGAATGCACTAAATGAATTAGAGGAGCGAGTGAAAAGTGTCAAAGGATCGAACATTGAAATATTTGAGTGTTTAAAGTTCAGTTATGACTGATTGGGAGATCTAGAAATCCAAAATTGTTTCTTATATTGCTCCTTGTATCTTGAAGATTTTAGAATTAGGAAGGCAGACCTAATTGAAAAATGGATAGATGAGGGACTCCTTGATGGCTTAGGGACCAAACAACCAATGTATGACAGAAGCCATAGCATTTTAAATAAGCTTGAAAATAATTGCTTGTTAGAGAGGGCTAAAAATGATTATATGGAAGAAGTTAAGATGCAAGACGTTTTGCAAGACATGGCATTGTATATTAAAAGTAGCGGTCATTAGTACATGCAATTGAAGGAACTACCAATTAAGCAGTAATGAACAGTGAGTGTTGAGAAGGTTTCCTTGATATTGGACAATTCAAAATTAATAGAAATCCCTCCTCACATGTCACCTAAATGTCTTTGTTTGTCAACTTTGATATTGCAGAATTGTGGCTTAAAAAGGATTCTAGAATCTTTCTTTAAGCACATGTCTAACCTAAAAGTTTTAGATATTTCTCACACTCAGATTGTGGATCTACCCAATTCCATCTGTAACTTGAAAAATCTCAATACATTGATACTTTTTTGTTGTTACATGTTAAAATATGTGCCTTCCTTAGCAAAGCTTAGAGCTTTGAGAAAGTTGGACCTTTTGTATATGGGAATTGAAGAGGCTCCTCATGGTATAAAAAAGTTAGAAAACCTCAAATATCTTCGTCTATGGTCACTTAATCTAAAGGAGCTACCTGTAGGAATATTACCAATGATGTCTCATCTTCAATGCTTAATAGTAAGGCCACATCTAATAGGAGAAGAAGTAGGCAAATTGAAGCAGCTTGAGATTCTTTCATGTTCATTTTGTGACTTGCAAGAGTTTGAGAAATATGCAAAGTCTATACAAGGTAAATGGTCTACAAATCTCTATCTCGAAGTAAGATCATCTAAGGTTTTACATAGTCTTCCAGTCTAAAGTTTTGACAAACTTGAAAAGCAGATAACATTCATGAATTGTAAGATGGAGAAAAGAGAAGATATACTGGTCCCAAATGGCCTTCATACTTTATGTTTTGGGAAGTGTAATGATTTCAAATGTTTAAGAAATATTCCTTTGTTTGGTAAGGCAACTGACTTGAAAAAATGTCAAATAAAGGCGTGTAAAGGGATGGAGTGTGTGGTTGACTTGTCATTATCACCTTGCAACACACTTGATGACATTAAGAAGCTATCCCTTGAGTCATTGTGGAACTCGCGTGAACTTGTGAAAGTAAGAGTAGTGCTTGAATTTGGATCTAACTCTCCTCCTCCAACACCACCTACCATATTCTCTTCTCTTAAATTATTGCATCTGGATTTGTGTTGGAAGATGAAGAAGTTGTTCCCAGTTGAGCTGTTGCATGGTCTCCAAAACTTAGAGGAAATTAAAGTTGAAGATTGTAAAGAAATAAAGGAAATAGTAGCATCAGAAAAAGAAGAAAATTGCAAAGGAGAAGGAACAACATTCATTCTTCTCAAATTAAAATCATTATGGTTGATCTACTTACCAAAATTGAAAAGTGTAACACCCCTTTATATATATATATATAAGAGGAGACCCATAGCCGCCCATGTGGTCAAATAAAAAGGTGAACAAATATTTTTGTGTTGAATGGGTAGGGGCCAGCCACATGGAGTGAAGAAATGAAAAAGAAAGAGAAAAAATGATGGGGCCGGCAAACGAAAGAGAAATAAAAAGAGATGAAAAGGAAAGAGATGAAAGAGCTAAAAAGTGGATAAGGATGGCTAGAAATAATAAGGAGAAAAAAAGGAAAGAAAGAGCAGAAAAGAAAGAGTGAGGAGCCCGAGAAAAAGAGAAAAAAAAGAGCTGAAAAAGGGAGAGAAGAAGAAAAGCTGAAAAAGAGAGAGAGTTGGCTGTGAGGGAGAGAAGAAGAAGAGTTGAAAAAGAGAGAGAGTCGTTTGTGAGGGAGAGAAGAAAAATCCAGCCAACAACCAAGGAGAAGGAGAGAAATAAGAAAGAAGAAAAGAAAGGAAGAAAGAGGAGATGGAGGGAAAGAAAAAGAAAAAAAGAAAGAAAAAGAGAAGAAAGAACGAGGGAGAAGGAAGGAAAATAAGGGAAAAAGAGAGAAAAGGGAAGTGCTGCCGACCAGCGGGGAAGAGGAGCAGAAGAGAGAGAAGAAAAAAGAAAAAAAATGTGTTGCCAACCAAGAAAGAGAGAGAAAAAAAAGAAAAAAAAAGAAAATGAGCATGGCCCAATAGGAAGGAATGGTAAAAGCCCATGGAAATGATCCAATGACAACAAGGAAAGGTGTCACGACCAGGAACTCCCATCAAGCCCGTGACAACCGCTGTGACGTCCCGATTGACATTCGTCGCTTGAAATACCAATCGAAACCCCACAAGGCTTAAGTATCATTTTTCTCGTCTCTCCTGCGAGCATTCATTGCCAGACACTGTGTTTTAAAAGAGTCGTGGGCTATTTCCCACCTAATACCCTCAAAAACAAATATTTGCCTTACAGTGACATTTTGGTCATTTTTTGCAAAAATTTTGAAATTCACAAATAATAAAGTATACGAATGGGATACACTTATTTTACACTCAAAAGTGAGTTTGAATGCTTAAAACCTTCATTTGAAGTGAATTTATAACAATTTGAATATAATAAAAATATTTAATAAAATATTCAATTTTTTCATAAAACAATTTTTGTAGAGATAATCGTAAATAATTTTCACAGCGTAAAAACAAAATATATTCTTTCATACATTAATATGTATAACCAGAGTGTAAAATATCATTTACAGTGACACGTGGGCCCAAATATCAAAAGTACATAAGGACAGTGAACCTACAAGTTCTTTGAAGTAGTCGAGCCAACTGCGTTCCTCGACAACACTAGCTATCTACAAGCTATTCTGGGCCTGAAATGGTTGGAAAGGAGAGTGGTGAGATTATGAAATCCTAGTGAGTAAACAGACGTCATTATAAACTATCTAGAGTTGAGCAAAAAGAGACAAAAAAAATAAATCATTATAAATTAATTTACCACATTAAGACACAATTTATTCATAACACTCAACAAGGTTTATGAATCTTATGAAAACTAGGCTTGTGCCATAAACTTATTCTCAGGGATACCTTGGCCGAGGCATCCCATCGAGACCGCCAAGGTTGTTAAAAATTTATATATTTATAAAACATATTTCCATGTTGGAAAATGCAACCAATCCTTGGCGTTGGCTGAGTTCACCTCAGTGGTGGTTCGGCATGTGATGTATTCAGATATCACCTCAGGAGATACCCTATGCGCCTCTACAACCGAGGTGACCACATACGAACGGGGTTACCGTGCCCCTCTAAAGGCTGGTCCATGGAACCCGCCTACTGCAGTAAGCTAATAATTAACCCACCAATTAATAAACAATTTAGCAGCATAACGTGGCGATTTTAATACTAACTAGCCTGCACAGCAAACAGCAATTCAAGCAATTTCAACGCAAATACCAACCAACCAATTATGCCACATTATCATAAGCCATATGATTTAAAATACAATTTATAATACCATAATTAGCAGTAGCAGTCTCCAAGTGCTCAATTTTTCAAAATCATCATTAATTTCACACAATTTATAAAATTATTTCCTTTAAAAACATTTGTTTATAAAACATGAAAATTTACCCTTTTTGATTCATTTCCCATAGAAATCACAGCATCAAATAAAAACCACCCTAGAGAATTAAAATGACAGTAAGCTTACTCACCATTTTTAAAAGTCGAATTCTTTAAGATATCCTGATTACTGCTCTTCGGGTATAATCTCCTTACCTTTAGCAGACGACTCACCACCTTGATACAGTATAAATTCAAGAAGTTTACTACATTTATACTAAGTCACTATAAAACCAATTTAGGCCACTAATGCATGATATGAAATGCAGATTGTCTAAATTTTGCCTAATCGCAATGTTGGCCTATTTTGGTATTTCACTTGATTAATTGGCCAACGCGTCCGATTTAACTTGGATTCGATCCATTTCACTTTCAAACCTCCCAATTATATCCAAAACACCTTAGTTCACTTAACACAAGCCAATTAAACCTAAAATTCAGCAAATTACACTCACATTTCTCCATAGAAAATTCGGCCACAATGGTGCACTATCACCATGATTTTTCCTACTTAATTTTCACTCCATAAATCATCATTTTTCCACCCCAATTCTCTTAAAATAAAATCAAACTCACACTCACACACCATTGGCTAGGTTCGGCCTAGAGAGATTAATGGTGAAATTGAATTTTTTTTTTCTTGTTGTTTTGTTTATAAACATGATTAACTAACTAAATTCACTAACATAACTCAAAATTAAATCATTTCAACTTCATTTCTCTCTCCATACACATATGACCAGATTTGAATCCATCTTAAAAACACATGATTCAACCATGGAAACTAAGGAAAAATGCATGAAAATAATAGATCATAAGCTAAACTTGAAAAATCATACCTTTAAACACTTGAATCCTTGAATTTCCACACTTTTTCTTTGATTTTCTTCCACCTAGGGTTTGTTTTTCTTTTTTTCTTCTCTTGTTCTTGCTTGGCCGAATATAGGAGAGAGAAAGTGAGGTTTTATGGACTGATTTTTAACTTATATAATAAAATATACAACTTGCCACACATCACATTTTCATTGGTCCACATTTTAAAACTTTAAAAATTTAATCCTTTTAATCTCCACAACACATTTTCTCTCACTTATCCATGGCATAAAATCAATGGATGATATCCATAAGCATGACAAGTGTTGGTGGTGTAAAATTACAATTTTGCCTTTGAAGTGGTAAAATTACGATTTTACCCCTATACTCCAAAAATACTGGAATTACAATTCATTTTCACTTTTCAACCTCAAATTATACTCCAAATGATAAATCCTAGTCAAAGACTTCATTCCACCTTCAAATCATAACCTTAAGTGGCAAAATTACCATTTTACCCTCGTGATGGTAAAATTACGATTTTACCCCTGATGCTCCGAAAAATACCAGAATCAATATTTTTCACTTCTTAAACTCCAATTATGTCTTAAATGGTCATTCTAGATCAAAACCTCTTTCAACATCTCAAATTTTAACTTTGGGTGTCCTCGGGTACCCTCAAGTGGCAAATTACCATTTTACCCCTAGAAAGTGAAAATTCCTGTTTAACTCCAAATCAGTCCTTGAACTCCGAATAACCATTTTAGGTCATTCTTGGACTGTGAAATTTTAAATCTCATCTTAAAATTCCTATTTGATCTAGTTCGAGGTTCAAATCATCTTTATTGTGCCTAGAGGCACAATAAAGACTTTTATCTATTTTTCGGGGCTCCCCTAGTATACGAGCACGCTTTCTACTACATGTATGTCATGACAAATATATTATAGGGTTGGGCTTCACAACAAGAAAAGTCCAAAAGAGAAAATAAAAGTTGAGACTTGGGCCTACTTAGCCCCAATCTAGAAGTGCTACATGAAGATAATGCACTATAGTGACGTGCCAGAGGAATTGATGAGCGACTGGCAAGTAGAAATAGTGATGTAATATCGCGCTATTATAAGGTGAGTAGAGAGTGTCGACTTTAAAATTTTTGTAATAGTATCTATATTTGAATATTTTAATTTTGATGCAAAATTGTAGATAGCATGTGCTGGTAGAAATCTTAGGAAATTATGGATGTAAAATTATTTTTAGAATCGTTTTGAATATATATGTATATATGTTATACGTAAAGCATTTTGAAAATCGGGAAACAAGCCCTTCACACTGTTTTGCATCAAAATCCTATGCATTATAATTTTTGTGTGATATGCATAGTAAATGCATTTGTTAAATACTTTGTTTTATGAAAGCTTCTGAGATCCGATTTTAGTCCGATTTTTATATAAGTGCTTACACTAGGACAAATAACGAGAAAAATAATTTTATCGATTTATCAAATTTTGATTTTAAATTATTTAAGAAAATAGTCTCAAGAAGGTTGTTATGATTTCAAAAAACATTTTTGACAAATCGAGAGTGTCGAGAGTAGGCTAGATGTCACATTGATTAAGTGTGACCCTTGTGCATGAGTGAGCTCTAGCTAAAGAAATTTTTGGGTCGCCGACGGGCAGTTAGATATGGCTGGGGCCATGGTCTATGATAGACGTGGCAAGGCCGCAGATGATAAATGCGGTTGCGACCACTTGATTCTCTAATGTTGGCCAACATTGTTGAGACTACCATGGCATATGAGAATCCGGTGGAAGCGATGCTCCCAGACAGTTATTACGTGGAAGTGGGTCCACCTGTTGATATTATGTTTTACTACTCGAGAGCATTGTGAATTTTTCGACGCGTACTCTTATGCATGGTGAAGACTTAAGATTTTCTCTACATCTCCTTTTATTTAAACAAAAGCTTTCAGTGCTTATTTAATGATCATGAATTGGTTTACATGGTTTATAATTTGATTTGTTTACAAGCCACATGTTTTGGGAGCAAGCATACTTTTATCTTATTATTCATATTCTGACGAAAAGTCGTATTTTCGATGACTTTACACTGAGTTACTACACCTGTTTTCGGCATCGTTTTGCCAAAATTAAACTGCACGGTGATTTTTACCACATCATTTCTATAAGGCACAAACCTCCCTTTCAATTAAATTTAATTTCGATAATCTTGCGATTTACTATTCAAATGATCTGCTGTTCGCTTGTTTCCCATCTACGCTCTATTCACGGAGTCGATGATCACTGAGTATGTGAGACTCACACCTTTCTTTTTCCCCTTTTGCATACAGGGATCGGCCAACTTTGTAATCATCGGTGCGTACGATCCACTGTAGATAGTTAAAGGCATCTCTTAGCCCCACTTCGAGTCGCTCCACTGTCTAGGGTTCAATCACATGAAATTTCTAAATGTTACCAGCATTGTCAATTCATAAATATGTATTGTTAAAAACTTTGTGTTTTAAATTTAATTGCTAGTATTAGAAATGGAATATCAATAGTATAATTATTATTATTAATCATTTACGTACGTGTTAGCATATTTAATGAATGTCTCCAAAATTTCATAAAAGGTTTGTTCGGGGTTTGGCGGGATCTCTCAAAAGTCTCGGATGTCAGTAGCGCCCAGGGAGGGGTCGTTACAAAAAGCATTTGCAGTGGTGGAGTTGCTATTCCCGCAGATTCTCTCCAAAATCTTCGAATATGGAAACGTCCAAATCTAAAGAGGATCCCTTTGTGTCTTCCCCTTTTGAAAATGGGCAACCATGTCCTCCTTCTTTTCTAGAAGAAATCAATGTAAGCCCGAGTGAATCGTGGGAATCAGTGCAATGGGATCACCCTGATGCTAAGCATGTCCTTTCTCCCTTTGTTTCTGTTTGGTAGAATGAGATGGAGAAAAGCTATTCCATTAAATGTGGCTCGACGGTTCACACCGGTAAAGTCCTCAATGCTTCTTCTTAAAACTGCAA
This sequence comes from Theobroma grandiflorum, assembly GCA_036013995.1. NCBI lineage: Eukaryota > Viridiplantae > Streptophyta > Magnoliopsida > Malvales > Malvaceae > Theobroma > Theobroma grandiflorum. Next base: position 32,509,093 of record CP142133.1, read on the forward strand.
ATAGTCTCAGTTTATTTTCATCCACATTCTGTTTTTATTTTTATTCATTTATCTCAGGGGATGTACTTGTTGATGTTAATCAGAATTTTCTCCTCTCCTATTGGCAGGCGTTCTTTCAAGCTGTCTTAGCAGATGGTCACAGGAAATTGCTGTGAAGAGGCTTTCGAGGAGTTTTGGACAAGGATTAACCCAGTCTGCTCCAAATATTCTCTACATCAATTAGCCAACGGAACTCCCTTCAATCTGTTTTCTTGGATTTTATTGACTTCATTATCAATTGTTCATTACGGTAATTTGCTTCATGTTGTAGTAATTTAATAAGTAGTTTATATATGTTTCCATTTTTAAAGTATGGCGTATTCTTAATTTGTCTGACATTGAAAAACCAATCATTTCAAAAGGGAAAAATCTTCACAACGGTGCTTTCAATTTAAGAAAATAAATTTACAGATCTCAGTAGCATACACCAAGTCTACATTGGATCAAAGGCCAAACAATTACTTGGTGGGAATCAGTGGAACGGGAGGATCCTAACGGTAAGGAAATGCTTTTGCCTTTTCATTTGGCTGAACACCGCTTCTTGTCTTGTAAATCGTCTTGCTTCCTTCTTAAAACTACAAGATTTCAATTATTAGCTTCTTTTTTTGGTCAAAACACAGTTTTTTTATTTTAATTTTAGTAATGACAGAAAAAAATTCCACTTCTTGAACGATTGCGCACCTAAACTACCAGACCAAAACAAAAGGGTAATTTAATCCACTTGTTGATGGGTAGTGTCTTTGGCTTTGATATATTATTGCTGGAGATAAGACGTGGAAAGAAGAATACAGGGTTTTATCAACCAGACAAAAGTGTTGGACGTCTAAGTGTTATGAAATATATTATCATTTAGCAAATTAAGTTCCAAACTGATAAATGGCAAAATGGTTTCTATATGCTTCAGGAATGGAGAATGTGGAAAGAGTAAAGACCATTTGAACCAGCGGATGATACATTCTTAGGGGAGTCCTCTGCTCTTTTAGAAGTGATAAGCTGCATCCACATTATTCCGTTTTGTGTGCAACAGCATTTTTGGAGGACTATTTGAAAAGAATTAGTTTGAAGCAGTTCCACGGGGCGGGCATGAATCATCTTCAACAATGAAATGACCGTCACACTACATCAATATCTTTACCTACTGATTTTCATCATCATCTTCTTGTACCTTATATTTTGTGGATTAGTGACATTTACAACCTTAGAAGTTGAAATTCCATTTCTCAAGTCTAATAATCTGATATGGCTCATTAACTGGAAAATCAATCAAGGAACTAACAATGTGGTTGAAGCATGATGTTGAAGCTCCATCAAACAACAGGGCAATTCATTTCCTGTCTCCTTATAAAATGGACTACATTCAGTAGATCATAACCTGTTTTATTCTGTGCATAGTCAAATCTTTCAATTGCAGATTGGGATGCTTTATTTTCAGTTTTCAGGTTAGACTAATTCTCTTTATAAATTATAAATTCAGATTACTGCAATAAGTCTATCGCAGAACACAGAACACCCCACAAGTCACTAGTCATGACTCCCTATTTCTCTAACTTTTTCTTATTTTATTTCGCCACTAACACAATGGATGAATTTTTAATTGCCTCATCTTTCCTTGTGCACAATTCGCACCTAACTTGTCTTTTCACAAAGTAATTTAATGGAATAAATTTGCCTAGGATTCTTCTCGGATGCTTCCTTTTTTTCCTAGCTTAGATTATTGTTTCTTTAAGAAAAAGGAACAAGTGTTCACACTCACTCTTTCATCTTTTATTTTATTAATATTTTCTTTATTTCAAAGCAGCTTTAAGGGAAGTGACCCCGAAACCTGTGTCATGACTTGCGTTGACTTACTTGCTTCAAAACTCCTTCTCTTCTCATTAGATGGGAATTTGCAAGGAGATCTGCTTAGTGATATCAACAAGCTGAAGTATCTACGCTTATATTTTTCATCTTTGGTAGCATCTCTCAATCTTACCTTCTGCCATAAATTCATCTTTCAACAAACTCCATAAAAATTTTATTTTGGTTAGTTCTCTTTATTTTATGCTTCTATTCTTTTTCCGTTTTTGCCTAATTTGGTTGAAAATAATTCAACTTTGCATTGAGTTGCTGACTTTAATTCTTTTTTGCTTCATAATTTAATAATTCTCTTCTCTCGGATGATTAAGATTTTCATTTTTGCAAGTAGATAATCTATTTGTTGCTGCTATTTTTCTTGATTGTGCTTGTTTCTCAAATTTATTAAGGGTCTTCTGAAGATAGAAGTGTCACTTCCCTGCCTCTCTGAATTAAGTAGGTTGTTTATCTTATGATTTAGTTTTATCTTTGATAACATTAATTAATTGAAATCTTAAATTATAACACAAAATTCATCTTATCATAAGTTCCATATAAATATTAAGACACAAGTTGTGCATTTATTTTAGTTTCTTACATAAATATGAATCTTGCCTACTTTTCAATAATTCATGTGCTTCATTACTCATTTTCTTCTCATAGAGGATATTTTGGAAGGAGATCAGCTTGATGCTATTTTCTTAGACAATATTTGGCGAGGAGATTTGCTTTCGCAAACTTAATCCAGAAACTCTAAGGATAGAAGAAGCACCAGCTCATTTGCCTCACTTGATTAGGTAAATTAAATTGTTTAATATAGATTTGGATTCATGTTTTAGATTCATAACATAGATTCGTCATATTTCCTTCCACATAATTATTTTTGTTCATTGGTCTATGTCGTGCTTCTTTTCTCTTAATTAGGCAAAAAATAATTATAGTAAGTGAAAATTGAAAATGAATGATTTTGAAAATTTTAGCACATAAAATTTTCATTTTTATTAAAATAATTTTCCTTGTTAATTTTATGTCAATTTGTTTCTTCTGCCTAAGAAGTTTGTGCTGAACAAAGAGCCCAGGGGTTTTGTGGATCATTTTAATTGACCTTGGGGCTTCTTCTTTCCAAATAATTTGAAGAAGAAACCAGGCATTTTAAATGTCATTCTCTGTTTATTCTTGCAAGTATTTTTCAAATGTCTTTTTTGAGATATTTTGTTCTTTCACAAGCTTTCTTGTTCTAATTATCAAAAAGATATGCTATTCCTTACTTATGGTTAAATTACACTATTCAAAATGATTAATATTAAAGCAGTCTATTTCATACCTTATTCCTTCCCTCAATATGAACCTAACTTTTCTTTTGACAAAGTGATTTGATTGTCGAAGTTTACCTTGGATTCTTGTCGGGTGCTCTTCTTTCTTCCCGAACAACTTAGATTATTGTGCTTTTCTTTTCATCTTTTATTTGATCCATATTTTCGTTACTTTAAAGCAGCCTTAAGGGAAGTGACCTGACACCAACGTTCATGACTTTTCCTATTATTTAGTCTTTAAATAGGCTAAAATTAAATAGGAAATAATAGTAACTCCATATTTTTTTTTTGTTTCTTTCTCTTGAATTCATGCTTCTATTTTTTTGCTTGTTGCTGCTATTTTTCAAATTTACTAAAGGCCTTCTGAGTAAAGAAGTATCAGTTCAATGTCTCAGTAAAGCAAGTAAACTATCTATGCTTATGATTTATTTTTATCTTCGGTAACATTAATCAATCAGAATCTTAAGTTATAACATAAATTCATCTTACCATAATTTCCAATTTATATATTAAGACACGAGTTGGACATTTATGTTAATTTCCACAAAAATATTAATCTTGCCCACTTTTCAATAATTCATGTGCTTCATTTTTTATTTTCTTCTTATAGAGGATATTTGCTTGTTGCTGATTTCTTTGCAAATTTTTGCAAGGAGATCTTATTCCCCTGCTTTCACGGGCTTAACTAAGACACTCTAAAGATAGGAGAAGTAACAACTTGTCTGCCTCATTTGACCAGGTAATTAAATTGTTTAACATAGATTTGGGTTCATGTTATTTGGAATTTTAGATTCATAACATAGATTCATCATCTTTCCTTCCACAATTATTTGGTTATTTGTTTTGTGTCATACTTGTTTTTTCTTAATTAGGCAATAAAAATAATCATAATTAATGAGTGAAAACTAAAAAAAAATAATTTTGAAGACTTTGACACATAAGATTTTGACCTTTATTAACACCATTAATTTTCCTTATTAATTTTATGCCAGTTTATTTCTTCTGCCTAAGAAGTTTGTGCTTAACAAAGAGCCAAGGAGGTTTGTGGATCATTTTAATTGACCTTTGGGCTTCATCTTTCCAAATAATTTGAAGAAGAAACAAGGTATTTTTGAATGCCATTCCACTCTCTAATTTATTCCCACAGTTATATCTTAAATGTCTTTTTGGGATATTTTGTTGTCCTCATAAGCTTTCTTGTTTTAATTATCTTATCAAAAAGATATATCACAAGCTTTTGTTTTTACAAGCTTCCATACATATATTTAGATTATATTAATCCACAATTTAAAATTTTTAGGACGGTTCAAAAATATTAATTAATATTTTCTAGGGTCTTTGATGTTTGTTGTTATTGAAAATTGGCATCTCTCTCTCTCTCTCTCTCTCTCTCTCTCTCTCTCTCTCTCTTTCTTTTATTAGTGCTATAATCAATATTCAATAATTCGTGATAGTTATCTACAATGGGAAAAGAAGAAATGAATTATTTTAATTAGTTATTTACGGATTATATTTACTTGGTTTGCTTGAAAGTGAGATAGTAAGGAAAATTTGAAGGAAAGTGCAAAAGACAAGGTAAAAAAATAAAACATTTGGTAGCAATCCTAATTTATTTTCTAATAAACCTCTAATATAAAGAAATGTTCTAAGTATAAACTCAACTGTTTATAAATAATTCAATAAGAGGTCTCTATGTCACACTTTGGGATTTTATAAACATTCTAATCCAAATGTCACTCTCACTTTTTCACCTTTTATTTTATTCATATTTTCTTTATTCTAAAGAAGATTTTAAGCCAATATCATGACTTTGTACATTTCCATTCAGCAAAAGTATACTGCGTCTGCAGTGTAGAGCAATCAAGAATTGGTATTTGTAATTCTTTTAAATAAAATAAAGATTTTCACAAAGCCTACTTCATTTTAGTTTTTCTTTAGGGGCCACTTGGTAATTGTGATTCTTTGCTTAGATCCCAGAATTAGCCTAAGAAAAAAGAGATTTTCTGGGCAAGGCTGTTGATACCTTTATTCTTTTCTTCAAATATATAAAACCCTCATTGAATTGAGACAGAGAAAGAAATATTAATAAACAGGTTGGGCATTTCACCTTACTTTAGTTTCCTGCGGAGGACTCATTGAATTCACTTGCCTACTTTTACTAATTCATTCTCTTCTCATAAAGGATTTTACAAGGAGAGACATCTGATTTTGTCCTTTAATTTCTTCACAAATATTGGAAGGAGATATTAATCTTCTCTTTCTTCCACAAATTTAATTAGGTACTTTATATAACCCTTTGAGGATAGGAGAAGTATCAACTCATTGCCTCACTCAACCAGGTACTTTATATTATGATTTTTAGACTTTCGGGTTCATGCTTTTTAGATCCTTATAACCTTTTAACATAAATTCATCATCTTTCGACAAGTTCCACATAATTGTTTTGGTTCTTTCATTATCATGCTACTATTCTCTTAATAATTAGGTTGAAAATAATGATTTATAACACTACTGATTTTTCCCTAAAACTTTAGCAAATAAGATTTTTTTTTCCCTTTATAACACTGCTGATTTTCCCTCTTTTATGTCAGCTATTTTCCACAAAAAATTTCTACTTAACAAGGAGCCAACGAGATTAATTTGCAGCTCATCTACTTGACCTCTGCCCTTCATCTTTCCAAATATTTTGAAGAAGAAACAAGGTATTTTTAATGTCTCTTTGGGATATATTATTGTTGTCACAAACTTTCTTTTTTTAATTATAAAAAAGATATACTATTCCCTATTTATGGTTAGATTATACATCAATCCTCAATCGAAAATCTTTAGAACTATTCAAGATTATTAATATTTGCTTTGGTCATTGACGTTTAATATTATTATTTTTATTATTATTATTATTATTATTGGCCTAGATGATGTTTGTTATCATTCAAAACTATATTTAGTCCATTCAATGCAACGGTTTAGGATTTTATTTACAATAATTCTTTTAATTTAGAATATGAATAAGAACATAAAAATAAGAGATTACTGAAAAAATTAAGTCGGAAGTATGCATCTTAATGAATAATGTCTTAAAGATCTTGATAATTAGAAGAATAAATGATTTTTATGAAAATTTACAAATAATAGGACAGTAAAACAATTTACTAAAAAAATAAAGAAATTGAATACTTCGTCAAGGAGGTCTAAATACATAATTATGAAATATTAATAAATCAAAGAGGTCAAAATCCATATAAGGATCAAATCGAATAATTCAAAAAGATAAAGAAATAAAACTTTCAACGATGGAAATTGAAACTAGGAAACCATAGAAACTAAATATGAGTAGACAAAATATATGGGCAAAAAAGGATTAAAATAGCCTAAGCAACTATAGTCTCTAAAAAAAAAGTACTAAGAGAGTAGAAGAAAAAATTTTATATTTGGGGAAAAGGGATTTGAACCCTACTCTTTAGGTAGAGGATCATGCACCAACCAATAAACTAATGCTTATATAAGGTAAATCAAATTAAGAGTAATTGTTTAAAAAAATTAATAGAAATAATAGACAATATATGCTTTGTGAAACAATTAGAAAGGAATGCAATGAAATCAATGCAAATTTTAGTATTATAAAGTATTTCTTTTGTTTGAGTTATGCTACCAAAAACATACTTTTGCACGAAAATATCCATTTTTAACATTAAATGGTAATTTATATATTCATTTAGGCAAACAATTAGTAATTCTTAACTAATCTAATTAATTTAAACTTGTATTAAATGAAAACAATCAAATGTATTAAATTTAGTCTTTCAATATCAAAATTAAAACTTTGCATTGATTAATAGATACTTGACATTTATTTAATATGTACACGTGTTAGGAAAACATGTTATCTATATAAAACCATTTCCTTTTTTATCAAGAATTTTGTCATTTATATATTCATATTAGATTGATTTCTCTATTTTCATCATCCTTTTATTTAATGTTGTAATGATCAAAACTAGGAACCATATATAGATATGATATATTCGAGAATTTGCAATGATTTTTTAAGGGGCGTGTTGAATTTTAAGTTGACTAGAATTCTAAATCTTATTTGATTAGGATTCTTGTTTATAAACAATATTAAGTAGTTGTGTGATTTTAAACTTCTTATTCCACATCGAGTCTTAATCTCATTTTACTTTGATTTTTATATTATAAAAGTGGATCTCTAAGCTTTAAAATAGTAATTAGTGCTTTAAGAACTCTAGAGAGGGAACACTTTATAACTCTGTCTTCTGCTTTAAGTGGAGGTAAAGTGATTTAGGTGAGTGTTCTTGGGAGGTTATTGAGAAAGAATGTGCAAGGGATCTTAAGTTGGTTTGGGGAACCATAGAAGTTAATTTATTGTACTTTAATTTCTCAATAATAGAAGAACAGTCTCACTCTGTGGACATAGGCAAGAGGCTGAACCATGTAAATTCTTATATTTTTCTATTTGCTTAATTTCTTTGGGTTTTATCTTTATTATTTCTTGAGCAATTTTCATAATAGGGCAAAAGGATAATACCATATATAAATAGTATATACATTCATTTAGATATTAATAGTATTAGAACTGTAAATATTTTACTCAAAGCTGATGGAAACAAAAACTTCTTCCTTCTATAATGTTTTCAAAAACATTATGTTTTTTCTGCTGAAGAATTGGCGAAAATTTTTTATTTAACATTTTTTCTAACATATTCTATATTATATGAAAGATATAGAATTTTATTATAGGGGGAAGTAGCTTATGTCATATGGAGATCTAATATATCTTGGTTTTTTAAATTACAGGGAATAGCTTATATGGACTTTATAGGGCCAATTTTTGAATTGATAAAGTGCTTTGGTGGTCCAACTCGTACACACATAGATCATCACCGAAAATTTAAAAAACATATGAATGATCTTCGAAGAAAAGTGAATGATCTAAATATTCGAAAGCAAGACCTTGAATTAAGAAAGGAAACAGAGCTTCGTTGCAGAAAAGTGGTGAAGAAAGAAGTGGAGAAATGGTTTGAAGATGTACAAAGGGTTAACACTGAAATGGAAGAGATTGAAAAAAAGTTTCATGATGTTTCATACTTCTTACGTGGTCGTCTAGGGAAATTTGTTTTTCAAAAGATTGAAGAAGTAAAGGATATTTACCAACAGGGTAGCTTCCCTGATGGTGTGGCAGTTGATGGGCCTCCAACCACCGGTGTGACGTTAGCAACACCAAATCTAGAAGGTGAAATCGATGTAAAATAGCAAATTTGGGAGTGTTTGATGGGTGATGAGGTTGGAATGATTGGAGTATGTGGAATGGGTGGTATAGGGAAAACTTCCATCATGAAGCATATCAACAATCAATTGTTAAAGGAAAGTGAGAAGTTTGATAAAGTGATATGGGTCACTATATCAAAAGAATTGAATATTTTCAGATTGCAAAAAAATATTGCAGATTCTTTGGAACAGTTTCTTCCAGGAGATGATGAATTGCTACGAGCATCAGCATTAAATGATATTTTGGAGGGAAAGAGATATGTGTTGATCTTAGACGATGTTTGGAAACAATTTTCTCTATTAGAAGTGGGAATCCCTAAACCTACAATAGGTATGAGGAGGAAAGTTGTACTCACTAGCAGATCAATTGAGGTCTGTCAATCTATGGATTGTAAAGTGGTCAAAGTGCAACCACTTTCAAAGACAGAGTCCATGAACTTATTCCTAGATCATGTGGGTCATAGTGTTGTACAAGATCAAAATTTAAAAGGCATTGTCAACAAAATTGTTGAGCAATGTGGCGGTTTACCACTCAGCATTGTCACAATAGCGGGAAGCATGAAGGGGGTAAATGATATTTGTGAGTGGAGAAATGCATTAACTGAATTAGAAGAGTGTGTGAAAAGTGTGAAAGGATCGGATGTTGAAATATTTGAACGTTTGAAGTTCAGTTATGACTATTTGAAAGATCCAAACATCCAAAATTGTTTCTTGTATTGTTCCTTGTATCCTGAAGATTTTGTGATTGAAAAAGTTGAATTAATTGAAAATTGGATAGATGAGGGACTCCTTGGCGGCTTACAGACCAACGAAGCAATGCATCAGAGAGGTTATAGCATTTTAAATAAGCTTGAAAATAATTGCCTATTAGAGAGGGCTACAGATCTTATGGGTGAAGGAGTTAAGATGCATGATGTTTTGAGGGACATGGCATTGTATATTAAAGGTCATCTGTTCATGGTAAAAGTAGGTATGCAATTGGAAGAATTCCCAAGTGAGCAAGAATGGACAGTCAGTGTTGAGAAAGTTTCCTTGATGCAAAATTCAATATTAGAAGTTTCCTTGATGCAAAATTCAATATTAGAAATTCCTCCTCACATATCACCTAAATGCCCTCATTTATCAACTTTGATTTTGGCAAATTGTGGCTTAGAAAGGATTCCAGAATCTTTGTTTGAGCACATGCTTGGGTTAAAAGTTCTAAATCTTTCAGCTAATTGTTTGTTAGAGTATCTGCCCAATTCGATCTCTAACTTGAAAACTCTCAATGCATTGATACTTCTTCGTTGTTGGCGGTTAAAATATGTGCCTTCCTTAGTAGAGCTCACAGCACTAAGAAAGTTGAACCTTTTGTACACAGGAATTGAAGAGGCTCCTCATGGCATAGAGAAGTTAGAAAACTTGAAAGATCTTCGTATGGAGTCGATGACTTTAAAAGAGCTACCGGTAGGAATATTATCGAGGATTTGTCATCTGCAATGCTTAATGATAGAGAAGACGCTTGTAAAGGGAGAAGAAGTAGGCCAATTGAGGAAGCTTGAGTGGGTTTCATGTTCATTTGGCAACATGCAAGAGTTTAAGAAATACGCGGAGTGTACACAAGGTAAATGGCCTACATCTTTCATTTTTTGAGTGGGGCCACCTGGGGATCCGAATATTGATTTTAGGCGTTATCCAAATTTAAAAAAATATGAGAAACAGGTTATATTCATAGATTCGGAGATGGAGAGGTGTGATGATAGGGTGGTCCCACATGACCTTCAAAGTTTAATTATTGAGAAGTGTGATGATTTCAAATGTTTAAACAATATTCCTTTGTTTCGCAAGGCAACCGACTTGAAGTATTCTCTTATTTGGGAGTGTGAAGGGACGGAGTGTGTGGTTGACTTGTCATTATCGTCTTGCGACGCACTTCACAACATTGAGAAGCTATACCTAAGTTCCTTGCCAAACTTGCGTGAAGTTGTGAGGGTAGGAGTAGGAGTAGGAGTAGCGTTTGAAATTGAATCTATCTCTCATGCTCCAACACCACCTGCCATCTTCTCTTCTCTTAAACAATTCCATATGCGTTTTTGTTCGAGGGTGAAGAAGTTGTTTCCAGTTGAGCAGTTGCAAGGCCTCCCAAACTTAGAGGATATTTATGTTGAATATTGTGATGAAATGGAGGAAATATTAGCATCAGAAGAAAATCACAAAGGAGAAGGAACAACATTTATTCTTCCCAAATTAAAAGAATTGCAATTGTATTCCCTACCAAAATTGAAAAGCATTTGCAGTGGTGGACTTATGATTCCTGCAGATTCTCTCCAATATGTTTGTATAGTCTATTGTCCACAAGTAAAGAGGATCCCTTTGTCTCTTCCCCTTGATGAAAACGGGAAACCATCTCTTCCTCCTTCTCTACAACGTTTCAGTGTAAGCCCGATAGAATGGTGGGAATCAGTGGAATGGGATCAGCCTGATGCTAAGGATGTCCTTTCTCCCTTTGTTCAATATTCCAACTGCTAGAATGAGATGGAGAAGAGGTGGCCGATTAAATGTGAGTTTATTTTCATCCGCATCCTCTTTTTATCTCTTAATTTCTCATTTGCTAAATAATTTCTCTTTTTTAATATCAAAATAAAACTAAGTCTTTAACTTTTTATTTTTTTAATATAAAAATAAAATCTCCAACTCAACACCCTTCAATCAGCATTTCTGCGCCAATTGCTATCTGACACATCCTACACCGCCTCCTATTACACCTTCCCACCCCTTTCCTTTATTTTCATTTTCACTCACATGTTTCAAAAATACTTTGATTATTATGAATTAAAATGTTGAAAGATATAACAAAATGACTAAAAGGTTTTCAATTTGCTGCAGGCTTGGAGATTATGGGAGGAAGGAAGGCACCGCTGTTGAATTTGGCGATCAATTCTTAGGGCTATCCTGCAACCTATCAGATGAAAGACAACACATCCACACTGGTCTCAAATGGTTGATGAATTGGAAATCATTTAACGCAAGTAAGTCATTGAAGTTATGTTTGTCCAATGAAGAGAACGTTTATAATTTGTTTTCTACTGCACTTTGTGCATACTTTATTCATCAAAAGTTAGTCAATCACATCATCTTATGAAAACAACGCATGATCTACCCATCCGGTATTTCTGTTTTATATGCCAACCATCATAAGTGTCTCAAATAGAAATCATTGATCGCAGGACTACTCATGAAATGCAGAAAAAAAGCTTGGATGCTTTTCTCATTTGCTCCAAGAGACTACTTTGACAGCTATGGTCTTTGTGGTTCAAAAGGGAATTGTGATGGTACTCAGCTTCCACTTTTTAAAGGATTCAAGCCTTAATTCCCTGAAAGCTGATGTTTAAGCCTGAATTCCCAAAAGGATAGAACTCATCAGACTGGTCCCAAGGGTGTAAGCACGATAAGCCATTCAACTGCCGAAGCAGAGATGGATATATCAGATTTAAGAAATTTGAAAATGCCAGATGCTACACATTCTTGGGTGACTAAATCTATGAATCTCAAGGATGTAGGGCTAAGTATCTACAGACTATTCCTATATGGCATACACTAGTTCAGATAACAGAGGAAGAGGTAGTGCTTGGGCCCTTTGGTTTGACAATCTGATTGATAACAGACAATTTGAATCAGAAGGGCAGGATCTATATGTTAGAGTGTCTGCTTCAGAATCAGGTATGGGTCTACATTTTCTCTTGTTTTCTCTGTATTTTTCTTTTTTGTTCATGTATGCTTTTCTTTATCAAATTTCGCCATACAGAATTTAAAGATAAGCCTAGGATAAAACTTCCTGCAGTAATTGCAACACCACTGTGCTGTACTTTGCTTTTGGGGTTGTATACTGTCAATCATTACCTTTACAGAGGCCATGCAAAGTTGAACGGTAACTTTGATATATCCTTCACAAATATGCTTATTTTTTTCCTTTGCTAAATAAACAAAAAAAAATTACTTTGTTAATACTGATGCTAGCAAATCCACATGCAGTTTCTTCAAAATAGTTAATTACGTTCTTTGCCATTTCATTTGAATAATTTTTTTAATTCATAGAGATCTCAAAGCTAGTAACGTTCTGCTTGATAGTGAGATGAATCCAAAAATTTAAGATTATGGCATAGCTAGAACTTTTGGAGGAGACCATACTGAAGGGAACGCTAAAAGAGTGGTTGGAACTTAGCAAGTGTCACTTTATTTTCATAATGTCTACAAATCCTCATATATTTATTCCTGTTGATAATGTTCTACAGTGGTTATATGGCACTGAATATGCTATTGATGGACTACTTTCAGTAAAATCAGATCTCTTTAGCTTTGTTATATTATTGCTGGAGATAATAAGCGGGAAGGAAAAAGAGGGCTTTACCATCCAACACAGAGCGGCAACCTTGTTGAACATGTCAGTTTCAGCAAATATTTTTATAATCAATTTTTTGTTGCCTATCTTGGATTGATAAAACCTAAAAGGGTTTCAATTTGCTGCAGGCATGGAGAATATGGAAATAAGGCAGCCCTTTAAAACTTGTTGAAGAATGCTTAGGAGAGTCTTTGCAATCAATCGGAAGTGATACAATTCATCCATTATCAGTCTTTTAAGTTTACAACAGCATCCTGAGGATAGGCCAAGTATGTCATTTGTGATTCTGATGTTGGGAAGTGAAACTGAATTGCCGCACCCCAAACAACCTGGTATTTTGTTCAAGAAAAGTCCACTTGAAGAAGATTCTTCATCAGACAGGCATGTATCTTCTTCCACAAATGAAATAACTCTGTCAGTGCTAGATGCTCGATAATTGACAAACTGTATACTTAGCTCTTTCATCTCCAAGCCATTATTATAGGCTATAGATCAGTATGTTTATGCTTTGATACCAGTGGTTTAGTCCCAGTTTGGGCTTGGCGCCCTGCAAGTGTCTACATGAGGGTAATATATATATGTTTGATTCGCAGAGACTATACAAGATGACTGCACTGAAGCTTCATAAAAATCAAAAATAAGAATTCTGTGCAAACTGAAAAGTTTGGTCTTTTCAAGGAAGACTTGCGTACTAGTCAACGATTATCAGTTAAAGTATGTTTGCTCTCTAAAATCTACCAAACTGAAAAAGTTTTTCTATGAGTTGAAACAAATAGACATTCTGTCTTTCATGTTCACCAACACCGTTTTACTGATGGAATCGATACCTTCACCTCCTCCCAGTCTGTTAGTGATGGATGGAATCCTTGAGCTTTGGTTCTTTAGTCCTGGAAGCTCTAAGAATCGTTTCTTGGGAATTTGGTACAAGAAAGTAGCAGTTAAAACTGTTACTTGGGAACTAGTAATTGCCCAACTGAATACCCTTCAAATTTTATTTGCTTTTATTAAAAGCAATAACAAGGCTTGATTTTCTCATCAGTGTCAGGATTTGCAATTCATTTTTGAAGATGGAGCTATATTTGAGCTTGATCCAGAGAACCATTATCAGCTTCTATTTACCAAAAGACAGCTTGGAAGTAAATATTATTGACAACACCCTGCAACAAAATCATCAGTAGGAACATGACCTTGTTGCCAACAAAGTTGGGCTTTGCTCCTCCCACTTGCAATTAATTGATTTTGGGGATCTTTCCACTTCCCCTTTCTATTTAGTCTCTTTCTTTTCTTTTTCTTTATTTGTATTTTAATTTATACAAATACCCAACATTTTGCCATACTTCAGTCTCAAATTTGTTGCAAGTCGCATGAGAAATATGGCTATGGCATTAGCTTACTTTCTATCTGTCCCAAAGCAATGTCAATTGAACAAACTCATTTCTCTCTTAGATGAAAGGGTCTTAAAACCTCCATTGTCAACGCTTCCATTGTTTAATCAATGGAACCTGAAAATTAAATGCTATTCAACCTCCAAAGTGTCACCTCTTGGATTGGCAATAATGGTATCTAGCTAGCTATAATCTCCAAATAAAACAATGTCTATATATGAAAAAGAAAAGGAAAGCATATTTGGGAAGTGATGTATCAATACCAAGATATTGAAAATAAACATAATTATTGCTTATTGTTGTTTACTTTACAAATTTACAAGGCCCTTCAAATGATGAATACATATATAATTAAACAAGATTAACAGTGACAATCAGGGGGCAATTGTTTTGAAAAAGCTTTCGATTGTGTTGATTGGGACTTTCTCATTATGATTATGGAACTTTTGGGTTTTGGATCTAAATGGTGTAGTTGGATCTACGAATGCATTTCCACCGTACATGTTTTTATCCTTGTTAATGGATCTGCTACAGCTGAGTTCCCTGTCAAGCGGGGTCTTCGCCAGGGTGACCCATTGTCCCCTTTTCTCTTTTTTGTGGTGGCGGAAGCTCTTCATGTATTACTCATTTAAGCTGAGCGCTTCACTTCCTTCGAGGCATCACACTTTCCAGCTCTGGGCTTGCTATCTCTCACCTCCAATTTGCGAACAATACCATCATCTTTATGGAGCGAGGAATTCAAGAGGCTCTTAATATGAGCTCAAGGAATCCTCTTGTCAACACACTCTTAGAGAAGGAAACTCCTTTGCTGATCTTCTTGCGATTTATGGAGTTGACAAAGAGTCTATGTTCTCTGCCTGGTGGTAGTTGCCTCTGTTTTCCTCTGTTGCTTTTATGGCCTGTCCTTCTCCTCATATGAAGTTGGTTTGGATTTTTTGTTTTTTCCTACTTCCTCACTAAATGTCATAGAGGTTCTAGGTTGAACTGTGTTTTGTGTTCATGATTATTGTTCTGATTTTTAACATCGTGGGTTACCTGAACTGATTGTTTGGAGCTGTTATCCTTGAGTTTGTGCCTTTAGGTCTGATTGTCGAGGTTCGTACTGCCAGTTTGTTTTTTGTATATGATGTCCAGGTGTCTTATGTTCTTCCTGGATTCTTCCAAATTCTCCCTTTTGGGATGATTAATTGAATATATTCTCTGATTGAGTAAAAAAAAAAAAAAGATTAACAGTTTAAATTATCTATATAAGATTTGATGATTTGATGTTGTAGGCAAATTATGAGTAAAAGTTTAATTTGATATGATCAGTGTGATTACTCTAAATATATATATATATATATTATGTTTAAATGGTGATCATAACATTTTTATCTTATTCATGAAAATCAGGAATCTATGAATCTATGTTTAAATTTTTATTTTTAAATATTATTGCTGGAGATATTACGTGGAAAGAAATGTTGAGCCATGTTGGACATGTAAGTGTTATGAAATGTATTATCATTTAACAAATTAAGTTTCAAACTAATAAATGACAAAATGGTTTTGATATGCTTCAGGAATAATGGAGATTATGGAAAAAATTAACACCATTTCAACTAGCAGATCATCCACATTAGTCTATTGTGTCTACTGCAGCATCCTGAGGACAGGCCAAACATGTCATCTGTAGTTCCGATGTTAGCCAAATCAACCTGCTTTTCTATATGACAAGAACTATTTTGAATCAATATCTTTACCAAATGATTTTCATTGTCATCTTGTACCTTATATTCTTATATATTTTGTGAATTAGTCATGTTTGGAATCTTATAAGTTGAAATTCCATTTCTCGAGTCTAGAAATCTAATATGGCTCATTAACTAGATAATCAATCCAGGAACTAACGATTCGGTTAACTCATTGGAGAACGACGGATTGAAGTATGATGCTGAAGCTTCATAAAAAAACAGGGCACTTCATTTTTTGTTTCCTTGTAAAATTTCTTTTGAAGTATGATTCATAACCTATTTCATTATGTACACGATCAAATCTTTCTATATCAGCAACAAGGAAAGATTTCAAGACTAGGGTACATAATTTTCTCTTTTTAAATTATAAATTCAGATTAATTTCAAAAGTTTATAACAGAATACTTGAAAGGAGAATCTATCATACAGAATAATACAATTTAAATAAATATATTAAAGAATTGGATACTTTCCGTCCAGTGCCTGTGATTCTTTAGGACATCATGATAATCCAATTGCTGCCCCACAATGCACTCGTCCTTCCTTATTTCTCTAACTATTTAATACCTTATTCCTTCCCTCAATATGAACCTAACTTTTCTTTTGACAAAGTAATTTGATTGTCGAAGTTTCCGTTGGATTCTATCCGGATGCTTTTCTTTCTTCCCAAACAACTTGGATTATTGTGCTTTTCTTTTCATCGTTTATTTGATCCATATTTTGGTTATTTTAAAGCAGCCTTAAGGGAAGTGACCCCGACACCAATGTTCATGACTTGCCCACTTTAAATAATTCATTTGCCTCATAATTCATTCTCTCCTCATTACATATATATAGGATTTTGCAAGGACATCTGCGTAATGTTATTTTCTCTCCTCATATATCAACTGGATCATTGCTTCGATTGAACAGGTACAGTAGCTACGCTTATGATAGTTCATCTTTGGTAACATTTTTTAATCTTACCTTCTAACATAAATTCATCTTTCAACAAACTCCCTATAATTTATTTTTTTTTGTTCTTTTTCCTTTTATTTTTAGCTTAATTAGGTTGAAAATAATTCAACTTTGCATTGAGTTGCCGACTTCAATTCTTTTCTGCTTCATAATTCATTAATTCTCTTCTCACAGCGAATTAGGATTTTCATTTTTGCGGGGAGATCATCTGCTTGTTGCTGCTATTTTCCAAATTTACTAAAGACCTTTTGATAAAAGAAGTATCACTTCAGTGCCTCGCTGAACCAGGTCAACTATTTATGGCTATGATTATGATTTATTTTTATCTTTGGTAATATTAATTAATCGGAGTCCTAACGTAATTAAACTCACTATTTCTCTAACTATTTCATACTTTATTCCTTCCCTCAATATGTACCTAAACTTTTCTTTTGACAAAGTACTTTAATTGTCTTAGCTTACCTTGGATTCTTGTCGGTGCTTTTCTTTCTTCCCAAACAACTTAGATTATTCTGCTTTTCTTTTTATCTTTTATTTGATCCATATTTTCGTTACTTTAAAGCAGCCTTAAGGGAAATGACCCGACACCAACGTTCATGACTTTTCCTATTATTTAGTCTTTAAATAGGCTAAAATTAAATCGGAAATAATAGTAACTCCATATATTAATTTTTTTGTTTCTTTCTCTTCAATTCATGCTTCTATTCTTTTTTGCTTGTTGCTGCTATTTTTCAAATTTAGTAAAGGCCTTCTGAGTATAGAAGTATCAGTTCAATGTCTCGGTAAAGCAAGTAAACTATCTATGCTTATGATTTATTTTGATCTTCGGTAACATTAATTAATCAGAATCTTAAGCTATAACATAAATTCATCTACCGTAATTTCCAATTTATATATTAAGACACACGTTGAACATTTATGTTAATTTCCACATAAATATTAATCTTGCCCACTTTTCAATAATTCATGTGCTTCATTATTTATTTTCTTCTCATAGAGGAGCTTTGCTTGTTGCTGATTTCTTTACAAATTTTTGCAAGGAGATCTTATTCTCCTGCTTTCACAGAATTAACTAAGACACTCTAAGCATAGGAGAAGTAACAGCTTGCCTGCCTCATTTGACCAGGTAATTAAATTGTTTAATATAGATTTGGGTTCATGTTGTTTGAAATCTTAGGTTCATAACATAGATTCCTCATCTTTCCTTCCACAATTATTTGGTTATTTGTTTTGTGTCATACTTGTATTTTCTTAATTAGGCAAAAAAATAAGCATAATTAATGAGTGAAAACTAAAAACAAATAATTTTGAAGACTTTAACACATAAGATTTTGACCTTTATTAACAATATTAATTTTCCTTGTTAATTTTATGCCAGTTTATTTCTTCTGCCTAAGAAGTTTGTGCTTAACAAAAAGCCAAGGAGGTTTGTGGATCATTTTAATTGACCTTTGGGCTTCATCTTTCCAAATAATTTGAAGAAGAAACAAGGTATTTTTGAATGTCATTCTACTTTCTAATTTATTCCCACAATTATATCTTAAATGTCTTTTTGGGATATTTTTGGCCTCATAAGCTTTCTTGTTTTAATTATCTTATCAAAAAGATATATCACAAGTTTTTGTTCTCACAAGCTTCCATACTTATATTTAGATTATATTAATCCACAATTTAAAATTTTTAGGACATGCAAAAATATTAATTAATATTTTCTAGGGTCTTTGATGTTTATTGTTATTGAAATTGGCATCTCTCTCTCTCTCTCTTTTATTAATGCTATAATTAATATTCAATAATTCGTGATAGTTATCTACAAGGGGAAAAGAAGAAATGAATTATTTTAATTAGTTATTTACGGTTTATATTTACTTGGTTTGCTTGAAAGTGAGATAGTAAGGAAAATTTGGAGGAAAGTGCAAAAGACAGGGTAAAAAAATAAAACGTTTGGTAACGATCCTAATTTATTTTCTAATAAACCTCTAATATTAGGAAATATTCTGGTATAAACTCAACTGTTTATAAATAATTCAACAAGGGGTCTCCATATATGTCACATTTTGAAATTTTATAAATACACTAATCCAAAAGTCACTTTCACTTTTTCATCTTTTATTTGATTCATATGTTCATTATTTTAAAGAAGATTTTAAACCAATATCATGACTTTGTACATTTCCATTCAGCAAAAGTATATTGCGTTTGCATTGCAGAGCAATCAAGAATTGGTATTTGTGATTCTTTTAAATAAAATAAAGATTTTCACAAAGTCTACTTCATTTTAGTTTTTCTTGAGGGGCCACTTGGTATTGGTGATTCCTTGCTTAAATCCCAGAATTAGCCTAAGAAAAAAGAGATTTTCTTGGCAAGGCTGTTGATACCTTTATTCTTTGCTTCAAATATATAAAACCCTCATTGAATTGAGACACAGAAAGAAACATTAATGAACAAGTTGGGCATTTCATCTTACTTTAGTTTCCGGCAGAGGACTCATTGAATTCACTTGCCTACTTTTACTAATTCATTCTCTTTTCATAAAGGATTGTACAAGGAGAGGCATCTGATTTTGTCCTTTAATTTCTTCACAAATATTGGAAGGACATATTAATCATCCCTTTCTTCCACAAATTTAACCAACAGCCTTTGAGGATAGGAGAAGTGTCAACTCATTGCCTCACTCAACCAGGTAGTTGAACTATCTACTACGTTATATTATGATTTTTACTCTTTTGGGTTCATGCTTTTTAGATTCTTATAACCTTTTAACTTAAATTCATCATCTTTTGGCAAGATCCACATAATTATTTTGGTTCTTTCTTTATCATGCTACTATTCTCTTAATAATTAGGTTTAAAATAATCATAGTGGGTAAAAAATAGTAATAATTCCAAAAACTTTAGAAAATAAGACTTTTCCCTTTATAACACTACTGATTTTCCCTCTTTTATGTCAGCTATTTTCCACAAAAAAATTTCTACTTAACAAGGAGCCAACGAGATTAATTTGCAGCTCATCTAGTTGACCTCTGCTCTTCAACGTTCCAAATAATTTGAAGAAGAAATCAGGTATTTTTAATGTCATTCTACTTTCTCAGTTTATTCTTTCAAATATTTCTTAAATGCTGTCCTTTTGGGATATATTATTGTTTTCACAAACTTTCTTTTTTGAATTATAAAAAAGATATACTGCTCCCTATTTATGGTTAGATTATACATTAATCCTCAATCGTAAATCTTTAGGACTATTCAAAATTATTAATATTTGCTTTGGTCATTGATGTTTAATATTAGTATTATTATTGGCCTAGATGATGTTTGTTATCATTTAAAACTATATTTAGTCCATTCAATGCAAAGGTTTACGATTTTATTTACAATAATTCTTTTAATTTAGAATATAATTAAGAACATAAAAATAAAAGATTACTGAAAAAATTAAGTCAGAAGTATGCATGTTAAGGAATAATGTCTTAAAGATCTTTAGGACTATTAAAAATTATTAATATTTGCTTTGGTCATTGATGTTTAATATTAGTATTATTATTATTATTATTATTGGCCTACAAGATGTTTATTATCATTCAAAACTATATTTAGTCCGTTCAATGCAAGGGTTTAGGATTTTATTTACAATAATTCTTTTAATTTAGAATACAAATAAGAACATAAAATAGGATTTTATTTACAATAATTCTTTTAATTCAGAAGTATGCGTAAGAACATAAAATGGGATTTTATTTACAATAATTCTTTTAATTCAGAATTATGCATGTTAATGAATAATGTCTTAAAGATCTTGATAATTGGAAGAATAAATGATTTTGATGAAAATTTACAAATATTAGCACAGTAAAACAATTTACTGAAAAATAAAGAAATTGAATAATTCATCAAGTAGGTCGAAATACATAATTACCAAATAATAATAAATCAAAGAGGTCAAAATACATATAAGGATCAAATCAAATAATTCAAAGAGATATACAAAAAGAAGAAATAAAACTTTTGATGATGGAAATTGAGACTTGGGAACCATAGGAACTAAATATGATTAGACAAAATAGATGGGCAATTGACTCATTTGTTAGCGTATGATCCCCTTACTTAAAGAGTAGAATTCGAATCCCCTTCTCCAATTATAAATATATATGGGCAAAAAAGGAATAAATGACTTAAGCAACATCTCAAGACATCTCGTATTTATAAGGTAAAGTTAGAAGTAATTATATAAGGTAAATTTTGAATTTTGAATGTAAATTGTTGACTAACAATTAAACTAGTAATAAGCACTGAAAAATCAAATTAGGAGTAGCTGTAAAAAAATTAATAGAAATAATAGACAACCAAAGCTTTGTGAAACAATTAGAAAAGAATGCAATGGAATCAATGCAAATTTTAGTAGTATAAAGTTTTTCTTTTGTTTGAGTTATGTTACCAAATATATACTTTTGCACGTAAATATCCATTTTTAACATCAAATGGTAATTTCTATGTTCATTTAGGCTAACAATTAGAAATTCTTACTTAATCTAATTTAAATTTGTATTAAATGTGCAAAATGAATAAATGAAAATTATCAAATGTACTAATTTAGTCTTTCAATATCAAAATTAAAACTTTACATATATTAATCTTATACGAGATGTTTGTGAAATTCTCTCTTTATTTTGTTTTCTCATCAAAAGAAAAAATGGCTGTTAAGTTTAAATGGATTATTTGTGCTAGCCCTAATTTATAAAATGGCATCTCTCTCTCTCTCTCTCTCTCTCTCTCTTATTAATGCTAAAATTAATATTCAATAATTCGTGATATTTATTGTTATTGAAAATTGGCATATTCCTTTTCTCTCTCTCTCTCTCTCTCTCTCTCTCTCTCTCTCTCTCTCTCTCTCTCTTTCTTTTATTAATCCTATAATTAATATTCAATAATTCGTGATAGTTATCTACAAGGGGAAAAGAAGAAATGAATTATTTTATTAGTTATTTACGGTTTATATTTACTTGGTTTGCTTGAAAGTGAGATGGTAAGGAAAATTTGGAGGAAAGTGCAAAAGACAAGGTAAAAAAATAAAACATTTGGTAACGATCCTAATTTATTTTCTAATAAACCTCTAATATTAGGAAATGTTCTGGTATAAACTCAACTGTTTATAAATAATTCAACAAGGGGTCTCCATATATGTCACATTTTGAAATTTTATAAATACACTAATCCAAATGTCACTCTCACTTTTTCATCTTTTATTTGATTCATATGTTCATTATTTTAAAGAAAGTTTTAAACCAATATCATGACTTTGTACATTTCCATTCAGCAAAAGTATATTGCGTTTGCATTGCAGAGCAATCAAGAATTGGTATTTGTGATTCTTTTAAATAAAATAAAGATTTTCACAAAGTCTACTTCATTTTAGTTTTTCTTGAGGGGCCACTTGGTATTGGTGATTCCTTGCTTAAATCCCAGAATTAGCCTAAGAAAAAAGAGATTTTCTTGGCAAGGCTGTTGATACCTTTATTCTTTGCTTCAAATATATAAAACCCTCATTGAATTGAGACACAGAAAGAAACATTAATGAACAAGTTGGGCATTTCATCTTACTTTAGTTTCCGGCAGAGGACTCATTGAATTCACTTGCCTACTTTTACTAATTCATTCTCTTTTCATAAAGGATTGTACAAGGAGAGGCATCTGATTTTGTCCTTTAATTTCTTCACAAATATTGGAAGGACATATTAATCATCCCTTTCTTCCACAAATTTAACCAACAGCCTTTGAGGATAGGAGAAGTGTCAACTCATTGCCTCACTCAACCAGGTAGTTGAACTATCTACTACGTTATATTATGATTTTTACTCTTTTGAGTTCATGCTTTTTAGATTCTTATAACCTTTTAACTTAAATTCATCATCTTTTGGCAAGATCCACATAATTATTTTGGTTCTTTCTTTATCATGTTACTATTCTCTTAATAATTAGGTTTAAAATAATCATAGTGGGTAAAAAATAGTAATAATTCCAAAAACTTTAGAAAATAAGACTTTTCCCTTTATAACACTACTGATTTTCCCTCTTTTATGTCAGCTATTTTCCACAAAAAAATTTCTACTTAACAAGGAGCCAACGAGATTAATTTGCAGCTCATCTAGTTGACCTCTTCTCTTCAACGTTCCAAATAATTTGAAGAAGAAATCAGGTATTTTTAATGTCATTCTACTTTCTCAGTTTATTCTTTCAAATATTTCTTAAAGGCTGTCCCTTTGGGATATACTATTGTTTTCACAGACTTTCTTTTTTGAATTACAAAAAAGATATACTATTCCCTATTTATGGTTAGATTATACATTAATCCTCAATCGTAAATCTTTAGGACTATTCAAAATTATTAATATTTGCTTTGGCATTGATGTTTAATATTAGTATTATTATTGGCCTAGATGATGTTTGTTTTCATTCAAAACTATATTTAGTCCATTCAATGCAAAGGTTTACGATTTTATTTACAATAATTCTTTTAATTTAGAATATAATTAAGAACATAAAAATAAAAGATTACTGAAAAAATTAAGTCGGAAGTATGCATGTTAAGGAAAATTTTCTTAAAGATCTTTAGGACTATTAAAAATTATTAATATTTGCTTTGGTCATTGATGTTTAATATTAGTATTAGTATTATTATTGGCCTAAACGATGTTTATTATCATTCAAAACTATATTTAGTCCGTTCAATGCAAGGGTTTAGGATTTTATTTACAATAATTCTTTTAATTTAGAATATAAATAAGAACATAAAATAGGATTTTATTTACAATAATTCTTTTAATTCAGAAGTATGCGTAAGAACATAAAATGGGATTTTATTTACAATAATTCTTTTAATTCAGAAGTATGCATAAGAACATAAAATAGGATTTTATTTACAATAATTCTTTTAATTCAGAATTATGCATGTTAATGAATAATGTCTTAAAGATCTTGATAATTGGAAGAATAAATGATTTTGATGAAAATTTACAAATATTAGCACAGTAAAACAATTTACTGAAAAATAAAGAAATTGAATAATTCATCAAGTAGGTCGAAATACATAATTACCAAATAATAATAAATCAAAGAGGTCAAAATACATATAAGGATCAAACAAAGAGATATACAAAAAGAAGAAATAAAACTTTTGATGATGGAAATTGAGACTTGGGAACCATAGGAACTAAACATGATTAGACAAAATAGATGGGCAATTGACTCATTTGTTAGCGCATGATCCCCTTACTTAAAGAGTAGAATTCGAATTCCCTTCTCCAATTATAAATATATATGAGCAAAAAAGGAATAAATGACCTAAGCAACATCTCAAGACATCTCGTGTCACGACCCGGAACTTCCCTCGGGTCCATGACAACCGCCACG
This sequence comes from Theobroma grandiflorum, assembly GCA_036013995.1. Classification (NCBI taxonomy): domain Eukaryota; kingdom Viridiplantae; phylum Streptophyta; class Magnoliopsida; order Malvales; family Malvaceae; genus Theobroma; species Theobroma grandiflorum. The sequence goes on from CP142133.1 coordinate 32,533,423, forward strand.
ACGTCCCAATTGACACTCATTATCCGGAATGCCAACCGAAACCCCGTAAGGCTTACGTACCAGTTTCTAGCCTTCCTTGTGAGTAATTCTTTCCAAACATCCCCTTTTGAGGGTTTACAACTCATTTTTGGCTTAAATAAATCAAAATATAAAATTTGACTCACAAAAGTATTTTGGTCATTTTTCAACGAAAATATTAAAATCTGGTAAAAATATAGTTTATGCATCCAGAATACATAATCTGAAATCGGATTTGAAATCGGAAGTCCAAAACCTTCTTTTTCAAGAGTTTAAAGTCACAATTTACTATTCAAAAATATTAATAGAAATATCCCATTTTCTTATAAAATAATTTTTATAGACACGCATATAAGTAATTTCCATAGCGTGAAAGTAAAATAAATTTATACATACATTAAGTTACAAAGTCATAATGTACAATAATAATTACAATGACCGGTGGGCCCATAACTATACAAATACGACAATGGCAGTAAACCTACTATCTGTCGTGGGAAGACGATCTACGGTAGTCCTCGACAAAATCTGGTATCTACGAGCTACCATAGGCCTGAAATGTTTGGACAGGAGGTGGGTGAGATTTTGCAATCCCAATGAGTAAACAAACATTATCATAAACATCTAAAAGTAAGTAAAATAGAGGCAAATTTAAATAGTTATTACCAACCATTTCATAAAGTTCCCTTTTTATTTCTTAAATCAAGAAATATTTATAAATCACCAAAACAATTGTTAAGGCTTATGACTTTTATTAAAATCATGGCTCAAGCCAAAACTAGTCCTCGGGGATACCTTGGCCGAGGCATCTAACCGAGTCCGCCAAGGTTGTCAAAACAGTTACACATTAAACACGTTTTAGTTTTTGAAACAAGCCGTTCCTTGGCGTTGGCCGAGATACACATTCACGTGTGGGTTCTACGTGAAGTGAACTCTAACACTACCCCAGGAGTTACCCTCCTCGCCTCTACAACCGGAGTAACTATATAACCGGGTTTATCGTGCCCCTCTAATAGGCGGTCCACAGAAACCCACCACTGCAATGACTAAACCCACCAATTTAATAAAATTTCGATAGTATAACGTGGCTTTTATTTATTTACCCAGCCTGCATAGTAAAAATCCAACTTACATTTATTCCCAATAACATTTCAAACATAGCCACATATATACACATACTCATAAGCCTATTGAATGAAAACATCATTTGTAACACAATTTACGGCCTCCAAACTACTCAATTTTTAGCAAAATTCAAATATCCAAGTGATTCACCGAATATCATCATTCAAACTTATTTATTTGCAAACATCAAAATCTCTCTTTTTAAAGTCATTTTTGCATAAAATTCACAAATAACAATTAAAATAAACTTTAGATAATTTACAATAATAATAAGTTTACTCACTGTTTGCACAAATTTAATGCTTTTTAGGTGCCCCGATTACTGTTCGTCGGGCACGACTTCCTTGCCTTTACCGGAAGGCTCTCCTCCTAGACACATTGTAAAAATTACACAATTCAACACATTTATGCTAAATCACTATATAATTGATTTAA